>CM055122.1:101589655-103077988 GCA_029206835.1 Rana muscosa | reverse complement strand
GGCCGGTTGAATAAGGCCTCTGATACAGTCAAGGTGACCTTGAGCTTCTACTTCTACGAACCTAGCCCATATCAAGGGGAAGACATCTCTCCAGGGAGTCAACAGACCATTCCTTCACCGTGACTCCGTCATCGGTCCATCAGAATGATCCTCCCTTCCCTGGAACAGGGTCCCCTACACGAGGCGGCTCTGGACTCCAGGCTTTACTCCCGCCCCTAGGCCTCCATACCCAGGGCAGCAAGAACTCCAGGATAGTACCTCACCCCGGGCTAAAGGTGCCCGAGATGGAACAGGAACACATGCACCCAGGCCGAAGGCACCTGGGCGCGGACCCCACTGGACATCAGCCCCCAGGCCAAAGGTCTGCCCCTTTTATATGCTCTCCCGGCATGCACAGCAGGTTCCCCGCCCCGCTGTACTACTGCCAAGAGGGGACACAAAAGGCGCCACCTGTAGGCCGCAGGGAACTGCACACCAATACTGTCCCCCGAGGACAAAATGGTCCATGAATCCTACAGAATTAGGGTATTTGAGCCTATTTACCACTCAAACACTTTCCTTAAATTTAGCACCCCGCTACATTTTTATTTCAAAGTATTTTATTTTCCCACTAGCTTATCCATTAAATTAAATAATTTATTCCAGAAAGGGCGTATTCTGGGGCATTCCCACCATATGTGTGGCATCGTGCCGTTGAGTTTCTGAGGTTCTTAATGACTTCCTGTACCTCTTCTGCTGAAAAGGGGGCCTCCAGCATATTTTTTTATTTTTTAATTTTTTTTATGTTCTTTTAAGTTATTTCCTATCCACATTTGTTTGCAGAGCACTTGCCATGTTCGTAACAACATTTTGCTGCCATTTGCAGCCCTCTAGCCCTTTCCATTACTTTTTTAGAGCCTTTTTAGTCGTCAGAAGTCCGGGTCCCCATTGACTTCAATGGGGTCCGGGTCCGGGTTCGGGTTAAAGTTCGGTCCCGAATCCGAACTTTTTTCCGAAGTTCGGCCGAACCCGCCGGACCCGAATATCCAGCTACCCGCTCAACTCTAATTGTAATATAAAATTAAATAGTTCAATGCAGAATCAGTGGGAGCCCCGAGTGTGTCACTTGCCACCGTCGCCTGCAATTAGTGGGAGCCCTGAGCGTGTCACTTGCCACACATTGCGGATTGTCACTTGCCACGTCACCTGCCACATCTTGTGGATTGTCACTTGCCACACCTTGTGGATTGTCACTTGCCACATCACCTGCCACACCTTGCGGATTGTCACTTGCCATGTCATCTGCCACACCTTGCTGATTGTCACTTGCCTGCCACCAGATGCAGATTGTCATTTGCCACGTCACCTGACACAATTTGCAGATTGTCACTTGCCACGTCGCCTGCCACACCTTGCGGATTGTCACTAACTTGCCTGCTAAGGTGTAGTTTTGGTTGTCTCTTGCTGTGTCCCAGACTCCCAGAGTCAGGCAGCAGAGAGATAATGTAATCTCTCTGCTGCCTGCACAGTGAGGGTGGAAGTCATTGCAGGAATGCAGGGCAGGCACAGGCGGTGAGAGATGATCTCATCTCTCTTCTCCCCCGATCCTGGCTAGCTGATTGGCCAGCTGCCACACTGAGCCTGCTCTCTCACTCTCACCTGCGCTGCCAACACACTGAGCAGCACGGTCTGCCCACGAACCGTGCCGCCCGCCCACAAACCGCGCCGCAGGCGGAGCCGCCCGATTTCTTACCTGTCTGTGGAGCCGCACGCTATCGCACCTGCCCGCAGAGCGGCCCGACGTGACTCACTGACATCACTCGTTGCTAGACGCCAAGCGGCCCAGGCGTTAGCAACGAGTGCAGGGAAGAGGCTCCACCCACCTCCTCCTCCGCTCCTGGTATCGTGTCAGTGCACCGCGTAACTACATTAGACGAGTTTCTCTCTCGGCGCCGCTGATTGGCTGATGTGAGAAACTGAGAGAGAGACTCAGAGAGGCAGTGGCAGCCGCAGAACAAGTACTGTATATACTCGAGTATAAGCCGACCCGAATATAAGCCGAGGCACCTAATTTTACCCCAAAAAACTGGGAAAACGTATTGACTCGAGTATAAGCCTAGGGTGTCCATCTGCATGCCTCACTGTGCCTCACTTTGCCTCACTGTGCCCATGACTAGACTGATGTTTAACATGGGAGTCTATAGAAGGAGTGCCCGGCTTTGAAAAATTGGTTCTCCCCGGCCGTAGGTCTCCCAGACACCAAACTTTGCATACTTGTAGAGGAGATATGGGACTACATGTGTGCCAGGTTTGGGGTCCAGAGGACATACGACCGGCCAGTACCGGGTCCACAAAGTCACTGGAGAAATGACCGTTTAACATTGGAGTCTATGGAAGGGGTGCCCGACTTTAAAAAAATTGTGCTCCCCGGCCGTAGGTCCCCCAGACACTAAACTTTGCATACTTGTAGAGAAGAGATGGGGCTACATGTGTGCCACGTTTGGGGTCCAGGGGACCTATGGTCGGCCGGCACCGGGTCCCCAAAGTTCGGGAGATCAGGCGCAAAAAAAAAACAAACAGAGCAAGCGAGTGTGACAGATGGTCTCGGGGGGAGGGGGGGGGGTAATTGCCCTGTTGCCCCCCCCTGGATCTGCCCCTGCATTGACCATTAACTCCAAAGTAAATCAGGAGAGACTTTGATGTATCCTAAGTGTGAATATATGCATCCTTACAAAGCTTACAAACATCTCTTTGGCACTTGCATATGTCTTACCTGTGAGACTGTGGTCAGGTTTTCACATATTGTACTGTATACAGGGAAGGGACATGTTGGGGAAGAGTTAATGTGTGTTTTAGGGGCTGGCAGCTCATTTACATCAAGAGAAAAAAGTTGTTTTACAGGAAATTCTTTTAAAGGTCATGTCCATTTTAAAGTGTTTACTACTTCCCACCTCTGTTTGTTCAAAGTGGCCTGGGAGTATCAGCTTCACTTTATCCTGGTCAGTCCTAGAATCTTCTAAAGTGATTGTAAAGGTTTTTTTTTTTTTCTTAAATAACAAACATGTTATACTTACAATGGTTTTTCACAGAACAGCCCCGATCCTCTTCTTCTGGGGTGTCCCGGCGGCGCTCCTGGCTCCTCCTCTTAATCAGGGGCCCCCGCGGAGAGCCCCTTTCCATGGGGGCTGCCATGCAGGCACACTCATGAGTCCCGCTGCTGTGTCCATTGACACAGGCAGCAGGACTCGGCCCTGCCCCCCTCCCATGTCACTGGATTTGATTGACAGCAGCAGGAGCCAAAGGCTCCTGCTGCTGTCAATCTATCCAATGAGGACAGAGACAGCGGCTGGAGTTGCTGTGCTCATGCACAATGCTGGAGCGGATGGGCTCAGGCAAGAAAAAGGGGGGGCTCTGAGGGCAGCTGCAGCACAGAAGGATTTTCACCTTAATGCATAGAATGCATTAAGGTAAAAAACCTGGAGACCTTACAACCTCTTTAACCACTTCAGCCCCGGACCATTTTGCTGGTCAAAGACCAGGCCACTTTTTTGCGATTCGGCACTGCGTCGCTTTAACTGACAATTGCATGGTCGTGCGATGTGGCTCCCAAACAAAATTGATGTCCTTTTTTTCCACAAAGATAGCTTTCTTTTGGTGGTATTTAATCACCTCTGCAGGTTTTTATTTTTCGCGCTATAAACAAAAATAGAGCGTCAATTTTGAAAAAAATGCAATCTTTTTTACTTTTTGCTATAATAAATATCCCCAAAAAATATATAATTTTTTTTTTCCACAGTTTAGACCGATACGTATTCTTCTACATATTTTTGGATTTTTTTTTTAAAATAAGGGTTTATTGATCGGTTAGCGCAAAAGTTATAGCTTCTACAAAATAGGGGACTGTTTTATGGCATTTTTATTAATAATTTTTTTCACTAGTTATGGCGGCAATCAGCAATTTTTATCATGACTGCGACATTATGGCAGACACATCGGACACTTTTGACAAATTTTTGGGACCATTGTAATTTTTACAGCGATCAGTGCTATAAAAATGCACTGATTACTGTGAAAATGACACTTACAGTGAAGGGGTTAACCAGTAGGTGGCGCTGTAGGTGTTAAGTGTTTCCTAGGGAGTGCTTCTTACTGTAGGAGGGATGGGCTGTGTGTGACATGACACTGATCTCCGCTCCGACTACACGGAGCAGAGATCAGTGTCATTGTCACTAGACAGAGCGGGGAGATGCTTGTTTACATTAGTATCTCCCCACTCTATCTCTCCGTGAGACGATCGCGGGTATCCCCGCGGCGATCGAATCCACGGGACCTACGGTCAGGCTCATGGAGAAAGCGGCAGGGTCGCGAGCACGCCGGCGGCGGCGCACGCACGACCACACGGCGGCATCTTAAAGGGGACGCTCTGCCGACGTAAATATACAGGCGGCGGTCCTTAAGTGGTTAAGCCCCTGTTCACATTGGAGTGACTTCTCAAGCGATTTGACAGGTCAAATCACATAACAAGTCACACCCTATTGTCAGCAATGGCACCGTTCAAATCGGTGCAGCGCCGACTTTGCAGTGCTGCATCAATTTGAAAAACTAGTTCCTGCACTACTTTTGCTGATTTCAGGTGCGACTTGCATAGACATCTGTGCATGAAGCCGCACAGATGTCTTCAAAGTCGCATCTGAAGTCGCAATGACATGTGGCTTTGAAATTGTGCGCTTTCAGATAAAGTCGCACAATTTCAAAGCCGCATTTAATGTGAATGAGGGGTTACTGGTTGACAATGTTATTAGTCCAAAAACATGGCAGTTTATTACACAAAAATGAAACAAATGGAAATTATTCAAATCAAAAACAAATGTACATCATCTATGTGATCTCAAACAATTGATTCATCATCAATCAAAATTAATTGATGCAAAACATACAGCATTGATTAAATATACAATCTGTCTGAAACAATCTGTTGAAAAACATTTGATTTTTTTTGATTGATTATATGATCCAATTGATAATTATGTGACCACCTTATCAGGTAGCAGGGGACCAAAAAATGGTAGCCGCTCAATCATTTTAAAACCAGCAGAGTAAATTGACACAATTGTAAAGTGTGGTGTCAACTATATTGAGTTTTCAAACTGGGACATACATATAGCATTAAAGACATTGAAAATAAGTAAGAGCTGAGTGTTCTGGCTGAAATTAAATTCGGACCAAAACCTTCAGTGTTCAGAGTGGGCAAACATGACAATGGTTGCTAGGCAAGCAGCAGATGCCTATTCCTGCCATGTCCTTGGCAATCCACAGCTACGTAAGCAAAGAGGAGGAAATAGGGAGTGATATAATTGCCTAAATATGACCACACGGTGGACCACACGGCCATATTTGGGCAATACATTTACTAAATATGGCCATAACAATATTTGGGCAATGATGTCACCACTATGCCCGCCCTTTCTTTATACTGCTGATGACAGCTTGGGTAACTGGTATGAATTTGAATATGGAACCCCCATGTATTTTTTTGTAACATCTACATTAACATCTAGAGTGAGGATCTGGTATAGATGAAGAAAAAACCTAGACCACGCATGTCCAAAGTCTGGCCCGCGGGCCAATTGCGGCCCGTCGTCCGGTTTCATATGGCCCCACTGGTAATTTGTATATATATATATATATATATTGCGGCCCCCAATGAATCCCGGAGCACCGTGCAACGATCGGGGATTCGCTGGGGGGCCACAAAAGATATACCTGTATACCGTGTTTATCTTTCCTCGAAGGGGACAGGAAGGGGGCGGGACAAGTGCCATCAGATTACATACAGGAGAATCTCCTGTTTACTCGGTGGCCTCTATAATAGGAAGTCCCTATTGTTCTGTCTATCATAGGAGGCCATCGAGTAAACAGGAGATTCTCCTGTATGTAATCTGTTGGCGCTCATCCTGCCTCCTCCCTGTCCCCTCCTTGGCTGTAGATGGGCATGGATCAACCTGCACTGAAGGCAATGGTGAGGCTGCATTCAGAGGCTGCATTCATGGCAATGATGAGGCTGCATTCAGAGGCTGCATTCATGGCAATGGTGAGGTTGCATTCAGAGGCTGTATTTATGGCAATGGTGAGGCTGCATTCAGAGGCTGCATTCATGGCAATGGTGAGGCTGCATTCATGGCAATGGTGAGGCTGCATTCATGGCACTTGTGAGGCTGCATTCATGTCAATGGTGAGGCTGAATTCATGGCAATGGTGAGGCTGCATTCATGGCAATGGTGAGGCTGCAGATGGGCACTGATTAGGCTGCATTCATGAGCACTGACCCGTATTTTGCTTCACAGTACTTTATTTAAAATTAAAAATTTTTCCTGAAACTTCCCTCTTAAAGTGAAGGTGCATGTTATATGCCTGTGCATGTTATACGCCGATAAATACAGTATATCCAAAAAACACGCCCAAGCTCATCCTTAGACTCTTCACCACACACAGCCACAAAGGCAAGAGAATTCTTGTTGGGCAGTGTATTAGTTAATTTGCATTTAATTTTAATGGTTCAAAGAATGTCAGGCAAAATGGTTGGCCCTCACGCATGTTCACTTCATCAAATTTGGCCCTCTTTAAAAAAAAGGTTGGACACCCCTGACCTAGACCCTTTGTTTACCCCCCAGGCAGGTTATTTTTACATTTGTAATGTATCACTTCAAGAATTATTAAAATTGCTGCTCCTGCCAAACAGAATTTTCAACACTTTTATTTTGCTTTGGTAAATGTCCCACAGGGCAGCGTCTTCATTAAATTTTTTGTCAATCTCTATTAGCCAAGCAAATGCCCATGAATGTTTTTTAACTTTCGGCACCCATAAAGTTCCACAGAATTTGAATTCAGCACCTGATTGAACTATAGTAATGTTTGCCGAACCTGCTTGGAACCAAACCCATTTATGTCCAGGTCTTTACTAATTAAAAGCAGGTTTATCTTTTAGGTATTTCCTTCCTCTTTAATGGTACAACATCAAAAGTCCAGACTCACCTAATGCAGCTGAGAACTGCCAATGTATGCCTGTACCAAATACAGCAAAAGCAAAAAGTTTACATTTAAATTCATTTTTTGGAAGCTGGACTGCGAGCTGGGGAGTTTCTGTATTTTTCTGTGTATTTTAGACCCTTCGCTTGCTAGTTATAAATTGATTTGAGTGGCTGACATTTTTTGTTTATTATGCAACATTTCATGCAGTACCTGACCAATAAAAAAATAAAAAATATGTTTTTTTTTTTCGTTTTTAGTCCTGAACATATTTTATTTACAGACATAACACAACCCCATTCACAAACCATGAAATAATATATTCCTATTCTGAACATCACAGGAGCAGCCATGACTAGGTCACTGAGTTGCAATCTCACTTATTCCATGTGGGCTGTGTACATAACTGAATGGACCTTCTGCATAAAGCATAAGATATTTGTGAGCTGAGGTCAACTAAATTACACTGGCAAATGGGGTGATTTTTATTACAGAATGTGCCTGTTTTATAAGCTTTCTGTCACTAATGGGTTTTATTGCTGTAGTGCTGGTTTTCATTGGAGTTAGAACTTCAAGTATTTGCCAAGTTTAATACAGTTCTTAACCAAACTCTTGTCTGTGCAGAAGGTACTACTTGGAGTGAACAAAAGGGCAACCAGAGTATCAAACAGTCAAGAGGGGATATGTGGGTATGAAACTATGTGAGTCGTCCGGCCAGAAAACTGACCAAGATGTGTAACATAAACACAAACTTCAGTTCATTTTCTGGTTTTGCATGATGAACTTAAAATGACCCATTTTATACAGCATTAGCACAGACACGATGAGTGACTGTGTTATTATATGCTTCGTTGAAAGAAACTTTGTTTCTGAGGTTGCATGGATTCAGCCTGCATTTTAAAGGTTCACTATCTTAATATTTCTTTCAATATTTTCATTTTAACATTTATAATTACTAATTATATCTAATTTATTTGTAATTAATATTGCCATATATCATATTTATATAGATTTTATTTGTATTTCTATGTACAGGAAGAGGATAAAGTCTTTCAAATGTATTTTAGTCATACCAAAACAGGGTCAGCGATAGTAGACTTTATCATAAACAAGAATAGTTCTGTCTTTCCATTTCAGTGCTCTGATGGGAATGTCATTATAATGTGTTAATTAGCTAAACAATTCATCTGTATGGTAGATGATAATAGCGTGTCTTGTGTTCACATTTTACATCAAGGCACAGAATGCTGTTTGCTAAAAAATGTTCTAACCCTTCACACCAAAAGACCCACAAATAAAAGGCTGGCATCATCCGGTACATGTGATTTCTACATCTTAGAAGAAAGTTGGTGTCTTTATGTAGTATGAATTATTGCAATAAAAAACATTAAGACATTACTCTCTGATGAGTGATGAACTGTTTTGTCCAAATTTCTGAAGTTGTCCAGTATTAGTACAATTATGAGCTGGCTCTGGAGTTTTGGGACCCTGTGGCCAGATCATTCAATTCAACAACAATCTTCCTATAAGATTTTATGTACATTTATTGCATGTAATGCATGTTTTTTTACCTGTAAAAAACTCCCTTTTGTAGACATCCAAAAGCTCTAAAACTGCTGCTGGATCTTGCCATCTTAAATGTGAGGTCAGCAGCCCCAGTAAACTCAGAGCTCTCACTCAAGTGACACTCTATTGTTTTTCCCTTTGCTTCTTACCCAGCAGCTACATACAAAGTTATATAGGGAGGTGAGGGGCAAAGGAACTGCCTACACAAACAGTGATTAGACACTCCCAGAAGAGACAATCTAAAGTTGGGAGGAAGGAGTTCAAAGGAGACCTTGTAGATATTGGACAGCAAATTTGTCCGGTACCACATCCTATGTACATAACCACAACAAAAAAACATCCTAACTATGAAAAACTATCAGGACTTTGATGGCACCACAAAAAGAGTAAATAAAATTTCAATTTTTCTTTTCTACAAATGTTAAAATATATATGTTTGTTTAACCACTTTAGCCCCGGAAGATTTTACCCCCTTCCTGACAAGGTGTCAGGGGGATGTCATACACAGACATCCAATACAGGTGATCAGATCATTGGATCAGATCATTGGGCTGCAATTGAAAAAAGGTTCAGGAAACCAAAAACACTCTGCACAACACAACAAACTGATCAGTTTGTTGTGTTGTGCAGAGTGTTTTTGGTTTCCTGAACCTTTTTTTGGAATAAAGGCTTTTTAACCGGAGTGCTGCGTCCAGAAGACCTTTCTTTCTTTCTTCAATTGCATTTGCATTTGCCTGCACCCTTGGTTGCTGGGAGGAGGTAATTCCAGGGACTTCCACACCTGAGCGGCTTCCTTTCTCCTATCATTGGGCTGCACTTAAGGAATCAGGAACAGAGTAAGTGAAAATATATATATTTATTGAAGATAAAGACACACGTGTAATCAAATAACAGCAAACCATAAACAAGAAATGAGTACAAAGAGAACACAACAAACCCCAAACCACCTAATCTAAATATCTAACTAATATATACAAGTAAAGGAAACACACATACATAAGCAAGGCAGGGAAGAGAGACAAGGGGAGCAGAAGTCCAGGTACTGGGAGCAGTCAGCAAGGGGGAGCTGGAAGCAGGTAACAGGGGACAGGTCTCAGGGGCAAGATACAAGAAACGGAGTCCAGGACAAGGCAGTAAACGGATCAGAATCGGGTTCAGGCAAACGGATCAGGTTCAGGCAGGGACAAGGCTTTACAGAAGGAATTCTGGAGCATTGAGCCTTGGTTAAGGGCGGGCTTATATAGTCCAGCAGACCCAGATCAGGTGTGTTTGATTGCTGGTTAAAAGTCTTGGTGGAGAGACACCCGCTTGTGAACACCAGAACTACACCCACTGGTAATGACACTATTCCTGAGAGTTCCCCCCCTTTAGGAGTGGCCTCCGGACGCTCCATTCAGCCCTTGGTTTGACAGTGCGAGGGGATGCGGAAACACCCTAAAAAGTTTCCATACTGAGTCTGCGGAATTCTTCGCAATTCCTAGGCCAGAGTCATTTAGTTCACTAGGGTATGTGCCACCAGAGTCTGAAAATAGGACATGCACCCCACCACCAGGGTCAGGAAGTTTAGATCCGGAAATGAAAATTAGCAGGGCAACGGGCAAGAACCCATCAGAGGCAGACCACACAGGGGCAAAACATTCAGGCTGGGTGACAAGCAGAATTGAAACAGTGGCAAAAAGGGCGTCTATCAGGAAAACATCAGCGGCACGCTGAGCATCAGGAACAGGTTTAGCAGGGACCATGTCCTCAGGCTGGGCAGCCGGCTCAGGGTCATCAGGCTAGGCAGCCGGCTCCGGGTCATCAGGCTGGGCAGCGGGCTCCGGGTCATCAGTCTGGGCAGCAGGCAGAGGCACTTCTAGCCGGGCAGCGGGAAAATAACCACCAAGCAGGGTATCAGGAATGTGACCATCAGACAGGGCATCAGGAACAGAACCACCAGGAACTGGATCGTCAGGCTGAGTACCAGGTACGGGATCACTAAGCAGATCATCGGGCACCAGAACAGGCTGGACAGCAGGCACCGAAACATCAGACTGGAAAGCGGGTAACGGAACATCAGACTGGAAAGCGAGCACTGGATCATCAGACTGGAAAGCGGGCACCGGATCATCAGACTGGAAAGCGGGCACATCACACTGGACAGCGGATAAAGGCACTGGCACAACGGGCTGGACAGTGGGCACTGGAACATCAGAATGAACAGTGGGCACCGGAACATTGGGCTGTGCAGCAGGCACATCAGACTGGACAGCGGGCACCAAATCAGGCTGGACAGCATGCACCGGAACATCAGACTGGACAGCGGGCACATCAGACTGGAAAGCAGGCACTGGGACATCAGACTGGAAGGCAGGCACCGGGACATCAGACTGGAAGGCAGGCACCGGGACATCAGACTAGAAGGCACGCACTGGGACATCAGACTGGAAGGCAGACACCGGGACATCAGACTGGAAGGCAGACACCGGGACATCAGACTGGAAGGCAAGCACCGGGACATCAGACTGGAAGGCAGGGACTGGGACATCAGACTGGAAGACAGGCACCGGGACATCAGACTGGAAGACAGGCACCGGGACATCAGACTGGAAGGCAGACACCGGGACATCAGACTGGAAGGCAGACACCGGGACATCAGACTGGAAGGCAGACGCCAGGACATCAGACTGGAAGGCAGGAACCGGGACATCAGACTGGAAAGCAGGCACTGGAACGTCAGACTGAACAGCGGGCACTGGAACAGACCGAACAGCGGGCACTGGAACATCAGACTGGAAGGCAGGCACATCAGACTGGGAAGCGGGCACATCAGATTGTAAGGCAGGTACTGGAACTTCAAACCGGGCAACAGGTACTGGAACTTCAGACTGGGCAGCAGGCACAGGTTCTGGCACATCAGGCAGAGCAGCAGGTGCTGGCTCTACAGGCTAAAAAGCAGGTGCATCGGACTGGATAGCAGGTACTGGCACTTCAAACCGGGCAGCAGGTACTGGAACTTCAGACTGGGCAGCAGGCACAAGCGCTGGCACTTCAGGCAGAACAGCAGGTATCGGAACATCAGGCTGGAGTGGATTAGCTGGTGTGGAGGCAGGATTGGGTGATGGCAGGATGGTATGGGTTGGGAAGAACTTCCGCTTCTTTTTGGTTTTAGCCACTGAAGATTTGTATGTGGGTACAGGGCTGTAGGTAGTGAAGCGGAAGGATGGTAAAACAGAGGGAGCAGATTTTGAAGGGAGATTTAGTGGAACTGACGGAGGCAGCCGAGAAGAAGCAGAGGGGTTAGAGGCAGGGTAGATGCAGCAGGAGGAAACAGGGTATTGGTACTTCATTGGTAGCAGGGTGTATTGGTCGGCAATTGTGGTTGTTGGGGGTAAAGGAGAGGAAGACATTCCAGCAGGCTGGTAACTAGCCACAGAAATGGGTGGTTGGGAACTGACAGAGGCTGAGTTTAACAAGCTTGACCAGGCCTGTAATAATGATTGCACAAAATCAGGTTTGCACACTGCTCGTCTGACCAGAGACTGCACTGACTCAATATATCTTGCAAGCACCTGTTGAGGACAAGCAGAGTACTGCTCAAAGAAAAAGGCTGAGTCATCTTCCAGTAGCCAAACCAAAGACTCTACCTGACCTGCACTAAAAGGGGGTGTATAGTCATCTCCACTAGAGGCATCAGACAGTGCCAACTCTGCACAGATCTGGATCAATGGTTGCACGTTCTCAAACAAAAAACTACCTTGATCAATAAAAACATGAGCTAAACGGATGCATTCTAACAACTGTTCCATAGTGTGTTTACTTAATGTCTGATTACAAAAATCTCTGTCATCTGTTGCCAGGAGCGAAAAATACAGAATATCTTCCAGATGCATCTTAGTAATTTAGCAAGTGCTCAGACCCAATTCCCAGGTGCAGCCAATCTGATTGTATGGCTCCAGAATTCTGTCAGGGGGATGCCATACACAGACATGCAATACAGGTGATCAGATCGTTGGGCTGCACTTAAGAAATCAGGAACAGAGTAAGTGAAAATATATATATTGATTGAAGATAAAGACACACATTTAATCAGACAACAGCAAACCATAAACAAGAAATGAGAACAAAGAACACAACTAACCCCAAACCACCTAATCTAACTATCTAACTAATATATACAAGTAAAGGAAACACACATACATAAGCAAGGCAGGGAAGAGAGACAAGGGGAGCAGATGTCCAGGTACTGGGAGCAGTCAGCAAGGGGGAGCTGGAAGCAGGTAACAGGGGGCAGGTCTCAGGGACAAGATACAAGAAACGGAGTCCAGGACAAGGCAGTAAACGGATCAGAATGAGGTTCAGGCAGGGACAAGGCTTACAGAAGGAATTCTGGAGCATTGAGCCTTGGTTAAGGGTGGGCTTATATAGTCCAGCAGACCCTGATCAGGTGTGTTTGATTGCTGGTTGAAAGTCTTGGTTGGAAAGACACCCGCTGGTGGCCACCAGAACTACACCCACTGGTACCGAATGCAACAGTGCCACCAGCAGGTGAGCCTAGAAAAGACACCATTCCTGACACAAGGGCACTTATTACAATTTGGCACTGTGTCGTTTTAACTGACAATTGCGCGATCATACAACATTGTACCCAAACAAAATTTGCGTCCTTTTTTTCCCACAAACAGAGCTTTCTTTTGGTGGTATTTGATCACCTCTGCGGTTTTAATTTTTTGCGCTATAAACAAAAGAACAGCGACTATTTTGAAAAAAACACACTATCTTTTACTTTTTGCTATAATAAATTTCCCTTTTTTTATTTTATAAAAAACGTTTTTTTTTCCTCAGTTTAGGCCGATATGTATTCTTCTACATACTTTTTGTAAAATAAATCGCAACAAGCGTATATTGATTGGTTTGCACAAAGGTAATAGCGTCTAAAAAAGAGGAGATAGAATTATGTCATTTTTATTATTATAATTTTTGTTACTAGTAATGGTGGCGATCTGCGATTTTCCTGTTTGGAAAATACTTTATGTTGGATGGTTCACTGAATGTTATTTCTTCAATATATGGACTTTCAAATACAATGCTGCGTGGATTACTGTCTATGTGGAAATATTTTTCTCAATTGGGATTTCACTTGCTATTGACAAGCCCCAATTGAGTGGAGGTACTGTGCTTGTTAAAGATCCTGTCCTGATCACACAGATTATAAAGACTCTGCCCCTAAATACAATACATGTGACGCCATAATACCTCAGTAGCCACAGAGAGGGAGAAAATGGTGCTACAATACTTAGTACGAACAGACGATCAGTCATTTCTCCCCTTAAGAGAACCGGGATCTATGTGTTTACACACACAGATCCCGGTTCTCGCTGTGCCCGGCGGTCGTGGGTGCCCGGTTAAAAGGTGCATACAATAACCTATTGCAAATACATCCGCCATCTAGTGCAAATATTACATGGTGTTCTTCCCATCATCCATATCAGTGAGGTAATGGGTTGCTTGCTATTTCTTCAATGCGTTTCATGGGTAAAAGGCCCACTTCATCAGGAAGACAAGCAGTAATCAGTGCAAATATTACATGGTATTCTTCCCATCATCCTTATCAGTGGGGTAAGGGGATGCTTGCTATTTCTTCAATGTGTTTCATGGGTAAAATGCCCACTTCATCAGGAAGACAGGCAGTAATCATAGGCTCTGAAATGGTAGAAGAATATATCAGACCATATAATTCAACAGAAGAGACCACAATATACTGTAAGCACATTCCATTATTCTAGTTCAACAAGTATACATCATACCTATTGTAGATGAGTAGGTTATTAATAAAAACAACTAAGCATTACGGCCCATAATTGCAACATCATGGGGAGAACAGATCCACAAAGACTGGTACCACAAGAAAAAGATGAACTTGAATTAAGGATCAAATCCTACAGAGAGTGCTGCAAAAAAAAATGTATCCTAGGGACCCCAGTATTCCCTTACTTCCAGAAGAGCAGAGGGCTATGGCATGTTTAGGACTGTGCTAGACTTTCCTGCTAGTAAACATTTAATATCGTTTTTTTTTTTTTGTGCTTTAACCTGCAATTTTTAAAGTTGGTGACAGGGTCTCATTAAAGTGTATCTAAACTCAATAACACTAAGGTCATATATTTCTACTTCTCGTTTTTTAGATGTGATAGCTGCATTTGTTTTTTTTTTTGTTTTTTTCAGATGTTTTTTTCATTTATAGCCACCTTGCCATCTTGCCAGTAACACACTGACTTTTATTGGATGACATCGCTCACTCATTGTACTGTACCCATGGAGAAGCAGCATTGTCACTTGGGATGTGGGTTTGGTTGGCCCCATTCATTTACTGGTCAGGAATCACCAGCAATGTAAACTAAGGATTGGAGATAGTGTTGACATCAATGACCAAATATGGCCACATCATCATATTTGAACAATGACATTGACCAAATTTGGCTATGGCCATATTTGGTCAATGACATTAATTGAGGGATCCATGCATTTGCTTATATTTCGCAGCAGGCTCAGTAGATGTCATTCGGTGTAAGTGAGTGATGGCAGTGGTTGTTTGACATGATCCTTGCCATTTTTTTCTTTCAGGAGGTCAGCAGACATCGTTCATTAGGACTGACGTAGATCTCCCACGCTGGATGATGTGATTGACAATAGATATAAATTAATTGTGTGATTTTTTTTGTCAAAAAGTGTGGTGTTATCATTTAGTTTTTTTTTTGTGTATGAGTGCATACTATGTAAAACTTACTCATTACAATTGGGGGTGCAGTATCTGAGAGCTCTCTTATCCTAAAGGGAGCTTCAACATTTTTATAAGAATAGAGGAAACCTTCCATATGGTAATCTCTTACTGATACGTAACTCCAAAGACTATAACCAAGTTCTCACCTGGAGACTTTCTGAACTGTATTAGAGGATGCAACACCTCTGGCTCCATCCTTCACATCTGGTGGGAATGCTCCATATTCAAGAAATGATGGGTACATGTCTATAACTTTAGAAGATTAGTACTTGTGATGAATGAACAGGTCTGGGTTTGGTTCATGGGAGGATCCACAAACCAAGCCTGAAATCTGCAAATGCCAAACATAGCGCCTAAACCCTAGCTTACAGAAGTTTACGGAAGGTAAATCAAATTTTTTTCTAACCTTTTTCAGGGCCAATTTGCATGCTTCTATAAATCATGGGTAGTTGAACACTGCCATGGGGGACATGTGCCAATGAAAAAAAATTGTTGCCATTACCTATTGTTGCTTAGTGACAGTTCCTTACTGCCAGCTGCTTTTTGTAAACAAAGCTGCTTTTTGTAAATAAAGCAGCTGAGCTATCCTGGTTGGCGTCACTCACCACATATGGTCATGACCATATGCTGTCAATGACATCAGCCAGCCTCCTTGACCAGTTTGTTGACATTCAGCAGCCAGTCGGGTAACTGTTGTTTGCAGCAGGAGTGCAACAGGAGAGGATCGCCATGGAATGGACTTCAATGTCTGTGAATTGTGGAGAAGTTGTTCATCCTGATTGATGATGGATCCCACTATGGGGCATAATTGGTTTTGAATATACACTGGGGTGCAATGTTTATTTATGTATTTATTCATTCTTTTATTTATTCAATGGAGGACTTTTATACCGTTTCTATGTGTCTATTTACTGTCCATTTTACTTTTTTGTGAATGAGTAATAAGGGGTACTTTATACCTCTTGCTTAGTCATGTAGAAGGGCAGGATATCGGGGGACCCCCAGAATTTTCACAGCAATGAATACCTGCATAGCTGAGAAACATGCATAGACATCGGTGGTTATGTGTTATTTCAACAGTTAAGAGTTGCATTTCTTCGCTGGCGCAATAGAAAGCATTGTAGCTTATGCTTTTTAATAAATGGGCAAAGATGTATAGAGGTCTTTGCTTTACAGAAATGCTGGTCTATGTTCTAATTTTTTTTCATGTTTAGCACAAACACAGGCAGAAGGAAGAGAGAGTAGAGAGAGAATTCGCAAACTTAAGACTTATGATTGTTCACAGTTCAAGCAGCCTGTCCCATGGCAACATTACCATATGATTTTCTGAACCCACTTCAATATATGGCTCCAGGTTACAGTTAATATCATATGATAGTTTAAAACATCTAAATATGTACAGGAGGGTATCAGTGCAATGGCAAAATTAAAAAGATAATACAATTTGGCAAAAAAATATGAAAAATGTTGTGTGCTCTTGTGATGTATAAATAAAGCACACTAATGGCAGCACAAACACTAAAGAGCCATGTTGATAAAAGTGAATGTCCTGTCAAAACCTATTTTTTTTTTTTTTTTTTTGATAGAATCCCTGTCAGGTTTTAATGATATGCAGGGCTCCTTTAAATAGATTTTTCCTTAATTAAAGGTGTATTTATAATTATTTTAGCTGAATCCCCATTGGCAAAGGTGTGACTTGTGGGTGAAAGTTGGAGTAATTCTGAGTAAAAAAAAATTATAACTAGACCCCTTATCATCTCAGTAAAAGGGATTTTACTATACAGAAAGTGAGGGAAAATCTTCACAAGCAGCAGAGACAGAAATAAAAGCACATGTCTTTAGTAGACCTTCTGAAAGCTTTATATTACTGTTTGTGTCCCTGTTGCAGATTTTCTCTCACTTCCTGTTTTGTAAAACCTTTGTCACCATGATAGTAGGGAAATCCCTCTAAGTGAGCCCCAGATACCAGTAAAAACCTGACAGGAGTTCTAACCCCTTAATACTGTTGCACAATGAAAGTAATAAGCTTTGGGAATACACTTTAGGGGACTATACAACTTAAAGCGGAGGTGCCGCAGAAAAAAAAAATATTTAAAGCCAGCAGCTGCAAATACAGCAGCTGCTGACTTTTAATATATGGACACTTACCTGTCCTGGAGTCCAGCGACGTCCTCAGCAGAGGACGAGCAATCGCTCGTCACTCTGCTGCCCCCACCGCCATCCTCGGTGAGGGAACCAGGAAGTGAAGCCTTGCGGCTTCATGCCCGGTTCCCTACGGCGCATGCGCGAGTTGCGCTTCGCCATTCTGAATGGTTTCCTGTGTTCTGGGAGCCGAGTGTCTCCCAGAACACAACGGGGAATCTGCGGGAAGTGACGTGCTTCCCGCAGATTTCCCGCAGAGAGGTCTCCCGGAAGTGGGTGCAAATACCTGTCTTAGATAGGTATTTGCACCCCCCTCCCCCCTGAAAGGTGTCAATTGTGACACTGGAGGGGGGGGAGGGTTCCGATCAGCGAAATTTCCACTTTAGGGTGGAGCTCCGCTTTAAGTATACTGCATGTGACTAAATATACACTCACCGCGCACTTTATGAGGTACACCTGTTCAATTACCTGGTAACACAAATTGCTATCAGCTAATTACATGGCAGCAACTCTATGCATTTGGGCATCTAGAGATGATGAAGACGACTTGCTGAAGTTCAAATTGAGCATTAGAATGGAGAAGAAAGGGGATTTAAGTGACTTTGAACATGGCATGGTTGTTTTTCCTACCAGACGGGCTGGTCTGAGTATTTAAAAAACTGCTAATCTACTGGGATTTTCACACACAGCCCTCTCCAGGGTTTACAGAAAATGGTCAGAAAAAAAAATATCCAGTGAGCAGTTGTGTGGACAAAAATGCCTTGTTGATGTCAGAGGAGAATGGGCAGACTGGTTTGAGATGATAGAGAGGCAATAGTAACCCAAATAACCATTTGTTACAATCAAGGTATGCAGAATACCATTTCTGAAAGCAAAACACACCAAACCTTGAAGCAGATGGGCTGCTGCAGCAGAAGACCACACTGGGTGCCACTCCTATCAGCTAAGAACAGGAAACTGAGGCTACAATTTGCGTAGGCTCACCAAATTTGAACAATAGAAGATTGGAAAAACATTGCCTGGTCTGACGAGTCTCAATTTCAACTGCGACATTCAGATGGTAGAGACAGAATTTGGCATAAACAACATGGAAGCATGGATCCTTCATGCCTTGTATCAATGGTTCAGGCTGGTGGTGGTGGTGTAATAGTGTGGGGAATATTTTTTGGCACACTTTGGGGCCCTGTCAGGAACCATAAACCAGGCGGAGACAGACAGTGCAGTTAAAACCACACCTTTAATGAAATATCAAAAAATAACAATTCAGGAACGTAGTCAAAAACTGAAGAAAGGGTTTAGATGCCAGAGCCAGTAATCCAGATGAGCCGGGGTCAGAAAAACAGAAGTCAGCATAGTTGGGAGTAAAATCTGGAACAGGTATCAAAAGAGAAGTCAGCCAGGCCATGTCATACACAGCATCGTTTAAATGCCACAGCCTACCTGACTATTGTTGCTGACCATGTCCATTCCTTTATGACTACAGGGTACCCATCTTCTGATGGCTACTTCCAGCAGGATAATGCACCATGTCACAAAGCTCAAATCATCTCAAACTGGTTTCTTGAACTTGACAATGAGTTTACTGTACTTCAATGGCCACCACAGTCACCAGATCTGAATCCAATATTGGTGGAATGGGAGATTTGCATCATGGATGTGCAGCTGACAAATCTGCAGCAACTACATGATCCTATCATGTCAATATGGACCAAATCTTTGAGCAATGTTTCCAACACCTTGTTGAAGCTATGCCATGAAACATGAAGGCAGTTCTGAAGTCAAAAGGGGTCCAACTCAATACTAGCAAGGTGCACCTAATAAAGTGGCCGGTGAGTGTAAACCATAGCAGAGGAAACCAAGTGAATACAGCAATTCCCTGTTTTAATTTTTTTAAACTGTATTATGGTATTCCAATAATACTGTATGACCAGAGTTAAGGGAAATGTATGCGTATATTTCTATTTCACATCATTAACATTATTACTTTTTCAGCTTTGCTGAAAGCCATTGTTTATACAGCCCAATGAGTCATCAGAGCAGTGGCTCATCTCTTATCAAATGACTCGGTAGTAGGTGGTTTTTATTAGACAGAAGTAGCTGCAAAGCAAGCCATTCTGCTTTGCTGTCTCTTTACATAGAGTGCTCTAGGAATCCCTAGTCATGTATTAAATGTTTATTTGAAATATAAAAGATTGTAAATAGTAAAAAAAAAAAAACAGATATAAAGCAACAGTTTAAAAACATTTAAACGTTAAAAAAATGATTTAAAATAAAATGTCATTAAACATAATAGTTTCCCTTTAATACATGAACAATATTTTCAAGGCAATTACCAGTATCCTGTTGATCCACTCTCAGTAAGATGATAAAGCAATAATATAGCAGACAAAAATTAGTGTTCATTTGCTAAATAACACAAGTCTTTCTGGCACAGGAAATAACATTCATTTTCCATATTTGGCTTTAATGAGAAAAAGTTGGCAGCTCTAAATATTCTAGATGGCTGGGACTTTTCCATTTGAAGCCTGCAAATAAAAGTTACTTTAACTAATCTCCACAGGCTGTACTGGCAGCTAAAATGGAGCCAGCCCAAATTAAGCATTTGCAAGAAGCTTGAGCAGAATTTATCAACTCTTCCTTTCTAGCCCTAGAAGACACTTTTTTGGAGAGAAAAGGTTTAGAAGAAAAAAAATCAGTTCCCCTGGTACTGTTTCCCTAACAGTCCATGTCATATTGATGTTAAATCCAAAGTTAAGTTATGTTCTGCATTTGGGAGTGTTTTGAAACCCATTAGGCATACATTTTCAATGCGAACAGCCAGTGAAGAAAACATAGTGGTATTACAACTTAACATTCAATACTAACCTAATTAATTCAGAGACGAAGCCGATAATGACCCTAATTTTGTGTACCTTGCATGAAACATTACGGTTTGCAAATATGTTTGGAGATGTTCCAGAGCTAAATAGAAGAGAATTGTTTTACTTTTCCCTCCGAGTGCTTTTGATCAATATTCAGAGATAATGGATTCCGTCATAGACTTAGATGACAAAATCAAACTTAGGCTCGATCAATATAAACTCATTACTGGTGACCAGGGAGAACAACTTAGACTTTTTCCTTTTCTTCATTTTCTTTGAACTTTACTTTGCTGATAAACATTTTCACTTTTACGGAAAATCTCAGTAAGCATTACATTTCTTCACTGGTAGAAACATCCTTAAGGACTGTAGACTTCTCAGAAAGACGTTGCAATAATTCTATATATTTACTATATCACATAAGGTGTCCACACGCTTTATGTATGGCTGTGCTGTCCAGGAAAGAATGGTTATTCATATTTTATAACATAGAAGACATTCTTAGGAATGGCAAGTTTATAGATTTAATATGTTACCCAAGGTGGCTACAAAATTCATGTACTGAGAAACTTCCATCCCTCAGGCTATTTATCTCATGACTTATACAACGAAGACAAATACTTTTATAGCACACAGCAAATTGCCAATACGTGACAAATGGCAAAAGATGAAATACTAATTATTTTCCAAAACATAAATTAAAGTTTAATAGCAAATGCATTCAGAGAGGGGTTTCAGTTAAACACTCCATTAATGCTGAATTCTGGGGACCAATATTTTAACATTGAACTCCTCAGAGAGCGAAAATTCTTCTTTGCAGTGTGGTCTCCCCTGCACTATAAGTGTTAAAAAAATAACTAAAGCCATTTTGTTTTTCATTTTTTTATTTTGAATATAGAGGAGGTTATAACTCCTGGTATTTTTCTGCTATTTATGGCCCACTGGGGAGATTTCCCATCACCTCCTTGCACATAGCCAAAACAGGAAGTGACAAGTGAGAAGAAATCCCTCCAAAGTGAGTGAACTGCCTGGTTGTCCCTATTATGCCCATTGAAAGTTCGCCCCCTTATTACTATTATGATGACAGTTCAAAATTTGGGATTTTCTTTTCACTCTTGGTGATAAGGGTCACCAGGACAAACAGAGGGGTTGAATCTCCCTAATGATACAGACAGCAATAAAAACATGATAGGTGCTCTAATCCCTTTCCACTCTATGTAAAATTTTACTTTTAGCTATACTTTAAATGCGCCTTTATGTCCAGAGTTTTTTTTTCTTGCCTCAAACTTTTTTCCCATAGGCTCTCTCCATGCTGCTATGCTGAAGGCCTCAGTCACATTTCCCTTATGGTGCAGTGTCTCCTTCCTTCTGACATCATCATCTGACATAATCAAGTACAGTGCAGGGCTCAAAGAGACAGTCCACAAGCTGGAGCGTAAGGGAGTAGATGAGAGCATCAGATGCTCATGGAGCAAGTAAGTAAAACTGCTTTTTCCAGTATTCTAAACATAAAAAAGCATTTAACCCTTGCAATATGGGGGGCAGGATGTTTGTTTACCTTGAATAGGCTTAAAAATGCGTTGATCTGTTATAATGTATTCACTTCTGCATCATACTTTTCCTTTTTTTCTTTTCTATCAACCTAAGAAATTTAACTTATAGTATCATGTGTTAGTACAGCTTGCACCGTAAATTTGATCCCCCGGCTATGATTAACACCATTGTTGGTGTCAAATAATTGCCCCTATGTACACTTTGCCAATTCATAAGACACACTACTGCAGTTTCATCACAGGTTGTATTTTGTGAATTGGCAAAGCATACCTGAGCCAAAGACACAACATCGCTGGTTAGGGCCAAACAGTGAAAATTGCTGCAATGAAGGAGAAGATAAAAAAAACTGTCAGGCTGCTCTCAGGGGGTGGAGAGATATATTAACCAATTAACGACCACACCATAGCCGAATTACGGCTACAGCGCGGCTCGATAGCTCTGGGAGGGCGTACTATGACGTCCTCCCAGAATCACGCTCCTGCGTGCCCTCTGGGACTAGCACATGGGGCTGTCCATGCCTGCCGGGTTCACGGGTAAAGGGCCAATGACAGCAGCCCTTTACCACGTGATTGCTCCGTTTCAAATTTTATATGCAATTTTTGTTTTACAGATAAACATTTAATACTTGGTGCATCCACAATACCAATGCCACATAGCATTATGAGTTTTATAAATAAAAGGAAACAGCAGTAACCATGAGCCAATTTGTTGTGAGTATACATTTATAATTGAGCTACCGGTATATAAAAATAGGTATATATGTATATGACTGTTGCTTACTACCAGAATATTATTTATTGGCACGACTGAATTCCTATTGCATACTAATAATACAATTTTTTGTCTATTAGAAAAAAAAATGATAGGGCTTGAATATCTGAAATTACTTGCATAAATTATTTATGCTATGTAATTTACTTCGAAAAGCACGCAATCAACTAAGGTTAACCAGAAGGAAAGGTGACAAGTATACTTACTCAAGGCTGGTGAACATCAAAAGTATATCCCCCCTTGGAGATGGGACGAGCACTCATCACATCAGGGTTATAATTTTTTGATGTTTGATGTCCTATGAATTTTTTGTTTTTGTTTTGTGTGCCATACTCATTACTCTGACAGGATGATGCCTTTTTAAGATATGTGTTATTATGTTACAAAATTGTAATACATATGTTTTATCCTAGACAGTGAGACCCGTTTCCTTTCCTAATGATCCCTGAATGTGTCCTGACGAATCCTAGCGGTGAAACGTGTTGACGCACAGGAGCTCACTCTTTATCATATATTCTTTATATGTGTTTTTAATTCTCCTAAATGTTTTTTATGTACCATGTTTGAATTTAAAATAAATATTGTAATATTTTTGTAATACCTTTCACTGTTCATTGTGCCTCTAAAGTCTGACAGTGACATCCATGCAGCTCCTGGTAACACTTCTGGGTTTTGAGGTTACTATGGCAATGCATTTTGGGGACATAAAGTGTGGCTTAGGAAAGGATTAGAAATGGATTCCCCAAAATGTAATACCATAGTAATCTCTCAACATGCAAGTGCAACAGTGTTGTAGTGGTTAGCACTAGGGTCGCTGGTTCGAATCCCGACCACGACATCATCTGCCTGGAGTTTGCATGTTCTCCCTGTGTCTGCGTGGGCTTCCTCCGGGTACTCCGGTTTCCTCCCACACTCCTAAGACATGCTGTTAATTGGATCTTGTCCAAAAATTGGCCCAATATATACGCATCGAGGCCCACGGGTAAGACTGCGTCTACAAGCACTGTTTAATAATTTTAATACTTTGTATTCCCTTTAATTATGTAAAACATGCAAAAGGACTCTATATAATGATCTTAAAAATGTATTTCTACATTGGACAGATTTTGTGGAAACGTTTAATTCCTACATAACCATTTTATTTATTTTATTTTATTCTATTTATTTTAATAAAGATGTTCTGTGCCACTTAAATGTATTTCTTTTGTGTTGTAATGATCTCTATCAGGTTGCCTTTGTTTGATGTATGCTGATATGTTATGGCAGTTTTGGGCTGTTACAACCCATTTACTTATGTGATTTGGTATCTCTCTCAGTCCTCTCCTGTTTAGTGCTAGTGGACTTAGTCCTAGCTAAACACTCCCTGTTTCTCCCATGTTCCCTAAGTTAGTTTTAATACTTTGCAAATCAAAGAACAAAATGCGCTAAGAGCACAAAAGTGTGATAATTGAAAGCAGCTAGCATGATACCCTATTGCATGGTATACATAAATTAACGAACAGCGTTGCAGCGCTTATAAAAACCGCATAAAACACTATATGCAAATGATCATCAATACATATAAGATAGTACCTTGGATTACAAGCAAAATTTATTCCAGAAGCATGCGTGTAATCCAAAGCACTCCTATATCAAAGCAAGTTTCCCTATAGGAATCAATAGAAACTCAGATAATTCATTCCAGTGTCACTGCTAGTGTATGCAGTACCGCATGTGGCCAGAGGTGGGGGGACGCCCGGAGACACTCAGAAACACTCGGAGACCATTCAGAGACGCTCAGAGGCACTCGGGAATGGAGTGTTTCCGAGTGTTTCAGAGTGTTCCTAGTGTTTCCGAGTGTCTCAGAGCTTTACCAGCGCCCCGCACCTCTGGCCACATGCGGTACTGCACACCCCAGATGCTTGAATCCTATTTGTCTTGCGAGACAACGCTTGCAAATCGAGTCAGGATTTTTTTTTTAAACAGCTTGTAATGCGAAGCGCTCGTAAACTGCGTTACTCGCAATCCGAGGTTTTACTGTATAGTATATATAATGCAGAAAGATTGTGAGCATAAGTGCATGAATATAAGCCAAAACAGTAAAAAAGTCCCAATGAAGAACCAGAAAATGTTAAAGAAATCTTCTCTGTAAATTATAAAAGAAGAAGTGGAATGTGAACCCCAAAAGGCCTCAAAATGTTTCAATACTAGGACCACCATGCAAATCACCACAGTGTGTGAAAAGTAGGGGCTTACCAGATTCAAATGACCCTCAGTGAGAAAAGGTCAAACAACGCTTGTTTAATGCTCCACAGAACCTCCAACCTCCTTCTTGGGTTTTGTCAGGTAATTACCCCACAACATGTTCCGCAATTTAGTACGCAATGAAGCTCCATGCAGGAATAATACCATAAAGGAAGAAGAAAACACCCTCCGTAGTGTAAATCCACAGGTAAAGCAGTGTTTTATAAAGGTTAATGCACTTACAATGGGTAGAGGTAGAGGCAGTATTTGAAGTGTTACTAAACCTAGGACCCTGCATTCACCATTTCTTGTCTTCCACAGAACACAGAGATGCAATTATTTTAGTAAATATAAACTGCTAAATACCTTTTCTCATCAGCAGTATATACTGTAGCAGTCTTTTGACTTCTATCAGTGTCCAGCTGAGCACTGTTAAAGCTTTCAAAGAGAGTGGGCGGAAACAAGCAAAAGAACAATCCTAAAAAATGGCACCAACATCCCTGTAATTTAAGAATTATGTATGTACAGGATATGGGATTTTAACTGTGCAATAAAAGGTCACTCAAAGGCAGTAAGAAAAATTGAAAAATATTTATTAATACAAAGTTCTAAAAGTAATTAGTACAGTTAGTTCAACGTGACATTGAGATACTGTACACATGTACAAATTGATGTGGTGTCCATTATTTCGCCTATAAGGCTTCTTCAGGATGTGGATGCAAAGGCACTTTCATTGTATATGATGATACATAGGTCATTCAACTTTTTGGTATATATATTGTGGTAGTGTGGTACCCCACCAGTGTATAAATACAGGATTCTCAACCAGGCAGGTTGAGGGGCTCCAGGGTATTTGCTTGTTTGGGAGGAAACTGGCTTTTCAGTTTCCTCATGATTTACTAAAGTCCACTTTGGGACCCGGAGCTTGGGGATTTCTTAGAGATCCGGGTGGGATGAAATCCCCAGTCCTGGATCCGGGTTTTGAGACTCAACTGCACACTGATTGTTCAGGTGTGTGTGGGCCTGATAGTAGAATCAGGACCAGCATTCTGGGCCCCACCCTTCCGACAAGTGCAGGTGTGCACTGGGGAAGCCATAGAGTGCAAGTGTGCACTGGAGAAGTCAGAGAGTGCTTGTGTGCACAGTGGAAGCCAGAGACCCAGGTCTGAGGGTCAGAGCAGCAAGGGGCTGCTATCCAAATGGATGGTGTTGCAGATGGAATAGTCTATAGGAGACAGACAAGAGCCTGAAGTGGAAGGCCTGAGCAGCACTGCTGTATGTATAAGCCAAGAGGCTGAATGTCATTTTGTTGTTGAAAAGGAGTACTGAAACCCCTGCGAGGGAAAACCTTTTGATTTTGTTTTGAACTTCTTTTAATAAAAATGGGCAAACAACCCTTAAAAAGAAGAACCAGCGAGTGGCGGTGTCCTTCAAGCTCTACACTTGATGCTAGTCCTTCACAAGTGGTGGAGAATGCGGGCACAATCTGAGATCCCTACAATCAAGTAAGTTCATCTGTTATATGAACTGTGTTTTTGGTGCATGAGACTGCATAATCTGTGTGTGTGCAGGTGAGGAGAACCTGCAAGCGAAAGGTAACTAGCCTTGAAGAGACAGTGCTCCAATTTGTTGCAGGTGGTGTACCTGTGAACAAAAAGTCTTTTTTTTTTCTCTGCAGTGAACTGCTGCTAGCTGTGTGTGGCAGCCAGGCAAACTGCATTGCCCAGAAGTTTATTTGATGGACTGTTGCATGCAGGTTGTGTACCTGTGAAAGGAGAAACAAACAGATTTTTTTTTCTCCTTTTCTCCGCCAAGAACTGTTACAAGTTGCTGTGTGCAAGACCGCAAGGATGGGGCGATCAAAACGCCTAAAAGAAGCAAGGATGGCTGAGATGATAGATAGAGCTCTGTGGCTGGAGGGGTTGTTACCGCCTGATCGAACCCCATACATGCCTAAACAGAGTTTTCCAAGGGAAAAGAGGGCTGCTGTTGTCCCTAGCAACCCTGGTGCAATGAATGCACAGATGACTGCTAGTGTGGAGAGTCCACCAGCGTTTGAATCTGCAGTGGATTGGTGCAAGCGACACCTGGCAGGATTGGACCAAGCTAAAGTGGAAGGCAAGCCAACCTTCCATACAAAAAGAGAGCTGCCGAATGTCCATGCCTGGGAGAGGGGTGTTGTTGTCCCTGGCAACACTGCTGCAGTTAAACCAGCAGCTGTTGTGAAAAGTGTGAAAGTGACACAGCTTGAGACAGGGTCCAGCAGATGCAGGGTGGGAAACCCTGACAAGACATGGAACCAAGTGTGCTGTTTGCGGTGCAGTGAGTGGGGGCATGCAGTCTCCAAGTGCCTTTTGTCCCTGGCTCCAGTGCAAAGCTACCTAGCAAAACAAAGGTCTGAGAAGCCTGGGTTATATGCCAGAAGAGAGGCTGATCAAAGGCCAGGACAGAGAGTGGTTGCCCATAGCAACACAGAGGAGGCCAGTCGGGCTGTCTGTGGACCAAGGGGTGTGCCTCCCATGGGTCGTGACAAGTGGCTTCCGGAGGAGCCAATACAGCATGTTGGAGAGAGCCAGCAAAGCTCTGCTGGGAGACTGCGATCTCCCATGGCAACGAGAGTGGAAGTTATGCCTGGAAGGAATCATCAGGAGAGAAACGCACTAGGGAAAAGTCATCCAGTACCATGCCTGGAATGTGGCCAGCTGGGGCACGAAATATTGTCTTGCCCTATATTCTGGGGTGCACCTAGAGGTAATGTTGCTAAACAGAACTCTTTACCTGTGGGCCAAGATCCCTTTGCAAATATGTTTGCAGTCACCCCTGGCAACAAGGAGGAGTTTTCTGTGGTGTCTGCAGGGGGTGCTAAACAGTGGGAGATGCCTGCTGTGATTTCATCCCATGGCCACCAGGGGGAGTTGGCCAGTAAATGTGTGGCTGAGGACTGGTTCTTAAGACAACATACTCAAATGAAGATGGAGACCCCAACTACTGTGGTGGGTAAGACTATCTTTAATGAAATGATGCCTAGAACTGCTGATTTCAGGTATAAAAGAACTGGCTACGAGACTGTCCATGATGATGTGAGAGTGACCCCAGTTAGTGGGGCCACAAAATGTGCGCTTGAGAATGACTTTTGCATACCCAGTGGGAATGCAGGGGTTAAAGTCCAAACAGAACCTGTGTTGATGACTAAAAGTGTTGTGTCTAATGTCTGCCAGCCTCAAGTTGGCAGTGGGCTAGGACAGCCTGCAAAAACTAAAAATGCTATAAGTATTACTGTTAATGAAAAGTTTGCTGCTGTTGGGAAAACCCCAGGTTCTTCCAGAGCAAAAGCTGTTGTCACAAATGGGTCATTGCCTGTAGCAATTGGTGGTAAGACAGCACAGTTGTCCCCAGAAATCTCCAGGGAACTTCATGTATTGGAGTCGGAGGTTGCCATGGACAACTGCGATGTCACTCTGGTGGGACAGAGTGGAACTGTACCGTGTAATGGTAATGTGTTAGTGCAAGCTGCTAGTACTAAAAATGTGCCGCTAAATGGTGGGTTAACACAACCTGTGAAAAATGCAAAGGTGTGTGAGGCTTATGAAGCGCCGCCCGAGCAAGGTGGTGGTTGTGGTGTATTGCAACCTGCGGTGCTAAAACATGTGTTACCGAAGTCTGCCATGATTCGTAATTTTGGTGATGAATCTGAAACTAAACCCATCTGTTCTAATGTGTCTCCTTGGGCGGATGGATCAGGGCTGAGGAACGCCAGTGAATGGAGCACAGCTACAACGGATTGGGATAGTTGGGGTAAAAATCTAATGTCCCTGATAGATGAGGCTTTCATGCACAAAAATAAGGTGGACAAAGTTTCTGCTGTGCCAGCAGGAGGGACGGCAGAACAGCTTATACCTGAGGGCGCGGTGGCTGCTGCAGGGGTTAACCCTCGTGAGAAATATGGACCATATAAGGGCGAGCACACAGCAGACACTTTGTCAGTAACCTACAAAAATTATGCTGACATGGCGTGTCAAAGTGACGTTGTCACTGGTAATGTGAAGCAGTTCATTGGTGCTGAACCTGAGAAGTTGGGTATGAGTCAAGCACCTGGCAGCACTCTGGTAGAGCACCAGGCTGTGGTTGTCTCCAGCTGGGAGAAGGTTCCATTAAACCTTGCAACCTCTCACGTCTCAGCAAGTGAGTCTGTCTGCATCCCCAGTGTCAGGAAAGTCCCCAGGAAGGACTTGGGTCTGGAGCCAGGGGTATGGTTTCTAACAAAAGTATTAAAGGAGATGCTTAAATATGATGCTTTGGGATGTACAGCCAGTCTAAACTGGCGTGTCCCCACCACAGTCAGACAGTCTGGTACTGCGGAGTACCATTAGGTGGACCCCTGAGTGGCAGGTGGTACAGCACAAAGGAAGACAAGACAGAAATGGTTTATTTATGACTGTATTACTAGTGTTAAAAATCGCCTCTAGGTATGCTGATGGGTTACTTCCTGTACAAGAGGTATATGGGAGAAGCTTTGGTGAAAAAAAAGTGTCTGAGGTTTCACCACCT
Source organism: Rana muscosa (assembly GCA_029206835.1). Classification (NCBI taxonomy): domain Eukaryota; kingdom Metazoa; phylum Chordata; class Amphibia; order Anura; family Ranidae; genus Rana; species Rana muscosa. Next base: position 103,048,561 of record CM055122.1, on the reverse strand, counting down.
AACAGCCAGGTGGAAGGCATTTCTGCTGCTATGGTCCAAGGTAGTACTGGTCAGTTGTCGGTGAAGGGAGTGTGTGCTGTACCAGTGGAAGAATCACATGAGATGGAAGGGCCAAGTGTGGACCAGAAAGCAGCAGAAATCCTGACCGGGGCTCAACCGAAGGTGGTTAAAAAGACTGGGGTCCCCAGTCCGATGTTTGGTTTAGGTGACAAACCTAATAAGGTCCCCGAGACAGGGAAACAGATAAGAAGTGCGGTAAAAATGGTATGTGGATCAGACAAGAGCTTGTCTGTTCAGGTGGATAAAAATACAGATGGCATCAGAACAGGTCAAGTGGTAGGACAGCTGCCTGCAGAGTGGGTGAACCCAGGGGAGGTGACGTTCTGTGAGGTTCCCGTGGGTAATGGCGGCCCTCCATTATGTGTGCCCTCTGCAGACGCTGCCCTAGCAAATGCTGAAAAAAAGGCATTGGTGATCTGTGCAACGTTGAGAGGTGTAATGTTGGTTTGAATATGTCTGTCAATGATGAACCAAATAGTTTGTTAAAGGTACATGACAGTGTGGTGTCCAAAGGTATTGGAAAGACCAGGGGTGCCCTGTTAAAATTTCAGGAGAGGCAGTGCTTATGGAACCCCAAAAGAAGAGGGAGAAGGTTGAGTATAGGGAAATATAGGACCTTGTTAAGATCCAGGGTTGGACGTACCTGGAAGCGCACCCGGAAAAAAGGTTGGGCCTACGTGGCTGACAGCCAGCACAGGGGTGTCCCAACCATAATGATGGGTGCTGGTGTTCCTCCCTCCGGATCGAAACAAAGGGGGAGGGTATGTGGTAGTGTGGTACCCCACCAGTGTATAAATACAGGATTCTCAACCAGGCAGGTTGAGGGGCTCCAGGGTATTTGCTTGTTTGGGAGGAAACTGGCTTTTCAGTTTCCTCATGATTTACTAAAGTCCACTTTGGGACCCGGAGCTTGGGGATTTCTTAGAGATCCGGGTGGGATGAAATCCCCAGTCCTGGATCCGGGTTTTGAGACTCAACTGCACACTGATTGTTCAGGTGTGTGTGGGCCTGATAGTAGAATCAGGACCAGCATTCTGGGCCCCACCCTTCCGACGAGTGCAGGTGTGCACTGGGGAAGCCATAGAGTGCAAGTGTGCACTGGAGAAGTCAGAGAGTGCTTGTGTGCACAGTGGAAGCCAGAGACCCAGGTCTGAGGGTCAGAGCAGCAAGGGGCTGCTATCCAAATGGATGGTGTTGCAGATGGAATAGTCTATAGGAGACAGACAAGAGCCTGAAGTGGAAGGCCTGAGCAGCACTGCTGTATGTTTAAGCCAAGAGGCTGAATATCATTTTGTTGTTGAAAAGGAGTACTGAAACCCCTGCGAGGGAAAACCTTTTGATTTTGTTTTGAACTTCTTTTAATAAAAATGGGCAAACAACCCTTAAAAAGAAGAACCAGCGAGTGGCGGTGTCCTTCAAGCTCTACACTTGATGCTAGTCCTTCACAATATGAAAAAGAACAGAAACAAAAAATTGTTATTAATACATCTTACAAATATTTCAGCAAATAAATATGGTATGTGACTTTAACTAAGACGTGCAAGATTACGGGTCACGCAGATGGACAGAATCAAATGCACAAAACTCCATACCTCTGGATAGAGTGTAGGAGTCAAATGGACTGAAGTGGTTCCTCCCAAAGCATACCACGGCCCATCCACTCAATCCCATCCAGCTATAGCCAGATCTCCCATAGGGAGGGATGTATCTTAAGACCAAAAGGTTAGTATTTCATAGAGTGCCTGTAATGCATATTCAATATGTCATTGTCAGTGAAACAAATAAGGGGAAAGACATAAGTCCACAACAGGCACAATGTAGTGGACTGTACTCACCTCACTTCTACAATGGAATTAAATGAAAAACTGGAAACTCCTATATGCAGCGGGACTATGGTTTATATTAGGGTATCAACAGGATATGCACATCCAGAGAGGCCTAAACATATACAAATGTATATCAATATAATGAAGTAAGTATGAAAATACCATCCTGCCAAACACTGATCTTGGGATCATCTCTCACCCGTAATAATGGGGTTCTTTGTTTCGGATTGACGTGCCCAAATGCCCCTCCAGGGGCCACCAAAGAGAAAGCCAAAGCGGGATTAAGGGCAGGCAGATCCCCAACAAGATGACCCTCAAGTTCTCACACCTATATCCATAGAAAAGGAGACCAGCTCTTAGAAAGCGTGCTACAGCCACCCCCACCCCCACCCACCATTGAAGGAGTGGTTACCTGTATTAAAAGTCCAGATCAAGCGTGAGCCCCCAGGAGATCCCAAACATGGCTGGTTCCATGTGGGATTTAAATATCCCTCCCCGGTGTGTCAATAACGCATCGCGGACGCAAAAAAGGGAGGGTCCGAGAGACATGGACTGATGACCGGAAGTCGGAAGTGAGGTCACTTCCGGTCCACGGCTGAGTCAGTACAGAAGGCATCCTGTGCAGACACCAGCCGACCAGGAACACACAGATCTTCAGACCATGTTGAGACGAGGCTGCTGAATTGTTCTACAGGTGCCATGACACATCGGAACCTCTGGGCGGGCAGACACTGGAACCACCTCACCTTGGATGGATGGGGTGGTCCTATGGACACCCTTGGGCGTCCGTACGGGAGTCAAGGCAAATGGATAGGAAGAGTGGAGGAGAAAATTACCCGCAGAAACTGGAAAAAAGAATGATGTTGTGTTGCCAACCCGTAACCTGATCACCATGTGGTCATGCATGCAAAGTGTCATCACACCACATGCAGAAATACAGCAGAGAAAATATTTTTTCCATAACATATAGATACCATTGGTTTAAAAAAAAAAACTGTAAAACAAAAGTCATTCATTGAGTTTACCTCCCTTTAAAAGGGGGGGGGGAAATTGCTGGCAAGATTTGTCCGTGACACTTTCTCAAAACATAACCCCGTACAGCCCCTCCATCGCACGACTGAACCTCTGAAAAAGAGAAAAAAAATAGGCGAGAAGAGCACAACAAGGCTGAAATGGGCATCAGGCATGTGGTGTATTTGTGTGATGGTCAAAATAAAGGCAACGGCAGACAGGCCCAAGTGGGAATCCGAAACAGAGGGGCAGCAAAATATAATAGGTCATCATCAAAAGTTACAAAAAAGGTTTATAACTTATCCCCTCATTCAAACCAGGAAAACGGGTCGCCTGTAGCAGATAAATCCATCTACTCTCCAGTTGAAGGAGTTTTCTATCAATATCTCCCCCACGTTCATGTTGTGGTATATGTTCTAAACTGAAGAACCCAATTGATTTGAGGTTAAAATCATGATACAATCCCACATGGCGACTGATGGGTGTCTCCATTTTGCGCTTAGCAATTAAGAAACATGGTCTCTAATTCTACAGAATAGGGGACGCTTCGTCTTCCCTATATAGAAAGCTCCACAGGAGCATTTCATTATATACACCGCACCGTTTGACTGGCAATTGGTCCTGTGCTTGGGGGTCCATATGGTATTGTTCGGAAGGGTAACAGTTTTACCTACCAAAATTAAGGGGCAAAATCTGCACTTTCCACAGTATGTACCTGGTATTTTAGCTCTTATTGTCTCCTTATTTTTATGATGACTTGACACTAACCTATCTCTCAATGACATGGATCTCTTATAAGTGATTTCTGGATGCGAATTAACAAACTTAGAGATCCTCTGATCTGCAGTTTACAGGTACCATCATTTATTGTAAATGGTGCGTACCTTGGCATGTTGTCGATTAAATTTAGTGATCACGTGTGTGGATGCAGTTGATTTTTCTTGTCTGGGTTTGTATATGAGTGACTGTCAGTTTAGGTTTTATACTCTGTTAAAAGCCTTTTTCAGACATGTTCTGCTGTAACCCCTAATCAAGAGGCGTTCCCTCAAGAGGTCTGCCTCCTTTTGGAAGTCCTCATATTGGGTGCAATTGTGCCTTATCCTCAAAAGTTGGCTATAAGGAATACTTCTAATCAATTGCTCTGGATGCGAACTTCCGGCACGTAGTAAACTATTGCCGGCTGAGGGTTTCCTATATAGGGTATAGCACAGCTCACCCATTTCATTTAAAAAACATTCTACGTCCAAAAAAGTAATTCTTATTTGATCAAAGGTATATGTAAATTTTAAATTATAAGTGTTCACTTGTAAATTATCCAGAAATTTAACCAAGTCTTCCTTTGATCCTGCCCAGTGTGCCCACACCATGAAAACATTATCGATTTATCGATGACATGAAATTATCTGACTAGTCTCAGCTAATTTTGATTCATCTGCAAAAAGGTTTCGTTCCCACCCCCCCAGATTCAGGTTTGCATATGAGGGAGTGCATTTGCCCCCCCCACCCCATAGCAACCCCCTGTATCTGGAGGAAGTGGGAACCCTTGAAGACAAAGATATTGTATGTCAATATGAAACTCAGAAGTTCTATGACAAAGTCGTTATACTTCCACGAATCGAGGTCTCATTCATCCAAGAATTCTCATATGACTTCGACACCTCTCACATGAGGTATGGAGTTATATAGGGCCTCGATGTCGATATCCACCAGCCACGACCCCTGGGGTATTTGCAACCCATTCGTTATTTTTAAAAGTTCAATGGTATGCTTTACGTGTGAAAATAGGCCCTTCACATGTGGGTAAGAGTACTCATCGACCAGTTGACTCGCCCTCTCGGTCAAAGATCTACAACCCGAGATTATGGGTCGACCTGGGGGGTTGGTCAAGCTTTTGTGCACTTTGGGTAGTGCATAGAATGTGGGAGTAGTAAAGTTTGCCGTATCCAGATATTTAAATGTATTTGAGTCAATAATGCCCCTATACTGTGCCTTAACAATGATTTCTTTATATTTTCTCATGTAATATTGGATGTGTGACATCGGAACAGGACAATACCAATTGGTAAAACGAATAATGTCATAACACATTTTTTCGTATTGATCCACATCCATTATAACAAGGTTTCCGCCCTTGTCCGAGTGTTTTATTACAATGTTTTTTTTTTTAGAGCTCAGAGTTTTTAATGCTCGCTTTAGATGTTTGGGCAAATTGGATTGTGGTCCAGTTTGCCAATTAGCCGCTTCTATTGCCTTGGTAACTAGAATGACAAAAGCCCAGGTAACCACTCCTTCAATGGTGGGTGGGGGTGGCTGTAGCACGCTTTCTAAGAGCTGGTCTCCTTCTCAATGTATATAGGTGTGAGAACTTGAGGGTCGTCTTGTTGGGGATCTGCCTGCCCTTAATCCCGCTTTGGCTTTCTCTTTGGAGCGGAGCGTTTGGTGGCCCCTGGAGGGGCATTTGGACACGTCAATCCGAAACAAAGAACCCCATTATTACGGGTGAGAGATGACCCCTTAATCAGTGTTTGACAGGATGGTATTTTCATACTTACTTCATTATATTGATATACATTTGTATATGTTTAGGCCTCTCTGGATGTGCGTATCCTGTTGATACCCTAATATAAACCATAGTCACGCTGCATATAGGAGTTTTCAGTTTTTCATTTAATTCCATTGTAGAAGTGAGGTGAGTACAGTCTACTACATTGTGCCTGTTGTGGACTTATGTCTTTCCCCTCATTTGTTTCACTGACATATTGAATATGCATTACAGGCACTCTATGAAATACTTACCTTTTGGTCTTAAGATACATCCCTCCCTACGGGAGATCTGGCTATACCTGGATGGGATTGAGTGGAGGGGCCGTGGTATGCTTTGGGAGGAACCACTTCAGTCCATTTGACTCCTACACTCTATCCAGAGGTATGGAGTTTTGTGCATTTGATTCTGTCCATCTGTGTGACCCATGATCATGCATGTCTTAGTTAAAGTCACATACCATATTTATTTGCTGAAATATTTGTATGATGTATTAATAACAATTTTTTGTTTCTGTTCTTTTTCATATATACACCAAAAAGTTGAATGACCTATGTATCATCATATACAATGAAAGACCATATCCTGAAGAAGCCTTATAGGCGATACTGTTGAAATAATGGATGCCGCATCAATTTGTACATGTGTATAGTATCTCAATGTCACTTTATAGGTTGTAGGTGTACACTAGTGATGAGCCGAACACCCCCGGGTTCGGTTCGCACCAGAACCCGCGAACGGACCGAAAGTTCGTACGAACATTAGAACCCTATTAAATACAATGGATGCGAACGTTCGAATTCTAAAGTGCTAATTATAACAACTATTATGCATGTTATTGTCCTAAAAAGGGTTTGGGAACCCGGGTTCTGCACCAGGGGACATGTATCAATGCAAAAAGAAGTTTTAAAAACGGTCGTTTTTCGGGAGCAGTCATTTTAATGATGCATAAAGTGAAAAAAAAAGTCAAATATTCCTTTAAATATCGTACCTGGGGGGTGTCTAAAGTATGCCTGTGAAGTGCCACATGTTTCCTGTGTTTAGAACTGTCCCTGCACAAAATGACACTTCTAAAGGAAAAAAAAGCCATTTAAAACTGCTTGCGGCTTTAATGTAATGTCTGGTCCCGGTAATATGGATGAAAATCTTTAAGAAAAATGGCATAGCTACCCCATGACCCCCCCCCCTACCCCAGCCCATTACCAGCCCCTTTGGGTCTTGTATGGATATTAAGGGGAACCCCGCACATAAAATAAAAAAGGCCCTATATACTCTGAACAGCCGTATACAGGCGGTGCATACAAGACAGGGACTGTAGGTTTGTTCTTATGTAGAATGTGTTTGTAATTTTGAACAGGTACATTGTTGAAGTGTAGCTCCAGCCCAAAAATCTATTTTTAAACTTTTTGGGAAACATAGGTAAGGGTTATCACCCCTGTAACATTTGTTTTGCTGTCTGTGCCCCTGTTCAGAACATTTCACCTCACTTTCCGTCCCAATGACAACTGTTTTTGAAATGTGGTGTTTTTCTTGAAACAAGGATTGCTGATAAAGCATCAGTACAGAGGAGACACCTTTCTCCCATATTTATTCTTACAGGAGAGAATTTTCCTTCCTAGGGGTAGATTTCCTCTCACTTCCTGTTGTCTTCTTTCGTTTGCAAGTAGGAGTCGTTTGTAAGTTGGATGTTTGAAAGTAGGGACCTGCCGTATATACTCTGCAGAAATAGGCCCCTTAGTTGTTGGTGTTGGCACAACACTGTAAGCACTCACAGTTACTCTTGGTTGGTGCTGGAACGCCCTGCTGTCAACTATTATATCAGGAATTTTAATTACATATAATTCTTGAACAGTGGTAGTAAAAATTGGGGCTTTGATGGTGGTGCTGGTGCCACAACACTGTAAGCCCTGACAGTTACTCTTGGTGGGTGCAGCAATGGGCCCTGCTGTGAATTATTAGATCAAGAATTGTAATTGCATGCCCCTGTTGAACAGGGGCTGAAAAATTGGGCTTTTCGTGGTGGTGGTGGTGGTGGTGGTGTTGCCACAACACTGTAAGCCCTCAGAGTTACTCTTGGTGGGTGCAGGAATGGGCCCTGCTGTGAATTATTAGATCAAGAATTGTAATTACATGCCCCTTTTGAACAGGGGCTGAAAAATTGGGCCTTTCGTGGTGGTGGTGGTGGTGGCGTTGCCACAACACTGTAAGCCCTCAGACTTACTCTTGGTGGGTGCAGGAATGGGCCCTGCTGTGAATTATTACATCAAGAATTGTAATTGCATGCCCCTGTTGAACAGGGGCTGAAAAATTGGGCCTTAGGCACTGGTGGCACAACACTACAACCCCTCACAGATACTGTACTTGGAGCACAGCAATGAGCCCTGTTGCAAAGTATTGCTTCAAAAATTGTAATGACACGCCCCTGTTAAACAGGGGCTGAAAAATTGGGCCTTAGGCACTGGTGGCACAACACTACAACCCCTCACAGATACTGTACTTGGAGCACAGCAATGAGCCCTATGGCAAATTATTGCTAAAAAAACTGTAAGTACACGCCCCTGTAAAACAGGGGCTGAAAAATTGGGCCTTAGCCACTGGTGGCGGCACCCATAAACAAAAATGATCTTCCAAGCTATCATCATCAATCGTATCATTGAGGACTCGGAGGAGGAGGATAGCCAGTCAACATAACAGCACAGGCACTCAGCATCAGCATCAGTCTTGAAGGGACGTGACATGTTAAAATCAATTAGTCTGTTATATCAGCATCAGGTGTGTGGTAGCTGGTGGTGATCCAAGACTGGTTCATCTTGATGAAAGTCAGTCGATCAACCGAGTCGGTGGACAGGCGCACCCTGTGATCCGTGACAAATCCTCCAGCAGCACTGAATGTGCGTTCCGAAAGAACGCTGGATGCAGGACAGGCCAGTAGCTCAATTGCATACTGTGCAAGCTCTGGCCAGTGATCCATCCTCAAGACCCAGTAAGCCAGAGGATTTTCGGTGGGGAAGGTGTCCAAGTCTGACCTTGCCCCTAGATATTCCTGCACCATGTTTATCAGACGCTGGCGATGGTTGCTGGAACCAATCATACTTTGGGGCTGCGGACTAAAGAATTGTCTGAACGCATCGGTCAGACGGCCACCTTCCCCACCGCTCCTTCTTTGACTGGCCGAAGCCTCAGCAACTCGTTGTCCTGGACCAGGAGTTTGTAACCTCCCAGTCTCTGGGAACGCGTTGCACAGACCTTTCTGCAAGGCCTCCCGGAGTTGTCTCATCCTCTGCTCCCTCTGCGACGGTAACATAAGGTCCGCAACCTTACCCTTGTACCGTGGATCAAGGAGAGTGGCCAGCCAGTAATGGTCCCTCTCCTTGATCCGAAGAATACGAGGATCCTTCCGCAGACTTTGCAGGATCAGGGAGGCCATGCAGCGTAGGTTTGCTGAGGCATTCGCTCCGGAGTCCTCTGGGTCACTAAGGACGACATGATCCGCAGTCACCTCCTCCCAGCCACGTACAAGTCCACTGGTTTCTTGGGACTGTAAATCATCCCTAAAAGACTGCTGCTGATGATGCTGAGTGCCAGCCTCCACCTCCATGCTGACACAATCCTCCTCCTCCTCCTCCTCCTCCTCCTCCTCTTCCTCTTCCTGTGCGATGGGTGGGACAGAAGGAACACTGTCTGGGTAAAGGGGGCCTTGAGAGGCAAGGAAGTCCTCCTCTTCCTGCCTCTGTTCTGCCTCAAGTGCCCTGTCCATTATTCCACGCAGCGTGTGCTCCAACAGGTGGACAAGAGGTACAGTGTCACTGATGCATGCACTGTCACTGCTCACCATCCTCGTGGCCTCCTCAAATGGTGCCAGGACAGTGCATGCATCCCTGATCATGCCCCACTGGCGTGGAGAAAAAAAACCAAGCTCCCCTGACCCTGTCCTGGTGCCGTAGTCGCACAGGTACTCATTGATGGCCCTCTGCTGCGTGTGCAGCCGCTGCAGCATGGCCAACGTTGAGTTCCACCTGGTGGGCATGTCACATATAAGGCGGTTCTTGGGCAGGTTCAACTCCTTTTGCAGCTCAGCCAGGCGAGCACTGGCATTATAAGATCTGCGGAAATGCACACAGACTTTCCTGGCCTGCCTCAGGACATCCTGTAAGCCCGGGTACCTGCCCAAGAACCGCTGCACCACCAGGTTAAGGACGTGAGCCACACAGGGCACATGGGTCAGTTGTCCCTGTCGGAGGGCGGAGAGGAGGTTGGTGCCATTGTCGCAAACCACCATTCCTGGCTTAAGCTGGCGTGGCGTCAACCACCTCTCGGCCTGGCCCTGCAGAGCAGACAGGACCTCTGCCCCAGTGTGGCTTCTGTCCCCCAAACACACCAGCGCAAGCACGGCATGGCATCTTTTTGCCTGCGTACTTGCGTAGCCCCGTGAACGGCTACGGAGCACCGCTGGTTCATAGGACAAACCACAGGAAGAGGCCATGGAGGAAGAAGAAGAGGAGGGGGTGGAGGAGAGAGGTGTGTCACAACCAGTAGTAGCATTTTGGAGGCGTGGCGGTGGGACAACCTCCAACACTACTGCATCTTGTCCTGCATCCTTCCCAGCTGCCAAAAGAGTGACCCAATGGGCCGTGAAAGAAAGGTAACGTCCCTGTCCATGCCTGCTGGACCATGAGTCAGCGGTAATATGCACCTTACCGCTGACCGCCCTGTCCAGCGAGGCCAAGACATTGCCTTCCACATGCCGGTAGAGAGCCGGAATAGCCTTCCGTGAGAAAAAGTGGCGTTTGGGAACCTGCCACTGAGGAACCGCACATTGCACAAACTCACGGAAGGGGGCCGAGTCTACCAACTGAAAAGGCAGCAGTTGAAGCGCTAGCAATTTAGCCAAGCTAGCATTCAACCGCTGGGCATGTGGATGGCTGGGAGTGAACTTCTTTCGACGGTCCAGCAGCTGGGGCAGGGAAATTTGCCTGCTAGAATCGGACGTCGGTGTACTGCTAGCAGAGTGGCCGCAAGTACTTGGCTGTGACACGCCTAATTCTACACCTTCATTCCTCTCAGTGCATGTTTCAGAGAGGACTGAAGTTATAGTGGGGTTGGAGATCCCAGCTGATGCGGTGCAAGGAGAGGTCCGCTTTGTTCTTTGGTGTGGGTCTTTGAGGTAGGCTTGCCAACGAGCTGCATGGCAGGTCAACATATGTCTGGTCAGGCATGTGGTACCCAAGCGGCTGATGTTTTGGCCACGCGATATACGCTTGAGACATATGTTGCAAACAGCAGCTGTGCGATCTGATGCACTAGCCTCAAAAAAGGCCCACACCAAGGAACTTTTTGAATGACGGGCAGAGGCAGCGCCCTGCACAGGCGGAGCTCTGCGGTGTGATTCCGTCGGTGTACTGCCCTTACGCTGGCCACCAAAGGGCATCCTGTCTCGTTGGAGATGTGCCTCCTCCTCATCCTCCTCCTCCTCTCTCCTATTAGGCACCCACGTGGAGTCAGTGACCTCATCATCCCCTCCCTCCTCATCACTGGAGCCAATCTGGCAGTATGCTGCAGCTGCTGGAACATGACTGCCAGATTGGTGTCCTTCTTGAGCATCCCCTCTGTCTGCTCTCACCCTACTGCCTTCCTGTAGCTGGGTTTCATCATCAGACCCTTCGAAACGCTGGGCATCCTCCTGGAGCATGTACCCAACACTGTGCTCAAACAGTTCGGGGGACTCCTCAGGAGGAGGACATGGTGGGTCTAGGGAAGGAGTGACTGATGATGAGTCTGACATTGATACCAGGGAAGAGGACGCTTTGGCAGCTGCTTTGCCAGTACCCTGAGCCTGGGTGAGAGAGGATGAGGAGGAGGAGGAGGGCTTGGTCATCCACTCTACCAAGTCTTCGGCATGATGTGGCTCAACATGTCCAGCTGCCGAAAAGAAGGACAAGCGTGTCCCATGGCCATGTGCTGATGACAATGCACCGCGTCCACGACCAGCACTGTTGCCCCCAGACACAGAGCCTGCTTGCCCTCTTTTATTGCCTCCTGACTGTCTGCCTCTCCTTGTTTGCCTTCCAGACATTCTAATAGATGGCCTGCAGGGAGATGGGAAAAAAGCAATAAGGGCTACCTTCAGGTGTCCTTCTCTGTCCCTTGAAACAAGGACTTGCACAGTGAAAGAAACTGACACTCTCCCTACCTACAGTTTTCTGTCCCTAGAAAAAATGTTTTTTTTAAGCACAATATAGCACAAGGAGAATTCACTCACTGTCCTTCCAGGTCCCTGGAAACAAGGACTTGCACAGTGAAAGAAACTGACACTCTCCCTACCTACAGTTTTCTGTCCCTAGAAAAAATGTTTTTTTAAGCACAATATAGCACAAGGAGAATTCACTCACTGTCCTTCCAGGTCCCTAGAAACAAGGACTCGCACAGTGAAAGAAACTGACACTCTCCCTACCTACAGTTTTCTGTCCCTAGAAAAAAAATTTTTTTAAGCACAATATAGCACAAGGAGAATTCACTCACTGTCCTTCCAGGTCCCTGGAAACAAGGACTTGCACAGTGAAAGAAACTGACACTCTCCCTACCTACAGTTTTCTGTCCCTAGAAAAAATGTTTTTTTTAAGCACAATATAGCACAAGGAGAATTCACTCACTGTCCTTCCAGGTCCCTGGAAACAAGGACTTGCACAGTGAAAGAAACTGACACTCTCCCTACCTACAGTTTTCTGTCCCTAGAAAAAATGTTTTTTTTAAGCACAATATAGCACAAGGAGAATTCACTCACTGTCCTTCCAGGTCCCTGGAAACAAGGACTTACTTGCACAGTGAAAGAAACTGACACTCTCCCTACCTACAGTTTTCTGTCCCTAGAAAAAATGTTTTTTTAAGCACAATATAGCACAAGGAGAATTCACTCACTGTCCTTCCAGGTCCCTGGAAACAAGGACTTACTTGCACAGTGAAAGAAACTGACACTCTCCCTACCTACAGTTTTCTGTCCCTAGAAAAAATGTTTTTTTTAAGCACAATATAGCACAAGGAGAATTCACTCACTGTCCTTCCAGGTCCCTGGAAACAAGGACTTGCACAGTGAAAGAAACTGACACTCTCCCTACCTACAGTTTTCTGTCCCTAGAAAAAATGTTTTTTTTAAGCACAATATAGCACAAGGAGAATTCACTCACTGTCCTTCCAGGTCCCTGGAAACAAGGACTTGCACAGTGAAAGAAACTGACACTCTCCCTACCTACAGTTTTCTGTCCCTAGAAAAAATGTTTTTTTTAAGCACAATATAGCACAAGGAGAATTCACTCACTGTCCTTCCAGGTCCCTGGAAACAAGGACTTGCACAGTGAAAGAAACTGACACTCTCCCTACCTACAGTTTTCTGTCCCTAGAAAAAATGTTTTTTTTAAGCACAATATAGCACAAGGAGAATTCACTCACTGTCCTTCCAGGTCCCTGGAAACAAGGACTTGCACAGTGAAAGAAACTGACACTCTCCCTACCTACAGTTTTCTGTCCCTAGAAAAAATGTTTTTTTTAAGCACCACAATATAGCACAAGGAGAATTCACTCACTGTCCTTCCAGGTCCCTGGAAACAAGGACTTGCACAGTGAAAGAAACTGACACTCTCCATACCTACAGTTTTCTGTCCCTAGAAAAAATGTTTTTTTAAGCACAATATAGCACAAGGAGAATTCACTCACTGTCCTTCCAGGTCCCTAGAAACAAGGACTCGCACAGTGAAAGAAACTGACACTCTCCCTACCTACAGTTTTCTGTCCCTAGAAAAAAAAAATTTTTAAGCACAATATAGCACAAGGAGAATTCACTCACTGTCCTTCCAGGTCCCTAGAAACAAGGACTTGCACAGTGAAAGAAACTGACACTCTCCCTACCTACAGTTTTCTGTCCCTAGAAAAAATGTTTTTTTTAAGCACACTATAGCACAAGCACAAAACACACTGACACTCTCCCTACCTATCCTTCTCTTTCCCTAAACTAAAGGAATCCAGGTTAAGCAAGAAAGAAATAAAAGTCACTGTCCCTGCCTATGCTGCTCTATCCCTGCTCCGGAACACACTACACTAGGCCGCCGTGCTGGCGGCCTTTTATAGTGTGGGGCGTGTACTAAACACCCTCAGCAATAATTGGCCACAGGCATCCTGCCTGTGGCCAATCATTGCTCTCCTCGCTGCCGGCGCTGTGATTGGCCAAGCATGCGGGGTCACAGTGCATGCTTGGCCAATCACAGTGCCTGGATGACACTGCGATGGCGTAGTGCATTGTGGGCCGTTCGCGTCACTCGAATTTGGCGCGAACGGCCCAAATCGTTCGATCTTCGTCGAACGATCGAACAGCCGATGTTCGAGTCGAACGTATGTTCGACTCGAACACGAAGCTCATCCCTAGTGTACACCTATGACTTTGAACTAACTGTACTCATTACTTTTCGAACTTTGTATTAATAAATATTTTTCTATTTTTCTTACTCTGCCTTTGAGTGAACTTTTATTGCACCGTTAAAATCCCATATCACTGTTAAAGCTTGTAGGAGGAGTTTTCATTCTCCTCTGACTGTCCTATGAGGCAGCATGACCCCTGACCCTCTGTCTGGGCAGTGCTCATTGGCCCTGTACTGATCACATGTACCTTGCAAAAAAAAACAAAACGCAATATAGAGAGGTTGAGACTATCTTTAATAAATATTGGAAGGTGTTGAATATGGATATTGTTTTGGGGTGAGTACTCCCTGAGAACCCTGTCTTTATTTATAGAAAGGCTCCATCTTTTGGCGATAGGGTTGTAAAACATTTTTAGACCCACCAGAAAGACCACAAATGTTTTGGTTTAAGGCTGGGTTTTACGCATGCAGAAAATGTAGGGCATGCCAACAGGTTAATACCCATATTAGGGGATTAACCAAGTTCACATCAACAGCAAATGGACGGGAGTTTGAAATAAAGGATTTTATTTCATGTAACACTACACATGTTGTGTATGTCCTTGAATGCCCATGCGGGCTAATGTATATTGGCCGAACAAAATGGACGTTGGGCAAGTGTGTTTCGGAATATATCAATAATAATTGTAATGCCCTGTATACACGATCGGATTTCTGATGGAATAAAATCCGATGGACTTTTCCGTCGGAATTCCGATGAAGCTGACTTTCGTCAGTCTTGCCTACACACCATCAGACAAAATTCCGACCGTCCAAAACGCGGTGACATAAAACAATCAGACGAGCCAAGAAAAATTAAGTTCAATGCTTCTGAGCATGCGTCGACTTGATTCTGAGCATGCGTGGGTTTTTTCTCCGTTGGAGTTCCACGCAGATGATCGGAATTTCCTATCGTTTTTTTTTCCATTGCAAAAATTTAAAACATGTTCTATTTTTTTAAACCGATGGAAAAAAGTCCGATGGGGCCCACAAACGACCGTTTTTTCCCGATGAAAAAAATCCATCGGAAAAAACGGTCGTGTGTACAGGGCATAATAGTTTTAAGGATCATAGTGTATCTTTACATTTTAGGCACAAACACAATAGGGATCCCTCAGGGCTTAAAGTGGATGTAAACCCTCCAAACACCCAGTGAAGTGAACAGCCTCAGATGATACACAAAACCTAATCTCCCTACATAGGTTTTACATCCATATCTGCTGTCTTCACATTTATATACTGTTTAGAAAGTTCAGATCGTGTTACTAGATTTTCTCTTCCTGTTTAACACAGAGTGTGATGTCTGGGCATACAGCCAAGATAGCTAAAATTGCTGATTGGAGGAAAGGCACACACCCCCTCTCATCATAGGCAGAGACTCTCAGAGGTGTTTTGTAACAGGGCCATATCCCTGCTAATCTATTTTAGCAACCTCCCTTGACAGAAATTTCAGGCTGCTTTTATCTGATGTGTCTGAAAATTTGTCAGGAGTTATCAGGCTGATAACAGAGGAACGGTTCAGGAGAGAGCTACGGGACATTGAAGAGAGATAACAAAATACTGCAGATATATGTGCCCAGCTCAAATTTCATGAATCGGGTTTACATCCACTTTAAGTTTTAGGGTATAGATAGGACGGATCCCATGTGGAGGGGATCCAATATGGGGAGAGAACTATCTAAATGTGAGACCAAGTGGATCTTTTTGATCAATACTTTAAGCCCTAGAGGTATGAATGGGAAACTGGACCTCAACTGTTTTATAAGTGATTATTGAATATTTGCAATTTTAGTAATTGAGGATTTTGATACCGATTAGAGGCATGCAAGTATAATAGTTAAAACGTTATTCCTAACTTGTTTTTCTATCTAAGTTATGTATAGAAATATGTTTAAATATGGTTTTAGAATATGTTTTTATATTTAGATTGGCAATTGTAATTATGTATACATATATATTGTTTTTTTTTATATTTTTTTATATTTATTTATTTTTGAGTGAGGGACGATGCAAAGGGTTTAGGATAACGATCACATTTAAAGGGTAGTGCAAACACGATCCAATCGCACATTAAGTTTTAAGAGTTTAACTCACCATACACACTACGATTTGAATGAGTGAGAGCATTAAAAATGTATAAATATGTGGGTTATTTACCCAATTTGAGGAGTACTCTATCACAATTGTGGTCCATTGTGCTGGATAATTTAAATATATCTGAAGTATGTCAGTGACCAGTGAAAAACCACATGCAGTTGTTCCCTCAATTTACGTGCTGACGGGATGTAGTTATAGTAAGTCCCGATCAGACATGATGAGCATACATAGGGTTAATCCCATTAGTGACAGCTCATAAATAGAGTGAGCCAGGCAGCTATCAGGTCGGCCAACAAGTGTACAGCTCTACCCGGGTATCACCACGGCTGACATTAGTGAGGAGCGGTGAGAGTGATACATCTAGCCTGGCTCGCAACCTATTATTACATGCTTCTAATTTTTTTATACTTTGTAAGTTCAATTGTTTAGGGGGGGGTTTGGACCAATAAAATTTTGTACCAGGATTATGCTATGAGTTCCTTTTTTTCCATATGGGTGTTGTGGCTGAGTGCAGGATCCTCACCTACAGTGAGCTCTTTTGGAGGAAGGTGCTGGCAGTGGCGTCACTAGGGTTGATGTCACCTGGTGCGGTAAAATATGGTGTCACCCCCCCATGTCACTGAGCATGAGCAATCCAGGGCACTGAGCAGGCTAGCGCATCAGCACAGCTCTGCCCCCTGTGTAATCCCCTAATGTAAACCCCATGTAATCCCCCTAATGTTACCGCCTCGTGCAATCTACCTAATGTAATCCCCCCTGTGCAATTTCCCTAATGTTACCCCCCCTGCAATCCCCCTAATGTAACGCCCCCCTGTGCAATCCCCCTAATGTAATGCCTCCCTGTGTAAATCCCCCTAACACCCCCCTGTGTAATCCCCCTTATGTAACACCCCCTTGTGTAATCCCCCTAATGTAACGCCCCCCCCCCGTGTAATCCCCTAATGTAATCCCACCAATGTAACCCCCCTGTGCAATCCCCCTAATGTTACCCCCCTGCAATCCCCCTAATGTAAGGACCCCCCGTGTAATCCCCCCAACGTAACCCCCCTGTGCAATCCCCCTAATGTTACCCCCCCTGAAATCCCCCTAATGTAACACCCCTCTGTGCAATCCCCCTAATGTTACCCCCTGCAATCCTCCTAATGTAACCCCCCTGTGTAATCCCCCTAATGTTACCCCCCTGCAATCCCCCGAATGTAACCCCCCTGTGTAATCCCCCTAATGTTACCCCCCTGCAATCCCCCTAATGTAACCCCCCCTGTGTAATCCCCCTAATGTTACTCCCCTGCAATCCCCCTAATGTAACACACCCCCTGTGTAATCCCCCTAATGTTACCCCCCTGCAATCCCCCTAATGTAGCGCACCCCCTGTGTAATCCCCCTAATGCTACCCCCCTGCAACACCCCTAATGTAATCCCCCTAATGTTACCCCCCTGCAATCCCCCTAATGTTACCCCCCTGCAATCCCCCCCTCTGTATACCTCCCCTCCCTACATTTACAGACCTCAGATCAGCGCAGCTCTGTACACACAAATGTCCCTCTTCCTAGGCTCCTCCTCCTGTTGTGGATATACTAACAGTGTGGAGGAGGAGCCTAGGCATCGTCGGTTGAGGAGTGTAATTGTGATAGGACACTGGTGCCTCTCCCCGTCTGCCTGTCACAATTGCCGTTGCCAATCGCAGTGCCGGTTCCCGGAGCCTGAGGACATGCGGGCGCTGGGCACTGGACTATGGCACTCCGGAGCTGTCTGCCTCTGCCAGCCTCACCATTTTTTCTCCTTCTCCCTTACACAACGGAGTGTGCAGGGGAAGGAGGAAGAGGAGAGAGCCGCGGCCCACGCGGCGCCTCTCAATGCAGTGCTGTGCCAGGTGACGGGTGTCACCCCTCTGGTGGGTGTCACCCGGGTGCCGCCCGCACCCCCCGCTCCCCCCTTCCAACGCCTCTGGGTGCTGGAGCTAAAGGAGTAGTCCAGGGGTCTTCAAACTACGGCCCTCCAGGTGTTCGGGAACTACAATTCCCAACATGCCTAGTCATGTCTGTGAATGTCAGAGTTTTACAATGCCTCATGGGATTTGTAGTTCCGCAACAGCTGGAGGGCCGTAGTTTGAGGATCTCTGGAGTAGTCCATCCCTAGATCTGCTGATGGGAGAAGGATCCTGGTGAACAATCAGTCTATTTGTCCAAGGCACACTGCTTTTAGGATCTGGTGATTTCAATATCCACAGGGAGCTGCACCCCACAAGGTGTGGTGATGGGACTACATATGTATTGTTGATCATTTGCACAGTGTTTTATATGATTTTTATAAACGCTGCTATTCATAAGTGCCCATTGCATTAGGATGTGCACCCAAAAGCGCAAACACGTGTTTGTGTGTATGTGTATATATACTGACGGTACCAGTAGGCTAGAAATTGGTGTCAGTAGAGTAGCGGATGGTGTCAGTAGTTTTTATAATTTTATTTTGTATTCTTTTTTACAATTTTATTTGTTTCATTTTTTTTTTTTTTTAAATAGGGGGAAATGTGTGACACATGGGATGATTAGGGTGTGCCCAGGTACACCTGGCACACCCTGTGCGCACGCCTATGCTGCTATTTATGAGTCTTAGTACTTTTTAGAGACAGGGCTTAGGAAAGTCTATGATATCTTCTGTACTGCAATTATATGAAGTAAAATTGCAACAAATTCAACTTCTGATTCTTAAGCTGTCTGTGCACAGTGCCAAATCAGCAGGTGACCATGCCTTTATACTCTCTGTTGCATCTTCTGTGTGCTCTTTTTTTTCCCTTTATATAGCAACAAGTGGTGATTAAATACCACCTAAAGAAATTTCTATCTGTCTCAAAAAAATTATATAAAATAAATTTGGGTACAGTGAGTCATTGTCATTCAAAATATGTTAGCGCTGAAATTTGAAAAATGTCTTGAAATGGAAGGGGGTGAAACAGTCCAGACTTGAAGTGGTTAAAGAACAATGACGTTTGCTTAAGATGTTGTGCATCTTTGGCAGAGACTGTAATGCCGTGTACACACGACCGGATTTCCCCGTCAAAAAAAGTCTGATGTGAGCTTCTGAGTGGAAATTCCGACCCTGTGTATGCTCCATCTGACTTTTTTTTTCCAGCAAAAGTTTGAGAGCAGGTTCTCTATTTTTCCACCGGAAAAAATTCCTATCTGAAAATTCCGTTCGTCTGTATGCAGTTCCGACGGGGGAAAAAACACGCATGCTCGGAAACAGTTTGACGTATGTTCGGAAGCATTGAACTTCTTTTTCTCACCTCGTCCTAGTGTTGTACGTCACCGCGTTCTTAACGCTCGAAAGTTCAGAGAACTTTTGTGTGACCGTATGTATGCAAGCCAAGCTTGAGCGGAAATTCCGTTGGAAAAACTATCCAACTTTTTTCTGACGGAAATTTCACTCGTGTGTACAGGGCATGAGGCTACAGTTAAGTGCTCAGAATACAACAACAACATGTACATAACAGCCTTACACCAAAACCCCTTTAGACAAGACTCCACTGAAAATCTGTCACATCACAGCAGGGAAAGCCATAAGCAGTCACATCCAATTACCATATCTAAATAAAGTAAGCTATGTTTTAAAGGAATTTCAGTAAAAATCAGTGCTAAAATAAGTTTTGTGAAAGTGTTTCCTCAGGGACAACCAGAGAAATCTGTCCAAATGTACGCTGTCTTAAGCCCTGTACACACGATCGGATAACCTATGGATTTTCGTCCGATGGATTTGTCCATCGGAAATCCGATGAAACTGTTTTTCATCAGTCTTGCCCACACACCATCAGTCCAAAAACCGACCGTTCCAAACGCGGTGACGTAAAACACTCCGATGAGCCGAGAAAAATTAAGTTTAATGCTTCTGAGCATGCGTCGACTTGATTCTGAGCATGCGTGGGTTTTTGATCCGATGGACTTGCCCATAGACGATCGGAGTTTTTGATCGGAAAAATGTAAAACATGTTCTATTTTTTAAAACCGATGGAAAAAAGACCGATGGGTCCCATACACGATTGGTTGGTCTGATGAAAACCATCCATCGGACGGTTTTCATCAGTCAAACCGATCGTGTGTACAGGGCTTTAGGCAACCAAACTAGTCTTTCATTTGCCAGTGCCACTTTAGAGTTCTTTGACATGTTCAGTGTAAGAGGGGACATACTGTCTACATCCTGCACACATGTGCTGGCACAATAGAAACCGTGTGAAGAATTGCTTCTCTAGAGAATTCATTATTTTAGACATAAAAGGAACTAAGGGAATTCATCTTCCTACACTTATTGGGTGCAATCAAATACCTAATGACTAGTGATGAGCCGAACACCCCCGGGTTCGGTTCGCACCAGAACCCGCGAACGGACCGAAAGTTCGTACGAACATTAGAACCCTATTAAATACAATGGATGCGAACGTTCGAATTCTAAAGTGCTAATTATAACAACTATTATGCATGTTATTGTCCTAAAAAGGGTTTGGGAACCCGGGTTCTGCACCAGGGGACATGTATCAATGCAAAAAGAAGTTTTAAAAACGGTCGTTTTTCTGGAGCAGTCATTTTAATGATGCATAAAGTGAAAAAAAAAGTCAAATATTCCTTTAAATATCGTACCTGGGGGGTGTCTAAAGTATGCCTGTGAAGTGCCACGTGTTTCCCGTGTTTAGAACTGTCCCTGCACAAAATGACACTTCTAAAGGAAAAAAAAGCCATTTAAAACTTCTTGCGGCTTTAATGTAATGTCTGGTCCCGGTAATATGGATGAAAATCTTTAAGAAAAATGGCATAGCTACCCCATGACCCCCCCCCCTACCCCAGCCCATTACCAGCCCCTTTGGGTCTTGTATGGATATTAAGGGGAACCCCGCACATAAAATAAAAAAGGCCCTATATACTCTGAACAGCCGTATACAGGCGGTGCATACAAGACAGGGACTGTAGGTTTGTTCTTATGTAGAATGTGTTTGTAATTTTGAACAGGTACATTGTTGAACTGTAGCTCCAGCCCAAAAATCTATTTTTAAACTTTTTGGGAAACATAGGTAAGGGTTATCACCCCTGTAACATTTGTTTTGCTGTCTGTGCCCCTGTTCAGAACATTTCACCTCACTTTCCGTCCCAATGACAACTGTTTTTGAAATGTGGTGTTTTTCTTGAAACAAGGATTGCTGATAAAGCATCAGTACAGAGGAGACACCTTTCTCCCATATTTATTCTTACAGGAGAGAATTTTCCTTCCTAGGGGTAGATTTCCTCTCACTTCCTGTTGTCTTCTTTCGTTTGCAAGTAGGAGTCGTTTGTAAGTTGGATGTTTGAAAGTAGGGACCTGCCGTATATACTCTGCAGAAATAGGCCCCTTAGTTGTTGGTGTTGGCACAACACTGTAAGCACTCACAGTTACTCTTGGTTGGTGCTGGAACGCCCTGCTGTCAACTATTATATCAGGAATTTTAATTACATATAATTGTTGAACAGTGGTAGTAAAAATTGGGGCTTTGATGGTGGTGCTGGTGCCACAACACTGTAAGCCCTGACAGTTACTCTTGGTGGGTGCAGCAATGGGCCCTGCTGTGAATTATTAGATCAAGAATTGTAATTGCATGCCCCTGTTGAACAGGGGCTGAAAAATTGGGCTTTTCGTGGTGGTGGTGGTGGTGGTGGTGTTGCCACAACACTGTAAGCCCTCAGAGTTACTCTTGGTGGGTGCAGGAATGGGCCCTGCTGTGAATTATTAGATCAAGAATTGTAATTACATGCCCCTTTTGAACAGTGGCTGAAAAATTGGGCCTTTCGTGGTGGTGGTGGTGGTGGCGTTGCCACAACACTGTAAGCCCTCAGACTTACTCTTGGTGGGTGCAGGAATGGGCCCTGCTGTGAATTATTACATCAAGAATTGTAATTGCATGCCCCTGTTGAACAGGGGCTGAAAAATTGGGCCTTAGGCACTGGTGGCACAACACTACAACCCCTCACAGATACTGTACTTGGAGCACAGCAATGAGCCCTGTTGCAAAGTATTGCTTCAAAAATTGTAATGACACGCCCCTGTTAAACAGGGGCTGAAAAATTGGGCCTTAGGCACTGGTGGCACAACACTACAACCCCTCACAGATACTGTACTTGGAGCACAGCAATGAGCCCTATGGCAAATTATTGCTAAAAAAATTGTAAGTACACGCCCCTGTAAAACAGGGGCTGAAAAATTGGGCCTTAGCCACTGGTGGCGGCACCCATAAACAAAAATGATCTTCCAAGCTATCATCATCAATCGTATCATTGAGGACTCGGAGGAGGAGGATAGCCAGTCAACATAACAGCACAGGCACTCAGCATCAGCATCAGTCTTGAAGGGACGTGACATGTTAAAATCAATTAGTCTGTTATATCAGCATCAGGTGTGTGGTAGCTGGTGGTGATCCAAGACTGGTTCATCTTGATGAAAGTCAGTCGATCAACCGAGTCGGTGGACAGGCGCACCCTGTGATCCGTGACAAATCCTCCAGCAGCACTGAATGTGCGTTCCGAAAGAACGCTGGATGCAGGACAGGCCAGTAGCTCAATTGCATACTGTGCAAGCTCTGGCCAGTGATCCATCCTCAAGACCCAGTAAGCCAGAGGATTTTCGGTGGGGAAGGTGTCTAAGTCTGACCTTGCCCCTAGATATTCCTGCACCATGTTTATCAGACGCTGGCGATGGTTGCTGGAACCAATCATACTTTGGGGCTGCAGACTAAAGAATTGTCTGAACGCATCGGTCAGACGGCCACCTTCCCCACCGCTCCTTCTTTGACTGGCCGAAGCCTCAGCAACTCGTTGTCCTGGACCAGGAGTTTGTAACCTCCCAGTCTCTGGGAACGCGTTGCACAGACCTTTCTGCAAGGCCTCCCGGAGTTGTCTCATCCTCTGCTCCCTCTGCGACGGTAACATAAGGTCCGCAACCTTACCCTTGTACCGTGGATCAAGGAGAGTGGCCAGCCAGTAATGGTCCCTCTCCTTGATCCGAAGAATACGAGGATCCTTCCACAGACTTTGCAGGATCAGGGAGGCCATGCAGCGTAGGTTTGCTGAGGCATTCGCTCCGGAGTCCTCTGGGTCACTAAGGACGACATGATCCGCAGTCACCTCCTCCCAGCCACGTACAAGTCCACTGGTTTCTTGGGACTGTAAATCATCCCTAAAAGACTGCTGCTGATGATGCTGAGTGCCAGCCTCCACCTCCATGCTGACACAATCCTCCTCCTCCTCCTCCTCCTCTTCCTCTTCCTGTGCGATGGGTGGGACAGAAGGAACACTGTCTGGGTAAAGGGGGCCTTGAGAGGCAAGGAAGTCCTCCTCTTCCTGCCTCTGTTCTGCCTCAAGTGCCCTGTCCATTATTCCACGCAGCGTGTGCTCCAACAGGTGGACAAGAGGTACAGTGTCACTGATGCATGCACTGTCACTGCTCACCATCCTCGTGGCCTCCTCAAATGGTGCCAGGACAGTGCATGCATCCCTGATCATGCCCCACTGGCGTGGAGAAAAAAAACCAAGCTCCCCTGACCCTGTCCTGGTGCCGTAGTCGCACAGGTACTCATTGATGGCCCTCTGCTGCGTGTGCAGCCGCTGCAGCATGGCCAACGTTGAGTTCCACCTGGTGGGCATGTCACATATAAGGCGGTTCTTGGGCAGGTTCAACTCCTTTTGCAGCTCAGCCAGGCGAGCACTGGCATTATAAGATCTGCGGAAATGCACACAGACTTTCCTGGCCTGCCTCAGGACATCCTGTAAGCCCGGGTACCTGCCCAAGAACCGCTGCACCACCAGGTTAAGGACGTGAGCCACACAGGGCACATGGGTCAGTTGTCCCTGTCGGAGGGCGGAGAGGAGGTTGGTGCCATTGTCGCAAACCACCATTCCTGGCTTAAGCTGGCGTGGCGTCAACCACCTCTCGGCCTGGCCCTGCAGAGCAGACAGGACCTCTGCCCCAGTGTGGCTTCTGTCCCCCAAACACACCAGCGCAAGCACGGCATGGCATCT
This sequence comes from Rana muscosa, assembly GCA_029206835.1. NCBI lineage: Eukaryota > Metazoa > Chordata > Amphibia > Anura > Ranidae > Rana > Rana muscosa. Next base: position 103,024,551 of record CM055122.1, on the reverse strand, counting down.
TTTTGCCTGCGTACTTGCGTAGCCCCGTGAACGGCTACGGAGCACCGCTGGTTCATAGGACAAACCACAGGAAGAGGCCATGGAGGAAGAAGAAGAGGAGGGGGTGGAGGAGAGAGGTGTGTCACAACCAGTAGTAGCATTTTGGAGGCGTGGCGGTGGGACAACCTCCAACACTACTGCACCTTGTCCTGCATCCTTCCCAGCTGCCAAAAGAGTGACCCAATGGGCCGTGAAAGAAAGGTAACGTCCCTGTCCATGCCTGCTGGACCATGAGTCAGCGGTAATATGCACCTTACCGCTGACCGCCCTGTCCAGCGAGGCCAAGACATTGCCTTCCACATGCCGGTAGAGAGCCGGAATAGCCTTCCGTGAGAAAAAGTGGCGTTTGGGAACCTGCCACTGAGGAACCGCACATTGCACAAACTCACGGAAGGGGGCCGAGTCTACCAACTGAAAAGGCAGCAGTTGAAGCGCTAGCAATTTAGCCAAGCTAGCATTCAACCGCTGGGCATGTGGATGGCTGGGAGTGAACTTCTTTCGACGGTCCAGCAGCTGGGGCAGGGAAATTTGCCTGCTAGAATCGGACGTCGGTGTACTGCTAGCAGAGTGGCCGCAAGTACTTGGCTGTGACACACCTAATTCTACACCTTCATTCCTTTCAGTGCATGTTTCAGAGAGGACTGAAGTTATAGTGGGGTTGGAGATCCCAGCTGATGCGGTGCAAGGAGAGGTCCGCTTTGTTCTTTGGTGTGGGTCTTTGAGGTAGGCTTGCCAACGAGCTGCATGGCAGGTCAACATATGTCTGGTCAGGCATGTGGTACCCAAGCGGCTGATGTTTTGGCCACGCGATATACGCTTGAGACATATGTTGCAAACAGCAGCTGTGCGATCTGATGCACTAGCCTCAAAAAAGGCCCACACCAAGGAACTTTTTGAATGACGGGCAGAGGCAGCGCCCTGCACAGGTGGAGCTCTGCGGTGTGATTCCGTCGGTGTACTGCCCTTACGCTGGCCACCAAAGGGCATCCTGTCTCGTTGGAGATGTGCCTCCTCCTCATCCTCCTCCTCCTCTCTCCTATTAGGCACCCACGTGGAGTCAGTGACCTCATCATCCCCTCCCTCCTCATCACTGGAGCCAATCTGGCAGTATGCTGCAGCTGCTGGAACATGACTGCCAGATTGGTGTCCTTCTTGAGCATCCCCTCTGTCTGCTCTCACCCTACTGCCTTCCTGTAGCTGGGTTTCATCATCAGACCCTTCGAAACGCTGGGCATCCTCCTGGAGCATGTACCCAACACTGTGCTCAAACAGTTCGGGGGACTCCTCAGGAGGAGGACATGGTGGGTCTAGGGAAGGAGTGACTGATGATGAGTCTGACATTGATACCAGGGAAGAGGACGCTTTGGCAGCTGCTTTGCCAGTACCCTGAGCCTGGGTGAGAGAGGATGAGGAGGAGGAGGAGGGCTTGGTCATCCACTCTACCAAGTCTTCGGCATGATGTGGCTCAACATGTCCAGCTGCGGAAAAGAAGGACAAGCGTGTCCCATGGCCATGTGCTGATGACAATACACCGCGTCCACGACCAGCACTGTTGCCCCCAGACACAGAGCCTGCTTGCCCTCTTTTATTGCCTCCTGACTGTCTGCCTCTCCTTGTTTGCCTTCCAGACATTCTAATAGATGGCCTGCAGGGAGATGGGAAAAAAGCAATAAGGGCTACCTTCAGGTGTCCTTCTCTGTCCCTTGAAACAAGGACTTGCACAGTGAAAGAAACTGACACTCTCCCTACCTACAGTTTTCTGTCCCTAGAAAAAATGTTTTTTTTAAGCACAATATAGCACAAGGAGAATTCACTCACTGTCCTTCCAGGTCCCTAGAAACAAGGACTTGCACAGTGAAAGAAACTGACACTCTCCCTACCTACAGTTTTCTGTCCCTAGAAAAAATGTTTTTTTTAAGCACAATATAGCACAAGGAGAATTCACTCACTGTCCTTCCAGGTCCCTAGAAACAAGGACTTGCACAGTGAAAGAAACTGACACTCTCCCTACCTACAGTTTTCTGTCCCTAGAAAAAATGTTTTTTTTAAGCACAATATAGCACAAGGAGAATTCACTCACTGTCCTTCCAGGTCCCTAGAAACAAGGACTTGCACAGTGAAAGAAACTGACACTCTCCCTACCTACAGTTTTCTGTCCCTAGAAAAAATGTTTTTTTTAAGCACAATATAGCACAAGGAGAATTCACTCACTGTCCTTCCAGGTCCCTAGAAACAAGGACTTGCACAGTGAAAGAAACTGACACTCTCCCTACCTACAGTTTTCTGTCCCTAGAAAAAATGTTTTTTTTAAGCACAATATAGCACAAGGAGAATTCACTCACTGTCCTTCCAGGTCCCTGGAAACAAGGACTTGCACAGAGAAAGAAACTGACACTCTCCCTACCTACAGTTTTCTGTCCCTAGAAAAAATGTTTTTTTTTAAGCACAATATAGCACAAGGAGAATTCACTCACTGTCCTTCCAGGTCCCTAGAAACAAGGACTTGCACAGTGAAAGAAACTGACACTCACCCTACCTACAGTTTTCTGTCCCTAGAAAAAATGTTTTTTTTAAGCACACTATAGCACAAGGAGAATTCACTCACTGTCCTTCCCAGTCCCTAGAAACAAGGACTTGCACAGTGAAAGAAACTGACACTCTCCCTACCTACAGTTTTCTGTCCCTAGAAAAAATGTTTTTTTTAAGCACACTATAGCACAAGGAGAATTCACTCACTGTCCTTCCCAGTCCCTAGAAACAAGGACTTGCACAGTGAAAGAAACTGACACTCTCCCTACCTACAGTTTTCTGTCCCTAGAAAAAATGTTTTTTTTAAGCACAATATAGCACAAGGAGAATTCACTCACTGTCCTTCCAGGTCCCTGGAAACAAGGACTTGCACAGTGAAAGAAACTGACACTCTCCCTACCTACAGTTTTCTGTCCCTAGAAAATATGTTTTTTTTAAGCACAATATAGCACAAGGAGAATTCACTCACTGTCCTTCCAGGTCCCTAGAAACAAGGACTTGCACAGTGAAAGAAACTGACACTCTCCCTACCTACAGTTTTCTGTCCCTAGAAAAAATGTTTTTTTTAAGCACACTATAGCACAAGAAGAATTCACTCACTGTCCTTCCCAGTCCCTAGAAACAAGGACTTGCACAGTGAAAGAAACTGACACTCTCCCTACCTACAGTTTTCTGTCCCTAGAAAAAATGTTTTTTTTAAGCACAATATAGCACAAGGAGAATTCACTCACTGTCCTTCCAGGTCCCTGGAAACAAGGACTTGCACAGTGAAAGAAACTGACACTCTCCCTACCTACAGTTTTCTGTCCCTAGAAAAAATGTTTTTTTTAAGCACAATATAGCACAAGGAGAATTCACTCACTGTCCTTCCAGGTCCCTAGAAACAAGGACTTGCACAGTGAAAGAAACTGACACTCTCCCTACCTACAGTTTTCTGTCCCTAGAAAAAATGTTTTTTTTAAGCACAATATAGCACAAGGAGAATTCACTCACTGTCCTTCCAGGTCCCTAGAAACAAGGACTTGCACAGTGAAAGAAACTGACACTCTCCCTACCTACAGTTTTCTGTCCCTAGAAAAAATGTTTTTTTTAAGCACAATATAGCACAAGGAGAATTCACTCACTGTCCTTCCAGGTCCCTGGAAACAAGGACTTGCACAGTGAAAGAAACTGACACTCTCCCTACCTACAGTTTTCTGTCCCTAGAAAAAATGTTTTTTTTAAGCACAATATAGCACAAGGAGAATTCACTCACTGTCCTTCCAGGTCCCTAGAAACAAGGACTTGCACAGTGAAAGAAACTGACACTCTCCCTACCTACAGTTTTCTGTCCCTAGAAAAAATGTTTTTTTTAAGCACACTATAGCACAAGGAGAATTCACTCACTGTCCTTCCCAGTCCCTAGAAACAAGGACTTGCACAGTGAAAGAAACTGACACTCTCCCTACCTACAGTTTTCTGTCCCTAGAAAAAATGTTTTTTTTAAGCACAATATAGCACAAGGAGAATTCACTCACTGTCCTTCCAGGTCCCTGGAAACAAGGACTTGCACAGTGAAAGAAACTGACACTCTCCCTACCTACAGTTTTCTGTCCCTAGAAAATATGTTTTTTTTAAGCACAATATAGCACAAGGAGAATTCACTCACTGTCCTTCCAGGTCCCTAGAAACAAGGACTTGCACAGTGAAAGAAACTGACACTCTCCCTACCTACAGTTTTCTGTCCCTAGAAAAAATGTTTTTTTTAAGCACACTATAGCACAAGAAGAATTCACTCACTGTCCTTCCCAGTCCCTAGAAACAAGGACTTGCACAGTGAAAGAAACTGACACTCTCCCTACCTTCAGTTTTCTGTCCCTAGAAAAAATGTTTTTTTTAAGCACAATATAGCACAAGGAGAATTCACTCACTGTCCTTCCAGGTCCCTGGAAACAAGGACTTGCACAGTGAAAGAAACTGACACTCTCCCTACCTACAGTTTTCTGTCCCTAGAAAAAATGTTTTTTTTAAGCACAATATAGCACAAGGAGAATTCACTCACTGTCCTTCCAGGTCCCTAGAAACAAGGACTTGCACAGTGAAAGAAACTGACACTCTCCCTACCTACAGTTTTCTGTCCCTAGAAAAAATGTTTTTTTTAAGCACAATATAGCACAAGGAGAATTCACTCACTGTCCTTCCAGGTCCCTAGAAACAAGGACTTGCACAGTGAAAGAAACTGACACTCTCCCTACCTACAGTTTTCTGTCCCTAGAAAAAATGTTTTTTTTAAGCACAATATAGCACAAGGAGAATTCACTCACTGTCCTTCCAGGTCCCTGGAAACAAGGACTTGCACAGTGAAAGAAACTGACACTCTCCCTACCTACAGTTTTCTGTCCCTAGAAAAAATGTTTTTTTTAAGCACAATATAGCACAAGGAGAATTCACTCACTGTCCTTCCAGGTCCCTAGAAACAAGGACTTGCACAGTGAAAGAAACTGACACTCTCCCTACCTACAGTTTTCTGTCCCTAGAAAAAATGTTTTTTTTAAGCACACTATAGCACAAGGAGAATTCACTCACTGTCCTTCCCAGTCCCTAGAAACAAGGACTTGCACAGTGAAAGAAACTGACACTCTCCCTACCTACAGTTTTCTGTCCCTAGAAAAAATGTTTTTTTTAAGCACACTATAGCACAAGGAGAATTCACTCACTGTCCTTCCCAGTCCCTAGAAACAAGGACTTGCACAGTGAAAGAAACTGACACTCTCCCTACCTACAGTTTTCTGTCCCTAGAAAAAATGTTTTTTTTAAGCACAATATAGCACAAGGAGAATTCACTCACTGTCCTTCCAGGTCCCTGGAAACAAGGACTTGCACAGTGAAAGAAACTGACACTCTCCCTACCTACAGTTTTCTGTCCCTAGAAAAAATGTTTTTTTTAAGCACACTATAGCACAAGGAGAATTCACTCACTGTCCTTCCAGGTCCCTGGAAACAAGGACTTGCACAGTGAAAGAAACTGACACTCTCCCTACCTAGAGTTTTCTGTCCCTAGAAAAAATGTTTTTTTTAAGCACACTATAGCACAAGGAGCATTCACTCACTGTCCTTCCAGGTCCCTGGAAACAAGGACTTGCACAGTGAAAGAAACTGACACTCTCCCTACCTACAGTTTTCTGTCCCTAGAAAAAATGTTTTTTTAAGCACAATATAGCACAAGGAGAATTCACTCACTGTCCTTCCAGGTCCCTGGAAACAAGGACTTGCACAGTGAAAGAAACTGACACTCTCCCTACCTACAGTTTTCTGTCCCTAGAAAAAATGTTTTTTTTAAGCACAATATAGCACAAGGAGAATTCACTCACTGTCCTTCCAGGTCCCTGGAAACAAGGACTTGCACAGTGAAAGAAACTGACACTCTCCCTACCTACAGTTTTCTGTCCCTAGAAAAAATGTTTTTTTTAAGCACAATATAGCACAAGGAGAATTCACTCACTGTCCTTCCAGGTCCCTAGAAACAAGGACTTGCACAGTGAAAGAAACTGACACTCTCCCTACCTACAGTTTTCTGTCCCTAGAAAAAATGTTTTTTTTAAGCACAATATAGCACAAGGAGAATTCACTCACTGTCCTTCCAGGTCCCTGGAAACAAGGACTTGCACAGTGAAAGAAACTGACACTCTCCCTACCTACAGTTTTCTGTCCCTAGAAAAAATGTTTTTTTTAAGCACAATATAGCACAAGGAGAATTCACTCACTGTCCTTCCAGGTCCCTAGAAACAAGGACTTGCACAGTGAAAGAAACTGACACTCTCCCTACCTACAGTTTTCTGTCCCTAGAAAAAATGTTTTTTTTAAGCACACTATAGCACAAGCACAAAACACACTGACACTCTCCCTACCTATCCTTCTCTTTCCCTAAACTAAAGGAATCCAGGTTAAGCAAGAAAGAAATAAAAGTCACTGTCCCTGCCTATGCTGCTCTATCCCTGCTCCGGAACACACTACACTAGGCCGCCGTGCTGGCGGCCTTTTATAGTGTGGGGCGTGTACTAAACACCCTCAGCAATAATTGGCCACAGGCATCCTGCCTGTGGCCAATCATTGCTCTCCTCGCTGCCGGCGCTGTGATTGGCCAAGCATGCGGGGTCACAGTGCATGCTTGGCCAATCACAGCGCCTGGATGACACTGCGATGGCGTAGTGCATTGTGGGCCGTTCGCGTCACTCGAATTTGGCGCGAACGGCCCAAATCGTTCGATCTTCGTCGAACGATCGAACAGCCGATGTTCGAGTCGAACGTATGTTCGACTCGAACACGAAGCTCATCCCTACTAATGACATAGAGGAAATCCCTACACTGGAAGACTATGTATGACTTTAAGGTATTGAGACAAGTCTACATAGCACTATTGAAAGAAAACATCAAAAGCATGCTTCTACTTGGAAAATATATTTCAAGAGTCCACAAGGTACAAGAACAGCCCACATGTAATGATCCTTATGCCCAAATGACTGAACTAAGTTGGGTTTTTATTGGCATTCCTGGCTCCTGTGAGTGATCAAGTCTACATCAGAGAATCATCTGATGCCCTGTACACCCGATCGGTTTTACCGATGAAAACAGTCCGATGGACTTTTTTCATCGGACAAACTGATCGTGTATGGGCCCCAACGGTCTTTTTTCCATCGGTGAGAAAAAATAGAACATGTTTTAAATTTATCGGATGGAAAAAAAAACTATAGCAAATTCCGATCGTCTGTGTGGAACTCCATCAGAGAAAAAACCCATGCATGCTCAGAATCAAGTCGACGCATGCTCAGAAGCATTGAACTTCATTTTTCTCGGCTCGTCTGAGTGTTTTACGTCACGGCGTTTGGGACGGTCGGATTTTTGACTGATGGTGTGTAGGCAAGACTGATGGAAGTCAGCTTCATCGGAATTCCGATGGAAAAATCCATCGGATTTGAATCCATAGGAAATCCGATCATGTGTACAGGGCTTTACAGCAGTTTCAGCTAAACAATAACTCAAATTACTACTGATAGCAAGACTGAACTTTCAATTGATGTCCAGGAATCTACAAATGCTGGAATCCAGCACAGCAGTACTGATGTTCACTGGTTTAGGGTCTGTGTTAATAGCTACTCTAGATCTCTGTCTATATCAGTAGATACTACAGAGTTACTCACAGTGAACCAACGGCAACCTCGGCTTAGTCCTATCATTGATGGAGCTACACCTGGTAGCGGCAACCTCGAAAAAATTATGTGGAGTGTCCCAGGGAGACCCCAAATATTTGATTCCTTGTTACTGCTAAGCAAACTTAACTTAACCCATAATTTGGTTGTATATCTACCAAGATCCAAGCTGACATGACTGATAGCTCAAGCAATGCACAAGGAATCTTGTTGGCAGTCTGCGGCCTAAGAAATGTATCCAAGTCTTCTAACTCCATCTTCAAGCAAGAACATTCTCCACTTCACAGGTAAAAGCAGAGACTCCTGAGGACAAAATTATCTAGAGTTCCTTCACATCAAAATAGGAGACCTTTCCACTTCAAACTTTAGTGATGTTGAATGACTTGTCACACATGAAGGAAAAACTTGATGTCTCCAAGGACTATTTGGGTATCAGGACAGCAACGTCATCATCATCATAGATGTTTTTTGGACTTGTGTACTGATGTGTTGCATGTTCACACTCTTGTTTCTTTTTAGGTCCAAGGACTATTCATCCTTTATAGACTTGTATTGAGTTATAGCCAAATATTAAAATTTCAAGTTGGGAGTGTCCTGTTCCACTTATATGTATTATTTCTGTGTTGTATTGATCTGTATCAGGTTGCCTTAGTTTCATGTACGCTGACATCTAGTAGCTCTTGTTTAGTGTAGTTAGTTTAGCCCTACCTAGACCCTCCGTTTCTTCCATGTCATCTCAATTAGTGTTAGTACTTCACAGAGACAGGGCTTAGGAAAGTCATTGTCTTCTTACACTTCAAATAACTGGTAAAATATCTCCTCCTGTACTCCAATTGGATTTAACTTCTGTGTCTTATTGAAGAGTTACGCTACCTGTGGATGGTGCCAAGTCAGAAGGTGGACAGACTGGATCAGGGAAGCATGTCAATTCATAAAGTGGCATTCGAAACAGAACATAAGAAAATACCACAGAGAACACCAACCAATGTTACAAGAGATATACTTCAGCGAACACTTATAAATACCTGCTTCTAATTACCTTGATATATATGCAGATTTTATTAAGATATAATATTCTATTTTGTAGTTTCAGTCAACTGACTTTGCATAATCTGAGATGATGTCTGCAGTCTGCTGCAGGCAGGAAAAATAATTTCCTCTGTCTCCTCTTTACCAGTGATCAGACTGCAACTCCCTGCAGCTCTAAGTCAAGGGGTGGCTTGACTAGGGTGGGCCAATGTCGTAGCCAAAATTAGTTTGAATAGGTGAATGGGCATCGGGGGGAGGCACCTGATTCAGGGCGTATAGGATAGGTGGGGATTAGCTGGCAGGTGGAGCACTAGGAAGTAAGGGCTGCAGGGTCGATAGGCAGCAACCATTTTCTCTGGAGGAACAGCAGAGGCGGTCCTACTCACCCTCCCATTAGGTTTTGTCCTTTATTTGAGCTTACTGTCATTTTATAGTTGCCATAGGTGTAGCATTATTGAAAATTGGGGTGCAAGTCTTAGTTAGCATGGGGCTAGTGTGGTTTATTTGCTTGTGGAATATGTTTTTCTGATTGTGGATTCTATTGGCACCTGACAATGCCAAATATTTTCATTGCGACAAGGAGGTGGAAATAATGGAGAAGGTGTTGGTGGAGTATGGTTTGGTAGGTCGTGGGGGACCCCTCACAACCATTTTGTTTAAGGGGTGCACCCAATGGGCCAGGTTTAGGTACGGGGCTGATTGCAGGTACAGTTAACTAGGTCACAACTTTGATTATTTTGAAATTAGTGGTGGCATTGTCAGGGACCTAGGGTTGGAATCTTATACTGTGTTAACTTGTTTCTCCTCTTTCTATGGTTATGTTCTTTCCCAACTGGTACTTGTTAACTTATCTGAATGGTAATATTCAATGTTTATGTTGATTTGTAAATTTTTATGAATATGCTTTTATATCCAATTCCTCTTTTTTTTTTAATCAGAAAGCTTTTATTGAGCAAAAGAAGAATACATACAGCAACCGATCATGGCAAACATCGGACCTAACAGACAGTATTGCTCAATAGGGGTATATAACTACATCCCCCTGAAAGTTTACAATAGGACGAAACTTAAGCATTGGTACCATGTATAGTCAGTCATATCAAAAAAGGTATACAAATTGCGTCACAACGAACACTCTTCCCCCCCATTATACACTGTCCACTGGGGCGTCAGAGAGGCCCAAGGACTGTACTGCGGTCCTCCTCGATCAAGTGCATGTTGTGGGAGCCCTAAGCCACCTGTCCCAAACCTTATCGTACTTGGAGGGGCATCCTCTATGGGAGTAAATGAGTTTCATGTAACACCTGGTTGACCTCAGCTATCCAATGCGAGAATTCAGGTGGACTGGGCCTCATCCAGACTCTGGCTATGACATTCCGTGCCAGAAATAGCGTTTCGTGTAGGAAAATTTTACTGAACTTGTTGAAGTCTGGGTCTGGGAAGATACCCAGGAGGCACGGCTTTGGCTGAAGCTTTACGGGGTCCAATTCCTCTTTTATTGTAATACTGTGGCCTATACCATTTTTGTTATCAAGCTACAGCATTGATGTCATTTGTTAGATAAAGAGGAGCCAAGTTGGCCCTACCATTGTTCATGTAACTTTGTAACTTTGTAGCAAGTCATAAGGTGAGAAGCGGCAGCAGGAGACTGATCTGTATCAGGATTCTGTGAACACACTAAGAACTGCAGAGCTATCAGGATTTACATTGTGTCATCTCTAAGCCAGCATCTCATTTCTGTATATAAATGCAGATTCCAGATGCTGCTTGAACAAAGATTGCTCTTTCTTTTTGGAAAAAATAGCAGGTGAAGTCATTGTCAGGGGGATTACTGTGATCCCCAAGAGAGTTATACTGTACTTACACGTTTTACCTATACATTACTATGGAGTGGTAAGCATGAATCATAAAAATACTGCATTATGGCCAGTAGATAGAGCAGTGGATCATAAAAAATAAATACCCATTTACTATTATCATCGGCGCCACCTAGTGACCATAATGCAGTATTTCCCTGATTCATGCTATTCTTATGAATAAAGAACATCTGAGAAAAAAATAGTCTAGCAACATTCGCCTTTGCCAGCATTCGCACAGAAAGAAAGTACATGCAGTTTTACAGGATAAAAAGCTCTGGGAATGTTTTATAAATATACCCCTTAGTATGCACATAACATAAAAAACATATGTCTGATACTAGGTCTAGTTTCATAACTGCATTGGCTGTTCAGAAAAATATAAAAGTATTTTTAATTTGCACCATTGGTGAATATAGTTGATTACATGTCACACAGCTCTCAGCTACTTTAGGCGACAGGCTTTAAGCTATGGATGTTCTTACAACATAAATACCCATAATGCTCAATTAGCATGTTTTTACAGCACTAGCTATCAGTCTATTTCTGAGCAGCTGATTTAAAAGTCAACAATTTCTGAAGACATCTGGCATTCTCGTATAGTTTATGCCCTGCTGTAATATATTTATTATATGATATAGTACTGTATAACCTTATATGCATTTAGCTGTAAGAACACATTGAAGCCATTTCAAGTTAAATACATACATATGCTTTTTAGTTATGGGTTGTTATGTATGTGTACCAGAATAAGCAGATGTTTTTTTTCTGGATAGTGTGAAAAGCAATGCCAACAGATGGCATTCAGTGGTGTAAAGACTCATTAACTCCAATTGTTTTACTTCATCCCTTCTCAGCAGAGAAACACACAAATGCTTTTCTTTAGGCCAGCAATTTATTTACATTTTTGAGTCTGCTGTGTAATTAACTCCTTATCCTTCAAAAGGGAGCAGCAAATCTATCTGCTTTCAGAATATGTGCTACTAGTCTAGAACTCATTAAGAGATGTTTGGCAAAATAGTGAGAACATGAAGTCTCTACCAATCTCCCAAGGTCATGTTCTCAGATTGTACTGCGTTACAGCCTGCGAATAAGCCATAAACACTAAATCATATGGATCATCTGGGCCTTAGCTAGTATTGCTTCCAAATTACTTATTTTAGAAAGTGGTTTATCATCTGAAAATATATTTGTCTGAAGTCACATATGACTGCTTCCAGTTGGTCTCGAGTGCAAAAGGATTGATTTGCATGTGTCTCCTCACCGTCCTTAAGTGAATGAATCTCCTGTGCTTTTTATTTCCACTGGAAGTGAAGATATATGAATACCTTATACTGCAAGCAGAAAATGCTGTATTTCACAGACACTTTAGCATAGGGTTTTTTGTTCCTTTTGTATTATCGCACAGTAAGTTTAAGAAGAGCCTATCTTTCATTTTGCCTGTAATTATCTTTATTACCCAGAAAATCATCTACTCTGTCTTTCCCAAACTGCACATCTTTACTGGACCCTGACTTTGCGGCTTGGTTCCACTAACTGCTATTCCCTCTTTAAAGACCCTTTTTTTGGACACTTGACCACTGGACTGTAGAATGGTATGGATTACCTGGAAAGTCAGGAAAAGTCTGGGCAACAAAAAGCTGGGGTCTAGTTACTATCCTCTTCAACTTTCTTGTTTAAAAATCAGCAGCTTGCAATAATTACAAGACTGTTAACATGTTTCAGCTTTTCAGCCTTAAAGTGATTGTAAAGGATACATTTTTTTTTTTAAAGGGACAAACATGTTTTCCACAAAGCAGCCCTAATCCTCCTCTTCTCAGATCCCCTGCTGATGCTCCTGGCTCCTCCCCCCTGCCGAGTGCCCAAGCCGCTTGTTATGGGGGCACTTATACAGGTTCGCTCCGGAGCCAGCTCTGTGTGTCAATAAACAAACAGAGTGCTGCTTGGCCCCACCCCTGCTCTCTTGTTACTGGATGTGATTGACAGCAGCGGGAGCCTGTGACGGGAGTCACTTTGGGCGGGGGGCTGGTGGAACCCAGAATCCCTTGGAGAGGTTGGGAAACCATTGTTTCAGCTCCCCATGCACCTCATATGTCTAAGTTCCTCTGTGTCTATTAGGGGCACAGGGTGACCAAGAAAATAATAGACATTAAGAATGTGGCTTGGATTACTTAAAATGGAACAGTAATGTTTATCCACAATCGCTCCCAGGAAATATACAAAGACTATTCCTGGTTTGTTTGATTCTGAACTATACATGTTAATTGAAAGAGCTGATCACATTGGCATCTGTACAAAGTAGGAGCCGGTCTGTCTGTCTGCTACTGGAAGCTCCTGCTATTGGGTGAAGGTGTCCTGTGTTTATACTTATGATAATGTCTAATCTACTGTGTGAAGCTTGGTGACAACAAGTCTGACCTGCAGTGAAATCCTGATTAATCACAACAATGGCCAGGTGGGCATGCAGTCACCTCAGCTGCTTTAAGGGACTAGTTAATTAGCTACGTTAATTCTGTTTCTGGTTACAGTTTGTATTGCTAAGATAATATGATCAGAAGGGGGGGAAGTCCTCCTGGTGTATATATTTGGGTGAGTTTGTTCAAAATAAAGATTCCATGATCAAGCTGTGTAACTGAGCTAGTTTCGCCCGGTTCTTATAATATATGGGCTGTAATATCTGATATCTGATGTTCAGACAGGAGGAGGCTGTGTACTGACAGAAGCACTCAAGCGGAGTGCGACAGGGATCCGTTACATTGGTGGCAGCAGTGGGATGCTTCCTGCAGTCTGGGACATCCAAACCTCCACCAGGATCCAAGGTCCAGATAGCAGAAGAGAAGAGATACAGATACCACCCACCATGGAGGAGGAATTCGAAAGGAGGTTGCGAGAAATGCAGATACAGCACAGGGGACCAGTATCAGAGCAGGTCCTGCTGGGATGGTATGATTCTATCCGCTGCAAACTCTGGAAGGAAAAGCTAGCCCGTGAGCAGTACCACCAGGGAAAAATTCTCCCCTCCATCCAGGAAAAGTACCGGTCACAGTATGGATTGCGGGTGCTGTGTTTGGGAGAAAAAACGCACAAGGAGCAGACAGCTGAGTTAAGCAGGCTGGTCGGGCAGAGATGCGATTGGACGAGAGCTACAGAGTCCTCCTGTGGCATGTATACCAAGCATGCCCTTGGATAGTGGATGGCAGCCCAAACGGAAGGCTTTGGCTACGACGGCCTAGGACTGCTGTACGTGAAGCTATCAGGGGACCCTAACTTTGGGAGTGATGTTTCTGCACATGAATATCTTGGATGGAGGAATGTGTCTGTTCAGCAGCTAGATGAGGATACGGAAGATGGAGCAGTCGGCTCATCTCTCCAGCCACAGATCACAGAATGTATGTATTTACTTGACTTTTCATCGGAGGATGTTATGGATGATAATAGTGCCAACACTTGGCCCAGTGCCTGCCCAAGTGTTGGCACTGGGCCCAAGGACCACCAGCCCATGCCCTGGACTTTAGGCAATTCCAGAGACTGGGGATTTAATAGACTTTTATGTAGGGGAGGAACTACCTAGCAAACAATCAGCAGAAGAGCTGGCAGCAGGACAGAGTACTCCTACTGCTGTCTCTGAGCCAATAAGGAGGGAGCCTCTGCTCTTGGGCACCTTGCTGGATCATGATCAGGCTCAGATAAGTATGAGGGAAGCTGAATTAAGGTAAAAAAATCAGTCTTTACAACCACTTTATTCATAGCTTTGAACCCAGCAATTAGAGAGGTAGGGGACAAAAGCTGGGCAGGAGCTACATTGATGATTGGAGCTAAAGTTTTGAACATATGAATAACCTGGCTGCCTTCCTGAACCACAAGATTCTATGCTTGGAGCAGGGCCGGTCCAAGGTTTTTTGCCTACATACAGTATCTCACAAAAGTGAGTACACCCCTCACATTTCCCAAAGATAACCTTTGGCTATGACGCTGAGCACGTGCACTCAACATCTTTGGTCGACCATGGCAAGGCCTGTCCTGAGCAGAACCTGTCCTCTTAAACCTCTGAATGGTCTGGATCACCGTGCTACAGCTTGGTTTTAGGGTCTGGGCAGTCTTATTATAGCCTAGGCCATCTTTATGTAGTTTTTTTTTTCAGATCCTCAGAGTGTTCTTTGCCATGAGTTGCCATGTTGAAATTCCAGTGACCAGTATGAGAGCGTGAGAGTGATAACACCAAATTCAACACACTTGCTCCCCATTCACACCTGAGACCTTGTAACACTAATGAGTCACATGACACCGGGGAGGGAAAATAGCTAATTGGGCCCAATTTGGAAATTCTCACTTAGGGGTGTACTCACTTTTGTTTCCAGTGGTTTAGACATTAATGGCTGTGTGTTGAGTTATTTTGAGGGGACAGCAAATTTTCACTGGTATACAAGATGTACAATCAATAATTTAAATTGTAGAAAAGTGTAATTTCTTCAGTGTTGTCACATGAAAAGATATAATAAAATATTTACAAAAATGTGAGGGGTCTACTCACTTTTGTGAGATACTGTAGGTGAAGGTGCATTTGTCTCTGAATTTCTTTCTATCAACTTCCTTTGCAGCTTTTGGCATTTGGTCACGTTACATCCCAAAACCACAAAGGAAGATAGTGCTGGAAGACATCTTTTTGCCAGAAGCTGTGCTTGCAGGTCTGGGTGCAATTAGCTACATGTGTCACTGAAAAAGAATTCTGTGCTGACCGATTATTGCATGGTGAAGTATCTCTATTCTGAGCCATGAGCCCAATATTTCATATTAGATTCGACCTACGAGGCAAATGTTTCCTTGCACTCAGTCCAGTCCTGCCTTGGGGTGCATCCACAACACTAATTTTGCAAAGTATGCTTGGTTTTCCAAAAGGACTGATCGCATTGTCACTGGCAAGATCCATACAACTGATAAAACTAGATAGTCCCATCTTTGTTAGAAAATAGTTGTAACATAGCCTTTATATTAAGATTTCTTCTGCTTTTTAGATCTATTTGTAAGCAGAGCTGTAAAAATCTAGTTATGCAACTTGGATCGCTCTACTGCATAAACTGATAACTGATAAACTTATAACAAACAAGGAAAGAAAATATGCAAATCGCTACATATTTCCTTGAATTTTCACTTGTTAAGCTCATTCTTTTGCCACAGAAGCCAATGAAGCCAATCTATCTGTATATTTAGGACCAACAAACTTAAAACAGGTGGATGCAATTTGCTTACATGGTTCCATATTTAAATGGTATGTGCATTAACAACCTGTCGTTTTTGACGTACAGCATCCCGGAGGACCAGAAAAGATAGATTTGTACAGTATGTCTCCTTTGGCCTCTATACACAAATGAAGAAAAAAACCCTTGTGTTTGGGATTTGTAAAGAAGTAATTACATGAACATCTGTTTAAAGAACAAAGTGTTTTACTATTCATGAGCAAAACAAAACGCCAAAACAGTATGACATTTTAATGAATATTCTTTTGATAATTATACCTCATATACAATGCAGTGATTGCTTTACCTTCCACTCTGGGAGGCTAAACTTACTACACGTCTCCTGTAAAATAGGTAAAACAGTATGATATCTACCCTGATCATAGTCAGCTCTACAGATCAGTTGCAGTGCATACCAAGCATTGCATGAAGCATGAATTCTCACTTTGTTTTACAGTTAGCCTGCAGATCACAGGATGGCTTGGGAGGGCTAATGCATAGGATGGGGAAACAAGGCTAAGCTCCTCAATTATGCACAAAATCTTAGGAACCGGGGTGCAGAAAAATGGCAGTAGTGGTGTGCTGGACTGAAGGGATGAGTCAAAATTTGAAATATTTGGCTGTAGCCAAAAAGCAGTTTTCTTGCAAAGAGTAGAGAGTGATACCATAATATGTGTCTTTAGGCAACAGTGAATCATGGTGAAGGTTCCTTGCAAGTTTGGGGCTGCATTTCTGCAAATAGAGTTGGCGATTTGGTCAGGATCAATAGTGTCTTGAATAATAAATACAGGCAGATACATTTCCATCATGCCATACCATCAGGGAGAAGGTATTGAAGCAGCCTACATCCACAGAAGATCTATGGTTAGTTCTCCAAGATGTTTGGAAAAATCTACCTGCGGAGTTCCTTCAAAAATTGTATGCAAATGTACCTAGAAGAACTGAACAATTGATGCGGTTTTGAAGGCAAAGGATGGTCACTAGTGATGAGCCGAACACCCCCGGGTTCGGTTCGCACCAGAACCCGCGAACGGACCGAAAGTTCAAACGAACATTAGAACCCTATTAAATACAATGGATGCGAACGTTCGAATTCTAAAGTGCTAATTATAACAACTATTATGCATGTTATTGTCATAAATAGGGTTTGGGAACCCGGGTTCTGCACCAGGGGACATGTATCAATGCAAAAAGAAGTTTTAAAAACGGTCGTTTTTCGGGAGCAGTCATTTTAATGATGCATAAAGTGAAAAAAAAAAGTCAAATATTCCTTTAAATATCGTACCTGGGGGGTGTCTAAAGTATGCCTGTGAAGTGCCACGTGTTTCCCGTGTTTAGAACTGTCCCTGCACAAAATGACACTTCTAAAGGAAAAAAAAGCCATTTAAAACTGCTTGCGGCTTTAATGTAATGTCTGGTCCCGGTAATATGGATGAAATTCTTTAAGAAAAATGGCATAGCTACCCCATGACCCCCCCCCCCCCTACCCCAGCCCATTACCAGCCCCTTTGGGTCTTGTATGGATATTAAGGGGAACCCCGCACATAAAATAAAAAAGGCCCTATATACTCTGAACAGCCGTATACAGGCGGTGCATACAAGACAGGGACTGTAGGTTTGTTCTTATGTAGAATCTGTTTGTAATTTTGAACAGGTACATTGTTGAAGTGTAGCTCCAGCCCAAAAATCTATTTTTAAACTTTTTGGGAAACATAGGTAAGGGTTATCACCCCTGTAACATTTGTTTTGCTGTCTGTGCCCCTGTTCAGAACATTTCACCTCACTTTCCGTCCCAATGACAACTGTTTTTGAAATGTGGTGTTTTTCTTGAAACAAGGATTGCTGATAAAGCATCAGTACAGATGAGACCCCTTTCTCCCATATTTATTCTTACAGGAGAGAATTTTCCTTTCTAGGGGTAGATTTCCTCTCACTTCCTGTTGTCTTCTTTCGTTTGCAAGTAGGAGTCGTTTGTAAGTTGGATGTTTGAAAGTAGGGACCTGCCGTATATACTCTGCAGAAATAGGCCCCTTAGTTGTTGGTGTTGGCACAACACTGTAAGCACTCAGTTACTCTTGGTTGGTGCTGGAACGCCCTGCTGTCAACTATTATATCAGGAATTTTAATTACATATAATTGTTGAACAGTGGTAGTAAAAATTGGGGCTTTGATGGTGGTGCTGGTGCCACAACACTGTAAGCCCTGACAGTTACTCTTGGTGGGTGCAGCAATGGGCCCTGCTGTGAATTATTAGATCAAGAATTGTAATTACATGCCCCTTTTGAACAGGGGCTGAAAAATTGGGCCTTTCGTGGTGGTGGTGGTGGTGGCGTTGCCACAAGACTGTAAGCCCTCAGAGTTACTCTTGGTGGGTGCAGCAATGGACCCTGCTGTGAATTATTAGATCAAGAATTGTAATTGCATGCCCCTGTTGAACAGGGGCTGAAAAATTGGGCCTTAGGCACTGGTGGCACAACACTACAACCCCTCACAGATACTGTACTTGGAGCACAGCAATGAGCCCTGTTGCAAAGTATTGCTTCAAAAATTGTAATGACACGCCCCTGTTAAACAGGGGCTGAAAAATTGGGCCTTAGGCACTGGTGCCACAACACTCCAACCCCTCACAGATACTGTACTTGGAGCACAGCAATGAGCCCTATGGCAAATTATTGCTAAAAAAATTGTAATTACACGCCCCTGTAAAACAGGGGCTGAAAAATTGGGCCTTAGCCACTGGTGGCGGCACCCATAAACAAAAATGATCTTCCAAGCTATCATCATCAATCGTATCATTGAGGACTCGGAGGAGGAGGATAGCCAGTCAACATAACAGCACAGGCACTCAGCATCAGCATCAGTCTTGAAGGGATGTGACATGTTAAAATCAATTAGTCTGTTATATCAGCATCAGGTGTGTGGTAGCTGGTGGTGATCCAAGACTGGTTCATCTTGATGAAAGTCAGTCGATCAACCGAGTCGGTGGACAGGCGCACCCTGTGATCCGTGACAAATCCTCCAGCAGCACTGAATGTGCGTTCCGAAAGAACGCTGGATGCAGGACAGGCCAGTAGCTCAATTGCATACTGTGCAAGCTCTGGCCAGTGATCCATCCTCAAGACCCAGTAAGCCAGAGGATTTTCGGTGGGGAAGGTGTCCAAGTCTGACCTTGCCCCTAGATATTCCTGCACCATGTTTATCAGACGCTGGCGATGGTTGCTGGAACCGATCATACTTTGGGGCTGCGGACTAAAGAATTGTCTGAACGCATCGGTCAGACGGCCACCTTCCCCACCGCTCCTTCTTTGACTGGCCGAAGCCTCAGCAACTCGTTGTCCAGGACCAGGAGTTTGTAACCTCCCAGTCTCTGGGAACGCGTTGCACAGACCTTTCTGCAAGGCCTCCCGGAGTTGTCTCATCCTCTGCTCCCTCTGCGACGGTAACATAAGGTCCGCAACCTTACCCTTGTACCGTGGATCAAGGAGAGTGGCCAGCCAGTAATGGTCCCTCTCCTTGATCCGAAGAATACGAGGATCCTTCCGCAGACTTTGCAGGATCAGGGAGGCCATGCAGCGTAGGTTTGCTGAGGCATTCGCTCCGGAGTCCTCTGGGTCACTAAGGACGACATGATCCGCAGCCACCTCCTCCCAGCCACGTACAAGTCCACTGGTTTCTTGGGACTGTAAATCATCCCTAAAAGACTGCTGCTGATGATGCTGAGTGCCAGCCTCCACCTCCATGCTGACACAATCCTCCTCCTCCTCCTCCTCCTCCTCCTCCTCTTCCTGTGCGATGGGTGGGACAGAAGGAACACTGTCTGGGTAAAGGGGGCCTTGAGAGGCAAGGAAGTCCTCCTCTTCCTGCCTCTGTTCTGCCTCAAGTGCCCTGTCCATTATTCCACGCAGCGTGTGCTCCAACAGGTGGACAAGAGGTACAGTGTCACTGATGCATGCACTGTCACTGCTCACCATCCTCGTGGCCTCCTCAAATGGTGCCAGGACAGTGCATGCATCCCTGATCATGCCCCACTGGCGTGGAGAAAAAAAACCAAGCTCCCCTGACCCTGTCCTGGTGCCGTAGTCGCACAGGTACTCATTGATGGCCCTCTGCTGCGTGTGCAGCCGCTGCAGCATGGCCAACGTTGAGTTCCACCTGGTGGGCATGTCACATATAAGGCGGTTCTTGGGCAGGTTCAACTCCTTTTGCAGCTCAGCCAGGCGAGCACTGGCATTATAAGATCTGCGGAAATGCACACAGACTTTCCTGGCCTGCCTCAGGACATCCTGTAAGCCCGGGTACCTGCCCAAGAACCGCTGCACCACCAGGTTAAGGACGTGAGCCACACAGGGCACATGGGTCAGTTGTCCCTGTCGGAGGGCGGAGAGGAGGTTGGTGCCATTGTCGCAAACCACCATTCCTGGCTTAAGCTGGCGTGGCGTCAACCACCTCTCGGCCTGGCCCTGCAGAGCAGACAGGACCTCTGCCCCAGTGTGGCTTCTGTCCCCCAAACACACCAGCGCAAGCACGGCATGGCATCTTTTTGCCTGCGTACTTGCGTAGCCCCGTGAACGGCTACGGAGCACCGCTGGTTCATAGGACAAACCACAGGAAGAGGCCATGGAGGAAGAAGAAGAGGAGGGGGTGGAGGAGAGAGGTGTGTCACAACCAGTAGTAGCATTTTGGAGGCGTGGCGGTGGGACAACCTCCAACACTACTGCACCTTGTCCTGCATCCTTCCCAGCTGCCAAAAGAGTGACCCAATGGGCCGTGAAAGAAAGGTAACGTCCCTGTCCATGCCTGCTGGACCATGAGTCAGCGGTAATATGCACCTTACCGCTGACCGCCCTGTCCAGCGAGGCCAAGACATTGCCTTCCATATGCCGGTAGAGAGCCGGAATAGCCTTCCGTGAGAAAAAGTGGCGTTTGGGAACCTGCCACTGAGGAACCGCACATTGCACAAACTCACGGAAGGGGGCCGAGTCTACCAACTGAAAAGGCAGCAGTTGAAGCGCTAGCAATTTAGCCAAGCTAGCATTCAACCGCTGGGCATGTGGATGGCTGGGAGTGAACTTCTTTCGACGGTCCAGCAGCTGGGGCAGGGAAATTTGCCTGCTAGAATCGGACGTCGGTGTACTGCTAGCAGAGTGGCCGCAAGTACTTGGCTGTGACACACCTAATTCTACACCTTCATTCCTCTCAGTGCATGTTTCAGAGAGGACTGAAGTTATAGTGGGGTTGGAGATCCCAGCTGATGCGGTGCAAGGAGAGGTCCGCTTTGTTCTTTGGTGTGGGTCTTTGAGGTAGGCTTGCCAACGAGCTGCATGGCAGGTCAACATATGTCTGGTCAGGCATGTGGTACCCAAGCGGCTGATGTTTTGGCCACGCGATATACGCTTGAGACATATGTTGCAAACAGCAGCTGTGCGATCTGATGCACTAGCCTCAAAAAAGGCCCACACCAAAGAACTTTTTGAATGACGGGCAGAGGCAGCGCCCTGCACAGGCGGAGCTCTGCGGTGTGATTCCGTCGGTGTACTGCCCTTACGCTGGCCACCAAAGGGCATCCTGCCTCGTTGGAGATGTGCCTCCTCCTCATCCTCCTCCTCCTCCTCTCTCCTATTAGGCACCCACGTGGAGTCAGTGACCTCATCATCACCTCCCTCCTCATCACTGGAGCCAATCTGGCAGTATGCTGCAGCTGCTGGAACATGACTGCCAGATTGGTGTCCTTCTTGAGCATCCCCTCTGTCTGCTCTCACGCTACTGCCTTCCTCTAGCTGGGTTTCATCATCAGACCCTTCGAAACGCTGGGCATCCTCCTGGAGCATGTACCCAACACTGTGCTCAAACAGTTCGGGGGACTCCTCAGGAGGAGGACATGGTGGGTCTAGGGAAGGAGTGACTGATGATGAGTCTGACATTGATACCAGGGAAGAGGACGCTTTGGCAGCTGCTTTTCCAGTACCCTGAGCCTGGGTGAGAGAGGATGAGGAGGAGGAGGAGGGCTTGGTCATCCACTCTACCAAGTCTTCGGCATGATGTGGCTCAACATGTCCAGCTGCCGAAAAGAAGGACAAGCGTGTCCCATGGCCATGTGCTGATGACAATGCACCGCGTCCACGACCAGCACTGTTGCCCCCAGACACAGAGCCTGCTTGCCCTCTTTTATTGCCTCCTGACTGTCTGCCTCTCCTTGTTTGCCTTCCAGACATTCTAATAGATGGCCTGCAGGGAGATGGGAAAAAAGCAATAAGGGCTACCTTCAGGTGTCCTTCTCTGTCCCTTGAAACAAGGACTTTGACAGTGAAAGAAACTGACACACTCTCCCTACCTACAGTTTTCTGTCCCTAGAAAAAATGTTTTTTTTAAGCACAATTTAGCACAAGGAGAATTCACTCACTGTCCTTCCAGGTCCCTGGAAACAAGGACTTTGACAGTGAAAGAAACTGACACACTCTCCCTACCTACAGTTTTCTGTCCCTAGAAAAAATGTTTTTTTTAAGCACAATTTAGCACAAGGAGAATTCACTCACTGTCCTTCCAGGTCCCTGGAAACAAGGACTTTGACAGTGAAAGAAACTGACACACTCTCCCTACCTACAGTTTTCTGTCCCTAGAAAAAATGTTTTTTTTTAAGCACAATTTAGCACAAGGAGAATTCACTCACTGTCCTTCCAGGTCCCTGGAAACAAGGACTTTGACAGTGAAAGAAACTGACACACTCTCCCTACCTACAGTTTTCTGTCCCTAGAAAAAATGTTTTTTTTAAGCACAATATAGCACAAGGAGAATTCACTCACTGTCCTTCCAGGTCCCTGGAAACAAGGACTTTGACAGTGAAAGAAACTGACACACTCTCCCTACCTACAGTTTTCTGTCCCTAGAAAAAATGTTTTTTTTAAGCACAATTTAGCACAAGGAGAATTCACTCACTGTCCTTCCAGGTCCCTGGAAACAAGGACTTTGACAGTGAAAGAAACTGATACACTCTCCCTACCTACAGTTTTCTGTCCCTAGAAAAATGTTTTTTTTAAGCACAATTTAGCACAAGGAGAATTCACTCACTGTCCTTCCAGGTCCCTGGAAACAAGGACTTTGACAGTGAAAGAAACTGACACACTCTCCCTACCTACAGTTTTCTGTCCCTAGAAAAAAAGTTTTTTTTAAGCACAATTTAGCACAAGGAGAATTCACTCACTGTCCTTCCAGGTCCCTGGAAACAAGGACTTTGACAGTGAAAGAAACTGACACACTCTCCCTACCTACAGTTTTCTGTCCCTAGAAAAAATGTTTTTTTTAAGCACAATTTAGCACAAGGAGAATTCACTCACTGTCCTTCCAGGTCCCTGGAAACAAGGACTTTGACAGTGAAAGAAACTGACACACTCTCCCTACCTACAGTTTTCTGTCCCTAGAAAAAATGTTTTTTTTAAGCACAATTTAGCACAAGGAGAATTCACTCACTGTCCTTCCAGGTCCCTGGAAACAAGAACTTTGACAGTGAAAGAAACTGACACACTCTCCCTACCTACAGTTTTCTGTCCCTAGAAAAAATGTTTTTTTTAAGCACAATATAGCACAAGGAGAATTCACTCACTGTCCTTCCAGGTCCCTGGAAACAAGGACTTTGACAGTGAAAGAAACTGACACACTCTCCCTACCTACAGTTTTCTGTCCCTAGAAAAAATGTTTTTTTTAAGCACAATTTAGCACAAGGAGAATTCACTCACTGTCCTTCCAGGTCCCTGGAAACAAGGACTTTGACAGTGAAAGAAACTGACACACTCTCCCTACCTACAGTTTTCTGTCCCTAGAAAAAATGTTTTTTTTAAGCACAATTTAGCACAAGGAGAATTCACTCACTGTCCTTCCAGGTCCCTGGAAACAAGGACTTTGACAGTGAAAGAAACTGACACACTCTCCCTACCTACAGTTTTCTGTCCCTAGAAAAAATGTTTTTTTTAAGCACAATTTAGCACAAGGAGAATTCACTCACTGTCCTTCCAGGTCCCTGGAAACAAGGACTTTGACAGTGAAAGAAACTGACACACTCTCCCTACCTACAGTTTTCTGTCCCTAGAAAAAATGTTTTTTTTAAGCACAATTTAGCACAAGGAGAATTCACTCACTGTCCTTCCAGGTCCCTGGAAACAAGGACTTTGACAGTGAAAGAAACTGACACACTCTCCCTACCTACAGTTTTATGTCCCTAGAAAAAATGTTTTTTTTAAGCACAATTTAGCACAAGGAGAATTCACTCACTGTCCTTCCAGGTCCCTGGAAACAAGGACTTTGACAGTGAAAGAAACTGACACACTCTCCCTACCTACAGTTTTCTGTCCCTAGAAAAAATGTTTTTTTTAAGCACAATATAGCACAAGCACAAAACACACTGACACTCTCCCTACCTATCCTTCTCTTTCCCTAAACTAAAGGAATCCAGGTTAAGCAAGAAAGAAATAAAAGTCACTGTCCCTGCCTATGCTGCTCTATCCCTGCTCCGGAACACACTACACTAGGCCGCCGTGCTGGCGGCCTTTTATAGTGTGGGGCGTGTACTAAACACCCTCAGCAATAATTGGCCACAGGCATCCTGCCTGTGGCCAATCATTGCTCTCCTCGCTGACGGCGCTGTGATTGGCCAAGCATGCGGGGTCACAGTGCATGCTTGGCCAATCACAGCGCCTGGATGACACTGCGATGGCGTAGTGCATTGTGGGCCGTTCGCGTCACTCGAATTTGGCGCGAACGGCCCAAATCGTTCGATCTTCGTCGAACGATCGAACAGCCGATGTTCGAGTCGAACGTATGTTCGACTCGAACACGAAGCTCATCCCTAATGGTCACACAAAATATTGTTTTGATTTGGATTTGTCTTCTGCTCATTTACTTTGCATTCTGTTAATTGATAAAAATAAACTATTAACACTTTTGAAAACATTCTTAAAGATATTGTAAAGTCTTGTTTTTTTAAAATAAAAAAACATGTTATACTTACCTGCCCTGTGAAGTGGTTTTGCACAGGGCAGCCCAGATCCTCTTCTTCTCGGGTGCCTCTTTGCTGCTCCTGGTCCCTCCCTCCTGTGGAGTATCTCCACAGCAAGCAGCTTGCTATGGAGGCACCCGAGCTGAGTCACAGCTCCCTGTGTCCATTCAGACATGGGCCCCTGACCCGGTCCCACCCCCTCTCTACCCTGATTGGCTAACTGACTTTGATTGACAGCCACGGGAGCCAATGGTGCTGCTGCTGTGTCTCAGCCAATCAGGAGAAGAGTCCCAGATGGCTAAGACACTCATGGACACCGCTGGAGAGAGATGGGGCTCAGGTAAGTAATTAGGGGGTGCTGGGGAGACTGCTACACACAGAAGGTTTTTTATCTTAATGCATAGAATGCATTAAGATAAAAAACCTTTTGCCTTTACAACTTCTTTAACCACTTAAGCCCCGGACCATTTGGCTGGCCAAAGACCAGAGCACTTTTTGCGATTTGGCACTGCGTCGCTTTAACTGACAATAACGCGGTCGTGCGACGTGGCTCCCAAAAAAAATGAACGTCCCTTTTTTCCCATAAATAGAGCTTTCTTTTGGTGGCATTTGATCACCTGTGGGGTTTTTATTTTTTGCGCTATAAACAAAAATAGAGCGACAATTTTGAAAAAAAAAGCAATACTTTTTACTTTTTGCTATAATAAATATCCCCCAAAAATATATAAAAAAAAACAATTTTTTTCCTCAGTATAGGCCGATATGTATTCTTCTACATATTTTTGGTAAAAAAAATCGCAATAAGCGTTTTTTAATTGGTTTGCGCAAAAGTTATAGCGTATACAAAATAGGGGATAGTTTTATGGCATTTTTATTAATATTTTTTTTTTTTACTAGTAATGGCGGCGATCAGCGATTTTTATCGTGACTGCGACAATATGGCGGACACATCGGACACTTTTGGCGCCATTTTGGGACCATTGTAATTTTCACAGCAATCAGTGCTATAAAAATGCACTGATTACTGTAAAAATGACACTGACAGTGAAGGGGTTAACCAGTAGGGGGCGCTGAAGGGGTTAAGTGTGTCCTAGGGATGTGTTCTAGCTGTGGGGGGGATGGGCTACGTGTGACACAACACTGATCATCGCTCCCGATCACAGGGAGCTGTGATCAGTGTCCTGTCACTAGGAAGAATGGGGAAATGCTTGTTTACATTAGCATTTCCCCGTTCTTCCTCTCTGTGAAACGATCGCGGGTATCCCCACGGACATCGAGTCCGCGGGACCCGGGTCGGACTCACGGAGCTTGCGTCAGGCGTGCGTGTGCCATCGGTGGCGCGCGGGTGCCCACAATGCTGCATCTTAAAGGGGACGTACAGGTACGTCCATCTGCCCAGTTGTGCCATTTTGTTGACGTTTATCATCGTGCGCTGGTCCTTAAGCGGTTAAAGTGTTACTAAACCCAGGACCCTGAATTCACTATATCTGTCTCCCACAGTACATAGAACATGGAAGAGCAATTATTTTAGTAAATATAAACTTCTAAATACTTTTTCTCATCAGCAGTATATAGCAGTCTTGTTACTTCTATCAGTGTCTGGCCGGGCACTGGTTAAAGCTTGAAGGAGGATTTTTCATTCTGCTCTGACTATCTTATGAGGCTGCAAGACTCCTGACCCTCTGTCTGGACAGTGCTGATTGGCCCTGTGCCAATTATATGCACATATGCACATATGCAAAAAAGAAAAACTCTCTAGCAATACACACCAAACTGAGCATGTGCAGGGTGCCTCCAACGCTCTGTACTATCAGGAGATGGATTGGGGACAGTGGAAGAATGGGAGGATCAGAGAAGACAGGATCAAACAGCCTTTTTACGCAATGAGCAGAATTAACTCCTTTAGTTCCACATTGAGTGTAACAAGCATGCTTTACTGCATAAACAGACTGATTTTACTGTTGTGGGTTTAGTAACACTTTAATTTACAGCATTTTTTTACACATGCCTCAGACTTTTGCACAGTACTACATATACAGTATATAGTTGTGCATTCTTCCAGCATTACCTTCCCTGCTGCTTTCTGCATTTGGTAGCATACAATCTCATAGATGCAAAGTGTGTTCATACCAGAAGACTTCCTTCTGAAAGGCGCTAAAAACTCATGCCCACTGATTGGGGGGTCCTGGTCTGATTAATGTCTTCAGCATCTCCATTTAGGGCTACCAGGTCAATACATATTTGTACTGGCTTGGGGCACCCTTCTGTCCCCCAGCCTATTCCTATATGTGGTAAGTGCAATGTCCTACCTCCTGGATGCAGGCCAATGTTTTCGTATCCTTGACATACACAGTGCTGAATATATTATTGAGGACCAGAATAAACTTATTGTGAAAAGTCGAAGTGTTCATGCCTATATGGGTGTTGCTCGCAGTCATAGTCATAGTCAAAGCTCTCATAGCAACACTGATTTATTTTTATAGTAACAACTCTGAACTTGCCAAGGTTATTACAGTCCCTAACCAATTCTTCTCGATCAAATATAAATACATAAAATAAATACAATTTTCCAATGTATCATTACAAAATCTGGGAAAATATGTTTACACGTAGATATTATGCAAAAGTGTTCATCTACATAAACAAAAAAAATCCGCTCTGAAATCACTGTTACATAAATGGATGTGATGAGAATACAACATACGGATTATTCACCAATACTTTAAGAGGATCATTTTTGAAAATTAGATTACTTGTTGGAAAATGTTTTGTCTCTTTGTAAAACACATTTGCTGATCACAGGCATGACAATTTCACAAAGCTCACTTGTTTACATGTCAATGAGGCATGCTGCTTGTCCTCATGGAGGTACATTGTTAAACCATTTCCATAATGTTTGTTTCCTTGTTTTTTGCATAATCAGCCAATCAAAATAGTGAATATTAAAAAGGTCAACATAATGCAAGTTTCAGAAAAAGCTTGCTTGCCATATTACAATGGCTGACAAAACAATAGGAGCACGGCTTGGATGGAAATCAAACCTTTGGTAATTAATAAAGATTTAGTAAGTCCATTCAATATTTCTACATTATACGCGCTGCCCATTGATTTCAATGGGCAGGGGCACTTTAGGAGCAGTGTAGACACCGCTCCTAAAGCGCCTCAAAGATGCTGCTTGCAGGACTTTTATTTAACATCCCGAAAACGCACCGCTTCAGTGCGTTTTCGAACTGGAGCGACAGGAGAGGCGCTTTACAGGTGCTTTGCAGGCGCTATTTTTAACACTATAGCGCATGTAAATCGCCTCAGTGTTAAAGTGGCCTAACTGGTATTTGCACGGTCATGCAACACTGTATGCAAATACACAGGGCTTTTTATTCTCAGAGCATAGGTGCAGGAACTCCCCCCTTCTAAATCACCCCTTGTCTCTGCCCCCACCCACCTTCGATCACTGTCCCTTGGTTCCACCCTCTACTCACCTCCCAGTACTGCCCCTTTTTAGAGAATACAGAACCAAGTATCATTTTATGGTGCTAAATAATTTGTATGGATTTGTGAATGTAACTAGAACAATGGACTCTACCCCAGCAACAATAGATCGCCTGCAGCAATAGATCACACCCCAGCAACAATAGACCCCCATCTCAGCAACAACAGATCCCCACACAACAATGGACCCCCCCACACACACACACACACACTGTATCAATGGACCACCCACAACAAAATACCACACCCAGCAACATTAGACCCCCCCCCCCAAGCAGCAACAACAGATCTCCCAGCAGCCAGCATCAATAGACCCTTCAGCATCCAGAAACCATAGACCTCTGCCTCAACAGAAGATCCCCACCAGCACACCCCACACCCCTTGCTGTTACATAGATTCAGTACTGAAGGTGCCGGAACTGCGTTCCCCCGCGTTCCAGCTGAAAAAAAGCCCTGCAAATACAATTTATATTATTTTTTCACACAAATAAAGCTTTCTTTTTTTGGTATTTGATCATCACTGGGTTTATATTTTTTATTATATCCACGAAAAAAGGCTGAACATTTTGAAAAAAGCACAATATTTACTACTTTCTGTTATAAAACATATCCAATAAAAAAATTCAAAAAAATCACATTTCTTCATAAACTTAAGCCAAAATATATTCTGCTGCATGTCTTTGGTGGAAAAAAATACCAATAAGTGTATATTAATTGGTTTGTGCAAAAGTTATAGTGTCTACAAAATTAGATTTACAATATATACTGTAATTTTACGCAGCTATAGATACTATACTGTAATGGCAGTAATCAGAGACTTATTGTGTATGGTAGGGTGGCGGACAATCTGGCACTAACAGACACTATCTAGGAGGGTTGCTCACTGACATCGCTAGTGGCACTAATACAGTGATCAGTGATATTACTGTACACTGACACTGTACTAATGACACTGGCTGGGAAGGGGTTTACATCTGGGGGCTATCAAGGGGTTAACTGTGTGTCTAACAATAAGTGTCGGATTCCTGACAAGGCCACAGAGGCCAGGCCTCGGGGCGGCAGTGGCTGCAGGGGCGGCTCCGCGGCAACAGGGGGGTGAAAAAATCCTCCCCCCCTCAAGACCCGAAATCTCCCCCTGCACCTCTGGCTGGCCGTTTGAAGTGCAGTGGTGAGAGGTGGGAGGAGGTGGAAGGCGGCGATCGGCAGCTCTATGGTGCCTGTGTGGGCGGTGGGATCTCCCTGGGGCTTGTAGTACTCTCTACTGTCAGTGAGAGTATACAGTGGAGAGGAGAGGGGAGGGGCCTCTGACCCGGGCAGGTATCAGTTTCACTTTCACTCTGCTTGTACACTGTTGCTGATGCCCGGGTCAGAGGCCCCTCCCCCCTCTGTTGTATACATTCGGAGATAGAACTACTAGCCCCAGCGAGATCCCCCCTGCCTGTGGACACCATAGAGCTGCCGATCGCCACCTCCCACCTCCACCAGCCAGGTACAGGGGAACCTCTGCAGGGGGGGGGGTTAGCTGTTTGCGGACCCTGATGTAAGTGGGGAGGCTTTCTGGGGACACTAATGTAAGAGGGGGCTCTCTGGGGACCCTGATGTAAGGGGGGCTCTCTGGGGACACTAATGTAAGGAGGCTCTCTGGGGATCCTGATGTAAGGAGGCTCTCTGGGGATAATGATGTAAGGAGGGTCTCTCTGGGGATCCTGATGTAAGGAGGGTCTCTCTGGGGATCCTGATGTAAGGAGGGTCTCTCTGGGGATCCTGATGTAAGGAGGGTCTCTCTGGGGATCCTGATGTAACGAGGGTCTCTCTGGGGATCCTGATGTAAGGAGGGTCTCTCTGGGGATCCTGATGTAAGGAGGGTCTCTCTGGGGACCCTGATGTAAGTAGGGTCTCTCTGGGGATCCTGGTGTAAGGGGGGGCTCTCTGGGGACCCTGATGTAAGGGGGGCTCTCTGGGGACCCTGATGTAAAGAGGGGCTCTCTGGGGACCCTGATGTAAAGAGGGGCTCTCTGGGGACCCTGATGTAAAGAGGGTCTCTGGGGATCCTGGTGTAAGGGGGGGCTCTCTGGGGATCCTGGTGTCAGGGGGGCTCTCTGGGGACACTAATGTAAGGAGTCTCTCTGGAGATCCTGATGTAAGGAGGGTCTCTCTGGGGATCCTGATGTAAGGAGGGTCTCTCTGGGGATCCTGATGTAAGGAGGGTCTCTCTGGGAATCCTGGTGTAAGGGGGGGGCTCTCTGGGGATCCTGGTGTAAGGGGGGGGCTCTCTGGAGACCCTGATGTAAGGGGGGCTCTCTGGGGACCCTGATGTAATGATGGGGGCTCTGAGGACCATACTATAAGTAAGGAGGCTCTCTGGGGACCCTAATGTAGGGGAGGCTCTCTGGGGACCCTGATGTAGGGGGAGGCTCTCTGGGGACCCTGATGTAGGGGGAGGCTCTCTGGGGACCCTGATGTAGTGGGAGGCTCTCTGGGGACCCTGATGTAAGGAGGGAGGCTCTCTGGGAATCCTGGTGTAAGGGGGGGGCTCTCTGGAGACCCTGATGTAAGGGGGCTCTCTGGGGACCCTGATTTAATGAGGGGGGCTCTGAGGACCATAATATAAGTAGGGAGGCTCTCTGGGGACCCTAATGTAGGGGAGGCTCTCTGGGGACCCTGATGTAGTGGGAGGCTCTCTGGGGACCCTGATGTAAGGAGGGAGGCTCTCTGGGGACCCTGATGTAAGGAGGGAGGCTCTCTGGGGACCCTGATGTAAGGAGGGGCTCTCTGGGGACCCTGATGTAAGGAGGGGCTCTCTGGGGACCCTGATGTAATGAGGGGGGCTCTAAAGACCCTAAAATAAGTAGAGAGGCTCTCTGGGGACCCTGATGTAGGGGGAGGCTCTCTAGTGACCCTGATGTAAGTAGGGAGGCTCGCTAGGGACCCTGATGTAAGGGGAGGCTCTCTGTGGAGCCTGATGTAAGGAGGGGCTCTCTGGGGACCCTGAGGTAAGGGGGGCTCTCTGGGGACCCTGATGTAAGGGGGGGGCTCTCTGGGGACCCTGATGTGAGGAGGGGCTCTTTGGGGACCCTGATGTAAGGAGGGGCTCTTTGGGGACCCTGATGTAAGGTAAAATGTGCTGCTTTTACTTTCGGATCTGGTTGTTTTTTCTCCCTGCTTTGCATGGGAAGAAACAGCCAGATCACTGCTCCTATGCACACAGAGTTCTGTGTTGGAAACAGCTGATCAGCTGATTTCAGCCAAAATCATTGGCTGTAATCTGCTACCAAACTCGTGCTGTGTCTAATCACAGCAGGGGTCAGCAGGGGGAGTGCGAATACACACCCAGAAACCGGAGGACAGATGGCGACGCACAGGTACGTTGAGAGAATCACCGCTACCACGAATGATAACCTGTTGGGAACTTTGAAGTCATTTGGAGACAAGACTTATCCCTTATTATCACCCCTGTGGGGAAGGTTAATTTGGCCTTCTGTTTGTTCAGAGGCCCAATTATTGAGGTGAGTGGCCTGCATACTTGGTGATGGGAGCACTATAAGGATGCACTACTGGTTTATATCTACAAGCACCCTGATCACCTTTGAGGAATCTATCCTTGTTTTGTGGCATCTCCTTTTTTTCGTCATCTGACCTCCAATTTGAAATTAGGACTGTTTTGTGGTTCTTTTCACATGTTGGGACTGTGTCTTTAGGCAGAATATTTGGACAATAATTTTATTTAATTTAATTTAATTAGATGTATTTGGATTAGCGCTGCACTATTTATTTTACATATGTACTTACAAGGAGTGTGATATATTGACCTTGAGGCCTCGTACACACGACCGATTTTCTCATCCAAAACAGTCAAGAAAAGTGCCGCGAGAGTTTTTTTGTCTAGAAAAACGTTCGTGTGTATGGTTTTACGACGAGAAACTTGACGAGAATCTCGACGAGAAAATAGAGAACCTGCTCTCTATTTTCTCGTCAGGATTCCAGATTTCCTCGTCGTGTTTCTCGTCGGCCTGTTTTGTGACGAGAAAATGGTTCATGTGTATGCTTTTACGACTCTTCCAAAAGCGCGCATGCTCACAAGCAACTATGAGACGGGAGCGCATCTTCTGGTAAAACAAGCCTTCATAATGGAGAGAGCACATTCATCACGCTCATAAATATTTCATAGTTTAAATGTTCTGCATTGAATTCTTCGTTAGAATGTTACATTAATCAAAACGAGTGACCTTCTTTTGCTGCTGATATTCACACAGAGTTCTGCCTTATTTTTAACCTTTTTCATGCTGCTCTTTATAAGATTTATGTGTATTATATCGTGCAAGTTTTAAGGAATAATTTAAATGGTTAGATTTTTCAAAATTATGTTAATTATAATTTCTCAATGTTTTGATAGCGATCTCCCATTTAATTTTCGAATCTATATTTTTAAAATTTCACACCATGTTTTTGTGCTAATCAGATTTAGTTATTCTTTTGGGGGGGTGATATCTGTGCCTTTTATTGTCAGTCAAATGTATCTGCTTACTCCAAAGCTTGATTTTTTTTATTTAAAAATACACATAGTCAAGTATGAACTTAAACAAAAAACACATTTATTCATGTTTATAAATTAAATAAAGAGAAGGCAGCGCTGGAGAAGCTGCTGCCATTTGTGCATCCCAGGGACCCCAGAGCACACAGCAACCCTGTGTGGACACTAAAATTGGGAGCTTGAGAAGGCCCACATTTCAGAACACAATCTGATGCTGGCCTCCCAGAGGTCAGGAACAGCAGCAGGTGAGATATATGTCCCAAGTGTGTGGTACTACAACAGGCTGCCTTCTGTCCGACCACAATGAAGCAAGGCCATCACTTCCTCTTCTTCCTGGCAACCTTCCCTGCAGCCTTTCCTGAAGCCTTTCCTGAAGCCTTTCCTGCAGCCTTTCCTGCAGCCTTCCTTCTTCGTTTGGCTGGAGGCT
The DNA here is from genome assembly GCA_029206835.1 of Rana muscosa. Taxonomy (NCBI): domain Eukaryota; kingdom Metazoa; phylum Chordata; class Amphibia; order Anura; family Ranidae; genus Rana; species Rana muscosa. The sequence goes on along the minus strand of CM055122.1, from coordinate 102,991,245 downwards.
GGCCCACTGGAGGGCTACTCCTGTCAGGAGGAGGAGGTGGAGGTGTAGCAGAAGGGGGTGGGGCAGAAGAAGAAGGTGGAGGTGTAGCAGAAGGGGGTGGGGCAGAAGAAGAAGGTGGAGGTGTAGCAGAAGGGGGTGGGGCAGAAGGTGGAGGTGTAGCAGAAGAGGGTGGGGCAGAAGGTGGAGGTGTAGCAGAAGGGGGTGGGGCAGAAGGTGGAGGTGTAGCAGAAGGGGGTGGGGCAGAAGGTGGAGGTGTAGCAGAAGGGGGTGGGGCAGAAGGTGGAGGTGTAGCAGAAGGGGGTGGGGCAGAAGGTGGAGGTGTAGCAGAAGGGGGTGGGGCAGAAGAGGAAGGTGGAGGTGGAGGTTGAGGTTATGTCAGTTGGGCCACCTCACATATGGCGGTATTGGGGGTAATTTGCTCCATCACCCCCTTGTTGAGCAAGGTGATGAGCAGGGGCTCGCATAGGAGGCGTTGCTCCATGCTCATCACCTTGAACTTAGCCTCCACTAGGCCGGCAATGGCCTCTTCAGGGGATGTGGGCTCCTTGAGGGTGGCATGGGCCTCTTTAATAAGGGCCATTGCTGCCTCACTGGTGGTCCTGTCCCTCCTGCCTCTTTTGTGAAGCCGGATGGGAGGCACCTGGGATCTGGTGCTTCTCCTTTGCCCTGCCACCTCCTGTCTGCCACTGGGCCCTGCCACCTCCTGTCTGCCACTGGGCCCTGCCACCTCCTGGCTGCCACTGGGCCCTGCCACCTCCTGGCTGCCACTGGGCCCTTCCTCCTCCTGCCTGACAGTTTCCAGACCCTCCTCCTGGCTGATTTCATCCTGTGTATGAAAAAGGAACATAGTTTAATATGTTGGTTTAATCTTTGCATCAAACTTTGTAATCCTGATGGAAGCAATTAGAATGTAAATGCATAAATCCTTGCTTTAAATTTACCACTACATCAGCTTGACTATTTACCACACAATTAAGTGCAGAATAATGTCTACAGATCATAATTTCACTTGTGGAATACAAAATAATGTATGTTTCTCATCCTGACATATTTGGGAAACATTAATTTTATCCCACTACATTTTCAGTTAATACTATACCTGGCTCCAGATGGACAAATCAGGATCATCCAGGATGGCTGCCTCCTCTTGCTCCAGAGAAGGCTCAGGTTGGCTGCAGGGAAGTCTGGGGGGAAGAGTGGAGAGTGATGGCCTTGGCTCAATGTGGTCATCCAGGAAGGACATCCTGCTGTAGTACCACAAAATCGGGACATAAACATCATCTGCTGCTGCTCCTGACCTCTGAGAAGCCAGCACCTTAGAGCGTTCAGTCCTGTAGGTACCTCTCAAGCTCCCAATTTTAGTGTCCACTTGTTTTGCTGTGGCTGTGGGCACCTTGGTATGCACAAATGGGAGCAGCTTCTCCAGCGCTGCTTTTCTCACCCCTTTTTTTTTATGGATGGGGTTTTTGGTCTCCCACAGAGCCGGCAGCTCCCTTACCCGGTCAATAAATTCCGCCAGGAACTCTTTGTCGCTAATAAAGACTTTCATATTGTATCTGCAAGTAAAATAAATTATATTTAAATAATGTGAGGCAAACAGTCTAACCTCCTTCACATCCTAGTCACCATATATATCCTCCACCAATCTCAAGACAGTATAGGCCAACAATTTTTACAAGTCTCACAAATCACATACCTTCGTTCGCACGTCCGTCACTTGAACTCCTCTCTCCGCACACCGAACGTACTATAGTCACATGTGTGTTTGCTATATACACACCACGCATGCGTCAAAATTCAAACACGTCGCTCCGCACACGTCGCCCGCCCATGACGTTCTAACTAACATCTTTTCCCCGCCCCTTCTCTTTCGGCGCGCAGACAGATATGGCGGAGTTACAGCAGGTGTCTGATAATTCCGCAACTAGCGAGGAGACAAGCCCGGAGACCGAGGACACGTCACGATCAAGGAGGAGATTCAAGGCATCGAATATGTCTTTGGCGGAGATGGCGGAGATGGTGGACATCTTGGTCAAGGCTGATTATGATGCCAAGCATGGGCCGTATAGCAAACCAAATAGAAGGAAGGCCAAAATCCTCACTAAAGTTGTGAAGAGTCTGAGGGCGAAGTTCGGGGTGAAACGCTCAAATGAGCAGCTCAGAAAGAGGTGGTCAGACCTCAAACTGAGGGAGCCAGACCAGTTGAGGATCATAAAGAGGATGCTCGCTAAAAGTAAGTAAAATGACGACCTTTCTGCTATTAATCTTTTTAGAAACTGACATTTTTTTTTTTATCATATTGGACTCCCTTCCAAAATGTAATATTTTGAACTAGGTTGGGCACAGTAATCGTTCGTTACGTTACCGAAACTTCGTTCGGCCACTATCCGCGGTTTTGGCTTATTTAAGAGCCACAAAAGTAATTAGACATCTGCCATTTTTGATCAAGTATTGTGGATAATTTTTAAGTCTAGATGATGTGTTTGTAAGGAGAATGAAATGCAAACTTTTATCAGTGTAAAGGAGAGGACACTCAGCAGCTGCTTCCACATCTGTACTTTGGAGCACTATAGTGTGGGCCACCAGACCCGCCTTTTTTGGGTGTCCCACACAGGTGCATCAGAGTTTATTTGTGGTGCCTCCATGTCCAAAAAATTACATCCAAATGTGAATACTAAACATATTTGGGGTCATAAATAATGCATTTTTCTTTAAATTCCGCACAAACACACACTTGTACCCCACTTCCAAACAATTTAGCCTGTTTTTAGTTTAACAATGAGATTTTTACAGTGTGATAAATAGACCTTTGGTTTTATTCTCATAGGGGAGAGAAGACTGGGAGGAGGACACTCCAGGGAGCACATGCACCCCACAACTTCCAAGCAACCCCAAACTCCAAAAGATCCACAACCGAAAGATGTGCAGGAAGTTGAGGTGGAGGAAGGAGAAGTGCAGGAAGGAGAGGTGGATGACGTTGTGGATCTGGTCACCACAACAGGTCAGTATCTGACACCACAGCTTAAGGTAAGCGAGGTAGGCCTGCAGAGTTTTATTAATTTTTTTTTATGGTTTTTAGGGGATGGAAATGTTGTGAAGGATAGTACACGGTTCTCTGATGACAGTGCCCTCCGCCTCATCCAGCAAGTGATGGAATGTAGCACGGAACTGGACCTAATTAAACAAAGAATCCATGTGATGGAACAAACATTTAAAGACATTCTCGATGTTTTGGGGAGAATTCAATAAGCCATCCAAACACATTTGTTTTTACATGTTTGTTTTTATATTTTTTTATAATTTTTTGAGTAACAAACCAGCCAAAAATTGAATATGCACACAGTGTGTGAACATGTGCTATCTGCCATCAGGGGATATCCATGTACGTCTTTTGTGGGTGCAACCTCTTCCTCGTATCAAAAGTCGGTGAACTGAGGAAGGGGATGCACCCCCAAAACACATCCATTGATCACCCCTGATGGCAGATAGCACATGTTGACAATAGGGATCAGGATTGTAAACTTCCTATTTGCAAAAAAGTAAAAATGTGTGCATATTGAATTTTTGGCTGGGCAAGGGGTGGCAGGACCCCATATTAGGACGGGCACATAGAGACATAGTTTGTGTAACTGAATGTCTCAGATTGCTCAGAGGTATCCAATGTTGTAATTTTAGAAATGCAAGTGGTATTTTTGTATTTTCATAAGCCAAAATTTGCCGGGTTGTGGCCAGGCCAACCCCAAAGTAAAACAAAAAAAAAAAAAAGAGAATGTGCAGAGAGTAAAATATTTGACCACAAACAACGTGTAGCTTCTTTTTATAATACTCTCTAAGCTTATTTGGTTCTTTTGTAAGGTAACATAGTGAAATTGGTTGTTATTTACTAAAGTAAAATACACTTGCCACTACAAATGCACAAAGACAAACTAGGAGACAGGAAAGAACAAATAATTAAAGGTTTAAACAAGATTTTTATTGGGATACTTAGACATAGGCTGGCATAGGAATTGCCCCCCTACCCGTGAAATACTCCATGTATTTGTCCCGAACCACACGGGCATTTTGGGGGGGCAAGCCAAGACGGGCAGATTCCAGGCCCGGAAGGGGATTTGCAGGGGAAAGTCCAGCCTCTGGCAAAACTGAGGCCATATAGGAATTAGATTTTTGGCTCAGAAAGTTGTGTAGCACACAGCAGCATAACACTACATAGTTTATTTTGTAGTCCGCCAAGTGGATGGAAGTCATAAAAAGGCGGAACCGGCTGGCCATTATGCCGAAGGCATTTTCAACGACTCTTCGGGCCCTGGCCAGCCGGTAATTGAACACACTCTTCTCTGGGGTCAGGGTCCTCTGTGGAAATGGCCTCATAAGATGCCGTCCGAGTCCGAAGGCTTCATCAGCCAAGAAAACAAAGGGGAGTCCTTCAATATTCCCTGCATCCGGTGGCAATGCAAGGTCGTCACTCTGGAGACGGAGGGCAAACGCCGTCTGGATGAAGGATCCCCCATCAGACATCCGGCCATTCTTCCCTACATCAACATAGAGGAATTCATACCGTGCTGACACCACCGCCATCAGCACAATGCTATGAAACCCCTTGTAATTGTAGTAGTAGGACCCAGAACGGGGTGGCGGCACGATGCGGACGTGCTTCCCGTCTATGGCACCACCGCAGTTGGGGAAGTCCCACCGCGTGGCAAACTCCGATGCCACAGTCTGCCATTCCTGTGGCGTGGAAGGAAGCTGTGGAGTGAAACAAGATGAAATAATATTAGAAAAACAAAGGCATACATTACAAGGAAATTCTATCCCAAAAAATTAGAGACCAACATCAATCTAATTATACGTTTATTAAGGTGTGTAAAAAAAGTATAATGGAAGGCTCATTTATCATATTCATCACCCCCTCTGATGGGCCATTACTAAATTATTTTGGGGGGGGGGGAGATGTGTTTGGACACAGGATAGCATTGCAGTGGCGGTGCGTCCAGAGTGGGCGCTGGAGCACTGTCCCCTCTCTCCTGTGCCCATCACTCAGAACAATACATAGGTTCATGAGTTGCATGAACCTATGTATTGTCTATGCCACACACTATTCAGGTGGATGGCCTCTTGTAAAGCGACCGACATATGAATAATTGCGGCATTTAGGGGGTTAAAATTGCAGAGCAGAAACAGGTATTAAAATAGTCTTGCAAATTACAACCTGAGGGATGTAATTGGCTTCCTCAAAGAAAAATCGGGGACGCAAGGAGGGGGGCATTCCTTGTGTAAACACTGACAGGCTGCTCTGCCAATCATGTTCACCAAGTCTGTTTAATGGTAACATGATTGGCTGATGCAACATGAAGGGAAGGAGAAGACATCAAGGACAGAAGAAGGATGGCGCTGACCACAAGAAGGTAAGTGCAGGGCTGGGGGGAAACTGGCTGCATTAGAGGGGACTAAATGGCTGCATTGGAGGGGACAACTGGGGGCGTTTATTAGGCAACAGAGCAAAAAAGGAGGAAGTTTATTTCCGAAATTGGGGTTGGAACCCCCCAACATTTGGAGCAACAGGCGCCCCTGCTGGAAAAGTTAGTGAGGGGAAATATTTAGGGAGGATAAAAAAGGGGCAATCTAAAGCTTCCAACATGCATGGGGACAAAGGGGACATTCTCAGCATATTACAATCATGGTAATTAAGGAAGGATGAAAGAAATACAATACATTAGCATACATGTAATACATAAAATGTGATGTTAAGGGAGAAAACTTACCCTAATATAGTCCTCCTGCAGGACTTGTATAATAGCAGAACAGGTGTCTGGGATTATGAGGCCCAGAGCCTGGGGGGAGATGCCTGTGGTGAACTTCAAGTCCTGAAGACTTCTCCCTGTCGCCAGGTAACGCAACATGGTGATGAGCCTCTGCTCAGCACTGATGGCTTCCCGCATAACGGTGTCCTTCCTGGTAATATAGGGGGACACCAAAGCCAACAGTTCCTGAAAAATGGGGTCAGACATCCTCAGAAAATTCCTGTAGTCCTCAGGATTATTCTCGACGATCTCCCGCAGCAGAGGCATGTGGCAGAATTGGTCCCGCTGGAGCAACCAATTCTTGGTCCATGAACTCCTCCTCACACCATTCATGGACTGGTCTTGGTCCAAAACAAGCAGACCAACACCAAGCGCACGCACAGCACGAACTCGACGACGAGAACGTCCAGGCGACATGGCTAGGAAACGGTCGTCTAATCAGAACGTACAGAACAGAACGCACTTTAGAACAGCAAGGCCTATGAATAACGAACTGAAATTCAGAAACGAACAGGCAAGAACGCACTGTAAAACAGATACGACCTGCCTAGACGCCCTGAAAGTCAAGATACGAACCCACAAGCACAAACTGAACGGCAGAAAACGATCTGAAAAGTACGAAGACTGAAAAGCGCGAATCGTCTCTTCCCAAACTTTTACTTCACACGCGGTAACACGAGATCAGCAAAAGCAGCCCAAGGGGTGGCGCCAAGAAAAAAGATCTTCCCCTTTATAGTGCCGTCGTACGTGCTGGATGTGAGCGCAGAGAACCACGAGGAAATTGGAAAATGACAGTGTGTACGCATAGAAAGCTTGACGAGAAAATCGACAAGCTTAACAAGAATCTCGTCGAAAAAAACGACGTGTTTTTTACGACGAGAAAATCGGTCGTGTGTACGAGGCCTGAGTGTCCAGCTGCTTTAGTTAACAGTTAAAGAATTTCTTTGCGCGGACTGAACCCCATTTATTTACGTTGTCCAGCCTGCCTTTGCCACTTCACTTAACCGCAGTAAAACTACTGTGGGCGGGTGGCAAGTAGTTAAACAGACAGTAATGTATCCCTACAGGCCTGCAGGTGCATACAGATACCATCCATATACATCCAAAATCCATGTTCATTAAGGTCTTAGGCTTGCTCCCTTTTCCATTTTACTGGCATGTAATGATGTTTGGGTGGAGCTACAGTACACAGACCTATCATTGCGTTTTTCCGTATCTGTTACCGATTGCTGCTGTTTACATATTTTCATGTACTTCTTTGGAAACATGTAAGTGCAATTTTTAGCCCAATAAATTTCCTGTAAGAGGTTTTATACTATCGAAGCCCCTTCTTTCTTTATTTGGTTTATCGCTGAAACATCCAGATGACCAGGGACCAAATTAGGAGGAACTATTCGTGGGACGCATACTTTCTGCTTTGTCTTCCCTGGATATTCATCAGTGGTGGATTTACAAAAGCTCATGTGACCTTCCATAATTAGAGGGTCCATGCTTTGGGGTAAGAGTACATCTTAATCTCTGTGTCGGTGGCTTTCACAAGGTGGAGGATTCCCTTTTCGTTTTCAGTCTCTTTTTATAATTTTTTTTTTTCCTCAAATACAAAAAACTTTTGCATTTATTTAAGATTCACTTACAATATACATTGTTCCCATTAGTTATTCAATATACCAAATATTGATGTGTATAAGTTACTTTATCATTAAAACAATATACCCTTCATCATTCATCTACATTTACTCCTCTTATCTTTCATATCTATTCATCCCAACGTCCATTCATCCCAAAAAAAAAAAAAATAAGCCCCGTCTCCCCCTTACTTCTCTACCATTTTCCGCTTCATTTACCTTTCCCCTTCGTATTTCTCCTTATTTTCCATTTATATATATTCTTTCATTCCATCCGAGAGCTGAAATTTGTCCCATTTTTGCCATATTTCTGGCATTTGCCTATTTATGTATCCTTGTTCTCTTATCTGTCTTTCCATATATTATATTTCGTTCATTTCACATGTCTATTCTACTATATTTGGGCTTTTATTTTCTCTCCAATTGTGAGCTATTATTGTTCTCGCTGCCGTTGTCATATGATGAAAAATATCTTTCTTGATACTCTTTATTGAGTCTGGAATTAAAGTTAACAAGGAAATATCTATGTTAAAATTCCTCTCTACTCCCGACACTTTCCAATATATCTCGTGAACCTTTTCACAGAAATTTCTCACCAAATGACAACTATACCAAATGTGGCCCGTAGTCCCCCTTTCCACCTTACATCTCCAACAAATATCTGCTTGTCCACTATTTATTTTATTTAACGCTACTGGGCTCCAATACCATCTCATTACTATTTTATAATTTCTTTCTTGGTACTTGGTCGCTAAAGATGTTTTATGAATTATTGTAAATATTTTCTCCCATTCTATCTCTGATATTGATCTCCCTATTTCCTTTTCCCATTTTTTTATTCCTGTTAGTTCTCTAAGGGGTCCAGAAGGGAGTAGTAATCCGTATATCTTGGATAATTTTTTAGTTGATTTTTGTTCATCTATTAAGTTTGGTCAAATTTAGTTTTTGGTCTATTTATTGAGGGTAATACTATATGTGTTGCAATGTATGTTTTTAATTGATGGTATTGCAGCCATTTATGTTTATATAATCGGGTCCCAGATCTTGCATTCTTGGTGTTTTCCCTTCCACTAGGATCTGGGCCACCCTTGCGTTCTCCAGTATATTCCATTTTAAGTACTTTGTGGTTGCTAAGGCTGGCGGAAATTCTGGATTGGAGAACAATGGGGTCATTGGTCCCATCATAGTGGATAGGTTCCCCTTTTTTAATTCTGCGTCCCATATTTTTAATGTGGCTCTTACAAAGATTGTTATTTTTTTATTTCCAGGTCTTAAGTGGGGTTTTATCCAGGGGAGAGCTTTGAGTTGAATACCTATAATGTCTTCTTCTAATTTAACCCATTGTTTGTCCTCCATATTTTGGTACCAGTCTACTATCCTAGTCAGAGAGGCTGCTTGTAAATATTTTGAGAAATCAGGTAGTGCTAATCCTCCCTTTTTCTTAGTTCTGATAAAAATGTCCCTTTTGATTTGTGGTGTTTTATGGGCCCAGATAAAGCTCCCTATTGCTCTCCTTAGTTCAATCATAGGTTTCTTTGGAATGGCTAAATGAACAGTTTGAAATATATATAACAATTTTGGTAGTATGTCCATTTTTATTATATTAATTCTTCCCATCCATGAGTGTGTTCTTTTTTTCGTATTTTTGTAATAATTTTATTACTTTTTGAATTGTCACATTGTAATTCAATTCTTGTAACTTATTCAAGTCTTTTGGGATATAAATTCCAAGATATTTAATTGCTACTTGCTGCCATTTAAACAGAAAGTATTTTTGTAATAATACCTGTGTTTTTTCTGTTAGTGATACATTTAGCATTTCGGATTTATCATAATTAACTTTAAAATTGCTCAATTCCCCAAATCTTTTAAATTCTTTTATTAAATTAGGTATTGTTATAATGGGGCTAGTCACGTATATTAATAAATCATCTGCATAGATTGCTGTTTTATATTCTTTGTCTTTAATACTGATTCCTTGTATATCTTTATTTTTCCTAATTGCTTGTATGAGATGTTCCATCACTAGTATATATAATAAGGGAGATAGTGGACATCTGTAGAATGGGTCATTCACTCATACCTAAATTACTATGATTAATCATAAAACCAAATATGTTTTGCAAGCTTGCCATGAATTAATAGAACACCTATAAGTGCCGAATTATGAATTTGAAATAATATTCTAACAACATCCCTGCCTGGTTCCATTTGAAATTTCTATATACTCCTTGACCCTGCTCTGTTTACCTGTCTGCCAGACCCTTTGTTGCCGAATCCAGCCTGAACTCTGACCATTCCTTGCCTGCTGCTTTTGCCTGAACTGATCCTCCGTGTATAACCTGGCTTGTCTGACTCCTCTCCTGCCTGTCGTCTGCACTTGCGTGCGCCTGTTGCTCTCAGGCACACCTGCATCCGTTGACCTGCATCCGGGCACCTGCATCTGGTGACCTGCATCCTGCTGACCAGCATCCAGCTAACCAGTAACCAGCTAACCAGCATCTGCTGACCTGCATCCGCTGACCTGCATCCGATGACCTGCATCCAGTGACCTGAATCCGCTGACCTGCATCCGCTGATCTACATCCAGCTGACCGTGCAGGTGCACTACAGTGTTCCAGCCGGCTCCAGCCTTTCTCATTGGTCTTCATCTCCAATCTCAGAGAACTCTGCAGGCACTCATACCTCACTGTACTCCTACGGTCACTGTCTCAACCCCAGTGATCCTGGAACCAGGGCGGTACGAGAGGTCGCCCTCTGCACGTCAGGCTCATTCCCAAGGTACATGTCAGTATCAGACAGCCAGGGACCTCTTGCACCAACGAGATCTGCCAACTCCTCTCTGATCTCTCTCTAGAGGTGAAATCTCTCCAAGACGGCCAGAGGGACAAATGCAATACCAGGCTACCATCACTGATCCTCCTACCAACAGAATACCTACAGAAGCCACCTTTGCACCCTCTGTAACGATGCTGCCTCCAGAGCCAAGGGTCCCCATTCCGGAGAGGTTCTCCGGGGACCGAAGAAAGTTCCGGGCAGTTCACAATGCATGCGAGTTGTACTTCCCCCTTCAACCCCTAACGTTCTCCCAGGAAACTACCAAAGTGGGGTTTGTCATTTCACTACTGCTGGGGGAACCTCATTCCTGGGCACATCATTTGCTTGAAGAACATCATGCTTCACTGGACTCCTTGCTGTCCTTTTTCAAGGCCATGTCGCTCCTTTATGAGGACCCCCAATGGATTTCCACAGCCGAAGCTGCTCTTCATGCGCTTCAGCAAGGCCGCAGAGCATTCGAGGACTATATAATAGACTTTAGGCGCTGGAGTGCAGATACCTAATTGAACCATGCAGATTTACGGCACCAGTTCCGCTTAAGCCTGTCTGAAAGATTAAAGGATGAACTGGCCCGAGTTGGCATACCAGACTCTTTGGAGAACCTAATGGCATCGGTTATCCAGATAGACTGGCGCCTTTGGGAACGCAGTGCAGAAAAATAATAAATCAACAGACTCGTCCAACCTGGATGTTACCCCATGTGGCCATGACCACACGTCTTGCTGCCATCAGACCTGTCTCAGTTAGATCTGTACCAACCTCCCCTGAACCAGTGCAAGTAAGTTTAATAATACCCTCGTTATCTGTTGAGGAATGTTCACGCCGGCAACAGCTTAATCTCTGCTTGTACTGCGGGGGGCCGGCCACTATGTACATTCATGCCCAGTAAAAACTCAAAGATGTTTGTCCATCTCCCCTACCAGCGAACCAGCACCCTCTGCCAATACTACTCACCTGGCCCTTTGCATGTCTTTCCAACTCCCAGGAAGGACTGTGCCTGCTACTGCAATTATAGACTCTGGAGCATGTAGTTGCTTTATTGAATTGAACTTTGCCAACCAACAGTGCATTCCACTCCAGCACAGGGCACAAGGACTCTCCATCTTTCTGGCAGATGGGTCCCGTATTAAATCTGGCTTGGTCACCCAGGAGACTCCATCATTACCCGTAGTCATGGCCACGGGTCATAAGGAACTTCTGAAACTCGATGCAATTGCATCTCCCCTGTTCCCGGTCATCCTCGGCCTACCATGGCTCCAGGCCTGCAATCCGCGAGTTAACTGGGTCCCCGGGGAAATAACGTTCCAGTCCTCTTACTGTCAAGAACATTGCTTGCCCTCACTTCCTAAGGTGTCGGGCCCTCTGCTGTGCCTGGAATCTGATACAGAGTTACGCTCACAAGTACCCAAGCCATTTCACGAATTTCTAGATGTTTCTAGAGTCTCAGAAAACGGGGGGCTGAGACTCTTCCTCCCCACCGTTCATATGATTGCCCAATTGAGCTGTTGCCTGGAGCCGAGATCCCCTTTGGGCGGATCTTCCCCCTGTCTGAACGGGAACTAGAGGTTTTAAAGGAATATGTAGACGAGAACCTTAAGAGTGGATTCATCCGGCCATTTACTTCTCCAGCAGGGGCCGGAATCTTTTTTGTGGAGAAGAAAGACCACTCCTTACGTCCTTGTGTGGATTACCGGGAACTAAATAAAGTGACGGTTAAGAACCGGTATCCTTTACCCCTGGTGCCCGAGCTGTTCCAGAGACTGAGAACTACCACTGTATTTACTAAAGTTGATCTTCAAAGAGCTTATAATTTAGTTTGTATCCGTGCAGGAGACGAATGGAAAACAGCCTTCCGTACCAGGTTCGGCCACTATGAGTATTTAGTGATGCCCTTCGGCCTGTGCAATGCCCCTGCCACCTTTCAGCACTTCGTAAACGATATCTTCAGAGACTGGCTAGATATCTTTGCAATCGTTTACCTTGACAATATCCTGATCTTTTCCACATCCTTGCATCAACACCGGAAACACGTTAAGATGGTACTCTGCCGCCTCCGTCAGCACGGGTTATACGCCAAGCCATAAAAGTGTGAATTTAAGCGACAGAGTATTTAGTTCTTGGGCCTGGTGATTTCCATGGAAGGGTTCAAGATGGATCCACAAAAGGTCACAGCTGTTTTGGATTGGCCTGCACCCTCAGACAAGAAAGGGGTGCAGCGTTTTGTTTACTTTGCCAATTTTTACAGGAGATTTATAAAAGGATTCTCTGCAATCATTTCCCCCATTACTCAGCTCACAAAGCAGAACATCCGTTTCCACTGGAACTCCGTGGCCCAGGCTGCCTTTTCTACACTGAAGGAACTTTTTACCTCTGCTTCCATCCTGAGCCACACAGATCCCGCACTACCTTACCTACTTGAGGTAGATGCTTCAGAAACAGCTGTAGGGGCGGTTATCTCCCAGCATCAAGGCCTCAAAGATCTCATGCATCCCATAGCTTTTTTCTCCCGTAAACCTTCCCCAGCCGAAAGAAATTAAGATGTGGGGGATCGTGAACTTTTGGCCATTAGGGCGCACTAGAAGAGTGGCGGTATCTCTTGGAGGGCGCAGCACATCCCATACTTATTTATACGGATTACAAAAATCTGGAGTATTTGAGAACTGCCAAGCGCCTGAAGCCGCGTCAAGCACGGTGGGCGCTATTCTTTTCCAGATTTTCATTTCACATCACCTATCGGCCAGGATCAAGAAACACCAAGCCAGACGCTCTCTCACACATGTTCGATAATCCAAAAGATGCCTCAGTTCCAGATACTATTCTATCTGAAGGAAACTGGTCCAGACAGATCTGATGTCCAGCTTAAAGCAAGTTTCAGCAGGAATGTCCAGTCCACCAGGAGTGTCTTTGATACCCAGGGATGGGTTACTTTGGAAATACAGTAAAATTTTTGTACCGGCAAGTTTCCAGACCAAAGTTCTGAGCCTGTGTCACGATCATCCCTAAATAAAAAAAAACATTCCAGCGATGAAATCCAGTGTCCCGCGGCGATCCGATGTCCAGCGCTGTCCGTCATTGGCTGAGCCTGAGCGGACCTGATGGGGAACTTCCTCTGCAGTTTATTAAATGTATAGACCCGCCCCTTCTAAAGTTCCCCATCAGTTCCGCTCAGCCAATGACTAGGTGTAAGGCTAAGCGGACCAGATGCAGAACGTGAGAAGGGGCGGGTCTATTCATGTATTACACAGTGAAAGAAGTTCCCCATCAGGTCCGCTCAGGTCAATAACGTAGGCGGGGTCTGACATACCGAGGGGGCGGACCTGATGGGAACTTCCTTCACTGTGTAATACATGAATAGACCTGCCCCTTCTAAAGTTCCCCATCAGGTCCGCTCAGCCAATGACTAGGTGTAAGGCTAAGCGGACCAGATGCGGAACACGAGAAGGGGCGGGTCTATTCATGAATTATACAGTGAAGGAAGTTCCCCATTAGGTCCGCCCCCTCAGTATGTCAGATCCCGCCTATGTCATTGGCCTGAGCGGACTTGATGGGGAACTTCCTTCACTGTGTACTACATGAATAGGCCCGCCCCTTCTCACGTTCCGCATCTGGTCCGCTTAGCCTTACACCTATTCATTGGCTGAGCGGACCTGATGGGGAACTTTAGAAGGGGCGGGTCTATACATTTAATAGACTGCGGAGGAAGTTCCCCATCAGGTCCGCTCAGGCTCAGCCAATGACAGACAGCGCTGGACATCGGATCGCCGCGGGACACTGGATTTCATTGCTGGAATTATTCTTTTTTTTTTTTAATAAAGGACTTTTCCAAGGTGTTTGTGTGTTTTTTTTTAATTTTTTTACACTTTCTTCGTGAAATGGTAGGGGTACAATGTACCCCTTACCAATTCACATAGGGGGGGCCGGGATCTGGGGGTCCCCTTTGTTAAAGGGGTCTTTCAGATTCCGATAAGCCCCCGCCCGCAGACCCCCACAACCACCGGGCAAGGGTTGTGGGGATGAGGCCCTTGTCCCCATCAACATGGGGACATCCTCCCCATGTTGAGGGCATGTGGCCTGGTACGGTTCAGGAGGGGGGGCGCTCTCTCGTCCCCCCCTCTTTTCCTGCGGCCTGCTAGGTTGCGTGCTCAGATAAGGGTCTGGTATGGATTTTTGGGGGGACTCCACGTCATTTTTTTTTAATTTGGGGTGGAGTTCCCCTTAAAATCCATGCCAGATCTGAAGGGCCTGGTATGGATATTTGGGGGAACCGCACGCATTTTTTTTTTAATTTGCGGCGGGGTTCCCCTTAATATCTATACCAGACCTGAAGGGCCTGGTAATTGAATTTGGGGGGACCCCCATGCTTTTTTTTTATCAATTACTTTTCTATTTATTGCCGCGAGCCGACAATTCATTAATAGACGCGAGTGAGTTTAAAATGACTTTTTTTCCTTCAGAAATTACATTTTGTGCAGGGACAGTTCTAAGCACGGGAAACAAGCGCGACTTTACATGCATATTATACAAACCCCCCAGGTACGAAATTTAAAGGAATATTTCACTTTTATTGTTTCACTTTAAGCATTATTAAAATCACTGCTCCTAAAAGAACGTTTTTAAAACTTTTTTTTGCATTGATACATGTCCCCTGGGGCAGGACCCAGATCCCCAAACACTTTTTATGACAATAACTTGCATATAAGCCTTTCTAATTAGCACTTTAGATTTCTCCCATAGACTTTTCGAATTTGCCACAAACACCCCAATTTGTTCGCTGTTCGGCGAACGGGCGAACAGGCATTGTTTGAGTCAAACCTGAGTTTGACTCGAACTCGAAGCTCATCCCTAGTCCCTTGTTTCTCGGCCTTTCGTAAAGCCTGTTTGGTCTAAGTTTATATACCCTGGTAGTATGGGTGTTAATCTATTGGAGATAATCTTTGAATATAACTTTATATCAATGTTTGTCAAAGAAATTGGTCGGTAGTTGTTACATAATGTATCATCTTTCTCGGGTTTTGGTATTAATACAATGTGAGCTTCCATACTTTGTGTGGTGAAAATTTGTGTTCTAGATATAGAGTTAAATGTTTTTTTAAGAATAGGTATTATTATATCTTGAAATAATTTGTAAAATCTTGAAGTATATCCATCTAGTCCAGGGATTTTGCCCGGGACCAGCTCGGAGATAGCCTTTTGGATTTCCTCTATTAAGATTTATTTTTCCAGATCCTCCGTTATTTCTCTTGAAAACGCAGGTAGAGCTGTATCTTTTATATATTTAGGAATCTCTTCCCCTTTCTTATTTTTTTCTTTATTTTCCTGTTGGGTGTTTAAATTATATAACTTAGAGTAATATGTATGGAAAGTTTTGGATATTTCCGTTGGATCATAGGCCAGTTCCCCATTTGTTTTAAGATTTTAACTATGGAGGTCATAGGTTGTTGGTTTTTTAAGGTTCTAGCTAACAATTTCCCTGTTTTGTTACCTTGTTGATACCATTGTGTTTTATTCTTATCCCTCATCCGAAGGGAATCTTCATCAAGCAAGTATTGTAGCTGCATTTGTTTTTCTTTTAATGCTATTTTGTCCTCCATTTTAAGGCTCTGTTTATGCTTACTTTCTAGTTTTATAATTTCCATCATTAATTGAGACTGCTTCTGATCTTTTTCCTTTTTCAGCCTAGATCCGTGCTTGATAAATATTCCCCGCAGCACACATTTAAGTGTTTCCCATTTTATAGGAATTGAGGTATCATCATTTTCATGAATTACCAGGAATTCTTTCACAACCTGTCGTATGTCATTTTCACACTCTTTGTTTTTTATTAAATTATCATTCGATCTCCACGTCCCTATTGTTTTTTTTATACTCCACTATCCTGAGTTCCAAGTATATCGGAGCATGGTCTGACCAGGAAAAATTACCAATATCTGTTGAGGGGGTCATCATCAGACCGGATTGATTAATAAAAAAATAATCTATTCTGTGATGTGAATTGTGTATATTTGAATAATATGTATAATTTTTTTTCCGTCTGATGTTGAGCCCTCCATATGTCTATTATTTGGTGTCTTCCCAGTAGATGTTTAAATTCTGTTAGTTGACTATTTTTCCTGTGAGAGTGAATACTGGTTCTGTCTATTTTTGAGTCCATTATGAAGTTAAAATCTCCGCCCATAATTACTGTTCCTTCTGCTATTTCCATTGCCTCCACAAAAGATTTTATTCCCCACTTAATTTGTTCATAGTTTGGTAAATATAAATTTATGATTGTAAATATTTTCCCATATATCAGGACCCTTATAATCAAGGATCTGCCATCTTTCCAGCTTTGTACTTTTTGATGAGGTATATCTTTGTGGAATGCGATAGAAACGCCTCTTGTTTTAGAGTAGGGAAATGTGTCATGGATCCAGGTAACATAATTTCTATTATTTATTTTTGGAATGTGATTTGAACGGAAGTGTGTTTCTTGAAACAGAATGATGGAGGATTCCCATTTGAACCTACATTCACAAGCAATCCTATGATGGGTTTCTATTGTTTGTTCCACTGTCATTTGGCTTTTTAATTTCAGCCATTGTGCCTTTGGACTTTGGAGATTTTACTATTGCACAATTTGATATTTATATTTTAATTATTTATATTTTGAGTTTTCTTTTTTGATTATTTTTTTTAAATAGCTTTTATTGAAGTTTTCCATTGTACAACAAAGAATACAAGTGATCCAAAAATATAAAGGTGTACAATCAGCCGTATATTATATATGTTCTACTAAGGTACAAATAAATATACATATGACAGTCAAGGTATCCATAGTTGAGTAAACTTTAGAAAATTAATATATGAAATGAATTGAAAACAATTTTTTTATGAGGTAACATAAACATAGGGTGGGGTACGAACAGGGTAGAAAGGGAAATAGTCTTTGGTCTGACCTTTACTAGAACATGGGGAAGTAGTTGGGGGTGAGAGACAATATCAATCTGCATTGTACCAGTTTTTCCAGATTTTCCAATGAGAATCAAATTGTTTCTTATTACCCTGTCTGCTAGCCAGTAAGGACTCATAGACATAGTGGGAATGGGAAGTCCTGAGTACTTCGGAGGCGTTAGGCGCTTTATCGATTTCCAATGTTTCGCTATCAGTGTTCTGGCTACCAGAAGAATTTGCATAACCACAACTCGTAGATCGGGGGGGAAGGTTTCTATGCCTATATTCAGCACTGCTAGGCTCGGGTTGGGGGGTGTCAAGATCCCTGTAATGGTAGAGATAGAACGAAATATGCTATTCCAAAAGCTGGTCTGGTGTTTACAGGTCCAGAATACATAGAGAAGGTTGCCTATGGAGCTGCAGTTTCTCCAGCACAGTGGTGAGTTGGCAAGGGAAAATTTAGACATCCTGTAAGGCGTGCGATACCACCAAAGGGCTATTTTTATGCGAGATTTCCCAATGGTTAATGCATTTAGAGGCCTTATATGTCGATTTAAATGCGTTTAGCCATTGGGAGGTTGTGAAGGTTGTACTTAAGTCGGATTCCCATTTTTGATAGGGACAGGAGCTACTGAAGTTGAGTTTTTGTTGGAAGATATTGTAGAAAAATGATATACCCTTAGTAGGTGGGGGGGATGTAGTGTAAAGCCGCCATATATCTTCTGTGAGGTATATATGGTGTGACTTGGTGGATCGTAGGAGATGGGAGATTTGGTTGTGTTTATAGCAATCAGTGGTCGGTAGGTTGAATTGAGTCTGGAGAGAGGTGAAGGATTTGAGAGTGTTATTGTGGTACTTTTTTGAGTTTTTTTGAGTGCAACGTATTTACTCTTTTCCATGTAAGGATATATTACAGGGCACTTTCACATTCATATGTGACACAGGAAGCATGGCATGTACACAGGGCCGCTGATAGGGCAGTACAACCAGCCCTGTTGTACTGGGCCCAGCCAGCAGGGGGGGCCCGAGCAGATTTCTAGCTAAAAAAATGAATTAGCTAAATAACTTTATTAACCTGCACTTTATTAACCTGCACCTACTTGATTGGCAATGTATATAGTACCTTCCTGGGCCCCACCAGCTTAATAGAGGGGCCCAGGAGGTGAGAGAAGAAGAGGGACTTTTTCAAAATTTTTGGGTGGATGCATACAATCCCTTCTCTGCATCAGTGTACCTAATGCTCACTGTATGCTTTCCTCGGCGGATGGATTCAATTGTAATGCGGCTCCCTGTACTCAGTAAATGCCGTATTGCAGCCTGAGGGAGAGACTGATCACTGAGGAGGCTGAATGAAAGAGTAATCCCGACGCTGGTCCACAGGCAACCAATCCCCCTGCACACACACACACTGACACATCACACAGGCTGAGGCTCAGTCCCCCGACTCCCCATTGTGTGCTCATGGTCATTATCATTATGATGATCAGAGCACAGCAGGTGTTGTATGGCTCTGTCAGTGTAACATGCTGTTAGGTGCTGACTTTCTTAATATATGGCTGTAATGTGTGTTACAGACTATAACACAGCACAGCTATAACAAAGTCAGCACCCAACAGCATGTTACACTGACAGAGCCATACAACACCTGCTGTGCTCTGATCATCATAGTGATAATGACCATGAGCACACAATAAGATGCTACTTTACACATGTGATGAGGGGAAGGGACAGTAAAAACACACAGCCAAGCTGCATTTTTACCACCCCCAAACTACTCCCCTTTGAGATTCTACACGTGGGGCTTGCGAACACGCCGGAGCTCATATTTGGCAATCAAGTCCGCCTGTCAGTTTTTCCTGTGGACCAGTGGGTACAGTAGCTGCGTATGATGGCACAGTGGCTGCAATTGATGGGCACAGTGGCTGCGTTTGATAGCACAGTGGTGGCAATTGATGGGCACAGTAGCTGTGTTTGATGGCACAGTGGCGGAAATTGATGGCATAGTAGCTGTGCTTGATGGCACAGTGGCAGCAATTGATGTTTTTTTTCTGAATTTTTCAGTTTGTTTGTGCCCCCCCAAAGAAATTTGAGCACCAGCCGCCACTGATGTGGACCTGATTGAAAGCTACATGTAGGTCTACAGGAGTCCAGATATGAATTGACTTGTGGGCATTCAGGTCAAAAATAAATAAATGGAAAAGAACATCCTTTTCTATTTTTCCAGACCTAAATGTGACAGATCAGAGGTAGCCTGATGTAAATGGACACAAGTCTGTGGTGCATGAGGATACAAACTGAATGGGCACAGATGGCAAAACACTGACATCTCTCCCATTTAGATCCAGTTATGATTGGTGGGGTGCTGTAAAGCTTCCCGGTGGTAAAGCTAAGGTGGGTTCAGACTACGGTCCGAACACGCCTGAGCTCATCCCAGCTAATTAGTTGTTGTCAAAAAAGTTCTGAAATAAGACATCTCTGCTGCTTTATGATAGTGCAAAAAAGTTTAGAATAATAATGGTTATTAAAGGTTCACCTTTTGGAACATGTTACATGTTTCAGCTCCTGCCACCACTCCCCCAGATTTTGTGACAGCATGGAGCCAGGGGCGGAGCCAGGGGTGGGGTTGTGGGTGGGACCAAGGGGCCCTGTCACGTATGCTGTACGGGGCCCCATGATTTCTAACAGCGGCCCTGCATGTACAAGATGAAGTTATAATCCATTTTGTGGTTTAGCTTTGAAGAGAGAAGGTGTGTGTACAGGAAATAACGGCATGCAATGTCATTATTAGACACCAACTGCTCTCCTCCGAGGGAGGCCAGGCCTATGGGACACCTTTTACAAGCAGAACAGTGACAGGGTGGAAAAGTAAAAGTTGGGTCAGGAGATGCTCCAGGCTGTAACACCAAACTGGGCAGCAGGAGAAGTGCAGTAAGTGTACATTTGCTATATTTGCAGAATTAGTTGCTATGGCTAACTGAAAGAGTTTAGTTCAAAACACTCTTAATAAATTCCTCTCAATGTCACATCAGAGGCAATTTCATGCATTATTAACTCCATTTAAAAATAACACTAGCACAGGCTGTATGCCATCGCAACTATATGTTATGCCCTCCCCCAAATCTCTATTGGCAACAACACAGTTAAAGTAGTGTTAAACTCAAAAACGTACATTTATTATATTGCAGCTTACCATTTCTTACATGTGATGGCTGCATTAATTTTCTTTTGTAGGCTACACTCACATCAGTGATTAAAGCCAGGGCGAATTGCAGCAGCAGGAATATTTTTATTCCCGCTGCAGCTGTGAGCAGCTAGATGTGGCAGCCAGCCCTGTTTACCGTAATGACAGGTCACAGGCAGTCACAGGTATTCATGGCTATCTGCCCAGCCAGCGATCACGGCAGGTGATTCTGCTGTCCAAAGGTGCCCCCTGTGCTCATTCATACAGAATGAAGGCACTCTAATACAGGAGGTGTGAGAGGTTTTGGGAGGGCATGCCACTTTTTTTTTTTTTTGGCATGAGATTCCTCTTAAAAAACATACCGCCGCTGACAGCAGATGAGTCATGGTTGGTAAAGACGCAGTGGCCGTCCGCTCCTTAACAACCATAATATTTACTTGTTGTTAAGAATGCCAGAGGCTGCCCACTCCTTAACAACCATGTTGTTTACTGGTTGTTAAGGACACCGGCTACTGCCGAAGTTAAAATTCTTCTAACTTTCACTACTAAAATACTGCATCACCTAATAAAATAGCTCATGCAGTATTTTAGTAGTGTTTTTTTAGTCAATTGATAAATAAAATTGTTATTTTACTGCCGTTCTAAAAAGTGGTAGATGCTGCCTTGTGAATTGAGCCTTGTAATCGCAATGTGTAGCATGGGAACAACAATATGAGTTTTGAGAGACAAGAATCATGGGAATTTTTTTTAACAATTAACTTTTTATAAGAAAACAGACATGGTGAAAACAGATGTTAACAGATGCCAGGAACAGATGTATATATGGATGTAAACAGAACTGTAAAGAACTGAACTGAATTAAAGACGGATGTTCAGTCGGATGAAAACTGATTCGGTTTCATTATATCCATTTATTGATGTCCTCTTTCGTGGTGGTGTGGATGATGATGTGAAAGGTCAGACACTTCCAGCGGCCCTCAATATCTAGTACCGCATTTTTTAACCCAGATTTGTAAGTATTCAAGGATGGTGATATTTTTCCCCTTTCCATTGTACCCTCCTCCAATACTCCCCTCCCCCCCCTGGTTGGTTGGGGTAACCACTATAATAAAATTGGTATTTATACACCTTTTTACAGATACGTATCATGCATCTGCTGCTGAGGAAGTGGAGCGAGTCCACGAAACGCGTTGAGCTATTTGGATGCAGTGATGTTTTCAATCTACGTTTTGTATTATTTTTTATTTCAGATCCTATTATGATCTTTTACAGTAATATATGATATGGAGTGCTTATCGGCTCCTAACATCATCTATTTTGTGTATCATGCCAATATTTGTGTGTATGTACACATCATGGACTGTGCTATGCTACATGTTACCTATGTATGTATATGTATATATATGAATTTTCTGTGTGCGTAAGAATTGCAATATGCCACATTATCTACTTTTTTATATCAAATAAATATGTCATCACTTTTGACTATTTTTTATCAACCATATTTATGTGCCTCATATAAAGTCCCACCTTTCTTCCTTGGGTCATGTGAAAGGACCCTAACTAAATCAACTGCAGCTCATAAAGTTCTGATGATTGTGTACTAAAAAAATAAGAAATTTCAGGACAATGTAGTCATTTTATTTTTGCAGTGCGGATATGATTTCTTCCAAATTTTAAATTTAGATGTGTTTTATTGGTACATAAATAAGTCAATTCAAAAAAACAATAAGGATGATCTTTATCTTCAGGTAATCATTCTTAGAGAAAAGATACTTTCCACGGATTTGATTGTCACAACTAAAGCCGCGTACACACGATCGGTTTTACCGATGAAAACAGTCCGATGGATTTTTTTCATCAGACAAACCGATCGTGTATGGGCCCCATTGGTCTTTTTTCCATCGGTGTCAAAAAATAGAACATGTTTTAAATTTTTCCGATGGATAAAAAACCCGATAGCAAATTCCGATCGTCCATGGGCAAGTCCATCGGTTAAAAAACCCACGCATGCTCAGACTGAATTATGAGACGGGAGCGCTCGTTCTGGTAAAACTAGCGTTCCTAATGGAGAGAGCACATTCGTCATTCTGCAAATGTTTTCCTTGTTTAATGCAGCGCATTGTTTTCTTCCTTATAATGGTCTTTAAACAGTTTTTTGGCTGCAGATCTTTATCCCGAGTTCTGACAGACTTATTTCTTTATAGTTTCTTGTCATCTCTAGAATAATTTTATATATTTTTAAAGCCAGATCTCCCTAATTTTAATTGTTATTTAGAATCAAGATATACCATTTTTTTATATTTTCTTTTTTGGTTCTTGTGGGCTAATTTTTTTTCACAACAACATATTTTTTATTTATTTTTTTCCTCAAGGAGGTTGGTGTCCCTTGTTAATTACACATTGTATTTATGACATCTTATTGCTACTCCCAATAAAAAAACATAGGCAAGTATTTTTCCGAAATCAAAAATCCATTTATTCTGGCAAAAAATAAATAAACAGGAAGGGCAACAATTGTTAAATTAGTGGAATTTATGAAGACTTTGGACCCCAAAGGCAGACATTACTATGATGAACAATAAAATCAACAACATGAGGAAATCAGGAGCAGCAGCCAAAGACATACATCATCCCAAGCTGTGGTACTCCTACAAGCTGCAACTTCTGGAAGAGCAGCTTGAAGCCAGGGAATCACCTTCTGCTCTTCTTGGTAGCCTTCCCTCCACGCTTCCCTCCAGCATTTGTTCCACGGCCCCGTCCACGCACCCTTCCAGGCTGTGGATCTGTTGGTGGTAATGTGGCAGGAGGAGGAGGAGAAGGATGGGGCAGATGGCAGAGATGAGTGGCCTCTGTCAACTGCCCCATCCCCGCTATGTGAATGGCCGTATAAACCAGGTGCTCACAGAGGTCACGTTGTCCCTCCTCCAGTTTCATCAGCTTTTCGGACAGATAGTTACTAAAGCCCTCAACTAGGTTGAGGGGTGCCCTCATTATGGCAGCAGCGTCCCTTATCATCTTAAGTGACTCCTCTTCCACCTTTGACATCCGCGGATGTTTTGGGGGTCTGACGTGGAGGGGAGCCACTTGGGACTGTGTGCTGCCACTAGGCCTGGAGACCTGGTGAGTGCCACTTAGGCCAGCCTCCTCCGGGCTGCCACTCACCCCTGCCTCCTCCTGCCTGCCACATTCCGGAGCCTCTTCCTCCTGGCTGAGCTCATCCTGTGTAGAAAAAAGGGACATCGTTTTTGTTTTTGTTGAATCAATCACACACAATTTTCATCTCATGACTGTTGCAATTTGAATCGTAAAAAATATAAAAGACTCTCATTGTGACCCCTGCTTTTTGATATACTGTACCAATCCTTTTTTTGTTTTGTTTTTTAACATTTACATTTTGTCATTTGTGAATAATAACATCTAGTTCACAAAAATCAATTAAGGACAATAAATATCATAGAAAATAATATACCTGGCTGAAGATGCGCAGATCCGGCTCTTCAAGCTCAGGTGGCTCCTCCTCCCCCTCTGCAGGGGTGGAAGTAAGGGTGGAAGGAACGCTGGAGGGAAGGGTGGAAGGAAGGGTTGAGGGAAGGGTGGAAAGTGATTCCATAGCCTTAATCTGGTCATCCAGAAATTGCAGATGCTTGTAGTACCACAGCTTGGGCTTAACTACTCCGTCTGCTGCTGCTCCTGATCTCATAGAAGCACGCACTTCTTTATATCGTTTTTTGTACGCATTCCTCATGTTGTTGATTTTACTACTCATCATACTATAGTCTGCCTCTGGGATCCAGGTCTTCATATATTCCGCTAATTTAACAATTGTTGCCATTCGTACTTGGCTATTATGGTAGGAGCTATTTTTTAGCTCCCAGAGGTTGCGCATTTCCTTATACTTTTCTATAAAAATAAACATGATGTCTGGCTCACGCAATTTATGCATAGTTCAGTCTACAAGATAAAACACAAGACAAAAACAGGAGGTCAGCTTCAATTGTCCTAATCATAGCCCAATATAGGCCTCTACAATCATGAACCAGTATAGGCCACTGATGCCCCAAGTTAATTTCTTACCTTCGTAGGATTCATTCGGCACTTCCGGTCGTCCTTACTCAGCGCAACCACAACCCTTTATATACCCTGCGAATGCGTGAAACTCTGGCCGCGTCGCCCACCCATGACGGTCTTTTTCTGACTTTCCCCGTCCCTTCTCGTTCGGCGCACAGTGGGAGAAGACGACATGGCGGTGACACAGGTGCATGCTTTATTAATAAGTACCGACGAGGAAAGCCCAGAGGCGGGAACGTCCCAATCCAGGAATAAAAGATTCAAGGCGACTAATATGTCATTTGCTGAGATGGCGGAGATGGTGGACATCCTGCGGAGGAAGGATTACGATGGGAAGCATGGGCCATACGACCCTAATCTCAGGAAGTCTAAAATAATAGACAAAGTGGCGACGAGTCTCTATAATAAATTTGGGGTCAGGAGATCCAAGGAGCAGCTCCGTAAAAGGTGGTCTGACCTGAAGCTGAGGGAGCCGGACCAGTATAGGAAGCTTAAAAATATTGTATTCTTGCATGTTTTGCTCCATGTGCTTGGATTGTCTGGTTTCATATTGTAGAATGGCAACTTTCATGTGAAGTTGAGTGGACTCATTTTTGGTAATGTTTTCTAGTGAACAGCGAACGTGAAAAAAATAACATGTTTTGCACATATACACGTAAACCACGTGTGGTCATGCCTATTTGGCGTAAAACAATGTTTATATATATATATTGTTGTCTAGATGATGTGTTGTAAGTTAAGTATAATGTTAAATGGTAAACTAGATTCTGGATAAAGGAGAGGACACTCAAGCAGCTGGTTACACATCTTGACTCAGGAGCACTATAGTGTGGGCCACCCAAACAACCTTTTTAGGGTGTCACACACAGGTGCTCCAGTGGATACCTTGGGGTGTCTCCTTTTTATTTTTGAGGACCAAGAATGAAAGTATTCTTGCTTTGTTGAATTACCAAAATATCATATGTTCATCTTGGAACTCTGGCAAAACCAACAATTGTACCCCACTTCCAGGCAAACTTATACAATTATGCCCTCAAATCTATGTATGCTAAAGGATACCTTTTGATTGTTTCATTCTCATAGGGGAGAGGAGACTGGGAGGACACCAATGTGAGGAGCCTAGGAAGCACAGACCACATAAAGAAAACCAAGATCCAAAAGAACCCCAAGATCAGCATGTGGATGAAGCAGAGGTGGAGGAAGGAGAGGTGGAGGAAGCAGAGGGGGAGCTTATCACCACAACAGGTCAGTGTCTGTCACCACAGCTTCTGGTCAAAAGAGATGTAGGCCTGCATATTTCTAATCCATTCATTTTTTTAGGGGATGAACATAGTGGTGTGTCAGAAACTCAGACAACTCCATTCTCAAGTGCTAGTGCCCAAATCGTCATTCAAGAAATAATGGAATGTAGTAGCAAAATGGACATTATGAGGAAAAGGATGAATGTGATTGAGCAAAAATATAAAAACATCATTGATATTATGGGGCAAATAGTCTGAACCACACCCCCCCCCCCTTTTTTAGTTTTCTTATGTTTTCCAAAATTGACATTTGTTTTAACACAAGCCCAAATTACAAGATGCACACAGTGGGGTTGATTTACTAAAGGAAAATCCACTTTGCACTTGAAAGTGCACATGGAAGTGCAGTCGCTGTAGATCGCTGTAAATCTGAGGGGAAGCTCTGAAATTAGGGGAAGCTCCGCTGATTTTATCATCCAATCATGTGCAAGCTAAAATGCTGTTTTTTATTTTCCTTGCATGTCCCCCTTGGATCTACAGCGACTGCACTTCCATGTGCACTTTCAGTGCACTTTCAAGTGCAAAGTGGATTTTCCTTTAGTAAATCAACCCCAGTGTGTCAACATGTGCTATCTGCCGTCACAGGATATCTATGTCCCAGTTTTGGGGGTGCAACCTTTTCCTTGCTACTCAAGTAGGTCAGAGGAAGGGTTTGCATCCCCAAAACATGTCCATTCATCCCTCATGATGGCAGATAGCACATGTTGACTTTAGCCATGGGATCATGATGAAAAAACCCATTTTGCACATCCAAAACTGTGTGCATCTTCTAATTTTGGATGGTTCAGGGGTGACATCACCCCATCTCATGTTTACATTTTTAAGGTTGAACTTTGTAAGTTCCTTTTTATTTTTTTATTTTTTTGACCCATGCATGTTTCTGAAAACCCCCAAGAAAAAAAAAATTCTCCAAAATTTGGAGGCCAAAAAGTCTGTGCACAGAGTAAAAAAAAATTGGTACACTCAACAATGTGTTGCTTGTTCTTTCTATGCTCAATAGCAGTTATCTAAAATGGGAAAGGTCAGGTTTTTAAGTGTGACAATTGTGGCTGTTTACTAAAGACAAATACACTTAGCACTACTACAAAGTGTACTATGATAACCTGGGAGACACATAATTAGTACAAAATAAATTCAGACAAAACAAGGTATTCCAAAAAAATTTTTTTTTATTTGTTTAAAAAAGGCATCAAATGTGGTCTGGCATTGCGATGGCCCCCCTAACCGTGAAGTACTCAACGTATTTATCACGTACTTCACGGGCGCTTTGGGGGGCCAAGCCAGTACGGCCAGTGTCCAGGCCAGTCAGATTGTCCATGTCAGTTCCACCGGCCTCTGGCCCAACAGTAGACATATATGTAGGAGAGTTTTGTCTCATAAAATTATGCAATATGCATCAGGATAGGATGATGTTGTTCAGTTTGTATTCCACCATATGCATGGCTGTCAGAAACAGGCAGAACCGGCTGGCCATTATGCCAAGGGCATTCTCCACAACCCTCTGGGCTCTGGCCAGCCGGTAATTAAAAACCCTCCTCTCCGGGGTGAGGGTCCTCTGTGGGAACAGCCGCATCAGGTGTGGTCGAAGTCCAAAGGCTTCATCCGCTATAAAAACAAAGGAAAGTCCATCCACGTTGTCTGCATCTGGAGGCAGTGCCAGGCCCCCAGACTGCAGACGGTGAGCGAACTCCGTCTGAGCGAACATTCCGCCATCGGACATCCGGCCGTTCTTCCCCACATCCACATACAGGAACTCATAGCGTGCCGACACCACCGCCATTAACACTATACTATTAAAACCTTTATAGTTATAATAGTACGACCCCGAACGGGGTGGCGGCACTATGTGGACGTGCTTCTCATCAATTGCCCCTCCGCAGTTGGGGATGTCCCACCGCTGAGAGTCTGCCATTCCTGTGGCGAGGAAGGGAATTGTGGAGTCAAACAAAAAGAAGAAATTAGTACTTTTGCACATTACATTGCAAGCAGATTACCCAAATACATTCTTGGCCAACGTCAGTATAACATTTATTAGGAGTATTTAAACACAAAAATAGAAGGCCCACTTATCAGATGACTCACCCCCGCTGATGGGCCATTGGAACAAATTATAAGGGGGGGGTGTTGTTTAAGCAGATTTTGTGCCCCGCAACAAAAGGCTCTACCACTCTGCTGACCTTGAATGTGCAAAAAAACGTTATGACACATTTTAGGGGGGGGGGGGAGGGATTCAAAAGTACAATGGCGCAAAGAAAAAGATCATTAAAGAAAAGACTAGGCTAGGTGTATATGGGCCCAGGATAGCATGCAGGAGAGGTTAGTGATGGGAAATAGGCATGTAGGCCAAAAAATATATATATAAAAGAAAAAACATGCATGGGGAGAAAGGGGACATTCCCAGAATCTTACAATCATGGCAATTTGGGAAGGATGAAAGAAATACAATACTTTAGCAAACCATCAAAACATATAATGTGATGTTAAAGGATACAAATTACCTTAATATAGTCCTTCTGCATGACTTGTATGATGGCAGAACACGTTTCAGGGATAATGATCCCAAGAGCCTGGGGGGAGATGCCTGTTGAGAACTTGAAGTCATGCAAGCTTCTCCCAGTCGCCAGGTATCTCAACGTGGCAAAAAGCCTCTGCTCGGCAGTGATCGCCTGGCGCATAACAGTGTCCTGCCTCGTGAGATAGGGGGACAGCAAATCCAACAGATGGTGAAAAACGGGGTCCGTCATCCGGAGATAATTCCTGAAATCATCAGGATTATTCTCCTGGATTTCCCGCAGCAGAGGCATATGAGATAATTGGTCCCGCTGGAGCAATCAATTTTTGGTCCATGAACTCCTCCTCACCC
This sequence comes from Rana muscosa, assembly GCA_029206835.1. NCBI lineage: Eukaryota > Metazoa > Chordata > Amphibia > Anura > Ranidae > Rana > Rana muscosa. The sequence goes on along the minus strand of CM055122.1, from coordinate 102,962,638 downwards.
TGTTCATGGACTGAACTCGGGTTACAGTGTTAACCGCAACACCAAGTCCATAGCCAGCACGAGCTCTACGACGAGAACGTACTTCAAACATGGCTTTAAACCGGTCGGCTGGTCAGAACGAACTCAAACAGAACGCAACGAGGAACAGCAAGGCCTGAGAAGAACGACCTGAAAAACAGTAACGTACGGCCAAGAAGGCACTGCAAAACAGTAACGACCTGACTTCACGCACTGAATGACAAATACGAACCCACAAGCACAAACTGACCCCCCGAAAACGATCTGAAAAGCACGGAGACTGAAAGCGCAAATCGGCTCTCACCAAACTTTTACTAACACGCGGTAACACAAAATCAGCAAAAGCAGCCCAAAGGGTGGCGCCATTAGATTTGAACTTCCCCTTTATAGTGCCGTCGTACGTGGTGTACGTCACGTCGTTTTGGTGCGGTCTGTTTTTTGACTGATGGTGGACAGTTTCATCGGATTTCCGATGGAAAAATCCATCGGATTAGAATCCATAGGATATCCGATCGTATGTACAGGGCTTAACAGTACTGTACATATCTTTTTTTAAACTCCAGTCTGGTACTAACTCACAAGCTATGAAACTGTCTTTTGCGTTACAAAAGAGCACAGCTTTATGGCATTTAATATTGGTAGGGAGGATCTAGCAAACTTTTGATTGGTAACAAGTATAAAAGTGTGAAAAATTCATAGGCCAAAAAAATGTATGAAGCTATTCTTTTTGGGCAAGTGTATTTTTACAATATGTAATATGTAGAAAAAAAACAGTAATAGAGTAAAAAAGCAGCAAGAAGTGTTTTCTATTTTCCAGAAAGTAATGGATATCCTCTTGGCTGGTTTGATAAATACACGTTCCTAAATCTCTTCTTGAGGTACTCTGGCCATTCTAAATATTTGTAAAATTATATTGCATGTCCATGTAATTTAGTTAACTTTACATTGTATTGATTCATCAAACAAGATGTGTTAAAGGAACACTACAGGTTCCCGTTTAAAAAAATAAATAAATAACAAACAGTTTATACTTACCTCCACTGTGCAGCTCGTTTTGCCGCCGACTGTATCACTCGGCCCCGCCCCCCGGCGCGCCGCGTCATTGGATGTGATTGACAGCAGTGCCAGCCAATGGCTGCGCTGCTTTCAATCCATCCAGTGTAGCCAATCGGCGGCCAGGCTGAAAACCGAAGAGGATGACGGGGACGAGCGCGGGACTTTCGAGGGGCCAGGTAAGTAAAACGGGGGCTCGGGGGGGGCCGGTATTGTCGAATGTTTTTTCACCTTAATGCATAGGATGCATTAAGGTGAAAAAACATGTAACTTTACTACTCCTTTAAGGGTTTTTTAATACTGTTAGTAGCAAAGCCTGTGTAGTCTCTTGGTGTAAACCAACAAGGCTATAACCTGTGATCAATATATATATATATATATATATATATATATATATATATATTTATATACAGTCTAGTGTATATATATATATATATATATATATATATATATATATATATATATATATATATATACTCTGCATTCATGCATTTAGTGTAGACTTTATATTCAGTCAATGCAGGCAGTGTTGTTTATATAACACAGTGTATTGAAGTGGTTAAGGGGAACCCTGTGGCAAAATTTGAAAAACAAATGGCGTGGGGCTCCCCCCTAAAATCCATACCAGGCCCTTCAGGTCTGGTATGGATTTTAAGGGGAACCCCGCACGAAAATTAAAAAAAATTAAAAAATCCATACCAGACCCTTATCCGAGCATGCAACCTGGCAGGCCGTGGGAAGAGGGGGGAACGAGAGAGCGCCCCCCCTCCTGAACCGTACAAGGCCACATGCCCTCAACATGGGGAGGGTGCTTTGGGTCCCCCCAAAGCACCTTGTCACCATGTTGATGGGGACAAGGGCCTCATCCCCACAACCCTTGCCCAGTGGTTGTGGGGGGTCTTTTTTGGTGAATGTACCCATTCACCAAAAAAGTGTCAAAAAAGTAAAAAGGACAGCAGACAGTTTTTGGCAATTCCTTTATTTAAAAAAAAAAAAAAAAGTGCCCCGCGATGTAAATTCATTGTCAATCACGGCGCCGACAGTCCTGAGAAAAACAAAAAAGAAACGGAAAAACTCTGCCTCCATGGGAGGCGTCCCGCCGACTGCAGCCTTTTCGTGGTGACAGCTGTTATATAGCCAAGGGAGGGGCTACCCGATGACATAACCGAGTGACCCCGCCCCTTCTGACGTCATCAGTTTCGCAGGGGGACCCCAAAGCATCCTTCCCATGTTGAGGGCATGTAACCTGGTACGGTTCAGGAGAGGGGCGCTCTCTCGTTCCCCCTTTTCCTGCGGCCTGCCAGATTGTATGCTCGGATAAAGGGGCTGGTATGAATTTTGGGAGGACTATACGTAATTTTTTTGTTTAATTTGGTGCGGGGTTCCCCTTAAATTCCATACCAGACCTGAAGAGCCTGATATGGATTTTGGTGGGGGAACCCCCAAGACATTTTTAAAAGAAAAATTGGCGTGGAGTTCCCCTTAATATCCATACCAGACCTGAAGGGCCTAGTAATAGACTGGGGGCAGACCCACGCTATTTTATGTTTATTGCCGGAATCCGGCAATACATTACAGCCGCAAGCAATTTTAAATTACATTTTTTTCCTTTAGAAATGTCATTTTGCAGCGGTACTGTTATAAACATGGAAAAGAGGCGCTACTTTACAGGCAGACTAAGGGGACCCCAGGCACAATGTTAAAGGAATATTTCATTTTTAGTGTTTCACTTTAAGCATTATTAAAATCACTGCTCCTGAAAAAACGGCTGTTTTAAAAACATTTTTTGCATTGATTCATGTCCCGTGGGGCAGGACCCGGGTCCCCAAACACTTTTTATGGCAATAACTTGCATATAAGCCTTTAAAATTAACACTTTAGATTTTTCATGTTCGTGTCCCATAGACTTTAACGGTGTTTGCATGTTCGCACAATTTTTTTGTCTGTTCGCATGTTCTGGTGCGAACCGAACCAGGGGGGTGTTCGGCTCATCCCTATTCAAATAGTCCATACATATAGCAAGTCCATGAATATCATCCAATAAAATATCCCCACACCACCCAATTTAAGCAATCCTCTTTACTTCTCTTCACCGTGAACACAGACAGGATAATATCACCACATGTGTGAAGAATGCAGACTCACCAAACATTTTCACTCTTTTTACAGGTCAAAAAATGCTATTCAAACAAAACAAAAATGTGTAGCGCTAAACTAAATGAGAACTGCACTCAAAACAAGTGCAGTATAAAACAGTGATATATAATAGATCAGTCAATAAAAACATGTAGTAACAATTATATGAAAACATTCAAGTAATCCACCATGATAAAAAGTGTTCCGTGATAAGAATTAGTTCAAATAATCCACAGTGATGTGAATTGTGTAACATAAAAAATCACCAGGGAAAATTAAGTTCATCAATGAAAACAAAATGAATTAAATGCTGATGAAAAAATTGTAAATGACAATCAAAGTAATAGTGCTCCCAACAAAACTTGACTTGAAGTGAACATCACCAATTGGTTGTAGAAAAGGCTTACCCGATAGAGTGGACCCCAAAAACATACGTTCAGAGGGTCAACCAAGCATAGGTAAGCCGCTATGGACAGCGAATCTTCAGCAGCAATTCAAACGGGAACCTCAAGCTTCAATCCAAGATGGAAAAAAGGGTGGTTGTCGCTTCTATTCGGATATGCGATGAAGCTTACGGACAGTGCCCGATTAGGGCCAAGCTGTGTTACCAGATGAATTGCAAAAAAGTAAAAGGAAAGAGAAGGCACATAGTGTAATACTGTATATAGAGGTATTTTAATGTAGGTAGGAACACTTACATTTAGAAGAGTGTAACAGCGCTTATCAAATGATCAAAAATGGCAACAGTAGGATCTCCCGATGCGTTTCGCATCCAAATGCATCATGCTATTCCACTTGCTCAAGCTCACTGCTCTCCTAGATGGTCTGGGAAGTCTGTGGTCTCTCCTTCCTCCTCAAGTATAAGTGTAGCGGGGTCTTCAAATATAGGGGAATGTTTGAGTGGTAATTGTACTCAAACACCTTGTTTGATAGGGCTTTGCTAAATCATTTTCTACCGCAGGTGGGATACTGGTGCATAGTTCCCTGTGGCCTGTGGATGGCGCTGCCATCAGGGGCTAGGGTTGAAACCACTGGTATAGTGCTGTGCCTTGGATGTCCCCTCTCGGCGGTGGTGTGGTGGGCGTGTCGGCCTGCTGTGCTTGCCGGGAGAGGATATAAAAGGGGCAGACGCTGCCTGTGGGGGGTGGTTGCTTCCTGGGGGTCCTACCCCGGGGAGTGTGTTGTTCTGTTCGTTGGCCATCCTGGGCACCTTTAGCCCGAGGGTGGGGTTCCAGGTTCGAGAGTACGGGGTCTTCCTGGACCGGTACACTGGCGAATCAGTCCCAGGCACCTTTAGCCCTGGGACTGCAACTGAAGGCCTTGGGTAAAGCACCTTTGGCTGGGGCCCACGGAGGGAAGAGGAGGCTGGGGGAGGACCGTTTCGAGGGACTGGTAAGAGATCACAGGAAAGGAAGGGGCCCGGTAACTCTCTGGAGGGATGTCATCTCCCTGAAAGAGGCCTAATACCACAATAAAGTTCACCAGGTCTGTAGCAGAGACCCAAAGTTCATCAGGTCTGTGGCAGAGACCCAAAGTTCACCAGGTCTGTGGCAGAGACCCAAATTCACCCGTAACAGTTTGAGCAGAGATTGTGTGTAATCTAATTTGAGCATCACTCCGGCTGCTAGGATCCACTCTAATGGGAGACTATCCGGGTGAGCTGAGCCTACTTGAGGAGACAGGTAGTGAATCGTATACTTGTTTGTGCCTGGACCTACTCCAACACCTTTTGCTGTCCTTTTCTCCATCTACCTTTTCCTATCTAGTGACTGTGCATATGAGAAAACAAACTCTGCGTTGGAGTTACAACTGGTGTGGGCCTTGGATTTAATGGGGGAAATAGAGACTTGTCTTTATTGCAGTGAAGACGGGAACCATTCTCTGGAGAAGCTAGCCATGGATACCCAGTTACAATTACACCGCTCAACCTCCTCACACAGGAGGGTACGGGCATGTGGCATGGTGTGCCCCTTTTCCTACAAGTGAGCCAAAGGTAGGGAAAAGGGGTCCGGTTGTTACATAAGGAATAGCATATGCCAAGAAGAAACCAATATAGTATAGTATTTACTAAAATCATCTTACATCGCATAAAAATAGTTTCTTGAGGACGCCCATCCAGTGTAACACGTTGAGGTCAGGTTACAGCCATCACTTCCGGTTCTTTGCTGTCGTCACATCTGGGCCACAGTTTGCGGGCTTCCATGCCGACTCCAGTGAGAGCAGAGTGGCAGCGTTCCATCTCATGCATTACGAGGTTGTTTATATTGGTGTCTATGTGTGGCATTTACAAATGTGAGTGATTTTTTATATATTTATGCGATTTAACAATATTTTAATAAATACTACGCTTTATTGGATGATATTCATGGACTCACTATATGCATGAACTATTTGAACATATGTTGCACAATTGTTTGTTATATGTGAAGCGCCTTACTTTCTTTTTACTTTCTTGTTCAGTTCAGTGCTTATCAGGGCACTTAAAGGGGCAGCTATACTGTTTATTAGCTTATTCTATTTCTCGTGTTGCCTCAGTTATGTGTAAATGTGCATACACCTCAATCATTGTAGTAGTATGTACATATACACATCTAGATCTGAGAGATCTTCCACAAAAGAGGTAGTTCCACCTGCAATACACATTTATTGATAGGGTTACATAATATATACAAATTACACACCAGACCGTATTTACAACACAATGTACAGTATAAGTCCCCTGGCTTATATGATATTTACAAATTACCCACAGCAACCATATTTACAATACAATGTACAAGTATGGAGTTAGTTTACCTTTTCACTTCAGGTCGGGGCATTGTAATCTGGTGTGTGTCCAGCACACAAAATGACTCGTAGCTTGGTGCCAAAGCATTATATCCCCCCCTCCTTTCTGTACTGCGGTTAATATAATTCTCCCTAATCACTGTATTTAGCAAATGTATACTGGGCACAGCCCGATTGGATGAGTCAAAGAAGGCTGCTGTTTACGACCCATGTGAGGTGTGAGCAGAATAAACAAAAGGCCCACCTTTGAAGTGGAACCAATTACAGCATCACTAACACAATACTCAATACTTTAACCACTTCCCACCCACCGTATGCAGAATGGCGGCTGGGAAGTGGTTCTGTTATGCCCCGTACACACGATCGGTTTTCCTGTTGGAAAAAGTCTGATGAGAGCTTTTGGTCGGGAATCCTGACCATGTGTATGCTCCATCAGACTTTTTCCAACAGAAAAACTGCTGGAAAAAGATAGAGAGCAGGTTCTCTTTTTTCCTGTCAGGAAAAAAACTGTTCAGAATTTCCGATCGTGTGTACAAATCCCGACGCGCTAAATTCCGATGCATGCTCGGAAACAAATCGACGCATGCTCGGAAGCATTAAACTTCATTTTGTCAGCTCGTCGTAGTCTTTTACATCACCGCGTTCTTGGCAGTCAAAAGTTCACCGGACTTTTGTGTGACCGTGTGTATGCAAGGCAGGCTTGAGAGAAATTCCATCGGAAAAACCATCCAACTTTTTTCCGACGGGAAAACCGGTCGTGTGTACGGGGCATAATCCTGACTGGACGTCATATGACGTCCAGCAGGGGGGGCACGCAGCGAGTGCGGCATGTCAGTCTGACATGCCGCATCTCCGATCGTGATAAGGAGCCTCTGTCAGAGGCTTCTTACCACGTGATCAGCTGTGACCAATCACAGCTGATCATCGCGTGAACCAGGACGTGCCGGTAAATGGCATTTCTCGGTTTGCGCTGACAGGGAGAGCCGATCGGCGGCTCTCCCTGTCAGAGGGGGGGGTCTGTGCTGATATTAAGCACATTGATTATCAGCACAGCCCCCTCAGATCTGCCAATCAGCTACCAATCAGTGTCCAGCAGTGCCACAATAATAAATACTGCCAGTGCCCACCACAGAACCAATCAGTGCCCACCACAGTGCCAATCAGAGCCCACCACAGTGCCAAACATTGCCCATAACAATGCCAATCAGTGCCCAGCAGTAACACCTGTCAGTAACTAATTAGTACCTCATCATCAGTGCTGCCCATCAGTGCCACCTGTCTGTGCCAATCAGTACCACCTATCAGTGCCAATCAGTGCCGCCTGTCAGTGCCCATCACAGCCGCCTGTCAGTGCCCATCTGTGCCACCTACCAGTGCCCATCAGTTCCGCCTATCAGTGCCCATCAGTGCTGCATATCAGAGCAGCCTATTGATGCCCATCAGTGCTGCATATCAGTGCAGCCTATCAGTGCCTATCAATTCTACATATCAGTGCCTCCTCATCAGTGCCCATCAGTGCCACCTTATCAGTGCCAACTGATCAGTGCCCATCAGTGCTTCCTCATCAGTGCCCAACAGTGCCGCCTCATCAGTGCCCGTCAGTGAAGGGGAAAACAAAATTTTATGACAGAAACTAAGAAAAAACTTTTTTTATCAAAAATTGTGGTCTTTTTTAGTTTGTTTAGCAAAAAATAAAAACCCCAGAGGTGATCAAATACCACCAAAAGAAAGCTCTATTTGTGGGAACAAAATTATAAAAAATTTGTTTGGGAACAGTGTTGCATGACCGCGCAATTGTCATTCAAAATGTGACAGCGCTGAAAGCTAAAAATTGTCCTGGGCAGGAAGGGGCAAAAGTGCCTGGTATTGAAGTGGTTAAACACACTTCCCTACCACTGAAATACACTTCTAATTGAAATATATTCATAATTACAATATTTTACAGCTGTCACAAAAACTCACAAGGCAACACTTTCATTTTGTAAATTTTGAGGATTGTTCAAATTGGAAACATTTTCTTTGGTGGTGTGGGGACACCTATTGGAGGACATTTTTACGGAATCACTATATACTGTATATGGATGACATTTATCCTGCAAGGCTATTTAAAAACACCTGAACATATAAAAAAAAATATGGGGGTTTGGTCACAGTATATGGTCATATAGTGCTAAGCCCACTTACTGTGACAAAGTACCCCGAATTAGTGGGTCCTACCCTAGTAATAAAATGAAAGATTTTGCGTCTCAACCATGGGAGACAAACTACTTTATGTGGGAGAACTGAAAGGATTCCTCCTATGCACTGGTGGCCATAATGAGAGGTAATGAGGAGGGAAAGGGGTGCTCCAGTCCAAAAAAAAATGGTCAGGGTCCATACAATATACAAAAACATACTTAGGGGCACAACCTTAAATGTGTTTATATTCAAGATGATGCTGCTATAAGACCAACAAATAGTACAAAACAGATTATAGCGCACACATACAAGAATGACATTTATCCTGCAAGGCTATTTAAAAACACCTGAACGTATTAAAAAAAATACGGGGGTTTGGTCACACTATATGGTAATATTGTGCTAAGCCCACCTACTGCGACAAAGTACCCCGAATTAGTGGGTCCTACCCTAGTTCGGGGTACTTTGTTGCAGTAAGTGGGCTTAGCACTATATGACCATATAATGTGACCAAACCCCCGTATTTTTTTAATACGTTCAGGTGTTTTTAAATAGCCTTGCAGGATAAATGCCATTCTTGTATGTGTGCGCTATAATCTGTTTTGTACTGTTTGTTGGTCTTATAGCAGCACCATCTTGAATATAAATGCATTTTAGGGTGTTCCCCCAAGTATGTTTTTGTTTTTTGTCACTATATATATGGACTATTTGAATACATAGTGTAATAATATTTGATATATGAGAAGCATCTTACTCTCTTTTTGCATTTTCTAAATTACAATCTAGTTGGAGTGAAAGTCTTCAGATGGGGCGCTTACAGTATTAGGCTGGCTATGTCAAAATTTGAAACCCATGTAATGTTTGGCATTTTTTTAATTGAAGGGACTGCAGTGAATTTCAAGTAACAAAGAAAAAAAGCTTGTCTGAGCTGACATAATTGCTATGACTGGCCTATTGTTGGAAAACTATCTATTGCATTCTGGAATGGCATGTCCTAATAAAAGATTACGGTAACTTTTACCCAAGCTTTAGTTGGTTCTCTTGCACTAATTTGAAAGGATACCCAATCCCTACCCCTATCCCCATAGCATAACAATACTATTACCATACTTCACATTAGATATGTTTCTTTATTAACTGCATTAAGTGTTAGATGATTTATAATACAACTATTGGTTTGAACTTTGGTCAAAATGTCCTATAATTGTCTCATCTGACTACAAAACCTTTTCACATATAGCACTAACATGCTTTTTTTGACAAACTACAGGCATGCTTTCACAACATGCTTTTTAGTAATGGTATTTTTGTACCACTTTCTCATAGAAGACAGTGTTATGTAAAACATTTGATATGTTTGACTTCTGCACCTTTACCATTTAACTTCTTAAACGTAGTTCCTATCACCCCCTCTCCCACACCCACTCTCTTTTTTTTGGCACAGAGAGTTTTCAGGAAAGACATTTTGTAATCATTGTCTGGTTGGCATGATGTATCTCTCTTAAAAATAGTTACACAGCTAGTCAGGTTGAAAAAAGACCCAAGTCCACCCCAAAACCAATCCCATATACACAATCCTATACCAACAGTCGATCCAAAGGAAAGCAAAAACCCCAGCAAAGCATGATCCAATTTGCTCCAGCAGGGAGAAAAATTCCTTTCTGATCCCCTGAGAGGCTATTCCCTGGATCAACTTTACCTATAAATGTCAGTATCCAGTTATATTATGTACATTTAGGAAAGAATCTAGGCCTTTTTTAAAGCCATCTACTGAGCTGGCCAGAACCACCTCTTGAGGGAGTCTATTCCACATTTTTATAGCTCTTACTGTGAAAAAATCTTTCTGTACTTGGAGATTAAATCTATTTTCCTCTAGACATAAAGAGTGTCCCCTTGTCCTCTGTGATGACTTTAAAGTAAATAACTCAACCCCAAGTTCACTAAATGGACCACTTTTGTATTTATACATGTTGATCATATCCCCCTTAAAGTGGTTGTCAATTCTGGCAAGTTCTCTGACACACGAGATAACAGCAGCTGAAAATTTGTGTCATGGAGGAGCTTAGAGTTAGATAAGCAGAGAGCTTGTCTTTTCAAACCACAGCGCTGCAAGTTCCTTTGTTCCTCTGCCTATGTGGAGGATGGGGAGGGCTTTCTTCGAATCAGCTCTCACACAGTGTAAACCCAGACTCCACACCCACTGCTGGAAGAGGAAGAAAGATTTCTAACACGACCTGCACTTTCTAAAGAATGTAGAAAGGGAAAGACAGCAGATATGCATGTTAAACCTATGTAGGGAAATTTGTTTCATCTCTGTGTATCATCTGAGCCTATTCACTTCACTGGGTATAGAAGAGGATTTACAACCACTTTAATCTCATCTTCTCAAGAGAGAATAAATTCAGTTCATCTAATTTATCCTCATAGCGGAGCTCCTCTATGCCTCTTATCAGTTTGGTTGCCCTACTCTGCACTTTCTTTAGTCCCCGATATCCTTGATACCCAAATTTGAACTGCATATTCCAGATGAGGTTATAAAGGAAAAAATTTGCGCTTAGTGAAAAATTTTAATATAATAAGTGAATAGATCCCAAAAGGAAACCCTGCTGCTAGACACCAAAACCTTGATATAAGGTAAAACAGAAAATATATATACAAAAGGTGTAGCGCTGAATGAGTGAACTATATATGACCATATAGTAAAATATTGGACAGGAAAAAAGTATAAAAAACTGTGTAGAAACTACAAATGAATGAAACACATCATAGTTCATGTGTATCTGAAACAAAAAATGAAAAATGTATATGTCCCTCCTCTGTTGTAAAATTTGATGATAAAGAGTTCTCCAGAGTGCAGGTATCCGATGTGTACATGGGAAAGAACATCCAATGCTTAGAAAGAAATCCCACCATCAAGGTGTAGAGAGAAGGCTTACCAGACTGCCTGCGACCGCCCTTCTCAGGGGGGTCAAAACAGGCTCAGTAGAGGGATGGTTCTCAATGGAAGGCAGGAAGATTCAACAGGGACGCCTCGTCCACAGTGGGAGGATCTCCAGAGACGCCTATCCACAACCGGAAGTGGTCACACTCTTTCCGGATCAGAGTGGATGCTCCTCAGTGAATGGAAGAAACCCAAAAGGAAAAAAACTTCCAATAGTGTAGCGTTAATCCAAAAAATTTATTTTTACAGAGATGTGTAATACAAATCCTCAATAACAAGTCCTCAAAATAAAAGGTTTTAAAATTCTGATTAAAAGCGCTCCTTGCAAGGAAAGAAAAAGCTCTGTGTTGTGTCAGTCAAAAACGACCATTCGCGCATGCGCAATGCTTGCACGTGTCGCCCTACGTCGTTTCGTCAAATCTGACGTCATCAGGGGCACGCCCATACAAGCGCGCACACGCTATTTATAACCAAGGGGCCCGCAAACGGTTCCCTCATTGGTTAGACCATAGACTGACAAAACGGAGCAAATTGACTGGATCCCCGCTGTGAAGTGATCACAACAAAGGTCCATAAATAGAAAACAGTTACATCCTAACACCCAGTGGAAATTCTGGATATTGCACCCATCTGAAGTTATTCTATATAGTGGCTGCAGTTGTTCTAGATAGTAGCGCCATCTTGGGGGTCATGGTGTAACTGTTTATATCAAAGGGATTTATAATGTCCCACTTGAACATACAATATGCAATACATAAATATATAAAAAAACACCATGATTAATAGATAAAAAAAACTTTCAATTACATATAATAATTAATGTACTTTATGTAAAAAATAAAATAAAAATTAATGTAAAATACCAGAAAAGGCAAGTTTGACCTATAGGGCCAAAGCCCGAGCTATATGCAAAACATCAATTTCACAAAGCAAATTTGTACATATAGGGAATAATGTGAAAGGGACATCAAAAAAATACAATATCACCCATTATTAATGAAGCAATTTATGTCCCATTCCACGTTAAGACCTCCCGGAGTGTGACAACCAAGTTTGTGTATCCAGCTGGTCTCTGATCTGGATATACTTCTTTTACCATTTCCACCTCTCCAGTGGGGCACATATTTCTCCAGACCCATAAAGATGGTGCCCTTAGGGTCCCTATTATGTACTAAATCATAGTGTTTTGACACATTGTGTTTGTCTCTGTAGAGGGATGCGATATCTGCTTTAATGAGCAAGTAGGAGGCCTTCCACTCAATTTCACCAAGTAGGTTGATCACATGCTTACTGTCCTTGAGAAAAGATGGGGTACCCATCACCAGTGGTTGCAAGTAACAATCAATATACTTGCCAATGCGTGAAGTGATAGAGTCTATGCCACTGATGATGGTTCTCCCAGGGGATTGATCAACGTTTTATGGATTTTGGGCAATATATACATCACCGGCAATCTAGGCGCCAAAGGCACCAAGTGTTCTTTTTCTTTGAGATTTAGAATGCCCATATTATGACCCTTATCAATTAAAGCTTTCAGCTCTTGTTTAAATTGTATGGTTGGGTCCATGGGTAGAATTGTGTAGGTTAAGGGGTCCTACAGTATTTTAGATATCTCCTCAAAATAAGAGTCCTTGTCCAAGATAACGATGGCCAAAGGGATTATAAATCCCTTTGATATAAACAGTTACACCATGACCCACAAGATGGCGCTACTATATAGAACAACTGCAGCCATATATAGAATAACTTCAGATGGGTGCAATATCCAGAATTTCCACTGGGTGTCAGGATGTAACTGTTTTCTATTTCTGGACCTTTGTTGTGATCACTTCACAGCGGGGCTCCAGTCAATTTGCTCCGTTTTGTCAGTCTATGGCCTAACCAATGAGGGAACCGTTTGCGGACCCCTTGGTTATAAATAGCGTGTGCGCGCTTGCGTGGGCGTGCCCCTGATGACGTCAGATTTGACAAAATGACGTAGGGCGACACGTGCACGCATAGCGCATGCGCGAATGGTAGTTTTTGACTGACACAACACGGAGCTTTTTCTTTCCTTGCAAGGAGCGCTTTTAATCAGAATTTTAAAACCTTTTATTTTGAGGACTTGTTATTGAGGATTTGTATTACACATCTCTGTAAAAATAATTTTTTTGGATGAACGCTACACTATTCCATTCACTGAGGAGCATCCACTCTGATCTGGAAAGAGTTCCGGTTGTGGATAGGCGTCTCTGGAGATCCTCCCACCGTGGACGAGGCGTCCCTGCTGAATCTTCCTGCCTTCCATTGAGAACCATCCCTCTACTGAGCCTGTTTTGACCCCCCTGAGAAGGGCGGTCGCAGGCTGTCTGGTAAGCCTTCTCTCTACACCTTGGTGGTGGGATTTTTTTCTAAGCATTGGATGTTCATTCCCATTTTCACATCGGATACCTGCACTCTGGAGAACTCTTTATCATAAAATTTTACAACAGAGGAGGGACATATACATTTTACATTTTTTTGTTTTAGATACACATGAACTATGATGTGTTTCATTCATTTGTAGTATCTACACAGTTTTTTATAGTTTTTTCCTGTCCAATATTTTACTATATGGTCATATATAGTTCACTCATTCAACGCTACACCTTTTGTATATATATATATTCCAGATGAGCTCTTACTGATGATTTGTACAGGGGCAAAATGTTATCTCTCTGGAGTCCATACCTCTCTTAATACAAGAAAGGACTTTGCTTGCTTTGGAAACCACTGATTGGATTTGGAGTTGTACTCCCCCTGGTATGTGTGATGCATGCATATTCTTAGCCCCCAAGTGCATAACTTTACATTTATCAACATGAAACCTCATTTGCCACATAGCTGCCCAATTAAACAGTTCATTGATGTCGTCTTGTAAGTTGGAGACATCCTGTAAGGATGTTATTCCACTTCACTGCAATGCTTGGTGTCATCTGCAAATACTGACATAGTGCTTTAAATCCCAGACCCTATATCATTTATAAATATATTAAAAAGTAAGAGACACTGAATCTTGGGGTACACCACTGATAACCTTAGACCATTCAGAGTAAGAATCATTAAAGTGGTTGTAAACCCACTCTGACAAATTTCACCTACAGGTAAGCCTAGATTAAGGCTTACCTGTAGGTGCAAGAAATATCTCCTTAACCTACACGGTTAAGGAGATATTTTCAGAAAACACTGCACTGATGTCTACGGCGCATGTGCGCTGTAGACAATGCCGCAGGCGCACTGAGCGTCCCGGTTTTCTGAATGGGACATGTCGGGATTATGCCGGTCCCGCGGGCATGCACGGGGGTGATGTCATCGCCGTTTCAGCCAGTCACAGCGTCGGAGCAGCGATACACAGAAGAGACTCGAAAGCAAGATGGCTGCGGCAGCGGAGGGGAACGAGGAGCGCTTCGGGGGTATCGATCTAAGGTAAGTCATTCATAATGAGCTAGTATGCTATGCATACTAGCTCATTATGCCTTTCTCTTGCAGGGTTTTTTTTTTTTTAAAAGAGGGTTTACTTCCTCTTTAACCACTACTCTCTGAATTCGGTCTTTTAGCCAGTTTTCTATCCCATTATAAACTGATTTTTCCAAGTCTGTAGAGTTTACTTTACACATTAGCCGTGTGTGGGGAATTGTGTCAAACACTTTTACAAAATCCAAGTATACCACCTCTAGAGCCACCCCTCTGTTCAATGTTTTACTTACCTCCTCATAAAAAGAAATTTGTTTGACAACTTCTGTCTTTCATGAATTCATGCTGTCTGTTGCTTAAAATATTTTTTCCAGCAAGAACTCATCTATGCGGTCTTTTATTAAGCTTTCCAGTATCTTCCCAACTATAGTTAAACTAACATGTCTATAGTTACTTGGTAGTTACTTGGTAAAGACTTTGATCCCTTTTTAAATATAGGCACCACTTTGGTCATATGGCAATCCAGTGATACTATGCCAGTCATTAAAGAGTCCCTAAAAATTAGAAACAATGGCTTTGAAATGACAGAGCTCAATTTTTTTAGGATCTGTGGGTGTATGCCATCTGGTCCAGGTGCTTTATTCACCTTTATTCTGTCTAAATAATTTCTAAACCATATCACTTTTGAGCCTTTGTGAATCATTTGGGGCTGTGTCAATACCATCACCATTATGGACATGAGCTCCCCCATGCTCCTTTGTATACATGGAGTTGAGGATGGTATATAACAAATTTGAAGATTTTTGGGGGATTTGTCCTACTATCTTTTGCAATCTGTTGTTCAATTTGAATTTTTGCATCCTTGTTTTATTTTTTACATATTCTGTTATATTCTTTGTAACATTTAAACGATGATAGTGTTTGTGACAGGAGGGTCACTTTGGACACAGGGTGAGCCAGGAAATAATGGACATTAAGAAATATATCTTGGGCTACCTAAAATGGGTCTGTAATATTTATCCACCATATCCCCAAGGATATCTGTAAAGGACTATTTACTGTTTCTGAACTCAACAGGTTAATTGAGAGATACTGAGGTGTTCAGCCTCAATCACTTGTCTGCCTAGTGTAATGCTAATCCCAGCTTCTAAAAGACCTGTTCATTGTTTGTGGTGATTTACATTCTATTGTCCATTGTGGTTTGGGGGAATTAAGCCTATAATTATAGGTTGTGGAACTAGCAGCAGACGGGTTCATTGAAGAGATGTTGATGAATCACCTGCATACTTGTGTGTATTGGGTCTGTTATGTTGTGGGTGGAGCTGGACCATTGTTCATTTTAGGTTAATGCAGTATTGGATGATTATAAAAGTTACAATGTTTTTCTCAATAAAGTCATTTGATGCTAGGAAGATACAGAGTGCGTCTCGTTCTCCCAGAAGGATTAATTCCTATGGGAAGTGGTCGTCTGGCTGTGGAGGATCGACAGGGAATTTGTGTCCAGGAGAGGGAAGGGATCTAAACGGTGTTACCCCCTTTCGTATTTGGGGTGCCGTTACATTGGTTGGCAGCAGTGGGATTTTCCCTCCAGTTCCTTGGACACTCCAAGCCACCACAGTGAATGACCAGCTATGCAGCCTGCAGGAAAGCCACACTGAAGGACCTACTTGAGAGCCGTGGAGGGACCAGTGGGACAAAGAACGGGGCCACATTGATCAGGGAGCTGGCCGAGATGGATCAGAGGGATGGTGAGGCAGGACCCCGGTCAGTTGAAGACTTGTTTCAGCAACGAGTTTGACAGCGGTTGGCAATGTACGGTGCTAGCCCATCAGAGACCGCCATACAGGAAGCCATTAGAGAAATCGAGCGGCAGGATGAGTGGCAACATGAGCAGAGAATGGCGGAAATACGGCAATCTGAGACAACACCTAAAGAAGCAGCACCAACTGAAAGGAGAGGAGGTTGCGAGAGATGCAGATACAGCATAGAGGACCAGTATCAGAGGAGGTCCTGCTGGGATGGTCTGATTCAATCCGCTGTGAACTCTGGAAGAAAGTGCTAGCTCTTGAGCAGCAACACCAGGGAAAAGTTCTCCCCTCCATCCATGTAAGGTACTGGTCGCAGTATGAAGTACAAATGCTGTTATTGGGGGAACAACCGAAGCAGGAGTGGACAGCTGAGTTAAGCAGGCTGATCCGGGCAGAGATGCGGTTGGACGAGAGCTACAGAGCCCTCCGGTGGTATGTAGCCCAAGAGTGCCAGTGGTCAGCGGATGACAGCCCCACGGAAGGCTTTGACTATAATGGCCTGGGATTGTTGTATTGGAGGCTGTCCGAGGACCCTGACTTTGGGAGTGATCGGGAGTGGCGTTTGGAGGAAATAATGGAGCACAGAGAGCAAAGACTGAATGTCTCGGAAGGGCACTGGGCACAGGAAGATTTGGAGTTTCTGCCCGTTCAGGAATGGGAGCTGGAGATTGCCTACAAACAGCTGCTAGACTCTGCTCAGCAGCAGGGAGGGGCTCCCTTTGCCTGGGACTATCAGGAAATACCAGTTGACTACTATGAAATCCTGGCTGAAGAATCGGCAGTGGAAAATCTGAAGATTGCCATCCCTAAAGCCGAAGTGGATGATATGGTGTTCCAGGGAGCTAGCCTGGCTGAAGAATCGGCAGTGGAAAATCTGAAGATTGCCATCCCTAAAGCCGAAGTGGATGATATGGAGTTCCAGGGAGCTAGCCTGGCTGAAGAATCGGCAGTGGAAAATCTGAAGATTGCCACCCCTAAAGCCGAAGTGGATGATATGGAGTTCCAGGGAGCTAGCCTGGCTGAAGAATCGGCAGTGGAAAATCTGAAGATTGCCATCCCTAAAGCTGAAGTGGATGATATGGAGTTCCAGGGAGCTAGGGCAGTTGGCTCATCTTCCCAGCTACAGATTACAGAAGGTATGGACTTAAGGGACTGTTCAGAGGATGTTATGGATTATGCATCGCCTGCCCAAGTACTGGCAGCAGGACAGAGTACTGCAGACCCCTGCTCTACACCCGTGGCAGTTTTGGAGGCCCGAGATGATAAGGTGATGGTTCCTCTTTCCCAGGGGATTTCAGAGATGCAGGGGGGAGAAGCAGCACTTTTCCCTCCCCAACAGTTAGCCAGAGCAGATGGGGTGGTGTCCCCAGCAGAAGTGCTGGCAACAGGGCATAGTGCTAGCAACCTCTGCCCAGCACCGGAAACAACTGTGGAGTTTCAGGGAGCCGGGGCAGTTGGCCCATCTCTCCAGCAACAAGCTGAGGTGGTAAAGCTTTTACCCCCAGCTGAATCACTGGCAGCAGGGCAGAATGCTACTGGCCGCTGCACACAACTGCCACTTGAGCGGATATCGGTGGATGGGACTACGGTCTCCACTCACAGCAACCCAGCGGAAGAGCTGGCAACAGAGCAGAGTGCCGCGGGCCTCTGCTCTCAACTAACAGAAGAGGGAGTTCCTGTGGTACTGGATGGGACTTCGGTCCTCACTGACACAACCCCAGAAAATGGTGTGACACTGGGACAGGAGGATGTCAGCCTTGCTTTGCAAGCACTGGGGGATTTTCACCTACCACAAGGGGATGGGACTTCAGTCTCCACTTGTATACCTCAGGGATGCTGGGCAGTCGGCTCAGATCCCCAACAGCATGACGGACTGAGCCCAGTCACCCTGTCTTCTCCCCAGCGGCAGGTATGTTCTCTGAGAGAGGCAGAGGTTGGTTGGGTAAGTAATGCTCTGTTTGGAGCAATTTATTTGGAGTACTGTGTGGATACCGGCATTAGAAGAATGGACCTATGGACTAACTTCGGAGTCAACCCGTCTGGGGTCACCTCCTTTGTTAGTCTCCTGCCTAAAGGGGAGATGTGTGACAGGAGGGTCACTTTGGACACAGGGTGAGCCAGGAAATAATGGACATTAAGAAATATATCTTGGGCTACCTAAAATGGGTCTGTAATATTTATCCACCATATCCCCAAGGATAACTGTAAAGGACTATTTACTGTTTCTGAACTCTACAGGTTAATTGAGAGATACTGAGGTGTTCAGCCTCAATCACCTGTCTGCCTAGTGTAATGCTAATCCCAGCTTCTAAAAGACCTGTTCATTGTTTGTGGTGATTTACATTCTATTGTCCATTTTGGTTTGGGGGAATTAAGCCTATAATTATAGGTTGTGGAACTAGCAGCAGACGGGTTAATTGAAGAGATGTTGATGAATAACCTGCATACTTGTGTGTATTGGGTCTGTTATGTTGTGGGTGGAGCTGGACCATTGTTCATTTTAGGTTAATGCAGTATTGGATGGTTATAAAAGTTACAATGTTTTTCTCAATAAAGTAATTCGATGCTAGGAAGATACAGAGTGTGTCTCGTTCTTCCAGAAGGATTAATTCCTATGGGAAGTGGTCGTCTGACTGTGGAGGATCGACAGGGAATTTGTGTCCAGGAGAGGGAAGGGATCTAAATGGCGTTACCCCCTTTCGTATTTGGGGTGCCGTTACAGTGTTCCTTCATATTTATATTTTTTAAAAGCTCCTTTCTTATTATTTATAGCTTTTTTAACTTTGGCTCTGACCCACATAGGTTTTTTTTTAGTCTTTTGAACTTTTTGCCCATAGGAACATACTTTGCAGCAATGGTGGCTGGTGTTAAAAAAAATTTGGGGGGCAGCAAACAAACCCCTCCAGGTTCGCACTCACCCCACAAATGGAGCCCTCCAGAGATCACGGTTCCCCTGATTCCCAGCACTGCAGCTTCCACATTAACCCAGTCTTCTTTAGATCATCCTCCTGTCCTGATTGGCTGGGACGAGAAGCCAGAAACCGATGGTGAATATTGATTCGCTAATATCACAAGTGGGAGGGTTCGGGGCGCAGTGCTCTGTGCCCTGAAGACAACCTTTTACAAGACAATTAGAGCCTCAGGCTCGAATCACGTGCTTGTAAAAAATTGACAGACCTCAATAGAAAGCTATTAGTCTGATGCCCTGCATGCAAATTAGGGGGTCGGCGCGCCTGCTCCCCTTAAGAACCGGCCGACACTGCGTTGCAGTAAGTTCACATTCAGTCGATTTGAAGAATTACCATTTCTGTTCTGTGTTCATCGATGCAAATATTGCCTCCCAGTCCAAGTCTTGGGAAGCAGCCCTCATTCTTGGAAAATTAGCTTTCTTAAAGTTGTGTTTTTATATTTCCAGTATGAGCTTGTTGCTTACAGCTAACATTAAATGAAATCATGGTATGGTCCCTGCTACCCAGATGTTCATTTATATGAACATTGGTAATATGCTCTACATGGTTTGAGATTACCAGATCCAGTATAGCATCTTTCCTAGTCGGAACCTCAATGAACTGGACCATAAAATTGTCTTGTAATAGGTTTATAATAGGTTTATACATTTTTGTCCTTTAACTGTACCTGCAATGCCATTATTCCAGTCAATTTCTGGGTAGTTAAAATCTCCCATTATTATCACTGTCCCAGCCCTTGCAGCCCTTTCTATCTGTGCAAGAAGCTGAGTTTCCACCTCCTCATTAACACTGGGAGGTATATAACAAACCCCAATGTTTACTTTTGTAGTATGCACACCCATGTGCAGTTCCATCCATAATGCTTCAGCCTCATCACACTCTCCATCCACTAGGTCCTCTTTCATACTCACTTTGAGATCACTTCTCACATAGAGACAGATACCACCACCTTTCCTATTTACCCTGTCTTTCCGAAAGAGAGAATAGCCAGGAATATTAATAGCCCAGTCATGTGAAGAATGAAGCCAAGATTCAGCAATACCAATTAAATCACAGTTCTCTTCAATGCACCAAAGCTTCCAACTCACCTATTTTGCTTGGCAGATTTCTGGCATTGGTGAACAGACACTTTAATTCATTGTCACATGTTGCACACTTATTTTGCATATTTTTTATTTTATTACAAATAGTACCATTTCCAATAATTTCTAACATAGCAATACAGTAAAGTAGTAACATAGTACATTTGAAAAAGGGCATTACGTCCATTAAGTTTAAAGTGATTGTATAGGCAAAAATGGTATTACAAAAAAATAACAAAAATGTTATACTTACCTGCTCTGTGCAGTCGCTTTGCACAGAACAGCCCTAATCCTCCTCTTTTCGGGTCCCCCGTTGGCGCTCTGGGCCCCTGTATTTTGCTGAGTGCCCCCATAGCAAGCTGCATGCTACTCTGCATCCATAAAACACAAAGATTGCGGCTACGCCCCACTCCCCTCTCTCGCCTCACTGGCTGTGATTAATAGCAGTGGGAACCAAAGGCTCCTGCTGCTACATGTCAGCCAATCAGGAGGGAGAGACCCAGGTCACGTTTGGGCTTAGGTAAGTATTAGGGGGGGCTGAGGGGGGAGCTGAACGCAGAAGGTTTTTTACCTTCAAGCATAGAATGCATGAAGGTAAAAAACCTTCAGTCTTTACAGCCACTTTAAGCAATATAGAAAACCTCCATAAAGAGAACCCTATATACACAGTTGATCCAGAACAAGACAAAAACACCTTATAAGCAGGGCTCGACAAACCCCGGGCGTCAGGTCGCCATTGCGACTAGAATTAGCGACCTGGCGCCTGGGGCAGCACAGCTGGGGTATCCTGTGTCTCCGTGCCCTCCCCCCTCCGCGCCGCGGGATCGCGTCGGGCCGCGCCGGCCGGTAATTGAGGCCGCGGCTTTGCGGCCTTCTGCAGGCCTATGCTTCCTTCTGTGGTTCTAGCGCCATCTTGTGGTGGCCGTTGGTATGACAACCAGCAATGCTAATGGAGTTTCCCTGTCTGTTTTCCCTGCCATCTCTTTCCCTCTAATTAGAACCCCCCAAACATTATATATATTTTTTATTCTAACACCCTAGAGAATAAAATGGCGGTCGTTGCAATACTTTCTGTCACACCGTATTTGCGCAGCGGTCTTACAAGCACACTTTTTGGGAAAAAATTATTTTTTTTAATAAAAAAATAAGACAACAGTAAAGTTAGCCCATTTTTTTTTTTATATTGTGAAAGATAATGTTACGCTGAGTAAATTGATACCCAACATGTCACGCTTCAAAATTGCGTCCGCTCGTGGAATGGCGACTAACTTTTACCCTTTAAAATCTCCATAGGCGACGTTTAAAAAATTCTACAGGTTGCATGTTTTGAGTTACAGAGGAGGTCTAGGGCTAGAATTATTGCTCTCGCTCTACCGATCGTGGCGATACCTCACGTGTGGTTTGAACACCGCTTTCATACACGGGCGCTACTCACGTATGCGTTCGCTTCTGCGCGCAAGCTCGGCGGGACAGGGCGCGTTCCTGGCTCCTAACTTTTTTAGCTGGCTCCTAGATTCCAAGCAAATTTGTCAAGCCCTGTTATAAGCCATGGTCCATCAATTTTGCTACAACTAGAACTAGTTCCTGAGGTTAGTGTTTTCCACATTTTTCACAGCTCTACTTACAAATGCTTTTTTCATATGCAGGGATTAAAGCCTAACTTTCCTCAAAAAAAATAAAAATAAATTAGTGCAAGGGAAATTACTTACTGTCAATTCCATGTGTCCCTTGTCCTGCTGGCTCCTGGTTTAGTTGAAATCTTCATCCTCTGATTCCCCCCTACCCCCCTCTGCCTCTGCATTGGAAGATTAGGGCAGCAGAGATAATAGAGCTGAGAGGCCTGTGACAGGCTCTCGTCGAGGTTACATCTGCCATTTTCCTCCCACTTCCTCTATTCATAGAAGCTGTATTATAGCTTCTGTGAATGAAAAATAATCTATGGATAGTAAATGGGTGGGTTATTCACAGGTCCACCTTCTCCTTTCATAGATTATTTTTTAATCATAGAAGGTATAGTACAGTTCAAAAATCATGATGCCTTTTATTGCAAGTCTGCAGGGCTTAGAGAAAAACTGCACAAGTGCAGCTAGCTCAGGAAGATGACGAAAGAACCACTGGAACTCATGGGTAAAGGTCACCAACTGAACTGAGGTCTGTATAAGAGAACTGGGGTGGGTGTGGATTGTCAAAAATAAGATAACTAATCAAGAGTCAGCGCACTTTTTCCAGGAGCTCTCTGTCTAAAATTATATATTTATTTTGATATGGAGGTTGTTTGTCTCAGTGGTAGATGCGTTTCTGTGAGCCCACACCAGTCCAAACTATAGTTATTGGCTTGCTGGCCCACTTTTTTTAATTAAAACGCCCACGCAGGGGATTTTCACTAAGAAAACAGATAATGAAAATGTCAAGCCACCTGGCTTTCTTTTCAGCAGCTCCGCTGCTGTTGCCAGGATCCTTTAGACACAGCTCTCTCAGCTCCCTGGTCTTTAGTTATCACACCTAGCTGCACTGGCCCATGCCCTAGCATGCCAATATAGGATCTCCTGGCACCCTGGGCTCTTTGATTTCACCAACACTCAAAGGCTCCCTTAGTCTTTTGGACTTGCTTAGTTACCTCATCTCTCTTAGTTCTCCAGACTCACTCAGCTGTCCCAGCTCTCCCTGTCCTATGGGCAGGTGCGGATCCAGGGGGGGCAACAGGGCAATTCCCCCAAAAGTATCACTGACTGCAGTCCCGACTCCCAAGTCTCTCTATCTGTCCCACATCAGCCGATCAGTGGTGCAGAGAGAGAGACTCTGTGTTATTGTAATAATTATGCCGCTGGAGGAGGTGGGTGGAGCTGCGCCACTGGCTTGGCCTCTGTGTTCCCTGCACTGGTTGCTAGTGCCTGGGACGCCTGGCGTCTACCAATCAGTGATGTCAGTGAGTCACGCCAGAGCCACTGCTGATGAGGAGAGCGAGAGCCCCAGCATTCAGAACGGAGCCTTCTTCCTTCTCCGCCCCTGAGTAAGAGTGTTGGCTCCACCCACCTCCTCCCTCCATCTTCTTCACACTGCAAAGCGGCGTGAACACAGGAAGAAGCAGTCATCTAATGCTGCCTGCGGACAGTGCAATTACCAGATCCAACTCCATTACTGTTGTATGGGAGCCCCTCCCCCCACCAGAGCACCAAAATATTTTACTAAAAGTGAGTAAAAGAATGAATGAATGTGTCAAATCGCAAAATATATGTGTGCCATTATTTATGGAAAAAAAAAGCCCTTTTAGTCTTGTTCAATCTTAACCCCTTCAGCTTCAGAAAGTTTTACCCCCCTTCGTGAACAGGCCATTTTTTGCGATACTGCGCTGCGTTACTTTAACTGACTGACAATTGCGCGGTCGTGCGATGTTGTACCCAAGTAAAATTGATGTTCTTTTTTTCCCACAAATAGAGCTGTCTGTTGGTGGTATTTGATCACCTCTGTGGTTTTTATTTTTTGCAAAATAAACAAAAAAAGAGCGACAATTTTGAAAAAAAAAGCTATATTTTTTACTTTTTGCTATAAAAAATAATTCTTCATCAGTTAAGGTCAATATGTGTTCTGCTACATATTTTTGGTAAAAAACAAAACAAAAAAACAGTAAGCTATATTGATTGTTTTTCAAAAAAGTTATAGCGTCTCCAAAATAGGAGATAGATTTATGGCATTTTTATTTATTTATTTTTTACTAGTAATGGTGGCAATCAGTGATTTTTAGCAGGGGCTGCGACATTGCAGCAGACAGATCGGACACCTAACTGACACTTTTGACACTTTTTGGGGACCAGTGACACTAATAAAGTGATCAGTGCTAAAAATATGTACTGTCACTGTACTAATGACATTGGCTGGGAAGGGGTTAACATCAGGGGCGAGTAAAGGGTTAACTGTATCCCTAGGGGGTGCTTGCTAACTGTGTGAGGGATGGATTCACTAGATGAACAGAGTGATCCGTGTTCCTGGTTAGGAGATCTGTTCATCTCTGACAGAAAAGCGGTCTGCCTTGTTTACATCGGCAGACCCTGTTCTATCTCTGTGGGGAGCGATCCCGGGTGATGGGCGGACATCGCTTCCACCAGACCCGCTGATTGGCTCCCCCTCTGGTCAATCAGCGTGCGTGCCTTCGCTGGCTATTGCAAAAATGGCGTACAGTTCTGTAAGCAACACCTTATTTTCTGGCAGTGCCCCTCCCGAGACTAGACTCTGGATCCGCTCCTGCCTATGGGTTAGGAATCTCTGCAACATGGAGTCACCTCTTATAAGGGGAATAGGGTAGGGTCAAGGGCCCCCCCTGGAATCAAGGATCGGATTGGTACTGTTAAATTCAGCACAGTGGCATCATTATGGGGGTGCGGGCAGCCCGCACCCGTGTGCCACCCGACAGTGGGGTGACACCATCAAGGTGCTGTCAAGCCCCCCCATCAGTGTAGTGTGACTGCGAGCTCCTTTCCCTGCTCTGTCCAGCAGAGAACTCGGCGGGGCTGTGACAGGAGAAAGGCGGTTTCCCCGCTCGCCCCCCTTTTCTCTTGTCAGAGAGAAGAGACGGCGGCTCCCACTAGGTTCCCCGCCCAGCTTTCTGCCCGCTCCATTCCTTCATTGGCCATAACTGAGGCCCAATCAAAGGAGACTAGGAAAGGAGAGCATCATTGGACATGTAGTCCCGAAGATTAGCGGCCCCATTTTCCACAGGAAGGAGGCTACAACTCAATCAAGAGAGAGATTGAGAGACTGCAGCCTGGAAAAAATAGTAAGTGCTACAGGACAAAGAAAGAGGAGTGTGCTGGGTGGAAGCCAGAGAGAGAGTCAAGCTGCCCAGCGCCCCCAGAGAGAGCCACATTGCTCAGCGCCACCAGAGAGAGAGCCATCCTGCCCAGCACCACCAGAGAGAGAGCCACACTGCCCAGCGCCACCAGAGAGAGAGCCAAGCTGCCCAGAGCCACCAGAGAGAGCGCCATGCTGCCCAGCCCCACCAGAGAGAGAAAGACTGAGCCACTGCTGGGGTACAGACACAGTGAGGACTCAATGTCGGCTTCAGAGGACATGGTAAGAGACACAGACCACTCTGACCACCCACTGCGCTTCTCTGAGATGGCAAAATTTGCAGCAGACATTAAAAGTACATTCTCCTCACCCATCACTGACCTAAGAGCAGATTTTATGGCACTATCAGACCGCTTGTCCCATACTGAGAGAGCAGAAGCCAAAAGAGACAGAGCTGTGGAGAAGCTGACATCCACAGTCTCATCCCATGCCACGCATTTAATTCTTATTAATAGACATTTCGAAGATTTAGATAACAGAGGACGCAGGGTGAACATTAGAGTGAGAGGAATACCCGAACATATAGAAGCTGCACAAATCAAACCAACACTCCAAACAGTCTTTAATGACCTGCTCGATCGCCCTAAGGACACTGACATTGAATTTGTCCGGGCGCACAGGGCCCTTGCACCCCGTCCCTCAGATGCAGCTCCACCAAGGGATATAGTTTGCTGTTTACAAAATTTTCCACTAAAGGAGGAGATATTGAACAAGGCCAGGCGCAATGAAAGGATCCTTTTTGAAGCACATGCTGTGACCCTGTTCCAGGATCTATCTCACATAACACTGCAGAACAGACGAGCCATGCGGCCTATGATCACTGCATTGAAAGATAAAGGCATACCATATCGTTGGCGTTTTCCTTTTGCCATGAATGCCACATACATGGGAAAACAATACTACTTAGGAATGCCTGAAGACATCCCAGCTTTTTGTGAACATCTACAGCTTCCCCTGATTGATTTGCCAGACTGGTACAAAGAATTCCGCATTCAATCACAGGGATCATCCCCACCAACTACTCCCCAAGCGTCACCTTTTAGGCCTTCATCATCCAAAAAGCCAAGCCAGACAAATACCCGGGATCCAGCACAAGCAGATAAGCCTACACCTCCAAAGGCATGAGAATACAGGAAAATGCCTAACTTCCTTACCTTATACCCTGTCTGTCTCGATTATCTGGACCATGAGATTTGACTAGTTTCTGCAACCACCACATTGTCTGACCTGACATGCACAGACAGTTTATAGCATCACAAGACTGGCCAAAACAAACATGAGAGCCTGTACTGACCTTTCATGGTAGCAATAACCATCCAACTTCACCATAATATAATCTTATTTCTTGAATACAGGAAGTGTCTTAGCAGAAAACTCCATAAATGCTTTGACTCCATATAAAATTTCTTGTTCAGGAGTGACATCTACTGGAGGAAACTAGGATGGCATTATTTAAGCCTTTTACAGGCAAAGAAACCTTACGGCATATCCAATCACAAAATATATGGCAAGGTTTGAAATATGCTATCGTGAAAGGTTTTGGCTGAAAATAACTGCCTTTTTTATTTTTATTTTATTGGTTTGATTACAAGACATGATTATGTAGAGAGAATGATGGAAAAGATTTTTTCTTGTTTTTTCTTCTCTCTTTTTTCTCTCAATTTCCTTCAGCAACTAGAACAAACTGTCATCTTAAAGTATAACATTGCTTCTGCTTAAGATTTTTGATACAAGGGTGACACCTCATGGTGAAAAGTTGAAATGGCATTAGAGAAGGGAAAACATTCTCTCTTCACAGGTCTCAAGCCTCGTACACACGACCGAGTTTCTCGTCCAAAACCGGCAAGAAAAGTGCCGCGAGAGCTTTTTTCTCGAGAAAACCGTTCGTGTGTATGGTTTTACGACGAGAAAATTGCCATGAATCTCGACGAGAAAATAGAGAACCTGCTCTCTATTTTCTCGTCAGGGTTCCAGATTTCCTCGTCGTGTTTCTCGTCGGCCTGTTTTGTGACGAGAAAATGGTTCGTGTGTATGCTTTAACGAGTCTTTCAAAAGCGCGCATGCTCAGAAGCAAGTATGAGACGGGAGCGCATCTTCTGGTAAAACAAGCCTTCGTAATGGAGAGAGCACATTCGTCACGCTCGAAATTATTGCATCGTTTAAATGTTGTGCATTGAAATCTTCTTTAGAATGTTACATTAATCAAAACAAAAGAACTTCTTTTGCTGCTGATATTCACACAGAGTTATGACTATCTTTTTTTAACCTTTTTCATGCTGCTCTTAAGAAGATTTATGTGTATTATATCGTGCAAGTTTTTATGAATATTTAACATTTTTATATTTTTCAAACTGATGTTAATTTTAATTTCGCAAAGTTTTGATAGTGATCTCCCATTGAATATTTTAATATATATAGTTGTTAAATTTTACACCCTCTTTTTGGGAAATCAGATTCTTTTATTTTTTAGGGGGGTTGTTATCTGTCCCTTTTTTTGTCAGTCAAATGTCTCTGCTTACTCCAAAGCTAAATTTTAAATTTTTACAAATACACATAGTCAAGTATGAACTTAAACAAAAATAACATTTATTCATGTTTCAAATAAAATAAAGACAAGGCAGCGCTGGAGAACCTGCTGCCATTTGTGCATCCCAGGGACCCCAGACCACACATCAACCCTGTGTGGACACTATAATTGGGAGCTTGAGAAGGCCAACATTTCTGAGCACAATCTGATGCTGGCCTCCCAGAGGTCAGGAACAGCAGCAGGTGAGATATATGTCCCAAGTGTGTGGTACTACAACAGGCTGCCTTCTGTCCGACCACAATGAAGCAAGGCCATCACTTCCTCGTCTTCCTGGCAACCTTCCCTGCAACCTTTCATGAAGCCTTCCCTGCAGCCTTCCTTCTTCGTTTGGCTGGAGGCTGGGCCACTGGAGGGGTACTCCTGTCAGGAGGAGGAGGAGGTGGAGGAGAAGGGGGTGGCGCAGAAAAACAAGGTGGAGGTGGAGGAGAAGGGGGTGGGGCGGAAGAACAAGGTGAAGGTGGAGGTGGAGGAGAAGGGGGTGGGGCAGAAGAAGAAGGTGGAGGTGGAGGAGAAGGGGGTGGGGCAGAAGAACAAGGTGGAGGTGGAGGTGGAGGAGAAGGGGGTGGGGCAGAAGAAGAAGGTGGAGTTGGAGGAGAAGGGGGTGGGGCAGAAGAAGAAGGTGGAGGTGGAGGAGAAGGGGGTGGGGCAGAAGAAGAAGGTGGAGGTGGAGGAGGAGGTTGAGGTTGGGACAGTTGTGCCACCTCACAAATTGCTGTATTGGGGGTAATTTTTCCCATCACCCCCTTGTTGAGCAAGGTGATGAGCAGGGGCTCGCATAGGAGGCGTTGCTCCATGCTCATCAACTTGAACTTTGCCTCCACTAGGCCGGCAATGGCCTCTTCAGGGGATGTGGGCTCCTTGAGGGTGGCATGGGCCTCTTTAATAAGGGCCATTGCTGCCTTACTGGTGGTCCTGTCCCTCCTGCCTCTTTTGGGAAATCGGATGGGAGGCACCTGTGATCTGGTGCTTCTCCTTTGCCCTGCCACCTCCTGCCTGCCACTGGGCCCTGCCACCTCCTGGCTGCCACTGGGCCCTGCCACCTCCTGCCTTCCACTGGGCCCTGCCACCTCCTGGCTGCCACTGGGCCCTTCCTCCTCCTGCCTGACAGTTTCCAGACCCTCCTCCTGGCTGATTTCATCCTGTGTATGAAAAAGGGACATAGTTTAATATGTTGCTTTAATCTTTGCCTCAAAATTTATAATCATGATTGAAGCAATTAGAATGTAAATCCTGAAATCAGTTTCTAAACTTTACAACTACATCAGATTGACGATTTAGCACCCAATTAAGTGCAGACTAATGTCTAGAGATCTTGATTTCACTTGTGGAACTCTAAATAGTTTAAGTTTGTCATCTTGACATATTTGTCAAACATTAATTTTATCCCAATACATTTTCATTTAATACTATACCTGGCTCCAGATGGCCAAATCAGGATCATCCAGAATGGCTGCCTCCTCTTGCTCCAGAGAAGGCTCAGGTTGGCTGCAGGGAAGTCTGGGGGGAAGAGTGGAGAGTGATGGCCTTGCCTCAATGTGGTCATCCAGGAAGGACATCCTGCTGTAGTACCACAAATTCGGGACATACACATCATCTGCTGCTGCTCCTGACCTCTGAGAAGCCAGGACCTTAGAGCGTTCAGTCCTGTAGGTGCCTCTCAAGCTCCCAATTTTAGTGTCCACCTGTTTTGCTGTGGCTGTGGGCACCTTGGTATGCACAAATGGGAGCAGGGTCTCCAGCGCTGCTTTTCTCACCGCTCTTTTTTTGTGGATGGGGTTTTTCGTCTCCCACAGAGCAGGCAGCTCCCTTTCCCGGTCTATAAATTCCGCCAGGAAATCTCTATCACTAAT
The DNA here is from genome assembly GCA_029206835.1 of Rana muscosa. Classification (NCBI taxonomy): domain Eukaryota; kingdom Metazoa; phylum Chordata; class Amphibia; order Anura; family Ranidae; genus Rana; species Rana muscosa. The sequence goes on along the minus strand of CM055122.1, from coordinate 102,932,952 downwards.
GAAGACATTCATATTGTATCTGCAAGTAAAATAAATAATATATAACTAATGTGAGGCAAACAGTCTAACCTCCTTAACATTGTAGTCACCATATATATCCTACAACATTCTCAAGACAGTATAGGCCAACAATTTGTCCAACTCACAAAATCACATACCTTCGTTCGCACGTCCGTAACTTGAACTCCTCTCTCCGCACACCGAACGTAGTATAGTCACATGTGTGTTTGCTATATATACACCACGCATGCGTCAAACTACGAACACGTCGCTCCGCACACGTCGCCCGCCCATGACGTTCTAACTAACATCTTTTCCCCGCCCCTTCTCTTTCGGCGCGCAGACAGATATGGCGGATTTACAGCAGGTGTCTGATAATTCCGCAACTAACGAGGAGGAGGCAAGCCCGGAGACCGAGGAAACGTCACGATCAAGGAGGAGATTCAAGGTATCTAATATGTCTTTTGCGGAGATGGCGGAGATGGTGGACATCTTGCTCAAGTCTGATTATGACGCAAAGCATGGGCCGTATAGCAAACCAAATAGAAGGAAGGCCAAAATCCTGAAGAAAGTCGTGAAGAGTCTGAAGACGAATTTCGGGGTGAAACGCTCAAATGAGCAGCTCAGAAAGAGGTGGTCAGACCTCAAACTGAGGGAGCCAGAGCAGTTAAGGAGCATTAAGAGAATTCTATCAAAAAGTAAGTAAAATGTACACTTTTCGGCTATTAATGTTTTTCTCAACTTACATGTTGCTCCTTTTTTTGATTTTATCATATTGGACTCCCTTCCATAATTTAATAATTTGAACTTTGTTTGGCACAGTAATCGTTCGTTACGTTACAAACACTTCGTTCGGCCACTATCCGCTGTTTTGGCTTATTTTATAGCTACAAATTAATTAGACATCTGCGTGTTTTTTTAACATTTTTGTTCCAAATTTTTAGGCTAGATGATGTGTTTGTAAAGAGAATGAAATGCAAACTTTAGTCAGTGTAAAGGAGAGGACACTCAGCAGCTGCTTCCACATCTGTACTTTGGAGCACTATAGTGTGGGCCACCAGACCCGCCTTTTTTGGGTGTCCCACACAGGTGCATTAGTGATTTTTTGTGGTGCCTCCATGTCTAAAAACTGACAGCCAAAGGTGAATACTAAACATATTATTGGTCAGAAATAATGCATTCATCTTTAACTTCCGCCCAAACATACACTTGTACCCCACTTCCAAGCAATTTAGCCTGTTTTTATTTTTCATAGAGAATTTCAGTGTGATAAATAGACCTTTTGTTTGATTATCATAGGGGAGAGAAGACTGGGAGGAGAACACTCCAGGGAGCACAGGAACCCCACAGCTTCACAACAACCCCAAACTCCCAAAGACCCACAACCGAAGGATGTTGAGGAAGTTAAGGTGGAGGAAGGAGAAGTGCAGGAAGGAGAGGTGGATGACGTTGTGGAACTGGTCACCACAACAGGTCAGTATCTGTCACCACAGCTTCAGGTAAGAGATGTAGGCCTGCAGAGTAGTGATGAGCCGAACACCCCCGGGTTCGGTTCGCACCAGAACCCGCGAACGGACCGAAAGTTCGTACGAACATTAGAACCCTATTAAATACAATGGATGCGAACGTTCGAATTCTAAAGTGCTAATTATAACAACTATTATGCATGTTATTGTCCTAAAAAGGGTTTGGGAACCCGGGTTCTGCACCAGGGGACATGTATCAATGCAAAAAGAAGTTTTAAAAACGGTCGTTTTTCGGGAGCAGTCATTTTAATGATGCATAAAGTGAAAAAAAAAAAGTCAAATATTCCTTTAAATATCGTACCTGGGGGGTGTCTAAAGTATGCCTGTGAAGTGCCACGTGTTTCCCGTGTTTAGAACTGTCCCTGCACAAAATGACACTTCTAAAGGAAAAAAAAGCCATTTAAAACTGCTTGCGGCTTTAATGTAATGTCTGGTCCCGGTAATATGGATGAAAATCTTTAAGAAAAATGGCATAGCTACCCCATGACCCCCCCCCCCCCCTACCCCAGCCCATTACCAGCCCCTTTGGGTCTTGTATGGATATTAAGGGGAACCCCGCACATAAAATAAAAAAGGCCCTATATACTCTGAACAGCCGTATACAGGCGGTGCATACAAGACAGGGACTGTAGGTTTGTTCTTATGTAGAATCTGTTTGTAATTTTGAACAGGTACATTGTTGAAGTGTAGCTCCAGCCCAAAAATCTATTTTTAAACTTTTTGGAAAACATAGGTAAGGGTTATCACCCCTGTAACATTTGTTTTGCTGTCTGTGCCCCTGTTCAGAACATTTCACCTCACTTTCCGTCCCAATGACAACTGTTTTTGAAATGTGGTGTTTTTCTTGAAACAAGGATTGCTGATAAAGCATCAGTACAGAGGAGACACCTTTCTCCCATATTTATTCTTACAGGAGAGAATTTTCCTTCCTAGGGGTAGATTTCCTCTCACTTCCTGTTGTCTTCTTGCGTTTGCAAGTAGGAGTCGTTTGTAAGTTGGATGTTTGAAAGTAGGGACCTGCCGTATATACTCTGCAGAAATAGGCCCCTTAGTTGTTGGTGTTGGCACAACACTGTAAGCACTCACAGTTACTCTTGGTTGGTGCTGGAACGCCCTGCTGTCAACTATTATATCAGGAATTTTAATTACATATAATTGTTGAACAGTGGTAGTAAAAATTGGGCCTTTGATGGTGGTGCTGGTGCCACAACACTGTAAGCCCTGACAGTTACTCTTGGTGGGTGCAGCAATGGGCCCTGCTGTGAATTATTAGATCAAGAATTGTAATTGCATGCCCCTGTTGAACAGGGGCTGAAAAATTGGGCCTTTCGTGGTGGTGGTGGTGGTGGTGGTGTTGCCACAACACTGTAAGCCCTCAGAGTTACTCTTGGTGGGTGCAGCAATGGGCCCTGCTGTGAATTATTAGATCAAGAATTGTAATTACATGCCCCTTTTGAACAGGGGCTGAAAAATTGGGCCTTTCGTGGTGGTGGTGGTGGTGGCGTTGCCACAACACTGTAAGCCCTCAGAGTTACTCTTGGTGGGTGCAGCAATGGGCCCTGCTGTGAATTATTACATCAAGAATTGTAATTGCATGCCCCTGTTGAACAGGGGCTGAAAAATTGGGCCTTAGGCACTGGTGGCACAACACTACAACCCCTCACAGATACTGTACTTGGAGCACAGCAATGAGCCCTGTTGCAAAGTATTGCTTCAAAAATTGTAATGACACGCCCCTGTTAAACAGGGGCTGAAAAATTGGGCCTTAGGCACTGGTGGCACAACACTACAACCCCTCACAGATACTGTACTTGGAGCACAGCAATGAGCCCTGTTGCAAAGTATTGCTTCAAAAATTGTAATGACACGCCCCTGTTAAACAGGGGCTGAAAAATTGGGCCTTAGGCACTGGTGCCACAACACTCCAACCCCTCACAGATACTGTACTTGGAGCACAGCAATGAGCCCTATGGCAAATTATTGCTAAAAAAATTGTAAGTACACGCCCCTGTAAAACAGGGGCTGAAAAATTGGGCCTTAGCCACTGGTGGCGGCACCCATAAACAAAAATGATCTTCCAAGCTATCATCATCAATCGTATCATTGAGGACTCGGAGGAGGAGGATAGCCAGTCAACATAACAGCACAGGCACTCAGCATCAGCATCAGTCTTGAAGGGATGTGACATGTTAAAATCAATTAGTCTGTTATATCAGCATCAGGTGTGTGGTAGCTGGTGGTGATCCAAGACTGGTTCATCTTGATGAAAGTCAGTCGATCAACCGAGTCGGTGGACAGGCGCACCCTGTGATCCGTGACAAATCCTCCAGCAGCACTGAATGTGCGTTCCGAAAGAACGCTGGATGCAGGACAGGCCAGTAGCTCAATTGCATACTGTGCAAGCTCTGGCCAGTGATCCATCCTCAAGACCCAGTAAGCCAGAGGATTTTCGGTGGGGAAGGTGTCCAAGTCTGACCTTGCCCCTAGATATTCCTGCACCATGTTTATCAGACGCTGGCGATGGTTGCTGGAACCGATCATACTTTGGGGCTGCGGACTACAGAATTGTCTGAACGCATCGGTCAGACGGCCACCTTCCCCACCGCTCCTTCTTTGACTGGCCGAAGCCTCAGCAACTCGTTGTCCAGGACCAGGAGTTTGTAACCTCCCAGTCTCTGGGAACGCGTTGCACAGACCTTTCTGCAAGGCCTCCCGGAGTTGTCTCATCCTCTGCTCCCTCTGCGACGGTAACATAAGGTCCGCAACCTTACCCTTGTACCGTGGATCAAGGAGAGTGGCCAGCCAGTAATGGTCCCTCTCCTTGATCCGAAGAATACGAGGATCCTTCCGCAGACTTTGCAGGATCAGGGAGGCCATGCAGCGTAGGTTTGCTGAGGCATTCGCTCCGGAGTCCTCTGGGTCACTAAGGACGACATGATCCGCAGTCACCTCCTCCCAGCCACGTACAAGTCCACTGGTTTCTTGGGACTGTAAATCATCCCTAAAAGACTGCTGCTGATGATGCTGAGTGCCAGCCTCCACCTCCATGCTGACACAATCCTCTTCCTCCTCCTCCTCCTCCTCCTCCTCTTCCTGTGCGATGGGTGGGACAGAAGGAACACTGTCTGGGTAAAGGGGGCCTTGAGAGGCAAGGAAGTCCTCCTCTTCCTGCCTCTGTTCTGCCTCAAGTGCCCTGTCCATTATTCCACGCAGCGTGTGCTCCAACAGGTGGACAAGAGGTACAGTGTCACTGATGCATGCACTGTCACTGCTCACCATCCTCGTGGCCTCCTCAAATGGTGCCAGGACAGTGCATGCATCCCTGATCATGCCCCACTGGCGTGGAGAAAAAAAACCAAGCTTCCCTGACCCTGTCCTGGTGCCGTAGTCGCACAGGTACTCATTGATGGCCCTCTGCTGCGTGTGCAGCCGCTGCAGCATGGCCAACGTTAAGTTCCACCTGGTGGGCATGTCACATATAAGGCGGTTCTTGGGCAGGTTCAACTCCTTTTGCAGCTCAGCCAGGCGAGCACTGGCATTATAAGATCTGCGGAAATGCACACAGACTTTCCTGGCCTGCCTCAGGACATCCTGTAAGCCCGGGTACCTGCCCAAGAACCGCTGCACCACCAGGTTAAGGACGTGAGCCACACAGGGCACATGGGTCAGTTGTCCCTGTCGAAGGGCGGAGAGGAGGTTGGTGCTATTGTCGCAAACCACCATTCCTGGCTTAAGCTGGCGTGGCGTCAACCACCTCTCGGCCTGGCCCTGCAGAGCAGACAGGACCTCTGCCCCAGTGTGGCTTCTGTCCCCCAAACACACCAGCGCAAGCACGGCATGGCATCTTTTTGCCTGCGTACTTGCGTAGCCCCGTGAACGGCTACGGAGCACCGCTGGTTCATAGAACAAACCACAGGAAGAGGCCATGGAGGAAGAAGAAGAGGAGGGGGTGGAGGAGAGAGGTGTGTCACAACCAGTAGTAGCATTTTGGAGGCGTGGCGGTGGCACAACCTCCAACACTACTGCACCTTGTCCTGCATCCTTCCCAGCTGCCAAAAGAGTGACCCAATGGGCCGTGAAAGAAAGGTAACGTCCCTGTCCATGCCTGCTGGACCATGAGTCAGCGGTAATATGCACCTTACCGCTGACCGCCCTGTCCAGCGAGGCCAAGACATTGCCTTCCACATGCCGGTAGAGAGCCGGAATAGCCTTCCGTGAGAAAAAGTGGCGTTTGGGAACCTGCCACTGAGGAACCGCACATTGCACAAACTCACGGAAGGGGGCCGAGTCTACCAACTGAAAAGGCAGCAGTTGAAGCGCTAGCAATTTAGCCAAGCTAGCATTCAACCGCTGGGCATGTGGATGGCTGGGAGTGAACTTCTTTCGACGGTCCAGCAGCTGGGGCAGGGAAATTTGCCTGCTAGAATCGGACGTCGGTGTACTGCTAGCAGAGTGGCCGCAAGTACTTGGCTGTGACACACCTAATTCTACACCTTCATTCCTCTCAGTGCATGTTTCAGAGAGGACTGAAGTTATAGTGGGGTTGGATATCCCAGCTGATGCGGTGCAAGGAGAGGTCCGCTTTGTTCTTTGGTGTGGGTCTTTGAGGTAGGCTTGCCAACGAGCTGCATGGCAGGTCAACATATGTCTGGTCAGGCATGTGGTACCCAAGCGGCTGATGTTTTGGCCACGCGATATACGCTTGAGACATATGTTGCAAACAGCAGCTGTGCGATCTGATGCACTAGCCTCAAAAAAGGCCCACACCAAGGAACTTTTTGAATGACGGGCAGAGGCAGCGCCCTGCACAGGCGGAGCTCTGCGGTGTGATTCCGTCGGTGTACTGCCCTTACGCTGGCCACCAAAGGGCATCCTGCCTTGTTGGAGATGTGCCTCCTCCTCATCCTCCTCCTCCTCCTCTCTCCTATTAGGCACCCACGTGGAGTCAGTGACCTCATCATCCCCTCCCTCCTCATCACTGGAGCCAATCTGGCAGTATGCTGCAGCTGCTGGAACATGACTGCCAGATTGGTGTCCTTCTTGAGCATCCCCTCTGTCTGCTCTCACCCTACTGCCTTCCTGTAGCTGGGTTTCATCATCAGACCCTTCGAAACGCTGGGCATCCTCCTGGAGCATGTACCCAACACTGTGCTCAAACAGTTCGGGGGACTCCTCAGGAGGAGGACATGGTGGGTCTAGGGAAGGAGTGACTGATGATGAGTCTGACATTGATACCAGGGAAGAGGACGCTTTGGCAGCTGCTTTGCCAGTACCCTGAGCCTGGGTGAGAGAGGATGAGGAGGAGGAGGAGGGCTTGGTCATCCACTCTACCAAGTCTTCGGCATGATGTGGCTCAACATGTCCAGCTGCCGAAAAGAAGGACAAGCGTGTCCCATGGCCATGTGCTGATGACAATGCACCGCGTCCACGACCAGCACTGTTGCCCCCAGACACAGAGCCTGCTTGCCCTCTTTTATTGCCTCCTGACTGTCTGCCTCTCCTTGTTTGCCTTCCAGACATTCTAATAGATGGCCTGCAGGGAGATGGGAAAAAAGCAATAAGGGCTACCTTCAGGTGTCCTTCTCTGTCCCTTTACTTAAGGATTTCTAAATATGGTTGAGGATGATTGCTTTTGCACAGAATAGCACAACGACAATTTCCCTGACTGTCCAAAAAACAAGGATTTCAAAGATGGTTGATGAGGAATGCTTTAGCACACTATAGCACAAGGAGAATTCCCCTCACTTTCCTTCCCTGTCCCTAGAAACAAGGACTTGCACAGTGAAAGAAACTGACACTCTCCCTACCTAGAGTTTTCTGTCCCTAGAAAAAATGTTTTTTTTAAGCACACTATAGCACAAGGAGAATTCACTCACTGTCCTTCCCTGTCCCTAGAAACAAGGACTTGCACAGTGAAAGAAACTGACACTCTCCCTACCTAGAGTTTTCTGTCCCTAGAAAAAATGTTTTTTTAAGCACACTATAGCACAAGGAGAATTCACTCACTGTCCTTCCCTGTCCCTAGAAACAAGGACTTGCACAGTGAAAGAAACTGACACTCTCCCTACCTAGAGTTTTCTGTCCCTAGAAAAAATGTTTTTTTTAAGCACACTATAGCACAAGGAGAATTCACTCACTGTCCTTCCCTGTCCCTAGAAACAAGGACTTGCACAGTGAAAGAAACTGACACTCTCCCTACCTAGAGTTTTCTGTCCCTAGAAAAAATGTTTTTTTTAAGCACACTATAGCACAAGGAGAATTCACTCACTGTCCTTCCCTGTCCCTAGAAACAAGGACTTGCACAGTGAAAGAAACTGACACTCTCCCTACCTAGAGTTTTCTGTCCCTAGAAAAAATGTTTTTTTAAAGCACACTATAGCACAAGAAGAATTCACTCACTGTCCTTCCCTGTCCCTAGAAACAAGGACTTGCACAGTGAAAGAAACTGACACTCTCCCTACCTAGAGTTTTCTGTCCCTAGAAAAAATGTTTTTTTTAAGCACACTATAGCCCAAGGAGAATTCACTCACTGTCCTTCCCTGTCCCTAGAAACAAGGACTTGCACAGTGAAAGAAACTGACACTCCCTACCTAGAGTTTTCTGTCCCTAGAAAAAATGTTTTTTTAAAGCACACTATAGCACAAGAAGAATTCACTCACTGTCCTTCCCTGTCCCTAGAAACAAGGACTTGCACAGTGAAAGAAACTGACACTCTCCCTACCTAGAGTTTTCTGTCCCTAGAAAAAATGTTTTTTTTAAGCACACTATAGCACAAGGAGAATTCACTCACTGTCCTTCCCTGTCCCTAGAAACAAGGACTTGCACAGTGAAAGAAACTGACACTCTCCCTACCTAGAGTTTTCTGTCCCTAGAAAAAATGTTTTTTTTAAGCACACTATAGCACAAGGAGAATTCACTCACTGTCCTTCCCTGTCCCTAGAAACAAGGACTTGCACAGTGAAAGAAACTGACACTCTCCCTACCTAGAGTTTTCTGTCCCTAGAAAAAATGTTTTTTTAAAGCACAATATAGCACAAGGAGAATTCACTCACTGTCCTTCCCTGTCCCTAGAAACAAGGACTTGCACAGTGAAAGAAACTGACACTCTCCCTACCTAGAGTTTTCTGTCCCTAGAAACAATGTTTTTTTTAAGCACACTATAGCACAAGGAGAATTCACTCACTGTCCTTCCCTGTCCCTAGAAACAAGGACTTGCACAGTAAAAGAAACTGACACTCTCCCTACCTAGAGTTTTCTGTCCCTAGAAAAAATGTTTTTTTTAAGCACACTATAGCACAAGGAGAATTCACTCACTGTCCTTCCTTGTCCCTAGAAACAAGGACTTGCACAGTGAAAGAAACTGACACTCTCCCTACCTAGAGTTTTCTGTCCCTAGAAAAAATGTTTTTTTTTAAGCACACTATAGCACAAGGAGAATTCACTCACTGTCCTTCCCTGTCCCTAGAAACAAGGACTTGCACAGTGAAAGAAACTGACACTCTCCCTACCTAGAGTTTTCTGTCCCTAGAAAAAATGTTTTTTTTAAGCACACTATAGCACAAGGAGAATTCACTCACTGTCCTTCCCTGTCCCTAGAAACAAGGACTTGCACAGTGAAAGAAACTGACACTCTCCCTACCTAGAGTTTTCTGTCCCTAGAAAAAATGTTTTTTTTAAGCACACTATAGCACAAGGAGAATTCACTCACTGTCCTTCCCTGTCCCTAGAAACAAGGACTTGCACAGTGAAAGAAACTGACACTCTCCCTACCTAGAGTTTTCTGTCCCTAGAAAAAATGTTTTTTTTTAAGCACACTATAGCACAAGGAGAATTCACTCACTGTCCTTCCCTGTCCCTAGAAACAAGGACTTGCACAGTGAAAGAAACTGACACTCTCCCTACCTAGAGTTTTCTGTCCCTAGAAAAAATGTTTTTTTTAAGCACACTATAGCACAAGGAGAATTCACTCACTGTCCTTCCCTGTCCCTAGAAACAAGGACTTGCACAGTGAAAGAAACTGACACTCTCCCTACCTAGAGTTTTCTGTCCCTAGAAAAAATGTTTTTTTTAAGCACACTATAGCACAAGGAGAATTCACTCACTGTCCTTCCCTGTCCCTAGAAACAAGGACTTGCACAGTGAAAGAAACTGACACTCTCCCTACCTAGAGTTTTCTGTCCCTAGAAAAAATGTTTTTTTTAAGCACACTATAGCACAAGGAGAATTCACTCACTGTCCTTCCCTGTCCCTAGAAACAAGGACTTGCACAGTGAAAGAAACTGACACTCTCCCTACCTAGAGTTTTCTGTCCCTAGAAAAAATGTTTTTTTAAGCACACTATAGCACAAGGAGAATTCACTCACTGTCCTTCCCTGTCCCTAGAAACAAGGACTTTCACAGTGAAAGAAACTGACACTCTCCCTACCTAGAGTTTTCTGTCCCTAGAAAAAATGTTTTTTTAAGCACACTATAGCACAAGGAGAATTCACTCACTGTCCTTCCCTGTCCCTAGAAACAAGGACTTGCACAGTGAAAGAAACTGACACTCTCCCTACCTAGAGTTTTCTGTCCCTAGAAAAAATGTTTTTTTTAAGCACACTATAGCACAAGGAGAATTCACTCACTGTCCTTCCCTGTCCCTAGAAACAAGGACTTGCACAGTGAAAGAAACTGACACTCTCCCTACCTAGAGTTTTCTGTCCCTAGAAAAAATGTTTTTTTAAAGCACACTATAGCACAAGAAGAATTCACTCACTGTCCTTCCCTGTCCCTAGAAACAAGGACTTGCACAGTGAAAGAAACTGACACTCTCCCTACCTAGAGTTTTCTGTCCCTAGAAAAAATGTTTTTTTTAAGCACACTATAGCCCAAGGAGAATTCACTCACTGTCCTTCCCTGTCCCTAGAAACAAGGACTTGCACAGTGAAAGAAACTGACACTCTCCCTACCTAGAGTTTTCTGTCCCTAGAAAAAATGTTTTTTTAAAGCACACTATAGCACAAGAAGAATTCACTCACTGTCCTTCCCTGTCCCTAGAAACAAGGACTTGCACAGTGAAAGAAACTGACACTCTCCCTACCTAGAGTTTTCTGTCCCTAGAAAAAATGTTTTTTTAAAGCACACTATAGCACAAGCACAAAACACACTGACACTCTCCCTACCTATCCTTCTCTTTCCCTTAACTAAAGGAATCCAGGTTAAGCAAGAAAGAAATAAATGTCACTGTCCCTGCCTATGCTGCTCTTTCCCTGCTCCGGAACACACTACACTAGGTCGCCGTGCTGGCAGCCTTTTATAGTGTGGGGCGTGTACTAAACACCCTCAGCAATAATTGGCCACAGGCATCCTGCCTGTGGCCAATCATTGCTCTCCTCGCTGCCGGCGCTGTGATTGGCCAAGCATGCGGGGTCACAGTGCATGCTTGGCCAATCACAGCGCCTGGATGACACTGCGATGGCGTAGTGCATTGTGGGCCGTTCGCGTCACTCGAATTTGGCGCGAACGGCCCAAATCGTTCGATCTTCGTCGAACGATCGAACAGCCGATGTTCGAGTCGAACGTATGTTCGACTCGAACACGAAGCTCATCCCTACTGCAAAGTTACAATACCTTTTTATTTTGTTTTTAGGGGATGTAAATGTAATGTTGTGGTGAAGGATAGTACACGTTTCTCTGCCGACAGTGCCCTCCGAATAATACAGCAAGTGATGGAATGTAGCACGGAACTGGACAGAATAAAACAAATAATTCATGTGATGGATCAAACATTTAAAGACATTCTAGATGTTTTGGGGAGAATCGAATAAGTCATCCAAACCCCCATTTTTTTTTTCAGGAATGACTGTTCATCAACCTTTTATACTGTTTTTGACAATGCAACCAGCCAAAAATTGAATATGCACACAGTGTGTCAACATGTGCCATCTGCCATCAGGGGATATCCATGTACGTCTTTTGGGGGTGCAACCCCTTCCTCGTATCTAAAGTAGGTGAACTGAGGAAGGGGTTGCACCCCCAAAACACGTCCATTGATCACCCCTGATGGCAGATAGCACATGTTGACAATAGGGATCAGGAGTCTCAAATCCCTAGTGGAAAATAATACAAAATGTGTGCATATTCAATTTTTGGCTGGGCAAGGGTTGGCAAGACCCCATATTAGGACGGGCACATAGAGACATAGTTTGTGTAAGTGAATGTGTCAGATTGCTCAGAGGTATCCAATGTTGTAATTTTTGGAATGCAACTGTTTTTGTATTTTCCTAAGAAAAGAATTGGCGGTTTGTGGCCAGGACAAAAAAATAAAAAATAAAAAAAAATAAAAAGGAAACGTGTGTGAATGTGCACAGAGTAAAATGTTTAAACAGAAACAACGTGTAGCTTCTTTTTTCAATACGCTCTAACCTTATTTGTGTTTTTTTTAAGGTTACATAGTGAAATGGTTGTTATTTACTAAAGGAAAATACACTTGGCACTACAAATGCACTAAGACAAACTAGGAGACAGGAAACAAACCAAAGTTAAAATTAGAAATCAGAATTTTATTTAACTCATTCTCCAGGAATCTTTAGCCATAGCCTGGCATAGGAATTGCCCCCCTACCCGTGAAATATTGCATATATTTGTCCCAAACCTCACGGGCATTTTGGGGGGGCAAGCTAGGACGGGCAGATTCCAGGCCCGGCAGGGGATTAGCAGGTGAAAGTCCAGCCTCAGGCAATACTGAGGCCATATATGAATTGGATTTTCTGCTGAGAAAATTGTGTAGCACACAGCAGCATAAAACTACATAGTTTATTTTGTAGTCCGTCAAGTGTATGGAAGTCATAAAAATGCGGAACCGGCTGGCCATTATGCCAAAGGCATTTTCAACGACTCTTCGGCCCCTGGCCAGCCGGTAATTGAACACCCTCTTCTCTGGGGTCAGGGTCCTGTGAGGAAATGGCCTCATAAGATGCGGTCCGAGTCCAAAGGCTTCATCAGCCAAGAAAACAAAGGGGAGTCCTTCAATATTCCCTGCATCCGGTGGCAATGCAAGGTCGTCACTCTGGAGACGGAGGGCAAACTCTGTCTGGATGAAGGATCCCCCATCGGACATCCGGCCATTCTTCCCTACATCAACATAGAGGAATTCATACCATGCTGACACCACCGCCTTCAGCACAATGCTATGAAACCCCTTGTAATTGAAGTAGTAGGACCCAGAACGGGGTGGCGGCACGATGCGGACGTGCTTCCCGTCTATGGCACCACCGCAGTTGGGGAAGTCCCACCGCGTGGCAAACTCCGATGCCACAGTCTGCCATTCCTGTGGCGTGGAAGGAAGCTGGGGAGTCAAACAAGATGAAAGAAAATTAGAATTTAAAAATATTACATTACAAGGAGATTATAATAAAAAACATTAGAGGCCAACATCAATCAAATTCTATGTTTATTAAGGTGTTTTCAATAAGTATAATGGAAGGCTCATGTTTCATATTCATCACCCCCTCTGATGGTCCATTAATACATTATTTGGGGGGGGGTAGATGTGTTTGGCCACAGGATAGCAGTGCAGTGGCGGTGCGTCCAGAGTGGGCGCTGGAGCACTGCCCCCTCTCTCCTGTGCCCGTCACTCAGAACAATAATAGGTTCTTGCCTTGCATTAACCTATGTATTGTCAATGCCGCCCACTATTCAGGTGGATGGCCCCCTGTTAAGCAACCAACATATGAATAACTGCAGCATTTATGGGGTGAAAATTGCATATAAGAAACAGGGAGGCAAATAGGCTTGCACATTACAGCCTGAGGGATGTAATTGGCTTCATAAAAGTTAAATAGGGGACGCGGGGGGGGGGGGAGCATTCCTTGGGTAAACACTGACAGGCTGCTCTGCCAATCATGTTCACCAAGTCTGTTTAATGGTAACATGATTGGCTGATGCAACATCAAGGGAAGGAGAAGACATCAAGGACAGAAGAAGGATGGCGCTGACCACAAGAAGGTATGTGCAGGGCTGGGGACAAAATGGCTGCATTGGAGGGAACAAAATGGCTGCATTGGAGGGGACAAAATGGCTGCATTGGAGGGGACAAAATGGCTGCATTGGAGGGGACAAAATGGCTGCATTGGAGGGGACAACTGGGGGCGTTTAATAGGCACCTTTGCAAAAATGGAGGAAGTTTATTTCCTAAATTGGGGTTGGACCCCCAAACATTTGTTGCAACAGGCGCCCCTGCTGGAAAGGTTAGTGAAGGGAAATATGCATGGAGGAGAAAAAAGGGGCAATCTAAAGCTTCCAGCATGCATGAGGACAAAGGGGACATTCTCAGCATATTACAATCATGGTAATTAGGGAAGGATGAAAGAAATACAATACATTAGCATACATGAAATACATAAAATGTGATGTTAAAGGAGAAAACTTACCCTAATATAGTCCTCCTGCAGGACTTGTATAATGGCAGAACAGGTGTCTGGGATTATGAGGCCCAGAGCCTGGGGGGAGATGCCTGTCATGAACTTCAAGTCCTGAAGACTTCTCCCTGTCGCCAGATAACGTAACGTGGCGATGAGCCTCTGCTCAGCACTGATGGCTTCCCGCATAACGGTGTCCTGCCTGGTAATATAGGGGGACACCAAAGCCAACAGTTCCTGAAAAACGGGGTCAGACATCCGCAGAAAATTCCTGTAGTTCTCAGGATTATTCTCGACTATCTCCCGCAGCAGAGGCATGTGGCAGAATTGGTCCCGCTGGAGCAACCAATTCTTGGTCCATGAACTCCTCCTCACACCATTCATGGACTGGTCTTGGTCCAAAACAAGCAGACCAACACCAAGCGCACGCACAGCACGAACTCGACGACGAGAACGTCCAGGCGACATGGCTAGGAAACGGTTGTCTTATCAGAACGTACAGAACAGAACGCACTTTAGAACAGCAAGGCCTATGAATAACGAACTGAAAATCAGAAACGAACGGGCAAGAACGCACTGTAAAACAGATACGACCTGCCTAGACGCCCTGAAAGTCAAGATACGAACCCACAAGCACAAACTGAACCTCAGAAAACGAACTGAAAAGCACGAAGACTGAAAAGCGCGAATCGTCTCTTCCCAAACTTTTACTTCACATGCGGTAACACGAGATCAGCAAAAGCAGCCCAAGGGGTGGCGCCAAGAAAATCGATCTTCCCCTTTATAGTGCCGTTGTACGTGCTGGACGTGAGCGCGGAGAACAACGAGGAAATTGGGAAATGTCAGTGTGTACGCATATAAAGCTTGACGAGAAACTCGTCAAGGTTAACAAGAATCTCGTCGAAAAAAACGACGTGTTTTTAACGACGAGAAACTCGGTCGTGTGTACGAGGCTTCAGAGTCTTAAAACAGCAAAGTTGGATTTATATTGACTCGAGTTTCCAGTTATGTATGCCCACTGCTCAGCGTTCTCTGTTTATTTTCATTAATTTAAAATATATGCCAGTTTGAATACAATGCATGAGATCCTAATGAAAGAGATAGATTTATGGGAAAGGGCAACTGCATGTCTAGCATTTACTAAGAAACTCAAACTGTGCACACAAAATTCTCAGGTGAAGAAGTGGATTCTATATGGTCCAGATCAGTTATGAGCCGGTCGGGAAGATGCTCCCCCGCCTGACTTGTAACCCCCACTAGACTGTCAACAATTATGATGGATCTAGGAGCGAGATGATAGATATCTTCTGATGCCAAATATGTCGTTTCTGTAGGTGGGACCTAGTTGGTCCACCCGGAGGGGCGAATATGACGGCATAGCTACTCATAGATGTTACATAACTATTGTTATTACACTCAGTTCGGAGGTATAGACACATGCCCAATTTTACAACGTTTAACTAAGTTGGAGGGCGCCTGGATGTCCTTAATATAAGTTTAATGGAAAACTGGTGCATGATTGTTGCTATGCACCACTGCTCCACATTGTTTACACTGTTAAAATTTTATACCAAACTCATGTTATCGCCTCAAAGGCTGGAAGGGGTACATGACTCATTTTATTTTTATATGCTTTAACCACTTGCTTACTGAGCACATAACCCCCTTCCTGCCCAGACGAAATTTCAGCTTTCGGCACTGCGTCGCTTTGAATGACAATTGCGCGGTCGTGCGACGTGGCTCCCAAACAAAATTGACGTCCTTTTTTTCCCACAAATAGAGCTTTCTTTTGGTGGTATTTGATCACCTCTGCGGTTTTTATTTTTTGCGCTATAAACAAAAAAAAACGATTTTGAAAAAAAAAAACACAATATTTATTACTTTTTGCTATAATAAATATCCCAATTTTTTTTTACAAAAGTTTTTTTTCTCAGTTTAGTCCGATACATATTCTTCTACATATTTTTGGTCAAAAAAAATCGCAATAAGCGTTTATTGATTGGTTTGCGCAAAAGTTATAGCGTCTACAAAATAGGGGATAGTTTTATAGCATTTTTATTAAAATATTTTTTTTACTAGTAATGGCGGCGATCAGCAATTTTTATCGTGACTGCGACATTATGGCGGACACATCGGACACTTTTGACACCATTTTGGGACCATTCACATTTATACAGCGAACAGTGCTATAAAAATGCACTGATTACTGTATAAATGTGACTGGCAGGGAAGGGGTTAACACTAGGGGGCAGGGAAGGGGTTAACTATGTTCCCTATTTGTGATTCTTACTGTGGGGGGAGGGGACTGACTGGGGGAGGAGACCGATCTGTGTCCCTATGTACAAGGGACACAGCATCAGTCTCCTCTCTCCCTGACAGGACATGGATCTCTGTGTTTACACACAGAGATCCACGTCCTGCTTCTGTAACTGCCGATCAAATGTACCTGGCGGACATCGCGGCCGCCAGGCACGCTCCTCAGCATCACGTGATGCGCGCCGCACAGCTGTTCCCCGCCGCGCGCCCTCGGCGGCGCGCGGCAGGATGTAAACAGAGAAGGACGTCCTGGGGACGTCCTCTCGGCACTTGAGAGCCGCGCTGCAGCCGTCTTTCGGCTATAGCGCGGGTCTCAAGTGGTTAAGATGAGTCACGGGAGTTCACACTCACTATTGTACTTACACCAAGTTACTTGATCAGGTTTTAAGGTATAACTACCCCTGATCCCCTACAATGACTACCTCCCATTGCTCCCACCAGTGGATGTGGGTTGGCATTACCAACACACACCCACTATATTTCTCTCCTTAGGATAACACCAGGAGACGTGTTTACTACTTCTCATTGCAAGTAACACTCATCTGGAGAGTTACTATAACCTTATTTTTTCTTTTTCTTACCTTTACCTTTTACTAAAACTTTCTCCTCCTTTTTCTCGCCTTTCTCCCTTCCTTCCTTCCTCTTCCTAATTTTACATATATTTTATTTTATCTTAAACACAGACCATTAATTTGACAGTAGGATATTCACGGTTGTCTCTTAAGTAAATAGATCATAATCTCTGATCTATCAAAATGTCATATACATCGATAAATAACCATTCTTTTGTGATATCCCACAATGTCAGGGGCTTGAATACACCAGAGAAAAGAGTATCGCTACTTCGTGAACTACATAAAGCTAAGCCTGTGGTGGTATTTCTCCAGGAGACTCACTTCAAAACAGGTAACATCCCCAAACTACATGACAAACACTATCCACAAACCTTTCACGCAACTAACCCCACATCCAAATCTAAAGGAGTTTCCATTCTATTACATAAGAATTCAGAGATTGTTGTTTCACAACAATTAACGGATGCAGAAGGGAGATACATCTTCCTCAAAGGTGAATGGGCGGGGATTCCAATTACGTTGGCCAATGTATATTTTCCTAATTCCGCACAAATCACATTTTGCCAACATGTAATTGATGAACTAAAAAGCTTTGCAACAGGTTGCATCGTGTTTGGGGGGGATTTTAACTTAGCTCTGAATCCCTTACAGGACACATCAGATGGCAAATCTAGTGTGCCATATAAAAAACTAAAGAAGATCAAAACACTCCTTGCCTCACTTACTTTAATTGACTCATGACGCTCATGTAACCCAACAGGAAAGGATTTTACATACTTCTCAGCAATACACAACAAATTCACACGCATTGATTACATCTTCCTTACACAAAGAGACTTACCCCTCTTACAATCAGCCAAGATTGGAATAAAGACTTTCTCGGACCATGTACCCATATCAATGACCTTGCATAAAACAAACAGAAGGCCTAGAGCCACAAATTGGAGGTTAAACCCTTCCCTGCTCATTGATATGGCAGACGCAAACAAAATATCAGAAACAATTAAATATTATTTTAAAGAAAACGAGTCGGAAGACATATTACCTATGAACATATGGGAAGCTCACAAATGCGTGGTCCGAGGGGAATTTATCAGGTTGGGGGCTGCAAAAAAGAGAGAAGCTGAAAAAGAACTCTTGGCTTTAACGCAGGCTATAAGTGATATGGAAGCCAAACATAAACAATCTTTAGCAATTGAAACAGCCACAGCTTTACTTGAATTACGGAAAAAACTACAGTCTATTCTTAACCTCAAGGCTCAAAAGATCCTCTTTTCAAGAAGGGGGTTTTTCTATGAACATGGGGATAAATCAGGTAAATTTTTAGCAAAAGCATTAAAAGAAACATTGTTATCCACAAATATTTCATTAAAACTAGACAAGACCGAATAACTAATGATACTCAAAAGATTGCCCGACGATTCCAAGAATATTATACAGATCTGTATAATCTACCACCTACACACAAACCCAAAGACCTTACAGGACCAAGAGCAGAAATAATTCACAAATTCCTCACAGATAGCGGACTCCCCACTCTAAATGACACAGACACACAAACATTAGAGGAACCAATAACAGTACTAGAAATGACCAAAGCTATTAAATCCCTTAAATCAGGGAAATGCCCAGGACCAGACGGCCTCACGGCACACTATTACAAGACATTCTCCGATATCCTGACACCTCACCTCCTCAAGACTTTGGACTCACTAAAAAACCCACAAGCCATCTCTGAAGACTTTTTAAGAGCCCATGTAACGGTATTACCTAAACCTAATAAAGACCCAACAGACTGTGCCAATTACAGACCGATATCCCTACTTAACCTTGACTTGAAATTGCACGCAAAAATACTAGCAAACCGACTAAGACCTTTACTGAATCAACTAATAGGACCAGAACAGGTGGGATTCATGCCTAGCAGGGAAGCCAAAGATAATGTGATAAAAGCTATGAACCTCATACATAAAACACACAGATAAACACGAAGGCATGCTATTATCAACTGATGCGGAGAAGGCCTTCGACCGAGTGTCGTGGGACTTCCTATTTGCCGCATACTCCCATATAGGTCTAAAAACACATATGCTAACTTGGATAAAGGCCTTATACCACAACCCGACAGCCCAGATCAAAATAAATGGTACACTATCTGACAAAGTAAGAATTCAAAATGGGACTAGACAGGGATGCCCATTATCACCCCTGCTATTCATTCTCACCCTGGAACCACTAATCCGCACTATAAATAAACTACAGTAGGTGCCGCCGATATTGTGTTTCTATCGCGCTCCCATCGCCGAGATTCTCGGCGACAGGAGTGCCGAGATGTCGGCAGCAGGGTGGCGACACGTGTCGCGCTCGCTGCAATGGCGACACTGTATTGAGCGGGGATCCGACTTGGATTACCGCCAATACCAGGCACTGCGTTTGGTATGAATCCTGAGCGGGAACTCCACGCCAATTTTTAAAGAAAAAAACGGCGTGGGTTCCCCCTCCAGGAGCATACCAGGCCCTTGGGTCTGGTCTGGATTTGAAGGGGAACCCTACGCCGAAAAAACGGCGTGGGGGTCCCCCTCAAGATCCAAACCAGACCCTTATCCGAGCACGCAACCTGGCAGGCCGCAGGGGAAGAGGGGGGACGAGAGCGGCCCCCCTCCCTCCTGAACCGTACCAGGCCACATGCCCTCAACATGGGGGGTTTACTATAGGCTTCACATGACGTCACAGTCACATGGTCCCATGACGTCACAGTCACATGTTCCGGGGCTTATTAAAGGGGGCTCCCGGATTCCGATAAGCCCCCCGCCCGCAGACCCCAACAACCAACGGCCAGGGTTGTCGGGAAGAGGCCCTGTCCTCATCAACATGGGGGCAGGGTGCTCTGGGGTGGGGGGGCCGCAGGTCGCCCCCCTGCCCCAGAGCACCAAACCCCCCATGTTGAGGGCATGTGGCCTGGTACGGTTCAGGAGGGAGGGGGGGCCGCTCTCGTCCCCCCCTCTTCCCCTGCGGCCTGCCAGGTTGCGTGTTTGGATAAGGGTCTGGTTTGGATCTTGAGGGGGACCCCCACGCCGTTTTTTCGGCGTAGGGTTCCCCTTCAAATCCAGACCAGACCCAAGGGCCTGGTATGCTCCTGGAGGGGGAACCTACGCCGTTTTTTTCTTTAAAAATTGGCGTGGAGTTCCCGCTCAGGATTCATACCAAATGCAGTGCCTGGTATTGGCGGGAATCCAAGTCGGATCCCCACCTATCGGCAATGCGTGTCGCTCATCGTGAAAGGAACATTTTTTCCTTTCCCGATGACGAGACAGCTCGGCGCTGGCTCTCGCGACGGAGCTCATAGGGTGTCAATATCGCCACTAGAAGCGGCGAGATTGACACAATATCGGCGGCACCTACTGTACTTGACATTCATGGTTTCAATGTCAATGACAAAATATATAAATGCGCAGCATATGCAGACGATTTACTGTTTTTTATATCCCAACCACATATCACCATGCCCAACTTATGTAACGTATTCTCCCAATATAGCTATATATCAAATTTCTAAATTAATTACAATAAATCTGAAGCTTTGAACTTGACACTATGGGAAACCACACTAAATAATGCAAAAAACAATTGCAAATTTAAATGGGAAACAACATCCCTCACATACTTGGGGATACAATTAACTCCGAAATTAGACTCAACGTACAAAGTCAATTTTCAACCACTCTTACAAAACATTACCAAAGATCTAGAGAAGTGGACATTGAAATTTTTTTCTTGGTTTGGCAGGGCAGCTATAATTAAAATGTCAATTCTGCCTCGAATACTATATTTTTTCCAAACAGTACCTATACTACTACCCTCGAAGTTCTTCAAATCCTTACATAGCTTGTTAAAAAAAATTCTTTGGGCCTCCAAAAAACCAAGAATCAGTCTGAACTTACTTACTATGAATAAACAAAATGCAGGCATGGGTTTTCCCAATTTAAAAAATCATTACCTAGCTACGCATCTAACTAGAATCATAGATTGGACTTGCCACAATGAGAATAAAGATTGGGTGGGATTGGAGAATAGCATGGGACCTATACCGGTGTCACACACCCCATGGATACCCTGGAACTCATGTCCGAAAATACTGAAACAACATCCCCTCATAGGGGCAACACCAAAAAACCTACAAACAATTACTCAGAGACACTCACTCACATCCTCATTGGGGCCACTAACCCCACTGACAACTAACCCTGACTTCCCATTGGGAATGGATGGTTCTATCCGATCTCTTTGCAACAGAAACACACCACTCTTAGTTGCACACTGCTTAAAGAATTACAAAATCAAGTCTCATGTAGATTTGCAAAAGGAAGTAGGACAAATACCCCTACACATCACAGAATATCAACAAATACATGATTTCATCATGAACTCTCAAAGACAAAAACATTTCACTAGACCCTTAACGCCCTTCGAAACCATATGTTTCTTGGCTACCACGACCACAAAGAACATCTCCTTAACATACACCTGGTTGCAGTCCTATGATTTACAGGAGCCCAACAGACACAAAATATTCTGGGAAACAACCCTAAAAAGAACCTTTACGAGAGATCAATGGCTACAAGCCTGTGTGTTCGCACACAAATGCGCAATCAGTGTGAGATTACAAGAAACTTCATTCAAAATCCTAACAAATTCTTATATCACACCATACAAATTACACAAATGGTTCTCGACGGTTCCTGGACATTGTTGGCGCTGCAACCGGGAAGAAGGCACCTTATACCACATCTGGTGGGAATGTGACTTGATTAAACCCTTTTGGGACCAAGTAATCAAGATCATAAAACACATTACAGAAACGAAAATTCATTTAGACGCAGCTTGCTGTCTTATAAACATCACCAATTGCACCATGAGAAAATACAAAAACTCCTTGACCAGATTCTTAATCACTGCAGCAAAAACAGTGATACCGAGGCACTGGAGAGTGGAGAAGTACCGCCGCACCCACGATTAAAGAATGGCTAGAAGAGATACATCTACTCAGAGGTATGGAGGAGATCAGGGCTACATCACAGGA
The DNA here is from genome assembly GCA_029206835.1 of Rana muscosa. NCBI lineage: Eukaryota > Metazoa > Chordata > Amphibia > Anura > Ranidae > Rana > Rana muscosa. Next base: position 102,911,057 of record CM055122.1, on the reverse strand, counting down.
GAATACAGAAAAATTCAATAAAATGTGGCAACCGTGGATCATTTTTAAATACTCTGATTCCTATACCACCTTTACTCGAACATAGACCTTCAAATATAGAGAAACATGAATGAACAATATCTCTCCTTATTTTTATTTCCCTTCCTTCTATTCCCTTTCATTTCTATCATTATACCTTCTTCTATGGGCTTCTCCCTGAGGTCCACAAAGTTTTACTTTTGTTCCTTTCTTTTTGAGATTAAATAATCAATTTTTTCTACAAATATTCAGAGTATTTCTAAATAGACTATCGATGCAATGATCGGTTAATTACGAAGCCACTTCAATGGTTTTGATATTAAAATACTCTACTATTGAACTCAATTATACAATGTTATACTTTTATATGATACTTATGTACAAATGCTAGTATGATTGTACAAATGTTATTATTAAGCATTAATAAAAGCTTTATGGTTTAAAAAAAAAAAAAGAAGTTGAGTGCATGTGCTCAACGTCACATCCAGCGGTTGTCTTTGTGAAATAGACATATCAGTGCTGCCAGCATTGCTGCAGAGGTTGAAGGGGTGGGGGTCAGCCTGTCAGTGCTCAGACCATATACTGCATCAAATTAGTCTGCAGGACTGTTGTCCCAGAAGGTCCCATGTTGAACTTCCAGTGACCAGTATGAGAGAGTGAGGCCTTGTACACACGGCCGAGATTCTCGTTGAAAAAAACATGTTGTTTTTTTCGACGAGATTCTTGGACAAGAAACTTGTCCCGGCCGAGTGTACACACGCTCGTTTCAAAGAACCCGCGGTTCTTTGAATGGAGCATACGCGGTGACGTCATCGACTACGACGAGCATGCGCTAGTCACATTCGATGCCGTCGCCGCCATCTTGGTATACCCTACGTATGCCTAGGAAGCTACCGCGCATGCGTCGAATTCATTTCGAACATGCGCAGGCTTCCGGGAGGACAGGTAAGTGTACACACACTCACTTTTCTCGTCGAGAAACATGCCGAGGAGAATCTCGACGAGAAAATAGAGAGCAGGTTCTCTATTTTCTCGTCGAGGTTACTTGTCGGTTTTCTCGACGAGAAACCCGATAGCCGCGTACACACGACCGATTTACTCGGCAAGACCTCTCTGCCAGCAAGTTTCTTGCTGGTTCTTGCCGAGAAAATCGGTCGTGTGTACGAGGCCTGAGAGCGATAATGCCAAATTTAACATACCCGCTCCCCATTCGCACCTGAGACCTTGTAACACTAACGAGTCACATGACACAAGGGAGGGAAAATGGCTAATTGGGCCCAATTTGGACATTTTCACTTAGGGGTGTGCTCACTTTAGTTGCCAGCAGTTTAGACATTAATGGCTGTGTGTTGAGTTATTTTGAGGGGACAGCAAATTTACACTGTTGTACAAGTTGTACACTCATTACTTTACATTGTAGCAAAGTGTCATTTCGTCAGTGTTGTCACATGAAAAGATATAATGATATATTTACAAAAATGTGAGGGGTGTACTCACTTTTGTGAGATACGTATATATGTATATATGCATGTGTTGTACATATACAGTATCTCCTTTAGATGACACTAAAAGTACTTATATGAGAGCACCATGATTAGTGGACCATTATACCTTGAATATCATTGACAATAAGTGGCACTCAAGCTTTTTAAATTACAGGCCTGTTCTAGATCACTGCCCTGAAGTCTTAAACTAATTCTCTTTATGATGAATTCAATATATTTCAACTGACACTAAATGATAAAAAATAAAGCAAATGAGTTGCTTATTTGCATTTTTAAAGTTCACATTTTTCTCCTAAAAACCTTTATATGAATGTCATTTAAACTAAAATTGCTAAATATTGTTCATCGTCTATTCTTTTAAGTGTGTGACCAGGGAGATTCACTAGTTTCTTTGTTTTCTTTGTATGGACAACTTTCCAGGGTCAGAACAAACTGGTCTCAAGGCCACAGCAAGCACACAACCCTTTTTTTCCACAGATTGTCGCTATGTGGCTTTCTACAAAGCATCCATGGTCTGAGTTTTGTAGCAACTGTACTGCTGTCAGTAGATTCTTATAAATAACTGCATACATTCTTTAGATGTGAATATGTATTTATACTAGAAAGTACTGCAAGTTTATGCAGTCTATGCCATCCGCAGAAGCTTAGAATCGAACGTGCCTATTACACAAGCATACAGACTCACATAACACTTGGATCAGTTATGAATTAAGACAGTTAAACCTACCAGTATGTTTGTGAATTATGAAAGGAATTTAAAGCAAACATAGTGTAGCACACGGACCCTTTTCTCCTGCCTACCTTCTCCTTGTAGGGATAAAGGCACACCGTACCACATGCCCGGATCCTAATGGTTTAAGGTTGAGCAGTGTTCTTACAATTTTGGGTCCTGCAGCGAGTTACCTCCCGTCCATTGGTTCTCGTCCCTAGAGTATAGGGAAAAGTCTGTGCTCTTCCTCCCAAAGAAAGCCAATGTCCAAACAGTGTTTAAACTCCAAACAGACAAGTTTATTTTATCTTGCTGGAAACAGATTTGGGAATAGGTTGAAGATAAAGACAAAGTAGGTAGAGGGACAGGTCCAGGCACGCGACACCCAACTACCCCATTCTCCACCCAAGCCTGAGTATGAATTGCTCACCCAGATAGATCCCTCTCACAGCTCCAGCAGCCGGAGCGAAACACGAACAGTTCCTTTAAGTTAGTACCCATCACGGACAAGTCTAAGTAATCCTCTGCCACCGAATCCCTTAGCTACTGAGTTAGAACCTTGAAACTCCCATAGATTAATAGAGACCATATGGGACATGCCACAGGAGCCATACCGCAACCCATGAATCCTTCCCTCTGACAGGCAACCAGGCCCCTCCTTCACCATGAATTCCTTCACTGATCCATCGGACAGGTCCTCCCCTGGTTTCCTCTCCTTCAGAGTGGGCCACCCTCACACGGGGCTCCCTGGGACTCCAGTGTGTTGGCTGTAGACCCAGTTGAAGGTACTGGGCCCACCTGGAATGCTGCAGCCTCGAGCCAAAGATGCCCGAGACTCCTCGACCAGTTCACGCACCCCCCGGAGAGCAAGGCCACAGGGCGCGACTTTGCCACCAGGGGGTCCCTGGAATCCCCCTGACACACCACCCCCATGGGGCACACTCTCCTTACTTCTGGCGCCTGCCCTTCATGCACCCTCTCCCGGCATGCACAGCAGGCAGAACCCACCCACCACACGGCTGCCGAGAGAGGACACCAAGTCATATCACAACGCCACCTGTGGTTCAACCCGAGACCTGGGCAACAGCGCCACCTCAGGCCCAGGGGAACTAAACACTGGGCAACAACATGGCAGAGCAGAGTCAATATTAAACAGAACCGTAGAATCTGAGCCATACTATTGCCCAGACTGCCCCCAAATCTACAGCATAGCGACCCAGAAGATGCATACGTTATGCAGGTAGTATCCTTAGTATCCTTGGAAGGAATGTAAACCAGGAACCCAGTACTGAAAAAACAAGCAAGTTGTCCAGTTACAAACTCTACTGCAGTGTTTCTCAACTCCAGTCCTCAAGGCGCCCCAACAGGTCATGTTTTCAGGTTTTCCATTATTTTGCACATGTGATTTGATCAGTTTCACTGCCTTAGTAATTACCACAGCAGTTTCATCTGAGGGAAATCCTGAAAACATGACCTGTTGGGGTGCCTTGAGGACTGGAGTTGAGAAACACTGCTCTACTGTAATAAGGAAGTTAAAAGTAACCTGTACCTGCAAGATACAAAGTGCTGTTGTTACAGTACTGAAACACACAGGAAAGTTCTGGTCAATTGTACCAGAGAGATCTTAGCAAGGACTAACTTTTCCTTGCATTGTTGAAGGTGCCCCAAAGAAACATTGAGTGTCTTTGGTCTTATCAGAGAAAGACGCAAGAAAGTCCAGCAATTTATTTGTTCCTTTTAATAGTTTTTTTTTTTTTAATTATTCAACATACAGACCAAAACAATCCACATATATCGGCCTAGAGCCAAACAGTACCTATGTACATAGACAAAATATAGAGGATATGTCACTCCCAAATGAGCCTTTCAATGCTTTGACATCATGATTTTTTTAAGATACTAGCACATGTCGCCTGGAAATAGTATTAATGGGCTTATTCAATGAACAGTCTTATAAAATAAAAAAAACACAAAGTACAGTGACTTCCTCAGCTGTGTATACCAAATCCTTATATCAATGAGGCTGAGAGCAGTGAAAATGGGAGTATGCTCCCTCACTAAGATTTTTGGCCATAGCGCTGAAGAACAGAGTTATTGTAAAATAGTAATTTTTGATAGCTTGTAAGTTAAAGGGTAGATAGATATACCCAAAACTTTTCTTTTAGATTTGAAAAGCGTAAGGAAGATTTAGAACCTCCGTTGTTTTTTTTTATTTTTACTACTGCCTCTGTTGCTGCTGGGGTAATAACACTCCCTAATTTTGCCTGGCAACCATACTCATCAGGAAAGAAATGATGGAATATTAAAAATTTAGGCTGGGTTCTCATACAGTATATTACCAAAAGTATTGGGAAGCTTGCCTTTACACGCACATGAACTTTAATGGCATCCTAGTCTTAGTCCGTAGGGTTCAATATTGAGTTGGCCCACCCTTTGCAGCTATAACAGCTTCAACTCTTCTGGGAAGGCCATCCACAAGGTTTAGGAGTGTCAGACACTGATGTGGATGAGAAGGTCTGGCTCGCAGTCTCTGCTGTAATTTATCCCAAAGGTGTTCTATCGGGTTGAGGTCAAGACTCTGTGCAGGCCAGTCAAGTTCTTCTACCCCAAACCCCGCTCACCCATGTCTTTATGGACCGTGCTTTGTGCACTGGTCCAAATCATTTGGTGGAGGGGGGATTATGGTGTGGGGTGGTTTTTCAGGGGTTGGGCTTGGCCCCTTAGTTCCAGTGAAGGGAACTCTTAAGGCATCAGCATACCAAGACATTTTGGACAATTTCATGCTCCAAAATTTCTAGGAACAGTTTGGGGATGGCCCCTTCCTGTTCTATCATGACTGCACACCAGTGCACAGAAAAGGTCCAAAAAGACATGGATGAGCATTCCAAAAGGGTACTGTGCGTGTTTGGGTCCAGTTCAGGTGCAAATTCAGGCAAAAATTTAGACCTGATTTACACCTGAACTGGTGAACAGGAATGCACCTCACCCCATGCTGGAAACCGTGGCTGCACATATGTGAACCTGGCCTTACCGTTGCCAGTGCCACCAAAGCATGAGATGAGGATACATATATACTGTTGGACACCAAGGATTCTCTATGCCCATTAGTCTCCAGCACCAATGAATTGGTGATTATTATTTTTTTAGACCATTCTCAAAATACCTTCCTAGTACTGAAGCATATGCTGGTCTCATGATGAGGGCATCAGCTTGCATATTTGCTGTACTGGGCTGGTAGAATCAGGAGAGGACAGATGAATATGCTTTAAAGAATATAAGTTCATCACTATGGAGATCACAAGCACTATACTCACTGGTCTCACATTTGCTGCTAAAATAAGATACTGTCATTTAAACATTCCCCAGCATTCGTACTGTATACAATGCATGTATAAACATGCTGGGATTATTTATTATGCCCCTAAGAAAATAGGCATAAATCTCTTCCTAAGGGTGGCCTTGAAGGCATTTCTGGTCATTTCTGAAAAGAAATATTTTTAAGTGGTCTGCTTCTCAGAACTAGCTCATCAGATCACTGCTTTATTGCATGCATATAGCAGCTACAAGGGTACCTGCAGCCCCAGAGCACATAAGCTCTACACCGATGATGCACTTTAGTTATGTAGTCCAGGGGTTGCTACTAAAGTTATTATGTTGAGTAGTTTATTGTTTCTCAAGTAAGGGTTTGGCTCCCTATAGCAGTGTTTCTCAACTCCAGTCCTCAGGGCGCCCCAACAGGTCATGTTTTCAGGTTTTCCCTCAGATGAAACAGCTGTGGGAATTACTAAAGCAGTTAAACTGATCAAATAACCAGTGCAAAACAATGGAGAGCCTGAAAACATGACCTGTTGGGGCGCCTTGAGGACTGGAGTTGAGAAACACTGCCCTATAGTGACCGCTGAACTCTGTCAGGATTTTTCCTTCTGTTTGAGAAGCAAACAGCCATGCATTGTGGGATATGTAGTTTGGATGAGGAAGTGACTCATATTGTTTGAATCAGTTTGGAACTACAGGACCCGCAATGCCAAGTCACAGAACAGCCTGCTGGAAAGAGAGATAAAAGGACAGGTGTGGCCTGCTTTCGGCCTCTCTGGATGACATTCAGCTGCCAGCAGGAGGTCTGTATGTGTGTGACCAGGAGTGAGAGACTGCGGCTTACAGCAGAGATCCAGATCGCCCGCCCCAGAGGGATCTTTGTGGACGGCCCTGCTAATCGAGCAGGTGGATCGGCCTGCGCTTCAGAGCATTTGAAGCCATCTGCCTTCCTGCGGCGGCGCCATCTTCACTGACGGAAGTACCAGAAGGAGATTCCGGACGGAGTCTACCAGCCTGCTCGGATCCACAGTGGTGAGAGGGCACCTGCCCATCCAAGTAGTGAGTGCAGTATTGCTGAGTGAGTTTCTTTCCTACAGACTGCTGGTGAGACTTGTAGTTCCACTGCTGTGGATCTGCTACACCTGAGCATCTTACAACCAGACTTTGGGGCCTCGCTTTTCTCCCCTGTGCTGTAAGGTCAGTACTGTAGTACTCACACATATAAGAATGAATTTACAAGTGGGAACAGTTCTTCAGCTGAGCAATCAATAGCACCTTATTCTACAGTTATTGCCCTTTTGTTTCTTTTGAATTAAAAGGAAATACACAAGTCAACACTGCAGTATAATACAAGGCTAGCTGAAGGCATCCAGAAATTAAGGAACATTTACCACTTTATTCTTCTACAAAGCTTTACTGCTCTACATTGGAGTTCTGCTCTGAACTGCAACCTAGGGGGAGCCATTTAGTCAGATATAGTTAGAACTTGCATTGTATTACTGTATTCATTGTGTGTACATTCTCTTTGTGTATTGGTCTGTGTGCTGAGGCCTCAGTGGGAAGGTATTCAATACATGTGTTAAAAGTATTGAAGGCCTATCTCCCTGTGCACCTGTTCACATATACCCCTTCAGGTTGCTACCAGGTACAAATGTATGATATAATTGCACTGAATAATACTTCTGTCAATCATAACCAGTGTTCATTCATTGTTTAATCATACCATTTCCTTGTATTTTTCTTTACCATAGTAAACATTTCTGAGTGGTTCAGTGATTTTGTCTAAGTTTCTCATTATTAACGTGGTATTTCAGAATGGAACCCAAGGTGTCAGAGGTAAGAGAGGGTCTGAAGAGTCGGGGTGGCCTGTGGGGTATAGAGTCAATCAGCAGTGGGGGTACCACTACAATTACATAATTCTGAAAAATGTAAATATTAGATAAAAAAAATTCCATTGAGTTTTAATTATCAAAAGAATCTTAAAGTTATGTGATTGCTTTGACAATCGCAGTAAGATTCTAAATAACTAGTGCAGGCTAGAAAATGAAAACAACCCAAATGATTTCTAGGTTCAACATAGGGACATAGAAAAGTGACAAAAAAAAGCCAAATGATCCATTGATTTTGCCATTTTTTAGGAGGAGGGCAGGGAGGGTTGTTCGCCCTAGGGCAGGAAGAGTGTTACTAGTATGATCACCAGGGCAGAATAAAAAAAATAACTTTGATTACAGAAAACCAATGTAGCCTCTACATCTAAGGATTGGTAAACTTTAATAAAAACATTATTGTTTTTAGGTTTGGCCTTTAAAGTTTGCTGGAAACAATAAAACTGTATTAAAAACAGCTACAGTATCTCACAAAAGTGAGTACACCCCTCACATTTTTGTAAATATTTTAATAAATCTTTTCATGTGACAACACTGAAGAAATTACACTTTGCTACAATGTGAAGTAGTTAGTGAGTGTACAGCATGTATAACAGTGTAAATTTGCTGTCCCCTCAAAATAACTCAATACACAGCCATTAATGTCTAAACCGCTGGCAAACAAAAGTGCCACCAGTCATTTTGTCACCAGTCAGAGCCCCTAATAAAAATCAGTCATATGATGACGCTGTACTACACTGGTGACAATATGTATAAAAAACATTTGACCAAAAATTACAAAAAACTTGCTTTGCCTCTTTCTAAATGCCTCACATTGTCTATATTCCAAAATAGTTTATTTGGAAACATATTTGTACTGTCCTAACATTTTAGGGCCTCAAGAAATGAGTTTGTTAGTACATCAGAATGTAGACTCTAAAATTTTCATGAATACCAATTAATATACTTATTGGGATTTGTTTTACCAAAGACATGTAGTAGAATAAATTTTTGCCTAAACTTATGAAGAAATGTGATTGTATTTGATATGTTTTATGACAGAAAGTAGAAAATATTTTCGATGCTTTTTTTGTTTATTTATATCGCAAAAAATAAAGAACACAGTGGTGATCAAATACCACCAAAAGAAACAAATACTTCAGTGTACAGTGTTGCATGATTGCGCAATTGCCAGTTAACCACTTAAGAACCGCTCACGGTATATGTACGTCAGCAGAATGGCACATACAGGCACAATCACGTACCTGTACGTCCCCTTTAACTGCCTACCGTGTGGTCGTGCGCGCGCCGGTGGCGGCGCGCTCGCGACCCTGCAGTCATCCCCGTGAGTCGGACCGCGATGGTTTCATCATGAAGGATGGAGCGGGGAGATGTTAGTGTAAACACAACATCTTCCCGCTCGCATATTGTCACTTTCCCCGATCTCCACTCTGTGTAATCAGAGCGGAGATCAGTGACGTGTCACTCGTAGCCACGCCCCCCCTCAGTTAGTAACACGTCCCTAGGCACACTTAACCCCTTCAGCGCCCCTAGTGGTTAACCTCTTCACTGCCAGTGTAATTTTTACAGTAACCAGTGCATTTTTATTGCACTGTTTACTGTAAAAATGACAATGGTCCCAAAAATGTGTCAAAAGTGTCCGATATGTCCGCCATAATGTCGCAGTCACGAAAAAAATTGTGCCATTACTAGTAAAAAAAATAAAATATTAAAATGCCATAAAACTATCCCCTATTTTGTAAATGCTATAATTTTTGCGCAAATCAATAAACGCCGATTGCGATTTTTTTTTTACCAAAAATATGTAGAAGAATACGTATCGGCCTAAACTGAGGAAAAAAAAAGTTTTTTTTATATATTTTTTGGGGATATTTATTATAGCAAAAAGTAAAAAATATTGAATTGATCAAATACCACCAAAAGAAAGCTCTATTTGTAGGGACAAAAAAGGATGTCAAGTTTGTTTGGGAGCCACGTCGCACGACCCTGCAATTGTCAGTTAAAGCGACGCAGTGCCGAATCGCAAAAAGGGGCCTGGTCTTTATGCTGCGTATTGGTCCGGGGCTTAAGTGGTTAAAGTAGAGCAGTGCTGAATAGCAAAAAAATGCCCTGGTCATGAAAGAGGTAAAACCTTCTGGAGCTGAAGTGGTTAAGGTAACAAATGTCTAGCCTTTAGAACCACTTTACATTCCTTTGGTTTGGTTAGGCTTCAAGCAAAATGGACATTTTAGCACTATTTCCTAACTTTGAGCATTCATTCCTGATCAGTTCCTTTTTTTTAATTTCTTAATCCCCACACACCCTTCGTGAATTTTTATCAATGCAATTCAATTGGATTTGGTTATAATGAACTTTTACCTCAGATCATCCATACAAATAAACTCTTCAAAAAAGTTCCAGAGTGATCCCCTGTGTGTCAACGCATTTCACCGCTAGGCTTCATCAGGACACATTCAGAGATCTTTAGGAAAGGAAACGGGTCTCACTATCTAGAATAAAACATATGTATTACAATTTTCTAAACCGCCACCCGCGAGTCAATGGTTAACTGACTAGTGCCCCACCACAGCCAACGCTTGTTCAGTACCAGTCTAAATACCAAGGTTGAAAATGTCCAGGCCAATACGATTCAAATGAACGCTGTCAGGGTGTAACAGGTTGGTATTGTCACCTTCCAAATCCCTATGATGGATGACAACACCGCCTATCTGCTGAACAAATTTGCAAACCTAAGAATCAACTTTTTGTCTAAATTGTTCCTGGAAAGGTCCAGGAACATGGCATGCCCAGATTAAATGAGGCACAATCTCTAGCCAAACAACAAACAAACTTGTGAAGACAACGCAACAATGGGCAATGTCTTGTTTGATAGAAGAAAAATGGTTCACAGAACGGGCATAACCCACATCCTTACCCCCAGCATGTTGCACTAGCACAATGGGGCCGGAAGGTAATTGTCGGAGACTAAGACATTCAGGCAATACCTGTGACCAGCATAATCCCCGAAAACTGACCCTTACCATCTTGGGTGCAAAACCCAGGTTTCTCCCATAGTGCCTGAACTCCGCTCTGATTATCCAGATCAAAGCTGGAAGGGAGCCAGAAATTTAAATAGAAGGTGTGGGCAGACACACAAAAAAACTGAATCATTCCCACCAACCCAGACGCTGCAGTTCAACATTTGAGAATCCCATGCATGAAGCAGCAGTAGCCGCATCTATATGGAAGGAGTGAGAGGAAAAATCCATAGGGGAAGACCTAATTTACAGAGGCAAAAACAAAAGATCCTTGCAAATTGAAATCTGCTTAAGCTAGACGAATCATCATGAACCAGAAAAGACAGAGAGGAGGGGCGGACTGCAAAAAAATTAGACACCAAATGGACAGGACAAAAAGGACCACTGTACACCTGCAGCACTATTCTTTTACCCTTGCCGGCCTGGTTAGTCTTAGAGGAATGCAAAATAATGGATACACACCTGTCCCAGATCAACACATCCTCAGCTCTAATACCACCAGCCGTTCACCTGTCTTTTAAAACAAGCTCACCAAGAGATTTTTAAGCTGAAAAACAAATGGAAGGTAGCACAGAGCACACCAGCAAAGATCTGCAACGAGGAGGAAGGTAATAGTACAGCACTACATATAGGCCAGTAAAAACTGGACTGTAACTCAAATGTGACCATAAATGGAAACACACAAAAAAGTGAGAAGGGGCAGTCTGAACGCCCTACCCAATATATATAAAATGTCCACAATAATAAACAAAAACAAAAAAATTAAGAGTGTCCAAAACAGTGGGTAAATAACAAGGAATGGATGTAAAACTTCTGGCACAATTCTTCACGTGGATGGTGACATTCATGTGTGCTTACCAGAAACGTTGGACCCGAATGTCATACGACAGTGGATCAATCGAGCTTGAGAGTATCTCCAACGGCTGCTCCACAGGAACGTCCCCGGATCTCTGATGGATGTAGAGGTATACCGGCTAGACAATCGGATGTCTTCAATCCTGGGTGGAACTGATGGATGCAGTACTTCTCAGGTCTCCAATACCCCCAAGGCTGGAGATCCCACCAGAAGACTGTCACTCTGGATCCCGGTATTCAACCGGACGATGGGATACGATCAAACTTAAATGGAAAATACCCCGACAAGGGTATTGTAGAAGGACCAACTGGAGAAAACTCACCAATTTCATGCAAAGAGAAGAAAAAAATAGGGGGCTCCAATGGTGTAGGTCAAAAAAATTGGGTTTTTAATCAGAAAAACACCAACATACAAAGATAAGAGACCTGAATTGGTCCTTTGGGCTCGCTACATAGATGACATCCTCCTCCTATGGAAGGGCGACCAGCGATCCCTGGAGGATTTTATGTCCTTACTTAACTCCAACACCAGAGGTATACGTTTGACTTACAAAACAAGTTTGTCCTCCGTACACTTTCTGGATTTGGAAATTAAAGTGGTCGAGCAACAATTGGAGTTCTCCACTTTTTTCAAACCTACCGACCGGAATGGCTACATTCCGGTCGATAGTTGTCACCATACTCAATGGTTAAAATCTGTACCACGCAGTCAGTTTCTCCGTTTACGGAGAAACTGTACCAGAGTGGAGGACTTCATTGCACAGTCTTCGATTCTTAAGGGCAGATTTTTGGAAAAGGGACACCTGCCCACGGAACTTGATGGCGAGATCGATCGAATCCTGCGGATTGATCGAGATTCGCTATTACAAGTAAAACCCAAAAAGATCATGGACACCAAGTTTAGATGGTCTTTCTTTACTACCTACTCGGTGCAATCCAGACAGGTAAAAGAGATTTTGAAAAAACATTGGGGTCTCCTTCAAAATGATAGACTCCTGGGACCTGTCCTTCCTGAAAGGGCGGGTGTGATTTTCAGGGGAGCGAGATCCATCCAGGGGCAGATAGCCCCTAATTTGATGGATCCCCCCAGCAAGCCCTCATTCTTTCCGGAATGTAAAGGCTTCTTCCCTTGCCGTAAATGTAAGGTGTGTTTACACAATACCAATGGGAAACGTAAGAGCGTCACCTTTCAATCATCTGTCACCTTGCGTATCTACCAGATGAAGCGCTTCACCACTTGCGCCAGTCAATATATTGTGTATCTTCTAACATGTCCTTGCAAACAACAATATGTAGGACGCACGATTAGAACTTTCTCCATTCGTGTGAACAAACATATTGCGAAGATTAAGAAAGGAAAAATTAATCACAGTGTCCCCAGACATTATTTGCAATATCACAATCGTGATTCTGCAGGGACACAATTCCTGGTTATAGATCAGTTCGTGCCGCACTGGAGAGGGGAATCCCGATTACGGGGTGTCTCCCGTTTGGAGACCTATTGGATTTTTGAGTTGCGTACCTACACGCCGTTCGGAATGAACGTAGAGTGGGACGTCAACTCGTTCATTAATTCAGCTTAAATGCTTGACTCGCTTTTCTAATATTCTCTCTCTTTTATTACTGCATTTGTTCTATTTTTGGCATCATTTTGTGGTTTTTAGAGGATGTATTATACATACTGTTCAGTATTGCAACTTAACATGTCTGTGTGTTTCATATTTCCTCTCCTTGAGGATATTGTGTGGCTTTTACTGCAATTCACATTGCCATCGCTAGATGGCGATGTGTGTTTCAGATTCCCAGTCCTATTTATACTGACCCAGTTTATTCATTAGATCAATGGGATCCTATACCCGCGGCCTTTGGGATGTCCCCTCGCAGCCCTTTACGACTGGGGGTGACTCCCAGACCGTTTGGGAACATAGGTGTTTCCCCTCTGATAGATTTGTTTCCGTGGGAGTGACGCCGGCGTGGCCTTCCTTCATGTCTTATTGACATGATGGATGTGATGCCCGGTCACATGATCGCCGGGCTCACTGCGCCACTCCCACTGCAGTATTGGTATAGTTTTTTGTTCCCTCCCCCTCCTCTCATTGGCCTGATCGCGGTGAGGGCGACGCCAGTGCAGCCTTCTTCCATGTCATTCAGACATGATGGGCGTGACGCTGGGTCACATGATCGCCGCGCTGATGGCGCCGCCCCATTACGTGATCACACATATTACAGGCTGCGCGTCGTCTGTTTCCTTGACGACGCGCTCCTGAGTATATCCTATGATATCCCTCTATTTATTCAAATGACCTTCTGGGTCATGTGATGGTCTGAAGGAGAATGTGATTGGGCGCATTTTCGGTGTGCTCCCGGTCACATGAGCCGGATGTTAGTCACAATCTCCTGCTCTAAGATCTATCTGGCTTTTGTTACTGGTTATTTCCAGCTTCCTGGACATAATGATTGGGTAATATCTTAATTTATTCCCCAGTCCAATCGTGTGTCCCTTTGCATTTTTATGTAATGTTAGTTTCCATTGGCTAGAGATCTCATTGTGTGTTTGTTGAGGCATTGATTGGACTGACACCATCGCACGGCTGATTGGTTGGAATTTGGCGGACTTTTTGATGGTATGTTTGCCATGTGCTACTACCTGCCACTTCCTGGTTTTATTGATTTGAACCAGGAAGGGCTTGTTCCCTGTGCTAGGATTGGTCCCCCACGGGGAAGCACTATCATGATTTGGTCATGTGATTGTTGTTTGTCCAATCAGAATTCCCGCCTTTATGAAATGTTGTTCCATTGGTGGGTCATTGATTATGACTCCCATAACTTTTACTATATATATATATGGCAATTTGGGGGAGCAGGTTAATGCCCCTGTAGATGTCCTGTTAGGAATGAAACGCGTCGGGATATGCATTTTGCTTCCCATGTTGTCTTTTAATATATGAACTGTGATCACTTTTTATCTTTGTATGTTGGTGTTTTTCTGATTAAAAACCCAATTTTTTTTGACCTACACCATTGGAGCCCCCTATTTTTTTCTTCTCTTTGCATGAAATCGGTGAGGAAAAGTTTTTTCAGTTTTCTCCAGTTGGTCCTTCTACAATACCCTTGTCGGGGTATTTTCCATTTAAGTTTGATCGTATCCCATCGTCCGGTTGAATACCGGGATCCAGAGTGCCAGTCTTCTGGTGGGATCTCCAGCCTTGGGGGTATTGGAGACCCGAGAAGTACTGCATCCATCAGTTGCACCCAGGATTGAAGACATCCGATCGTCTAGCCGGTATACCTCTACATCCATCAGAGATCCGGGGACGTTCCTGTGGAGCAGCCGTTGGAGATACTCTCAAGCTCGATTGATCCGCTGTCGTATGACATTCGGGTCCAACGTTTCTGGTAAGCACACATGAATGTCACCATCCGCGTGAAGAATTGTGCCAGAAGTTTTACATCCATTCCTTGTTATTTACCCACTGTTTTGGACACTCTTAATTTTTTTGTTTTTGTTTATTATTGTGGACATTTTATATATATTGGGTAGTAGACATGTGCATTCGTTTTCGTCCGAATGCATTTTCGTCCGAATTTCAGCTATTTTCGTTATCGTTTTAACAAACGAAAACGAAAGCACAGAATCCGAAAACCGAAAGATCCGACATAAACAAATGCTTTATTTTCGTTTTCGTTGCTACAACAGTTCGATATAGATAGGAGATTCGACGTGACGCTGACAATAACAATCTGTGTCTATCGAACCTGTGGTCGAATGTGCCTAACCTTAACTCTATTAGTCCAAGATTATTCTACATAGGAGAGAAAAGATTCGACATTATAGAGAGAAAAGATTCGACATAGGAGAGAAAGATTTGACATAGGAGAGAAAAGATTCGACATAGGAGAGAAAAGATTCGACATAGGAGAGAAAAGATTTGACATTATAGAGAGAAAATATTCGACATAGGAGAGAAAAGATTCGACATAGGAGAGAAAAGATTTGTTATTATAGAGAGAAAAGATTCGACATAGAGAGAAAAGATCACTGCTGGAATTGGGTGGGGGAAGTAAAATAAAAATAAAGTTGATGATGAATGTTATTGGCTGATTGTAACCAAAGAGGAGGAGCAGTAAAATAGCTAGAATGACGAAGATTCGACAAAGCATCGAAAGTTAGAAAATTCGACGGTGCAGCAAAACTGTACGACGCTGCAATCGTACATTTCCGGTCAAATGCATCCGCCCATAGGCTATAGAAGAATTCTAATGTTGGTTGACTAGTAATAGTAATGAATAAATATAATTATTACTAGTCATACAACATTAGAATTCTACTATAGCTTGTGGGCGGAACATTTGACCGGAAATGTATGATTGCAGCGTCGTACAGTTTCACTGCTCCGTCGAATCTTCTTTGAACATTCGACAGACACCATAAGCCTTCAATGACAGATTCGACCTTAATTAATTCAGATTTTCGGACGAATGCAATTTCTAACGAAAAACGAAATAAATAAAAACGAATTTCGGGAGTAACTAAATAAATTTATTTTTCGGACGAAAACGAAATTCCAAAACGAAATATTTCAGTGTGCACATGTCTATTGGGTAGGGCGTTCAGCCTGCCCCTTCTCACTTTTTTGTGTGTTTCCATTTATGGTCACATTTGAGTTACAGTCCAGTTTTTACTGGCCTATATGTAGCGCTGTACTATTACCTTCCACTTTGTTTGAATTTGTCACATTCCAGCACAGCTGCTTCACCTCCCTCTATAGAGTTGTTATTATTTATGTGTTTTTTGGGTAGCGCATTTATTTCTTTTTATCCAAGATCTGCAACGAGACTGGGTGATGAGAGTCAGGGACCTGCCTTGTCTGCCTCCAGCCCTTCAAAATTAGTTGAATATAAACATCCTTTGTGGCATCCTCCCAACCAAAAGACCAAAACCAAAAGGATAGGGCTGACAGAGCCAAGCCCACTGAGGAACCCAACGCGCCTTTGCCATGTAAAAACATGAACAGAGCCAGGCGTCGGTCCTGGTAGGAGGATAGGGAAAACTCACCGCTCGACGAAGAAACCCAATCGTCCCAGACTGGGCAATATGAAATCCACATGCGTGAGGAGAGGGGAGACCGGAGAGGTTCTAAAGGGCATAGAAAACAAGGTTCCACAAATATTTTGGGCAGGGAAGGCCCTCCGGTGCAGCCAATGGAACCCGGAAGCAGAAACTGTCGAGCTGAAAATGAGAAAGCGCATCGACAATGTTATTTGATACACCAGGGACATGCTTCACCTTAAACCAAATATTCAATTGAACCGTCTAAGTATGAAAAAACTAAGTAAAGAAACCACTGGGGGTGAGCTGGCCAAAAGAATGTGAACTATACTCACGTTGTCCATCCAAAACACTACCCATCTGTTCCGCAATCTCTCACTCCAGAGCTCAATGGCCACAATGTTAGGAAACAACTCCAGTAATGTGAGATTACACAACAACTTTTTCCCTTGGGCCCATGAGGGCAGCCAGGGCTCTGCGGACCATTCCCACTCCAGCTGCCAGTTTGGGACCTCCACTAACTGTCATCAGGAATGGCCATTGAAAGATTGTAAAAAGGTCAACCAATCATCCAAATCATGAAGCATCGGTCTGGTGATCCGAACATAATGATGGGGAGCCAAAGTAACCTTTCATCGCCTAGGATAGATGTTGACAGAAAGCCATGCCCATGAGCATCACTCTACAAGCAGAAACAAGGTGACCCAGAAAGGACTGAAGCTGCTGCAGCTGGATCTTCCTGCCCCTGTTGATGACTGTTTTAGTCGAAACGCGTCAGACTTGCATTACTGCACCCCACATTGCTTTTAATCTTGTGATCACCTTTTTAATTTTATGTCATATTTCTGCATGACATTTTTTATTAATAAACCCTGATACGGTTTTATTGACCTGCACCATTGGGAGCCATCCCTTTTGTCTCTATTTTTGTTTCCATTCTTGGTTACTTTGAAGCCCATATGCTGGAGGAGTGCTGCTTTTGTATCCCAATCCATTGGATCATCCTCTCCAGGACTGCTTAAGACGTCCACGGCATCTGTTCCATTGTCTTCGGTCGCTGAGACCCCAAGCCTATCTGATCCACTGCCATACAGTAGATGAGTCCACCTGTTGTGGTAAGAGTACCCCATCTATTCTTCACTTCAAGTATTTGATTTCAACAGTCAACTTGTTGTTCCTGCTGCCCTGGTTATTCTGCGGGAAGGCATTCACGGTGTATGGACTTCGTCTCAGTTCACAGAAGTCACTCACAATATTGTTGCACCTACTCATTTTGGACTTCACAGAATTAATTTGAGTTTATCCACTTCCAGTTTTCACAGTGTTTATGATTTTGTGGACTTTAGAATCACAGAAATATTCATACCACAGCTATTCATACTTCATTGGGACTGTTTTTCTTTCATTTTCAATTTAGTTCCTCCTTGCCTGTCATCAGGCAAGCAAGATACCTTCCAAACTGTGTCAATTTCTATGCCCAAAAAGGATAACACATAGACAAGGCCCTCAGTCTTGTCAGCCAAAAGCGGAATACCAAGCTGCCCGCAAATATCCTGGAACGAGGAAAGGAGAACCTGACACTGGTCACTATTCACTGAGCCTACAAAAAGAAAATCTTCCAGATAATGCAGTGATGACTTGAGGCCAGAGACCTGTCCCACAATCTATACAAGAAAATTGCTAAAGAGTTCAAAATAATAACATCCCATGGGTAGGCACAAAGCAACAAATTAGCTCCCTTGAAAATAACAGCCTAACAAGTGAAAACAATCAGGATGAACGGGAAGGAGGAGTAAGGCCAACTCAATATTGGCCTTCGCCAACCACACCGAGCAACCTGCAATCCTAATCAGGTGTAGAGCTCTATCAAAAGAGGTGTATTGCACCTGGGATTCTGCTCGGTCAATGCCATCATTAACTGAAGGGCCATAAGGGTAAGAAAGGTGGTGTATGAGGTAAAATTTTCCCTGCTCCTTTTTAGGGACCACTGTCCCTCAGGTTTAGAGCTATTGTGGGGGTACCAGCCAATGAAACATCCTTCTGACGTTCACAGGAGTCCTCAGTTTTAGGTAGTTTGGGTATAGCAGGGCCCGGGCTTTGTAGCTAATTGCTTCTCCTTCCTAAAGCAGCAGACTGCTGGGTGAACCAACACACAGTGGCTCTCGTTAAACAAGCAGCAGATACTTTTCTTGGAGACTGCCAGGAGCGCCGGCAGCCAAATAAATGGACAACCATCCTATACAGAGACATCAACAGCAGCCAACAGCTTCCTATTAGCAGGTTATTGAATCATGCGCTTGGAAGCTTTTTGTATGCAGAGAATACTTTACTTTCTAGGAGGATGTCTTTATCATGTCTTACAGGAAACAGGACAATACAAGAACACACTTAGATACAGAAGGTACATCCTGTGATTACATTACCACAGAGAATACACACAATAATACTGCAGTGCCTACTACTGGTATAGATAGGTATAATGTATATATATATAGTTTACAATATAGAAAGTTACTTGCTGTTGTTCTTTTCCAACACCCCTTCTCAACAGAATGTGCTTTGTCAAATTATATTCAGCTTCTTCTGGAAATAACTATGACATTCATTCAACAAAGACTTGGTGAGTGCATCAGCAGTCATCTCCTCTGACGGGCAGTATTGAATGTCAATTATACCTTGCTCTTGATTGTCCCTCAGTAGGTGATACTTGACATCGATGACATCGATGTGTTTGGTCCTAGGAATTACCCTTTCTGGGAATTAGTTTTGACATGTTTATCCCAATGTCCACAAAAAGTTGACAAATCCATATCGCTTCTTGACATGCATGTGCTGCTGCAATGTACTCTGCTTCAGTTAAAGATAGAGTGACAGTTACTTGCTTTAGACAAGACCAACTTATGGTTCCTTCCCGATACTGGAAGATGAATCCACGTGGATTTGCGGTCTGTGCAGTCACCGACCCAATCAGCATCCACATATCCGACCAGTATTTGATCTGATTTTGCTGGTAACCGTAACTTCATCTGAATGGTTCCTTTGAGGTACTGCATCACTCTTTTTACTGCATTCCAGTCTGTGTGTCTCCCAGAAGACAGCGGGGGGACAGAGGAGGGGCCAGACATGGCGTAGATCGCTGCAGATACTGTATTAGACATGTACCTGCTTCCCCCTCCCTTTGAAAGGTGCCAAATGTGACACTGCAGGGGGGGAGGAATCTGGAAGTGGAAAGTCCATTTCTGGGTGGAACTCCGCTTTAAGACTGTAGATGCTCTTCTGAAGTTTACGTACAAGGTTGTCTCCTTGCTATAACCCTGGTGGTTGCTCCATGTAGAGATCTTCCTTAATGTCTCCATATAGGAAAGCAGTTTTAAGGTCCCGGTGTTTGACTTGAATGCCCTTTCCGGCTGCAATGCTAAGAAGCGTTCTCATGGTGGAGTGTTTTATGACGGGAGCAAATGTTTCATCGTAATCTTCACCGAATTTCTGAGAGTAACCCTTTGCAACTAGTCTGGCTTTGTATTTGTGGATATTCCCTTCTGCATCTGACTTTACTTTGAAAGTCCACTTACTTCCTATAGTTTTTCGGTTAGGAGGGGGCTCTGTGAGTGTCCATGTTTTATTTTTTTGAAGTGACTTTAATTCTTCTGCTGCCTTTCTCCATACATTGGCTTCACGTTTTGGCAGTTTTTCTATGTCTTTCCAGGATGTTGGTTCAAGTATGCTGTGTGTTTTGACAGTGTATGACATCTTGCGGGGTGATATCCCCTTTTGTAATCCGAGTGGATCTTCTGACTTCAGGCAGTTTGGCAGGATCTGCTGGGGAACTTGATTTAGGTATTGTGAGTTCCACCTTTTCTTCTGGTTTGCTTGGCATATTCACTTCACAGCTTTTAGGGATCAGTGTTTCTGTGATGGGCTTTCTGTTACACCGCTTTGTTCAGGAGTGTATGGTGTGGTTGTCTGGTATACTATTCCTTGTCTCTTCAGGTATGAGGCAACTTCTTTGCTTATGTATACTCCTCCATTGACGGTGTGTATTATTCCTGGTTTGTGTGAGAATTTGTTGCTAGACGTGAAGTTTCTCTGATGTTTCATTCTTGTGTTTCATCAGATAAGTAGTTGTGTACCTGGAATAATCACCAATGAAGGTTGGTAGATAGCTGTTCCCGCCTGACGTGGAAGTTTTCATTGGACCGCGTATGTCACTGTGTATGAGTTGCAGGGGGTGGGTAGTTTTTCTTTGAGATGCCTGTGGAAGGGGAGCATGTGTGGCTTTTGCTTCAATACAACACTTGGATGTTCATGAGCACTTTGCAAAGCGCTGTTAACAAATTTTCTGATAAGCCTCTCTCTATAATGTCCTGTATAGCTTCTGGACTTCTGTGCTCCAGCTGCCTGTGCCATAAGTGAATACATTTGCTGTGTGGATCATTAGAGACTATATTGGCTTGCTGGTCTGTAGTGATGAGCCTGTATAGGTGATCATCCAGTTTCCTTTTGTGAGGATTCGCTTATCATTGTGAATTGTGCATTCATCACCCTGGAACTTAACTGTGAGACCATTGTTTGCAAGACTTTTCACTGATAGAAGGCTGTCTGGAACATACAGCTTTCTTTACAAGGATACTGTGCTTGCCTTGTGGTGTAATGCAGTTTAGGAAGCCCCGGTCTTTAACTTCTGAAGTCTCATCCCTAGTCATGTGGCTTGTTGCTCCTGAGTCTATGCACCAGCCGGGTGGCTTGCTGTTTTGTGTTACTTTAACCACTTCAACACCGGGCTTTTTTTACCACCTCAATACCAGGCCTATTCTGGCACTTCTCTCCTACATGTACAAATCATCATTCTTTTGCAAGAAAATTACTCAGAACCCCCAAACATTATATATGTTTTTTTAGCAGACACCCTAGGGAATAAAATGACGGTCATTGCAACTTTTTTCTTGCACGGTATTTGCGCAATAATTTTTCAAACGCCTTTTTTTTTTTATGGTTTCATGAATTAAAAAATAACAAAACAGTAAAGTTAGCCCAATTTTTTGGGAAAATATGAAAGATGATGTTACGCTGACTAAATATATACCTAACATGTCACGCTTTAAAATTGCGCACACTCATGGAATGACGCCAAACTTCGGTACTTAAAAATCTCCATAGGCGACACTTTAATTTTTTTTACAAGTTACCAGGTTAGAGTTACAGAGGAGGTCTAGTGCTAGAATTGTTGCACGCGCTCTAACGCACGCGGCGATACCTCACATATGTGGTTTGAATGGCGTTTACATATGTGGGCGGGACTTACGTGTGTGTTCGCTTCTGATCGCGAGCTACCGGGGACAGGGGCATTTTAATTTTTTTTTTTATTATTTATTTTTTTATTTTACTTTTTTTTTTTTTTTTTTATACTTATTTTACTTTTTTTTTTTTTATCACTTTTATTCCTATTACAAGGAATGTAAACATCCCTTGTAATAGGAATGTGTGTGACAGTTCCTCTTTATTGAGAGATGCGGGGTCAATAAGACCCCACATCTCTCCTCCAGACTGGAAAGCATGAGATAGTGAATTTTTTTCACTGATCTCATACTTACTAGCCGCAATGGCGGCTTGTTTACATCTGAGGACCCGGGTGTGACGTCATCACATCGCGCCTGGGCCTCCGACTGTTATAGAGATGACTGGTGACCATCTGGTCACCAGTCATCTCTATGCTCGTCAAGTGACCCACCACCGGCGCCGGACGATTCTCTCCGGGTCCCCGATGGCACAGGAGAGCCCGGAGAAGCACCGGATGGTGGCGGGAGGGGGGATGTCCCCTCCCGTCGCCTATAAGAACAATCAAGCGGTGGAACCGCCGCTTTGATCATTCTTATGGTGCACAGATTCGCCGGCACAACAAAAGGATATCTGAATGATTGCATCTAGCTGCAGGTATCATTCAGATATCCCCCTACAAAGCCGAAGACGTCATATGACGTCCACCCAGGATGGGAGATCGCATCTGTGGACATCATTTGACTATGGATGGGTAGGGAAGTGGTTAAAGGTGCCACTCCATGATGTGTCTTCCATTTTCTTTGTGGCTGCTTTGACTCTTTCTTTTGTGGATAGCTCTAGCTTTCGCTGCTCGGCTTTCCAGATAGAACAATCCTTTTTTAAGTGACCAGTCTTTTTACAGCGAAAACAGGCTCTGCTTTCTTTGTTGGGCTTTGTGACTTTGTACATCTTAAGAGCTTTGTCATCGGTGCATATTTTCTTTCCTTCTGTCATATTCATCGATTAATTTTCCTTTGACATATTCCAGTGTCAGCTCCTGCTCGGGTCTGGTTTCTAAAGCATTAATGAGAGCAGTATATGTCTCTGGAAGGCTTTAGCTTGGTTAGACACATATGGGATATGTGAGAGGGCTGCACATCCTGATTTGAGTGCTGGACATGGAGAGAAAGTTTCCCGTGGGGCTTTTTAGCAGCAAAAAATAATTGAAATCATTATTTAATAAAAAACGTTTTATTTGATGAAAAGGCGCTTGGCCCTCGTAGATTAAAAATGAGTACATAAATTTATGAGCTCTGGTATTTACAAAGCCAGACACAGTGTATACAAAGATGGTTCAAGTCATGTACAAAGGTGGACAAGATGAATAATAAGATCATACGTCTTGAATGCATATGGTGCACAGAAGAGAGCCCCGATGCATTTCGACCCATTAAGGTCTTCCTCAAGGGGGTCTTATATTCTATGGAATGTCAATAAACAATATATTAGGATTAAAGCATACTTTAAGCGTCTCCCATTGGTTACAGCAAGTCATAAAGTTAATACATAATATCTTTCATAGTAGTCAATATCAGTTAATGGAGGGACAGCAGAAAAAAAAGGAATGCTATACATATATCTATTTCTAGAGAAATTTGACTATTTACCTTCTTTGCCACATAGTATGGCTGAACCGGAGATTTAAAAAGCTAGATTCCGTATGGTCTCCCCAAGTTTCCCAAGAGAGGTCCATGCCGCCAAAGCATCCGCCTCCCGCTCCAAGGTGGGTCTGCCCCACAGGCAACTCTGCTCACAGGGGGTCACGCACTTAAGATGGGCACCCCAATTGCGGGCAAGAAAGCAGGTAGGGTGAGTGGGTAGGCTGCAGAGTAGCAGGGCAACAATATGATTATCTTTGCGATCCTCTCCAATGGCACACAGCTGCTTTATGATCTCTAGCATAGCATTCATCTTGTAGTCTCATCTTGTACAACTTTCTTAGCAAAAATTGTTTGCTGTTTAGACTTGAACACTCATGCAGTTTCTGTAATGAAGTCCACAAACATTTGGCTGTTTTCTCTGTTCTTATGTGGATAAGCTGGTCATCTTCCACTAGCAAGCTTATAATCACTTTTGCCTGTCTATCCTTCCTATCCCAATTCTCTGTCTGTGGGTTTGTCTGTATATAGCACTTGCCACAAGTCATCATTACTAAGAAATGTTTGTAGTTTAAACTTCCATAGCTGGTAATTGGCATTGTTCAGCTTTGCAATATCAAACTTCACATCTGTACCACTTGCCATGTTTCATCAGCTTGTACACAGTACTAACTGACTTGCTGTACTCACTGAGTTGCATAATTCTCTTTCCAGTGCCTGGACTTGTAGTATCCTATCCAATGCCTGGATGCCTGGGCCTATACATAACCTATTAGCAGGTTATTAAATCATGTGCTTGGAAGCTTGTTATATGCAGAGAATACTTTACTTTCATGGAGGATGTCTTTATCATGTCTTACAGGAACAGGACAATACACGTTCACACTTAGATACAGAAGGTACATCCTGTGATTACATTACCACAGATAATACACACTATAATATTGCAGTGCTACCTACTGGTATAGATAGGTATAATGCATATATATAGTTCACAATATAGAAAGCTACTTGCTGTTGTTCTTTTTCGAACACTGCCACCCTGAAAGTCAAAGCAAAGCTCTTTACGAGCAGCCATCTTTTGTCTAAACTGGGTGTCATAATTGAACCAACATTGACCCCATTAAATTTTGTAAGCCCCCCATATCAGGTCAAGGTAGCAAAATAAAGAAGGGGCCAAATCCAAAAATTGTTCACAGAGGACGCCAGCGTAGGTGCAGAAACCCTGCAGCCAGAACCCAAAGGTAGAGGGCAGCTACTTCGATTTCTCAGTCTGAACAATAACCTAGGATTGTCGACCATCTCCTTATCTGGGGGTAGCAGGCAGAACAAATCAATGAATTCATGTTTCAAAATCAGAGAGTACTGAGCAGCGGCAAGAGGAAAGGAGCCTGTCACCTCTGTGTGTGCAGTGACCCTGTGGCTTCAGGAGCGGGGAGAGCGGGGAGAGCAGGGGAAGGGGGATGCCCCCGAGAAGAAACCTGAGCAGGACCGTGTTCCCACCAGGAGGTAGCCCAGAAGTGGATGTCCCACCATGTCTTTCCGTACCAGCGGGACTGAGGCTGAGCCGCGATGGCGACCGGGTACGTCTCCTCACCTGTAGAGAAAGAGGTCTGGTTGCTGGGATCGCACCCTGAGGTAGCATGGACGAAGGGGAAGAAGCAGCATAAAGCAGGGGTAGAAGCCAATCCGCCAAACCCTTCTCAAGGAGCTCCCTAACCTTGGAGACAAGGAATTCAGTGTCCATGATGAATGCAGATGACAGGCAGCAACTCTTCTTTCTGCTCTTCCAACAGTGAGTGCAGATTTTACCTCAGAAAATAACTTTTATAGACTTCAGGCCCAGCCCCTAATCCAGGGCCCAACTAGCAAATCATCTTGACCCATTTGAATTCATATCTCTTGACCAAGCCCCTGTTGCTGGGCCATGCTCTCTGCGATAAAGATTCCTTTTCCCTATGGGATCAAGGGGTCTTTATTCCGGTGTTAGCAGAAGGCTATTATTTGCTGATAGGTGGCAAAGCTCCCGGTTCAAGTGTCTACTACTGCCACCATCATGGACATGCCCCCAAGTCTACGGTGGATGCACTGCACAATCTAAATGCTTTAAATATTGGATTGGATATTTAATAGTAACTTGTCACCACACCTCCAGCAGCAAGCCCAAGAGCATGAGTCATATGTATCTTTTTTGTGTGATCATTGAAAATAGGGCTATTAAAATCAAATTACTGCTAATAGTACTAGTTCTTTATTTCAGACAAGATCAGATGCCCAGCACTAAGTAATTTAACAAACTGAAAAATCAACTTTTGTCTAATGCCTAATGCTTGATGTATTTTTAAGTCACATGTCAAAGACTTTTGCATCAAATAGCTCTCCACCATATCCACAAACAACATTTATATTGCATCTGCATCCAGTTTCAATTGAGTTTGCTTTCCATTTCTCCCTACTGCAATTTTAGCAAACACTTGATCAAATTGATCGCTAGATTGCATGTGAGACTTCTGGCCCAGTTTTGTATTTTTAACAGTTTTTATTTTCTCTTTTTCTAATATTGTATATCTGTGGGTACTCTATCTATTTCATACACTAAGAGGGGGATTTACTAAAACTGGAGCACTCAGAATCTGGTGCAGCTGTGTATGGTAGCCAATCAGCTTCTCACTTCAACTTGAAAATAAAACTTGGAAGCTGATTGGTTTCTATGAAGGGCTGCACCAGATTTTGCACTCTCCCATTTTATTACACAAACTCATATATCTGATCTGGGGGAACCAACTCTCCAACAGCAACACAAACAGAAATGCCTTTTAAGATAAGTAGGAAAATGCTAGAACCCCAGCCAGCTTTATATTGTGGTCTGTTTCTCCATTGCAGATCTTCCCTGACTTCCTGTCTGGTAAAAAAAAAGTTGTCATCAGGACAAAAAGCAAGGGGACATCTCTCCAACAGAGCCTCACTCCCTCCCAAAATAGAAAAAAAAGGTTTTGGCAATATACTCTCTCTCTCTCTCGCTACATACAGTATCTCACAAAAGTGAATACACCCCTCACATTTTTGTAAATATTTTATTATATCTTTTCATGTGACAACACTGAAGAAATTACACTTTGCTACAACGTAAAGTAGTGAAGCTTGTATAACAGTGTAAATTTGCTGTCCCCTCAAAATAACTCAACACACAGCCATTAATCTCTAAACCGCTGGCAACAAAAGTGAGTACACTCCTAAGTGAAAATGTCCAAATTGGGCCCAAAGTGTCAATATTTTGTGTGGCCACCATTATTTTCCAGCATTGCCTTATAACCCTCTTGGGCATGGAGTTCACCAGAGCTTCACAGGTTGCCAATGGAGTCCTTTTCCACTCCTCCATGATGACATCACGGAGCTGGTGGATGTTAGAGGCCTTGCGCTCCTCTACCTACCAGTCTCCGAAGGGAGGGGATCATGCTCTGCTTCAGTTTGTCACAGTACATGTTGGTATTGTGTTTTCCTCTATGAACTGTAGCTCCCCATTGCCCACAGCACTCATGCAGCCCCAGACCATGACACTTCTACCACCATGCTTGACTGTAGGCAAGACACACTTGTCTTTGTACTCCTCACCTGGTTGCCGCCACACACACTTGACACCATCTGAACCAAATACATTTATCTTTGTCTCATCAGACCACAGGATATGGTTCCAGTAATCCATGTCCTTAGTCTGCTTGTCTTCAGCAAACAGTTTCCGGGCTTATTTGTGCATCATCTTTAGAAGAGGCTTCCTTCTGGGATGACAGCCATGCAGACCAATTTGATGCAGTGTGCGGCGTATGGTCTGAGCACTGACAGGCTGACCCCCCACCCCTTCAACCGCTGCAGTAATGCTGGCAGCACTCATACGTCTATTTCCCAAAGACAACCTCTGGATATGATGCTGAGCATGTGCACTCAACTTCTTTGGTCGACCATGGCGAGGCCTGTCCTGAGTGGAACCTGTCCTGTTAAACCGTTGTATGGTCTTGGTCACTGTTCTGCAGCTCAGTTTCAGGCTCTTGGAAGTCTTCTTATAGCCTAGGCCATCTTTATTTAGAGCAATGATTCTTTTTTTCAGATCCTCAGAGTTCTTTGCCATGAGGTGCCATGTTGAACTTCCAGTGACCAGTATGAGAGAGTGAGAGCGATAACACCAAATTTAACACGGCTGCTCCCCATTCACACCTGAGACCTTGTAACACTAACGAGCTACATGACACCAGAGAGGGAAAATGGCTAATTGGGCCCAATTTGGATATTTTTATTTAAGGGTGTACTCACTTTTGTTGCCAGCGGTTTAGACATTAAACACTTCTGGCCCGCCCGCCGTCGTTATACGTCGGTACTTTGATGTTGAATACCGTTGTTATGACAGCAGATAGCTGCCATAACCCCGGTATTGTCTGAAACAGCGAGCGGCCTACTTTAAGATAAAAGTGGTCTCTGCGGTGGATTCGCTCAAGATCAAGATCACTTTTATCAGCTAGCGGGAGGGGTTCCGCTGCTTACCGGAGCCATCGGTAGCGGCAGAGATGAACCGATCCTTTCCCCTCAGAGGCACTAAGTTGAGTGAGGGAATGATGGCCCCCACTCGACTCAATGACGTAGGATGACTGAAGCAACGTCAAACGTCACTTCCACCGAACGGCCTTAAAGGGACATTTTTTTTATTACATTTAAGTGTAAATGTAAGATCTGAGGTCTTTTTGACCCCAGATCTCACATTAAAAAGGTTGTGTCATGCATTTTTCCTATTACAAGGGATTTTTACATTCCTTGTAATAGGAATAAAAGTGATCCTTTTTTGTGAATTTTGTTTTTAAAAAGGATAATGTAAAAATAAAAAATAAAAAGTTAAATAAAGAAGTTTTTTTTTTTTTTAAAGCACTCTGTCCCACCGTGCTCACGCGCAGCTGCGAACGCATATATAAGTCACACCTGCATATGTAAACGGTGTTGAAACCACACATGTGAGGTATTGCCGCGATCGTTAGAGCGAGAGCAATAATTATAGAAAAATACCTCCTCTGGTAACCTGTAGAAATTTTTAAACTTCGCCTATGGAGATTTTTAAGTGTCAAAGTTTGTCACCATTTCAAGAGCGGGCACAATTTTTAAGTTTGACATGTTGGGTATCAAGTTAATTGGTATAACATTATCTTTCACAATATAAAAAAATTGGGCTAACTTTACTGTTTTTTTTGTTAAAAAATGTGTATTTTTCCCCCAAAAATTGTGTTTGTAAGACCGCTGCGCAAATATGGTGTGACATAAAGTATTGCAACAACCATCATTTTATTCTCTAGGGTGTCTGAAAAAATATATATAATGTTTTGGGGGTTCTAAGTAATTTTCTAGCAAAAAAAAATATTTTAACTTGTAAACAACAAGTTTGAAAAATAGGCCTGGTCCTTAAGTGGTTAATAGACATGGGCGCCGTCAAAAAATTTGTTTTGTTTCGTTACAGTACGTTTCGTACTAAAAAATAAATCGTATTTCGTAATTCGTGTACGAAATTTAATTTGGATTCGTACGAAATACGAATTTCGTACGAATCTTAAATTTTTAATGTCGCGCATGTTTCCCGTGCTTAGAACTGTCTCTGCACAAAATGTCATTTTTGACGGAAAAAAAGTCATTTAAAACTCACTCGCGGCTATTAATGAATTGTCGGCTTTTATCAATACATATAAAAGTCATTGATAAAAAAAAAAAAAAAAGCGTGGGGGTTCCCCCAAATTCAATTACCAGGCCCTTCAGGTCTGGAATGAATATTAAGGGGAACCCCGCCGCAAATTTAAAAAAAATGGCGTGCGGTTCCCCCTAAATATCCATACCAGGCCCTTCAGATCTGGCATGGATTTTAAGGGGAACTCCACCCCAAATTTAAAAAAAAATGGCGTGGAGTCCCCCCAAAAATCCATACCAGACCCTTATCCGAGCACGCAACCTGGCCGGCCGCAGTAAAAGAGGGGGGGACGAGAGAGCGCCCCCCCTCCTGAACCGTACCAAGCCACATGCCCTCAACATGGGGAGGATGTCCCCATGTTGATGGGGACAAGGGCCTCATCCCCACAACCCTTGCCCGGTGGTTGTGGGGGTCTGCGGGCAGGGGGCTTATCGGAATCTGGAAGACCCCTTTAACAAAGGGGACCCCCAGATCCCGGCACCCCCATGTGAATTGGTAAGGGGTACATTGTACCCCTACCATTTCATGAAGAAAGTGTAAAAAAAATTAAATAAAAACACATAAACACCTTGGAAAAGTCCTTTATTAAAAAATAAATAAAATAAAAAAACATTCTAGCGATGAAATCCAGTGTCCCGCGGCGATCCCGATGTCCAGCGCTGTCCGTCATTGGTTGAGCCTGAGCGGACCTGATGGGGAACTTCCTCCGCAGTGTTTTAAATGTATAGACCCGCCCCTTCTAAAGTTCCCCATCAGGTCCGCTAAGCGGACCAGATGCGGAACGTGAGAAGGGGCGGGTCTATTCATGTATTACACAGTGAAGGAAGTTCCCATCAGGTCCGCCCCCTCGTAGAGCGTACCTGATGGGGAACTTTCTTCACTGTGTAATACATGAATAGACCCGCCCCTTCTCACGTTCCGCATCTGGTCCGCTTAGCGGACCTGATGGGGAACTTTAGAAGGGGCAGGTCTATACATTTAAAACACTGCGAAGGAAGTTCCCCATCAGGTCCGCTCAGGCTCAACCAATGACAGATAGCGCTGGACATCGGGTTCGCTGCGGGACACTGGATTTCATCGCTGGAATGTTTTGTTTTTTTTTATTTATTTTTTAATAAAGGACTTTTCCAAGGTGTTTGTGTGTTTTTATTTACATTTTTTTACACTTTCTTCGTGAAATGGTAGGGGTACAATGTACCCCTTACCAATTCACATAGGTGGGGGGCGGGATCTGGGGGTCCCCTTTGTTAAAGGGGTCTTCCAGATTCCGATAAGCCCCCCGCCCGCAGACCCCACAACCACCGGGCAAGGGTTATGGGGATGAGGCCCTTGTCCCCATCAACATGGGGACATCCTCCCCATGTTGAGGGCATGTGGCCTGGTACAGTTCAGGAGGGGGGGCGCTCTCGTCCCCCCCTCTTTTCCTGCGGCCGGCCAGGTTGCGTGCTCAGATAAGGGTCTGGTATGGATTTTTGGGGGGACTCCACGCCATTTTTTTTTTAATTTGGGGTGGAGTTCCCCTTAAAATCCATGCCAGATCTGAAGGGCCTGGTATGGATATTTAGGGGGAACCGCACGCCATTTTTTTTTTATTTGTGGCGGGGTTCCCCTTAATATCCATTCCAGACCTGAAGGGCCTGGTAATTGAATTTGGGGGAACCCCCACGCTTTTTTTTTTTTTTTTATCAATGACTTTTCTATATATTGATAAAAGCCGACAATTCATTAATAGCCGCGAGTGAGTTTTAAATGACTTTTTTTCCGTCAAAAATGACATTTTGTGCAGGGACAGTTCTAAGCACGGGAAACATGCTCGACTTTACATGCATATCATACACACCCCCCAGGTACGAAATTTAAAGGAATTTTTCACTTTTGGATCCGAAATTCGTAAACGAAATTTCGTATTTCGTACAGAATTCGTATGCATAAAAATTTGTATTTCGGATTCGTACGAATGTACGAATTTCCAGAAATTCGTACGAATTTTAGATTCGTATGAAACTAATCGCACATGTCTAGTGGTTAATGGCTGTGTGTTGAGTTATTTTGAGGGGACAGCAAATTTACACTGTTATACAAGCTGTACACTCACTACTTTACATTGTAGAAAACTGTAATTTCTTCAGTGTTGTCACATAAAATATTTACAAAAATGTGAGGGGTGTACTCACTTTTGTGAGATACTGTATATACAGTATTTATATATACATATATAAATGTGTGTGTACCATACAAGCTGATTGTTGGCTTTTCTTGTGAAAGTAATTTATGTTCCACTGGTACCAAAAAGGACACAAAGTTAAGGCTTGACATGTTGGGTATCTGTTTGCTTGGCACAACCTCATCTGTTATATTTTACCAAATAATTGGGTAAGATATTGCATCTCTGTGCACCAAAATTAACGTAAGTGTATTTTGTACAGAAAATTTGCATTTGAAAAACTATTACACTACCACCACTTTATTCTCCATGGTGTCTGCTTTCTGAAAATATATAATATTTGGGGGTTAACATGTAAGCAAAATATGCCCACAAAGGGAAGTGAAATGGTTAAAATAACATTTGTGCTTGTGTCACCTAGTGAACACCACAGTGTATTACACCAGGAAGCCAGAGCAATGCTCTTAAATCACTCCACACTAGTGATGGGAAGTTCGGATCTTTTAAGTGAATCGGTTCATTTCAATTCACTCACTGAAATGAACCGATTCAATGAATCGATTCTTCGATTCTTCGGTTCACTTGCTGAATACTGACAAGCAAGTGAATCAAAGCTCTCACTCAACCTTTTTAAATGATTAGAATCAATAGAATGATTCTCCACAGAAGGTTGGCAGCTCCTGGGGACTTTTACTTGTATTTAGTTCCTTGCTCAGAGCACAAGCAAATTTGTCAGATTAGCGGCGTCATTAATTTGGTGACGCACAAAAAGCTGTGTAAAGGAAAAGCGGGTTTTTGTGCATGTGAACCTCATTCTGAGGGGCCAACTTCACAGTTAACATTGCTAGCCATCATATTTTTCCTAGCGCATGCACAGCAAAAATTATCGGATTTTACTACCGCCGGCGAAGTACCCACAGTAGTAAAATCCAATCGTTGGGCTCCTTTCACACTTGTGCGACTTGAAAGTCGTGCAATTTTTGCCACGATTTTTACCGTGACTTTGATGCGATTTTGATGTGACTTGAAGCAATACCTATGTAATCTTGAGGTCTCTGCCTCAAGTCGCATCAAAATCGGACCAAAGTAGTGCAGTGACTACTTTGAAGTCGCTGCGACTTGAAGACGCACAGATATGAATGGTAATGATTAGAAATCATGGAGTACCACTTGTCCTGCGACTTTGTAGTCCCAAGTCGCACAAGTGTGAAAGGAGCCTCGTTATGCACTGTAAAGACTACAGACAAATCTGATGGCTAGCAATCTTAACTGTGAAGTTGGCCCATCAGAATGCAGTTCACATGCACAAAAAAACGCTTTTCATTTACACAGCTGTTTGTGCGTCACCGTAAGTGGCAATATTGGCTGATCCTATAGATTGCTTGATCTGACAGAACACCTGCTACCCAGGTTACTGAGCACTGTGATTGGCTGGAGCGGCGATACCCGGAAGTAACCTTCTGGGTATCGCCGCAGTGATGGCTGGAGAGGGAGACGAGGACGGCTTTGGGGGCCCCGATCTAAGGTAAGTGATGCATAATGAGCTAGTATGCTAGTCATACTAGCTCATTATGACTTTGTCTTGCAGGTGGGATTTATTTATTTAGGTTTTCCAGGGTTTACAACCACTTTCAAAAAAAATCAAGGATCTAGGGGGCATAGAAATCTCAGGACCAAAACGCAGAACAATATTACTATAAAGCAGGATAAATGTATTTTTGTGTTAAAAAAATGAGACAGCTCTCTCATTCAGTTATACAGCTACTAAATTAGACACGTCCCAGAAGGGATGTTTGTCTCCTTTAACATGCATATCTCCTTTAGGATAAGCAAACTAAATACTAAAGGGTTAAAGAATTAATCTGAATGAGGAGGATATCTTCTTAACCTGACTCTTTGTCCTCTATGTCTTTAAAGCAGTCTGTAGTGTATTGCTGCTACCTGATCATTGATTTAGTGTATTCTACTGGTGGTGACTCAGGGTTCTTTCAGTGTACTGTATTCTAACAACTCGATTCTTTAACTCGGTAACTGGTATGATTCTTTAACTCGGTGTACTGTGTGTGTACTCCTCACTCTATACAGTTCCTGAGTGTCACTGTGCCTTGAGCACGCTGATTGGTTGCAGGGAGGGGCCGAGCTCTCTCACACTAGGATCATATTACCAGGCCTGCTCTGCTATGTTGAGTGCATACAAGTGAACTGTTTCAAACGAATCAGTTCACTCAGATGAATCGATTCATCCAGTTCACTGAAAAGAACCGATTCAAAAGAACGATTCGTTCATGAACTGGACATCACTACTCCACACTAACTTTTGGATTCTCAAGACTGCTTGCACTTTTACCAATAGAGCTTTTATTGGACAAAGTTGTGTATTAGGTCTTGTTATACTAGCATTCAGTACTGCTTTGCTTTGTGACCCCAACAAATTTAAATGATAGTTGTCCTTAAAAACAAATCAGATCAAATAGCAGCCAAAGTTTGTATTTATTGACTGCATTTTATAAAAATAAAAGAAACTCTGTAAATGAAATGCATAGCTTGCAGATAAAAGGCCTACCTTGTAATAACATCACACTTTGACCACTTCTCATAAATAAACAGATCTCTTACTACACACAGTACTTTTTTCTGGAGATTAAAGGAATTACATTTTAGACTGTGATTCATCTCTGGTAACACAGCTGAAAAAATAAAATCCATAACTAGATGTTGAAATGGACAGAGATTTTGTTCTCTAAGAGGATGCTATTATTATTGCATATTTCTAAAATTGCAGGGGATGAGAAGAGGGGTTATCAATACACTTATTTATACTGCATTAAAACTCAATTTTTAAGGCTGGTTTGTACTCCAGTGCAATGCAAAAGCATTTACAGCATAGCATAACAAACACTGTAAGAAATTACAACTTTAATCAGTGTTGGTTAAAGGCTTGGGAGATGATAATGACAGCAAACCCATTATAATCCAAATGTTTGTGACTTTATTCCATAATTTCAAAATTATAAGGACCTTTCTGTATTTTCCATTGAATTGTCAAAATGTATGTCTATCAGTTTGCCTGGAGAAATAAGAGAAATACAATCCAAAAGTATGCCCTTGGCTGGCATTGTAGAAGGCAGTCACTGGTATTAAGGGAAATGGTCATGGTATAAGAGCATTCATAGATGCCAGAGAACACAGGCTAAACGGTTTGTGTTTCTAGGCCAAAGTGTTATTTGACACTTGGGGTGAACAGTTAAACAGAATAGTGATTTTTTAAAGCAGCTATTGTGACCAGGTTATCACTGACATTTGTAGCTGCAAGCACTGTGGTGTAACTGATTCTCAAACTTACAGTATAAAGTATTTTCAATTTCATTTAATCAAGTTCATCATGATGACCCAGTTAGAGGTGATTCAACAATCTTCCAGCCATTTAATTACTAATGTAAATTCAGAATGATGCACAATAAAAGAGGGAGAGAAGGGAGTGCTCAGACCTCACTTGAACAACTTAGGCCAGGTTCATACATTGTGCCTGGGCTCCGGTGCGTCCCTGTTCACCAGTTCAGGTGCAAATCAAATTTTTGCCTGATTTCGCACCTGAATCTGACCCACTGACGCACAGGACCCTTTGTGAATGTAGACCGTGGCCACCTCTGACCTGTGTGAACTGGCTCCATTGAAAGCCTGGCACACTCGCCTGTCATGTGATTTGAATGTGGGGAAACCTGCATCCAATTCACATATGTGTGAACCCAGCCTTATTGATTCCCCTGTTAATTTGAGGATGACTTGCTCCACAGCATTTGCCACTACAAAGGTCAGTGAGGGCTTGTTTTAAAGCTAACTTAGGTTGTTAGGAATATGTGAAAGTCAGTGGCCTGGCTAGATTTTTACTTTACACATCAATGCTCACAAAGACCATTAACTCTTTCCTCTATCCATGGTAGTGGGTCAAGTCTGCCTCTTAAATTTCGTGTGTGTGTTATTTATCTAATCCTGGCATTATTTCCCTGGTTTCTGATCACAGCTTCTGTAACTTTCTCTGTCTGCTTCTGTCATCTATCTTTACTGCTCCAAATCCAGATATGATCAAAAGGGTCCAGCGCTTTAATGATAGGTAGGGGCTTTAGGCCACGAAGTGAGAAAGGTCCCTTGGCAACCTTTGCACATATTCAGGCCAACCTTTCGGGTCTGTAAACTTTGAGGTCCGCATTCCATATTCAAATTATTCTGCATTGTCTCTAGGAAAAAGAACAAAGGAATGGCTCATTACTTTTTCTGTAAAAGTAATAACAGAGAGGAGAAGTAATAGTAGTGATCACAAAAGGTCGCTCATGCTTTTTTCAGCAAGTATAGTGTGCTGTAGAGATCATTGCATAAATAGCTTATACTGTATACAGTAGGATATATGTGTGGTACATCATACAGTCAGGCCCTTTATATCCCCATGGTTATTCTGAATCCCATTAGACTAGGAAAGTATTTTAATATTGTCCCCAGCAGAAAAAAAAGTTATTTATTTTCACCCGATGACCTGTTATGTACAATTTCTCTTTTGGACGTTGGAATACGATAAACAGGGATGCATACAGAGTAGTACTGAAAATGAAATAGACTAACTTTATATTTGACTGCACAGAATATATTTTGTTCTCTCTGCAGAATAAAAGTGTTGCCAATAGGTTTCAAAGCCCTGAAATGTTTACCACGCTCTGAATGCTTTTAGAAAATGCAATAAGCCAGTGTTCTGCGCACATGCTTTTTATTGGAGTGCTGATATATAGAAGCCTGCACGTAGCTGATCAAGTGTCTCCTAAGGAACACGTTTATGACAAACACATTTTCAAGATAATGCATCTATGTAAATTCGCATTCCCAGCTTCAAGTGCAATCTGTGCACTCCGAAATCCTGCCCTGTCTATACCTTTTCAAGAACTGCATCAGAATAGACACAGCTCCATTATAGAGAAGAGAAAAAATAAGCAAGTATAATAACAGTCTCTGCATCCTAATGACCTTATGTTGCTGAAGAAATCAGAAGTGCTATCACGCCTCACCTAGCACACAGCTCGACACCTCAGCCCAATGCACCATCACAATCTCTATCAGCCTGCAGTACCAAGTGATATTTTTGTGCTGTCAAACTAGGTTGTCTCACCTCAGTGATCAGGAGGCTGTCAATGACCTACATCAGCAGCTTCAGGAATTAATGACTCCTCCAAGTTCCCTTCTCGTTTTATCTTTTTTGTTTCCTCAGAATATGTGACCTGGTTGGGTTTTTTTTTTCTTAGTGCTAAATTACACTGCAGCCTTTTTTTTTATTAGAACATTCTGAAAAGTCAATCTGAATAAAGATGTGCAGTACTCATGTTACCTAAGTGTTTTCCTTTTACCATTACATCCTGGACCAACAGTGGTAGCAGAGGTAAAACACGACATTGGACCAGTAGAACTTCTATATGTGTTTTTCCTCCTTATTGCACTGAAAGAAAAATTATATAGCAATTGTCTGCTACAAAAACCTTAATTTTTTATTTTTTTGTGCAGGATGTGCATATAATTGTTGTTATGACATATAACAAGATACTGGTCTCCATTTATGGAGCAGTATCTACTGCTTGAACCACTTGACCTCCAGACCTCCATGACCAGGAAATACGGCACTGCGTTACTTTTTTTATTTATTTTTTATTAAAGAATTAAAGTATATAGATACAAAACATAGCCTTTGGGCATTCTCTGGCCAGCAAGCACCTAAAACATAACATTACTAACTGTTGTCTTATCTAATAACAAAACCACAATATTCCATACACTTCACTCAATTGTTCTCGTTTAAATTCAATGTAAGTGTAGCGGGTATTTGAATTTAGGGGAAGCATCTGGGTGGTAGTGTAACCCAGATGCACTGATTGCTAGGGAATCTGAGACCCTTTTGTGGTTCTTGGAGGACTCTGGTGGTGTAAGGTTCCCTGCGGCCTACAGGTGGCGTTGTCGCCCTAGCCGGAGTTGAACTCACACCGCAAGACTGTGCCTTTTTGTCCTTTCCTGGAGCTGGTACAGCGGGGTGGGGAACCTGCTGGAACGAAAAAGGAGAGGAGATAAAAGGGGCGGACGCCCTGACCTTGGGGTTCAGAGTCGGAGGATGCGGCCGCACCCAGGCACCTTCAGCTTGGGTGCTGGCGTTCCGGAGTTCCGGGCCCAGGTGCCCTTGACCTGGCCGGAGCGGAGATGGAGTCCATCTCAGGCACCTTTAGCCTGGGGTGAGGTACTATGGCAGATGCCTGGGTCTCAGTACCTTCGACTGAGTTCCGCGGGGATGGAGGAATCCGAGGGGGCCCTAACTCCTTGGGCGCCCGTGTCTGAGTTTGTGAGGACTGCTAAGCGGAACTTCTCTGGAGAGTCCAGCGCAGCATTGCTGGTGACAGAGAGGCCTCCGGTGACTCCCTTGGACGGATATCCTTCCCCTGACAGGGGCTGTGCTAGCGAAGGTAATTCATGTTCTACCTCATATAGTCAGTGACAGTGAATATTTGCCATTGATGACACTACAGTGGTTAGTCTGTGAAGGATTGTGCCTCGACCTACTCCCATTAATACTGAACTGTTGCAAAGGTCCCAACTTGACTGTGCTGTATGTTTATTCGCTGAGAAGAATAAAACTGTGTTGGACCTATTCAGTGTGTGGAACTCTGGTTACTAGGAGCAAAGGGGAGTGAATCCGAGGGAAGGATTTGACCCTAGGACACCTACACAAAGCCTGATCTTTCTAGCCTTCACCTCTTCACTATGGAGGACATGGGCCGTGGTGTATCTCATCTCTCTCTCCCAGGTACCCCTAGACAACAGCCGTATAACCGATAAAGATAGAGAGAGGGGTGAGGTCGCTACACGTGGGGGCATCGTATCCGGGATGTGTATGGTGTCTGAATTTGAACTTTGCTGCCCGGAGGAGTTCCGAGTAGGTCGGCCATATTGGCCAACGCGCCATGAGGCAAACCATAGCTGCGTAGTTCGTGGGCGGGGAAAAGGAAAAGCCAGCGAACAAGTGCAGAGTGTGGGAGGAGTCTGGCCATGTGGACGGACACACGTGGAGATTCCGGCGCGAGTGGGTCAGTGCGCATTGGAGCAGCGAACAGCGAAGATGACTTCAAACACTCCGGGGATTTCAGCTTCTTCTTTCACGGAGATGACTTAATTTGCTACTCCCATTATGGATACAGGAATCAGACTAAGGCCCCGGGGGCGATTGGCTCTGTATAGCTGCAGAGACATGGAGGCCCTCGGTGTGATCTGTCCCGGCTGTTCGGGACTGGTGGTTCAGTTGAAGCTATTCGGGCGATGTGAGGTCTGCAAGGAGTTTCTCTTCGAGGTGGAACCATCCACAGAAAGGCCTCGCGCTTTCCACCTCAACTACCTCACAGGTACTGCCACTCCGGAGGGAGAGATTAATGTCATGGCGGGTATTCCTGTGCGTGCTGACCAGGGCGAAGTGACTGCCCAAGCGGAGATTAAAAGAGAAAAATCCGAGGATGCTGCCTCGGTCACCAGCAGCTCCCTGCTCTGACCGCCGAAGAGGAAAGTCGGCCTGGTGATGGCCTCCTGTGGTCGTGGAAGAGCTTCACCCCGCCGCTTGCCTAGCCTGGATGGATCCGGAGGGAAGAGCCCTGGACATCCCTGTTCTTCTGAAGGCCCAGGTGAGCCAGGGGTTGGGACTGTCTGTGTGGTTGGAGGTGTCGGCAGCCCACTGTCGGTGGAGGCCGTCAAGGGGGATGATTCCGTGACTGGGAATTATCTGCCTGCTGAGTGTTATGACACCTCCGATCTGGATTCATTGTCTGACAATGGCGATGATGGGAAGATAGATGAAATCTTCCACTGAGTACTGAGAGGAATCCGAGGGGGCCCTAACTCCTTGGGTGCCCGTGTCTGAGTTTGTGAGGACTGGTGAGCGGAACTTCTCTGGAGAGTCCGGTGCAGCATTGCTGGTGACAGAGAGGCCTCCGGTGACTCCCTTGGATGGATATCCTTCCCCTGACAGGGGTTGTGCTAGCGAAGGTAATTCATAATTCATGTTCTACCTCATATAGTCAGTGACAGTGAATATTTGCCATTGGTGACACTGCAGTGGTTAGCGATACTGTGAAGGATTGTGCCTCGACCTACTCCCATTAATTTTGAACTGTTGCAAAGGTCCCAACTTGACTGTGCTGTATGTTTATTCGCTGAGAAGAATAAAACTGTGTTGGACCTATTCAGTGTGTGGAACTCTGGTTACTAGGAGCAAAGGGGAGTGAATCCGAGGGAAGGATTTGACCCTAGGACACCTACACGAAGCCCGTTCTTTCTGACCTTCACCTCTTCACTATGGAGGACATGGGCCGTGGTGTATCTCATCTCTCTCTCCCAGGTACCCCTAGACAACAGCCGTATAACTGATAAAGATAGAGAGAGGGGTGAGGTCGCTACATAAGGATTATTGGAAGTTAAAGAGATTCCTGTCCCCTCTCTACCTTCAGGATGATGTGTCAGGAGAACATGAACTCATAATTGGATTTTATACCTGACCAAATAAAACATGAGTTGCTGCAGAGTAGTAAATTTACATATATC
Source organism: Rana muscosa (assembly GCA_029206835.1). Lineage (NCBI taxonomy): Eukaryota > Metazoa > Chordata > Amphibia > Anura > Ranidae > Rana > Rana muscosa. The sequence goes on along the minus strand of CM055122.1, from coordinate 102,871,304 downwards.
TCAGGCTAAACCTTATCAGGAGCAAGTGGATTCAGTCTATGGACTCTTGGTCATCAGCTGTATTTTCTGAGTCTGTCCACAAGTGCCAGACCTTCTCAAATTTTTTAGGGCAACCTGAGACAAATGCGGCACTGTGTTACTTTAACTGAAAACTGCAAGGTCGTACTCAAAAAATAAATATGTAATTTTTCCCCCACAAATAGAGCTGTCTTTTGGTGCTATATGATCACCAAAAAAAGACCGACAATTTAAAAAAAAAAAAATAATATTCTTTACGTTCTGCTATTAAACACATTCAATAAAAAAAATTTAAAAAATCAAATGTCTTCATAAATATAGGCCAATGTGTATTCTGCTACATGTTTTTGGTAAAAAAGAATCCCAATAAGCGTATATTGATTGGTTTACGTGTAAGTTATAGCGTCTTCAAACTATGGGTTATATTTATGAAATTTGTATTTCTTTTTTTATGCTAGTAATGGCAGCGATCAGCGACTTATAGGACTACGATATTGTGGCGGCCAATCGGATACTTTTGAAACTTTGCAGGAACCAGTGACACTAATACAGTGATCAGTGCTAAAAAATATGCACCATCTGGACGAGAAGGGGTTAAACAACTAGGAAGATCAAAGGGTTAATGTGTGCCTAGCCAGTGTTTTGTGTTTACTAAGTGTGCTGCTTTTACTAGGGGAAGACATGGATTCTAGTCCCTGCTTTGCAGGAACATAGAATCCATGCCTTCGCCCCTGTATAGGCAGATCCTCGTTATGTGTAGTTTACCAGCGATCAGCGGGTGCCAGAGATCATTGAGTGCTCGACACCCACAGATCGACTTCTGCTGTGAATTTTCACAGCAGAAGCAGCCCGATGGCTGTGCACGAGCGCCCCCTGCAGGCAGAAGTCCTGAATCATGTATATATAATATATATATATATATATGTGATCTGGCACACAGCTTCCACCCTGTAAGAGTAAAACTGATTTAGGGCAGTCGCTAAGTGGTTAAGGAATGTGCTAAAATACTGCATAGAATTTTTCCCCAAAATTTGGGCATTCACTAAAAAACGCTTCTAAAATTCAGCAGGAGGAATTTTTCGGAAATATACGGTATTTATCTCATGAAACCATACAGTATTTTATTTCATGCAATATCCATTGAGATAGATACAGTGGTGAAGAATTAGAACCCCTGTCAGTTTTTATTGCTAATTAAGAGGTAAAATGATTTAAACCGTAGAAATACGCCAACTCACAAAACGTCAAAGTCAGTGCAGTCCCTGTAGCTTACGTATTAATACAAAAGAAAAAAGGTGACTAGAATACCAGTGAAAAGGAAGCTGCTTTCACAGGACACACGTAGTGTATCAAAAACAACTAAGTTAAATTCTGTAAATACAAAATATCTTTATAAATGTCAAATATTGAATGAAAATAGTATAAAAAAAAATCATATATATATATATATATATATATATATATATATATACCCTTCTTCCACCAATAAAAAAGACAACGTTGTCTTCTTTATTGGTGAAAACATTGTATTTATGTACAGTATGTGTGTGATTTATTTATTTATTTTTTACTTTCAATATGTTTATTGATGTTTAACAGAGAAAGGAGAACATACAGTAACATTCTGGTCTTCGGCCTACAAGGCCTGCTTTCACAGTTAAAGAACAAATGAAAACATTAAGAACAAGGGTACAACATAAGTTTGCCGTGAAGATTGTAGGTTGTATCTCAGACTAACAGATTCAAGTTAGGTGACTTCCTGGGATGTTGAGTACAAATCATTAGGAACCGAGTATGTGTCCCCCCTCTCCAGGGGATTGTCCCATGGATACACCCAGTGAGCTACCGGTGTCCCATGCTGAGAGATTCCCTTGGGACTGGTAGGGGGGGATCCGTCTACCGAGCCCGGAAAGGTCTAGCCAGCCACCCCCTTGGGAACACACTGTGGCAGAACCAGACCCCTCCACGGCTCTGTGCCCCCCCCCTTCCAGGATTGCTACCAGCTGACTAAGGAGCCAGCCTGGGCCACCGCAGTATCAGGCATCTTGGAGAAAAAATCAAAAGAGAAGAATCTGGAGCCTAGTTGCTGGTTTAAGCTCAGTGCTCTATTCTGTGTACATCCTTATCCGCTACATAGCGGAGGGGAGCAATCTCCCCTTCTCATACATAAAAAAAGGATCAACCACTCATCCGTTCGTAATGCCCGGACAGAGGGGTGTTATACTATTTTCTTTCAGTATTTGACATTTATAAAGATATTTTGTATTTTCTTAAAGTATAACTAAAGGAAAAACTTTTGTTTTTAATTTTGGATCCTATTTGGTTTTTACTGCTGTCTGTGCCCATCTCTATTTGTCCTGTTTACCATTATCATTGAAAGTGAAAGTAAAAGACAAATCCAAATTTTGTGTTGTCCCCAGAAAAGTAATAGAGGGGAAATTTTCCAATGGGGACACTAGTTCTGGTGAATTGAGGGACCCCAAGAGATTCCCTTGATTTGCAGGGATTTCCTCTTATTTCCTGTTTTGGTAATGGGACAAGAAGTAAAGGCAAATTTCCCCAATGGGACACAGATGGCAAAAAAACCTGACAGGGGTTATAACCCTCCATTACTCCATCCAAAAATAAAAATAAATCTTTGCCTTTAGTTATACTTTCAAGCAGCCTTTCTTAACCCTTTCAACACAGAGAACCCCTTGAAATATGTTTCCAGTTTCAGAAAACCCTTGCTAGATATTACTACTGTATATCTACAACTCATGATACATTAGTGTGATGGTCAATGGGAAGAATTACCTCCATAGCTAAAAAGATCAGTGATGTCAGTGGGAACTTGTCAGTGGGGAGATAGCTCTAAAAATAATTGTGAAAAAATAAAGTATCCCCACTACATATGACATATGTTCTAACAAGGGGTTAGACCATTGAAACCTCCACGCTAACGGCCGAAAAGCGCATCAAAAGCGCCCGCTTAAACAGTGCTAAAGCACCGCTAAAACGAGCGCCGCTTTAGCGCTAACGGCAGGCGGACACTTTTGACACCATTTTGGGACCATTGTCAATTTTACAGCGATCAGTGCTATAAAAATGCACTGATTACTGTGAAAATTACACTGGCAGTGAAGGGGTTAACCACTACGTGGCGCTGAAGGGGTTAAGTGTTCCCTAGGGAGTGCTTCTAACTGTTAGGGAGAGGAGCTACCAGTGACACGTCCCTGATCACTGTTCCAGATCACGGGGAACAGTAGATCAGTGACATGTCACTAGGCAGAACAGGGGAATGCCTTGTTTTCAAAGGCATTCCCCTGTTCTGCCTTTGCCGACCGCAATCGCGGGTCGCCCGGGAACATCGAGTTCCCGGGACCCGCAAGTACACTCATGAGGCACGCATCGGCGCGTGCACGCCCGCTGGGCGGCAAATTTAAAGGGACGTACAGGTACGCCCATTTGCCTGCCCGTGCCATTGTGTCGATGTATATGTGTGTGCGGCGGTCGGCAAGTGGTTAATTACTGCATGCATTTAATTATTTATTTCCTCATGTGAATTGAGTTTAACGCCTTTTTATGCATTATTTGCTGAGTATTTTCAGTGTTTTGCAGTAAATACTGCAAAACGGCATAATGAATTGGCAGTTTCAGGATCGATTTTTAACGGAAAATGTGTCCGGACACCTAAATACCGTATGTGATCTGCTTTAATGAATTAAACCCTCTGTGGGACTCTAAATCCCACCTTTCATTCAGGTTAAATGATCTTAGACATTCATTTTGACAAAATGCTATATCCCCAAGACTTTGCATATTTACAAAAGTTAGATTTAGATTTAAGGATCTAGATTTTTTTTTTAAAGAGGAAACATGGACAAAAACAAATTAGCTTCAGAAGTATGATTTTTATACTTTGGAAAAAATCTGGCCTCAACTTATGCCGCGTACACACGACCGCTTTTCTCGACGAGAAAAACGGCATTTTTTTATTTCGCCGAGAAAAACGATCGTCTGTGGGCTTTATGTCGTTTTTCTCGTCGAGAAAAACGGCATAAAAAACGACGAGAAAAATTAGAACATGTTCTAAATTTTCTCGTCGTTTTTTCCAACATTTTTTTCCGCGGCAGTTTTCCCATAGGGAAACACTGCCGCGGAGCCCACAGACGGTCGTTTTTCTCGTCAAGAGAAAAAATGACGGGAAAAACGACCCTGTGTAGGGAACCAAGCGGTTCCCTCGTTTTTCCTGTCATTATTCACGGCGGTTTTTTAACCGCCGTGAATAATGATCGTGTGTACGCGGCATTAGACATTACTTAAAGCATAGTTCCACCCAAAAGCTGAACCTCCACTTATCTGATTCCCCCCCCCTCTCCGGTGCCACATTTGGCACCTTTCAGGGGGATGGGGGGGAACGGGTACTTGTTTTTGACAGGTACCCTTACCCACTTCCGGGAGACAGTGATGCGGCGCCGTCCCCCAAAAGTTCGGCCTCCTCCTCCAAACAGTATTTGTAGCTGCTGACTTTGAAAAAAAATCCCCAGGCGGAACTTCTCTTTATGACTTTGTCAGCACTAAACAACATTTTATGCAGAGATATGCATTTGTATGGGCAATAGGAAGTAATTGGTTAATCAAGGAGTAACCATGTCATATAAAAATGGACTAGATACTTATCTTGAAACAAATAATATCTAAATGTATAATTACTTTAGGTTAATAGAAAAATGTTAGTTCAGGGGATTGATCCATCAGCCCTTATGGGGTCAGAAAATATATTTTTTTTCTTGTATGGAATAAATTGGCTACATTTACAGTAGCAAATGGGTTTTTGTATTGCCTTTATCGAGACCAAGGCTGCAGGACCAGTGAGAAATTTGGGACAAAGATTTATAGACATCTGTCTTTTTTTCAACTTGAACAACTATATATTAAATCATTCATGATTAGTGAATAAACCCTTAGAAAGAGTAATGATAATGAATATAGTTTGATTACCATAGCAACCAATAAGCATACGGTCACCTTGACTATAACAGGATTTTTATAACAGCTTACCTGTAAAATCCCTTTCTTGGAGTACACCACGGGACACAGAGCCAGTCATTACATAATGGGTTAAGGGTCACCAGCGGTGATTGGACACTGGCACAACCAATAGAAGACAGTTCCCCTCCATATAACCCCTCCCATCAGGGGAGCACCTCAGTTTTTGTAGCAAAGCAGTAAGGTTCCCATAAGAAGGGGGGACCTCTGTGTCCCGTGGTGTACTCCAAGAAAAGGATTTTACAGGTAAGCTGTTATAAAAATCCTGTTTTCTTTATCGTACACCATGGGACACAGAGCCAGTCATTACATAATGGGACGTCCCAGAGCAATGCTCAATATGAAGGGTGGGAGACCCAGATCAAACAGGCCGCTTGCGGACAAGAAGCCCTATACTGCTGCCTGCAGCACACTTCGCCCGAAGGCGGAATCCTCATGTCCCTTCACATCTATTTGATAGAATTTGTAAAATGTGTGGACTGAAGACCAAGTTGCAGCTTTACAGATCTGAGCCATCGAAGCCTGGTGGTGCACTGCCCATGAAGCACTTATCGCCCTGGTAGAGTGCGCCTTAACAGAAAAAGGAGGAGTCCTGTTCTTTAAACCATAAGCTTGAACAATTACCTGTCTAATCCACCTGGAAATGGTGGATTTTGATGCCGCTTGGCCCTTCTTGGGACCATCTGGCAAAATAAACAAAACATCTGTTTTACGTATCTGAGCAGTTGCTTGCAGATACACCTTTACCGCTCTCACTAGATCTAGAGAGTGCAACAACTTTTCCCCCGCCGTCCGCGGGTTTGGAAAAAAAGAAGGCAAAACAATGTCTTGATTCAAGTGAAAAGCCGACACTACCTTAGGTAGAAAGGCAGGATGGGGTCGTAGTACAATTTTGTCCTTGTGACAATTTAGATAAGGCTCTTTACAAGAAAGAGCTGCTAGATCTGATACTCTCCTAGCAGAAGCAATAGCAATCAAAAAGGCCAATTTCCTACTTAATATAATTAAAGGAATATGGCGAATAGGTTCAAAAGGTTGCTTTTGCCACACTGACAATACCAAATTCAAATCCCATGGGCACAAGGGAGACCTGACTGGAGGATTTATCCTCAGTACCCCCTGAATGAAGGCCCGAACTAGGGAATGAGATGCTAATGGTCTCTGAAAAAATACTGATAGAGCCGATATTTGACCCTTGATGGTACTAAGGGCTAATTTCATATCCACTCCTAACTGGCAAAAGGCAAGAATCCTGCTTATTTCATATTTCTGAGGGTTCCAACTTCTAGATTCACACCAGGAAACGTATGCTTTCCAGACTCTATGATAGATGAGTCTGGAGGCTGGCTTTCTAGCATTAATGAGCGTAGAAAGAGCTGGACCAGAGACCCCTCTCTTTTTCAAAATGTGGGTCTCAGCAGCCAGGCCGTCAAATTTAGCCTTTGTAAGGCAGGGTGGAATACTGGACCCTGTGACAGCAGGTTGTGTCGAAGCGGAAGCTTCCAGGGCCTTCCTTTCGCATCTTTACGATCTCGGCGTACCAAGGCCTCCTGGGCCAGTTTGGGGCCACTAGGATTACTGGTATTCCCTCCTCTTTGATCCTGCAAAGAAGTCTTTGTAGAAGAGGGATCGGGAGGAATGCATAGATTAGTGAAAACTGATTCCATGGAGCTATTAGAGCATCTACTCCGTAGGCCAGAGGATCTCTCGTCCTGGACACAAAGTTGTCCAATTTCTTGTTGAACCTGGAGGCTAGCAGGTCTACATCTGGGTTTCCCCATCTCAGACATATGGCCTGAAAGACCTCGGGGTGGAGAGACCACTCTCCTGGTAATAGCTGCTGACGACTCAGATAGTCCGCTTGCCAGTTTTCTATCCCCGGGATGAAGATTGCAGAAAGGCAAGGTACATGCTCTTCTGCCCATGTCAAAATCCGGTTCACCTCCTTTTGAGCAGCCCGACTGTGATTGCCTCCTTGGTGATTGATGTAAGCTACTGCCGTAGCATTGTCGGATTGAACCCGAACTGGGTGGCCCTGTAACCTGTATGTCCAGGTTTTGAGGGCTAGATATACTGCCCTGATCTCTAGTACATTGATGGGCAGGATACCTTGGGTCTTGGCCCAGGTTCCCTGGGCAGAAGCCTCTTCGAATACTGCACCCCAGCCCGAAAGGCTGGCATCCGTAGACACCACCTTCCAGGAGACCGGGAGAAAGCATTTTCCCTTCCGTAAGTTCTTGGCTTCTAGCCACCAATTGAAGCTTTGGCGTACTTGCGAGGACAGGCGCATGGGTATATCCAGAGCTTGGCTCTTCCTGTTCCAGGCGGCTAAAATATTGCCTTGAAGCAGTCTGGAATGAAACTGAGCGTAAGGGACAGCCTCAAAGGAGGCTACCATCTTCCCCAATAGCCTCATGCAAAGGCGAATAGACGGCCTCTTGTTTGCTTTGACCTTGTGGATCAGATCTTTCAGAGACTGTATCTTTGGCTCTGGCAGGTATACCCTGTTTTGGGCTGTATCTATGATCATGCCCAAGTACACTATCCTTCTTTGGGCCTGAAGAGAGGATTTTTGTAAGTTTATAATCCATCCTAAATGCTCCAGGTATCTTACTGTAGTGAGCACAGCATGATCTAATCCCTCTTTTGACTGATCTATCACCAGTAGATCGTCTAGATAGGCTGTTACCGCTATGCCCTGTGTCCTCAGATTTGCCAACAGGGGAGCTAGCACCTTTGTGAATACTCTGGGCGCAGTAGCTACACCAAAGGGCAGGGCCACAAATTGAAAGTGGCGATGTTCTACCGCAAACCTTAAGAATTTTTGGTGAGCGGGGAGGATGGGTATGTGTAAATATGCGTCCTTGATATCTATGGACGCCATGAATTCTCCGCCTTGCAAGGTGGCGACCACGGATCGGATCGTTTCCATTCGAAAATGGCGAACGTTCAGAAACCGATTTAGAGATTTTAGATCCAGGATGGGTCTGACGTCTCCATTTGGCTTTGGAATCACAAAGAGGTTTGAGTAAAAACCTGAACCCTGCTCTTTTTGGGGTACCTCTATAACCACCCCTTGAGCCAGTAAGTGATTCAAACCTTTGAAGAAGGATCCTCTCTTTTGTGGATCCTTGGAGAGTCTTGAATCTCGGAATTGCGAAGATGGGATCTCTCGAAATTCCAGTCTGTACCCTGAGGATATTGTGGATACAACCCACTTGTCCTGGGTTTCTGTCCGCCAAGTTGCTGAGAACTGACGGAGCCTTCCCCCCACTCGGCCGAGCGGGGGCGCCCCTTCACTGAGAGGTCTTGGGGTCCTGCTTATTAGCTCTTGCACCCCACGGCTTTTTGTTCCTCTGAGCCTGATTTCCTTTGGCTTTTGTATGTGGCTGAAAATGCCGTCGCCACTGGCTAGAGGCAGGTTTCCCGGGAGCTGGGGAAAGAGAGCGTTTAAAACAAGGCCTCTTGTTTTTCTTTCTCTCAGGTAAAAGAGTCGTTTTACCACTTGATATCCTTTGGATATATTTTTCTAAATCTTCCCCAAATAGGCGTTCGCCATGGAAGGGGAAACTTGCCAACAGCTTTTTGCATGGGGCTTCCGCTGACCAATGCTTAAGCCACAGCACCCTACGCATATGTACCAGTTGGAGTGTAAGGCGTGATGCTTGCATAATAGAATCTCTCATGGCATCCACTGTGAAGCATAAGGCTTTTGGCAAATTCTCCCAATTTTTAGCCTGCTCTGGAGGCAGCTCCTTCAGCCCCTGCTTTACCTGTTGGCTGATGACCTGACACATACCGACTGCTGCTACCGCAGGTTGGGTAACTGAGCCGGCCAAAAGAAAGGAAGACTTAAGTAGGGATTCCAATTTCTTCTCAGAAGGATCTTTAAATACTTGCACATTGTCCACCGGACACGTCAGGTTCTTATTTACACAAGAAATAGCCGCATCTACAGAAGGCAGGCTCCATTTCTTTAAAAAAAATTCCTCCATAGGATAAAGAATGTCAAACTTTTTTGGAGGTGAGAAATGCTTATCTGGGTGTTGCCAGTCTGCGTACGTTAGATCCTCTAGTAATGGATGAACCGGGAAAGAGCATGCACCCTGCAGGGATCTCAATGAACCTAGGGAGGAGACAGGCGATTCAGTTACCTCCGAAGAGGGTAACTTAAATGCAGATCGCACTGTTCCTGCATAACATTGTACCTGTGACTTCAAAATCTGGGATGCAGAGAAAGGCTCATCTGATATCCCTGATCCGTCTGACTCCTCATCCTCTGCTTGTGCAGCATCATCCTCATCCTCCTCCTCCTCAGATACTTCTGCAAGGAGGTCAACAACTGGAGGAGATCTGCTTCGCTTATTGTCCTTTTTAGAGGATTTAGCGATCAAAGTAGCAATTCTCTCCTCCAGATTATTTAGGGCTGCTGACAAAGTGTCTTCAGTGACATACGCAGGCCCAGGCTTCACTGGGGAAGCCGCCATACCTGACAGAGGTAATGGCTCATCCTGTACAGCTGCGTCCGGCAACACAGGAGAGGAAGGTACCGAGTTAGCACGGCTAGGGCCTCCTGTCTCAGGCAGCGGTGCTTTTTTATCTTTTTTGTCAGCATTCTTTCCCCTGGAAGGCATACTGCTCAGAAAAAACACAAGGTACTCAAATGCATATACTACTGTGCTCAGTTTAGCAATTTACATAAAGTATGCAACCTTAAAAAACACACAGCTATGCATAAAGTGGATGTCTTCTAGGAAGTACCCAGCCCAACCACATGGAGTCTTACGTCCCTGTATCGCTGCTGTGTATCCCTGCCAAGAGAGAGAGAGAAAATGAACTTGCTTGTCCTGCAGCGCTTTTGCACACTGACATTTTTTAAAACTTGCGCCATTTTCGTGCATGCGCGCGCGCCTACGTGCCCGCGCACGTGTCATTTGCGGCCTCCCGCCCCCCCCCCCTCCGATAAAGCGCGCTCCCGCGCGCACGCGCGCGGCTCTAGCGCTAATGGCGGTGGTAACAGTGAGAGTGGAGCTCCCTCTTCACCAGCCCTTGTTCCCACTTTACCTGCTTCTGCAGGTGTCTGGTCAGCCATCCGAGAGGAGGAGGGAGGTGCCCAAGCCAGCTCAGCAGCAGAGGGACAGGCAGTGTACTTTGCCGAAGCAGACACTGAAGCAGAGCGAGGTGAGTTTTACACTCAGCTCTTTACTCCCCCCAGTGGCGGAATAAGAGAAGACATCCACCTTTTTTCTTTGGAAAGGTCCTTAAACCTAGTTTTAGGACCTAACCTCTTACCTTATCCACGCCGCAGGTTTTTTCTGCTGACATTTTCAGACAGATACCAAACTTCACCCCTCACGGCGGGCTATGTGTGCCAACCTTCAGGGATATGGGTTCCTATTTAAAGGATACCTCTCCCCTGGGCCTTGTACAAGACTCTTACCAGGACTTTAGCAAAGTAGCGAAAGTGCTGGATCTTAGAGCCCAGTCCTCCGAAGAGAGACATTACAGGCTAAGCCTCATGTATGAGGCCCGGATCCCATCCAGTTTTGGCTTAACTCGTAGGCGTCTTGGATGGGTCTGAAAGCATAGCGCTTTCTACCCCCAGGGGGTCTCTTTGGCAGAGCTTTCCTTTAGCACCTCCTATCGCGTCCAAAACCTTTAGACACTGGCGAAAAAACTGAGGTGCTCCCCTGATGGGAGGGGTTATATGGAGGGGAACTGTCTTCTATTGGCTGTGCCAGTGTCCAATCACCGCTGGTGACCCTTAACCCATTATGTAATGACTGGCTCTGTGTCCCGTGGTGTACGATAAAGAAAATATGATACTAATATATATATAAAATTTACAGACACACTAACCTTTAGTTTGTTTATTTAGAAATGATTGAACAAAAGCCATTGCACTGATAGGTACAAATTTGGAAGAAGCATGTAGCCAAGATAATATATGGCAGGGTTGCCAACTTTCAGTAAATTTACAAACAGTTTGTAAAATCCGTACTTTTTGCATCTGTCCTTGAATGTCTATTGCGGACATGTAGGCTGCATGTCTGTAACTGACATTCATGGACAGATGCAACAATTATGGATTTTACAGACTGTTTGCAAATTTACTAAAAGTTGGCAACCCTGATATATGGTAACAGCAGGCAAATCTTTCTTATCCCATCCACCCTTACAAAGCACCCCGAAATCTGATCACGTCATTGTCTGCAGCAAAGTATTCAGACCATGCTATGTACACATACATATGGTGTTCTGGGGCATTTAGCTGGGTGATAATTAACTCTATATTACTCTAAAATTAGCTGAGAATACTCTTGATAAAAACATAAAAAAAAAAAAAATTATAAGTAGAAGAAATCTTGATACCTGTAACTAAATACACAATAGTTATATGAAAGCTAAGCTGTAAAACTATGAAAATTGAAAGTCATTCTGATAATATAAATACAGATGATCATGCCTATAGAAATATTGGATGAATTACAAAGGATAAAGAAAATCTGACTAAAGAAACTTTCAAACCAGTAAAATGATAGCAGCAGAGAAAACAGGAGTCATGTACAGTACTTTTGCAGTGCTATTGACCACAGCTAGATGGCAATAATGAATCTTATCCTAAGAATAAATAGTAAAGAAATATTTATAAAGACTCTGGCTATGTGGGTATCAACTCAAATATAAAAACAACCAAACAATATAAATCTAACTATAAAATATAATAATGAACAAATAGCAATCATACTAAATATTACTAAAATTTGTACAAATAGCATCTAATCATGTGCAAGCACAATGCTATAATGTGCAAATAGGCAAACAAGTTTGTGAAAATCCATACATACTAGAAATTTCATCTCCCCTCCGCACAGTGGGAAAGTTTACAAAGGTGAAAAAGTTCATAAAATGAAAAGATTAAAGCACTGATATTCAGGATTGTAATTAAATCTAAATCATTAATACAATGTGTAGGTTCTACTGTTCCTTCCACGGGTAAAATTCAGATCCACCACCACAGCTATCCGAAAGAGAACACGCTCATACCTCCCAACTTTCTGAGATGGGAATGAGGGACACCTGTTAGCATATATGGTTAGGCATAAGACATGCCCCCTGCCATGCCCCCCTTACTGGAGAATTGTACAAAATTAATTGTTAGTTAAACCCACAAGTGCCTTTTTACCACTACTATTCCTTTATATTGGCTTTTGGAATTTACAAATGCAGCCATTTAGAAATTGGATGAAAGGTTTATCACTGTAAAACACTTTTTGATAGATAAGTAGTGCATTTTATATACAACTATATAACTCAGACCAAAATGAGGGACAATTAAGGGGTAAAGAGGGACAGAGGGACTTGTTTCAAATGAGGGACAGCCCCTTTGAAATCAGGGACAGTTGGGAGCTATGCACACTCAACAGAGTGTGTTCACCAGTTAGGTGAATAGTCTGGTCTAATAGCACTTGTAATTAGTAACCCAAATGTATCTTTTAAGATTTGGGCTGGCTCTCTATGTAAGCAAAAGTCCTATATTGTTATATAGATCCAAATGGATATGTACTGTACATGAACATGGGGATACAGTGCCTTGCAAAAGTTTTCACCCCCCTTGGCATTTTTTGTGTTTTGTTGCCTCAAAACCTGGAATTAACATGGATTGTTTGAGGATTTGCATCATTTAATTTACAGAACATGCCCAGAACTTTGAAGATGTTTTTTTTTTTATTGTGAAGCAAACAACAAATAGGACAAAATAACAGAAAAAGTCAATGTGCATAACTATTCACCCTCCAAAAGTCAATACTTTGTAGAGCCATATTTTGCAGCTATCACAGCTCCAAGTCACTTTGGATAAGTCTCTTACCACTGGGATTTTTTCCCATTCCTCCTTGCAAAACTGCTCCAGCACCTTCATTGGTTTGAGGTCTGGGCTTTGACTAGGCCAATTTCAACACATTTACATGTTTCCCCTAAACCACTCAAGTGTTTCTTTAGCAGTGTGTTTAGGGTCATTGTCCTGCTGGAAGGTGAACCTCTGTCCTAGCCTCAAATCACACACAGTGTGGTACAGGTTTTGCTCAAAAATATCCCTGTATTTAGCACCATCCATCTTTCCCTCAACGCTGACCAGTTTCCCAGTCCCGACTGCTGAAAAACATCCCCACAGCATGATGCTGCCACCACCATGTTTCACTGTGTGGATGGTGTTCTTTGGGTGATGTGATGTGTTGGGTTTGCGCCAGACACAGCATTTTCTTTGATGGACAAAAAGTTCAGTTGTAGTCTCATCAGACCAGAGCACCTTTCTCCATACATTTTGGGAGTCTCCCACATGCCTTTTCGCAAACTCAAAACGTGCCATTTAGTTTTTTGCTGAAAGTAATGGCTTTCTTCTGGCCACTCTGCCATAAAGCCCAACTCTATGGAGCGTACAGCTTATTGTCTTTCTATGTACAGATACTCCAGTCTCTGCTGTGGAACTCTGCAGCTCCTCCATGGTTACCTTAGGTCTCTGTGCTGCCTCTCTGATTAATGCCTTCCTTCCCTGGTCCATTAGTTTTGATGTGCGGCCGTCTCTTGGCAGGTTTACTGTTGTGCCATGTTCTTTCCATTTGGTTATGATAGATTTGATGGTGCTCCTAGGGATCATCAAAGATTTGGATATTTTTTTTATAACCTGACCCTGACTTTTACTTCTCCACAACATTGTCCCTTACTTGTTTGGAGAGTTCCTTGGTCCTCATGGCAGTGTTTGTGGTGCCTCTTGCTTAGGTGTTGCAGCCTCTGGGGCCTTTCAAAAAGGTATGTATATGTAATGACAGATCATGTGACACTTAGATTGCACACAGGTGGACATCATTTCACTAATTATGTGACTTCTGAAGGTAATTGGTTGCACCAGAGCTTTTTATGGGCTTCATAACAAAGGGGGTGAATACATACGCACATGCCAATTATCAGTTTTTTATTTATGAAAAATAGTTTTATGTATATATTTTTCTAATTTCTCTTCACCAACTTAGACTATTGCGTTTCGATCCATCACATATAATTCAGAATAAAAAAAAATGAACTAAAGGCTGTAATGTAACAAATAAGGTAAAAAGCCAAAGGGGGTGAATACTTTTGCAAGGCATTGTATATACACAGAGATGAAGGGGTGAGAAAAAAAATATGTTGATATGGTATAACACTTTGTTTATTGTGTTTTAGAGACCTGCCATACATTCTCATCTCCTGAAGAAGTGAACATTGTTCATTAATTGTGTAGAGAGTTGATGCAATTCTAAACAATAATGTATCATATTTATTTTGGAAATGTTATTAATAAAAGGAATATTGAGTATATCATAAAGTGAACATAAGGCATCCCTTGTGACCGATATTACCAGCGTTTCAATGCATCAATGTTTTTATAGATATTTTTTAGTCAAGAAAAACAAAAAGTTGTTGACTTTTTTAAATGTATATTTCTGTACCTTAGGCCCGGTTCACACAGGGGCGACTCCTCAGGTGACTCGGTCACCTGAGGAGTCGCGTCCCGGTCGCCTGCGGAGTCGCGTCCCGGTCTGTGCTATGGAACCGTTCTAATAGGAGCGACCCGGGTCGCTCCGACTTAGAAAAAGGTTCCTGTACTACTTTTGGGGACGACGCAGGGCGACTTGCATTGACTTCTATACAGAAGTCATTATGCAAATCGCCTCGGCGGGCGTCTCAAGTCGTCTTGAGATTGCGCCGCCGAGGTCGCCCCCAAAGTCATGCCCCCCTGTGTGAACCGGGCCTTACTGTCCCAACAACAATCTTTGTATTAACTTGTCTAAGCAGTTGTGATTAATGTTGGTCTTCCCCAACATAGGCTCTGGTAGTTTTGCATCCTCATTGAGATAAATCATTTAACAATTTATCAAAACATTAAAAAGCATGGGACAACTAAAAACCTTCACAGGAATTAGTGCTATCCCTCAAAACCAAGGTTTGAATCACTCAGACATGTATAGAGGAAGAACACCAGTCATTCCACTAATACTGACTGCATGTAGATCCTCCCCTTCCTATGTAATGATGTCACTGTGTGTTGGCTCTGCCCAACACATTTTGTTACTCTTCAACTTTCTCAGGAGTGACCCAGACATGAGTGATCATGAAAACAAGTCAAAAATTGAATTATATTATAACTCTTTATTGATGCACAATGTGAAAATACATAATGTCTTTGGGTGTGTATAACCTGTGCATACAACCTTATACCCTTCCACTTCTGATAAACATACCTGGGAACTTGCTGGCTTTTGGCCAGAGATTCTGGCCTTTTGTTTTAGTTACAGTCTCCCCAGGTGCTGGACTCAGTTCTCCAGCTGCCTGCTAACTGACAAGGGGGTCTGTAGCATCACTTCTGTTAGGCAAAGAACGGACCAGGTTTGCTGCTGGAGGGAGGGTTCTGCTTTCTCCTCTCTCCAGTGGCAGCCTACGCTCTCAGTATTGGTGCCCTTTAGGGAGTGAAGGTGGACCGCTCGTCTTCCTGCCCCCAACTGTCATGTGACATATCACATGGCCAGAGAGGGAAAGAAAGATAAGCTGCCTTTATTCCAGGGTGGGCGCTGCACTTAAAACTGATTAGCGAGGACACTGATGGTGATGGTGGAGAGAGCAACTCATAGCTCCCCCAAAGATTATCTAAGCTACCCTACATCCCTCGGAGCCTATCATCTCCCCTCCTTCCCCAAAGCTACTCAGGTGCTCTTATTTCAATGCAGGCCCGGACTGGGACAAAAAATAGGCCCGGGAATTTTAGACTGAACAGGGGGGGGGGCACGCGGAGGCGCTTCCCGGTGGCGGTTAATGATAGGATGTGGAGTTCCAGCACCTTGTACCTCTGGACCCCTTTACATTACACAGCACCCTGCACCTCTGTACCCCTTTACATTACAAAGCACCCTGGACCCCTTTACATTACATAGCAACGCACCTCTGGACCCTTTTACATTACACAGCACCCTGCACCTCTGGGCCCCTTTACATTACACAGCACCCTGCACCTCTGGACCCCTTTACATTACACAGCACCCTGCACCTCTGGACCCATTTACATTACACAGCACCCTCCACCTCTGGACCCTTTTACATTACACAGCACCCTGCACCTCTGGACCCCTTTACATTACATAGCACCGCACCTCTGGACCCCTTTACATTACACAGCCCCCCACAGTTTGTTACACAGACACCCCCTAACCGTTCTGGACCCCCTGCATGTTACACAGACCTCCCTACAGTACAGACCCCCTCCCTACAGTACAGACCCCCTCCCTACAGTGCAGACCCCCTCCCTACAGTACAGACCCCCCCTACATTACAGCGCCCCTCTACAATACAGACCCCCCTACATTACAGACCCCCCTACATTACAGACCCCCTCCCTACAGTACAGACCCCCTCTCTACAGTACAGACCCCCCTACATTACAGACCCCCCTACAATACAGACCCCCCTACATTACAAACCCCCCTCTACAATACAGAACCCCCCTACAATACAGACCCCCCTACAATACAGACCCCCCTACAATACAGAACCCCCTACAATACAGAACCCCCCTACAATACAGACCCCCCTACATTACAGACCCCCCCTACAATACAGACCCCTCTACATTTCAGACCACCCTAAAATACAGAACCCCCTACATTTCAGACCCCCCCTACAATACAGAACCCCCCTACATTACAGACCCCCTACAATACAGACCCCCCCTACATTTCAGACTCCCCTACATTTCAGACCCCCCTACAATACAGAACCCCCCTACATTTCAGACCCCCCCTACAATACAGAACCCCCCTACAATACAGACCCCCTTCAATACAGAACCCCCCTACATTACAGACCCCCTACAATACAGAACCCCCCTACAATACAGAACCCCCCTACAATACAGACCCCCCTACATTACAGACCCCCTACAATACAGACCCCCCTACAATACAGAACCCACCTACATTTCAGACCCCCCTACAATACAGAACCCCCCTACATTTCAGACACCCCCTACAATACAGAACCCCCCTACATTACAGACCCCCCTACAATACAATACCCCCTACATTTCAGACCCCCCTACAATACAGAACCCCCCTACATTTCATACCCCCCCTACAATACAGAACCCCCCTACATTACAGACCCCCCTACAATACAGAACCCCCCTACATTTCAGACCCCCCCTACATTTCAGACCCCCCCCCCTATATTACAGACCCCCTACAATACAGAACCCCCCTACATTTCAGACCCTCCTACAATACAGACCCCCCCTACATTACAGACCCCCCTACATTACAGACCCCCCTACAATACAGACCCCCCTACAATACAGAACCCACCTAGAATTCAGACCCCCTACAATACAGAACCCCCCTACATTTCAGACCCCCCCTACAATACAGAACCCCCCTACATTACAGACCCCCCTACAATACAATACCCCCTACATTTCAGACCCCCCTACAATACAGAACCCCCCTACATTTCATACCCCCCTACAATACAGAACCCCCCTACATTACAGACCCCCCTACAATACAGAACCCCCCTACATTTCAGACCCCCCCTACATTTCAGACCCCCCCTACATTACAGACCCCCTACAATACAGAAACCCCCTTCCTTTCTGACCACCCCTACAATACAGAAACCCCCCTACAATACAGACCCCCCTTCAGACCCATAATGTACCTCAGATCAGCGCGGGACTGCATGTTAGGTCCCCTTTCCCTGTGTGGACATAAAGGAGGAGGGGAGGCGGCTTCATTCTGCTCGGCTGTGTAAGACAGCCGAGCCAAGACTGATGAGATCATCAGTGCTGCGGTCACCTTGCCAGAGAGAAGGGGATCGTTGCGGGTCCCAGCCCCCTGATGTGCCGACGGGTGTCACTGTCACTCGAGTGGCTCCGACTCGCAGCTGAGAGTGCACTGGGGCAGTGGCATCACTAGGGTTGGTGTCACCTGGTGTGGCAAAACATGGTGTCACCCCCCTCCTGTCTATCCTGCCCAGAGCCCTGCAGGCAGCGCACGGTCACGAGGCGCATCCCTAAATGACCCCTGTAAATTAAAGTATAGGGTGGTATTGGGCCGGCTGGGGCAATATAGTGCAGGTTGGGGTAATATAAGGCAGGTTGCGGTGATATAGGGCAGGCTGGGGTGGCATAGGGCAGGTTGGGGTTGTATAGGGCAGGCTGGGGTGGTATAGAGCAGGTTTGGGTGGTATAGGGCAGTTTGCGGTGGTATATGGCAGACTGGGTGGCATAGGGCAGGTTGGGGTGATATAGGGCAGGGTATGGTGGCATAGAGCAGTTTGCGGTGGCATAGGGCAGGTTGGGGTGGTATAGAGCAGTTTGCGGTGGCATAGGGCAGGTTGCGGTGGCATAGGGCAGGGTGCGGTGGCATAAGGCAGGTTAGGGTGGCACGCATAGGGCAGGGTGCAGTGGCATAGGGCTGGCTGGGGTGGTATGGTGCCAGGTTAGGACTCTATGTAGTGACATGTGCAGCAGTGCAGTAACTTACAGCATGCCTGGAGATGTCCTCGTTTCTTTCTCCTTCAGCAGTGGGATCAGCCAGAGTGAACGAGTCTGTGGGAGGAGTGGAGGGGGCAGCCACAACCCCAGCTTCGGCCACCAACTCCGGCTGCCTCCGGAGACATTGGAGATGATGGGGAAGAGGTGACATGCTGTCCGGCGGCCCGTGGGCCGCCGTGGCCCACCAGGCATTTGCGCGGTATGCCCTATGGCCAGTCCGGGCCTGCAAGTGACCATGCAGGAGCAGAAGGAGTTCAATAAGCTCATACAGACTCAGGTAGAGCCCCTGACCGACAAGCTCCTACGTGTGGATAATGTTTCAGGTCTACGCAAGCGAGTGCAGGCTGCATTACAGAAAATTACGGCCGAGGATGATGTGGAGGCTTTCCTCACGGTTTTTGAGAGGGTGGCAGAGCGTGAAGGGCTACCCCAGGACCAATGGGCTGAGGTCCTTGCCCCCTTTTTGACCGCGGACCCACAGAAGGCCTATTTTGATCTAAATGCTGCTGAGGCCCAGCAATATGAAACTTTGAAAACTGAGATTCTGGCCCGCCTTGGCGTAACGATGGCTGTGAGAGCCCAGCGCGTCCGAGCTTGGCAATTTAAGGTGGACCAACCTGCAAGGTCCCAGATGTATGACCTCATCCACCTCACACGGACGTGGTTACAGCCAGAGGTCGCCACCCCAGCTCAAGTATTGGAGAGAGTTGTAGTAGACCGCTTTGTGAGAGCCCTTCCAACCCCTATACAGCGGTTTGCCGGGAGAGCTGATCCTAAAAATGCCAATGAGTTGGTGGCCCTCGTGGAGCGGTACTTATGTACTGAGGATTTTCTTAGGGTGTAGTACGCACAGAATCCTTCTCCAAGAGACAGAAGCCCACCAACCCGGGAAAAAGCGATCCCGCCCTAAAGTGGGGGAAGAAGGAAGTAAATGCAATCACCATAGGGAGACCCGCCAGACCCGCCAGGATCAGGGTCCTATCGTGTGCTGGCGTTGTCAAGAACTGGGGCACCTGGCTGCCAGTTGTCCACTAAACCAAGAATCTATGGGATTACAGTGTGACCCAGAAAGGCTCTTTTGTTGCTACACCAGGTGACACTCCACAACAGCCCGGCGGCACTAAGAAACAGATTTGTGTCATTAAAGTGGACGGTTGCCAGATGACTGCCTTGCTGGATTCTGGCAGTTTAGTAACTTTAGTGCATGCCAGCCTCGTGAACCCCCAAAAGTTGCAGCGACAACTAATGGGCGTGGTTTGTATTCATGGGGATACCAAGTGCTACCCCACGGCCGTGGTATCTATCGAGTCTCCCTGTGGCACTGTGAACCATGAGGTAGGAGTAGTCCCAAATCTCATATATAACACTGTCCTGGGATGAGACTTCCCTTTTTTCTGGGATCTATGGGATAACGCCAAGGGAGCAAGGCCCCCAGTGGGATCGGATTCCTACTGCCCAGAAACGCTGGAGGAACCGAACGAAGAGAAAGAGTCTGCCCATTTTCCCTTGGAGGTCCTTGCAGGGGACACAGAGAACCCCCATCCAGAGTTAGACCTGCCGGATCTACCCACGACCCGCGAAAAGTTTGGCACGGCCCAGCTTAGGGATCCCACTCTAGCTAGGGCAAGGGAACAGGTAAAAGTGGTAAATGGGGTACCCCAAGAGCCAGGGGAGGAGGCCATATTCCCACATTTTGCTATGGAAAATGACCTGTTATACAGAGTCGATGAAGTACGAGGAGAAAGACTTGAACAGTTGCTAGTACCTCAACCTCATAGACGCATGGTACTGGACCTGGCACATTCTCATGTTCTTGGGGGACATTTGGGGGTGGTTAAAACTAAGGAAAGAATATTGCAACGGGTTTATTGGCCAGGTTTACACAAAGAGGTGAAAGTGTACTGTGAATCCTGCCCAGTTTGTCAGCTCACTGCTCCGGTCTCACATTTACGGAGTCCATTGGTACCTTTACCCATCATTGAGGTGCCCTTTGACAGGATTGCCATGGATATTGTAGGTCCCTTGGTTAAGTCCGCTAGGGGGCACCAGTATATTCTGGTTGTTTTGGATTATGCCACCCGGTACCCAGAGGCAATCCCGCTAAGGAACCCCTCAGCTAAGAGTATTGCTAAAGAGCTTTCTCTTATATTTTCACGTGTCGGTATTCCTCGGGAGCTGCTAACAGACCAGGGCATGCCCTTCATGTCAAAGATTACTAAAGAGTTATGTAAATTGTTTAAAATAACCACTTACGCACTTCTGTGTACCACCCACAAACAGATGGTCTAGTGGAAAGATTCAACAAAACGCTGAAAGGAATGTTAAAGCGAGTGGTCGTGGCAGATGGTAGGGACTGGGACTGCCTCTTGCCCTATCTCATGTTTGCTGTACGGAGGTACCCCAAGCCTCCACTAGCTTTTCCCCTTTCGAGTTGCTGTATGGCAGACACCCGAGGGGCTTATTAGATATAGCAAAAGAGACCTGGGAACAAGCGGCAACCCCACTCAAAAGTGTAGTGGAACATATTGCCCAGATGCAAGACCGGATTGGTAAAGTCATGCCCATTGTTAAGTCCCACTTGCAACAGGCTCAGCAGGCTCAAGCTAGAGTCTATAACCGTTCAGCTAGGATCCGAACCTTTAACCCCGGTGACAGAGTTCTTGTGCTGGTACCTACGGTGGAGAGTAAATTTCTGGTGAAATGGCAAGGGCCATACGAGGTTGTAGAACAGGTGGGGGAAGTTAACTATAGAGTACACCAGCCTGGAAAAAGGAAACCCTACCAAATCTACCATATCAATCTATTGAAGCCCTGGAAGGACAGAGAATCCCTTATGGTCCAAGCACCCTTGGCGATGACTACCGCAGGTCCTTCTACCCTGCCGGCGGTGGAGATCGCTGAGGCCTTGTCCATAAGCCAAAAATAAGAGACCAAGGAATTTCTGCTAAGAAACAGGGAGTTCTTCTCTGATCTTCCAGGGGTAACTTCAGTAATAAAGCATGATATTGTGACCGAGCCAGGGGCAAAAGTTAAATTAAAACCTTATCGCATCCCAGAGGCTCGACACCAAGTAGTCTCAGAGGAAATAAGGAGGATGTTGGAGCTTGATGTAATAGAAGAATCCCATAGTGAGTGGTGCAGTCCAATCGTCCTTATTCCCAAACCGGATGGAAGCATCCGATTTTGTAATGATTTCAGAAAGTTAAATGAGGTGTCAAAATTTGACGCTTATCCAATGCCCAGGGTAGATGAATTAATTGAGCGTCTAGGACAGGCCCGATATATCACCACCCTGGACCTCACGAAGGGGTATTGGCAAATACCACTTACAGAACGGGCAAAAGAGAAGACAGCCTTCTCCACGCCTAAGGGGCACTGGCAGTATAAGAGGATGCCATTCGGCCTACATGGGGCCCCAGCCACCTTTCAGAGGCTGATGGATTGCATCCTTAAACCCCACCACGCCTATGCATCTGCGTATTTAGATGATGTGGTAATTTTTAGTGCAGATTGGGAGAGCCACTTGCCTAAAGTGCAGGCTGTTATTAACGCCCTCCGTCATGGGGGTCTGACAGACAATCCTTAGAAATGTGCTATGGGACTAGAGGAGGCCCGGTATCTAGGGTACATTATTGGCCGGGGGATAGTAAAACCCCAAGTCACAAAAATCTAAGCAATCCAAAGTTGGCCAAGACCCCTGAATAAAAAACAGGTCAGGGCTTTTTTGGGATTAGTAGGCTACTACAGAAGATTTGTTCCCAATTTTGCTACATTAGCCGCTCCCCTTACAGATCTTACCAAGGGGGGTAAGCCCTCAGTGATAACTTGGTCCCCAGAAGCTGAGAAAGCTTTCCAGAACTTAAAGACTGCCCTCTGTAATAGCCCTGTCTTAATCACCCCGGATTTCACACAGGAATTTATAGTGCAGACGGATGCTTCAGAAGTGGGATTAGGTGCAGTGTTATCCCAAGTGCTGAATGGGGAAGAACACCCCATAGCGTTCTTAAGCAGAAAGTTGACCCCTGCTGAAAAAAGGTACGCCATTGGAGAACGGGAATGTCTAGCCATCAAGTGGGCCCTTGAAAGTTTGAAATATTATCTGTTAGGGCGACAGTTTAGGCTCCTAACTCAAATGGATGGCCCAAAATAAGGAGAAAAATGCAAGAGTTACCAGATGGTTCTTGGCTCTACAGAATTTTACATTTCTAGTAGAACATAGGCCAGGTAGCCAGCAAGCTAACGCAGATGCCCTCTCCAGAGTTTACAGTCTGTTTGCCCAAGGTGCTCAACCCCCCGAGTTTGAGCAGAGGGGGGAGATATGTAGTGGGGTGTCTGTAAAACAAGTCACAATGACAGGAGAATTGATTGATGGGATATATGTTCCTCCACGGATGCTTAGATTTACAATCTAAGATAATACCAGTAAAGACTTTAGGATAAAGAAACATAGTTCTTTATCCTGTGTTGGTAAAGTTCGTTCCGGGGCTGGTTTTATTGGGAGCCTGATAGAGCTCTGGGTGGGACAGGCTCCCAGGTCCGTGGAGCCGCAGTTTGTTGGTTTCCTTCCAGGCCTTGATTAAGGCAGCTGGTCTCAGTTCTCAGTGAGAGAGTGTGTGTCTCTGAGTGAGGAGGCATACTGGAGCATGTCTGCTTATCCCTGATTTTGGATTCAAGTTTGTGCAACTGTAAGGACACTTACTACCAAACCAAAGGACTGTTTAGACTACGGATACAGTAAGGCTCAGTAGAGCAGAAGTTTATTTTGTTTGTTTGATGGCAAGATGCCCTTTTTCTTCTGTTGGAAATATCCTGTGCATTAAACATATTGTTTTCCTAAAGAGACTGTGAGTTGTCCCTGCCTTGAGTCTGATGCCCCTACAAAGGTTACAGTGTGAAGGCGCCACCGACACCCAAAGACCAATTTTTCCACACCTGTTACTTCTATCCAAAGTCTGTGTAAGAGAGACCAGAATTTATTCAAAAAATCTCTAATCTTGTTCCCAGTGCACTACATTGTGGCCTCATCATTCAGACTGGCTCCGCCAGCTGTTGCTTACAAAATAAAGAAAGCTTGCAGGGAAAATTTCATTTTTTTGGCTTTATAAATGCAAATATTGCTGCAGCAGTTTCTATACACAGTACAGATGTGCCACTGCACAGATAGACTAAAAGAAATCACTTGTCTGACAATAGGGCCCTGTATTTTTATTATGTGATCACAGAAACAAAGCTTTAAACCCTTTCAAGGAATCCTTGGTGTGCTGATGACATTCCCTTACTTTGATCATCCACAGTTTCCAGCCTGTTGCATCACCCAGCATTACTTAATAGCCATTTTTTTGAAGGTGTGCGTGGGGAATATTGCATTTGTCCCAGTGAGACAGGATTCAGCTTTCAGGAATTTCGACAAAAATATACCCCACAAAGTCCCGTGAGTATGTGAAAAGCTCTTCTGCTGTTTAGTCGGGATCCATACATTGGTGCACAATAAAGGTGAAGTCTCTTCGAGAAGACTAGGGATGAGCTTCGAGTTTGAGTCGAACTCATTGCCTGTTCGCCCGTTCGCCGAACAGCGAACAATTTGGGGTGTTCGCGGCAAATTCGAAAAGTCTATGGGAGAAATCTAAAGTGCTAATTATAAAGGCTTATATGCAAGTTATTGTCATAAAAAGTGTTTGGGGACCCGGGTCCTGCCCCAGGGAACATGTATCAATGCAGTGATATTAATAATGCTTAAAGTGAAACAATAAAAGTGAAATATTCCTTTAAATTTTGTACCTGGGGGCTGTGTATAGTATGCATGTAAAGTTGCGCTTGTTTCCGTGCTTAGAACTGTCCCTGCACAAAATGTAATTTCTGAAGGAAAAAAAGTCATTTAAAACTCACTCGCGGCCAATAATGAATTGTCGGCTCCCGGCAATACATAGAAAAGTCATTGATAAAAAAAATAAATGCGTGCGGTTCCCCCTAAATATCCATACCAGGCCCTTCAGGTCTGGCATGGATTTTAAGGGGAACTCCACCCTAATTTAAAAAAAAAATGGCGTGGAGTTCCCCCCAAAAATCCAATACAGACCCTTATCCGAGCATGCAACCTGGCAGGCCACAGGAAAAGAGGGGGGGACGAGAGAGCGCCCCCCCTCCTGAACCGTACCAGGCCACATGCCCTCAACATGGGGAGGATGTCCCCATGTTGATGGGGACAAGGGCCTCATCCCCACCCCTTCTCATGTTCCGCATCTGGTCCACTTAGCCTTACACCTAGTCATTGGCTGAGCGGACTTGATGGGGAACTTTAGAAGGGGCGGGCCTATACATTTAATAGACTGCGGAGGAAGTTCCCTATCAGGTCCGCTCAGGTTCAGCCAATGACGGACAGCGCTGGACATCGGATTGCTGCGGGACACTGGATTTCATCGCTGGAATGTTTATTTATTTATTTATTTATTTATTTTTTAATAAAGGACTTTTCCAAGGTGTTTGTGTGTGTTTTTATTTTGTTTTTTTTTACACTTTCTTTGTGAAATGGTAGGGGTACAATGTACCCGTTACCAATTCACATGGGGGGGCAGGATCTGGGGGTCCCCTTTGTTAAAGGGGTCTTCCAGATTCCGATAAGCCCCCTGCCCGCAGACCCCCACAACCACCGGGCAAGGGTTGTGGGGATGAGGCCCTTGTGCCCATCAACATGGGGACATCCTCCCCATGTTGAGGACATGTGGCCTGGTACGGTTCAGGAGGGGGGGGGGGGGCGCTCTCTCGTCCCCCCTCTTTTCCTGTGGCCTGCCAGGTTGGGTGCTCAGATAAGGATCTGGTATGGATTTTTGGGGGGACTCCACGCCATTTTTTTCTTATTTGGGGTGGAGTTCCCCTTAAAATTCATGCCAGACCTGAAGGGCCTGGTATGGATATTTGGGGGGAACCGCACACATTTTTTTTTTAATTTGCGGCGGGGTTCCCCTTAATATCTATACCAGACCTGAAGGACCTGGTAATTGAATTTGGGGGGACCCCCATGCTTTTTTTTTTTATCAATGACTTTTCTATGTATTGCCGTGAGACGACAATTCATTAATAGCAGCGAGTGAGTTTTAAATGACTTTTTTTCCTTCAGAAATGACACTTTGTGCAGGGACAGTTCTAAGCACGGGAAACAAGCGCGACTTTACATGCATACTATACACACTCCCTAGGTACGAAATTTAAAGGAAAATTCCACTTTTACTTTTTAATTTTAAGCATTATTAAAATCACTGCTCCCGAAAAAACATCAATTTTTAAAACTTTTTTTTGCATTGATACATGTCCCCTGGGGCAGAACCCGGGTCCCCAAACACTTTTTAGGACAATAAATTGCATATTAGCCTTTATAATTAGCACTTTAGATTTCGAACGTTCGAGTCCATTCTATTTAATAGGGTTCTAGAGTTCACGCGAACATTCTATCTGTTCGCAGGTTCTTGTGCAAACCTGAACAGGGGGGTGTTCGGCTCATCCCTGGAGAAGACACAGAGTTACCCAAGGGATGGTAAAGAAGCCAACAGAGATATCTTTTCCTAGGCCTGGGGGGGTTGTGAAGGGTCTCTTTAGTAGAAGTAGGTCCCTTTAACTGGAGAGCTAAACTTGGAAAGCTAATTTCTTCCTTGGATAGCTGGAACCTGGGATGTGAAGTGAGTGCATGGTTTGGTTCCCTGTAGACCAGGTTGGTTAAGTACTGTAGTTAAATGTGGTAAGATGCAGTACTGGATGGGCTGTAGCGCCTGTGCTTGAAGGTGTAGGCCTGTGCTGGTGACTGTCCTGGACAAGGGTAACTAGAAACAGAAAACACACTGGAAACTATGGCACTATGGAAACTATGGCCACCCAGTCTGTTAATGCAGCAGGACATAGCGATTACCTACTTTTTTGGGGGGGGGGCCTTTGTCCTACGTGGCTGTGCAGATGATGATAACCTGGCTGGCCTGCCTGCAGGTTCCATGAATCTGCTTCCTCAGGATGCTCAGCTCACTAGTGTCTTGTGCCTCTTCGATCCGGCTTGGGCCTGCATGGATCCACTCTGCTCTCTCTCTCGTGTCCAGTCTCTAACACTGTCTCCCCTATCTACGCCGTGTTCCTGGGATTTCTGCTTTTTAAATGCTCACGCTCAATTACGAGCTCTCTGGCTGTGTAGTTCAGTCCCTTCAAATTTAAATGGAAGAATCCTGCTTACAGCATACAAGTTTCAGCATTCCTGTAAGGCTGTGTGATATCAGGCTTGGGGTGAAACAGTGGCTGAGTGAACTGCAGGGACGCAGAGACCAGCAGTGCAGAAGCCTATGGGACACACAAATTTACTTTTTATAACCTTTACCTATAATGCTTTTTCATGCTTTTTTTTAAGTCTTATGATGTTGTATTTAGGTATATAGGTTTGGTAGGATGGAACTAACCTTTATTTCTTTACTTACCTTTTTATTTCTTAAGTTAGCCTAGAGTCTGAGACTGTGATGACTCAACTGCAGTAATTAACTTACTGTAATTACAGAAACATGTTTTATATTTAGCTCTGTCAGTGCATATACTTAACTAAAATTATTTACTTTTGGGGGGGTTTCATTCGTTTTTTGTTTTTTTTATTCATTTTTAGCTTTAAAATCTCATTATGCTGCTTTTTTAAAAACTGATTGCACTTGATTATCATACCTTAAATATAATATCTGCTTTAGTGCACCTCAGATACTTGATACTGTAACCACAAAACAGCAAATCCTGTACTAAGGATATCACAGAAACACAATTTTATGTTTTATGTTAAGCAGGCTATAGAATAATCATCCAAATGTTTGACTTGATAATATTAAAGGTGCCAGGCATAAAAATGTCTGAAAGTGTCTTCATTGCCCAAAGCACATGATGATAACCCGTGTCATTTTCTAACCTATACTAGAAAAGTCTTATCTTCCAATTTTGCATCCTCTTCTTCCCCTAGGTGTCAAGGGTTTCAGTAATCCTTCTCAATATTCCAATCTCCTGGCAGCCTTTTTATGTTTGTTATTGCCAAGTATTTTCCCCTTTTCCATTTTTGTGTTTGCATTCTGTTTTAATCTTCCATGCTAACTTTGGAAAGATTCCTTATTCCTTAATTCATCACATTTACAAAATCTTCTGAAGGAGTTCCACCTTAAACCTTTTCTTTTGTTCCTAACTCTTCTACAACGTGGTTTATTTTTTTTTATTTCTTTCTTCTTTTTTTTTGAAAGGTACCTAATTTTCATGTTTACAATCTTTATAAACAAGTGTTCAGGTTTGAAAACTGTATGTTAAGGCTCCATGCACACTGAAGCTGATAAACTGCAGTTTATTGGCGTTTTGGGTGTTTTTTTTAAAAGCCCATAAACTGCACTCTATCTTAGCCTATGTGTCCATCCACACTTGGTCGTTTTTTTGCGTTAATGAGCAGTGCAGTTTATGGGCTTTTTTCTGAACGCAAGAAATTCACATTCAAAGTGCAGTTTTTTGGCGGGAAAAAAAGCCAAACCCACATAAACGCACATAAACGCGAATAAGCGGCCGCTAATTAGCGTTAGGCGTTTCTCTGGCTCTATTCAAAACCAATGGTTCCCTATGGGAGCCCATTGATTTGAATAGAAGTCGCACCGCAAGTCGGATCATCACTTGCGTGCTGAGGATGAAGGGGAACCCCCCCAAAAAATGAAAAAAAATATTGGCGTGGGGTTCCCCCTCGGACGATACCAGGCCCTTCGGCCTGGTATGGATTTTAAGGGGAACCCCCTACGCTGAAAAAACAGTGTGAGGGTCCCCCCAAAATCCATACCAGACCCTTATCCGAGCACGCAGCCCGGCCGGTCAGGAAAGGGGGTGGGGACGAGCGAGCGCCCCCCCTCCTGAACCATACCAGGCCGCATGCCCTCAACTTGGGGGGTAGGTGCTTTGGGGCAGGGGAGCTGTCAGCGGGGAACCCCTGCTCCTTAACAACCTAACCAAAGTGCTGCCAGAAGTGCCATCTCATCACTATCATACCTCTGACCAGCTACCCACCTCCACCAGAGCACCCTTATCTCCTCTCTGTTTTAAACCTTAACAACTGGCTATTGACAGTTTGTTATGGAGAAAAAGAAAACGCAAAACACGAAACACATGTAAAAACACATCATAAATGCAACACTTGCTTTTGTGGTGCGGGTCAATTGAAGTCTATCACACACAAAACGCAATCTGCTGCGGGAAAAAAAGTCCCTGATCCTTTCCAAAAACCCAGCAACTAAAAAACACATAGATGTGAATGTATTCCATAGGAAACCACATTAAATGGACTGTAGTGTGTTTCTGCAAACCGTAAATGGCACTAAAAAAAATGCATAGGTGTGAACCTAGCTTAATTAAACAAGGTGAAGTTAGACGCTGATTGGCTACCATGCAGAGCTGCACCAGATTTTACACTTACTTTAGTAAATCAATGTCATTGACACATGTACAAAACTTAAAACTATAAGCTGCTGTGCTGATAAACACTCTCAAGGCAATTCCTCTGTTCTCACCATTTAAAGTGGACCTTTTGTTAAATGGTCCCACCCCCCAAAGTTAAATTGTCTGCAAAGGTGATTTAAAAATAAATCTAAATTCTAAAAAAATTTAATAAAATACTTACTTCATCCTCTGATGCCTTTGGTAAGCAGGTGTTTTCTGGGATAGCTGGCTGCTTTAAATTTTGTAAGAATACACTCCTGAATTGTGCTGGAGTGCATTCTTGTAGAATTTACATTTTCATGGAAGGTCGACTTAAAAATAAAGATCTGAGAAAAAATAATTGCAGCCAATAGCAATTAGGGAATATGCCCTGTGAAAAAACGCATGCCTCCTGTTACTATAGTGCGTGTAGATAGGGGCATAGATACACTCCATTCTGCTACCTACATTTAGCAAGGGTTTACATCTACATACAAGGGCCTTCCAGGGTTGAACAAGCCCTACACTAATCTCCAAAAGACCTTCTAAACCAGCTGGCCGAAATCTGGCCATAGATGAATTAATGTTTTCAGCCCTCTGGCTAAATGAAAAAAAAACAAAAAACAGATTCCTCCATTCACACAATTGAGGTGGATAGAGGAGTCCTCCCCACTAAGACATTGTATTCTCACATCCAAGACTCAGCTGTCAGAGTAAATTAGGCAAGAACAATTTTCCAACAATCGCGTTCAACTGAAGCTGACCGTTAGATCGATCCACCCCACTGACTCTGCTTTTCAGTCCCTCAGGTGTAACTATTATTACTTTACAGAATTTGTATAGTGACCAAAGCTTGCACAATGCTTTACAAAATAGGCCCCATAGCAGCCAAATGCAGAGAATGCGTGTGATAAGCAGGGCGCAGCTTGCCATATGACCCCCACATGAAAACACTGTGTGAGAGGCAGCTGCCCCTCCTCTCCCACCTTCCAGTCCCTTTGTCATGGTCAGGGTTTAGGCTCGCAGAGACCAGTAAGTATAGAGAGGCTCCCACTGACCAGCAGGATAAGTACACAAGTAGGTCACCCTGGCAGATGAGTCAGACTCACTGAGGTCTAAGGAATAACTGTATTTACTAGAGCGCCTGATAGGGGAGATTGGTTTTACAGTGTTAGTACCAGGTCCTCAGGTTTGCCTCACCAGGGGGTGAGCAAACCAGTGTCCAATAGCAGATATAACAGATAGAGCAGAAGAGTCGTCAGTAAACAAGCTAAAGATCAGTACCAAGTGGTTGCAGGTTGGTATCAAGCAGAAAAGTAGTCCAGAAACAGGCCAAAGGTCGATAGCGAATGATTGCCTGTTGGGATCAAACGGAAGTGCAGTCGAGGAACAAGTCAAAGGTCAGTAATAAGTGGTAGTAAAACGAAGGACAGCTGCAGATACCCAAAGGAGCAATGTATGGGCTGAAGAGAGCACAATTATCTGGCAACAGGAATTGCAGAAACATGGCTTAAATTAGAAACTTAATGGGAGGAGCAAAGAGTTCAAGGTTCACCACAAACAAGAGACAAAGCAAGATTGTCCAAGGGATCAGACAGGGAGCTGTCCAGCATCTCATATGGCACAGCAAGAAGAACTATAGCCAGACACCAGAGAGGTACTGTAGCAGGTTCAGATCCAGGCCCTAAAACTCTCAATTGTAATTATTGTTAAACAGGATTTATATAGTACCAACAGCTTGTGCATTGGTTTACAAAATAAAGTGAGATAGTACAGTTACAATATAATTGAAGACAAGAAGGGTAATAGGAGGGGCCTCCTCTTGGGAGCTTACAATATGAAAAGGAAGAGCAAGTGATACAAACAGTAGTACCTGTATGGGATGGGCTTTTTGAGAAAGTAAAATGTATTTGTTAGATAGAGATGGGGCAGAATGGGAGACAGCCAGACAGATTAGCGTAATACCCAATCTCTATCTATAAAATTATAGCAGCCTTAAAGGTTCTAATTGTATGATCCATCTCTCTATGAATTTTGCGCAGCAAACACACAGGAGGATTAAAACTGATAGAAGCTACCAGCTATGAAATCAGGCACCTCCAAACAGAATGGTCTTATGAACCATATAGATAAATGTCCTTTAACTAGTCTGACATTTTCCCTATTTTAAACAGTTTGTGAGATATATACAGTAGTATACTGATGACAGTAATGTAATTGTATCATCTCTTCCAGAGAGGCTATAACTGTATCAAAGTATGTGTTTAGGGCTTCATTCCAGGCATCATATGACAAAGCTGGTACAGGGACTTTATCCTGACTAAGGGCAGTATAGTATCTAGAGAATAATTGAATATGCTCCAGCAAGCGGAGAAAATATTTAGTTTTAGTATTTAGTAGGGTCACTTCCCATAGACCATGTTGTCCTGCAGCTACATGTTGCAGCTAAACGTAATTATAGCACCAAGACAAGGGGATTTTTCATTCCAGTGCTAGTACCGCTAAAAACTATTGTCAGTGTATAGATGATGAACATACTTCATACCATATTTTGCCCATTTAGCACCCTCTCTAAGGCAGATCATTTTTCAAAGCCAGTGGTTGAACCACAATGGTTTTTATGAGCAACATTATTTGTTTTCTCACATAAAATACATTTTTTCGCAGGAACTTTGCAATCAAAGCCCACTTCTGTTGTACGTGTTTTCCAAGGGGTTGCTTTAATTCCTCCTATTTTGTATCTACAGAGAGGTAGGAGTTTTCTTTTACAATAGTTTTGAATAGCTTAAAAGGGCATCTAATTTGGATATTATCATTGTGATTCCACATACAGTTCATTCTCTAGTAATTTAAACAAAAGGAAATAAGATGTACTTACAGGATCAGGTGTTTCTTCATATAGTAGCCACTGTAAGCAATTATGTAAAGCTTCCAGGTGAATATGTGTGAGTTTTAGTTGTGTTTAGGGGATCCCCGATTGCCAGAGTGCTCTCTAGCATCTAGCCAGTGACTGGCTTCCCAGAGGATAGTGAGGAAATTAACTTTGCCTTTATCAATCACCTGCAACTTAGTGGGATAAAACATACTGTAAGTACCGTTTTGCTTTCTAAGCCTTATTTTGATATTGAAGAAACTTGCACACTGTTTAAAGCTGAAAAACCCAGATAGATTGCTTTGGTATCGTTGTAGCTGATAGATGTGGCTGCCTTGAGGATACTTTCTGTATTTTCTCAATTATCTCTAAAAGGTATCTGTATCTCTAAAATGTAATATGCATGCAATAAGGGAGTGGAGGCAGTTCTCATACAATTGCAAAAAAGATGGGAAAACACATCAGCATCCATAACTCAGTTAAGTCGATTTTCCAAGAAATCTCCAGGATTTTTACCATCTGATCCTTCAAAAAATCCCAGCAGTCTTAATTGTTCAGGGAATTCCAATAGTCTTAAATAGTCCTCAAATTATTTTTATTATGCAAAAGTTTCTTCTGAAAAGCTCTCATGTCCCGACTAAACAAATGCATAGTGTCTTCCGAGTTATGTATCCTCTGTTCAGTTAAACTGACTCTTTCTCACATAAGATGCATATCTTGTTTTTGAGGAATGAGATATTTACTGTAAAAAAATATATAATTATGCCAATGCTCATACCAATTTACACTTAGTAATGTTTTTATCTAAACAATTTTCTTCATTTACAGTATGCCTGGATCAAATTGGGAGCAATGTTTGTAAAAAATGTTTCATGTGATATTCTGTAAATAAAAAAAATAAAAAAACTATATATTTTTTTTGATAGTGGGAAACGCCAACTGTTTAAAATGTTTTGTGACAGGAAAATAACAAAGTGGGAGGATTAGGCAAATTTGCTGATATATAAGGCCTTTGTCCTGTCCGTTTTAATTTGTATCAGTTTATACTGTATCCCTAGATAATAAAAAAAACTTTCTGTGGAATGCAGAATTGTCACCAGTAAATGTAGATCTGTATTAAGAAATTTTGGCTGATTTACTAAAGGAGTTAAACATCTTCACTCAATAAATTGTAGCAGTGTTCACTTTCACTACCTAATTATGTGGAAATTAAATAAACAGGAATATGCTTTTCACATCGTTGGATTGTTGAAGTGAATCTTTTTATTGAGTAAAGATTCTGAAAGTATTTTTTACCCCAACATTTCATATTCCTCATATGTATCTGTTGTACCATATATTAAAAAATTTCCTGTTCCCTTTGTATTTCTTCCTTTGTGTGAAATACCTGGTGACTCTGCCAGTCCCGTCCCGTCCCGGCTTTCCTTTTTAAAACTGACCAATCCAGACATAGAAGCATATTCACCCCAACATGGTCAGTGTTCTGGCAGGGAGCATGGGAACACAGTTCTTCACTGGAAATTTACCTGCCGCCTGCTGACACCCTCGCCACCCCCCCCCTGCAGTCTCAACCCCCACCTCTTATGCAGGTGAGATGGAAAAAATAATATATTTTATATATGCAATGAGTGCTGTGAAAAAGTATTTGCCCCTTTCTTGATTATTTTTTTTTTGTTGCACATTTCTCACACTTAAATGATTCAGATCATCAAACTAATTTTAATATTACACAGAGATAACCTGAGTAAATCCAAGATGCAGTTTTTTAATTATTATTTCATTTATTAAGGGAAAAAGGCTGTTCAAACCTGCCTGGCCCTATGTGAAAAGTAATTGCCCCCTCCCATGCTGAATCATGAATGAACTGTGATTAACTAAAATTTTTTGGAAAGCTGAGTTAAATTGCACTAGCCACACCCAGGCCTGATTACTGCCAGACCTGTTGAACTGACAAAGTTAAGCACGCTAACAGATCACAAAAAGCCAAACATCATGCCACAATCTAAAAAAAAATAAGAACAGATTATAAATAAAGTAATCTACATGTATCGGTCTAGGAAGGGTTTCAAATCCATTCCTAAGGCTTTGGAACTCCAGTAAACCACGGGGAGAGCCATTATTCACAAATGGAGATAATTTGGAACAGTGGTGAACCTTCCCACTAGTGGCCGGCCAACAAAAATTACTCCAAGAGCATGACGATGACTCATCCAGGAGGTCATATTAGAAACCCAGAACAACATCTAAAGAACTGCAGGCCTCACTTGCATCAGATAAGATCAGTGTTCGTGATTCAACAATAAGAAAGAGACTGGGCAAAAATGGCATCCATGGGAGAGTTCCAAAGCCAAAGCCACTGCTTGCCAAAAAGAACACAAAGGCTCATCTCACATTTACCAAAAAAGATCTTGATTATCCCCAAGACTTTTAGGCAACTTTTCTGTGGACTGATGAGACAAAAATTTTACTTTGTGGAAGGTGTGCGTCCCGTTACATCTGGCATTAAACGAATACAGCATTTCATAACAAGAACATCATACCAACAGTCAGACATGTTGGTGATAGCATGATGGTCTGGGGCTGCTTTGCAGCTTCAAGACCTGGACGACGTACCATAATTGATGGAACCATGCATTCTGAGTTCTACCAGAAAATCCTAAAGGAGAATGTCGGGCCATCAGTCCGTGACCTCAAGCTCAAGTGCACTTGGGTTATGCAGCAGGACAATGACCTGAAACACAACAGCAAGTCCACCTCCAAATGGTTCAAACAAAGCAAAATTTAGGTTTTGGAGTGGCCTAGTCAAAGCCCAGATCTAATTGAGATGCTGTATCAGGACCTTACACAGGCCGTTCATGCTGGAAAATCCTCCAATGTGGCTGAATTAAAACAATTCTGCAAAGAAGAGTGGCCAAAATTGCTCCACAGCAATGTGAAAGACTCATTGCCAGTTATCGCAAACACTTGATTGCAGTTGTTGCCACCAAAGGTGGCACAATCAGTTATTAGGTTTAGGGGGCGATTACTTTTCCACATAAGGCCAGGCAGGTTTGGACAGCTTTTTTGCCTAATAAATGAAACCATCATTTAAAAACTGCATTTTGTATTTACTCGGGTTATCTTTGTGTAATAATAAAATCAGTTTGAGAAGTAATTTAAGTGTGACAAATATGCCCAAAAAAAATCTGAAAGGGGCAAATATTTTTTCACAGCATTGTATATGGAGAGAGAGAGAGCTTTCTTTTGGGGGTATTTGATCACCACTGCGTTTTTTTTTTGTTGTTGTTTTTTTCACTATAAACAAAAAAGACTGATAATGTTGAAAAAAAACAATCTTTTTTACTTTCTGCTAAAAAAAAACCACCTCCAATAAAAAAATTGTCTACATAAATTTAGGCCAATATGTATTCTGCTACATGTTTTTGCTAAAAAAATCCCAATAAGCATATATTGATTGGCTTACACAAACGTTATTGCTTCTACAAACTATGGGATATATTTAGGGGATTTTATTTAATTTCTTTAAACTAGCCGCGACTTACTGTATTGCGGTGAATGTTCTGACACTAACTGACACTTTTGACACTTGTCTGAAATCAGTGACACTAATACAGTGATCAGTGCCAAAAATATGCACTGTCATTGTACTAATGACACTGGCTGGGAAGGGGTTAACATCTAGGGCGATCAAGGGGTTAACTGTGTGCCTAGCCAGTGTTTGTGTGTTAACTATGTGATGCTTTTACTAGGGGAAGTAATGGATTCTTTGCAGGAACACAGAATCCATTCCTTCCCCCCTGTCAGAACTGAGATTTGCCTTGTTTATATAGGCATATTTCAGTTCTCTGTGTATCGCCGTAGATCGGTGGGTGCCGGAGGACATTGAGTGCCCCGGCACCTGCAGATCAGCTTCTGGTGTAAATTATCACAGCAGAAGTGGCCTGCCGGCAGCATGTGCATGCCCCCTGCAGGCGGAAGTCTGGAATCACTTATACATACGTGATCCGACACACAGCTGCTGCCTTATAGCAGTAAAATTGCTATAGGGCGGTCAGCAAGCGGTTAAACATAATGGGTTATTTTACAAGGCCAGAGTTCACATGTGCTTTATATCCATTAATAAATCAGTGTCCAAATGTGAGCTGACATCGCTGTGCTCACCTTTTGAGAATGCAATGAATAGGTATGCAGATCTAAAGTTCAGATTTTTCTCTGACATCACTAGCGACCCCGTACAAGACAACCAAAGAACTATATTTTTTAGAATGAGGTCAGCAATTGCAGCCTCTGTATTTCTTATATCACAGATTTCCTTTTTTAGCCACATACAGTATAACATTAGCAGAATTTTACAATATTTAATGCCATTTACAGCCATCTGTGAAAGACCACTAAACAGAAACTAAGTTGCAGAATTGCAGCCCAACATTTTATCAATTTTTGATAGATTTGGGAAGATTTAGAACTTCAGGTCAGCTTTTAAGTTATGTCTGTGTCTTCACTTCAGGCGTTTTGTTTAACTGTTTGAGGAGAGGAATTAGGTAAATCTTCTCAACTGAAGAAAAAGTTTACTGGTGCCCCTGTTTAGATCTCCCTCACTTTCTCTAAGTGGCCACCTATCTCTAGATATGGCAGCACATTGGAGAGCCAGGCATCTGCTCTTAAGCCCCGTACACACGGTCGGACTTTTGGCCAACAAACTTCATTTTGAGCAAGTTGGACCAACAATCCAACCGTGTGTATGCTCCATCTGACAAACTTTTTTTGCTTTTTTCTTGTTTTCATCGGACAAAAGTTGGGTCTGCAAACGGACAAACTTTTGCCCAACAAAAGTCCGATGGAGCAAAGTCCGACCATGTGTACAGAAAACCATCGGACTTTTGTCCGATGGACAAAACAAATAATGTTAAAATCAACCAACAATAGCAGAAGTTGACCAAAGGGTGGCGGTAAAGAGCAGAAAAGAGCAGAAAAACCACGTGATGTTGCAAAAAGTTTTGAGAAAGTTTGCAGAAAAGTCAGAGCGTGTGTATGCTATGGGTGTTCCTCCTTTCGGACAAAAAAACACGGAAAAGTCCGATGGAAGTCCGACCGTGTGTACGAGGCTTTACACACAATTTAATCCAGCTGTCCGGTGCTCCCCTGCGCATTGCTGCAATCAACAGCACTGGTCAGGGAGCATGAGCACTGCTGATTGGAGCAGTAGAGTCCTGGGACTGGATGGGGGGTATATAAGGCCGCCAGCTCTGGTGATTAGACGCTGCTGGAGCCCCTGGGATATAATATGCTGTCATTCAATATCAGGTAACCTCTTGCAAACTCTGAACTATATTGGGGAAATCTCCTTATGTTGTTGTGACCTAGCTTTTGCCTATTTTTAAGTCAATATGTTGAAGGCATCATTTGCTTTTCTTGCAAGCAATTTTGCTGCGCTATATATATATTTTTTTTCTGTAAAATCAGTTGTCTCTTTTCTTATATTGGCTGTCTGTCTCTCTGAGAGCTAATTGCTTGTCTATTACATCTTTTTTTCTTTTTTGGTTTGTTATCAGTTTTGGAGATCAACACTAGAGGTCACTGAAAGCATTTTAAAATCCCTTGGAATTAAGCTTATTGCAGAATTTGTATTTGTAAGTTTATCTTTTTGTAATATATCGCTTTTTTCAGTTTGGAAAAATATTTTCCTCTCTGACATTTTCTGATAAAATTTAATATATACTTTATAGCTGGTCCTAATATTCACCCTGTGGCTGCTGGTCACATATGGTCCCTTTTGCCATCTAGAAAGCGTGGCGACACTTGGTTCTATTTTAAGCGATACATGTAAGAAGCATCGCCCTGAAAATAGAGATGCATGTGCATATAAATTGTTATGTAATTAATTGGATGCAATATTTTGTAATATATATGATATATAATTGTAAATTAATTGACATATACATGATTTTTATTTTTTTGTTATTTTGTTTGTTTCTTCTGTTAGAAGGCTTGTACTTCAAAACTGGACAGCCTCCCCTGAAAAAGCCTGATATATGGGTGAAACATGTTGGGAAATCCACCTTACAGTGCTGTCCTGCAAATACTGTGATATACTGTACTTGTCAACTGTTTTATTTTAAAACATTTTTTATTTTGTTTTCTAAAATAAAAAATAAATGATTTTTAAATAATATATTTGATATTTCTGCACCTAAAAAATCCCAAAATATCTTCCCCGTTCATCAGTTTTACTCTATGTTTTGTACTTAAAGCGGAGTTCCACCCAAAAATGGAACTTCCGCTTTAACTACTCCTCGCCCACTTACATGCCACGTTTGGCATGTAATTTTTTTTGGGGGGGGGGAGTGGGGCTTCAGTGGGAGTGGGACTTCCTGTCCCACTTCCTCCTTCCGCCCAGGGACTGCTTAGGCGACTTGTCATATCGCCTAAGGCGGCCCCTCTCTGTAGGCGATTACCTGGGACACGTGACAGGTCCCAGGCGATTGCCTGTCCACTCCTAGGGTGCAGCGCGACTTGCGCATGCGCAGTGAGTGCCCGGCCGTGAAGCCGAAAGCTGTCACGGCTGGGTGCCCACAGTTTGAATGGTGGCGCTGGCGGAGAGGGGGGAGAGGAGCGACGCTCCGGGCGGCCGCGTCGCTGGACAGTGGAGCAGGTAAGTGTCTGTTTATTAAAAGCCAGCAGCTACACTTTTTGTAGCTGCTGACTTTTAATAAACATAAAAAAGGCTGGAACTCCCCTTTAAATTTTTCAATAAGAATGTATTGAAAGTGAAAACAATACAAAAAAAAAATATTATTTAAACCCACAAGTATTTTTTATTTATTTTTTTACCACTGCTATTCCTTTATATTGGCTTGTGAAATTTACAAATGCAGCAATTCAGAAATTGGATGAAAGGTTTAGCACAAAATGAGGAGGAAAGAGGGACAGAGGGACTTTGCTCCAAATCAGGGACGGTCCCTCAAAATCAGGGACAGTTGGGAGGTATGAAATGGAAGGGTCAATTGGCCTTTAAGAGGGATACAAGACCCAATAACAACCTTACAAAAGTTCTAACCTTTCCAGACTATCTGAAGCTCCACTAATAGCATTCACAATTGGGTTATTACCTTCCGCTGTAAAGTAATTACAATATGCAATTTTGCCATTCAGTTTTTCGTTGGATTAGTTGCCAAGTTATGTGTAAGGAGCCATCACAATAAAGGGTTGACAGTTCTTTCTTATGGGTTATTGAACTGGAATTAAAATATTTATATTATTTTCATCTATAATTCCCTATTTTAAGATGTCTTCTGCTTTGATAATGTTCCAAACCTTTTACATATGTACACCTGCATGTTATTAGATACTCTTCTACAAAAACAGTTAGTTAAAGCATTGTATCTTTTTCACCCTTTAAAGCAAACGGAGCTCCGGTCAAAAAAAAAATATATATTATTTTTTTTGCAAGATTGTAATTGTCACATAACATAGTCCCCATAAGATAGCAATAGCTCCCCAGCCGTTAAAGTAATATTGGTCCACACTTATTTTCTTCTTCTCCTCATCTGGCTGTATCCATGATGTGTGTGGGTATTTGAAGTCCAGTTCGTTTCCCTTCCGGGTATTCGGCCTGAGGTGCATGCTAAGTAACCAGCACGCATCTCTACATCTCGCGCGTGCGCAGTAGAACGGCGCTCGTATCGCAGTTTGTTTATTTTTTTGTCATGACTACGGGCGGCGACGGAGGAACGTCCCACTCCGTTGCAACAGTGATAACACAATCCCGCGATTTTTCGGCAGAGAAAAGCGCACAGTCTCCTGGGTAATGATGACACTCATTTCCCAAGAGTCTGTGCGGCTTAGGTAGGATAGTAGAACCACCGTGGTCCAGGAAGAAGGCAGATTAGCAATTCTGCCTAGCAACAGTATCTTCCAGGCAAGTAAAAAAAATGTTTTAAGCTCCGAGCCAATATGCAGCATAAAGACCAGGCCCCTTTTTGCGATTCGGCACTGCGTCTTTTTAACTGACAATTGCGCGGTCGTGCGACGTGGCTCCCAAACAAAATTGACGTCCTTTTTTTCACACAAACAGAGCTTTCTTTTGGTGGTATTTAATCACCTCTGCGGTTTTTATTTTTTGCGTTATAAACAAAAATAGAGCGACAATTTTGAAAAAAAAATTCAATATTTTTTACTTTTTGCTATAATAAATATCCCTGATAAATATATAAAAAAACTATTTTTCCCCATCAGTTTAGGCTGATACGTAATCTTCTACATATTTTTGGTAAAAAAAAAATCGCAATCCGCGTTTATTGATTGGTTTGCGCAAAAGCTATAGCGTTTACAAAATAGGGGGTAGTTTTATGGCATTTTTATTAAAACAAATGTTTTTACTAGTAATGGCGGCGATCAGCGATTTTTTTTTCGTGACTGCGACATTATGGCGGACACATCGGACACTTTTGACACATTTTTGGGACCATTGTCATTTTTACAGCGATCAGTGCAATAAAAATGCACTGGTTACTGTAAAAATGACACTGGCAGTGAAGGGGTTAACCACTAGGGGCGCTGAAGGGGTTAAGTGTGCCTAAAGGAGTGATTCTCCCTGTTAGGGGACGTGGCTACGAGTGACACATCACCGATCTCCGCTCTGATTACACAGAGCGGAGATCGGTAACAGTGTCAGTAGGCGAGCGGGGAGATGTTGTGTTTACACTAACATCTCCCCGCTCCATCCCTCCGTGAGACGAACGCAGGGATCCCTGCGGCGATCGAGTCCGCGGGACCCGCGGTCCGACTCACGGGGATGACTGCAGGGTCGCAAACACGCCGGCGGCGGCGCGCGCGCGTCCACACGGCAGGCAGTTAAAGGGGACGTACAGGTACGCGATTGTGCCCGTACAAGCCATTCTGCCGACGTATAGTGGCCGTGAGCGGTCGTTAAGCGGTTAAATAAAAGCTAGTGATGTAAAGTTTAATTTAAGGGTGGAGCTCCGCTTTAAAGGGGTTGTAAAGGTTCATTTTTTATTTTCTAAATAGGTTCCTTAAAGCTAGTGCATTATTGGTTCACTTACCTTTTCCTTTGATTTCCCTTCTAAATATTTGTTTTCTTTGTCTGAATTTCTCACTTCCTGTTTCTCCTCACTAAACTTCACACCATCATCCGAGTGGTGTGGAGTCAGCCAGAACAGCTTACTGAGGAGGAACAGGAAGTGAGAAATTCAGACAAAGAAAACAAAGAAAACAAATATTTAGAAGGGAAATCTAAGGAAAAGGTAAGTGAACCAACAATGCACTAGCTTAAAGGAACCTATTTAGAAAATAAAAAACGAACCTTTACAACCCCTTTAAGCTGTTACTAAAGTGAAATCAACTTACATAATTTACCTGGTTAAAAAACATTTGTTTTATGTACATGTATATGCAACCACTGATTTGTTAGCAAATTGTAACTGTTGCAGTTTAGTTAGAAGAAATGCTATATTTGGCTCAGAGACAGATACAAATAAGCCCATGAAACAGATGGGATGTGTGCATCAGAGATTATTGTAATTATAGATGTGGAAAATAAAATACAAGAATTCTTTATGGAACAAGATGAATTTGAAGTTAGGTAATGTGTGAGCACATTTTTGGACTATATCATCACAACAGTCCTGAGAAAAAAAAAGGTTCTTTTAGCATGACACCTCATTCCACAGAATTATTAGTCACAAGCAGGTAAACAAGGCGCCTAATTACTTGTTTTGCAGAACGACACTGGACAAAGTCATTCCCATGTATATGTTTAGCAATTTCAGGGTTATCTTTCTATTTCATGCTTTCTTACACACAACAAATATAAATGGTAAAAGCAAGCTTGAAAAAAAAACAAAAAAAATAAAAAAGTGTTTTAGCAGAGTAGACTCTGTTGCAGGCAATGTTAAATGCAACCTAATCTATTTGTAAACTACAGAAGATAAAACACATATTGCCTGGTATTTCATCTGATAATTCACTCTACAAATCAACAACCAAACTCTTTAGGTGTTCAGGAATGCAATATGATCCTCTGGAGAGCTCTAGGGAGCAGTAAAACACTGTATGAATGATGTAGCATTTTCAGATATATTTTTCTGACTATACAGCTAAACATTTTTTTCCTTAAGAACATATGTTCTAAACACATGATTTGTGGAATATTCTCTATAAATAATGTAAGCTGTGCTGCTTTTTTGCTGACCATGTATTCTTTGAATCCGTTTTTCTAATGTGGGTCAGTAGTCCTTATTTATTTATTTATTTTTCTTTTGTGTTACTGGAAACTAATATTTCCTTCTTTTTTTTTTTTACTATGCTCTGCAGAACATTTTTTGTGTTTTGATGGTTTTGATGGTTTGTCATAGCCATGATGATGTCATCAACCTACACACTATAATATACCGTATTTAACTTTAAAGCC
Organism: Rana muscosa; assembly: GCA_029206835.1. NCBI lineage: Eukaryota > Metazoa > Chordata > Amphibia > Anura > Ranidae > Rana > Rana muscosa. Next base: position 102,828,932 of record CM055122.1, on the reverse strand, counting down.
CCGTACACACGATCGGATAACCTATGGATTTTCATCCGATGGATTTGTCCATCGGATATCCGATGAAACTGTTTTCCATCAGTCTTGCCCACACACCATCAGTCAAAAAACCGACCGTTCCAAACGCGGTGACGTAAAACACTCAGATGAGCCGAGAAAAATGAAGTTTAATGCTTCTGAGCATGCGTCGACTTGATTCTGAGCATGCGTGGGTTTTTGATTTTAAAACAAGTTCTATTTTTTACAACCGATGGAAAAAAGACAGATGGGTACCATACACGATCGGTTGGTCTGATGAAAACCATCCATCGGACGGTTTTCATCAGTCAAACCGATCGTGTATACGGGGCTTAAGAGGGAATTTTCAGGAAAAAAACTTTCCACAGCCCCCTGCGTATAACACGCAGGCACAGTTTACCCTCTATTTTCAGGGTAAAAAAGTGAGTGTTATACGCCAATAAATACAGTAATACTCATCCTGGCCCTGCTGAATCTTATGCCCTGTACACACAATCGTTTTTTCTGATGAAAAAAGTCCAATGGACTTTTTTCATTGGAAAAAACGATCGTGTGTGGGCCCCATCGGACTTGGAAAAAAAAACGATAGGAAATTCTGATCGTCTGTGTGGAAATCCAACGGAGAAAAAACCCACGCATGCTCAGAATCAAGTCGACGCATGCTCAGAAGCATTAAACGTAATTTTTCTCGGCTCATCTGAGTGTTTTACATCACCGTGTTTTGGACGGTCGGAATTTTGTCTGATGATGTGTATAAAAGACTTATGGAAGTCACCTTCATCAGAATTCCGATGGAAAATTCCATCAGATTTTACTGCATCGGAAATCCGATCGTGTGTACAGGGCATTAGATATACTCCCAACAGTATTTATCATACAAAGTATTGCAATACTACTGTAAGATGAATAAACAAAACAACTTTTACAATTTGCTTTGATGTGTTACCTTTTTCAGTCTTGTCTCATCAACTCTAGAAAATATCCAAAAGCAGGAATCGAGGGAAAAGAAAGTACAGGGACTGGCACAAATTCTTTAGCCTCAGGCTTTTATGTGTTGTCACAAAGAATTATCTATACTGCATAAGACGAGGGATAAGGTTCAGGTTCACCACTACCATGGGTTCAAGCCAAATCCTGTGCATTCAAGGTACGGAAACGAATTAAGGTATTTACCAGACTGAATTCTTTGTAACAATGGTCACCATCTGGTCACCAGTCATCTCTATGGTTCACCTCCGGCCCCGGACGATTCATTCTCCGGGCCCCCGATGGCACGGGAGAGAGCCCGGAGATGCACCGGATGGCGGCGGGAGGGGGGGGGATGTCCCCTCCCGCTGCCTATAAGAATGATCTAACCACTAAGATAGTTCTTATGGTGCGCAGAATCGCCGGCAGAAGACAAGGATATCTGAATGATGCCTCTAGCTGCAGGCATCATTCAGAAATCCACCCACAAAGCCCAGGACGTCATATGACGTCCATCCAGGATGGGAGATCCCATCTGTGGACGTCATATTACTATGGGCGGGTAGGGAAGTGGTTAATTTAGAACAACTGGCATAGAAGTGCCAATAGGAGGGCTTTTGGATAAGGCATCACCTCACTATTACCTTCTTCCTGCCCACGCTATAGCCAAAAGACAGCTACAGCGCAGGCTTACATTGCTGGGAGGGCGCCAATAGACATCCTTCCATGATCGCTCTGTTCATGCGCCCCCTGCGGCATGCGGATGGTGTGCGCTGTGATTGCTGCATCATTAGGACCCAGCTGATCACAGATCAGGGTAAAGGGCCAATCACAACGACCCTTTAATACGTGATCAGCTGTGCCCAATGACAGATGATCACAAAGTAAACACAATCCGGCTATCGGCATTCCTTTGCTCACGCTGACAGCATGAGGAGAGCAGAGGAGAGCCTATGACCGGCTTGTGTGAAATGGGACATATACACTAATAATCAGGGCACTGATTATCAGTGTCCTCATAATCATTGCAGTCCCAACAGTGCCCATCAGTGCTGCCTATCAGTACCCAACAGTGCTGCCAATCATTAGTGCTCACCAGTGCTGCCAATCATTAGTGCTCACCAGTGCTGCTAATCAGTGCCCATCAGTGCCTCCTCATCAGTGTCACCTATCAATGCAGCCTACCAGTGCCGATCAGTGCCCATCAATGTCACCTATTATTGCCCATCAGTGCCACCCATCAATGGCACCTATCAGTGCCGCCTATCAGTGCCCATCAGTGCCACCTATTAGTGCCCATCAGTGCCACCTATCAGTGCCTCCTCATCAGTGTCTACCAGTGCCACCTTATCAGTACTCTTAAGTGCAGCCCATCAGTGCCCATCAGTGCCACCTCATCAGTGCCCATCAGTGTAGCCTATCAGTGCCTATCAATGCGGCCTCATCAGAGCACATTAGTGAAGGAGAAAAATTACCTGTTTGCAAAATTGTATAACAATAAAAAAAATATTTTTGTGGTGATTAAATACCACCAAAAGAAAGCTCTATTTGTGTGAAAGAAAATGATAAAAATGTAATTTGCGTACAGTGTAGCATGACCGCGCAATTGTCATTCAAAGTGTGGCAGCGCTGAAAGCTGAAAATTGGCATGGCCTAGGAAGATAGTAAAAGTGCCCAATGGGTGAGGTCACAGCAGTCATATTGACATTGTGCTTTAGCTGTGATAGGGAACACATAATGAGTGCTGCTGATAAAGTGCATAGGGAGAGATTAGCATATGAGTCCTAGGAACTGAAAGGTATGTTAAAATAGATGTAAACCTTTACTGACTGTCATGTAGGTAGCAAAATGCATCTCTTGGAAAAATCAAGGGGAAGGGAAAGGTTTTTTTTTTTTTTTTTTTAATCCTTTGTTACATCTTAATGATGCTAATATATTGCAGCCTCTTTACAATCCGTTTCTGTCCACTACAGTGAAAACAGGTTGTATGTGTCCCTAATAGGGCATATTTCCTCATTTTTGCTGGGTGCAATTTGTTTTTATGAATCTTCTTTTGAAAGCGGGCCTTCTGGAAAATGGGAAGTCTGCTCTATGAAATGCCCAAAAGTCAAATGTAAAAATAAGGCTGTTATAAAAACAAAAACAAAAAACAAAGAACCGTACATCTGCCTCAGCTTTTAGTGTCACCAGAGGGCACAGGTGATGTTATCATGCCTCAACGCCACCTACTGGGATAGCTGGACACTCAAAATTCCACAAGAATGTACTCCAGACCATTGCAGGAGGCGTATACTCGCAAAATTTTGAGTGCCCAGCTATCCCATGAAGCAGCGGCGAGGCAAGATGACGCCACAAATGCCTCCTGGAACCTAAAGCTGCAGTATTTTTTTTTCTAGTAACAGTTTTATTTTTTTTCATTGTTTCATGATGTTTGACATAGGGAGATGGAAGGGAAGTGCCCGAGGCTGCCCCAAGCATGCCCCTGCCAAAGAAATGGGAGAAAATGTGACTATCTTGGTACCCAAAGATTGAGCAAGAATATAATTAAAATAAAATGTATTAATAGAAAAAAAATTATTAAAAAGATATAGTGAAAGACATGTTTACAGTTAAGCTTGAATACAATCAATAGTTACAGCTGTGCATGACACTTAGAAGTTGCAAGAAAGTTGGTGAACCCCCGATATTGACATGGGGTACCATGTATAGTAGATCTTGGCAATAATCCTCTACATGTTTCGCATGATAGGCCGCTTCATCAGGAGGAGCCAGTCATTGTTATCTACAAGAAAAGTCATATTCATAATTTCATATTCAAGTAGCCATAACAAAGATACTATAAATACAACAATAAGAAGAAAAAGATTACACTTAAATTTAATACATAATATAGAATTAGCGTATATTTTGAGGAATCCTTACCCGGGAAAACCACGGCAGCAGAACAGTACAACAGAGGCACCCGAAGGGAGATGGGGAGGGAGTTTTCAATAGGGTGGACCTTTAATGAAAATGGTGACAACGGTGGATTATGCCTGGGCAATGTGCATTGGCACAGCAGCATTTATTTTCCTTTAAGGAGCATGTGACAGGGTGATTTACAGACAGCCCCTGTTGGAGGGGCAGAGCGTTGTCACCACATAACACAAAGTACCCAGACAAGCTCCTTTGTATCAGTATCACCAACTGTTATTTCTCATGAAAGCTAGAGATTACGTTTCAAGTATATTATCATGTTAAAACTCATATAAGATTTTTTTTTAAGTTGTATATGAGATTTTAGTGATTGCATCTAAAGCTTCTTGTCATACTTACTGTTCATTAATTCTGCTTCAGTGTAGCAACAATCCAAGATAATCTATCATCTTTTTCTGCCATGATCTGATACTCAGCATAGCAAACACTAATGACTTTGTAATCAGTTCCTATTTTAGTATCTATTTTATTTGGTTTACTGAACATCAACTGCCAGTCCTTTTAACTCACTAGTAATATTTAACTCACTAACACTATATTACAGAGTATATTCTTCAGCATGCAAGACAAAATCCATCCAAGATTAATTTCCACAATTATAACAGCTAGGAACTTCTCTGAAACCAGTGCACAGTCACAAATTCAAGATAATCAGCACAGTTACTAATGCAAGGGAGGGGTTGATTTACTAAACCCAATTAGGCTGTTCATTTTGGGGGTTTTCCTTAAAGGGGTTGTAAAGGTACGTGTTTTTCCACCTTAATGCATCCTATGCATTAAGGTGAAAAAACACCTGGCAATGACAGCCCCCCAGCCCCCTCGTTTACTTACCTGAGCCCGTTCACCTGCTGTGCGCGTCCCCCGGCGTCCTCTTCTCCACGGAGTCTGGCCGTTGATTGGATAGATAGGATAGAATAATAGCAGCGCAGCCATTGACTCGCGCTGCTGTCAATTACATCCAATGACGCGGCCACCGGGGGGCGGGACCGAGTCATACACTCTATGTCTATGGACGCAGCGTGTATGACAGGGAGCGCGCCCGCAAGCTAACCCCCTCGGGATAGAGCTTCCCAGAGGGGGGTTAGCTATTGCAAGGAGGAGCCAAGACAGCTGCCGAGGGACCCCAGAACAGGAGGATCGGGGCCACTCTGTGCAAAACAAACCCATACAACCCCTTTAAGCCTAGTCAATGTGGAGAAGTTTCAAAGAATGTTAAAGGGGGGGGCAACACTTTGTGGGTTTGCCGCCACCCCCGCCTTCTTTCATGTTGCTTATAATATGCTAAAATTAATTGTGGTAAATTTAATAAATTCAGGTGTACAGCACCTTTAAATATTTGGAATGTAAGAACGGAGGTGTTATTCCAGCCAATGGGAATTAATGGATCCCTTCTGAAAGTTCCCAGGATCATATATAAGGAACAGAACGATTCAGAAATTTGTAACTCAGTCAAAATATGCCAAAAGGGCTCCCCTCCTCCCCACCCTGCCGCTGGTGCTTTATGTGGTTCTCGTTGCCCTGAATTTCTAGGGGGAATGTTTGTTGGTAATTTCTGCTAAGAATAATTCTGCTCAAGTTCTGTAACTGAGCAAGCATGTGTTGCACTACCCCCGTAGGAGCTGCTGATTTAAGTTTTGGGCCTGTACTCTGCCTATCAACACCTGGAAGTTTGGCTCAATTCCCCTTGACACAACTGGATAATAATAGCAAGAATGTGATTGTGGACCCCTAGAAGGCTATAGAGGACCACAATGATATCACAAAACAATAAATATAATTAATTATTGTTACCTTGTTGTGGTTTTCCTGCCACACAGCTGCAAAAGACAGAGTCCCACACAAGGAGTAGTTCAACCAAGAAGGAATATTTTTACTTGGTAAAGAAATGGAGATTATACATTTGACTCAAACAGATCCCTGAGAGAAGTCACTGGCATTTGCACGCATAACAGTTGTAGGGTTTCTTTAAAGTCAGACCTGAAGAAGTGCAGGTTGGAGGAATCTCCCACTTGAATAGTATATACAGTGGTATACTTCTCCACCAAGTCCAACCCAGCTCACTAAACAGCACTACAACAATAAGAAAATGCAACAATTGATTTACACATGCAGATTCAAAAAGCTATCTAGCTCCCCCTGGTGGGCAGCTTTACTGTTATGTGTCCCACTGTATCAATCTAGTCAATGATCTGAACTGATGATTGATCCCAAAAAGTCTCCAGTAATCTTCGATAGCCTTTGTTGGTGCACTTAAGTAATTGTAATCCAAAAGAAATTGTGAAGAAAGATTAAACCATTAACATGTGTGGTGAAAAGGGCAAGTGGAATGCTGTTCCTTCCCAGGCTCTAACTCAATCCTGAATGTAGCGTGTCTCTGCTTGCGGTACTGCAGTTACCAGCAAGCGTGAGTAAACGGATGGGAATCGCCTTTCTGTGACACAGTTAGTTATATTGGTGGGCAGGTGCCCTCTCACCACATGAGGCCTTGCCTCGCTGATACTCTCCGACAGGGCCCTCTTGGTTCATAACCTCCGGATGAGTCACGGTCCCTGGTCCTCCGATTAGCTGCTGCTTGCAAGGCGTCGGTGAATAGATGACCCTGGACACTCAGGGGTGTGGAGCCGTCCCTCTACCGGGTCCGATCAGTCCGGCTGTAGCGGGGATCCCTCTGACAGGCAATCTGGCCTCAGTCACTTTAGGCCCAGGCTTCTCCGGCCTAAGCACTCATGCTGCAGGCCTCCTGCCTCTTGCAAGATGGCGTCCCACAAGCCCCGCCTGCCTTTTAAAAGGTCCTCCCAGCAGGCAGTGCGTGGCACCACGCTCCTACACAGCACAGTAGCGTTGTGGGCCTTGTAGTCTATTTCTTACCCATAGCAATAGAGTCTCTGTCTCTCCACACCACAAGGTCCATCATGCATTGTCCTTACCATAGCTGAACCTAACAACTTTCAGCAGTATGGGACAAACGGATAATGAAAAGAGCTAAGTTCTTATACGCACAAACTGTAGTCCATAAGCTACGTGCAAAAGTAACACCTTGCTACACATGGTTTATGTATATTTCATTTATTAGGAGGTGTTTCAGTATAAAATAATTTCTTGGTGAATTTCATGTTAATATTTAGAAATGAAACCAATAAAGTGCTGCGGCCATTTCATGCCATAAGAGTGTGTCTTTCAGAATTCAGAAATTTGAAAAATCGAAGATCTGAAAATTCTAAAATCCGAAAATAAGAACTAAAATCCGAAAATTCTAAAAAACAACAAGAATCAGAAAATAAGAACAAAAATCCGAAAATTTGAAAACCTGAGAATTCAAAAATCTGAAATAACTAACTAATAATAACTCTTACTAACTATTAAATTATAAGTATTGGACTTTCCTTTCAAATTTGGCTGTTAGTGAATGTAACGAATACGAATTTATGATGATTATATTTGGGGTAGTACAGTGTTTAATTTGGGTGGGTTTGCAGCCTACAGTGCAGTCCCATGTTCAAGCATGTTCAAGGTAAATGAGAAAAACAGCATTTTTTGCTTGCAGATGATTGGATAATGGGAGTGAGCAGAGCTTCACCTCATTCACTAAGCTCTGGGGAAAATTTCCTAGCAAAGTGCAACTATCCTTGCAAAGCAAACAGGCTATTTGCCTTTAGAAAATCAATCCCACAATGTCAATGAGTTATCAATGGAAATAATCTGTTACCCGTTGTCATGCTGCCAACAAGGGAATGTAGAATATCAGTGTAGCGGGGTCCCCTTTAAGACTGCCAGGACTAACTTACCCAGAACCCCTTTCGGCAATGTTTCCACCCCAGAGACTCATGGGAGGGGTTATAAAAGGAGGAGGCGAGGCTGGGCTCGGCCTCTTTGGGACACGAGACTTCAGTGACTGATCCTCCTGTGCGGATGTGCTGGTGTGCAAGGCCTGAAGCCTGAGGCCTTGTGCAGCACCAAAGAGCCTGCCACCCTGCCGCGAGCCTGGGTGGCATCTGACTTCGCTTATCCACAGCCTTGGTTGGATCGGGGACCCGATCGCTGGAGACACTGTGTGTGAGGACACAGTCGGTGGAAGTTCCCGGACTGGGATCGCGTCCGGAGGGGTGAGCGAGCGTATGCTCAGACCATATACTGTTTATTGCTGATGTGCCTATAGACTGCCGTGGCCCACAAGTTTATATCTGATACTCTCACTGGAGATCCATATCAGAGTTGAACTCAGAGGTTCTTCAGTAAAGTGTTTGTTCTATCACAATCTTCCCACTGGATTACAAATGTTGTTCCGTTATGTGCACCACCTTTAAAGACTTGCCGGTGAAGAAACCATCATCCCCTAGAGACTGAGTTTTAGGTATCTGAGCCAGGCCTGGCCAGCTAGTTAGTTCATTTAGTTGCTGCGCCACAGGGCGCCTAGTTAACGGTCGCCCACGCGGCGCACCTTTACTGTTCTATTAATGCATAAGTGTGTTTATTGCCGCAGGGCTCTGCAACCTATTTCATGTAACCTGTTACCACTGTTAACTCTTTTTACCACAATCTAAAGTAAATTAGATACCCCTTTCATTATTGCCTTGGTGTCTGAGTTTAATCATATAGCATAAGAATTATATTGTTGCCATAACTAACTGTGCCAGTAGGGGGTCGAGTAAATTGCCGGGGGTTGGCGGAGCTGTCTTCAGGGCCCAAACTAAATCTGCGGCCCTCTTAGTTGAAGGTATCGCTACACGTGGGGGCTCGTGAGTCCGGGATGATGTGTGTTTTGACTTTGGAAGTAAGAATGGCTGTGTCTGGACTTTGCTGCCCGGAGGAGTTCCGAGCAGGTCGGCCATGTGATCGGCCCAAGTGCATCCCTGCTCAAAGTCGTGGAAATGACCCTAAGACGGGAAAGGCCCATGCGGAGGAGCGAGAAGAGGGAGAAGTCCAGCCGTGTGACGTACTACATGTGAGGGCTTTTACTGCACTGCGCCATGAGGCACCCCGTGACTACACAGTTCGTGGGCGGAGCTTGGTGGAAGCCCGCGAAAATGTGCAAGTCGTGAGAGGAGTCTGGCCATGTGGAGGAACTCACGTGGAGACTTCGGCGCGTGGTCAGTGCGTGATGGAGCAGCAGACAGTCGGGATGGCCTCAAGCTCCCCGTGGATTCCGGTTCCCTACCCCACGAAGATGACTACCTTTGCTGCTCCCCTTACAGACACGGGGATAAGACTCAGGCCCCGAGGACAGTTGGCTCTCTACACCTGCAGAGACACGGAGGCCCTCGGCGTGATCTGTCCCGGATGCTCGGGACTGGTGGTTCACCTGAAGCCATTCGGGCGTTGCGAAGCATGCAAAAAAGAGTTCTTGTTCGAGGTGGAGCCATCCACAGTAAGGCCCCGGGCCCTTCGCTTCAACAGCCTCACAGGTACCGCTACTCCGGAAGGGGAGATCCAGGCCTTTGCGGAGGTTCCCGTACGCACTGACCAGGGTGAGGTGACTGCCCAATCAGAGACTGAGAAGGAAAAATCCGAGGATGCTGCTTCGGTCACCACAGATTCTCTGCTCCCACCTCCGAAGAGGAAAGTCGGCCTGGTGCAGGCCTCCTATGGTCGTGGAAGAGCTTCACCCCGTCGCTTGCCTGGCCTGGATGGATCCGGTTGGAAGAGTCCTGGACATCCCAGTTCTACGAAAGGTCAAGGTGAGCCAGGGGCTGGGACTGTGGTGGTGGTTGGAGGTGTTGGGGGTCCACAGTCGGTGGAGCCCGCTAGGGAGGGTAGTACCACGTCTACCAGAGACTACCTTCCCGCGGAGATGTATGACACCTCCGACCTAGAGTCACTGCCGGATTGTGGAGATGACGGTGAGATCGATGAACTGTTTCACCAGAAGGGTTGGGACAAACGCCCATTACCTATGCTACGTGCACCCCAAGATTCGCCTATGTTCATAGGAGATAGCACGCCCCGGGCGGAGGCCTCAGAATCTACGAGGAAGCCAAGTCCTCCAGTTGCTCTTCCACAATCCACGGTATCACCCATTTTGTTGGCGGGGAAACAGTGAGCATCACTACGGGCACCGAGAGAAAAGCCATCCGAGGTAGTGAAAGTACCTCGGCACCCGGAGGCCATCGTTCAGCCAGGAGAAGGTGAGCGGGCCACAATGCCTCCTTTAGCCCGATTGCAACGACTCTTTTCTCAGAGGGTTGCTCACGAGTACGGATGGGAATATCCTTACTTGCCCAGAGACTTGTTGTTTGAGGTTGAAGTTCTGCGACAGCGATGGTACGATGAGTTCGTTTGGGAGAAACTTAAAGTGCCTCATGCCCGGCGATACTTGTCCTGTTCGCCACCCGTGTCGAAAAAGTTTAGAGACTGCAGAGCAGACTGGATGTGGGGCCGCCATATCCACGCAGACAAGGTGCGCATCTGCAGGAAAGATGGAGAGGACGCTGACTATTCGATTGAGGTTTTCGATAAGCATCTGAAGCCCTTGTTTTTGCCTGACCCGAGGTTTTATTTGTGAGAAGAGACTCACTTGTTTTCCCGTGACAACTTTCCGGAGGTGTTCTTGCCGGAGCATCGAACTGTACCCTAGTTTTTTATTTGTTTTTTTTTTTTTTTTTTACTCTTTGGAGGAATGAGAGCTGTTTGTTTGTTCTCTCTTCTTCACAGTTCAAAGACAGAGACTCTGCAGGAGATTCATCTGTCAAGACTATTGAGTATGGGGTGGTTCTTAGACAGAAAAGGGAGGGATTGTGTATGTGTACATGCTTAGAGGGTTTTATGAAAAGTTTGTTTTATGTTCCCCTCCCCTTTGAGCAGGTCTTGGTATGGTTAAGGTTCAAATTTTTAGGGATGCCTCTGGGGTCAGACTTATGTCACCACCTTTGGGAGACATGGGTTTGCACCAGACGCTGGGGACCAGCGTCAAATCACAGGGGGGAGTATGTAGCGGGGTCTTTAAATTTAGGTGGGGTACACCTGGGTGGAAGTCCAGGTGTGTAAGTATGGGAGTAATGACCATTTGTATTCGTGGAGGATTGGGCGGTGTAATAATCTCCTTGGCCTGTGGGTGGCGGGGTACCCGCAGGCTCAAGGTAGATTCACTGCCATAGTGCTTTCCTTTTTGTCCCTTCTCGGAGATGGTACGGCGAGGGCGGGGAACCTGCCGTGGTGTCATTGGAGGGGACAAAAGGGGGAGACGCCCTGGTCACGAGGTCTTGCTCTTCTGGAGGTCCTTCATCACGCGCCCAGGTACCTTAGGCCTGGGTGCGGGCGGTTCCGGATTCCGGCTCTGGTGCCCTAGGCCTGACCGGAATGGAGTTGGAGTCCATCCCAGGCACCTTCAGCCTGGGGGGAGATACTAAACCAGGAGGCCTGGGGCCCAGTGACTTCGACTGGGTCCCGCGAGGGTGGAGAAGTCCGAGGGTCCCTGAGGTGGATGGGGCTCATGTCTGAGGTGAGGAGGCCGGGGAGGTTACCCATTCAGAGAGTCTGGAGCAGCATCAACCCAGTGACGGATGGGCCTCTGGTAACTCCCTTGGAGGGACATCTTCCCCTGACAGGGGCCACAACGCAGAAAAGGTACTCTTATCTATGTCCTCTTGAGTCGCTGGTAGAGACTCTCAAGTTCTAAGTCCTTTCTAACCAAGGCTATAGTAACTGCTGGCGAGATTGCAGTGGTTTAGCTGATAATTAGGACAGTGCCTCGACCTGCTCATTCCCTGTATCAAAATGTTATCAAGTCGCAACCAGTTGGCTACTGAAACACTGTTTATTGTGAGATATGCAATAAAACAAGTTGGACTGTGATCGGTGTGTGGAACTCTGGTTAATGGGAGCAAAGGGAAGTGTTGGCACAGCAGGACTTAATCCTTTACAGAAGCACACAGGCCCGAGGAAATATCTGGTACTGGCCTTCACCTCACCCACAGTTATGGGGAGGACATGGGCCGTAGCGCATCTCACCCTGTCGTGTGTGATACCCCAAGAAGAAAGATGGGGTGAGGTCGTTACACGTGGGGGCTCGTCCGGGATCCTGATACAGCAGTTGAACGCCAGAGGTGCCGGCATGGACCCACAAGCAGTAGAAGAGTGGTGCAAAACCTCTAGGGCAGAGCCAAACAACTCGATAGTCATCAGCCTCCCTGGGGAGGAATGGAAGACTGAGATGGTAGAGGAGTTAATGAAGTTAGTGTCCCCAGATCACACACCATGGGTGATAGATATAAAGTCAGACCCAGACACTTCATATCAGTATGCACTGGTGGAATACGAAGACGGGATACCAGAGGCTTGCAAGCCAAGTGTGTAAAGATGCCAGACAATAGAACCTATAGGTTGGCGCCCGCAGTAACTATAAAGAAGGAACCATCACAGATGGGATCACCGCAGGCTGCGGCCCGTACCTCACCAGAAAGAGGAGACGGAGTGACACCTCCGGTGGCACCCGCACCTGCCACGGCTATATCACCAGAATTGATAAAGGCAATAGGGGATCTGTTAATCAAATGTCAGAAGACAAACACGGTGCATGTAGAGACTAGCTACCGGAGACTGAAGACATTCTCAGGGAAGCTCCCTGTCCCTGCAGGGGAAGAAGATTTTGATACCTGGGTGGAGCAGGCATTACAAGCAGTATAGGCATGGGAGGTGCCTGAAGCGCAGAAGAGGCAACGAGTAATAGAAAGCCTAAAAGGCGCAGCAGCAGAAGCAGTGAAAAGTTTTCGGTTTGGGAATACAGATTGCACGGCTCAAGACTGTCTAGCCATGCTACAGGAAGAGTTTGGTCATTTGGAAAAGGTGACAGAGATGGTCTACCAATTTGAACATACTTTCCAACAGCCAAGGGAGAAACTTTCAGAGTATGTCAGGAGACTGAACAGGTTGCTGTGCAAGATTGTGTTGAAGAAGGGAATGAAGCCCCAAGATACAGATGCAGCAAGAATGAAGCAAGTCTTAAAGGGAGCATTACGCTCGGATCCAGTCTGGCTGCACCTGAAAACCTCGGGAGGAGGAACGTTACTGACTTATGCTGACTTGATAAAAATCATCAGAGATGAGGAGGCGCTACAACAGGACCAGCAAATGATTAAGACAAAATGTTGTCCCTGCACAGGTGCTAGTCAATCCAGTGATGACCCCTGAAAGAGACTCAGAGGTAGACACTCTAAAATCACAAATGTCCAAGGTGTTAGAGATGTTGACCTCTCTGATAGCAAAAAGACCCAGAGGGTCCCAGGAGAGAAGTACCAAGGAAGGAACTATTCCCAATTGCCTCAGCACCCGCATCTTTACAAGAATGGGGAGATATAGTCTGCTTTAACTGTGGAGGAATTGGCCATATTGCAGCTACATGTTCCAGTCCCAAGAAGAAGAAAACGGACAACCGCAAGCCGGCGGGAAACTTCAGAGGGCCCCGGTGAAGGAGTCAACCGGGTGCCCAACACCTTCAGTGAGCTCCAAGCTAAATGTGAAGCAGAAGAAAAGAGATAAAACACCTCAGAGATACACCCCAGAGAAAGGGGGCAAGACCCCTCAGAAGAGGCACAGCACTCCCCAGAGGGGGTGCACACCTAAGAAAAACAATAGTATCCCTCAGTGGGTCCGTACACCCATTGAAAGGAGGGAGATCAATGCATACCAGGCTCAAGAAAGATTAAAGTCCAAAGGGAGTTGGACGAGAGAGAGTCCGAAGGGAAAGGGCCAGAAGAAGGCGACCCCTGCCAGGCCATATCCGGAGAAGCTGGTAGGCCCATCTCCTATAGTGCCCATTCAAGTGGAGGGAGTCTACACCAGAGCGATCTTGGATACTGGGGCACAAGTGACCCTATTATACCGGGATTTCTACGATAAACACTTGAGTCACCTGCCCATCCAGAAGATAGAGGAACTAGAAATATGTGGGATTGGAACCCAGAGTTTCCCCTACGATGGCTATCTGCCCGTCAAGATGACTTTTGACCCATCCGTGGCTAGGAAGGCCGAAGTGTTTGACACCCTGGCAGTTGTGTGCCCTCGACCGCCAGGACCCAACAAGAGTTTGCTTATAATAGGGGCGAACGCGGACCTGGTCCGAAGACTCTTGACCCCTCTAGTGGAAGAGAAGGGGCAAGCGGCCACCAAGATCCACCCATGCTGAAGACGGCCTACCAACGGCTGGTCCTAGAGCAGAAGACCCCTGGAGAGGGGATAGGGAAGGTGTGGAGACTTGGAAGAGAAGGGGTAGTGTTGCAGCCCGGCGAAGTAACCTGTCTCAGAGCCACTGTGAAGCTTACTTGGGAGCAGCCTGGACCCTTTGTCATGTTGGAGTCCGACCCAAGGTAAGAGTCCCCCGGTCTGGAAGTGATACCAGAAGTGATTCTACTGAAGGCCCTGAAGAAGGTCCATTGTAGAGTTCCAGTGAGTGTTAGGAACACTACAGATGGCCCCATGGAAATCCCAGCCAGGATGCTGCTGGGCCAGGTGAGCCCTGCTGCCCCTGTTACCCTGTCAGAAGTCAAGGGGACGGGTGAAGGAGGAGATGTTTGGGAGAAGCTGTCCATGGAAAACCCGAATCTGCCCATGGCTTGGAAAGAGAGAGCCAAGGCCCAGTTGACCAGATGGGAGAAGATCTTCTCCAAAGATGAGTTTGATGTGGGGTGTGCAAGGATTGCCACCCATCGAATCCGCCTCCAAGAAGACAAGCCCTTTAGAGAGAGGGTCAGGCGGGTTCCACTAGCAGATCTGGAGGATCTAAGGGAACAACTTGCAGAACTCAAGAGGACTGGTGTGATCCGGGAGTCTAGAAGCCCCTATGCCTCCCCGATAGTGGTGGTCAGGAAGAAGAATCGGTCATTGAGGCTCTGTATAGACTACAGTACTCTCAACAGGAGAACTATACCCGACCTGTACACCACTCCGAGGATAGAGGGCGCTTTACAGAGTTTGTCTGGAGCCAAGTGGTTCAGCGTTATGGATCTCAAGAGTGGATACTATCAGATCCCTATGCATCCAGAAGACAAGGAGAAGACAGCCTTCATAACCCCAGTGGGGTTCTTTGAGTTTGAGGTGCATTGCATTAGGAAACTGATTCATTTTGAATGGGCTGTAAATGCACCTCTGTGTATAAAAATGTAGATCCTACTTTATTTTTCAAAACAAAGCCACTGTATATGTGCATTGGGACGCAATTAACAATGAATGACAAAACACATACACACTGTGTTGCCGTTATGTACACTATAATGAGCATTCACTTTCAATTTATAAAAGGTGAAGATGGCCTTTAAGAAAGATGTAGCAATGTAAAAGATTGTGTGCGCTGTTTGTTAAACAATATGGCTTGGATGAAAATCAAATTAGCTTTAAGCTTTTCAAGTAGATATTCAGCATATTCCTAAGGGTTTACACATTTTCTCCAAGCTGTACATTGGAAAAGGTAACAGGTAAAATAATAAAATAAAATAAAATAAAACACGATTAGGAGATTTTAGAGGCACACATCAAAAAGGTTAGCACTCCAAATTATTTCATAAAAAAAAAAAAACTGAATGTCAGCACTAGTAGAAAAAATATGGCACTCTGATTGCAATCAAGGACATTGTGGCTTTTGAATGCTGAATTTTGAAGCCTTAGACAAAATTAATATTATGTTTGATTGTCTACAAAAAGCAGGTGGATCCTAACTACTCATTCCATGATTTTATAAAAGTAGAGATTTTCATTATACAAAAATGAAATGTCATAAATTAAATAGAGAGAGAGATCCAGTGAATGCTGGTTGCCTAGCTGTTCAGCTGACCCAGTGGCGTCGCTAGGAGGGGGGTGCGGGGTGTGCGGTCCACACCCGGGTACCGCCCGCTACAGGGGTGACACCATCCCGAGGGTGGCAAAGCCTGTGTTCCCTTTGGCAGTTTCTTTTTTTTTTCAGCCGGAACACCTCCAGCACTGGTGTCCTCTCCTCTCCAGCTGCCGCCTGGGTATTCCATGTACCTGAGCCGCCTGAGCTGGTGCGGTAACAGGCTGGGGGGGGGGGGGGGTGTCAGCCTTCAATGGGGGGATGTCCTCCGCTGTGTTGTGACAGGTGGGGGGGGCTTGATGATGAGGTTGGTTTTTGCTGCTGGACACAGCTTTATTAAATGGAGGGGGTGGTTTGTCCTGTGGGGTCTGTACTGATGGAGGAGGGTGCTTTGTCCTTGGGATCTGTACTGATGGAGGGAAGTGGTTTGTTCTGGGGGTGGTCTGTGCTGATGGAGAAGGGGGTGGTTTGTACTGAGGGGGGATTTATACTAATGGAGGAGGGGGTGGTTTGTACTGAGGGGGGTCTGTACTGATGGAGGAGGGGGTGGTTTGTACTGAGGGGGATCTGTACTGATAGAGGGAATTGGTTTGTCCTGTAAAAAGTGAATAAAGACACTACACTGGTTTTTGACAATTCCTTTATTAAAAATAAAAAAACATTTCCCCCCGATGTAGATCCATCGTCAATCATGTCACCTGATTCATGAAATTTGAGCTTGGCACATATAGCTGCAGTGTTTTCTTATCTCTCTTCAAAGCACTATGTCTCGTAGCTTTCTCCTGCCCTGTTCTTCTGTTATCAACCTGATAACTCAGAGTTTTGTGTTGTGGAGGATGCTATAAATAGATTAGCAGAGCCCTGAACTAGTCTCTAACTATGAGGAGGGGGGTGTGTGCCTTTCCTCCAATCAGCTGTCTTGGCTGTATGCCCAGGCTTCACTGCAGTGCTAACCAGGAAGAGAAAATCTCCTAACACCATGTGCACTTTCTAAACAGTATATAAAGTTGAAGACAGCAGATATACATGTAAAATTTTGTAGTGAGATTTCCCTGTGTATCACATGAGGCTGTTCACTTCACTGGGTATATGTGAGGGTTTACAATTAGCTATTCTTCACACAGAACTCAAATCGGTCAATAGTTTTTAGACCAATCTGAATTAGAATAGCTCCAAAAATTTGGAATTCATTCAAGAATTAACAAACTAAACTAAATTAAATGAAACTAAATTAAACTAATTTTAAAACAAATCAACTAAACTAAATTGGTAGCATAACTAATTCATCTGAAACTAAACAAACTTTTCCATTCTGCACAAATCTAAACCTTATTTGGTCTTACGGATGTCTACACCAGTGAATTCATGTTTTACTTTGCTCATTGGATCCCCAGATCAGTGGCGGAACTACCGCCATAGCGACACACGCGGCCGCTATGGGGCCCGCAACCGAGAGGGGCCCGTGGGCTGGGGCCGGTTTCAGTTGCTGCAGTGCTCCTCCCTGTCCCCTCTCTCCTGCTCCTGTGCATTACGGAGCTGGCTGGGTCTGTGTGTGTTCGGCGGCGGGCGGCACTGTAACACGGTCCCGCCCCCCCTAGACTGGCTCGTGTGATAGTAGATGGAATGAGTGTTCAGCCTATCACACAAGCCGGTCTAGGGGGGGCGGGACCGCGTTACAGTGCCGCCCGCCGCCGAACACACACAGACCCAGCCAGCTCTGAGGAGATGCCCGCCGGATGTGCCTGCACTGCCTGGATAGGAGGGAGGATCGGAATCGGCAGGGGGGCCGCATATAGAGGAATTGAGCTTTCTACTGTCCTCCATGCAGCCACTGAATGCTTGCAGGAGGGAGAGGAGGAGAATCAAGCATTCCGCGGCTGTATGGAGGACAATAGAAAGCTCAATTCCTCTATATGTAGCCGCCCTGCTTCTCCTCCTATCCAACTTCTTTTGCTGCCCCCCCCAGTGCTCTCCCCCCCACCACACTCTCCAGCCCCCCCCAAAGTTCTCTTCACCCCTGTTCTTGCTGCCCCCCCTGCTCTCAAGCTCTCCCCATCCTTCTCCAGCCACCATCCCAGTGCTCTCCACTCCCCCCAGACTGTGCTCTCCCCCCCAGTGCTCTCCACCCCTGTTCTTCCCCCCGCCCCAGTGCTCTCCACCCCTGTTCCCCCCCAGTGCTCTCCACCCCTGTCCCCCCCCCCAGTGCTCTCCATCCCTGTCCCCCCCAGTGCTCTCCACCCCTGCCCCCCCAGTGCTCTCCACCCCTGTCCCCCCCCAGTGCTC
Source organism: Rana muscosa (assembly GCA_029206835.1). Taxonomy (NCBI): domain Eukaryota; kingdom Metazoa; phylum Chordata; class Amphibia; order Anura; family Ranidae; genus Rana; species Rana muscosa. The sequence goes on along the minus strand of CM055122.1, from coordinate 102,810,934 downwards.
TCCACCCCTGTCCCCCCCAGTGCTCTCCACCCCTGCCCCCCCTGTGCTCTCCACCCCTGTTCTTTCCCCCCCAGTGCTCTCCACCCCTGTTCTTTCCCCCCCAGTGCTCTCCAGCCCTGTTCTTTCCCCCCAGTGCTCTCCACCCCTGTCCCCCCCCAGTGCTCTCCACCCCTGTCCCCCCCGTGCTCTCCACCCCTATCCCCCCCCAGTGCTCTCCACCCCTGTTATTTCCCCCCCAGTGCTCTCCACCCCTGTCCCCCCCCAGTGCTCTCCACCCCTGTCCCCCCCAGTGCTCTCCACCCCTGCCCCCCCCCCTGTGCTCTCCACCCCTGTTCTTTCCCCCCCAGTGCTCTCCACCCCTGTTCTTTCCCCCCCAGTGCTCTCCAGCCCTGTTCTTTCCCCCCAGTGCTCTCCACCCCTGTCCCCCCCAGTGCTCTCCACCCCTGTCCCCCCCGTGCTCTCCACCCCTATCCCCCCCCCCAGTGCTCTCCACCCCTGTTATTTCCCCCCCAGTGCTCTCCACCCCTGTTCTTTCCCCCCCCAGTGCTCTCCACCCCTGTTCCCCCCAGTGCTCTCCACCCCTGTTCTTTCCCCCCCAGTGCTCTCCACCCCTGTCCCCCCCCCAGTGCTCTCCACCCCTGTTCTCCCCCCCCCAGTGCTCTCAAGCTCCACCCTTTGCTCTCCAGCCCCCCTGTGCTCTCCACCCCCGTTCTTTTTGGCTCCCCCTCCATTGCTCTCAAGCTCCCCCCCAGCACTCTCCGCTCCCCACTCCTGTACTACTCTCCACTCCCCCCTGCATTTTGCCCCCACCCACATGCTCTCCAACCCCCGCCAGTGCTCTCTCCGCTCCCCCCTGCATTTTGCCCCACCCATGTGCTCTCCCACCCCGCCAGTGCTCTCCGCCCACCATACTGCTCTCCAGCCCCCTGTACTTTCCACCCCTTTTTTTTCTGGCCCCCACTGGTGCTCTCAAGCTCCCCCCATTGCTCTCCACCCCCCAGTGCTCTCCACTCCCCCCCCAGTTTCTTTGTACCCCCCAGTGCTCTCCAGCCCCCGTGCTCTCCACCCCTGTTCTTTCTGCCCCCCCCCAGTGCTCTCAAGATCCCCCCCAGTGATCTTTACCCCCCACACTCTTAGCCCCTTCAGTGCTCTCCAGCCCCCTCTCTCAGCCTCCCATGCTCTCCACACCTGTTCTTTTTGGCTCCCCCCCAGTGCTCTCAAGCCCCCCCCCAGCGATCTCCACTCCCCACCCCTGTGATCTCCACTCCCCCTGCTCTTTACCCCCACCCATGTGCTCTCCAACCCCGCCAGTGCTCTCTGCTCCCCCTTCTCTTCAGCTCCCACCCAGTGCTCTCACTTCCCCAGGACCAGAGGACAGGCTGTCTGGGGGCAGAAAATGAGGACAGCTGCAGGTGGCCAGGGACCACTCCATCTCACAGCAAACAGATCCTCTGGAAGGAGCACTGTCCCCATCCAAAACTAGAACAGACCCTGCCTGCTGATGGCGATCATGGATATCCTGCTGGCATAGAAGGTACTGTACTGAGCATCAACAACACACCTACCCACAGACAGGGACTGCAGACTGGGACATGGGGCAAAGGAGGGGCTGCAATGATGGGCACAGTGAGGCTGAATTTGTGGGTAAAGTGAGACTGCATTCATGGGCACAGTAAAGCTGCATTTGATGGGCACAGTGATGCTGCATTGTTGGGCACAGTGAGGCTGCAATGATGGGCACAGTGAGGCTACAATGGTGGGCACAGTGAGGCTGCATTTATGGGCACAGTGAGGCTGCAATGATGGGCACAGTGAGGCTGCAATGATTGGCACAGTGAGGCTGCAATGGTGGGCACAGTGAGGCTGCAATGGTGGTCACAGTGAGGCTGCATTGCCCTTTAAACCACGCCCACTATTTAATTTAAGTCCGCCATTTTTTTGTGGGGGGGGGCCCATACAACATTTTGCTATGGGGCCCTGTGATTTCTAGTTACGCCCCTGCCCCAGATGATTTTATTTTAAACGATTAGTGCATGGTGTAACTTCTACACCCTGTTCCAAATTATTATGCCAATGATATTTTTCTCATTTACCTAAATAATTGATGTAAACAACAGTCAGCATAATTCTCATGTTATCAACTATTAAGAGTACAATTCTAATTTTATTGAACAAACCTCCTAATGATAACAGTTTGTTTTTTCAAAATAAAAAACTTACAATACACTGTTCCAAATTATTACGCACAGTAAGTTTCAAAACACTTTATAGGTTGTAAAGAAGTGAAAATTGTCATTTGTTGTGTTTGCAGCATATTTACTGAAATCAAAAGCTATTTCAGTCAAACTTTGAACAACATTTTAACCGGTCACGTTACATTTTAACATAGGACCCCTTATTTGATAGCAGCTTCACAAGTCTTGCATCCATTGAACTTGTGAGTTTTTGGACAGTTTCTGCTTGAATTTGTTTGCAAGATGTCAGAATAGCCTCCCAGAGCTGCTGTTTGGATGTAAACTGCCTCCCACCCTCATAGATTTTTTGCTTGAGGATGCTCCAAAGGTTCTCAATAGGATTGAGGTCAGGGGAGGATGGAGGCCACACCATGACTTTCTCTCCTTTTATCCCCATAACAGCCATTGATGCAGAGGTATTCTTTGCAGCATGAGATGGTGCATTGTCATGCATGAAGATGATTTTATTTCGGAAAGCATAGTTCTTCCTTCTGTACCAGGGCAGAAAGTGGTCAGTCAGGAACTCCACATACTTTGCAGAGGTCATCTTTACACCTTTGGGGACCCTAAAGGGGCCGACCAGCTCTCTTCCCATGATTCTGGCCCAAAACATGACTCCACCAACGCCTTGCTGACGTCGCAGCCTTGTTGGAACAGGGTGACCGTCCACCAACCATCCACTACTCCATCCATCTGGACCATCCAGGGTTGCACGGCACTCATCAGTGAACGGGACTGTTTGAAAATTAGTCTTCATGTATTTTTCTGCCCAATGCAGCCGTTTCTGCTTGTGAGCATTGGTTAGTGGTGGCCGAATGGAAGGTTTATGCACAGCTGCAAGACTCTGGAGGACTCTACACCTTGATGTCCATGGGACTCCAGAGGCACCAGCAGCTTCAAATATCTGTTTGCTGCTATGTAATGGTGTTTTAGCAGCTGCTCTCTTGATCCGATGCATGGATCTGGCAGACATCTTCCTCAATGTGCCTTTATCTGCATGAAACCTGTCTGTGCTCTGAATCAGCCACAAATCTCTTAATAGTGCGATGATCACGCTTAAGTTTTGGTGAAATATCTAATGTTTTCATACCTCGTCCAAGGCATTGAACTATTTCACTCTTTTCGGCAGCAGAGAGATTCTTTTTCTTCCCCATATTGCATTAAAATGGTGCTCTGCTTAATAATGTGGAACACCCTCCTTTAGTAGTTTTTCCTTTAATTGGGCTCACCTGGCAATCTAATTATCACAGGTGTCCGAGATTGTTTTCAGTGATCAAAAGAGCCCTGAGACACAATGCCATCCATGAGTTAAACTGAAAAACAAAATATTTAATCTTTGTGACAATGAAATAGAATTTGCATAATAATTTGGAACAGGGTGTAGTAGCGCTCTACTATTTAATCACCTAACGTCCCGGTGTTGGTTGTCAGGATCAGTAATTCTCCATTTATGAACACTGCTTAATGTTCAATACCTGCATAGAGAACCTCTGTTCAAAATTTGCTCTTTGTTTTTTAAGTTGTCTTTTCTTTGACAGCTAATTTACTCTCAGGTTGTTCTCTTTGTTAGACCCCTTTCACTCTGGAGCGTTTTTCAGGCACTTTTGGGCTGAAAATAGCACCTGTAAAGCACCTGAAAAACAGCTCCCCTGCAGTCTCAGTGTGAAAGCCCGAGGGCTTTCACACTGAGGCGATGCGCTCACAGGACGTTTAAAAAACTCCTGCAAGCAGCATCTTTGGAGCAGTGAAGGAGCTGTGTATACACCGCTCCTCCACCACTCCTGCCCATTGAAATCAATGGACAGTGCGGCCGAACCGCTGGCAAAGCACCGCTGTGGCTGCGCTTTTTTTTTTTTTTTTTTTTTAGGAGCTTTGCGGGTGGTTTTAACCCTTTTGCGGCCACTAGCGGGATGCTTTTAACCTCCACAAAAACGGCGGTAAAGCCCTGCTAAAAATAGCGGTGCTTTACTGCCGACGCTGCCCCCGCCTCAGTGTGAAAGGGGTCTTAATGTTATTGAACAGCATCTTCGTGCTATGCAAATAATCATATTTGTATCAATAAAATCTAAGTGAAAGAAAAATGGCATAGAACAGCAGTTTCCAAACTATAGCCCATGTGCCAGGTTTTTCCCTTTGTTTGATTTTAACAGGCCCTTGGGGCACTATTCCTCCCGTTGACACCATTCTGTACTTTTCAATGGCTAATACAGTACAAAACTACTGCTAATGAGCCAATCTTACCTGGGTTTGGTTTGAGGAAGGTTCAGTCACCATTACAGAAGTTCACATACCGTATCTGAACCCCACTGAAGTCATCAGAAACCAAAAAGATAACAGTTTTGGCCATTTTCTAGGCTAATAGACAAGAGATTATCAAACAAATGACATGGAGAAGCTTGGCACACCCCCCGATGAACATGTACCAATGCAAAAAACTTTGGAGGGGAGCAGGGGTTTTAATAATGCTCAAAGTGAAACAATAAAAATGCAAAGCTCCTTTAAATGCATGCCTGTGGGATGCCCTTAAAGCGGAAATTAACTTCAAGAATTAAGTTTGTACCTTTCCGCAATTGCAAATTTGTTTATGTTTTTGTTCGTATAATCTTTATTATTTTTATTCTGCCCCCTCCCCCAGTATGTTCTTGGTCCTGCAGCTTCCTAGGATACTCACGTCATATCTACCAGGAGAATGTAAGACTAAGGACATGGTGCGCTAGAGGACAGGCCCAGTAAGTCATCCATAGCTGGCTGAACCATAAATAGGCAGCCAGCTGAAGAGGACAAAGATGACTATATAACCTGAACAGTGGATCACAGCAAGAAAATGCTGGATTCGCTGGGCCGATGAGTATGTATTTAGATGGTAACACAACAATACAGATAAAAGGGAAAAAAAACATGTAGGGGAGTTTAGGACCACTTTACATGCCTGTGTAATGTCTATGTACAATGTATACAACAAACTACTGCAAAACTGACATTTACACATAAAAAAAAAAAAAAGGATCCACACAAGTTATTACGGAGCTATAGGAAATGCATGATGCTGGTGATTGTTTGTTGATGATGGCCAATGTGGCATCACTTTATACCTGTATTCCCCACAAAAAAGGTTATGAGGCATTGGAATATTATTTAGATTTGGATTGTTTCATTTACTTCGGACACACTTGATTTTTACTATGAAACATGTGTAGCGGGGTATCGTTTCACCCGCAGGACTACAGTTCCCAGCACGCTTTGAGGCACCCAGGGTGCATTTCCCCGTGCAAGGACTGCTGGGGTGGACTTTAAAAGAGAGAGGAGGGGCCTCGTTCTCTCTTGAAATGCCGCCCTCCTTGCAAGAGGATCCCTGCACTCACCTGCTGCGCGTGCTAGGCCTGAAGCCTGGGCCTCGCACTTTGTTCCAGAGAGCCTTCCGTTCTGCTGGGGAGCCTGCGAGACATCCGATCCACCTGAGGTGCCACCATCTTCTGGAGGACCGAAGACCCGGTGCATCGTGGGCACTGTGAAGCCACTCACAGTAGCGGAGGAACCAGACAGGAGTCAGTCCGGTCTGGGTGAGAGAGCACCAGCTCAGAACCACATCTAAGTCACTTGTTGCCTATTAACTTTGCCTAGGCCATCATTGACCACAGTTATACTTTGGAGAGACTGTTTGCTGAACTGAGTTTGTTCAGTCTCTCCAGTTTGCCAAGTTAGCGATTATCTGCTACCCCTATTGGATTACAGTTTGTTTCTCTATGTGCACCACCGACAGTTGCTAGATTCTTCAACAAACTATACCCCAAGTTATAGTCAGGCCTGACTGGGTAGTATAGGACATTGCTGGGTGCCATTTTTATGCTCACGAGGGAGGATAGCTGCAGCGGGGTTAATATATGTTCATTGCATTATTGAATGTTATACCCTTTTAATGTGTACACCTATATTGCAGGGATCTGCATAAGATATTGTATACAAATTACCTTGTTATATTTTTACCTACAGTAAAAAAGTTATAGTTAAGTAATTTGGTTGTGAGTGTCAATTACTGTGCTGGTATACAAAGGGGGTTGTACCGTATAATAGTATAGAGATAATACAGTTATACCACTTCTCCCCCCTTTCCTAACTGTGTCACGAGAGGTTAGAGCCGATTGCCAGGGGTTGATAGCGGTGCATTACAGGGCCCAAAACAAACAAGCAGCCCTCTTAAACTGAGGGTACCGCTACACGTGGGGGCTCGGTCCGGGACCCTTGTATATTGCGATCAAGGCAATCTGAAATACCAGCATGGACTTGCAGACAGTGACACAATGGTGCGCAGAGGAGACTGTGGATCCACTCCGGGCGGTAGCTATTGAACTCCCGGGAGGGATCCAGGAAAAAGAAGAGGTAAAGAGCTGGTGTATCAGTTTGAACATACTTTCCAACAGCTGAGGGAGAAGTTGTCCGAGTATGTCCGGAGACTGAATAGAATGCTGTGCCAGATTGTACTGAGAAAAGGAATGCAGCCACAGGTTATAGATGCTACCAGGATGAAGCAGATCCTAAGGGGAGCCTTACGGTTTGATACAGTTTGGCTTCACCTGAAGACCTCTGACGGAGTCATGGCTCTGAATTACACAGACCTTGTGCGGATCATAAGGGACGAAGAGGCCTTGATGAGGGATCAAGAGGGGGTTGAGAAAACAACCCCACCTGGTTCGGTGGGAGTCAGAACGACAGTGGTTACAGAACGTGACCCAGAAGTAGAAACCTTGAAGTCTCAAATGGCCCAAGTACTGGACTTATTGACCTCTTTATTGGCCAAAAACTCTGGAAACAAGAAAAAGGAAGAGATCCGGAAGGAACCGGACCGGAATGTCCCTATTCCAGCATCCCCAAAAATAAGGAAGGAGATTGTCTGCTTAAATTGTGGAGGAGTTGGCCACCCTGATAGAAGGTGCCCCAGTCCAAGAAAGAACAGAGGCACTCAATACCAGCCGGCGGAAAACTTCAGAGGGCCCCGGTGAAGGAGTCAGCCGGGCGCCCGCTACCTACAGAAAGCTCCAAGAAGATCCAAAGACAATCAGAGCAAAAAGAGAAGGGCAACAATGCCCCTCCTAAAAACTCCCATACTGTCTGTCGGGAGTTGCAATTCAAAAACCAGAAAAAGATCAATGCATACCAGGTTCAAAAACGGTTGATGTCCAGAGAGAAATGGAAAAAGAAAAAAAGAACACTGGAAAAATCACAAAGTCCAAAGGAGAAAATACCTCTTAAGAAGTTCCCAGATAAATTAGTTGGACCCTCCCCTCTAGTCTCCGTTCAAGTGGAGGGAGTCTACACAAAGGCACTCTTAGACACAGGAGCCCAAGTGACTATTATACAGAGACTTTTATCAGAAGCATTTGAGTCATGTGCCTTTGCAGAAGCTGGAGGACCTGAAGATTGGGGGAATTGGCACTCGCAGTTTCCCCTACGACGGTTATGTTTCAATCAGGCTGGCCTTTGACCCCTCTGTGACCGGAAAGGCCGAAGTATTTAACACCCTCGCGATGGTTTGCCCTCGTCCACGAGGAGCCAACACGATGTCCATGTTGATAGGAACACTGACTTGGTCCGGAGACTGTTGACTCCGTTAGTGCAAGAATGGAGTTCTCCCAGACAGAAGATTCACCCCATGCTGCAACAGGTCTACCATTAGATGATCCTGGAGCAAAAGGCCTCGGAAGAGGGGGTGGGAAGAGTCTGGAGACTGTCTAGAAGAGAGAAGATACTGTAGCCTGGTGAGGTGACTTGTCTTCAGGCTACAGTAAAACTCTCCTGTGAGCAGCCGGGTCCCTTTGTAGTGGTGGAACCAGACCCCTTCAATACTCACCAAGGATTGGAAGTACTCCCTGAAGTGGTCCCGTTGAGGGCACTGAAGAAAGCCAAGGGACAGATTCCAGTGAGTGTCAGAAATGTTACAAATTCTCCTGTGAAGATCCCAGCCCGGGTGCTACTGGGCAAGGTGAATCCTGCTACCCCAGTGGCCTTGTCTGAATTAGGGTCCAAGGGAGGAGAAGCCACCCTGGAAGAGCTCTGCCTTGAAGATACCGCCTTGCCTCTGAAATGGAAGGAGAGAGCCAAGGCTCAGCTGACTCTGTGGAGAAGAATATTCTCAGAAGATGAGTTTGATGTGGGGTGTGCGAGAAGTGCCACCCATAAAATTAGTCTTCAAGAAGACAAACCCTTTCGGAAGAGGGTCCGAAGAGTTCCACTGGCTGACCTGGAAGATTTGCGTGAGCATTTGGCAGAGCTCAAGAGGACAGGGGTCATCCGAGAGTCCAGATGTCCATATGCTTCCCCCATCGTGGTGGTAAGGAAGAAGAACGGGTCGCTGAGACTCTGCATAGACTACAGGACTCTCAACAGGAGGACCATACCCGACCAGTACACTACCCCCAGGATAGAAGATGCTTTGCAGAGTCTGTCTGGGGCCAAGTGGTTCAGTGTCATGGACCTGAAGAGTGGGTATTATCAGATCCCAATGCACCCTGAAGATAAGGAGAAGACGGCCTTCATCACCCCAGTGGGATTCTATGAATTTAATAGGATGACCCAGGGCCTGTCAGGAGCCCCTGCTACCTTCCAGAGGTTGATGGAGAAGACCGTTGGGGACATGAATCTGATCGAAGTCCTGGTGTACCTAGACGACATCATTGTCTTTGGGAAGACTCTGGAGGAGCATGAAGAGAGATTGGAGAAGGTCCTGAAGAGACTTAGTGAGGAAGGATTAAAACTCTCCAGAGAAAAATGCCAGTTCTACCAGTCCTCGGTCCACTATCTGGGGCACATAGTATCCGCAGAAGGAGTGTCTACAGACCCTGATAAACTGGAGGCAGTCAATTCCTGGCCCAGACCAACTACAGTGACTGAGCTCAGATCCCTAAATGAGCTACTGAAGACGGAAGGAGAGGAGGATGATACTGGCCCCAGGAAGTCTGGAGAGTCCGTGGAAGACCAGTGGACAGGAGAGTGCAAAGAAGCCTTCCAGATGTTAAAGAAGAGTCTTACCACTTTACCAGTCCTGGCCTATGCTGATCCCAAAAAGACATATAAACTGCATGTAGATGCCAGCCATGATGGTCTAGGAGGGGTGCTATACCAAGAATATGAAGGGCAGTTGCGCCCAGTCGCCTACGTTAGTAGAAGTTTGGCACCCGCAGAGAAGAACTACCCCACTCACAAGTTGGAGTTCTTGGCCCTAAAGTGGGCAGTCGTGGATAAACTCAGAGATAACCTGTATGGAGCCGACTTCACAGTAAAGACTGACAATAATCCACTCACCTATCTCTTCACCACGGCCAAGCTGGATGCCACTGGCCACCGTTGGTTAGCAGCCCTAGCCGGATTCAACTTCAGCCTGAAGTATAGGCCCAGAGCTGGAAACCGTGATGCAGACGCATTGTCCAGAAGAGGCCACGCACCCACCCACCATCCAGAAGATTGGACCCAGGTAACCCCAGATGGGGTACGGGCCTTGTGTCAAGGGGTACAACTTCAAGCTGGTGGAGGGCTGAAGAGATCAGTGTTTATGCAGTGGGGGTGCCCAAGTGTTACTGCAATGTGACCGAAGTCGGAGAGGATGACCTGCCCAAATTGTCCAAAAAGGATTTAAGGAAAGACCAGTTGGAAGATCCTTGGGGAAGATTGGCACTGGAGACATTGGAAGACCAGGATCCAGGCAGACTTCTGAAGGACCCCTCAAAGGTGGCCCGGTTGGTCCACAAGGAATGGGACAAGTTGCAGGTACATCAAGGGGTGGTCTACCGAAGGGGCCCCTCTGATGACCTAGAAGGAAAGTGGCAGCTGTATCTGCCGGAAAAATACAGAAGAACTGTTTTGGCTGCCTTACATGATAATCATGGCCACTTGGGGGCTGAACGAACATTCCAGCTTGTAAGGGATAGGTTCTATTGGCCTTGTATGCGGGCTGAAGTGGAGGAGTACTGCCACTCTTGCGCAAGCTGTATCCAGAGGAAGACATTGCCACGTCAAGCCGCCCCAATGGGCCATCTGCAGAGTCAAGGACCCTTGGACTTGGTGTGCATTGACTTTCTCTGTCTCGAACCTGACTTAAGCGGACAAGGAAATGTTCTGGTGATAACCGACCATTTCACCCATTATGCCCAGGCGTTTCCAGCCAAAGATCATAAAGCGTCCACTGTAGCTAAAATCCTCATAGAGAAATACTTTGTGCACTATGGACTGCCACAGCGCTTGCACTCTGACCAAGGGAGAGACTTTGAGAGTCGATTGATCAAGAAACTGTTGGACTCTTTGGGTATCAAGAAAACCTGCACTACCCCTTATCACCCTCAGGGTGACGCTCAGCCGGAGAGGTTCAACAGGACTCTGTTAAATATGTTGGGGACTCTGAGTAGTGAGCAGAAGCAGCACTGGAGCAAGCACATAGCGGCCATCGTGCACGCCTACAAGAGTACCACTAGCGATGCCACAGGGTACTCTCCATATCGCCTTATGTTTGGCAGGGAAGCAAGACTGCCTGTGGATCTGGCATTCAGCATATCCACGGATCGCACTTCAGCCACCTCGCATAAGGGCTATGTAGACAGACTGAGGAAGAGTTTGAAGCTAACTTTTGAACAGGCCCAAGTGGCCTCAGAGCAAAGAGGAGCCCGGAACAAGAGGAACTTTGACCTCAAGGTTCGAATCCAGGACCTCCAGCCAGGAGACAGAGTGCTGTTGCGAAACCTAGGAGTTCCAGGGAAGCATAAATTGGCAGACAGATGGAGACCTGAACCATATGTGATCTGTAAGAAGTTACCAGACCTGCCGGTGTATCAGCTAAAACCAGAAGGGAAGATAGGGCCGCTGAAGACACGGCACAGGAACCATTTGCTCCCACTTTCAGAAGCGGTTTGGATACCTCCTGTAGAAGATTCCCCTGAACCATCCTCAAGCTTGGAGACACCCAGGCCAAACATTCGGTCTCAGTTGTCTCAGTCTGGAGAAATGAATGTCTCTGATCACAGTGAGGAAGAAGAGCTTGGATGGTTGTGGCCTTCTCAGACCCCAGAACCCATGTCTATAGATCTTCCACCATCTGAAGGTACTGTGGATAGTACATTGAATGTGGAAGCCACTGAGTTTGTTCTGTCTAGTCCTCTGGCTGAAGAGTGGGAAGATGACACATGGTCACCTTCTGCTGATCGTCAAGATTACTCACAACATCTTCCTGCACCTGAACTGGATGTACCAGAAGTATTGGAGCCCAGTGTACCCACTTTAGAAGAAGATAAAGTGAGGGAAGAAACAGCCACCCCAAGAGAACAAAGGGCCAAGAGAACCATTCGTCCTCCTAGGAAGTTAACCTATACCCAGATGGGGGAAAGTTCTGAGGATACAGTGACCACTGCTCGAAGGACATTGCCAACACCTGATCCTTCTGCTATGCATTTGGTGGAAGGCAACCCCAGCTCACTCTCTGGCACAGTTAGGCAGGTCAACCCCATTGATGTAACCAGTGGGCAGGACAAACTCCCTTCCCCATTCTGGTGGGAGTTTCCTCTGCCAACTTCTCTAGCTGCCCTTAATGAATTTGTATTTTCCTACTGGTAATAACGTCTTTGGGGACCAAAGATTTCAAGTGGGGGGAGTGTGTAGCGGGGTATCGTTTCACCCGCAAGACTACAGTTCCCAGCACGCTTTGAGGCACCCAGGGTGCATTTCCCCACACAAGGACTGCTGGGGTGGACTTTAAAAGAGAGAGGAGGGGCCTCGTTCTTTCTCTTGGAATGCCACCCTCCTTGCAAGAGGATCCCTGCACTCACCTGCTGCGTGTGCTAGGCATGAAGCCTGGGCCTCGCACTTTGTTCATGAGAGCCTTCCGTTCCGCTGGGGAGCCTGCGAGACATCCGATCCACCTGAGGTGCCACCATCTTCTGGAGGACCGAAGACCCGGTGCATCTTGGGCACTGTGAAGCCACTCACAGTAGCGGAGGTACCGGACAGGAGTCGGTCCGATCTAGGTGAGAGAGTGCCAGCTCAGAACCACATCTAAGTCACTTGTTGCCTATTAACTTTGCCTAGGCCATCATTGACCACAGTTATACTTTGGAGAGACTGTTTGCTGAACTGAGTTTGTTCAGTCTCTCCAGCTTTGCCAAGTTAGCGATTATCTGCTACCCCTATTGGATTACAGTTTGTTTCTCTATGTGCACCACCGACAGTTGCTAGCGAAGATTCTTCAACAAACTATACCCCAAGTTATAGTCAGGCCTGACTGGGTAGTATAGGACATTGGGAGAAAAAGAAACCCTGGACTGCCGCACTCTGTATAGACAGTTATTTATTCCAAAATTTCAAGTAAAAAATTAAAATTCAAAATAAATCCATAAATCCATCCAAAACAACAAATGCAGATAGTGTGCATGCATGCGTGCATGCACACTATCTGCATTTGTTGTTTTGGATTTATGGATTTATTTTGAATTTGGATTTTTTACTTGAAATTTTGGAATAAATAACTGTCTATACAGAGTGCGGCAGTCCAGGGTTTCTTTTTATTCCCATGCATCAGTGCAGAGCCAGCACCTGTGTGAGTGACCGGGCGGAAGCAGCTATTTGGTGAATTCTCAAGCTTTTGAGCGGTACGTTTTTCCTTTCCTTAGTATAGGACATTGCTGGGCGCCATTTTTATGCTCACGAGGGAGGATAGCTGCAGCGGGGTTAATATATGTTCATTGCATTATTGAATGTTATACCCTTTTAATGTGTACACCTATATTGCAGGTATCTGCATAAGATATTGTATACAAATTACCTGTTATATTTTTACCTACAGTAAAAAAGTTATAGTTAAGTAATTTGGTTGTGAGTGTCATTTACTGTGCTGGTATACAAAGGGGGTTGTACCATATAATAGTATAGAGATAATACAGTTATATCACTTCTCCCCCCTTTCCTAACTGTGTCACGAGAGGTTAGAGCCGATTGACAGGAGTTGATAGCGGTGCATTACAGGGCCCAAAACAAACAAGCAGCCCTCTTAAACTGAGGGTACCGCTACACGTGGGGGCTCGGTCCGGGACCCTTGTATATTGCACGCTGCGATCAAGGCAATCTGAAATACCAGCATGGACTTGCAGACAGTGACACAATGGTGCGCAGAGGAGACTGTGGATCCACTTCGGGCGGTAGCTATTGAACTCCCGGGAGGGATCCAGGAAAAATAGCAGTGCATTACAGGGCCCAAAACAAACAAGCAGCCCTCTTAAACTGAGGGTACCGCTACACATAGTTATAGCGGCTCCCGTTCTGGGCTCTCCCATCCCACCATGGAGCCTCGGGCCGCTGTAGGCAGTCACGCCGGCTGATCATAAAGACGAGGAACTTCTGTTTCCCAATCGTCTCTATGGTGTATGAAACCAAAAGTGACAAGGATTTTGTCACTTCCAATTTCAGTCTTTTGTTTACTGCCATTATTGACTAGTAGAACAGGCCGATCAAACTGATCTCAGTTTGAGCAGGTCCTTTGGAGGGCAGAGGAGAGATCTGGGTTCTAATAGACCCCACATCTCTCGGGTAAGGCGAACCTGTCACTGCCCATGCTACCACAAAAGATGCTGTTTATCCCTTGTGATAGCAATAAAGTTGATCGAAAAAAAAGAAATAAACATAATTAAAGCACCCCTGTCCTCCCATGCTTACTCACAAATGCGAATCTACATGTAGGTCCCACACGCATATGTAAACAGTGATCTCACCACACACGTGAGGTATCACTGCGAATGTCAGTCTGGATTTCGTCCTCAACACTCCCCAGAAACTGCTCTCCTAAAACTATCAAATGATCTACTAATGGCCAAAACCAATAAAAACTATTCACTATTCTACTCTTGGACCTTTCTGTTGCCTTTAATACTGTTGACCACCCCCTCCTCCTCCAAAAACTCCAGGCCATTGGTCTCTGTGACTGTACTCTTCGCTGGTTCTCTTCCTACTTATCCAACCGCACCTTTAGCGTTACTTACAACCAGGCATGTACTGGCCAACGGGGCTACCGGGAGTTTCCTGGTGGGCCGATGACTCCGTGGGCCAGTCCCTGTGACAGCGGACCGCCGCCTGCCTCCGCTCCTCTGTCCTTTCCCCCCCAGCTCTCACCTCCTCTCCCTGCCTAGTTATGCAGTGTGACTGAATACAGACATGATCTTCAGGAGTCAGCACTGAGAAGCTCATCATACGATCCAGAAGGAGGGCAGCCACACAGTGCTGTAACATAAGCTTCCTCGGCACTCGTTCTCCTGCTCTTTCCCTCCCCCGCTCTCCATCTAGATTCTCTGCAACAGCAGACATGATGGAGAGTGGGGAGGGACAAAGGAGCACGTAGGGGACCAGAGCAGTATGGGGGGGATAGAGGAGCACGGGGGACCAGAGTTGCATGGGGAAAATAGAGTTGCATGGGGGACCAGAGGTGCATGGGGGGAATAGAGGAGCACGGGGGACCAGAGGTGAATGGGGGGAATAGAGGAGCATGGGGGACCAGAGGTGCATGGGGGGAATAGAGGTGCATGGGGGGAATAAAGGAGCACGGGGGACCAGAGGTGCATGGGGGAATACAGGAGCATTGAAGACCAGAGGTGCATGGGGGGACCAGAGGTGCATGAGGGGAATAGAAGAGCACAGGGGACCAGAGGTGTATGGGGGAATAGAGGAGCATGGGGGACCAGAGATGCATGGGGGGAAATAGAGGAGCACGGGGGACCAGAGGTGCATGGGGGGAAAGAGAGGAGCATGTGGGGGACCAGCGGAGCACATGGGGGACCAGAGCAGCATGGGAGGAGGGAAAGAGAGGAGCATGGGGGGACCAGAGGAGCACGCGGGGGACCAGAGGAGCATTCGGGGGACCAGAGAAGCATTCGGGGGACCAGAGAAGCATTCGGGGGATCAGAGGAGCACAGGTGGGGGACCAGAGAAACACAAGGGCAAAGATGAGCAGGAGGGACCAGATGTGCATGGGGGAACAGAGGAGCAGGAGAGGAACGCAGAAGCATGTGGGGGAACAGAGAAGCATGTGGGGGACCAGATGAGAACGGGGGACCAGAGGAGCAGGGGGGGTACCAGAGGAGCCCAAGGGGGGCCAGAGAAGCACGAGGGTACAGAGGAGCATGAGGGGACCAGATGAGCATGGAGGGGAACAGAGGAGCAGGAGAGGAACGCAGACGCATGTGGGTGAACAGAGAAGCATGTGGGGAACCAGAAGAGCACGGGAGAACCAACGGAGCAGGGAGGGACAGATGAGCAGGGGGGAACAGAGGAGCATGGGGGGACCAGAAGGAGCACGGGGGAGGGGACAGACAGCTGACTCAACAGCTATGGCCTGGGAGTTTCACACTTTCCTGCCTAATCTTGTCCCATTGCGGGGAGGGGGTTGAACTGATTCTTTACCCGGGGTAAAATATTGTCTAGCTTTCCCACTGGTACTGCCTATAAGAAAAATAAAGTAGAATGGCTAATGGCTAGTAAGGGGGGGGGGCTTGGGTGGCCATCGGAGTTGGCTGGCTGGGGGGGTTTGTCCGGCTGGCATGGGAGAGACCTGTCACCTGTCAAAGTGGGCTGGTCTGGATGAAGTCCAGGGACAAATTTTTGTCCCAGTCCAGCCCTGCTTACAACTTTACTTCCTCCTCTATTCTTCCTTTCTTTCTTGGGGTTCTGTTCTTGGGCCTCTCCTATTTTTCATCTACACCTTATTCCTGGGTCAGCTGATAGCCTCCCATGGCTTTAAATACCATCTCTACACTGACGACACCCAAATCTATTTCTCTACCCCTCAGCTCACTCCCTCTGTCTCATCACGTATCACTAATTTACTAACAGATATATCAGTCTGGATGTCACCCCACTTCCTCAAACTCAATCTATCCAAAACCGAACTTACAATTTTTCCTCCACCACGTGCCCCTTCCCCTGATTTCCTTGTCAAAATCGATGTCACAACTATCAGCCCATCCCCGCATGCCAAGGTGTAGTCCTGGACTCTGAACTCTCCTTTAAGCCCCACGTCCAATCACTTGCTGCCTCAACCTCCGCAATATCCCCAAAATACGTCCCTTTCTAACCAATGACACAACAAAGCTCTTAATTCACTCCCTGGTCATTTTTTGCCTCGACTACTGCAACTCCCTACTCATTAGCTTACCCTTACATAGGCTATCCCCCCTTCAATCCATCATGAATGCTGCTGCCAGACTAATCCACCTTACCAATCGCTATGTGTCTGCTACTCCTCTCTGTCAATCCCTCCACTGGCTCCCGCTCACCCAACAAATTAAATAAAAAATACTAACAACAACTTACAAAGTCATTCACAATTTAGCCCCAGCACTAGCCTAGTCTCAAAATACCAAACAAATCGTTCTCTACGTTCCTCTCAAGACCTCCTGCTCTCTAGCTCCCTCATCACCTCCTCCTTTTGCTCACCTCCAGGACTTTTCCAGAGCCTCTCCAATCCTATGGAACTCCTTACCATAACCTGTCCGATTATCTCATACTCTATTAGCTTTTAGATGATCCCTGAAAACCCTCCTCTTCAGAGAAGCCTATCCTACCCATACCTAACAACTGTATTTTCATTTTCTCCATCAGTTCACCCCCCACAGTTATTACCTTTTGTTTCACTTGACCCTCCCTTCTAGATTGTAAGCTCTAACGAGCAGGGCCCTCTGATTCCTCCTGTATTATAATTGTATTGTAACTGTACTGTCTGCCCTAATGTTGTAAAGTGCTGCGCAAACTGTTGGCGCTATATAAATCCTGTATAATAGTAATGTCAGTGTGAGAGCAATAATTCTATTGCCAGATCTCCTGTGCAACTCTAAATTGGTAACCTGTAAAGACTTTTAGAGCATCACCTATGGAGATTTTTAGGTACACATACACAATTATAATGCATGACATGTTAGGTATCTATTTACTTGGCATAACATCATCTTTTAAACTTTACAAAAAACTGTGTTTTTATATTGTGTTTGTGTGCACTAAAATTCATCAAAGTGTTTTTTTTTTCCCCAAAAATTTGCGTTTGATAAACCGCTGCACAAATATTATGACATAAATCATCGCAACACAATTTCATTCTCCAGGTACTTTGCTTTCAGAAAATATATATTTGTTGTTTTAAGTAGTTTTCTAGCAAAAAATGCAGATTCTTACATCTGAAGGCAGATTCTTACATCTGAAGTATGGCTCATGGAGGGAAACCACACAATTTTTTTCATACTATCCTGGCCACTTTGTTACTTGGCATTGAGTTTGCGCTCAGAAAATGAATGGGACTGGATGATGTCAATAGTTGCTAAGGACGTGGCAGGTGCCAACACCCAGAGCTTCCTTAACAACTCTGACAGCGGAAAAATTAAGCTGTCATATATGGTAGCTGGAGAAAACCCTGCCACTAACTATGAAGTCCGACTTTTGCTGAACATGCTATAAAACTGGCATTTGGACAAATACCTGAAATAACAAAGTTCAATCTGTGTTTGGACCAAACTGGGAGCTCATCCTTAACTGCTATGAATGCTGTACCAAATAAGCAATTAAAGGGGTTGTAAACCCTCGTGTTTTTTTAACTTAATGCATCCTATGCATTAAGGTGAAAAAACACCTGGCAGTGACTCGTTTTATTTACCTGAGCCCCGTATTTCCCTCGGCGGGGACATGCTGTCCCTCTCTCCGCAGGGTCCAGGCTCTTGATTGGATAGATTGATAGCAGCGCAGCCATTGGCTCCCGCTGCTGTCAATTAAATCCAATGATGTGGCGCCGGGGGGCGGGGCCGAGTCCGGCATTCGTGTCTATGGTCGTAAATGCTGGACTTGGGAGCGCGCCCACAAGGTAACCCCCCCGGGGGAGCGCTCCTCCTAGGGGGTTATCTGATGAGGGGAAGAGCCGCGAGAGCCGCCGGGGGACCCCAGAAGTCAAGGATCGGCGCCACTCTGTGCAAAACTAGCTGCACAGTGGAGGTAAGTATGACATGTTTGTTATTTAAAAAAAAAAAAACTTAGCTTTACAATCATTTTAACTTATGCACACACGTATGTATGCCTGGTTATATATCCACAAAAAAGGCAGCACTCTCTTTGACTATTGCATTTATGTGCACAGAAAGGTCCATGACTAAATGCATCTACATGTTTTTTGTTTTTTAACACTTGCAAAAGACAATGTCCATATAGTTACATAGACTAGTCATTATTGGAAAGATCAACATAAATAATAAGTGCAGTTGCTTCAGAACTTAATAAATTTGAGGAAGCTCTGCTGACTTCCATCACACAATCATGTGCTAGCAAAAAGGCCATTTTGAGTATTTTTTGCAAAGTGAAGCTTTGACTCATTTACTAAACTCTGGAGCAACTGCACTTGCAGGGTACAACTGCATTTGAAAAGTGCACAGTCTATTTGCCTTTAGTAAATTAACCCCATAATGTTTGGTTTAAGGAATGTTGCTATAGTAATGTTAGCAAGGTAAAAATTACAAGTTTACATTTGGGATATTGACTTGTGAAGAGCCGGTTCACACAGGGGCAACACAACTTTTTTAAGCGCGACTCTGCGAGGCAACTTGGACACGACTTGAGCCTGAACCACAGCGCGACCTGGAGCGACTTGAAGTCACCTCCAGGACTGGCTGCCCCCTGTGTTTGGTATGAATCATGAGGAGGAACTCCACGCCAAATTTTTTATAAAAAACTGGCATTGGTTCCCCTCCAAGAGCATGCCAGGCCCTTAGGTCTGGTATGGATTTTAAGGGGAACCCCCTATGCCGGAAAAAACGGCGTGGGGGTCCCCCCAAAATCCATACCAGACCCTTATCCGAGCACGCAGCCCGGCCGGTCAGGAAAGGGGGTGGGGACGAGCGAGCGCCCCCCCTCCTGAACTGTACCAGGCCGCATGCCCTCAACATCAGCACCCTGCAACCCCCCCACCCCAAAGCACCCTGCCCCCATGTTGATGAGGACAGGGCCTCTTCCTGGCAACCCTGGCCATTGGTTGTCGGGATCTGCGGGTGGGGGGCCTATCGGAATCCGGGAGCCCCCTTTAATAAGGGGGCCGGGACCCCGGCCCCCCCACCCTATGTGAATGAGTATGGGGTACATCGTACCCCTACCTATTCACCTGGAGGAAAGTGTCAATAAAAAAAACACACTGGACAGCTTTTTAAAGTCATTTATTAGGCAGCTCCAGGGGTCTTCTTCCGAATTCGGGGGTCTTCTTCCGACTTTGGGGGTCTTCACGCTCTCCGGTTCTTCTCCCGCTCTCCGGTGCTGTCTGCCTTCTGCCGGCCCCTCCGCTATCTTCTTCCAGCTCTTTTGCTAGCGGGGGCCCGGTCTTCATCGTCGTCTTCTTCCCTCTTCTCTCCTGGAGATGTTGACACGACGAGGTCTCCCGCTGTAATGCAGTGTGAGCGGCATGCAGTAATTTATATAGGCACGGGGCGTGGTCACCGGGTGATGTCACCCGGTGAACCCACCCCCTATGACGTCACAGCCCGGGGCATTATGGGACTGTGACGTCATAAGGGGGCGGGGTCACATCACCCGGTGACCACGCCCCGTGCCTATATAAATTATTGCGTGCCGCTCACACTGCATTACAGTGGGAGACCTCGTCGTGTCAACATCTCCAGGAGAGAAGAGGTAAAAAGACGAAGATGAAGACCGGGCCCCCGCTAGCAAAAGAGCTGGAAGAAGATAGCGGAGGGGCCGGCAGAAGGCAGAAAGCACTGGAGAGCGGGAGAAGAACCGGAGAGCGCGGAGAAGGCAACGGAGAGTCGGAAGAAGACCCCCGAAGTCGGAATAAGACCCCCGAAGTCGGAAGAGACCCCCGAAGTCAGAAGAAGACCCCCGAAGTCGGAAGAAGACCCCCGGAGCTTCCTAATAAATGACTTTAAAAAGCTGTCTAGTGCGTTTTTTTTATTGACACTTTTCCCCCAGGTGAATGGGTAGGAGTACGATGTACCCCATACTCATTCACATAGGGTGGGGGGGCCGGGATCTGGGGGCCCCCTTATTAAAGGGGGCTCCTGGATTCCGATAAGCCCCCCGCCCGCAGACCCCGACCAACCAAAGGCCAGGGTTGTCGGGAAGAGGCCCTGTCCTCATCAACATGGGGGCAGGGTGCTTTGGGGTGGGGGGCCACAGGGCGCCCCCCTGCCCCAAAGCACCCACCCCCCTATGTTGAGGTCATGTGGCCTGGTACGGTTCAGGAGGGGGGGTGCTCGCTTGTCCCCACCCCTTTTCCTGACTGGCCGGGCTGTGTGCTTTGATAAGGGTCTGGTATGGATTTTGGTGGGACCCCCACGCTGTTTTTTTCGGCATAGGGGGTTCCACTTAAAATCCATACCAGACCTAAGGGCCTCGTATGCTCTTGGAGGGAAACCCATGCGTTTTTTTATTTAAAATTTGACGTGGAGTTCCCCCTGATGATTCATACCAAATACCAGCTCCGTGGGAGGGGTTTGCCTTAGAGCCGGTTCACAGAGGGGCGACTTCCTGTAAAGTTGCCTCTCTATAAATGGGGATCCGACTTGGAGGCGACTTCCATTGAAATCAATGGGTACAAGTCGCCTACAAGTCGGATTGAAGTCGTACAGGAACCTTTTTTGAAGTTGGAGCGACTGCAGTCGTGTACATTAAGACGACTCCTTTCGCTTCCATTATTTAAAAAACAGCGCGACTTGGGGCAACTTTAAGTCGGATCCCGAGTCGCCCCTGTGTGAACCGGCTCAAATAAAGGTAATGTAGGTCAACCAAGAACCTGACTTTTTATTTGAAGATATACTTAAATAAAAGGATACCAGTGCTGAGCACAATCTTTTATGTTAGCAAATACTCTACATATTTACAGTTCTAATTCTCAGGTTGACTTCTAGAGTGCAGGTATTATGGGATTTCAGGAAATTATATATTTTTTTTAGTTTGAATAGAATGGGAAAAGGATTGAATCGCAGGTTTTTGTTTTTTGGTCTGTGTTCCCATTGGGGAGAATTACCCTATATTCCTGTTTAGACAGGAAGTGATAAAACATATCTACAGTGGGGACATGGACTGCAACAATTTTTTTTTGTTGGGAGGGGATCAGATCCTATGTGACTTGCATATTGTCATCATCTGTGTTTTCTTGTCCTAGGGACAACTGTTTCATCCATTTCTTGTCTTGCTGTCATAGAGACAGGTGTGGGGTACAATCTCCACAAAATTGTCAATCAAAACCTGACAGAAGTATTTACTCTGACTAAGTCTAGGTTCACATCTATGCGGCTGCGCTTGATGCATTTTTCAGGCACGTTTTTCAGTGCATTTTGCATTTTTAAACCAGTGTTTTTTCATGAATTTTGCATTTTAAGTTTTTTTTTCTCTTTAAATGCACTGTAAAACACACTGTTTATAGCTGGTTGCTAAGGAGGGAGCCGGGAAGCCGGCCGACACATCCTTAGCAACCGATGAGTCATTAGCTGTCATTAGCTCTGCGCCCCCCACCCCAAAGCACATTGCCCCCATGTTGGTGAGGACAAGGGCCTCTTCCTGACAATCCTAGCCGGTGGTTGTCGGGGTCTGCAGATGGGGCTTATCGGAATCTGGAAGCCCCTTAAAGAAGGGGGCCCTCAGATCCTGGCCCCCTGTGTGAATGGGCATCAGATACATCGTACTCCTACCCATTCACCAAAAAGGCAGTGAAATGTAATAAAAACACAAAAGCCGGCTTTTGACAATTCCTTTATTAATAGCTCTGTCTTCTCTAGCCGTCTCTTCCTGCCGTCTCCTCCTTCCCACCGTCTCTTCCTGCTGTCTTCTCCTTCCTGCCGTCTTCTCCTTCCTGCCATCTCATCCCGCCACCTTCTCCTCGAGCCGCCTCGAGTCGGCTGCGAGGAAGAAGACAGCAGCGGCAAGAGACGACGGCGGCAGGATGAAGCAGCTCGGGGAGAAGACGGCAGGAAGAGACAGCAGGAAGGAGAAGAAGGTGAGAAGAGACGGCTAGAGAAGACAGAGCTATTAATAAAGGAATTGTCAAAAATCGGCTCTTGTGTTTTTATTACATTTCACTGCTTTTTTGGTGAATAGGTAACGATGTACCCGATACTTATTTACATAGGGGGGGCCTAGCACCCACCCCCCCATGTTGAGGGCATGTGGCCTGGTATTGTTCAGGAGGGGGGGGTGCTCGCACGTCCCTTCCCTTTCCTGACCTGCTGGGCGGCTTGCTCGGATAAGGGTCTGGTATGGATTTTGGAGGGATCCCACACCATTTATTTTTTATTTTGGTGTGGGTGGGGGGTTCCCTCCCTCCAAATCCATACTAGACCTGAAGGGCCTGGTATGGACCTTGGGGTGCCCTACTCCGTTTTGGTTTTTTTGCGATAATAATTTATTTATTTATTTTTACATTCAGATTTCAGCGGGGAACCAGTCATCGGTTGTCAAGGCTTCCCGGCCCCCTGCTTAGCAACCAGCTATATACAGTGGTAAAATAAGAACCACAAAACACATCAAAAATTGCATCAAAAATGCACCACTTGCGTTTCTGGTGCAGCTCCTTTAAAGTCTATTACATGCAAAACGCAAACTGCAGTAGGAAAAAAAGTCCCCAACCCTTTCCAAAAAACACAACGCCGCAAAACGCAGAGATGTGAACTGGTACCATAGGAAACAATGTTAAATGGACTGTAGTGCGTTTCTGCAAACTGCAAAACTCACTAAAAAACGCATAGGCGTGAACGTAGGGTAAGTCAATAAAAATGTTATTGGCTGTAGCTGGGCTGAAATTAAAAAGTATGTTAAACAAGCTGAAGTAAGAAATATTTTTAAATTTGCGTTTTACTTTAATAATAAAAAAAAAAAACTTGTATCTATTGCAAGAGAAATTCAACAATGCAGTTCACTCTATCTGCCTAACAAAATTGGCAGTTGTTTTGGGACAATATAAAAAAAGATTGCTATGGTTTTTTTTTTTTTCTTTTAGCTAATTTGCTGTTACTGAAACATCTTTAATTAACATAAAATTGATAATAAAAAATCGAATATAATATTGCTTAGCTTTGAAATGGTAACCCAATACTATAAATATAATCATAAATAGTTTTATCCAGCATTAACATTCTAGTGAAATGTCATTAGCACAGATGTAAATAAAGTTTATTTGTGTCTAAATGGAATTTTAAATTCATAAGCATAATACTGAATATAATTCGAGTCTAATCAGTAAGGAAACATTAGCATAGGATACTATATTGCAGCCAGATTTTTTTTTAATGTAATCTTTATTTGTAACACAGAAAATACAGTGTAGCCAACAATGCCCTAATTATGAGGGTTTACGAAAAAGATAACCGAGGTTAGTGCATCGACATATAGGGCTACAAAAACATTGGGTATAAAGGGGGAAGGGAAGGGAAACCAGGGAAATAAGGGAAAATATAAAGCAACATTGCTAAGGGGATTATCCCCCATGTGACCTCAGGGATTACCATAGGCAAGCATTCTGAATGTATAAAACACGAGACCTACGCTGATGGTCAACTCTAAAACTCCCGGATGCCCCACCGTGAAGCGGCCACAGGTGACCCCACCAGCTCCACTATTGGAGGAGAGGGGCAATGAGGCCTCCATCATGCCTCCATCCAGGGACACAGCCGCCCAGGCCCATCCCAGGATACCCCAAGCCAGAAAACCTACTAATGTCATGGAATTATAGGTCAGGTATTTCACCCAGTGCCACATACAATCCACAACGAGAACAAGAACTTAAAGAAAAACACATCATATAAAATAAAAAGAAATTAGAAAATAATATAATCTATTTGCCCACAATGATCTGGATCATAGGGAAAAAAAACTAAAACATTGGAAAGGGGTGTAAAGATTGGGTTCGGGTATTAGCATCACAGTTCAAGTAGGTACTCTCAGCGAGGGTTCTGCCAACTCCAACAACGCAACCTCCAGGCTGGATGGCACTGGGTCAGGATCGGTGGTGTACTTCTGCCAAGGTGCCCAAATACGAGTAAAACGCTTGTGCCTATTATTACATGTCATCACCCACTCCTCTGCCTCCTTAATCTCATCCACTTTCCTGAGTCACTCATCTCTAGTGGGCACCTGTGGACATTTCCAGTAGATAGGTATAAGTCATTTAGCTGCATTCAGGAGGTGTGGTAACGCACTTTTCTTGTAGTGGCTCAACGGGGGGGCAGGGAGGTGCAGGAGGAAGCGAGCCGGGGACAGAGGGAAATGAACCCCTAGAGCAGTGATGGAAAACCTTGGCAACCCAGATGTTTTGGAACTATATCTCCCATGATGCTCATGCACTCTGCAGTATAGTTGAGCATCATGGGAAATGTAGTTCCAAAACATCTGGGGTGCCAAGGTTCACCATCACTGCCCTAGAGCATCCTTTATCTGAGTTTTGATGTCTAACCAGAATGGACGAATCGCAGGGCATTTCCACTAAAGGTGAAGGAGCGTGCGCCTCTGACCACATCCGCGCCAGCAACGATCAGTGACTGAGGGGAAAATACCTGACAGGGCTGCAGGTACCCGGTACCAGTGCGTTAAGAGCTTATAGGTAGTCTCCTGTGTCTTGGATTCTTAGGAGCTAATATGTGTGAGTTTAAACATATGTTCTATTTGTTCAACTGAGAACTCCAACTCCAAGTCATGCTCCCACTCCCGGATAAAGGCCAGCTTTAGCATAGTGGGAGCAGAGCCCAGAAGCTTGTATAGTTCAGAGATCATATGAGGTGTAGGCTCCTTTTCAATGAACAGCCGCTCATAGGGAGTTAGAGTAGAGAGCTCCCTAATAGAACTTCCATGGGCCGCAAAAAAATTATGTAACTGTTTATATCGCCACCAGTCTATAGGGAAGCATCCAAATCTATCTCTGAGGGTCTCCAGGGGGATCAGCCTACCATTCTCCAAGAACTTGCCACAACTAGATTTTCCATTGTTGACTCAAGATCCAAAAAAGCCCATGCATTGCCCAGGAGGGAACCACAGGAAGCCTCCTATTAGTGTCAGCGGGCATCCAGAAGGAACCAAAGAATACAAGGCGTTAGCACGGTCCCATATACGTAAGATATGGGTAGTCAGTATAGAAACCGATGCTGCAAACCCTCAGTGTTCCCGGAACAGCCAAGGGGCATACGATAGGTTACAGCCCGCCAGGCTTTTCTCCAGAGAGACCCACTGTTTGGAACGGGTATGAAAGCGCCAGTTTAGAATACGTTGGAGTACTATGGCCCTTTAGTAGCGTTGTATGTCTGGGAGGCCTAGACCACCCACCCCTTTAGAATAGGATAGATCTGACTATATCCAAGAGGATACACTCGTGACGGAGTACAAAAGGGGTTATGAGAAAAAGGCAATACCGATCTCTCAACCTGTGGGCTGGGTGTTGGCGGATTGGGCTGTGCACTCACTCTACCTTCCTTTCTAACATTTTTATTTTTTCCCTTGTTAGTATCCTCTGGTGGAGGCATAGCTTTTCACCAAGGAGCAACATCCAACCAGTTTAAACCTCCTTCTCTCATATATGTCATATCCTATCCAGGATTGGGTCCAAAAGATGAAAAAGCAGTTTTGTCACAAAAACACAAACCCTTTATCATGTTCATATGGAACTCCTCATTTGACCACTCCTGGAGAAAAGGATCATGACTCCCCATAGCCAGCATCCAGCCCACCAAATTTGAAACCCAAGGGTCCACATAATAACAATTTGTGGATAACACTCGGCCCACATAACCCCTACAGTTTTCTTCATAAATTTGAGGAGCATATTTACAATTTTGGGAGCCCATTTCCAACCAAGCCTTAAAGCGGAGCTCCACTCTAAAGTCGAATTTCCGCTCATCGGATTCCTCCCCCCCTCCGGTTCCACAATTGGCACCTTTCAGGGGGGAGGGGGGTGCAGATACCTGTCTAAAACAGGAATTTGCACCCACTTCCGGGAATACACACTGCGGGTAGACTGCGGGCAGTGCGTCACTTCCCGGTCCCCCCCCCGTTGTGTTCGGGGAAACACACGGCTCCCAGAACACAGCGGGGACCAGTGAAAGACGTGCAGCGCTGCTCGCGCATGCGCAGTAGGGAACCGGGAAGTGAAGCGCTGCAACGCTTCACTTCCTGATTCCCTCACCCATGATGGCAGTGGGAGCAGCCGAGAGACGAGCTATTGCTCGTCTTCTGCTGCCGACGTCGCTGGACTCCAGGACAGGTAAGTGTCCTAATATTAAAAGTCAGCAGCTGCAGTATTTGTAGCTGCTGGCTTTTAATATTTTTTTACGGCGGAGCTCCGCTTTAAGCACTCTATAAGGATGCAGAGAAGCCACTGTACCAAATTACTTATTTTCACACTCCCTATGTGCATGCGTGCTCTCCTGGACCTGCTACTCTCTGGGATCGGCTGTCAATTCTCCTGTTACAGAGACTTCTCACAATCCGGTCAACCACAAGAATGCATGCGTCAGAGGACACATCCACATATGAATATCATATATATATATATATATATATATATATATATATATGTAGCGATACCTCCAACTAAGAAGGCCGCAGATTTAGTTTGGACCCTGAAGACAGCTCCGCCAACCCCCGGCAATATGCTCTACCCCCTACTGGCACAGCTAGTACTGACAGTAAATTGTATATCTTATACTGTATGAATAACTGAGCATTGAGACAATATTAAATTGAAATAAATGTAAGATTTTACTTAAGCTCTTGGTAAGGAAAAGGGTAACATCAATAACAGTTTACAGAATAATCATTTGTAATGCAGAGCCCAGCCACACTAACACACTATAGGGTTAACACATAACAAGTGCGCCACGCGGGCGACCGTTAGCTAAGTGCCCTGTGGCGCAGTAACCAAAACACCTTAGAAACCCCCACCAGGCCTGGTTCTGATATCTACAACTTAGTCCTTTTTCTTCACCGGCAGATCTTTAACGGTGGTGCACATTACCAGAGTACAAACTTTGTAATCCAATAGGGTAGGTTAATATGGGGTAGAAACTCGGCTATACGAACAGTAGGTTCAGCTCCGACAAGAGCCTTCAGTAAGAATACCAAGAAAAACTCGTAGGCCACGGCAGTCTATAGGCCTATATGCAATAACAGTACATCAGTTGGGCATATGCCCTCTCACCCGCCCGGACCACGGGTTCCAGTCCGGGAACTTCCACCAACTGTGTCTCACACACACTCAGTCTCTTCAGCGATCGGGTCCCCGATCCAACAAGGCTGTTTTTTGAGCGAAGTCAGATGCCACCCAGGCTCGCAGAGGGGTGGAAGGCTCTCTGGTGCTGTGCAAGGTCTCAGGCTTCAGGCCTTGCACTCCGACACATCCGCACAGGAGGATCAGTCTCTGAAGTCTCGTGTCCCAAAGAGGCCGAGCCCAGCCTCGCCTCCTCCTCTTATAACCCCTCCCATGAGTCTCTGCGGCGGAAACACTGCCGAACGGGGTTCTGGGTAATGTAGTCTCTCTGCGTTAAAGGGGAACACCCCGCTACACACTCCCCCCACTTAAACTCTTTGGTCCCCAAAGATAAACCTTAACAAAGACTATGTACAACTCTAGACAATTCTACAAACGATGTTGGCATAGGGAATTCCCACCATGGTAACTCCTATTTCTTCTGCTCTGGAGCCTCCTCTGGCCTGGAATTCAGCTCCTTGACAAAGTGCCCGTCCGGTGCCACTTGGGTCCAATCTTCTACATCACTGGTGGGGGCATGAGATCTCCTGGACAGAGCGTCTGCGTCTCTATTCCCAGCCCCTGGCCTATACTTTAGGCTGAAGTTGAATCCAGACAGTGCGGCCAGCCACCTGTGTCCAGTGGCGTCCAGCTTGGCCGTGGTGAAAAGGTAGGTAAGGGGGTTGTTGTCGGTCTTCACAGTGAACTCCGCCCCATACAGGTAGTCTTTGAGCTTGTCTACTACCGCCCACTTAAGGGCCAGGAACTCCAGCTTGTGAGTGGGGTAGTTCTTCTCAGAGGGGGTCAGGCTCCTGCTCACATAGGCAACAGGCCGTTGTTGCCCTTCGTGTTCTTGATAAAGTACTCCTCCCAGACCGTCATGACTAGCATCTACGTGTAGTTCATAGGGTTTGGTTGGGTCTGCGTAGGCCAAGACTGGAGCAGTGGTCAGGCTCTTCTTCAAGGCCTGGAAGGCCTCTTCACACTTCTGATACCACTGATCTCTGATGGACTCTCCCGGCTTCCTGGGCCCTGAGTCATCCTCTTCTCCCTCAGTCTTGAGCAGTTCATTCAATGGTCTAGCAATTCGGGCGAATCCTTCCACAAACCTCCTATAGTAGGAGCAGAAACCCAAGAAGGATCTGAGTTCTGTCACTGTGGTGGGCCGTGGCCAGGAGGTAACTGCCTCCAATTTCTCGGGGTCTGTGGCCACCCCTTCTTCGGACACTATATGCCCCAGATAGTTCACAGAAGACTGGTAGAACCGACACTTTTCAGGCGAAAGTTTGAGTCCCTCCTCACTGAGTCTCCACAAGACTTTTTCCAGCCTCTCCTCATGTTCCTCCAGGGTTCTTCCAAAGACTATGACATCGTCCAGGTATACAAGGACTTCAATAAGGTTCATGTCTCCTACAGTCTTCTCCATGAGACGCTGGAAAGTAGCTGGGGCTCCAGACAGACCTTGGGGCATCTGGTCGAATTCAAAGAACCCCACTGGGGTTATGAAAGCTGTCTTCTCCTTTTCTTCTGGGTGCATAGGGATCTAATAGTACCCACTCTTGAGATCCATAACGCTGAACCACTTGGCTCCAGACAAGCTCTGTAGGGCATCCTCTATCCTTGGAGTGGTATACTGGTCGGGTATGGTTCTCCTGTTGAGAGTCCTGTAGTCGATACAGAGCCTCAATGACCCATTCTTCTTCCTGACCACCACTATCGGGGATGCATAGGGGCTTCTAGATTCCCGTATCACACCAGTCCTCTTGAGTTCTGAAAGTTGTTCCCTTAGATCCTCCAGATCTGCTAGTGGGACCCGCCTGACTCTCTCTCTGAAGGGCTTATCTTCCTGGAGGCGGATCCGATGGGTGGCACTCGTTGCACACCCCATATCAAACTCATCTTTAGAGAAGATCTTCTCCCACCTGTTCAACTGGGCCTTGGCTCTCTCTTTCCAAGCCCTGGGCAGATTCGGGTTTTCCATGGATATCTTCTCCCAAGCATCTCCTCCTTCGCCCACCTCTGACAGGTTGACAGGGGCAGCAGGGCTCACCTGGCCCAGCAGCATCCTGGCTGGGATTTCCATGGGGCCATCTGTATTGTTCCTAACACTCACTGGGACTCTACAATGGGCCTTCTTTAGGGCCTTCAGCGGAATCACTTCTGGTATCAATTCCAAACCGTGGGACCCTTCCCTTGGATCAGATTCCAACATGACAAAGGGTCCAGGCTGCTCCCAAGTAAGCTTCACAGTGCCTCTGAGACAGGTTACTTCGCCAGGCTGCAGCACTATCCCTCCTCTTCCAAGTCTCCACACCTTCCCTATCCCCTCTCCTGGGGTCTTCTGCTCACAGACCAGCCTTTGCTAAGCTGTCTTCAGCATGGGGTGGATCTTGGTGACCGCTGCCCCTTTTTCTTTCATTCTTTCACTAGAGGGGTCAGAAGTCTTCGGACCAGGTCCGTGTTTGTCCCTATTATCAGTGAACCCTTGTTGGCTCCTGGTGGCTGAGGGCACACAGCTGCCAGGGTGTCAAACACTTCGGCTTTTCCAGCCACAGATGGGTCAAAGGTCATCCTGAGAGGCAGATGCCATCGTAGGGGAAGTTCTGGGTTCCAATCCCACATATCTCTAGTCCCTCTATCTTCCGGATGGGTAGGTGACTCAAGTGCTTATCATAAAAGTCTCTGTATAGCAGGGTTACTTGCGCCCCAGTATCCAAGATTGCTCTGGTGTAGACTCCCTCCACTTGAATGGACACTATAGGAGATGGGCCTACCAGCTTCTCCGGATAAGGCCCGGCAGGGGTCGCTTTCTTCAGACTTTTTCTCTTTGAACCTTCTCTCGCCCAATCCCCTTTTGGCTTCAGTCTTTCTTGAGTCTGGTATGCATTGACTTCCCTCCCTTTACTGGGTGTAGGGACCCACTGAGGGATACTATTGTTTTTCTTAGGTGTGCACCCCCTCTGGGGAGTGCTGTGCCTCTTCTGAGGGGTCTTACCCCCTTTCTCTGGGGTGTATCTCTGTTGAGGAATGTTGCGTTTCCCCCGAGGCATTTTATCTCCTGTTGTTTTCTGCTTTGCTTTCAGCTTGGAGCTCACTGAAGGTGATGGGCACCCGGTTGACTCCTTCACCGGGGCCCTCTGAAGTTTCCCGCCGGCTTGCGGTTGTCTATTTTCTTCTTCTTGGGACTGGAGCATGTAGCCGCAATATGTCCAATTCCTCCACAGTTAAAGCAGACTATATCTCCCCATTCTTGTAAAGATGCGGGTGCTGAGGCAACTGGGAATAATTCCTTCCTTGGTACTTCTCTCTTGGGACCCTCTGTGTCTTTTTCCATCAGAGAGGTCAACATCTCTAACACCTTGGACATTTGAGCTTTCAGGGTGTCTATCTCCGAATCTCTTTCAGGGGTCATTACTGGATTGACTAGCACCTGTGCGGGTACGACATTTTCCTTAATCATCTGCTGGTCCTGTTGTAGTGCCTCCTCATCTCTGATGATTTTTATCAAGTCAGCATAAGTCAGCAACGTTCCTCCTCCTGAGGTTTTCAGGTGCAGCCAGACTGGATCCGAGCGCAGCGCTCCCTTTAAGACTTGCTTCATTCTTGCCGCATCTGTATCTTGGGGCCTCATCCCCTTCTTCAACACAATCTTGCACAACAACCTGTCCAGTCTTCTAACATACTCGGAAAGTTTCTCCTCTGGTTGTTGGAAAGTATGTTCAAATTGGTAGACCATCTCTGTCACCTTTTCCAATTGACCAAACTCTTCTTGCAGCATGGCTAGACAGTCTTGAGCCGTGCAATCTGCATTCCCAAACCGAAAACTTTTCACTGCTTCTGCTGCTGCGCCTTTAAGGCTTTCCATCACTCGTTGCCTCTTCTGCGCTTCAGGCACCTCCCATGCCTCTACTGCCTGCAATGTTCTGCTCCACCCAGGTGTCAAAGTCTTCTTCCCCTGCGGGGACAGGGAGCTTCCCTGAGAATGTCTTTAGTCTCCGGTAGCTAGTCTCTACATGCACCGTGCTTGCCTTCTGACACTTGGTTAGCAGATCCCCTATCGCACCTATCAGTTCTGGTGATATAGCAGTGATAGGTGCAGGCGTCACCGGAGGCGTCGCCCTGCCTCCTTTTTCCGGTGGGGTACGGGCCGTAGCCTGCGGTGATCCCGTTGGTGGTGGTTCCTTTTTTTCAGTTACTGCGTGCGCCAACCTATAAGTTCTGTTGTCTGGCGTCCGCACACACTTGCGCTTACAGGCCTCTGGCATCCCGTTCCAGTACTCCACTAATGCATACTGATATGAGATGTCTGGGTCTGACTTTATCTCCGTCACCCACGGTGTGTGATTTGGAGACACTGACTTCATCAACTCCTCTACCGTTTCAGTCGACCATTCCTCCCCAGGGAGGCTGATGACTATCGACTGGTTTGGCTCTGCGTTAGAGGCTTTGCACCACTCTTCTACCGCTCGTGGATCCATGGGGTCCATGCCGGCACCTCTGGCGTTCACTTGCTGCATCAGGATCCCAGACGAGCCCCCACGTGTAGCGATACCTCCAACTAAGAAGGCCGCAGATTTAGTTTGGGCCCTGAAGACAGCTCCGCCAACCCCCGGCAATATGCTCTACCCCCTACTGGCACAGCTAGTACTGACAGTAAATTGTATATCTTATACTGTATGAATAACTGAGCATTGAGACAATATTAAATTGAAATAAATGTAAGATTTTACTTAAGCTCTTGGTAAGGAAAAGGGTAACATCAATAACAGTTTACAGAATAATCATTTGTAATGCAGAGCCCAGCCACACTAACACACTATAGGGTTAACACATAACAAGTGCGCCACGCGGGCGACCGTTAGCTAATTGCCCTGTGGCGCAGTAACCAAAACACCTTAGAAACCCCCACCAGGCCTGGTTCTGATATCTACAACTTAGTCCTTTTTCTTCACCGGCAGATCTTTAACGGTGGTGCACATTAACAGAGTACAAACTTTGTAATCCAATAGGGTAGGTAAAGATGGGGTAGAAACTCGGCTATACGAACAGTAGGTTCAGCTCCGACAAGGGCCTTCAGTAAGAATACCAAGAATAACTTGTAGGCCACGGCAGTCTATAGGCCTATATGCAATAACAGTACATCAGTTGGGCATATGCCCTCTCACCCGCCCGGACTACGGTTCCAGTCCGGGAACTTCCACCAACTGTGTCTCACACACACTCAGTCTCTTCAGCGATCGGGTCCCCGATCCAACAAGGCTGTAGTCGAGCGAAGTCAGATGCCACCCAGGCTCGCAGAGGGGTGGAAGGCTCTCTGGTGCTGCGCAAGGTCTCAGGCTTCAGGCCTTGCACTCCGACACATCCGCACAGGAGGATCAGTCTCTGAAGTCTCGTGTCCCAAAGAGGCCAAGCCCAGCCTCACCTCCTCCTCTTATAACCCCTCCCATGAGTCTCTGCGGCGGAAACACTGCCGAACGGGGTTCTGGGTAATGTAGTCTCTCTGCGTTAAAGGGGAACACCCCGCTACATATATATATATATATATATATACACAAATCTTAAAATGACTTTAAGCATGCAGCATATAACACAAGCAATATGTACAGTTACAGTGTGAACTATCCAGCCATCAGCCGCGTACCAAACACGGCACCCGGTGCAACCTCCTGCAATGGTCAGCCCGACTTAACCCGTTTATAAATCTTAATGCAGAGTGCAACCAAATTTGTTTAACTGACCTGGCCCATTAACAAGTCTTACAAAATATCTGATCTGTGCTAAAAAAGCTATAACAGATCTCTGATCCGTACCAAATAAATCCTGGCCCCTTTTAGCCAACCTACTTATTACCTTTTATTGCAAACTAACCAGGAGGTGATAATGGAAAAGGTAACTGTTAGCGCAAACACAAAGTGCATAAGTAAATGGGGATATGGCAATGATAATGGTAACAGGCAGTTCAAGGGTTAAAAGGCAGATAATATGGCTGGTGGATGGCGGCTGCTGTCCTCAGAGAGCTGACTCTGTGGTAGACAAAAAAGGGTAGAGAAAAAGGAAGCGCCACCTAAGTGCAGTATTAAAAGATTATTTTAATGACACAAATATCAATCACACTTACAGGAAAGGAAGCAAAGGAAGGCTCATCTGTAAAGATCCTGTAGTCCTCATCCCGGATCCATGGGCTGCACAGATGTAGAAGATGCAGAGTAGGAAACAGGAAATACAAAGGCTCATCTGTGTGTCAGTGGTCTGTAGGGAAGCTTCAGATCCGGATCCTTTTTTCTATGCAGAGATGGTAAACTGCAGTCGTTGTTGCTGCTCAGCCTGGAGCAGATCCTGTGGCCATCAGGAAGAAGCTGTGGCTGAGGTCACGGGATCACTTCCGGGGAGGATTCCACAGAGTGAGAAGAGTTGGATAGGCAGGCTACGCGCTCGGAGTCACTGCTCCTTCTATTGGCCTGATAGGGAGCTGAAAGAACTGGTGCTTTTAAGCCTGTGCTGGAGCCGTGGGACTACAGGTCCCAACGTGGACCAAAAAGCAGCAAGAGACCAAAAAAAAAAAAAAAGGGCTACAGCACCTGGTATTCCCAGGCGGTCTCCCATCCTGGTACTAACCAGGCCCGACCCTGCTTAGCTTCCCAGGTCAGACAAGATCGGGCGCTTTCAGGGTAATATGGCCATGGGCAATAAATAAGGGGACTGACAAGGAATATAAACTAAGTATGGGGCATATTGGTAAAAACACTGGGATATAAAAGGTTTACACGTATATAAAAAAAAAAAAAGGGGTAAAAAAAACATCATTAGGCTAAATAGGAACAGTGTGCTTACATAAAGCAGTGAGCCAATATTATAGGAAGCCTATTCGAAAGAGTTTACAACACACATAAGAGGGAAACTAAGTGGCATAAAATGTCAATATAGTAAAATGGCAGCAAAATATAATATTGGAAATGGGCCAAAAAGTGTGAGAAAATACTATAACCATAGTCACAATTTTGCAGCTAGTACTAACCATGGTAGCAGATCAGACAGAAAGTCTCCATAAGGAGAAGAGATGGGGGACATAAAGAGATCTGGATGATTCGCCACTCGTAAATATGTGCATGTCCATACAAACACACATACATGTATAAAAACATATATAAATATATAAAAACATATGCATAAATATTTGATAATAATAATAGATAAACTATATATATATATATATATATATATATCACACATATTAATATAAATGTGCAAAGGTACGTATGATATACATACATATATATATATATACATACACATACATATGCGTGCATAAACGCACACACATTATCTGTAAAAATCACATGAATACGATGTATATGCACACATAAAATGGATCTATACAGAGGAGAGCAGGATAGGAGTTGGATTCATAGAAGTGTATGAACCTCAATCTCCTTGTTTAACCCCCCAGGGGTCAAAGTGCCCAAGGAATAAATCCAATATGTTTCTTGCTGACACAGGCGTTTATACCGCTCAGCGGCAGTGTAGGTGGCAGGGATGGACTCAACCACCCACACCCTGAGGCCAGCTGTTGATTGGCCGTGGTGGGTGAGAAAGTGCTTGGGAACACTGTGATGGTCACGACCCTTTTCGATAAACCGTCTGTGCTCGCCGAAACGTGCCCTAAGTGCCCTAATAGTCCTGCCGACATAGAAAAGTCCACACGGACAAATAAGGCAGTACACGACATACTCCGTGGATTAGTTATAAAATTCTTTCAGGGTGTAATTTTTCCCCCTCACAGTAAAAGTTTTCTGTCCATGGTGTACGAACTGACAAGTCAGACAGAGGGGTTTCTTACACTGGTACATCCCTCTAAGGGGTATGAGGACTAATCGTGATGGAGTAGGTTGGGCTGGCTTACTTTTACTGGGTGCGATTTTACTCTTAATATTTCTACATTTTCTATATGCCACTTTGGGTT
This sequence comes from Rana muscosa, assembly GCA_029206835.1. Taxonomy (NCBI): domain Eukaryota; kingdom Metazoa; phylum Chordata; class Amphibia; order Anura; family Ranidae; genus Rana; species Rana muscosa. Next base: position 102,775,518 of record CM055122.1, on the reverse strand, counting down.
TAGTATCAATAGTGGTTTTTAGATGGGGGTCCTCGACTAAAATGGGCCAGTGTGCAGCTAAAATCTTTTCCATATTTTTGTACTTATCATGGAACTGCGTGATAAAACGTGTAGATGGCTTAGTAACGGATGTTAGAATACGTGGGCCTGTGGGTGGGTTGCGATAGTCGTTAAAAGCATTATTAATCAGTGCATCAGGATAGCCTTTCTCTAGGAACTTCTGGGAGAGCAATTGGCCGTGGGCCTCATAATCAGAGTCTCTGGTACAGTTCCTACGTAGACGACAGAACTGGCTGCGGGGAATGTTATTGACCCATCTAGGGTGATGACAACTATTATAATGGCTAAATGGGTTCCCTGCAGTAGGTTTATTAATTTTTTTTGCATAAATAGTGCCATTCTCATGACAAAGCTCAAGATCTAAAAATGCTAGAGTATGTGGATCAGCCACATGAGTAAAGGATAGGCCCAAAGTGTTGCGATTACAGTACTGTACAAAGCCATCAATATCATCAGCATTGCCATCCCAGATAATCACTATGTCGTCAATATATCGACCATAGTATATTACATGGGCGGCAAAGGGATGGTCAGCTGCAAGGTGCATGCTCTCCCAAAACCCCATCGTGAGGTTGGTGTAGCTGGGGGCGAAATTGGCCCCCATAGCTGTGCCATGGACTTGTAGATAATGAGTACCCTCTGACTCAAAATAGTTGTGTTTCAAACAGAAAACTAGGGATTCCAATATAAAATTAACTTGCCGAGAATTAAGAAGGGGGTCTTTAGCTAAAAAGTGTTCAGCAGCCCTCAGACCTATATCGTGTGGAATTGATGTGTATAATGATGACACATCAAGAGAAAGCCACCAATAATTTTTCTCCCATGTATAATGTTTAAGCATATCGAGCAAATGTGGTCCATCACGTATATAGGAGGGAAGATCCTGTGCCAAGGGCTGGAGAAATTGATCAATATAAATAGAAAAGCCACTAGTGACACTTTCCATGGCCGCTACTATAGGGTGGCCCGGGGGATTAATAAGATCTTTATGGACTTTCAGTAGATGGTAAAAATAGGGCACTTTATAAAAATTCTTAATTAAAAACGAGGCTTCAGATTTGGAGATAATATTGTCCTTGAGGGCTTGATCGGCAAGTTGGGTAGCTTCAAGAGCAAACTGTGAAGTCGGGTCACTTGGAAGTGCTAGGTAAGTCTTACTGTCAGACAGTAGTCTGCGTGATTCACGGGCATAGTCGGTTCTATCCTGAATTACTATGCTGCCCCCTTTATCAGCGGATTTAATAACAAACGCTTCATTTTGAGTCAGTTTGTCTAGGGCCTTAAGTTCTAATGGTGAGAGATTGGACTTTTTTTTTTTTTTTTTGGTCTCTTGCTGCTTTTTGGTCCACGCTGGGACCTGTAGTCCCACGGCTCCAGCACAGGCTTAAAAGCACCAGTTCTTTCAGCTCCCTATCAGGCCAATAGAAGGAGCAGTGACTCCGAGCGCGTAGCCTGCCTATCCAACCCTTCTCACTCTGTGGAATCCTCCCCCGGAAGTGATCCCGTGACCCGTGACCTCAGCCACAGCTTCTTCCTGATGGCCACAGGATCTGCTCCAGGCTGAGCAGCAACAACGACTGCAGTTTACCATCTCTGCATAGAAAAACGGATCCGGATCTGAAGCTTCTCTACAGACCACTGACACACAGATGAGCCTTTGTATTTCCTGTGTCATGGATATGCAGTAGTGTTTGTCTGTCAGCTTACCTTCCTTCCCATGTCTTCATCTTAGAGGCCTGAACCCTTTCACCTGGCTTCCTTTATAATCTCCTCCCAGCCTGACTCCACCCCAGGCCCTATTACAGAACACTATATTAACCTGTGCACTGCAAGCCTGCTTTGCTGATCAACGTGTTTGTTAGGCATTGTGTGTTTGGGTTCCTGCCTACCGTGTGCTACGTCTGTCTCTCTGTTACGTTATTGGCTTGTTCCCGACTATCCCTGTCTGCTCGTGACCCTTGACCTTCGGCTTGTCTTTCGTTATCCTTGTCTGCTTGTGGCCCTTGACTTTCAGCTTGTTATTCGTTACTCTTACATCTCGTGCTGCTGCTTCCCCTCTTGTCCCCTTATCCTACGGGGCGTGAGCTAGGAGACTCTAGGGGCCGCGACCTGGACCCAGCCTGCAGCATAACATCCTCACCACTAGAGGCTCTGGAGAAGACCTGCTGGGTCTTAGACTCCGCGCCCTGGGGAATCTTGGCTCTAGCTTCCCATAGGATCCCGGTTGTGCTCCTCTGGTCCCGCTTTCCACAACCACCCAGTTTCCTATCCGCAGCAGTCAGCCATAGGGTTCACTACCTTGCGGTGCACTCCTGTCCCCCTACGGTGTGCATCTGTCACCTGGCCACAGGTGACCTGACAGTTTGATCAGCCATGAACCCGGCTGACATCCCGGTCCCCGCGGATGATCCATTGCAGGGCATAGTTTGCAGACTTGAAACCCAGGAATCGAATCAGACTCAGGTGATGCGATTCCTCCAGGATCTGGCTTCTCGCTTCGAGCAGCTTCAGGCCTCCTTGGGAACCCTGAATCCGCAACCTCAAATACAACCAGCGGCTGCACCTATTGCACCAGTCGCAGCCACACACTCACTACAACTGCCAGCTCCGTCCCGTTTCTCTGGGGACTCTAAGGCTTGCAGGGGGTTCCTTAGCCAATGCACGATTCATTTTGAGCTTCAGCCCCAAAACTTCCTGTCTGATCGGGCTAAGGTAGCCTATATCATTTCCCTCCTCTCTGGTGAAGCTTTAGCCTGGGCAGCCCCTCTGTGGGAACTGAATGATCCAGTGGTTTCTAGCCTGTCTGGCTTCTTGAAACTTTTTTGGAATATCTTCGAAGAACCGGCTCGTGTCTCTTCAGCGGCCAGCGCCCTTTTACGTCTCCGCCAAGAGTCTGCTTCTGTGGGACAGTATGCCCTTCATTTCCGCATACTGTCGGCTGAGTTGAGCTGGAACAATGAGGCCTTAGTCGCAACCTTTTTGCATGGCCTGTCTGATAGAGTGAAGGATGAATTAGCAGGAAGAACCATCCCCACTGATCTGGCCGGCGTTATCTCCTTGTGTAACCAGATCGATATTCACTTTCAGGAGAGGACCTTAGAAAAGCAACGCCAGCACTCCTTGGTTCTTAGTCAGCCTGAGCTCCCCTCTCTTCGACCCATAGAGCATCTCCTACCAGCTGAGGAACCCATGCAGCTGGGTCAGACCAGGCTATCCCCCGAGGAACGTGCTAGGCGCAGAACTCTTGGTCTGTGTCTTTACTGTGGGGGCAAAGGTCATTTTCGTGACACTTGCTCTCTTTGTCCAGAAAAACGTTCGGGTCCACTTCATCTGGAAAGTGGAGTATTGGACCCAGAAATATCACCTTCCCCTTCTCGTCTTCTGCTTTCTGTGTTCCTTCATGTTGGTGCTTCTTCTCATTCGGTCTCAGCATATCTGGATTCCGGAGCCGCTGGTAATTTCATGGACTGGGAAATCGCATCGTCCATGAGACTTACTCTTTTGCCCCTCACCACGCCATTGGTGGTCTTGGCGATTGATGGTACTGTTCTCCCAGGGGGACCTATCCGCTTCCAGACCCTCCCTGTTAAGATGTCGGTAGGGACACTCCACCAGGAGTGGATATCCTTCCTTATCTTACCCAAGGCCTCAACGCCTATAATTTTGGGTCTCCCATGGTTACAGCTCCATTCTCCTAATGTGGACTGGACTACTGGACAGATCCTGGCTTGGGGTCCCTCCTGTTCCTCGTCCTGCCTACCCAAGGTTGCCCCCTGTGAACCTGAGCCGGTCATTCATTCCAGGTTGCATAACCATTTAAATTTCTCTGTCCCTAACCACCCTTGGATGCACAGCCAGGCTAGCTTGTCTACAAGTCCTGCAGTTGCTACGTCTTGCGATGCGATTCAGGTAGTCGCTACACCTGACTCAGCTATTCACTCTGCCTCTGTACTAGTTATGCCAGTCCAGCCCATGCCCAGTGAGCCTCCTACTTTTTCTTGTTCAGGACATTCTGCTTGTCCTTCAGCTATTCAGCTTGACTCCGGCGACATGTCACCTTCTAACCAACCTGACTTCAGGGTTCCACTGACATCTGCCCAGTCTGATGGTCCTGTGCAAGATGACCAGTTCCCCTTTAAGGGTCTAGGGGACCCTCCTCAGATTCCTGTTGATCCTCTCATGCCCTTGCTTATTCCTAGAGAGCCTTTGGTCCTCAATAGATCTTCTTGTCATCTCCCTACCTCGTTTTCGGTCTCTGAGGATAATCTTAAGTACGAGGTTAGACAAGTTCTGGATTCTCGGCTCTGCAGAGGCATTCTTCAGTACCTTGTGCATTGGAGAGGTTTTGGTCCTGAGGAGGTGTCTTGGATCGCTGCATCTGATGTCGCTGCACCTCATCTGTTGAGGAGGTTTCATCAGATATTTCCCTTTAAGCCTGGGCCCAGGCGGGGGAGGGCCCATAAGAGGGAGGGTACTGTCATGGATATGCAGTAGTGTTTGTCTGTCAGCTTACCTTCCTTCCCATGTCTTCATCTTAGAGGCCTGAACCCTTTCACCTGGCTTCCTTTATAATCTCCTCCCAGCCTGACTCCACCCCAGGCCCTATCACAGAACACTATATTAACCTGTGCACTGCAAGCCTGCTTTGCTGATCAACGTGTTTGTTAGGCATTGTGTGTTTGGGTTCCTGCCTGCCGTGTGCTACGTCTGTCTCTCTGTTACGTTATTGGCTTGTTCCCGACTATCCCTGTCTGCTCGTGACCCTTGACCTTCGGCTTGTCTTTCGTTATCCTTGTCTGCTTGTGGCCCTTGACTTTCAGCTTGTTATTCGTTACTCTTACATCTCGTGCTGCTGCTTCCCCTCTTGTCCCCTTATCCTATGGGCCGTGAGCTAGGAGACTCTAGGGGCCGCGACCTGGACCCAGCCTGCAGCATAACATCCTCACCACTAGAAGCTCTGGAGAAGACCTGCTGGGTCTTAGACTCCGCGCCCTGGGGAATCTTGGCTCTAGCTTCCCATAGGATCCCGGTTGTGCTCCTCTGGTCCCGCTTTCCACAACCACCCAGTTTCCTATCCGCAGCAGTCAGCCATAGGGTTCACTACCTTGCGGTGCACTCCTGTCCCCCTACGGTGTGCATCTGTCACCTGGCCACAGGTGACCTGACATCCTGTTTCCTACTCTGCATCTTCTACATCTGTGCAGCCCATGGATCCAGGATGAGGACTACAGGATCTGTACAGATGAGCCTTCCTTTGCTTCCTTTCCTGTAAGTGTGATTGATATTTGTGTCATTAAAATAATCTTTTAATACTGCACTTAGGTGGCGCTTCCTTTTTCTCTACCCTTTTTTGTTAACCAGAGGTGATAGAATGCGGCAAAAATCAGGTACAATTCACTCACCTTAGATAATCTTGCAATCCCTCCGCTGCCACCAACCTGTAGGGGACCGTACTGAACAGCTGGATATCTCTCACCAGGGCCCTGGGAACATTGTCCCTTGTTTTATAAAATATAGAAATAGGCTGGATTACAATACATTCAGGGTTTTGTTACAGAGAAAGAGGAGGGTAATTCCAGGAAAAGGAGTTTATCTCCACACAATATGCAGTTTCATCATATTTTAAATGAGAAAGTCATATATTGAAATGTCATGTCAGAGTGTTCTTAAATGTTCTTAAACAATAGCCATTTACAGCCTAATCTATTAGTCTAAACATATTTTTGCAAGAACACACGTTCTAAATCAATTTTAGATAATGGTAATATGAGGGATAACATGGAAATTTACAGAGCAAAGCCAGCAGAAACATTGTTAACCCTTCAACAATCGTTTTAAAAAATATTTTTTGCGTTGATACGTGTCCCCTGGGGCAGTACCTGGGTCCCCATACACATTTTATGGCAATAACTTGCATATAAGCGTTTACAATTAGGACTTTTGATTTTCTATTTTCATGTCACACAGACTTTAAAAGGGTTTGCATGTTCGCTAGAATTTTTTGCATGTTCGAGATGTTCTGGTGCGAACTGAACTGGGGGGTGTTTGGCTCATCCCTACTCTACTTCTTGATTCACAGCACTACGCAGTGGTTGTGCTTTACTGTATACAATCCAAGTCATTTGGCCAGCTGACTAATTGAAACAATGCTTTCTCAAAGTTGAGTCGTTATAGTGACTAATCTACTCTGCATCTAGCAGCTAGTGTACAGATCTCTGCATTTAATATTATATAAAAAGGAATTTAAAGAGTCACTGTCAGCTTACCTATTTAAGGGGGTCCCAACTATCCTCTTACAGCACTCTCCCACTGCTCCTTCCTTCATCATAGGCGCTAACAATACCTGGTGTTTCTGAAAATGGTCAAGCATGCAGCCTTTTCCCAAGTAACAGTACTCAGGTTGTAGGCAGACAATTGTTAAGCCTGATTGCTGTCACATGACAGGGAGTGACATTACTACTCCCCCTAAGACTTACCCCCAGCTTACACTGAGTGCTGGCAAGGTGAGTATCTGTGGATTTGTCACTTTTGCAAAGAAATTGCCACTTGGGCAAGGCAACAATATTTCTTTAGGGTAAGCCATGATAAAATATGTCCTTACTGGAAATACACTATACTTTTTTTCTGAACATATACAGTACGAGGTGTGTCTAAAAAGTTTGGTGACTTGTATCCGAAAACAAACAAAACAGAACATACAAACAAATTACCTTTATTGGCTTCAAAATAATCACCATCCTTCACAACACACTTTTGGCAACGTTCATAAAGCTTCTGGAAACTGTCAGCAAAGGCCTCTTTAGGAATCGATCATAAAACCGCTGTCACACATTATTGGATTTCCGCCATGTCCGTGATCAACATTGTCTTGACCTTAGATAAACGATAGACCGATCAAGGTGGCAGTTCCAAGCTCTCACCTCCGCCGTCAATCTGGGTGCCAGCTCAGTATGCAAGACACGTATGAGCAAACATTTTACGGATGGCCGCACTCCAAACAAATACCGTTATTGTGACATAGTCCATACAAATATCAGAATTAAATGTATAACGGCTGACACGTTTCACACCACTATTGCTGGTGCTTAATCATAGCCATTGTCTTGACCTTGGATTTTTACAGGTGACTCTTTCTGGGTCATGGGGAAGATGGTGAACGCCATTCCATCGATTGCCATTTGGATTTCGGATCCAACTGGTAGCACCAGGTCTCAGCCCCTGTGATGATGATTTGCTTAAAGGATTGATCCTGATCACACATGGTAAAGAAATCTCCAGAGGTTTCCATCCATTTTGCTTTCTCTTAGTCTGTCAGCTTGGGCGGCACAAACCGGGAACAGATCTTACGCTTACCCAAATCTTCGCGGACAATGAGGCGCATCATGTCCTTGCTAATGCCCAATTCCTCCGCCATCAATCATAGAGTCATTTGACAATCTCGTTCTAGCACTTGTCGCACTCCCTCGATAATGTCTGGGGTTCTGCTTGTCGACGGCCGACCCGAACGTGGCTTATCCTCAATCGTTTCCTTTCCATCGCAAAAATTTGTGGTGGAACTTGATATTCACTCATTGCTCCATTGCACTGTGACCCTACCTCTACCATGACCCTGACGGTCACGTGTACTCCACGCTAGGGGGCACTTCTCAACGTGTCTTTAGATAGTCATGTGCGTGCACGCGCACCTGACCCATGTTGCTGTTGAGATATCGGACCATTCACCAAATATTTTAGACACCCCTTAAATGTGACAATTTGCTCCAACAGGAAAGCAAATATCTTTTCTGAACCCTAAGGCAATCATGTCACCCCCTTGGTCAATAACAAAAATGTTATTTATTACAAATATTAGTACAGTTGCTGTTTATATTTTGTACATTTAGAAATGAATACAGCTCCTTTTTCGAAGTAACCCTTTCTGTATAGAGAGGGCAACCCTCCTTGACTCCAGTCCAACCACAGAGAATCTGCTTAACTTTGCAGTGACCTTAAAGCAAACAACTTTTTACCTAGCTTACTCAATGCACCATTTATGTAATTATGGAACTCAACCATATCCCACCTTAATCTCTTCTTCTAAAGGTTCATTACATTCAATTTAAATAATCTTCCCCGAAAGCTAAGGTACCCCATGACCTTTATTAATTTTAGTTGCCCTTCTCTGCCTTCCTTATAGTTCTATAACATCATTTATGTGAATGGATAACCAAAGCTGAACTGCATTTTCAAGATGGGGTCTTACTATTGCTTTGTATAAGGGCAAGATTATCTCTAAGGTTGATTTGCTAAAAGCAAATAGACTGTTCACTTTGCAAGGGAAGTTGCACTGTGCATTAAAAAATGAGGTGAAGCTCTGTCGACTTTCATCATTCAATCATGTGCAAGCAAAAATGCATTTTTTATTAATTTCTCTGTACGTAATTAGTTTACGACGCGCCGCAAGCGATTACTTGTGGATTCTTGCCAGCTTGCCGGCCTACATAAAATTGAGAAATCTAGCACGTAAGTCTCATAAAAAACCCTGTGGGAACTTAATTGATAGCATTTGAAATAGATAAATGAGTCTTGGCATCATGTTCAGTTTTAGAATGTTGGTTCGACCAAATCATGTGTTTAATTTTACTGAGTAGAGGTGGGAAATTAAGCTTGAAAATCCTGTGAAAGTTACAGGGAATTTTTGTCCCCAGGTAGTGGATGTGAGAGTCCGTCCATTTAAAATGAAAGTTGGAGTTACTTGGCGTTGTATTGTAGGAACGAAACCCACAGCTATTGGCTCTGATTTAGTGTTATGAATTTTAAAATGTGACATGTTGCCATTATTTCAAAGCTCTTATTCCTTCCCCAAAGTCAATATGTTCCAGGGTAGCCTGAAGAAAAGTCCAGGCCACTCTATAAAATGCTTTTCCTGCATCTGCAGATCAAAGCACCAGAGGCAAGTGATGGGTCTGGGAGTAATGAATTGCATTCAACATCCGTTTTGTGTTTTCGTGTCCTTCTATGTCTGGAGTGAAGCCAGATTGATTAGGATGCATTAGAGAAGGGACATAAGGAAGTAGCCTGGTGGCCAAGATTTTCAGGAAAATTTTCAGGTCGACATTGAGTAATGAGATTGGCCGATAGCTGGCCTTAGGGAATACTGTCATATGCGCTTGAAGTGTTACATCAGAAATAGCATGACCGTCTTTCAACAAGTTGTAGGTTGCCACAAACCTGGAGGCTAACAATATAGAGAACATCTTATGGTAGGACAAGAGTCTGGGCCCTGGATTTCAAGGCACCTAAGAATTCATCAGTCAAAATCGATTGGTCTAATTGCAACGCAACGTTGGATGTTAATTCTGGCAATCCTGAGTAGTGATGAGCCGAACACCCCCGGGTTCGGTTCGCACCAGAACCCGCGAACGGACCGAAAGTTCGTACGAACATTAGAACCCTATTAAATACAATGGATGCGAACGTTCGAATTCTAAAGTGCTAATTATAACAACTATTATGCATGTTATTGTCCTAAAAAGGGTTTGGGAACCCGGGTTGTGCACCAGGGGACATGTATCAATGCAAAAAGAAGTTTTAAAAACGGTCGTTTTTCGGGAGCAGTCATTTTAATGATGCATAAAGTGAAAAAAAAAAAGTCAAATATTCCTTTAAATATCGTACCTGGGGGGTGTCTAAAGTATGCCTGTGAAGTGCCACGTGTTTCCCGTGTTTAGAACTGTCCCTGCACAAAATGACACTTCTAAAGGAAAAAAAGCCATTTAAAACTGCTTGCGGCTTTAATGTAATGTCTGGTCCCGGTAATATGGATGAAAATCTTTAAGAAAAATGGCATAGCTACCCCATGACCCCCCCCCCTACCCCAGCCCATTACCAGCCCCTTTGGGTCTTGTATGGATATTAAGGGGAACCCCGCACATAAAATAAAAAAGGCCCTATATACTCTGAACAGCCGTATACAGGCGGTGCATACAAGACAGGGACTGTAGGTTTGTTCTTATGTAGAATCTGTTTGTAATTTTGAACAGGTACATTGTTTAAGTGTAGCTCCAGCCCAAAAATCTATTTTTAAACTTTTTGGAAAACATAGGTAAGGGTTATCACCCCTGTAACATTTGTTTTGCTGTCTGTCCCCCTGTTCAGAACATTTCACCTCACTTTCCGTCCCAATGACAACTGTTTTTGAAATGTGGTGTTTTTCTTGAAACAAGGATTGGTGATAAAGCATCAGTACAGAGGAGACACCTTTCTCCCATATTAATTCTTACAGGAGAGAATTTTCCTTCCTAGGGGTAGATTTCCTCTCACTTCCTGTTGTCTTCTTGCGTTTGCAAGTAGGAGTCGTTTGTAAGTTGGATGTTTGAAAGTAGGGACCTGCCGTATATACTCTGCAGAAATAGGCCCCTTAGTTGTTGGTGTTGGCACAACACTGTAAGCACTCACAGTTACTCTTGGTTGGTGCTGGAACGCCCTGCTGTCAACTATTATATCAGGAATTTTAATTACATATAATTGTTGAACAGTGGTAGTAAAAATTGGGCCTTTGATGGTGGTGCTGGTGCCACAACACTGTAAGCCCTGACAGTTACTCTTGGTGGGTGCAGCAATGGGCCCTGCTGTGAATTATTAGATCAAGAATTGTAATTGCATGCCCCTGTTGAACAGGGGCTGAAAAATTGTGCCTTTCGTGGTGGTGGTGGTGTTGCCACAACACTGTAAGCCCTCAGAGTTACTCTTGGTGGGTGCAGGAATGGGCCCTGCTGTGAATTATTAGATCAAGAATTGTAATTACATGCCCCTTTTGAACAGGGGCTGAAAAATTGGGCCTTTCGTGGTGGTGGTGGTGGTGGCGTTGCCACAACACTGTAAGCCCTCAGAGTTACTCTTGGTGGGTGCAGGAATGGGCCCTGCTGTGAATTATTAGATCAAGAATTGTAATTACATGCCCCTTTTGAACAGGGGCTGAAAAATTGGGCCTTTCGTGGTGGTGGTGGTGGTGGCGTTGCCACAACACTGTAAGCCCTCAGAGTTACTCTTGGTGGGTGCAGCAATGGGCCCTGCTGTGAATTATTAGATCAAGAATTGTAATTACATGCCCCTTTTGAACAGGGGCTGAAAAATTGGGCCTTTCGTGGTGGTGGTGGTGGTGGCGTTGCCACAACACTGTAAGCCCTCAGAGTTACTCTTGGTGGGTGCAGGAATGGGCCCTGCTGTGAATTATTAGATCAAGAATTGTAATTGCATGCCCCTGTTGAACAGGGGCTGAAAAATTGGGCCTTAGGCACTGGTGGCACAACACTACAACCCCTCACAGATACTGTACTTGGAGCACAGCAATGAGCCCTGTTGCAAAGTATTGCTTCAAAAATTGTAATGACACGCCCCTGTTAAACAGGGGCTGAAAAATTGGGCCTTAGGCACTGGTGCCACAACACTCCAACCCCTCACAGATACTGTACTTGGAGCACAGCAATGAGCCCTATGGCAAATTATTGCTAAAAAAATTGTAATTACACGCCCCTGTAAAACAGGGGCTGAAAAATTGGGCCTTAGCCACTGGTGGCGGCACCCATAAACAAAAATGATCTTCCAAGCTATCATCATCAATCGTATCATTGAGGACTCGGAGGAGGAGGATAGCCAGTCAACATAACAGCACAGGCACTCAGCATCAGCATCAGTCTTGAAGGGATGTGACATGTTAAAATCAATTAGTCTGTTATATCAGCATCAGGTGTGTGGTAGCTGGTGGTGATCCAAGACTGGTTCATCTTGATGAAAGTCAGTCGATCAACCGAGTCGGTGGACAGGCGCACCCTGTGATCCGTGACAAATCCTCCAGCAGCACTGAATGTGCGTTCCGAAAGAACGCTGGATGCAGGACAGGCCAGTAGCTCAATTGCATACTGTGCAAGCTCTGGCCAGTGATCCATCCTCAAGACCCAGTAAGCCAGAGGATTTTCGGTGGGGAAGGTGTCCAAGTCTGACCTTGCCCCTAGATATTCCTGCACCATGTTTATCAGACGCTGGCGATGGTTGCTGGAACCGATCATACTTTGGGGCTGCGGACTAAAGAATTGTCTGAACGCATCGGTCAGACGGCCACCTTCCCCACCGCTCCTTCTTTGACTGGCCGAAGCCTCAGCAACTCGTTGTCCAGGACCAGGAGTTTGTAACCTCCCAGTCTCTGGGAACGCGTTGCACAGACCTTTCTGCAAGGCCTCCCGGAGTTGTCTCATCCTCTGCTCCCTCTGCGACGGTAACATAAGGTCCGCAACCTTACCCTTGTACCGTGGATCAAGGAGAGTGGCCAGCCAGTAATGGTCCCTCTCCTTGATCCGAAGAATACGAGGATCCTTCCGCAGACTTTGCAGGATCAGGGAGGCCATGCAGCGTAGGTTTGCTGAGGCATTCGCTCCGGAGTCCTCTGGGTCACTAAGGACGACATGATCCGCAGCCACCTCCTCCCAGCCACGTACAAGTCCACTGGTTTCTTGGGACTGTAAATCATCCCTAAAAGACTGCTGCTGATGATGCTGAGTGCCAGCCTCCACCTCCATGCTGACACAATCCTCCTCCTCCTCCTCCTCCTCCTCTTCCTGTGCGATGGGTGGGACAGAAGGAACACTGTCTGGGTAAAGGGGGCCTTGAGAGGCAAGGAAGTCCTCCTCTTCCTGCCTCTGTTCTGCCTCAAGTGCCCTGTCCATTATTCCACGCAGTGTGTGCTCCAACAAGTGGACAAGAGGTACAGTGTCACTGATGCATGCACTGTCACTGCTCACCATCCTCGTGGCCTCCTCAAATGGTGCCAGGACAGTGCATGCATCCCTGATCATGCCCCACTGGCGTGGAGAAAAAAAACCAAGCTCCCCTGACCCTGTCCTGGTGCCGTAGTCGCACAGGTACTCATTGATGGCCCTCTGCTGCGTGTGCAGCCGCTGCAGCATGGCCAACGTTGAGTTCCACCTGGTGGGCATGTCACATATAAGGCGGTTCTTGGGCAGGTTCAACTCCTTTTGCAGCTCAGCCAGGCGAGCACTGGCATTATAAGATCTGCGGAAATGCACACAGACTTTCCTGGCCTGCCTCAGGACATCCTGTAAGCCCGGGTACCTGCCCAAGAACCGCTGCACCACCAGGTTAAGGACGTGAGCCACACAGGGCACATGGGTCAGTTGTCCCTGTCGGAGGGCGGAGAGGAGGTTGGTGCCATTGTCGCAAACCACCATTCCTGGCTTAAGCTGGCGTGGCGTCAACCACCTCTCGGCCTGGCCCTGCAGAGCAGACAGGACCTCTGCCCCAGTGTGGCTTCTGTCCCCCAAACACACCAGCGCAAGCACCGCATGGCATCTTTTTGCCTGCGTACTTGCGTAGCCCCTTGAACGCCTACGGAGCACCGCTGGTTCATAGGACAAACCACAGGAAGAGGCCATGGAGGAAGAAGAAGAGGAGGGGGTGGAGGAGAGAGGTGTGTCACAACCAGTAGTAGCATTTTGGAGGCGTGGCGGTTGAACAACCTCCAACACTACTGCACCTTGTCCTGCATCCTTCCCAGCTGCCAAAAGAGTGACCCAATGGGCCGTGAAAGAAAGGTAACGTCCCTGTCCATGCCTGCTGGACCATGAGTCAGCGGTAATATGCACCTTACCGCTGACCGCCCTGTCCAGCGAGGCCAAGACATTGCCTTCCACATGCCGGTAGAGAGCCGGAATAGCCTTCCGTGAGAAAAAGTGGCGTTTGGGAACCTGCCACTGAGGAACCGCACATTGCACAAACTCACGGAAGGGGGCCGAGTCTACCAACTGAAAAGGCAGCAGTTGAAGCGCTAGCAATTTAGCCAAGCTAGCATTCAACCGCTGGGCATGTGGATGGCTGGGAGTGAACTTCTTTCGACGGTCCAGCAGCTGGGGCAGGGAAATTTGCCTGCTAGAATCGGACGTCGGTGTACTGCTAGCAGAGTGGCCGCAAGTACTTGGCTGTGACATACCTAATTCTACACCTTCATTCCTCTCAGTGCATGTTTCAGAGAGGACTGAAGTTATAGTGGGGTTGGAGATCCCAGCTGATGCGGTGCAAGGAGAGGTCCGCTTTGTTCTTTGGTGTGGGTCTTTGAGGTAGGCTTGCCAACGAGCTGCATGGCAGGTCAACATATGTCTGGTCAGGCATGTGGTACCCAAGCGGCTGATGTTTTGGCCACGCGATATACGCTTGAGACATATGTTGCAAACAGCAGCTGTGCGATCTGATGCACTAGCCTCAAAAAAGGCCCACACCAAAGAACTTTTTGAATGACGGGCAGAGGCAGCGCCCTGCACAGGCGGAGCTCTGCGGTGTGATTCCGTCGGTGTACTGCCCTTACGCTGGCCACCAAAGGGCATCCTGCCTCGTTGGAGATGTGCCTCCTCCTCATCCTCCTCCTCCTCCTCTCTCCTATTAGGCACCCACGTGGAGTCAGTGACCTCATCATCCCCTCCCTCCTCATCACTGGAGCCAATCTGGCAGTATGCTGCAGCTGCTGGAACATGACTGCCAGATTGGTGTCCTTCTTGAGCATCCCCTCTGTCTGCTCTCACGCTACTGCCTTCCTGTAGCTGGGTTTCATCATCAGACCCTTCGAAACGCTGGGCATCCTCCTGGAGCATGTACCCAACACTGTGCTCAAACAGTTCGGGGGACTCCTCAGGAGGAGGACATGGTGGGTCTAGGGAAGGAGTGACTGATGATGAGTCTGACATTGATACCAGGGAAGAGGACGCTTTGGCAGCTGCTTTGCCAGTACCCTGAGCCTGGGTGAGAGAGGATGAGGAGGAGGAGGAGGGCTTGGTCATCCACTCTACCAAGTCTTCGGCATGATGTGGCTCAACATGTCCAGCTGCCGAAAAGAAGGACAAGCGTGTCCCATGGCCATGTGCTGATGACAATGCACCGCGTCCACGACCAGCACTGTTGCCCCCAGACACAGAGCCTGCTTGCCCTCTTTTATTGCCTCCTGACTGTCTGCCTCTCCTTGTTTGCCTTCCAGACATTCTAATAGATGGCCTGCAGGGAGATGGGAAAAAAGCAATAAGGGCTACCTTCAGGTGTCCTTCTCTGTCCCTTTACTTAAGGATTTCTAAATATGCTTGAGGATGATTGCTTTTGCACAGAATAGCACAACGACAATTTCCCTGACTGTCCAAAAAACAAGGATTTCAAAGATGGTTGATGAGGAATGCTTTAGCACACTATAGCACAAGGAGAATTTCCCTCACTGTCCTTCCCTGTCCCTAGAAACAAGGATTATCACAGTGAAAGAAACTGACACTCTTCCTACCTATAGTTTTCTGTCCCTAGAAAAAATGTTTTTTAAAGCACACTATAGCACAAGGAGAATTTCCCTCACTGTCCTTCCCTGTCCCTAGAAACAAGGATTATCACAGTGAAAGAAACTGACACTCTTCCTACCTATAGTTTTCTGTCCCTAGAAAAAATGTTTTTTTAAAGCACACTATAGCACAAGGAGAATTTCCCTCACTGTCCTTCCCTGTCCCTAGAAACAAGGATTATCACAGTGAAAGAAACTGACACTCTTCCTACCTATAGTTTTCTGTCCCTAGAAAAAATGTTTTTTTAAAGCACACTATAGCACAAGGAGAATTTCCCTCACTTTCCTTCCCTGTCCCTAGAAACAAGGATTATCACAGTGAAAGAAACTGACACTCTTCCTACCTATAGTTTTCTGTCCCTAGAAAAAATGTTTTTTTAAAGCACACTATAGCACAAGGAGAATTTCCCTCACTGTCCTTCCCTGTCCCTAGAAACAAGGATTATCACAGTGAAAGAAACTGACACTCTTCCTACCTATAGTTTTCTGTCCCTAGAAAAAATGTTTTTTTAAAGCACACTATAGCACAAGGAGAATTTCCCTCACTTTCCTTCCCTGTCCCTAGAAACAAGGATTATCACAGTGAAAGAAACTGACACTCTTCCTACCTATAGTTTTCTGTCCCTAGAAAAAATGTTTTTTTAAAGCACACTATAGCACAAGGAGAATTTCCCTCACTGTCCTTCCCTGTCCCTAGAAACAAGGATTATCACAGTGAAAGAAACTGACACTCTTCCTACCTATAGTTTTCTGTCCCTAGAAAAAATGTTTTTTTTAAAGCACACTATAGCACAAGGAGAATTTCCCTCACTTTCCTTCCCTGTCCCTAGAAACAAGGATTATCACAGTGAAAGAAACTGACACTCTTCCTACCTATAGTTTTCTGTCCCTAGAAAAAATGTTTTTTTAAAGCACACTATAGCACAAGGAGAATTTCCCTCACTGTCCTTCCCTGTCCCTAGAAACAAGGATTATCACAGTGAAAGAAACTGACACTCTTCCTACCTATAGTTTTCTGTCCCTAGAAAAAATGTTTTTTTAAAGCACACTATAGCACAAGAAGAATTTCCCTCACTTTCCTTCCCTGTCCCTAGAAACAAGGATTATCACAGTGAAAGAAACTGACACTCTTCCTACCTATAGTTTTCTGTCCCTAGAAAAAATGTTTTTTTAAAGCACACTATAGCACAAGGAGAATTTCCCTCACTGTCCTTCCCTGTCCCTAGAAACAAGGATTATCACAGTGAAAGAAACTGACACTCTTCCTACCTATAGTTTTCTGTCCCTAGAAAAAATGTTTTTTTAAAGCACACTATAGCACAAGGAGAATTTCCCTCACTTTCCTTCCCTGTCCCTAGAAACAAGGATTATCACAGTGAAAGAAACTGACACTCTTCCTACCTATAGTTTTCTGTCCCTAGAAAAAATGTTTTTTTAAAGCACACTATAGCACAAGGAGAATTTCCCTCACTGTCCTTCCCTGTCCCTAGAAACAAGGATTATCACAGTGAAAGAAACTGACACTCTTCCTACCTATAGTTTTCTGTCCCTAGAAAAAATGTTTTTTTAAAGCACACTATAGCACAAGAAGAATTTCCCTCACTTTCCTTCCCTGTCCCTAGAAACAAGGATTATCACAGTGAAAGAAACTGACACTCTTCCTACCTATAGTTTTCTGTCCCTAGAAAAAATGTTTTTTTAAAGCACACTATAGCACAAGGAGAATTTCCCTCACTTTCCTTCCCTGTCCCTAGAAACAAGGATTATCACAGTGAAAGAAACTGACACTCTTCCCACCTATAGTTTTCTGTCCCTAGAAAAAATGTTTTTTTAAAGCACACTATAGCACAAGGAGAATTTCCCTCACTGTCCTTCCCTGTCCCTAGAAACAAGGATTCGCACAGTAAAACACACTGACACTCTCCCTACCTATAGTTTTCTGTCCCTAGAAAAAATGTTTTTTTAAAGCACACTATAGCACAAGGAGAATTTCCCTCACTGTCCTTCCCTGTCCCTAGAAACAAGGATTATCACAGTGAAAGAAACTGACACTCTTCCTACCTATAGTTTTCTGTCCCTAGAAAAAATGTTTTTTTAAAGCCCACTATAGCACAAGGAGAATTTCCCTCACTGTCCTTCCCTGTCCCTAGAAACAAGGATTCGCACAGTAAAACACACTGACACTCTCCCTACCTATAGTTTTCTGTCCCTAGAAAAAATGTTTTTTTAAAGCACACTATAGCACAAGGAGAATTTCCCTCACTGTCCTTCCCTGTCCCTAGAAACAAGGATTATCACAGTGAAAGAAACTGACACTCTTCCTACCTATAGTTTTCTGTCCCTAGAAAAAATGTTTTTTTAAAGCACACTATAGCACAAGGAGAATTTCCCTCACTGTCCTTCCCTGTCCCTAGAAACAAGGATTCGCACAGTAAAACACACTGACACTCTCCCTACCTATAGTTTTCTGTCCCTAGAAAAAATGTTTTTTTAAAGCACACTATAGCACAAGGAGAATTTCCCTCACTGTCCTTCCCTGTCCCTAGAAACAAGGATTCGCACAGTAAAACACACTGACACTCTCCCTACCTATAGTTTTCTGTCCCTAGAAAAAATGTTTTTTTAAAGCACACTATAGCACAAGGAGAATTTCCCTCACTGTCCTTCCCTGTCCCTAGAAACAAGGATTCGCACAGTAAAACACACTGACACTCTCCCTACCTATAGTTTTCTGTCCCTAGAAAAAATGTTTTTTTAAAGCACACTATAGCACAAGGAGAATTTCCCTCACTGTCCTTCCCTGTCCCTAGAAACAAGGATTCGCACAGTAAAACACACTGACACTCTCCCTACCTATAGTTTTCTGTCCCTAGAAAAAATGTTTTTTTAAAGCACACTATAGCACAAGGAGAATTCCCTCACTGTCCTTCCCTGTCCCTAGAAACAAGGATTCGCACAGTAAAACACACTGACACTCTCCCTACCTATCCTTCTCTTTCCCTAAACTAAAGGAATCCAGGTTAAGCAAGAAAAAATAAATGTCACTGTCCCTGCCTATGCTTCTCTTTCCCTGCTCCGGAACACACTACACTAGGCCGCCGTGCTGGCGGCCTTTTATAGTGTGGGGCGTGTACTAAACACCCTCAGCAATAATTGGCCACAGGCATCCTGCCTGTGGCCAATCATTGCTCTCCTCGCTGCCGGCGCTGTGATTGGCCAAGCATGCGGGGTCACAGTGCATGCTTGGCCAATCACAGCGCCTGGATGACACTGCGATGGCGTAGTGCATTGTGGGCCGTTCGCGTCACTCGAATTTGGCGCGAACGGCCCAAATCGTTCGATCTTCGTCGAACGATCGAACAGCCGATGTTCGAGTCGAACGTATGTTCGACTCGAACACGAAGCTCATCCCTAATCCTGAGGATGCTAAGTACTGTCAAGCTGTCACGCGTCTATGATCTTGGAGTCGTGCAGAGGGTTGTGCGTCTAGGTTATATAGGGTCAAGTAATAGTCTTGGAAAGCCTGAGTGATAGCAGGGGATGTTCTGATCAATTTGTCATCTTTAATCACAATTTGAGAAATGAAGTTTTTCACCTCAGTGGAGCGTAGGGCATTGGCGAGCATTTTACGTTTTCTTTTGCTGAATTTGTAGAAAGCCCTTCTGCAGCAGCTTTGCCTTGGCTTTGTCGGTTAAAAGGGAATTTAGTCTGCTTCTCAGTTCTAAAAGCCGTTCCGCTATCTGTTTGGCCTGTGATTCCTTGTGAGCCCATTTCAACTGTCGGAAATCCGAAAGCAGAAAATTTGGAAGGGGGTGCTCCTGGGATAGTACGGATTGGAATGTAACAATATGGAATGCCAAACTTGTATATATATATATATATATAAAAATAGAAAAAATATTTATTATAATAGGTACAAAACTATACATACAATATTAAAGAAAATTATTAAAACAGAGAACTAACATATAGTTATGTAGCACTACCCCCATAGGAGCTGCTGGTTTAGATTTGGGCCTGCCGTTACCTTACTGTTCCGTATGCTCGTCTCAGGGGTTCTTCTTGAAGAGTTGTCCAGAAGAAAGTTTGCACCAACACAAAGTCTTTTTCAAGGGTTTTATTGGTTAAAGTTTCCAACAGAGGGGGTTGAAGGGATGGGGAGGACTCAGGTACCTTAATTGCGGATCACAGGAATGTTCCTAGGTCCAGAGAAACAACTGTCTCCACGCTGGACTCAGCAACCACCGGTTAGGCCCACTCTCACCGGCCTAGCAACTGATGCGTAGCTCGATCACATATAGTCTCTGCCACATACTTGGTGCAAAAAAACTGTCTCTGCCACAGACTTGGTGTAACCCTTCCCTGGTTTACCTTCTGAATAAAAGAACACAGCTCTCAGTGCCAGGATCTTCCAGCCGTTCCGGCAGCATTGTGAGGTAGATTGTGATCCGGATACATCCTTCAATTGAGTCCTCAATTGGTTGGTCCCTTCCCGCAGGCAAGACGACACAGGATCATCCCTGGATCAGTAGGCTCCCAGTAACTCCTGGGCCTACATCTCAGTAACGGAGCCTCAGGCCAATGTGGCCCCGAGGCAGAAACTGCTAGCACTTCCCTGATCACGCCCCCTGAGCCGCTTCTGAGAAAGAGATACCCAATGCATTCAGCCTGTTGCCTTTCCAATTCTGACCAGTGGTGACAGCGACACCTACTGTCAGGAGGAAAATCATGCAACTAGCTGAACTAAAACAGAGTATAATTTGAAACGCAATCCTTCTGAGCAAAACTATTGCTCAGACAATTATAATTTTAACACATAGTGCCCACTCATTGGGAGCAGGGCGCTACATACTCCCCTCACTGCAAAAAGATGATGTCCCCATCGTCAAGAAAAATATGACCCTCAGTCCTGAGGGTCAGTTACCTGAGTCCAAAAAAACTTGGATGGGGAAGGGAAAGGTGGGGTAGCAAGAAAAATATAAAAGTTAGCATAAACACACAGTAATCAAATCACTATACATTACAATGTTCCTATCTATCTCTATCTAACCCATCCAGCTCTGTAGTAGTCTGGCAGGATAATCCAGAGTACCTGAAAAAAAAAACAGCAAACACAGGCAACAATGCAAAACATTACTGTACAATCAGGAAACAAAGCCTTACTTCCTCAGAAATAAAACTTTCTTTCCCATATATATTTCTCTTAGTGCAAAAGAGTTATGTAGCTAAGTGCAGAAATGTCCAGTTTCTGCTGAGCACATCTCCGCCACCTAGTGGTCGAAGAACATCATAGCAAAGTTCCTTTTCGGTAAAGGTACTGGACCGGGTAGAGAATCTTGACTCGAAGTTTCCAATGCCCTAGCACTAACTAGCTAGTTACCCCAAGTCCTTCAAAGAAGAAAAATAAAAGAAAATCTTCTCCCTTGCAAAGTGACAAAAACTGGAACAGTCACTATAGAGGATCACCAGTAAAAGCAAGGGTCAGGCAGGGTTAGTGATTTCCCTTGTTTGTCCACAGTAGTAACAAAATAGACGTAGTCTTCCTTTCCAGGCTGGCAGATGACTACCTTGTCCGCATAGATGTGCCGACCATAGCTTCACTGCACCAAACTTACTACAAACTTGGCCTACTTTCTGGAACGGTTTAGGTACTTCAAGGTAGTCCCACACAGCTTCACTATACCATTCCGCTGTATTGGCCTCAATCTCTTGCATGGTTTCCCTGGGAACATAGGGGAACTCTAATCCATACTCCCTGGCTACCCGTTTTTTTAGCTATCTTTGTGATCGGGCAAGCCTGGGCAAAGATCTGGTACTTCCATATCCAGGCGGTATACAAGAAACTGCGGACTTGTACACCATGAGATTTGCAGACAGTTTTCCTGACCCATATGACATGGTAACCTTAGGCAGAACTTCATTAGTAACAACCGGGACTTCCACTCTGGGTGTTGTCTCTCCGGAATCCATGGCCGTCAACTCCGAAAGACCATGTATTGAGGCAACATCCTCCATGTTGCTCCACAACAATTCTTGAGACATGGACTCAAACAAGTAATCGTCTCCAGCATCCGGCAGAGAGTCTAACTCAGAGTCTTCCAACTCGTCTGCCGTCAAATAGTTGCGCACAGTCTCAGGCACTTTTTCCCCAGATGTCTTACCGGTTCTTGACGTGGACCTCCCGGGGACATCATCTCTCTCTGGGTCCGGTTCCGGTATTCTCTGGGGTGGACCTCTACCATGGCCGCGGGAGGCCTTCACGTATCCCCCCTTCTTCTGGACAGGTGTGGGGCGAAGATAGGTGCAGCAGCGGTGGATACAGATGAAGTAACAGTGGCAGTAGCATCCGCTGGTAACCCACTCACAGTGGCAACAGTAACATCCCCTTCAGGATTACTCGTAGCAGTAGATGCGGCTGGCACGGGCCGGACAAATTGGTTGAAGGCAGCAGCTTCTTCTGTCATGTTGCCCGTGACCCAGTCCACTTGGTAAGCGCTGGGTGGCATGGTGGGTTGCTCCACAGAAAACAGGTACTCCCTGCATCGTAAGCATCGAACAAAAGGACGGGGGTGCATAGCCAGTCCATTACACCTGTTACACAGCATACCCAAGGCCTCCACACCCTCGATCGTGTAGAGCATGAACCGCCCATGCGGCCTCAATCGGATGCCAGTGTCGGTCAGCACGGTTCCTGGCAGCATGTTACTTGCAGCGGTACCCACAGGAAGCATCCTGGGCCCAAAAGCAGACTGCAACAATAACACTAAAGACATGGAGGTGCTCCGTGCATGGAGGTGCTGGACACACTTGTGGCGTCTCACGTAGCAAGCAAGCAGGAACTCCTCCCACTTACTTTTCCTGGCACGTAGCTCGCAGGCTTTTCCTTTCCTTGACTCTGCCCACGGCCCACGCAGCCAGAAAGTGATTGCAAATTTCTTCCCCGTTTTAGCACAGTCCTACTCCCTCTGTAGAATGGGTCCCAAATGAACAGTCTATTTTAGTTGCGAGAGGTAACGGCAAATCCCGGACTCGAGCCCCCACATGTAGCACTACCCCCGTAGGAGCTGCTGGTTTAGATTTGGGCCTGCCGTTACCTTACTGTTTCGTATGATCGGTTTAGGGGTTCTCCTTGAAGAGTTGTCCAGAAGAAAGTTTGCACCAACACAAAGTCTCTTTCAAGGGTTTTATTGGTTAAAGTTTCCAACAGAGGGGGTTGAAGGGATAGGGAGGACTCAGGTACCCTAATTGTGGATCACAGGAATTTCCCTAGGTCCAGAGGAACAACTTTCTCCACGCTGGACTCAGCAACCACCGGATAGGCCCACTCTCACCGGCCTAGCAACCGATGCGTAGCTCGATCACATATAGTCTTTGCCCCTTCCCTGGGATACCTTCTGAATAAAAGAACACAGCTCTCAGCGCCAGGATCTTCCATGCATTCTGGCTGCACTGCGAGGTAGATTGTGATCCGGATACATCCTCCAATTGAGTCCTCAATCGCTTGGTCCCTTCCCGCAGGCAAGGCGACACAGGATCATACCTGGATCAGTAGGATCCAAGTAACTCCTGGGCCTACATCTCAGTAACAGAGCCTCAGGCCAATGTGGCCCGAGGCGGAAACTGCTAGCACTTCCCTGAGGCCATGAGGGCCCTCAGGTCGGGATCGGGCGGGCGGTGCCCAACACCAACGAACGACGACTCCACAAAATAGTGTCTGTCTCTTAAGTACCCTCTCCCAGAATGCACCGCGGGTTGACTACGCCCCCTGAGCCGCTTCTGAGAAAGAGATACCCAATGCATTCAGCCTGTTGCCTTTCCAACCCTGACCAGTAACAAATAGATAAGGAGCTGCTGTGCAGCCAGGACCCAGGCATACAAAACTGTTTGAAATTCAAGATTACATACTGCTCTGTCTTATGCTGTCCCTGTGAGCATTGGTGAGCTGCGCTGGGTCCATTTTCCAATGGGTTTCAACAATGCCTGATTACCCTGTTACTTCCTTAAAGGGCTAGGCTTCTTATCTATTTGTTGCTTATACAACTGTGCACAATACATCAGGGCTGGGTCTCTCATCTCTTGGGGGTCCCTCCACTTTGTTTTGGCATGTCTCTCCCGGTTTCTATACATGTATACAATCTTGTTGTGAGATAAAAACTAAATGTTTTTTTCCTATACATAACCCTGAAGAAGGAGTTACACATATTGTGACAGCAGGAAGGTAAAGTCACCTGGTTGCATCCAGGGGGGTAGGTATATTTCTCCCAGATTCAGGCTTTATGCCGACTTATACAACTAGGGAGAGAGTTGATGAAGCCCAGCTGAGGCTAGTGGGCTCATGGATGATTCATACCTCTAGGGAGAGTGCTGGGCGTCGTGCAGGCAGGGAGTTGATGAGACCAGCTGAAGCTTGTCAGCTCGTTTAAGGCCTCTATAAAAACTCCCAGCTTCATTAGGTGTTTGCTCATGCCTGGAACCAGACCTGTGTGGACTGTCTAGGGAGAGTGAACCCTTGTGCGGTGAGACAAAGCCTGTGTGGCTATTTGTTTGGACATTTACTAAACCAGGGACTTAGGGACTAGGACAGCACCAGGCTGATCCCAGTTGTTAGTTAGGGAAACCTGCATGTTTAGTCAGAGGTCAAGCTGACCAGGATTTATTTTGTTTATGTTTCTTTTTGCTTTGCTGTGTTTTTGTCACTGTAAATAGAGAAATAAACCGCACCTTTTGATCTTGAAAACCACAACCTCCGTCTGCTGGGCCTGTTTTTGTGTGGGGAGCCCATCCAGGGGGTCACACACACCCGCTACCGAGCTAACCCCCTCACAGTTGGTGGAGAACCAGTGGCAGTTTTTTTTTAAGCCAGCATGGAGGATATACTGAAACAGCTGGCTCTAGCAAATGCCAATCAACAGCAGACAAATGCAGGTTTGCAAAAGAGCCTTGCAGCTCAACAACAGAGCTTCGCAGCCCAGCAACAAGCCCAGCAGCAATCTGAGGCCCGCTTCATAGACCTGTTGCAGAAGCAAGAGCAGAGACTACAACAACAGATGGAAGCAGTAATGCAGCAACGTTCGCAGACCAGTGAGGAAAGCCGTCCCACTAATACCGCGTCCTTTGGGGTGAGTCGTTTATTGACAAAAATGACTGGAGAGGATGATCCAGAGGTATTTTTGACCACATTTGAAAGGACTGCTGAAAGAGAAAAGTGGCCTGAGGAGCAGTGGGCTGGACTGGTGGCTCCTCTGTTAACTGGTGAATCGCAGAAAGCTTACTATGACCTAGAGCCTGACCAAGCAAAAGACTATGTGATGCTAAAAGCTGAAATATTGGCAAGGCTGGGTGTCACCCTGGCTGTCCGGGCTCAGCGTGTGCATAACTGGACTTTCCAGCTTGGAAAACCCCCCAGGTCTCAAATGTATGATCTCATTCACCTGAGCAGGAAGTGGCTACAGCCAGAGACTTTGTCCGCACCGGAGATTGTGGAACGTGTTGTGATGGATCGTTTCTTGAGAGCTCTTCCTACCGCCATTCAAAAGTGGGTAAGCCATGGAGACCCAGAAACGGCCGGTAAACTTGTGGATCGTGTAGAGAGATACTTGGCTGCAGAGAACCTGACGGCCTCTTCCAGAGACTCTCGGACTTTCCACCCTAAGACCAGACCATCCCCAGGGGCGGATAAGATGATTCCAAGGGGTGAGGGTGGAGAGAGTGAGAGGGTGGGAGCTCTGCTCAGGGTTTGGCGAGAACAGCCTGGGAAGTCGGGGGCTCAAGAGGCAGCCAAAAGGATTGTTTGCTACCGCTGCCGGCAAGCGGGACATATTGCAGCAAATTGCCCGGTTGTGGAGGAACCCATGCAATGTGACTTTCTGACGGACAGACGTCAGTCGCTGTGTGCGACAGTCGCATGCACTGCCATTCGGGGAACTGAGAAACATTTATGCAAAATGTGTATTAATGGTAGAAATGTTGTGGTATTACTGGATTCAGGTAGCCTTGTGACCCTGATAAAGGCTGAATTAGTTAAAACAGAGGTCTCTGGGAATAGCAAGGTAGCTGTTATTTGTGTGCATGGGGACACCCGAGAGTATCCAGTGACTACAGTGTGTTTCAAGACCCCCAAAGGTACCCTCTCTCATCCAGTGGGGTTAGTATCTCAATTACCGCATGATGCCATTGTGGGAAGGGATTTTCCGAAGTTCTGGGAACTGTGGGATGATCCTGAGCCCCCCACTGGTGCCCCTATGTACCAGGAAGGTGATAGCCAGAACTCCTCTGAGAGTGGTGAGGACTCTCCAGAATTTCCCTTGTCAGTATTGGCAGGCGAGACTCAAGAAACTGGAGAGGAGCCCACCTCCTCAGACGAAAACCTACCGTCTGTGGAGTTTTCTGATCTTGAGGTTCACAGGGAAAATTTTGCCACAGAACAGTTAAAAGACCCCGCCCTAATAAAGGCACGGGAAAACGTAGTGGAAATAGATGGCGAGTTAGTGAACCCAGATAAAACCTGCACTTACCCATACTTCAGCGTAGAGAAGGACCTACTGTATCGGGTGGCAAAAAGGGCAGAAGAAACCGTTGAGCAGCTTGTGATGCCCAAACCTTACAGGAAGTTGGTGTTGGAGTTGGCCCATGGGCACATTCTTGGAGGTCATCTGGGGACAGAGAAAACCCGAGAGAGGGTATTACAGAGATTCTATTGGCCTGGGGTGATGAAGGACATAGAAAATTATTGTTCCTCCTGCCCTGTGTGTCAGAGGTCGGCCCCGATGCCACATTTCCGTAGCCCGCTGGTCCCTCTACCCATCATTGAGGTCCCGTTTGAGAGGATCGCAATGGATTTGGTAGGTCCTATAATCAAGTCCGCTAGGGGGCACCAGTACATATTAGTTATAATGGACTATGCCACCCGTTATCCAGAAGCGATCCCTCTCCGAAATACCTCGGCCAAAACCATAGCCAAAGAGCTATCTCTTGTTTTTAGCCGGGTGGGTATTTGTAAAGAACTGCTTACGGACCAAGGTACACCCTTTATGTCCCGGGTTATGAAAGAGCTGTGTAAATTGTTCAAAGTGACGCAATTGCGTACGTCTGTGTATCACCCCCAAACCGATGGGCTGGTTGAAAGATTCAACAAAACCCTAAAACAAATGTTGAAGAAAGTGGTGGATAGAGATGGAAAGGATTGGGACTGTCTACTTCCTTATTTGATGTTTGCTATTAGGGAGGTGCCCCAATCCTCTACGGGATTCTCCCCCTTTGAGTTACTGTATGGGAGACACCCAAGAGGGCTGTTGGATATTGCCAAGGAAACTTGGGAAAGTGAGAGTTCTCCCCACAGGAGTGTGATTGAGCATGTCGCCCTGATGCAAGATCGAATTGCACAGGTAATGCCCATCGTGAAGGAACATTTGGCCCAAGCGCAGTTGGCACAGCAGAGAGTGTACAACCGTGGAGCCAAGACCCGTACCTTTTCCCCGGGGGATAGGATATTGGTACTTGTCCCTACGGTTGAAAGTAAATTCCTTGCCAAATGGCAAGGCCCCTACGAGATAATGGAAAAAGTGAGCGAAGTGAATTACAAGGTCAGACAACCAGGAAGGCGAAAGCCCGAACAGATCTATCACGTTAATCTGTTGAAAGCCTGGAGGGATAGAGAGTCCCTAGTCGCAGAAACTTGGTCACCAGCTCAAACTGGTTGCGTGATTCCGGAGGTTGGAATAGCAGCCACCTTGTCACAACCCCAACAACAGGAGGTTAAGGAGTTTGTGCTTCGCAACAAGGAGGTGTTCTCTGAGCTGCCGGGACAAACATCTGGGGTAGAGCATGATATTATTACCCCGCCCGGTGAAAGGGTGAAGTTAAAACCCTATCGGATCCCAGAGGCCCGACGGGAGGCAATACGGGAGGAAGTACAGAAAATGCTGAACTTAGGGGTGATAGAGGAGTCCCAAAGTGATTGGTCTAGTCCCATTGTGTTGGTGCCTAAACCGGATGGGAGCTGGCGATTTTGTAACGATTTTCGTCAGTTGAACAAAGTTACAAAATTTGACACCTACCCCATGCCACGTATAGATGAGTTGATCGACCGGCTGGGAACAGCCCGATACATGACGACTCTTGACCTCACAAAAGGGTATTGGCAAATTCCCCTGGCCAAGTCGGCCAAAGAGAAAACCGCATTTGTAACCCCAGACGGGGCGTTCCAATATAAGAGAATGCCGTTCGGGTTACAGAATGCGCCGGCCACATTCCAGCGGAAAATGGACCAGATACTGAGGCCCCATCGGAAGTATGCTGCGGCTTACCTGGATGACGTAATTGTCCATAGCACAGATTGGGCCTCACATCTGCCAAAAGTGCAAGCAGTCCTAGACTCTATCCGGGAAGCGGGGTTTACGGCTAACCCCAAGAAGTGTACCATTGGGCAAGAGGAGGCCAAATATCTTGGGTACACCATTGGCAGGGGAGTAATAAAACCCCAACTCAACAAAGTCGAGGCCATCCAGAGTTGGCCACGTCCCAACAGCAAGAAGCAGGTACGAGCCTTTCTGGGAATCGCGGGTTATTATCGGCGCTTCATTCCCCACTTTGCTTCTAAGGCTGTGCCCCTAACCAACCTGACGAAAGGGAAAGGGTCGGTCATGATTAAATGGACCCCCGAGGCTGAGGCAGCATTCCAATTCTTGAAACAAGCCTTATGTAGCCAGCCAGTGTTGTACTCACCCGACTTCTCTAAAGACTTTGTCGTACAAAGTGATGCGTCAGATGTGGGGTTAGGAGCAGTATTGTCCCAGGTCTGGAACGGGGAAGAGCACCCAGTCATTTACCTCAGCAGGAAGTTGAAGTCCCATGAGGTAAATTACGCCACGGTTGAAAAGGAGTGTTTAGCGGTGAAGTGGGCTCTAGATTCCCTTCGGTACTATCTGCTAGGTAGGCACTTTGACATGGTTACGGATCACGCTCCGTTAAAGTGGATGGCTCAAAACAAGGAGACAAATAGAAGAGTAAATAGGTGGTTCCTGGCCCTACAGGAATTCAACTTCACAGTAAAGCATCGCCCTGGCGTTCAAATGGGGAATGTGGATGCTTTGTCTCGAGTACATGAATGCCTGATTGCTGGTGTTCCAACCCCAAGGTTAAAACAAGAGGGGGGGGTATGTGACAGCAGGAAGGTAAAGTCACCTGGTTGCATCCAGGGGGGTAGGTATATTTCTCCCAGATTCAGGCTTTATGCCGACTTATACAACTAGGGAGAGAGTTGATGAAGCCCAGCTGAGGCTAGTGGGCTCATGGATGATTCATACCTCTAGGGAGAGTGCTGGGCGTCGTGCAGGCAGGGAGTTGATGAGACCAGCTGAAGCTTGTCAGCTCGTTTAAGGCCTCTATAAAAACTCCCAGCTTCATTAGGTGTTTGCTCATGCCTGGAACCAGACCTGTGTGGACTGTCTAGGGAGAGTGAACCCCTGTGCGGTGAGACAAAGCCTGTGTGGCTATTTGTTTGGACATTTACTAAACCAGGGACTTAGGGACTAGGACAGCACCAGGCTGATCCCAGTTGTTAGTTAGGGAAACCTGCATGTTTAGTCAGAGGTCAAGCTGACCAGGATTTATTTTGTTTATGTTTCTTTTTGCTTTGCTGTGTTTTTGTCACTGTAAATAGAGAAATAAACCGCGCCATTTGATCTTGAAA
The DNA here is from genome assembly GCA_029206835.1 of Rana muscosa. NCBI lineage: Eukaryota > Metazoa > Chordata > Amphibia > Anura > Ranidae > Rana > Rana muscosa. The sequence goes on along the minus strand of CM055122.1, from coordinate 102,746,410 downwards.
ACCACAACCTCCGTCTGCTGGGCCTGTTTTTGTGTGGGGAGCCCATCCAGGGGGTCACACACACCCGCTACCGAGCTAACCCCCTCACAATATGCGCTGTAAAACTAATCCAGCCATCTGTCTCTGAAACATGTTGGTTCTCACTCCCATGTGTATTGACCAACCTGTCAACATTGGAGTGTGTTCACATGTATTTTGGCAATTCTAACTATATGTTAGTTCTCTGTTTTAATAATTTTCTTTAATATTGTATGTATATTTTTGTACCTATTATAATAAATATTTTTTCTATTTTTATATATATACAAGTTTGGCTTTTTTAATTGTTAAATTTCAATCCGTACTATCCCAGGGGCACCCCCTTCCAAATTTTCAAATTTAATTGGGATGTGATTGGAAACAGTGGAATTGCTTTTTCACTGGTCAAGCTTCATCTTATCCTCCATTTAGAAATCCGAAAGCAGGGTATCAATTTCAGTTGTGAGAAGTTTCTGTTGCTTTGTCCCTAGCCTGATGAGCATGCTGTGAATTATGCATTTATGCAACTCTCATAAAGTGAAAGGTGAGGTGTCTACCATGTCATTAGGCATCCAAATCTTAGGCAATTCGATTTTTGTATATTGGCTCATGTAGGAGCGATTAATTTAATTTACAACACCATGTGCGGAGAATAGGGATGAGCTTCGTGTTCGAGTCGAACATACGTTCGACTCGAACATCGGCTGTTCGATCGTTCGACGAAGATCGAACGATTTGGGCCGTTCGCGCCAAATTCGAGTGACGCGAACGGCCCACAATGCACTACGCCATCGCAGTGTCATCCAGGCGCTGTGATTGGCCAAGCATGCACTGTGACCCCGCATGCTTGGCCAATCACAGCGCCGGCAGCGAGGAGAGCAATGATTGGCCACAGGCAGGATGCCTGTGGCCAATTATTGCTGAGGGTGTTTAGTACACGCCCCACACTATAAAAGGCCGCCAGCACGGCGGCCTAGTGTAGTGTGTTCCGGAGCAGGGAAAGAGCAGCATAGGCAGGGACAGTGACTTTTATTTCTTTCTTGCTTAACCTGGATTCCTTTAGTTTAGGGAAAGAGAAGGATAGGTAGGGAGAGTGTCAGTGTGTTTTGTGCTTGTGCTATAGTGTGCTTTAAAAAAACATTTTTTCTAGGGACAGAAAACTCTAGGTAGGGAGAGTGTCAGTTTCTTTCACTGTGCAAGTCCTTGTTTCTAGGGACAGGGAAGGACAGTGAGTGAATTCTCCTTGTGCTATAGTGTGCTTAAAAAAAACATTTTTTCTAGGGACAGAAAACTCTAGGTAGGGAGAGTGTCAGTTTCTTTCACTGTGCAAGTCCTTGTTTCTAGGGACAGGGAAGGACAGTGAGTGAATTCTCCTTGTGCTATAGTGTGCTTAAAAAAAAATTTTTTCTAGGGACAGAAAACTCTAGGTAGGGAGAGTGTCAGTTTCTTTCACTGTGCAAGTCCTTGTTTCTAGGGACAGGGAAGGACAGTGAGTGAATTCTCCTTGTGCTATAGTGTGCTTAAAAAAAACATTTTTTCTAGGGACAGAAAACTCTAGGTAGGGAGAGTGTCAGTTTCTTTCACTGTGCAAGTCCTTGTTTCTAGGGACAGGGAAGGACAGTGAGTGAATTCTCCTTGTGCTATAGTGTGCTTAAAAAAAAACATTTTTTCTAGGGACAGAAAACTCTAGGTAGGGAGAGTGTCAGTTTCTTTCACTGTGCAAGTCCTTGTTTCTAGGGACAGGGAAGGACAGTGAGTGAATTCTCCTTGTGCTATAGTGTGCTTAAAAAAAAAACATTTTTTCTAGGGACAGAAAACTCTAGGTAGGGAGAGTGTCAGTTTCTTTCACTGTGCAAGTCCTTGTTTCTAGGGACAGGGAAGGACAGTGAGTGAATTCTCCTTGTGCTATAGTGTGCTTAAAAAAAACATTTTTTCTAGGGACAGAAAACTCTAGGTAGGGAGAGTGTCAGTTTCTTTCACTGTGCAAGTCCTTGTTTCTAGGGACAGGGAAGGACAGTGAGTGAATTCTCCTTGTGCTATAGTGTGCTTAAAAAAAACATTTTTTCTAGGGACAGAAAACTCTAGGTAGGGAGAGTGTCAGTTTCTTTCACTGTGCAAGTCCTTGTTTCTAGGGACAGGGAAGGACAGTGAGTGAATTCTCCTTGTGCTATAGTGTGCTTAAAAAAAACATTTTTTCTAGGGACAGAAAACTCTAGGTAGGGAGAGTGTCAGTTTCTTTCACTGTGCAAGTCCTTGTTTCTAGGGACAGGGAAGGACAGTGAGTGAATTCTCCTTGTGCTATAGTGTGCTTAAAAAAAACATTTTTTCTAGGGACAGAAAACTCTAGGTAGGGAGAGTGTCAGTTTCTTTCACTGTGCAAGTCCTTGTTTCTAGGGACAGGGAAGGACAGTGAGTGAATTCTCCTTGTGCTATAGTGTGCTTAAAAAAAACATTTTTTCTAGGGACAGAAAACTCTAGGTAGGGAGAGTGTCAGTTTATTTCACTGTGCAAGTCCTTGTTTCTAGGGACAGGGAAGGACAGTGAGTGAATTCTCCTTGTGCTATAGTGTGCTTAAAAAAAACATTTTTTCTAGGGACAGAAAACTCTAGGTAGGGAGAGTGTCAGTTTCTTTCACTGTGCAAGTCCTTGTTTCTAGGGACAGGGAAGGACAGTGAGTGAATTCTCCTTGTGCTATAGTGTGCTTAAAAAAACATTTTTTCTAGGGACAGAAAACTCTAGGTAGGGAGAGTGTCAGTTTCTTTCACTGTGCAAGTCCTTGTTTCTAGGGACAGGGAAGGACAGTGAGTGAATTCTCCTTGTGCTATAGTGTGCTTAAAAAAAACATTTTTTCTAGGGACAGAAAACTCTAGGTAGGGAGAGTGTCAGTTTCTTTCACTGTGCAAGTCCTTGTTTCTAGGGACAGGGAAGGACAGTGAGTGAATTCTCCTTGTGCTATAGTGTGCTTAAAAAAAACATTTTTTCTAGGGACAGAAAACTCTAGGTAGGGAGAGTGTCAGTTTCTTTCACTGTGCAAGTCCTTGTTTCTAGGGACAGGGAAGGACAGTGAGTGAATTCTCCTTGTGCTATAGTGTGCTTAAAAAAAACATTTTTTCTAGGGACAGAAAACTCTAGGTAGGGAGAGTGTCAGTTTCTTTCACTGTGCAAGTCCTTGTTTCTAGGGACAGGGAAGGACAGTGAGTGAATTCTCCTTGTGCTATAGTGTGCTTAAAAAAAACATTTTTTCTAGGGACAGAAAACTCTAGGTAGGGAGAGTGTCAGTTTCTTTCACTGTGCAAGTCCTTGTTTCTAGGGACAGGGAAGGACAGTGAGTGAATTCTCCTTGTGCTATAGTGTGCTTAAAAAAAACATTTTTTCTAGGGACAGAAAACTCTAGGTAGGGAGAGTGTCAGTTTCTTTCACTGTGCGAGTCCTTGTTTCTAGGGACAAAGAAGGAAAGTGAGGGGAATTCTCCTTGTGCTATAGTGTGCTAAAGCATTCCTCATCAACCATCTTTGAAATCCTTGTTTTTTGGACAGTCAGGGAAATTGTCGTTGTGCTATTCTGTGCAAAAGCAATCATCCTCAACCATATTTAGAAATCCTTAAGTAAAGGGACAGAGAAGGACACCTGAAGGTAGCCCTTATTGCTTTTTTCCCATCTCCCTGCAGGCCATCTATTAGAATGTCTGGAAGGCAAACAAGGAGAGGCAGACAGTCAGGAGGCAATAAAAGAGGGCAAGCAGGCTCTGTGTCTGGGGGCAACAGTGCTGGTCGTGGACGCGGTGCATTGTCATCAGCACATGGCCATGGGACACGCTTGTCCTTCTTTTCGGCAGCTGGACATGTTGAGCCACATCATGCCGAAGACTTGGTAGAGTGGATGACCAAGCCCTCCTCCTCCTCCTCATCCTCTCTCACCCAGGCTCAGGGTACTGGCAAAGCAGCTGCCAAAGCGTCCTCTTCCCTGGTATCAATGTCAGACTCATCATCAGTCACTCCTTCCCTAGACCCACCATGTCCTCCTCCTGAGGAGTCCCCCGAACTGTTTGAGCACAGTGTTGGGTACATGCTCCAGGAGGATGCCCAGCGTTTCGAAGGGTCTGATGATGAAACCCAGCTACAGGAAGGCAGTAGGGTGAGAGCAGACAGAGGGGATGCTCAAGAAGGACACCAATCTGGCAGTCATGTTCCAGCAGCTGCAGCATACTGCCAGATTGGCTCCAGTGATGAGGAGGGAGGGGATGATGAGGTCACTGACTCCACGTGGGTGCCTAATAGGAGAGAGGAGGAGGAGGAGGATGAGGAGGAGGCACATCTCCAACGAGGCAGGATGCCCTTTGGTGGCCAGCGTAAGGGCAGTACACCGACGGAATCACACCGCAGAGCTCCGCCTGTGCAGGGCGCTGCCTCTGCCCGTCATTCAAAAAGTTCCTTGGTGTGGGCCTTTTTTGAGGCTAGTGCATCAGATCGCACAGCTGCTGTTTGCAACATATGTCTCAAGCGTATATCGCGTGGCCAAAACATCAGCCGCTTGGGTACCACATGCCTGACCAGACATATGTTGACCTGCCATGCAGCTCGTTGGCAAGCCTACCTCAAAGACCCACACCAAAGAACAAAGCGGACCTCTCCTTGCACCGCATCAGCTGGGATCTCCAACCCCACTATAACTTCAGTCCTCTCTGAAACATGCACTGAGAGGAATGAAGGTGTAGAATTAGGTGTGTCACAGCCAAGTACTTGCGGCCACTCTGCTAGCAGTACACCGACGTCCGATTCTAGCAGGCAAATTTCCCTGCCCCAGCTGCTGGACCGGCGAAAGAAGTTCACTCCCAGCCATCCACATGCCCAGCGGTTGAATGCTAGCTTGGCTAAATTGCTAGCGCTTCAACTGCTGCCTTTTCAGTTGGTAGACTCGGCCCCTTCCGTGAGTTTGTGCAATGTGCGGTTCCTCAGTGGCAGGTTCCCAAACGCCACTTTTTCTCACGGAAGGCTATTCCGGCTCTCTACCGGCATGTGGAAGGCAATGTCTTGGCCTCGCTGGACAGGGCGGTCAGCGGTAAGGTGCATATTACCGCTGACTCATGGTCCAGCAGGCATGGACAGGGACGTTACCTTTCTTTCACGGCCCATTGGGTCACTCTTTTGGCAGCTGGGAAGGATGCAGGACAAGGTGCAGTAGTGTTGGAGGTTGTCCCACCGCCACGCCTCCAAAATGCTACTACTGGTTGTGACACACCTCTCTCCTCCACCCCCTCCTCTTCTTCTTCCTCCATGGCCTCTTCCTGTGGTTTGTCCTATGAACCAGCGGTGCTCCGTAGCCGTTCACGGGGCTACGCAAGTACGCAGGCAAAAAGATGCCATGCCGTGCTTGCGCTGGTGTGTTTGGGGGACAGAAGCCACACTGGGGCAGAGGTCCTGTCTGCTCTGCAGGGCCAGGCCGAGAGGTGGTTGACGCCACGCCAGCTTAAGCCAGGAATGGTGGTTTGCGACAATGGCACCAACCTCCTCTCCGCCCTTCGACAGGGACAACTGACCCATGTGCCCTGTGTGGCTCACGTCCTTAACCTGGTGGTGCAGCGGTTCTTGGGCAGGTACCCGGGCTTACAGGATGTCCTGAGGCAGGCCAGGAAAGTCTGTGTGCATTTCCGCAGATCTTATAATGCCAGTGCTCGCCTGGCTGAGCTGCAAAAGGAGTTGAACCTGCCCAAGAACCGCCTTATATGTGACATGCCCACCAGGTGGAACTCAACGTTGGCCATGCTGCAGCGGCTGCACACGCAGCAGAGGGCCATCAATGAGTACCTGTGCGACTACGGCACCAGGACAGGGTCAGGGGAGCTTGGTTTTTTTTCTCCACGCCAGTGGGGCATGATCAGGGATGCATGCACTGTCCTGGCACCATTTGAGGAGGCCACGAGGATGGTGAGCAGTGACAGTGCATGCATCAGTGACACTGTACCTCTTGTCCACCTGTTGGAGCACACGCTGCGTGGAATAATGGACAGGGCACTTGAGGCAGAACAGAGGCAGGAAGAGGAGGACTTCCTTGCCTCTCAAGGCCCCCTTTACCCAGACAGTGTTCCTTCTGTCCCACCCATCGCACAGGAAGAGGAGGAGGAGGAGGAGGAGGATTGTGTCAGCATGGAGGTGGAGGCTGGCACTCAGCATCATCAGCAGCAGTCTTTTAGGGATGATTTACAGTCCCAAGAAACCAGTGGACTTGTACGTGGCTGGGAGGAGGTGACTGCGGATCATGTCGTCCTTAGTGACCCAGAGGACTCCGGAGCGAATGCCTCAGCAAACCTACGCTGCATGGCCTCCCTGATCCTGCAAAGTCTGCGGAAGGATTCTCGTATTCTTCGGATCAAGGAGAGGGACCATTACTGGCTGGCCACTCTCCTTGATCCACGGTACAAGGGTAAAGTTGCGGACCTTATGTTACCGTCGCAGAGGGAGCAGAGGATGAGACAACTCCGGGAGGCCTTGCAGAAAGGTCTGTGCAACGCGTTCCCAGAGACTGGGAGGTTACAAACTCCTGGTCCTGGACAACGAGTTGCTGAGGCTTCGGCCAGTCAAAGAAGGAGCGGTGGGGAAGGTGGCCGTCTGACCGATGCGGTCAGACAATTCTTTAGTCCGCAGCCCCAAAGTATGATCGGTTCCAGCAACCATCGCCAGCGTCTGATAAACATGGTGCAGGAATATCTAGGGGCAAGGTCAGACTTGGACACCTTCCCCACCGAAAATCCTCTGGCTTACTGGGTCTTGAGGATGGATCACTGGCCAGAGCTTGCACAGTATGCAATTGAGCTACTGGCCTGTCCTGCATCCAGCGTTCTTTCGGAACGCACATTCAGTGCTGCTGGAGGATTTGTCACGGATCACAGGGTGCGCCTGTCCACCGACTCGGTTGATCGACTGACTTTCATCAAGATGAACCAGTCTTGGATCACCACCAGCTACCACACACCTGATGCTGATATAACAGACTAATTGATTTTAACATGTCACATCCCTTCAAGACTGATGCTGATGCTGAGTGCCTGTGCTGTTATGTTGACTGGCTATCCTCCTCCTCCGAGTCCTCAATGATACGATTGATGATGATAGCTTGGAAGATCATTTTTGTTTATGGGTGCCGCCACCAGTGGCTAAGGCCCAATTTTTCAGCCCCTGTTTTACAGGGGCGTGTACTTACAATTTTTTTAGCAATAATTTGCCATAGGGCTCATTGCTGTGCTCCAAGTACAGTATCTGTGAGGGGTTGGAGTGTTGTGGCACCAGTGCCTAAGGCCCAATTTTTCAGCCCCTGTTTAACAGGGGCGTGTCATTACAATTTTTGAAGCAATACTTTGCAACAGGGCTCATTGCTGTGCTCCAAGTACAGTATCTGTGAGGGGTTGTAGTGTTGTGCCACCAGTGCCTAAGGCCCAATTTTTCAGCCCCTGTTTAACAGGGGCGTGTCATTACAATTTTTGAAGCAATACTTTGCAACAGGGCTCATTGCTGTGCTCCAAGTACAGTATCTGTGAGGGGTTGTAGTGTTGTGCCACCAGTGCCTAAGGCCCAATTTTTCAGCCCCTGTTCAACAGGGGCATGCAATTACAATTCTTGATGTAATAATTCACAGCAGGGCCCATTGCTGCACCCACCAAGAGTAACTCTGAGGGCTTACAGTGTTGTGGCAACGCCACCACCACCACCACCACGAAAGGCCCAATTTTTCAGCCCCTGTTCAAAAGGGGCATGTAATTACAATTCTTGATCTAATAATTCACAGCAGGGCCCATTGCTGCACCCACCAAGAGTAACTCTGAGGGCTTACAGTGTTGTGGCAACGCCACCACCACCACCACCACGAAAGGCCCAATTTTTCAGCCCCTGTTCAAAAGGGGCATGTAATTACAATTCTTGATCTAATAATTCACAGCAGGGCCCATTCCTGCACCCACCAAGAGTAAGTCTGAGGGCTTACAGTGTTGTGGCAACGCCACCACCACCACCACCACGAAAGGCCCAATTTTTCAGCCCCTGTTCAAAAGGGGCATGTAATTACAATTCTTGATCTAATAATTCACAGCAGGGCCCATTCCTGCACCCACCAAGAGTAACTGTCAGGGCTTACAGTGTTGTGGCACCAGCACCACCATCAAAGCCCCAATTTTTACTACCACTGTTCAACATTTATATGTAATTAAAATTCCTGATATAATAGTTGACAGCAGGGCGTTCCAGCACCAACCAAGAGTAACTGTGAGTGCTTACAGTGTTGTGCCAACACCAACAACTAAGGGGCCTATTTCTGCAGAGTATATACGGCAGGTCCCTACTTTCAAACATCCAACTTACAAACGACTCCTACTTGCAAACGCAAGAAGACAACAGGAAGTGAGAGGAAATCTACCCCTAGGAAGGAAAATTCTCTCCTGTAAGAATAAATATGGGAGAAAGGTGTCTCCTCTGTACTGATGCTTTATCAGCAATCCTTGTTTCAAGAAAAACACCACATTTCAAAAACAGTTGTCATTGGGACGGAAAGTGAGGTGAAATGTTCTGAACAGGGGCACAGACAGCAAAACAAATGTTACAGGGGTGATAACCCTTACCTATGTTTTCCAAAAAGTTTAAAAATAGATTTTTGGGCTGGAGCTACACTTCAACAATGTACCTGTTCAAAATTACAAACACATTCTACATAAGAACAAACCTACAGTCCCTGTCTTGTATGCACCGCCTGTATACGGCTGTTCAGAGTATATAGGGCCTTTTTTATTTTATGTGCGGGGTTCCCCTTAATATCCATACAAGACCCAAAGGGGCTGGTAATGGGCTGGGGTAGGGGGGGGGGGTCATGGGGTAGCTATGCCATTTTTCTTAAAGATTTTCATCCATATTACCGGGACCAGACATTACATTAAAGCCGCAAGCAGTTTTAAATGGCTTTTTTTTCCTTTAGAAGTGTCATTTTGTGCAGGGACAGTTCTAAACACGGGAAACACGTGGCACTTCACAGGCATACTTTAGACACCCCCCAGGTACGATATTTAAAGGAATATTTGACTTTTTTTTTTCACTTTATGCATCATTAAAATGACTGCTCCCGAAAAACGACCGTTTTTAAAACTTCTTTTTGCATTGATACATGTCCCCTGGTGCAGAACCCGGGTTCCCAAACCCTTTTTAGGACAATAACATGCATAATAGTTGTTATAATTAGCACTTTAGAATTCGAACGTTCGCATCCATTGTATTTAATAGGGTTCTAATGTTCGTACGAACTTTCGGTCCGTTCGCGGGTTCTGGTGCAAACCGAACCCGGGGGTGTTCGGCTCATCACTAGCGGAGAATGTGTTCACCCAGCTCGAGAGAGAGAGTAATGCATAGGGATGTGATCCTAGAGCATAAAGGAGACAATATTGGCCAAGATGAGAAAAGGAAGTCCATTCTGTGCGATAAGTAGATAAAAAAATTTAAACTCTGTATCATGTGGATTCAAGGCATGCCAACTAATTAATGTTCGTGCAGAAGCATTTTGACCTTCCTCAGTTTAGAGTAGAGAAGAGGGGAGGTCCCTCTGGATGCATCCATGAATGGATCCAAAACTAAGTTAAGGTCACCTCTTATCAGCAGGATACAGTATCCTCTTCATGTTGGTCAATAAAGGACAGTCAGGAGATCAAAGAGGAGGTCTTCTACTACATACCTTGTTGGCATCTGCAAATACAGAAATTGTACTTTTAATCTCAAACTTTTTATCAAGCAGAATGAAAACAATTGAATTCATGTTTTAATATTTTAATAAGCCAGTTATATGGCTGCTACTTCAACTTCCTTTTAGGTTTAATTTGAGTTTGTCATAAAAAAAGTAGGCTTTTTATGTTTGTGTTATTATTAATATTAACTATTGATCGTAAGTTAGAATTCTTTCTTTAAAAAAAATAAAAAATACATATTGACTTAATGTGAATGTTTGCTATTTAGTTGCTTTTTATATAAAATTTTATACCCCATTTACACTCATTTATTTTCTTATATGGTTTCAGTTTGAAGAACTAGTAGTAAACCAATTCTCAACCTATTTTGAGATAAGGCTCAATGTTCTGGTGGGCTTTATTTTCATAATTGTTCTTTTTTTTTAATGGTTATACACATAAAGTGATAGGGTTCCCAGTACAATAGATTGAAAATACCACATGTTTTTCTAATTGCATTGGGAATATAATTATAATTCCAGCTAATAATAGCTTTAATTTCTTACTTTCTTGATCTCTTTAGTTTTAACATATTCATTTTTATTAATTTATATGTAGTTTACAGTGTCAATATTCAATAATGTAAAGCCAAAAGTAAATGTAACATTCCATTCTGGACTAAAATGAACAAAAATAGGTTGTTTAGAGCTGGGAGTCTCATATAAATCAGGCATAAAGCCTAAACTAACCATGTGGGTAAACAAACCCAACACTGTGAATGAAGCTACAGTGGATATAAAAAAAGTCTACACACCCCTGTTAAAATGTCACGTTTCTGTGATGTAAAAAAATGAGACAAAGATAAATCATTTCAGAACATTTTCCATACTTAATGTGACCAATAAACTGTACAACTCAATTGAAAAACAAACTGAAATCTTTTACGAGGGGAAGTAAAAATAAAATCATGTGGTTGCATAAGTGTGCATACCCTCTTATAACTGGGGATGTAGCTGTGTTCAGAATAAGGCAATCACATTGAAACTTATGTTAAAAGGGTCTGGTATGGATTTTTGGGGTTACCTCCCACGGCATTTTTTTTTTCATTTTTGCGTGGGGTTCCCCTTAAAATCCATACCAGACCGGAAGGGTCTGGTATGGATTTTGAGGGGGACCCCTACACCATTTAAAAAAAAATTGGCACAGGGTTCCCCTTAATATCCATTCCAGACCTGAAGGGCCTGGTATGGAATTTGGGGGGACCCCCACGCAATTATTTTTTAAATTTTGGTTCGGGGGTTCCCCTTGATATTCATACCAGACCCAAAGGGCCTGGTACTGGACTGGGTCGGAACCCATCCCATTTTTTTCAATAACTTTTATCTGTGTTGCCGGGACCCGACAATTCATTATAGCCGCGAGTAGTTTTAAATGACTTTTTTCCTTTAGAAATGTCATTTTGTGCAGGGACTGTTCCAAACACGGGAAAAATGTGCCACTTTATAGGCACCCCTCAGGTACGAAATTTATTGTTTCACTTTAAGTATTATTAAAATCACTGCTCCCGAAAAAATGGCATATATGATATACAGTATGTCCCCTGGGGCAGGACCCGAGTCCCCAAACACTTTTCATGGCAATAACTTGCATATTAACCTTTAAAATTAGCACTTTTGATTTTTTATGTTCGTGCCCCATAGACTTCAACGATGTTTGCGTGTTTGAACAAATTTTTTGCCTGTTCGCATGTTGAGTGAGTGAGTGAGTGAAAAACTTGTATAGCGCTAACAAATGCGAACTAAATCGCCTCAAGGCGCTTAGCATCCAGTAGCTTCATGATCCATCAGAAGAGGTGGGTCTTAAGTTTTTTCCTAAAGGCCCGATGGTTTTCTTCCAAACGGATATCCGTGGGTAGCGCGTTCCATAGCCGTGGTCCTTGGACTGCAAATCTTCGTTCTCCCTTTGATTTGTAGCGAAATTTGGGAATGTGAAGGAGGTTTTGGTTTGTTGATCGGAGACTGCGTTTGGGGTTGTAATGCTTTATCTTCTCGCATAAATATTGCGGAGCGATTCCTTGTGTGCACTTGTGGGTGAGGCAGAGGGTCTTGAATGTGACCCGATCCTTTACGGCTAACCAATGAAGGGTCCTCAGTGCAGGGGTGATGGATTCCCAGGGTTTTTTTCCTGTTATCAGTCTGGCTGCCGTGTTCTGGACGACTTGTAGGCGTGACATTTGGTATTTGGGTAGTCCGAGGTAGAGGGAGTTTGCGTAGTCGAGCTGGGAGTTGATAATTGATCCAACTACTACTGCTGTGTCCTCTTCTGGGGTGAAGGGAATGAGTCTACGCAGCAGGCGGAGGAGATAATGAGATCCGCTGATTACTGATCCTATTTGAGCGTCCATCGACATCTCCGAGTCAAAGATGACTCCGAGACTTTTGACTTTGGTGCTCGGGGTGATGGTCTGTCCGAGAATGGTGGGTGGTGTCCAAGAGGTTTTAGTTTTTGTCTTTCGGTTAGCGTGGAGGAGAAGCAGTTCTGTTTTGGATCCGTTGAGTTTAAGTGAACTCTCAGTCATCCAATCATCGATCAATGTGAGGCACTTTTCCAATCCGTGATATTGGTCTTTTTTTCCAGTGATACTAAAGTAGAGTTGGGTGTCGTCCGCGTATGAGTGGTAGCATAAGTCCTGTTTGCTAATGATTTTTAGGAGTGGGCGGAGGTAGATGTTAAAGAGAAGGGGTGACAGTGGTGATCCTTGAGGGACTCCGCAAGAAATTGCGCGAGTTTCAGAGGTGAAGGGACCTAATTTCACTGTCTGAGAACGATTCTCAAGAAAGGAAGCGAACCAAGGAAGGTCAGGGTCTGCGACTCCTGCTACTTCTTTAAGCCGAATGAGTAGAGTTTTGTGGTCTACTGTGTCGAACGCTGCACTGAGGTCCAGCAGCACCAGGAGACATGATTCTCCGTCATCTGCGGCTTCGAGGACGTCATCCCATATTTTGAGAAGTGCCGTTTCTGTGCCATGGCCTGGGCGGAAGCCTGATTGTAGTGGATCCAAGAGTTTGTAAGTGTCCAAATGGCCTTGTAGCTGTTGTACTACCGCTTTCTCCATGATCTTGGAAATGGTGTTGAGGCTTGTTACCGGTCTGCGGTAATTTGGGTCCTTAGGGTCAAGATTGGGTTTCTTTAGGAGGGGTTTGATTATACCTTGCTTGAGGGAGTTCGGAACCAAACCTTCTTTGAATGATAGATTTACGATGTGTGTAATGGTAGGAGCTAAAATGTCGGTACATTCTTTCAGGAGTTTTGTGGGAATTATGTCATTTGACGATGTAGTGTCTCTGAGGCTTCTGATGATGTTTTTGGTGGTGTCAATGGTGATCGGGACCAACGAAAATTTTGCTAGTTGTATAATGTTCGTATTGATTTTCTCTGTTTGCTTTGGCTGTGTGAAGTTGGTTGTTTTTTTCTGTTGAATTATTTCCCGAATATTTTCGATTTTGTCGATAAAAAAATCCGATAGCTCATTGCAGAACTCTTGGGTTTCGTTTGCTGGAGGCTCTAGACAGGTAGGATTCATGGTCCGAGTGACTAGTTTGAAGAGTTCACAAGGCCGGTTTAGGGCTTTTTTTATGGTGTTTGAGAAATGTTCCTTTTTTGCTTTAAAAATTGCTTTGTGATATTTCTTAGTGAGTGCTTTGTAGTTTGTGTGGTTTTCCTCCGTTGGGTTTCTTCTCCAGGCTCCTTCAGCTCTTCTGCGTTCTTGCTTCAGTAGCGTAAGAGTGTCACTAAACCAGCCCGAGTTGTTTTTACGGATGTGTGCTCTGCGTCTCGGAGCGACTGTGTCCGCTGTTTGTAGTAATATTTTGTTTAAGGAGTTGAGTGTTTGTTCCGTTGAGCGGTTATGCTTTAGCGTTCCTATTTTTTTTGATAGAGTGGTTTTGAAAAGTTTTGAGTGTAGTTTCTTCTGAGATCTTGTCCAGTATGTTTTTGTTGAGTCTTCCGGTTTTTGGGAGATGGTGCTGGTGGTAAATTTGAATTTGATAGCGTGGTGGTCCGTCCATGGTAACGGCATGTTGTCCAGTATGTTGATGTCCATATTTTGTTTGAAGATGAGGTCAAGAATGTGACCCGATCCATGCGTGGGTGCATTTATCAGTTGCTGCAACCCTAGTTCTTCCAATTGGTTGATACAGGCGGTGGCGATGGGGTCCTGAGTGGTGTTAGCCCAGGGGTTAAAGTCCCCGAGTAGTAAAAACGTTTTGGTTTTTAAAGTGTATGTCGAGAAGAATTCGGTGAAGGGTGTGAGGAGATTTGTCTTCGGTCCTGGTGGTCTGTAGCATAGCAGTATGTGAATGGTGTCATGGGGTGTTGTTTGGAGTTGCAGGGTGAGTGTTTCCATGAATGGCAATGAGTTCTGTAGGGTTGGTTTGGTAAGAGAGAGGTGCGATTTGAAGATAACTGCTAGGCCTCCTCCTCTTTGTCCTATTCTGTGCTCAGTTAGGATGCGGTAGTTCCCAGGTACTAGTTCCGTTAGGACGGTGTTACAATCCGGTGTTAGCCAACTTTCCGTGATAAAGAGGCAATCTATGTCGTTTTGCGTGATGAAATCGTGAATTTCCTGTCTGTGCTTGACTGCCGATCTGGTGTTAATCAAGGCGCATGATAAATCTTGTAGATGAAGTGGTGTCTTTGTGGTTTTGATAGTTGATTGTCGATTGATCCTAAGCAGTTGTTCTTTTTGTAGGATTTTTTGGGTGGCGGTTGGAAGTGTTGGGGCGGTATTCCTTAGCCTGCGGAGGGTGTCCGCTGAGTATTTAAAGATGCACATGATGGGAGGAAAAGGTGATGGGGATGATGGATGGGGCCTAATGACCTAAACCGCCCTCCCGTTGGTCCAGAGGAAGGCAAAAACCACCAGCCGAGTCTGGCCAATTGCTGCAGCAGGGGAAAAATTCCTTCCTGACCCCCCGAGGGGCGATCGGGTAAACCCTGGATCAACTCGCTACTAGTTGGTGGTGCCCCGATGTACTTACCCGGTCGGCACACGCGGGCCTGCTGGAGAGAGACTCGGGGAGGGTGTAGAGTGATGGCCGGAGCTAGGCCACAGCCGCGGTCTGTCCTGCAGTTCTAACAGTCTAGAAATGGGCGCCCGGATGGCGGCAGGTGGCAGTCGGCGGCTGTGGGCGAAGCGGTGGTGAGCTGGGGGATCTGAGCTTGGGGAGAGTGGGGTCCCGTGGAAGCCGCAGGTTGTCAGGTTAACGTTTGCTGGAGGAGCGAAACGCCAGAGTCCAAGGGGGTTCCTGTATGGCCAGAGCTCCTGCCACACAAGTCCGTTACGCTTGACCGTATGTGTGGATTGCTCTGTGAAGCGATGAGGTCAGGGCTCCTGTCACACACGTCCGCTTCCCTGGACCGTGCGTGCGGATTGCTCTGCGAAGTGGTGAGCCTCGGGGGCCTATCGCACACGTCCGTTATGCTTGGCCGTGTGTGTGGGTCTGGGGAGATCGCGTAGTGGCGGCGGTCAATGCTGTAGGTTGGGGCAGCCTGAGTACGTCAGGGGGGGGGGGCGATCAGTCATAAGTAGTAGAGTTATTGAAGAGTATTGTGAAGATAGTAATGGGGGTGGGGTGGGGAATTAGTAGGAATAGAGAGAAAAAAATACGTTTTTTTTTTGTTTTTTTTTTGTCAGTGTTGGGGAAAGGCTCTGGGTGTATCAAGATGGCCGCTACTTACTGGGCCGAATATCCATTTAGTCCTCCCGGCTGCCTTTTGTGAGCGACCCAGTGGGGGCCACAGGCAAGTGACCCGTGAGTGGATGCGAACCGGTAGTTATCCCGGGTCAGAATATTCCAGGGGGCCGGGAGAGGAGTTTGAGGGCTGGGGCTGGGTGTCCCAAGATGGCCGCCGCGGCCGGGTCTAGGCTGAAGCCGCGGTCTATCCTGCTGGGCAGGTAGCAGCTATTGCTGCTTCGGGGCCTGCTGACTCCTCTGGGGGGCTCCGCGAGTGGGTGAGTGCCGTAGGGTGGCTCCTTGGATGATCCGGATGCTGGAAGGGGGATCGAATGTGGCTAGGCCGCAGCCGCGGACTTTCCTGTCGGTGGCTGCGGGTGGAGGGGGGTTCCGCCGGCGGCGGATGAATGGCCTCGGTGGCGGGTGGAGGGCTCGGATGTAGCTCGGTGAGCTAGGCCAGAGGTGCAGCCGGTCTGTGAGGGAGGCGCCAGAGGGGGGGACCGTGGGATGAGTGATGTTAGGCCGCAGCCTCGGACTTGCCCGGCGGCGGCTGCGGGAGGAGGTGTCTGGCGGGGGGGCTCGTATGGATTGGGGTCCCGCTGGATGGAGGGGGGGGAGAGAACCGGGGGGACAAGGGTGAGAGCAAGGGGGGACAAGGGTGAGATCAGGGGAGAGAGCCAGGGGGAAAATAGGGGAGAGTAGGGGGGAGAGTCCTGGGGAGAGAAGCAATGCAGCCCTGGAAGTCAGGAGCTAGGTACACACGTCCTCTCTGTCTCTGCACTGGATGTGGTGTTCTGCTGCGAACCGAACCGGGGGGTGTTCGGCTCATCCCTATTTCCAAGGCATTAGATATACCATGGAACACAGTAATGACAGTCATCATCAAGTGGAGAAAATATGGCACAACAAGGGACATTACCAAGAACTGGACGTCCCTCCAAAATTGATGAAAAGACGAGAAGAAAACTGGTCAGGGAGGCTGCCAAGAGGCCTACAGCAACATTAAAAGAGATACAGGAATATCTGGCAGGTACTGGCTGTGTGGTACATGTGACCCCACTTCTTCATATGTCTGGGCTATGGGGTAGAGTGGCAAGACGGAAGCCTTTTCTTACAAACAAAAACATCCAAACCCGGATAGATTTGGCAAAAATACATCTGAAGTCTCCTAAAAGCATGTGGGAAAATATGTTATAGTCTAATGAAACCAAGGTTGAACTTTTTGACCATAATGCCAAAAGATATGTTTGGCGCAAAAACAACACTGTACATCACCAAAAGAACCCCATACCCACAGTGAAGCATGGTGGTGACAGCATCATGCTTTGGGGCTGTTTTTCTTTAGCTGGAACAGGGGCCTTAGTCAAGGTAGAGGGAATTATGAACAGTTCCAAATACCAGTCAATATTGGCACAAAACCTTGAGGCTTCTGCTAGAAAGATGAACGTGAAGAGGAACTTCTTTTAGCATAGCAATGACCCAAAGCATACAACCGAATCAACAAAGGAATGGCTTTACAAGAAGAAGATTAAAGTTTTGGAATGGCCCAGCCAGAGCCCAGACCTGAATCTGATTGAAAATCTGTGTGGTGATGTGAAGAGGGCTCTGCACAAGAGTTGCCCTCGCAATCCGACAGATTTAGAGTGGGCAAATATTGCCATGTCAAGATGTGCCATGCTGATAGACTCATACCCAAAGAGACTGAATGTAGTAATAAAAATCAAAAGGTGCTTCAACAAAGTATTAGTTTAACCACTTAACGACCGCCCATTGTATATATACATCTGCAAAATGGCACGTACAGGCACAATAACGTACCTGTACGTGACTGCCTTCGTATGGGTGGGGGGTCCGATCGGACGCCCCTCCGGCACAGTGAGCGGTCGGGATCGCTCTGGGAGCGATCCGTGATGATGGGGCGGCCATTGGTTTCTGGCCACCCCCTCGCGATCGCTCCCAGCGAATCAAATGCTTCCTCTGACTGTGTAATGTAAACACAGGCAGAGAGGAAGCAGGAGGAAGTGATGTCATCTCTCCTGCGGCGCTCACACATACCGGAGCGGCGTGGAGAGAAGACATCAGGTTAGTGCACAAACAGTACACTGACACCAGCACACATAGGCACATGATCGCCCCCCCAGTCACCCCCAGATCACCCCCCAGATCACCCCCCAGCCCCTAGTCACAGTGTCACTAATTGCAGTGATCATTTATTTACTGATCACTGCAATCAGTGACATTTGTAACTGTAAAAGTGTCAGGGCAGTTAGTGTTAGGTCCCTTAGGTCCAGGGTAGCCCTCCAACCCCCCCTAATAAATGTTTAACCCCTTGATCACCCCCCAGTTAACCCTTTCAGACTCTAGCACCACTGTCACTAAGCGATCGTTTTTCTGATCAGTGTATTAGTGTCGGTGATGCCGCCAGGTAGTCAGTTATTTTTTTATGTTCGCCGCCAGGTTTTTATAGCGTCAGGTACCCCCATATATTACCTAATAAAGGTTTAACCCCTTGATTGCCCCCCTGGTAACCCTTTCAGCCCCTAGCACCACTGTCACTAAGCGACCGTTTTTCTGATCGGTGTATTAGTGTCAGTGATGCCGCTAGGTAGTCAGTTATTTTTTTATGCTCGCCGCCAGGTTTTTATGGCATCAGGTACCCCCATATATATTACCTAATAAAGGTTTAACCCCCTTATCGCCCCCCAGGTAACCCTTTCAGCCCCTAGCACCACTGTCACTAAGCGATCGTTTTTCTCATCAGTGTATTAGTGTCGGTGATGCCGCTAGGTAGTCAGTTATTTTTTTAAGTTCGCCGCCAGGTTTTTATAGCGTCAGGTACCCCCATATATTACCTAATAAAGGTTTAACCCCTTGATCGCCCTCCAGGTAACCCTTTCAGCCCCTAGCACCACTGTCAATAAGCGATCGTTTTTCTGATCTCTGTATTAGTGTCGGTGATGCTGCTAGGTAGTCAGTTATTTTTTTATGTTCGCCGCCAGGTTTTTATAGCATCAGGTACCCCCATATATTACCTAATAAAGGTTTAACCCCTTGATCTCCCCCCCAGGTAACCCTTTCACCCCCTTTTGCCAGTGTCACTAAGCAATCGTTTTTCTGATCGTTGTATTAGTTATGCTGGTGCCGCTAGGTAGTCAGTTATTTTTTTAGGTTTGCCGCCAGGTTTTTATAGCATCAGGTACCCCCATATATTATCTAATAAAGGTTTTAACCCCCTGATTGCCCCTAGAGTTAACCCTTTCACCAGTGATCACTGTATAAGTGTCACTGGTTAGCCAGTTAGTTATTTCGTTATTTAGGTTCCCCGTCAGGTTTTTATATAGCGTCAGGTACCCCCATATATTACCTAATAAAGGTTTTAACCCCCTAATTGCCCCTAGTTAACCCTTTCACCAGTGATCACTGTATAAGTGTTACGGGTGACGCTGGTTAGTTAGTTTGCTTTTTATAGTGTCAGGGCACCTGCCGTATATAACCCAATAAAGGTTTAACCCCCCGATCGCCCGGCGGGTGATATCAATTAGGTTTTAGCGTCAGAGAGGGTCTGCGTCACCCCAGGCAGCGTCAGGTTAGTGCCAGTAGCGCTAACACCCACGCGTGAAGCATACACCTCCCTTAGTAGTATAGTATCTGATCAGATCTATACTAGCGTCCCCAGCGGTTTAGGGTTCCCAAAAATGCAGTGTTAGCGGGATCAGCCCAGATACCTGCTAGCACCTGCGTTTTGCCCCTCCGTCCAGCCCAGGCCACCCAAGTGCAGTATCGATTGATCACTGTCACTTACAAAACACAACACACATAACGGCAGCGTTCGCAGAGACAGGCCTGATCCCTGCGACTCCAGTGCTGTAGGAGGTGATTTCACCACCACAGTAAAAAAAAACAACATATATGCCGAAGCATGGGGGCAGCAGGGGCGGAGGAGTGATTTTGCTCCTAATGCCGCATACATACGGTCGAAATTCCGACGGAGGCTTTCCCGTGGAAAAGTCCGACCGTGTGTACGCGGCATAACTTTTGCGGGATGATGCCCCGATGCTTCTGCATATATAAATGGTGCATGTATGCCCATCATTAGAAGTGGGTGAATGAAGGGAGGTATTCTAATGGTGGGCATACCCACCGATCAATCTCTTTTTTTCTTTCAGCCAACAGGCTGCATGAAAAAAAAGATTACAATACATGTCCAACAAGGACCAGCAACGTACTGGTATGTTGCTGGACTTTAAATGGTTATACCAGAATGATGCCTGCGGGTTTAGGTATCATCTTGGTATCATTCTTTTCAGCCAGCGGCCGGGTTTCATGTAAAAGCAATCCTAGTGGCTAATTAGCCTCTTGACTACTTTTACAAGCAGTGGGAGGGAATGTCCCCCCCGGATATAAAAAGCGCCATTGGGAAATTGGGAAAGCATTTTATCACACCGATCTTGGTGTGGTCAGATGCTTTGAGGGCAGAGGAATCATTCTTTCCAGCCAGCGGCCGGCTTTCATGTAAAAGCAATCCTAGCGGCTAATTAGCCTCTTGACTGCTTTTACAAGCAGTGGGAGGGAATGTCCCCCCCCGGATATAAAAAGCGCCTTTGGGAAATTGGGAAAGCATTTTATCACACCGATCTTGGTGTGGTCAGATGCTTTGAGGGCAGAGGAAAGATCTAGGGTCTAATAGACCCAATTTTTTTCAAAAAAAGAGTACCTGTCACTACCTATTGCTATCATAGGGGATATTTACATTCTCTGAGATAACAATAAAAATTATAAAAAAAAAAATGGAAGGAACAGTTTAAAAATAAAATAAAAAAGCAAAATTAATAATTCAAAAAAAAAAGCACCCCTGTCCCGCCCTGTTTTTGCGCAAAGGCGAACGCAAGCGTCGGTCTGGCGTCATATGTAAACAGCATCATGCATGTGATGTATCACCGCGAAGGTCAGATCGAGTGCAGTAATTTTAGCAGTAAACCTCCTCTGTAAATCTAATGTGGTAACCTGTAAAGGCTTTTAAAGGCTTTTAGAAATGTATGTAGTCTGTCGCCACTACGCGTTTGTGCGAAATTTTAAAGCATGTAGTGTTTGATATCCATGTACTTGGCCTAAGATCATCTTTTTAATTTCATCAAACATTTCGGCAATATAGTGTGTTTTAGTGCATTAAAATGAAAAAAAGTGTATTATTTCCCCAAAAAATGCGTTTGAAAAATCGCTGCGCAAATACTGTGTGGAAAAAAAAATGCAACACCCACCATTTTAATCTGTAGGGCCTTTGCTTTAAAAAAAATATATAATGTTTGGGGGTTCAACGTAATTTTTTGCAAAAAAAAAATACGTTTTCATGTAAACAAAAAGTGTCAGAAAGGGCTTTGTCTTCAAGTGGTTAGAAGAGTGGATGTAAGCTTCCTAATGTTGTGTATAAAATGCCAGGACAGTTCAAACCCCCCCCCAAATGACCCCATTTTGGAAAGTAGACACCCCAAGCTATTTGCTGAGAGGCATTTTGAGTCCATGGAATATTTTATATGTTGACACAAGTTGCGGAAAAAATTATTATTATTTTTTTTTTTGCACAAAGTTGTCACTAAAATATATATTGCTCAAACATGCCATGGGCATATGTGGAATTACACCCCAAAATACATTCTGTTGCTTCTCCTGAGTACGGGGATACCACATGTGTGAGACTTTTTGGGAGCCTAGCCGCGTACGGAACCCAAAAACCAAGCACCGCCTTCAGGCTTTCTAAGGGTGTAAATTTTGGATTTCACTCCTCACTGCCTATCACAGTTTCAGAGGCCATGGAATGCCCAGATGGCACAAACCCCCCCAAATGACCCTATTTTGGAAAGTAGACACCCCAAGCTATTTGCTGAGAGGTATGGTGAGTATTTTGCAGATATCACTTTTTGTCACAAAGTTTTGAAAATTGAAAAAAAAAAATATATATATATATTTTCTTTCTTTATTTTCAAAAACAAATGAGAGCTGTAAAATACCCACCATGCCTCTCAGCAAATAGCTTGGGGTGTCTACTTTCCAAAATGGGGTCATTTGGGGGGGTTTTGTGCTATTTTGGCATTTATGGCCTTCAAAACTGTGATGGGTAGTGAGGAGTGAAATCAAAAATTTGTTCCCTTAGAAATCCTGAAGGCGGTGCTTGGTTTTCGGGGTCCCGTACGCGGCTAGGCTCCTAAAAAGTCCCACACATGTGGTATCCCCGAACTCAGGAGAAACAGCAGAATGTATTTTGGGGTACAATTCCACATATAACCATGGCATGTGTGAGCAATATATCATTTAGTGACAACTTTTTGTAATTTTCTTTTTTTTGTTGTCATTATTCAATCACTTGGGACAAAAAAAAAATATTCAATGGGCTCAACACACCTCTCAGCAATTTCCTTGGGGTGTCTACTTTCCAAAATGGGGTCATTTGGGGGGGTTTTGTACTACCCTGCCATTTTAGCACCTCAAGAAATGAGATAGGCAGTCATAAATTAAAAGCTGTGTAAATTCCAGAAAATGTACCCTAGTTTGTAGACGCTATAACTTTTGCGCAAACCAATAAATATACGCTTATTGACATTTTTTTTACTAAAGACATGTGGCTGAATACATTTTGGCCTAAATGTATGACTAAAATTTAGTTGATTCGATTTTTCTTATAACAAAAAGTAGAAAATATCATTTTTTTTCAAAATGTTCGGTCTTTTTCTGTTTATATCGCAAAAAAAAAAATTGCAGAGGCAATCAAATACCATTAAAAGAAAGCTCTATTTGTGGGAAGAAAAGGATGCAAATTTAGTTTGGGTACAACATTGCCTGTCCGCACAATTTCCAGTTAAAGCAGCACAGTGCCAAATTGTGAAAACACCTCTGGTCATTAAGCTGCGTAGTAGTTCGGGGCTTAAGTGGTTAAGGGTGTGCACACTTATGCAACCATATTATTTTATTTTTTTATTTTTACTTCCCTCTATCTAAAATATTTCAGTTTGTTGTTCAACTGAGTTGTACAGTTTATAGATCACAATAAAGGAGGAAAAAGTTTATCTTTGTCTCATTTTTTTACATCACAGAAACCTGACATTTTAACAGGGGCGTGTAGACTTTTTATATCCACTGTATATATAAAAAAAGGCATTTCTTGTCACTTTTTGTCTCAGTGATAATGGTCACCAGGACAATTAGAGAGGATGAATCTCCCCAACATAGGCACAAATAGCAGTAGAAACTCCACAGGGGTTCTAATCCTTTGTGGGAACAGTTTGGGGATGGCCCCTTTATGTTCCAACATGACTGCGCACCAATTCACAAAGCAAGGTCCATAAAGACATAGATGAGTGAGTTTGGGGTGGAGGAACATGACTGGCCTGCACATAGTCATGACCTCAACCCGATAGAACACCTTTGGGATGAATTAGAGCACACACTGCGAGCCTCGTCCACATCAGTGCCTGACCTCACAAATGTGCTTCTGGAAGAATGGTCAAACATTCCCATAGACACACTCCTAAACTTTGTGGACAGCCTTCCCAGAAAAGTTGAAGCTGTTATAGCTGCAAAGGGTGAGCCAACTCAATATTGAACCCTACAGACTAAGACTGGGATGCCATTAAATTTCATGTGCGTGTAAAGGCAGGTGTCCCAATACTTTTGGTAATATAGTGTATATATCAGAAAAAAGGGGCAGACTCGATGGACCACTGGGTCTTTTTTCTTCCCCCGCTTTTCTGTGTATTTATGTTTCTATGTTAATTGAAAGAACTGCAATGATTACAAATTTTTCCAACTAAGATATATTTTTTACACTAAACTTATAAAAGCTGATATGTGAACCTTGACTAGCACTGTTCTAAATACCATTTTCTTTATGAACCAAATTTGAAGAACATACTAAAAAGAAAAATAGTAAATTGTGTTCCAATCTAACATTGTTTTTCTAGTATGCAGTAATGTAAATGAGCAAATGGATAAAGAACACATTTTGGGGTTGATTTCAAAAGTGAACATGCCCAACTCTCTTTAATCAAAGTAACTTTTCATCTTGCTTAGTAAATAAGAGAAAGCTATGTGGAAATAATAGCCAATCATATGAAAGGAATTAAACAAAAAAGGATATTTGCTCACACATGATTGGATGATTGAAGCCAGCAAAGATTCACCTTATTTACTTAGCTAAGTGTAAATTTTCAGTCCCCTCAAAATAACTCAACACACAGCCATTAATGTCTAAACCACTGGCAAAAAAAGTGAGTATACCCCTAAGTGAAAATGTCTAAATTGGGCCCAATTAGCCATTTTCCCTCCCCGATGTCATGTGTGACTTATTAGTGTTACAAGGTCTCAGGTGTGAATGGGGAACAATTGTGTTAAATTTTGTGTTATCGCTCTCACGCTCTCATACTGGTCACTGGAAGTTCAACATGGCACTTCATGGCAAAGTACTCTCTGAGGATCTGAAAAAAAATATTGTTGCTCTACATAAAGATAGCCTAGGCTATAAGAAGATTGTCAAGACCCTGAAAATGAGTTGCAGCACGGTGGCCAAGACCATACAGCGGTTTAACAGGACAGGTTCCACTCAGAACAGGCCTTGCTTTGGTCAACCAAAGAAGTTGAGTACATGTGCTCAGCATCATATCCAGAGGTTGTCTTTGGGGAAAAGATGTATGAGTGCTGCCAGCATTGCTGCAGAGGTTGAAGGGGTGGGGGGTCAGCCTGTCAGTGCTCAGACCATATACTGCACACTGCATTAAATTGGTCTGCATGGCTGTTATTCCAGAAGGAAGCCTCTTCTAAAGATGATGCACAAGAAAGCCTGCAAATGGTTTGCTGAAAACAAGCAGACTAAGGACATGGATCACTGGAACCATGTCCTGTGGTCTGATGGGACCAAGATAAATGTATTTGGTTCAGATGGTGTCAAGCGTGTGTGGCGGCAACCAGGTGAGGAGTACAAAGACAAGTGTGTCTTGCCTACAGTCAAGCATTGTGGTGGGAGTGTCATGGTATGGGGCTGCATGAGAGCTACAGTTCATTGAGGGAACCATGAATGCCAACATGTACTGTGACATACTGAAGCAGAGCATGATCCCTCTCCCTTTGGAGACTGGGCCACAGGGCAGTATTCCAACATGATAACGACCCCAAACCAACTCCAAGATGACCCCTGCCTTGCTAAAAAAGCTGAGGGTAAAGGTGATGGACTGGCTAAGCATGTCTCCAGACCTAAACGCTATTGAGCATATGTGGGGCATCCTCAAATGAAAGGTGGAGGAGCAAAGGTCTCTAACATCCACCAGCTCCGTGATGTCATCAAGGAGGAGTGGAAGAGGACTCCAGTGGCAACCTGTGAAGCTCTGGTGAACTCCATGCCCAAAAGGGTTAAGGCAGTGCTGGAAAATAATGGTGGCCATACAAAATATTGACACTTTGGGCCCAATTTGGACATTTTCACTTAGGGGTGTACTCACTTTTGTTGCCAGCGGTTTAGACATTAATGGCTGTCTGTTGAGTTATTTTGAGGGGACTGCAAATTCACACTGTTATACAAGCTGTACACTCACTACTTTACATTGTAGCAAAGTGTAATTTCTTCAGTGTTGTCACATTAAAAGTTATAATAAAATATTTACAAAAATGTGAGGGGTGTACTCACTTTTGTGAGATACTGTATATACAGTGGGGAGAACAAGTATTTGATACATGCCGATTTTGCAAATTAATTACTTAAAAATCATACAATGTGATTTTCTGGATTTTTGTTTTAGATTCCATCTCTCACAGTTGAAGATTGTCTATGATAAAAATTACAGACCTCTACATGCTTTGTAAGTAGGAAAACCTGCAAGATCGGCAGTGTATCAAATACTTATTCTCCCCACTGTATATGAGTGTAGATCTATGCTTGCCCCAAGTATGTTTGAATTCACTTACTGTTGTCAGACTCACTACTTCTGCTGAAAGTCTTTTCCAAGCATCAACTACTCTTTCAGTAAAATACTACTGTCTAAGATTAGTTTTGAACTTTCCTCATGCAAGTTTAAGGTCATGTCCCTGTGTTCTTGATCTTAAGTGCCGGTTCACACTACAGCGACTTGGGATCCGACTTGTCGGACCTCAAGTTGCCCCAAGTCATTGGACATAAGAAATTCCATTGAAGTGAATGAGAGCCGTCTTAATGTACACTACTGAAGTTGCTCCGACTTCAGAAAAGGTTCCTGTACTACTTCAAGGCGACTTCTAGGCAACTTGAACCCATAGATTTCAATGGAAGTTGCCTCCAAGTCGGATCTCCATCTTAACTGACTTTAATTTGCGTTGTAAGTTGCTCAAGTCACGCTGAAGTCGTGCTGAAGTCACGCTGAAGTCGCCTCCAAATCGCCTTGCAAATTCGCGCTGTAAGTCGGGTTGCCCCTGTGTGAACCGGCACTAACTGCATAGTAAAATACTGCCCTCCGGAACCCCTTGATGTATTTAAAGTTTTCATTTATGTCTTCTCTTTCCCTTCTTTCCTCCAGATTGTACATACTAAGTTCCTGAAGTCCTCCTGATATGTTTTATCCCCCAAACCTTTCACCATTTTAGTTGCCCGTCGCTAGGCTTATGCTCTTAATCATGTTTTGGGGAAAACAGAATATTGCTCAATTTTTATATTGATCATAAATTTATTTGCAAAATATGGGGAAATATCACATTTCCAAAAGTTAGGTTAGCTAGAGTATTATAGAGAGTTCATTTGTACACAACAATAAAATATAGCAAGTATGGTGGCTTAAAAATGAAAAGAATTAGCTAGCATTATGCTGGAATTGTGATGTAAATCTTTTTACTATTTGGTAGAATTTTGGTAACAGAAAGCTTAATAAACATTAATGCAATTTGAAACAGAATCAAAACAGGCATAACATGCTAACAAATCTGCCAGGAATGTGCGTGTCTGAAAGAATATTGGATTTAGAAGAAATAGCTGTTTCCATGGGGATACTTTCCTGCTCGAGAAAGGCTTGCAGTGACTTTTCCTGCATGTATCTCATTAAACCGAAGACGGAGATTGTCATGTGCTATGCATTTCAGTGCTATTATTTACCTTGCTAAAAATGTCCCTAACACTTTTCACCATATGAAAAATTAATTGACATGAAACCTGTAAAACAGTTTGTCTTGTAAGAAGAGCACAAACGACAAAATAATAGCATGTGTGAAATTAAAGTGAATGCCAATAAAGACATGTTTTTCTGCTTCATTCTTTAAAGAAATTAAAACAGGGATGACGTACTATTCAAATGTGTCATGAAATAGTCCACCTGCCATATGTTATCGGCTATAAATACTCAAGGACCAGATCCAACTAAGCAATTCTATCATGCAAAGATTTTCAAGAGCACTGATTCTCCTAAAATTGCTGTGTTGATAATGTTGTGTTAATAACCCTTTTATTCTATCTAGATATCCCGACCCAGTACTGAGCCTACTTTTTCAGAGCACTTATCATTTTAAAACATGCCTAGCTTATATAATGCTACTTCCTATCTGACAATTAGTCCTTTTGACAAGCAGTAATTTATAAAGGCTGTATTCTGTAAGATGTACAAAATGAAATATCATCTGTTTTGTTCAATATTTTTATTGAGGTTTACATAAGATATATACGAAAGTTTCCCCTCAAGGGCAGGACTTTTTAGGCATAGATTGTAACACCACTAGGGTAAAATAGTAAGTAATTTATTATACATAAATAGAAACAAACAAAAAATACATAATGGGTATAATACAAAAGGACAGGGATTCATAAAATGAAACGGGTTGTCAATTAATCATACAAATTGCATTGCATGCATGGACCAAACCATGCATATAATGCTATATTATGAACATGTGAGGCACAATAATGATTGTATACATCAGATCCTACGCGTTACGGAGAAAACTCCTTCTTCAGGAAAAATCCAATATATGATTTAGATTGTAATATAGACAACCATGCATCAAGGCTCAAGGCAGGTGACACCACAGGACTGGCAGGTCACATAGAAAAAAGGACTGGTAGTCAGGGAGAGGGTTGGGGATAAAGCCAAGGAAGGGTGTGTGAAAAAAGTCCACACAGGAAGTCTCCGGAGGTCAAACTAGGACCGCGTAAGACTCTCAGACAGTGCTGTGTAGCTTTGGGGGGAGGGAAAGATGGATCAACAAGGAATGGTGGATGGATTGTTTTCCAGGCCAGCGGGAGGTTGTTTATACAGCAAGGCAAGGGTTAAAAAGCCGCATCACAGGATAGACTGTAAGCTCCAGAGGGGAAGAAAGGCCCCAGAATTGCACCACTGATCCGGCAGTCAAATTTGGGAATCACCTTAGAGTCTTGATCTGTGTGAACACATGTACGCTCTCTCCCCACCGGCCACAGCACTATAAGAAAAACATAAGAAAAACAAAGAAGTGTATAGATGTATACATGGGATATAAATAATGCCCATAGAATCAGATATATGCTTACATATCAATGGGTATATACAAAAAAGAATAAGGACACTTAACAATTAGTGTAACAAATTGATTAAAAGAACTAGAGCAAGAACCCCTAATCGTTTGGTGAACACAGTGTATCGTGCCTCCAGCCCACCCATCCACCCCTAATGGGTTCAGACTGTGAATGAAATATCATCTTTCAAGTTCTGCTAAGATATATATTTGTTACTGTTATCGCTGTATGCAACTTGTTAGGTATTGTTGAGTTTGAGTTCACAGATTTTTCGGTTGTCTAACCTTCTCATTGTTCTGGTGTTTGGTTTAACTGTGATGTCATTGTTGGTGTAGTTGGTTATTGGGGAGGCCTCAGCACATGGCACAGGTTAGTGGAAGCCTCCACAAGAAGATCCATGCAAAGAATAACCCAGATGTCCAAGGGTGGTAAATAGTGATGAGTCAAATGAACCTGGGCTTGGTTCAGGGTGGCTTGGAGAACTTTACATAATTTGGGTGCCAAGTCTAAACACAATTGAAGTCAACAGGAGCAGAATCTTAGGAATCAGTAATAGCCAATTTCTAGGCTAATAGGCAAGGGATTGTCAAACAAATGGCATAGAGAGTTGGGTACTGCTC
The DNA here is from genome assembly GCA_029206835.1 of Rana muscosa. Lineage (NCBI taxonomy): Eukaryota > Metazoa > Chordata > Amphibia > Anura > Ranidae > Rana > Rana muscosa. The sequence goes on along the minus strand of CM055122.1, from coordinate 102,717,859 downwards.
TTGGGGATATGTACCAAAGCACATGATCAGAAAATCGGATGAAATATACAGATTACAAAGTGTTCGTGCGATAATCTGATTAGTACAGTATCACAACAATTCATGTGAAATTATCCGAAGGGTCAACCACAAAAAAAAATTCTCGTATGATACCAGAATGTAAGATTTTTGTTTAACCAGTACAGTTTTCTTCCAAAAAAAAAAACGGAAAACCAAGACCACGCTTGCTTGAAAACTAAAGAATACATTGCAATACAACACATTACATCACTTCTGAAGTTGTATTATGTGATATGAGAATTTTCGTAACTTTAGTAACTTCTTCATTTTCGATATGAGACTATCATGCAAAATCATTCATCCGATATTCTCATTGCATGTATGAGACTTAAGTTTGGTAGAGAGCAGAAATTTTAATAATGCTTAAAGTGCAACATTAAAAAGGCTTTTTTTTTTTAATTACCATGTTTGGTTGAAGCCCTAACTTGCCCATGAAGTGACCTACCTGTACAATGGATACAGGCTACTACAGAAAAACTGACATTTACAAAGAAAAATGCTGTTTAAATTGCTGGTAAATGACAGTTCCTGGCTGCTGGAAATGGGGTTTCCCTTAATCTATACCAGATCCTTAGCCTAGCTGAAGGTCTTGTATAAAAGTTAATGGGAGAACCCACACAAAAAGCATTATGGGATTCCCTCTAAAAATGAATGCTAGACCCTTATCCTCGGTGAGGGTCTGGTATAGATGTCAAACACCACCCAAAGAATAAAATAATGCATAGGGCCCCCCAATTCCATTTCAGACCCTTAGGGTCTGGTCTGGCTTTTAAGGGGTAACCTCATGCAAAAAAACTATGAAAAAAAGTGTAAGGTCCTCCCAAACCCATACGAGACCTTCATTTGCTCTCCATCTCATACCCCTACTCATTCACGAAAAAAGTAAACAATATATCAACACACAGACACTTTTTGACAATCCTTCATTAAAAGTCTCAAAATGTAAATCCAACATCATTCATGTTGTCCAGTAATGCAGATTCTCAAAAACTATGATTAACCCTTTGCTGGCAAGGGTGATATCTTGGTCACCCCTGCAGCTGCAGCAAGGATCTACATATCATTTTTTAGGGCTGGTGTTTTCAAGGGATTACTTTTACAGGCAGCGGAAGGGGGTCCCAGTAAGGATGCGCCCTGCAGCATCTGGTTCCTGGGACACAGTGAGAGGAACTGATGTTGTTCCTCCCATTATGTGACATCAGAAACTGGAAGTAAGGAGGATTTCATCAATTCTGGTTTCGGTCTCATGTAAACAAGCCGTCTCATGTAAACAAAGCTTGAACAGCTTTGGAGGGCAGAGGAGAGATCTGGGGTCTAATAGACCCCAGTTTTCTCCATAAAGAAGACCTATCAAAGACCATACTCTCACAAGGGATGTTTTTCATCCCTACTGTTAGCAATAAAAAAGATTGAAAAAAAGAAATAAAGATACAGTGTCATTTTTTTAAATACATTTAAATTTAAATAAAATAAATAATAAAATTTTAAAAATCTTAAATCACCCCCGTCATCCCCTTTGTTTACATTTCTCTGTGGGGCTGGAGAGCTGTCATTTGCAGCCAGGGAGCAACATGATCAACATGTTGGCAGTTTTTTTCTTTTGGTGGAGTAAATGTCACTTTTGCTAATCCTACAACTGTACCACCTCATATGCAGGTTTAGGGCATCTCCCAAGCATATTATTTAAAGAAATTGCATATTTTTGTCTTATTGTTTTATTTTATGTTGTTCTTTAAGCTGCAATAAATGACCCGCTCCCCAATGAACGATACTTTAAAAAAAACAATTTTCATAGGTACATGGCCTTTTTACCAAAAGTTTGCAGGTCTAAGAAAGAATACAAGACTTTCATAGACTTTGGCCAGTATGTTAAATTTTTACAGATTTCGGACTGGGTTTGTGAATCCTCACATGAATTAAGCACAGGCCAGTTCATTCATTACTAGTGGTAAACAGTGGAATTTGTTTATGGGTCATTTCTCAGAGCCAATCCTGCATCTTAGCCGAAGCAGGGATTTTTCTTTAGCATGCAACTACGGTTGTTCTTGAACTGCTTTCGAAACTCCGTTAAATTTTACCTAGCAATGTAATTGGTTCACAGAGATTTTGTTTTAACATATCCTCTGGTCGTAATGGAGTTGATTACGGTAATCCTATCGCTAAAATGCATAATGGTGTGATCATTAAATCTCGTGAAAAAAAAAGTATGAAAAAAATGTGGAGTCATGGGGAATAGGTCAGGTTATTGTTTCATTTTGTAAAAATATAAAACAACAATTCTGATTGGCTGCAATGTGGATTATCTCAAATGAATTTTCAAAATTTCTTTCCTCCAGTGCGATTTTTTTTTTTACCAAGAATATGTAGAAGAATATGTATCGGCCTAAACTGAGGAAAAAAAAAAAATTTTTAGATATTTTTTGGGGATATTTATTATAGCAAAAAGTAAAAATATAGCTTTTTTTCAAAATTGTTGCTCTATTTTTGTTTATAGCGCAAAAAATAAAAATCGCAGAGGTGATCAAATACCACCAAAATAAATCTCTATTTGTGGGGGAAAAAAAGGATGTAAATTTGGTTTGGGAGCCACGTCGCACAAACGCAAAATTGTCAGTTAAAGAGACGCAGTGCCGAATCGCAAAAAGTGGCCCGGTCATTTGGCAGCCAAATCCTCCGGGGCTGAAGTGGTTAAAGCAGTATTATGCCCAAAAAGCAAATATTTATTATATTGCAGCTTACCAATTTTTGTGATGGCTGTATTAGTTTCCTTTTTAGTCTTTTTTTCTCCTATTTTCATCTGGCGATCAAGCCTGTTGTTTTTCAACAGAAAAGTTCTCTTGCAGTTACAGGGATGAGACAGACCATTTAACACTGGTAGGAGTGTATAAAATGATCAGCTTTTATTTATTTATGTAAAACTTTTATACCAAAAGGAAACAGCTGTTTGCTGTAATTGATTATAAAGTATAAGCTGGAGGTCAGCTTCAATTTGTTTCTGTATTTAAATCTGCTAGTACTTTTAGCACCCCCATGTTGACAATGCTGCTGTCCAAATCTGCCCCCCCTGTGCCCATTGATCCAAAGTGGTGTCTGTATAATACAGGAGGTGTGTTACTGGCCACTTGGCCAGATCACCAGGTGAAAACAGAAAAGAAAAAGCCAAAAAACAAAAACAAAAAAAAATCAAGCTTCAAAATATAATATTTTTGGTTTAGGGTTTTTCGGCTTTTGTTGATTACGTCCTGTGTAACCTAGACATCTCATGTTTTAAATGAACCATTGTTTCATTTTTATATTTTTTTCCTTATACAAGTGCTTACCATAATGCAACAGAAAAGGTGTATTATCTTACTGCTATTTGATGCTTTGCTACTACTTTAATGTGTAAAATATAGAGTAGTATTACATATTTTTATGCGTAGTTCCAGCAGGAGTATTATAGGTTGCCAGTTGCCCATAATAGAGAAGATTCTTTACGGCAAGATATAAAATCAACCTTTGTATCCAGACCTCTGAACTTGCTGCATCAACTCTTCCCTAGGATATAGCTGAGATTTAAACTCTGTGATTCCCTCGCCGTAGTTATTTTGCTGAAATGTATGTTGCATTAGCTTTCTAGTGTAATTTGAACCTGAACATTGGCTGTAGCCCTCTGGGTTCTGTAGAGTGTGTGTTTTGATATGTTGAATTATATGGTATTAGATAGTGATGGACCTGAGCAAACCGTTTGATGTCTCTTGTCAAATAGCTCGCAGTGAGCTGAATCTACGTTTCCTCTAGATAATTGTATTTACAAATTATGGTTGTGCATTAAGTGCCTGGCTTTCAGAATCCCAGTCCTCTGATACTAAGTTCAGCATGCTATCATTTATTTCAAAATATACATTATGCCACAGCAATCCGACTGTAATAAAGTGGTGTGTGGGTATACAATAGCACTAAACAGATTCTTAAACTGAATATTTTTAGGGCTTCATTATAAATGAACTCTTGTCTAAATATTGATTTTCACTATAAACACTGTATGTTTCTGAAAATAGAATAATTGGAGTTGAGAACTAATCTTTTGCACTTCAAGTAAATGGTAATTTCAATTTAGAAACAAGAACAGGACATCATTATAAATATTTTTTTTTTTTTAATTATGTGCTCCATACTAATTACGAGACCATCAACACTACTTTCTGCACCAATGAGGCCACCAGCAAAAAGAAGGGGAGAAGGACCTCAATCTTCATGAGACCAGACAGAAGACACCAGAAAAAAAAAGAAAGTATGCTGAAAATTTTGTATTTACTGTAAAAGGGAATGTATACTGTATCCAATAATCAATTTTATTCAACAATTATGAAAGCTAGCAGTCTGTAATGTACTGTATTGTGTATACAAGTATGCTGCTATTGCACACAGACAACAATGACATCAGGATAAGTAGTGCAATGCCGCTCTTCCCCTAGCATGAAGACTAGTTTTGTTGCTCTGTTAGGCTGCATTCACACCTGAGCGTTTTGTCACCTGAAGCCTGAAGCTACAAAACGCTAGAGGGGAAAAAATCCATTATTCTCTATGGAGATGGTTCACATCTCCACTCCAAAATGCCTGAAGCCGAACGCCTGAAGCTCAAACAAGTTCAGGACCCTTTTTTGTTGCGCGAATCGGGCAGATTTGGGCGTTTTTCTGCTTTTTACATTGGTGACCCGTGGGCCTGTACAAAATCGTGGCAAAAACGTGGCAAAAAACGCCGCAAAATCGTGGTAAAATTGCGCGACTTTCTGCCTGAAAACGCTATGTTCAGGTGTGAATGGGGCCTTACTGTACTTGTGAATGCCATCATTGTTGCCATTAAATTGCAATAGTGCGGCGGTTCGCTCAGGAGTCATGTTGGTCCCCAGTGCAACCTCTATGGGGGAACCCCAATCTGGCCCACTTTAGAACGGTCCCGGACCCCCAGGTCTGGTCTAAGTTCGGTATTAAAACTCTGCGGGACATAATGCCAGATGGTACGCTGCTAACATTTGCTCAGCTCCGTCGGGCACTTCACTTGTCAGGATGGATGTTCTTCAGGTATCTCCAGCTCCAACATGCTGCCAGAGCACAGTTCCCCTCCAGGCCCCTCCTCCAACAAGAACCTGTTGAGACTGTTCTGTCACAGGACAGGCTTCAGAAGCCGCTTTCTGTACTATATGGAACCCTGCTTAGGACTGATTCCCCTAAAATTGAACGGCTGTGGGATCTCTGGAAGGCTGATATACCTTCCCTGGACAGGGAGGATTGGTAGGACTCGTTAGAGCAATGCCCTAATCTCATCACGAGACAAGTTGGTTCAAGTGAAACTACTGCATAGGGTGTATTACACACCAGTCAGGCTCAACAAAATGTATCCAGCCAGGGACCCCCATTGTCCACGTTGCCTAACCCAGCTGGGTTCTTTCCTTCATATGCTCTGGGACTGCCCCAAAATACAGGCCTTCTGGCGGGAGGTGTTTGAGCTGGTTAATACTAAATTGGATTTGTCGCTCCCCATATCACTAGAGCTGGCTCTTCTGGGGATCCCTGACGATGACCAACAGTCCCATCACAGTAAACTGCTACTTTCATATTTACTGTTTTACGCCAAAACAATTATCATCTGCAAATGGTCCTCTCCTTCTCTGCCTACTGTATCCTCCTGGCTATCTATGATTGATGCTGCATTGCCACTGTATAAGTTAACCTATACAAGTCGCGGGTGCCCCTGGAAGTTTGATAAGGTTTGGCAGTTGTGGATGTCGCCATAAGTGGGGGTGTCTTGACTGCTCCTTGGTGCGATGCCTCCCGGCCCAGGTTCCTGTCCCCCACCCCCCTTATATACCTCTTACCCACAAATGGTGCTTAGCCTGGCGGTTATGACTTGAATCTATTTTGCCCCTATTACTTTACTTTTCCCCTATTAATGTACCTGTTCCGTCTTTTGCCACTCCTTCTGATATATTTCGTTGGTTATAGGTGAATTTATATATGTGCTTACTGTAATGTCATGTCATGTTCGGCAACTTCTGCCGTGTTTTTTTTTTTCTGTGATTTATCCTTTACTAAAGAACACCTGATTGTTAAAAAAAATAAAAAAATTGCAATAGTGGTTCACTGCCATTGATGCACACCACAAACCGTTGGATGAATTAAAGAGGTGGATAAACACAACACTTTATTTCCTTACACAGAGACTTAAAACCTTTAGCATAAATGACAACATTGGAACTCTGTATCATGCACTAGGAGTATTATTACGGTATATTACGGTATATATATATATATATGGAAAATGTAGTATTTTTATAATATATTAAAAACCATTGGTGTGCACAGCCTATCGCATTAATTACATTTTTGTAGAGTGGGAGTTGCTGCCCACATCCCTAAATTTGATAGTACAAAAAAAGATTCCTCTATGGGACTTTGAGAGGCAGAAACTCCTTAGTATTTGTAAAGAAATATAGCATGATAAAATCAAAATTGGATGCATTTACAGCTGCAGTGCAATATCAAAACATTATACAAACAACCACTGGACTCTGTCGGTATGTAGATGAGACAGCCTATCACATTAGGGTGTGCAGTCCAGAGCACAAACACACATGCATGTATATCAGCAGAGCAGTGGACGGTGTCATTGGAGAAAAGATTGGTGTCAGCAGAACAGTGGACGGACGGTGTCAGTAGATTTTTATTTTTATTATTACTAAATTATTTTTTTAAATTGGAGACCCGTTAGGGGGGCTTCGCTAAAACATCAAGGGTCTAAACAGACCCCTAAAGTCTTACTTTTGAGACAGAGAAAGAAACTGAGGGCAGAAATTCTCCATTCCTTTTTTCTGCAGGCCAACAGTAAACATTGTTTACTATGCTTCAGATAAGAATGAAGACAGAAGTGATTGGTACAGATCACGCTCTGTGTCATTCAGAAAAGGAAGGGGGCGGTTAATGAAATATTTACCAGCCCCTTCCCCACTCCTGAGAGGAGAGGAGGGAAGCTGGCAGCAACGAGAGAGGAAACGGGAAGCAGGGGGAATCTTTACTGCATGAGGTGATTAGGGTGTGCCCAGGCACACCGGGCACAACCTGTGTACACACCTATATTAAAAACTAAAATTTTTCCCCATTTTCAGTCCATGTGATGAGTGGCTATCAGGACAACATGAGTGGGTTTATTTCCCCAGCTTGGTCACAGCAAAGAAGGCCTGATCAGGTTGCTTACTCTTCCACACCGTATGAAAAAAAATGTGGCTAAAGAAACACTTTAATTAGTGATGAGCCGAACACCCCCGGGTTCGGTTCGCACCAGAACCCGCGAACGGACCGAAAGTTCGCACGAACATTAGAACCCTATTAAATACAATGGATGCGAACGTTCGGATTCTAAAGTGCTAATTATAACGACTATTATCCATGTTATTGTCCGAAACAGAGTTTCGGAACCCGGCTTCTGCACCAGGGGACATGTATCAATGCAAAAAGAAGTTTTAAAAACGGACGTTTTCCGGGAGCAGTCATTTTAATGATGCATAAAGTGAAAAAAAAAAGTCAAATATTCCTTTAAAATTGTACCTGGGGGGTGTCTAAAGTATGCCTGTGAAGTGCCACGTGTTTCCCGTGTTTAGAACTGTCCCTGCACAAAATAACATTTCTAAAGGGAAAAAAGTCATTTAAAACTGCTTGCGGCTTTAATGCAATGTCTGGTCCCGGTAATATGGATGAAAATCTTTAGGAAAAATGGCATAGCTACCCCATCAGCCCCCCTCCCCCCTACCCCAGCCCATTACCAGCCCCTTTGGGTCTTGTATCGATATTAAGGGGAACCCCGCACACAAAATAAAAAAGGACCTATATACTCTGAACAGCCGTATACAGGCGGTGCATACAAGACAGGGACTGTAGGTTTGTTCTTATGTAGAATCTGTTTATAATTTTGAACAGCTGCATTGTTTAAGTGGAGCTCCATGGCAAATCCTTTTTTTTTTAGCTTTTTGTAAAACATAGGGAACGGTTATCACCCCTGTCACATTTTTTTTGCTGTCTGTGCCCCTGTTCAGAACATTTCACCTCACTTTGCGTCCCAATGACAACTGTTTTTGAAATGTGGTGTTTTTATTGAAACAAGGATTGGTGATAAAGCATCAGTAGAGAGGAGACACCTTTCTCCCATATTAATTCTTAAAGGAGAGAATTTTCCTTCCAAGGGGTAGATTTCCTCTCACTTCCTGTTGTCTTCTTCCGTTTGCAAGTAGTAGTAGTTTGTAAGTTGGATGTTTGAAAGTAGGGACCTTCCGTTTATACTCTGCAGAAATTGGCCCCTTAGGTGTTGGTGTTGGCACAACACTGAAAGCACTCACAGTTATTCTTGGTGGGTGCTGGAACGCCCTGCTGTCAAGTATAATATCAGGAATTGTAATAACATATAATTGTTGATCAGTGGTAGTAAAAATTGGGCCTTTGATGGTGGTGCTGGTGCCACAACACTGTAAGGCCTGACAGTTACTCTTGGTGGGCGCAGCAATGGTCCCTGCTGTGAATTATTAGATCAATAATTATAATTGCATGCCCCTGTTGAACAGGGGCTGAAAAATTGGGCCTTTGGTGGTGGTGGTGGTGGTGATAGTGGTGCTGGTGCCACAACACTGTAAGGCCTGACAGTTACTCTTGGTGGGCGCAGCAGTGGTCCCTGCTGTGAATTATTAGATCAATAATTATAATTGCATGCCCCTGTTGAACAGGGGCTGAAAAATTGGGCCTTTGGTGGTGGTGGTGATGGTGGTGCTGGTGCCACAACACTGTAAGGCCTGACAGTTACTCTTGGTGGGCGCAGCAATGGTCCCTGCTGTGAATTATTAGATCAATAATTATAATTGCATGCCCCTGTTGAACAGGGGCTGAAAAAATTGGGCCTTAGGCACTGGTGGCACAACACTGCAACCCCTCACAGATACTGTACTTGGAGCACAGCAATGAGGCCTGTTGCAAAGTATTGCATCAAAAATTTTAATTACACGCCCCTGTTAAACAGGGGCTGAAAAATTGGGCCTTAGCCACTGGTGGCGTCACCCATAAACCAAAATGATCTTCCAAGCTATCATCGTTAATCGTATCATTGAGGAGGAGGAGGAGGATAGCCAGTCAACATAACAGCACAGGCACTCAGCATCAGCATCAGTCTTGAAGGGATGTGACATTTTAAAATCAATTAGTCTGTTATATCAGCATCTGGTGTGTGGTAGCTGGTGGTGATCCAAGACTGGTTCATCTTGATGAAAGTCAGTCGATCAACCGAGTCGGTGGACAGGCGCACCCTGTGATCCGTGACAAATCCTCCAGCAGCACTGAATGTGCGTTCTGAAAGAACGCTGGATGCAGGACAGGCCAGTAGCTCAATTGCATACTGTGCAAGCTCTGGCCAGTGATCCATCCTCAAGACCCAGTAAGCCAGAGGATTTTCGGTGGGGAAGGTGTCCAAGTCTGAACTTGCCCCTAGGTATTCCTGGACCATGTATATCAGACGCTGGCGATGGTTGCTGGAACCGATCATACTTTGGGGCTGCGGACTAAAGAATTGTCTGAACGCATCGGTCAGACGGCCACCTTCCCCACCGCTCCTTCTTTGACTGCCCGAAGCCTCAGCAACTCGTTGTCCAGGACCAGGAGTTTGTAACCTCACAGTCTCTGGGAACGCGTTGCACAGACCTTTCTGCAAGGCCTCCCGGAGTTGTCTCATCCTCTGCTCCCTCTGCGACGGTACGATAAGGTCCGCAACCTTACCCTTGTACCGTGGATCAAGGAGAGTAGCCAGCCAGTAATGGTCCCTCTCCTTGATCCGAAGAATACGAGGATCCTTCCGCAGACTTTGCAGGATCAGGGAGGCCATGCAGCGTAGGTTAGCTGAGGCATTCAGTCCGGAGTCCTCTGGGTCACTAAGGACGACATTATCCGCAGCCACCTCCTCCCAGCCACGTACAAGCCCACTGGTTTCTTGGGACTGTAAATCATCCCTAAAAGACTGCTGCTGATGATGCTGAGTGCCAGCCTCCACCTCCATGCTGACACAATCCTCCTCCTCCTCCTCCTCCTCTTCCTGTGCGATGGGTGGGACAGAAGGAACACTGTCTGGGTAAAGGGGGCCTTGAGAGGCAAGGAAGTCCTCCTCTTCCTGCCTCTGTTCTGCCTCAAGTGCCCTGTCCATTATTCCACGCAGCGTGTGCTCCAACAGGTGGACAAGAGGTACAGTGTCACTGATGCATGCACTGTCACTGCTCACCATCCTTGTGGCCTCCTCAAATGGTGCCAGGACAGTGCATGCATCCCTGATCATGCCCCACTGGCGTGGTGAAAAAACCCGAGCTCCCCTGACCCTGTCCTGGTGCCGTAGTCGCACAGGTACTCATTGATGGCCCTCTGCTGCGTGTGCAGCCGCTGCAGCATGGCCAACGTTGAGTTCCACCTGGTGGGCATGTCACATATAAGGCGGTTCTTGGGCAGGTTCAACTCCTTTTGAAGCTCAGCCAGGTGAGCACTGGCATTATAAGATCTGTGGAAATGCACACAGACTTTCCTGGCCTGCCTCAGGACATCCTGTAAGCCCGGGTACCTGCCCAAGAACCGCTGCACCACCAGGTTAAGGACGTGAGCCATACAGGGCACATGGGTCAGTTGTCCCTGTCGGAGGGCGGAGAGGAGGTTGGTGCCATTGTCGCAAACCACCATTCCTGGCTTAAGCTGGCGTGGCGTCAACCACCTCTCGGCCTGCCCCTGCAGAGCAGGCAGGACCTCTGCCCCAGTGTGGCTCCTGTCCCCCAAACACACCAGCGCAAGCACGGCATGGCATCTTTTTGCCTGCGTACTTGCGTAGCCCCTTGAACGCCTACGGAGCACCGCTGGTTCCGAGGACAAACCACAGGAAGAGGCCATGGAGGAAGAAGAAGAGGAGGGGGTGGAGGAGAGAGGTGTGTCACAACCAGTAGTAGCATTTTGGAGGCGTGGCGGTGGAACAACCTCCAACACTACTGCACCTTGTCCTGCATCCTTCCCAGCTGCCAAAAGAGTGACCCAATGGGCCGTGAAAGAAAGGTAACGTCCCTGTCCATGCCTGCTGGACCATGAGTCAGCGGTAATATGCACCTTACCGCTGACCGCCCTGTCCAGCGAGGCCAAGACATTGCCTTCCACATGCCTGTAGAGAGCCGGAATAGCCTTCCGTGCGAAAAAGTGGCGTTTGGGAACCTGCCACTGAGGAACCGCACATTGCACAAACTCACGGAAGGGGGCCGAGTCTACCAACTGAAAAGGCAGCAGTTGAAACGCTAGCAATTTAGCCAAGCTAGCATTCAACCGCTGGGCATGTGGATGGCTGGGAGTGAACTTCTTTCGACGGTCCAGCAGCTGGGGCAGGGAAATTTGCCTGCTAGAATCGGACGTCGGTGTACTGCTAGCAGAGTGCCCGCAAGTACTTGGCTGTGACACACCTAATTCTACACCTTCATTCCTCTCAGAGCAGGTTTCAGAGAGGACTGAAGGTATACTGGGGTTGGAGATCCCAGCTGATGCGGTGCAAGAAGAGGTCAGCTTTGTTCTTTGGTGTGGGTCTTTAAGGTAGGCTTGCCAACGAGCTGCATGGCAGGTCAACATATGTCTGATCAAGCATGTGGTGCCCAAGCGGCTGATGTTTTGGCCACGCGATATACGCTTGAGACATATGTTGCAAACAGCAGCTGTGCGATCTGATGCACTCGCCTCAAAAAAGGCCCACACCAAAGAACTTTTTGAATGACGGGCAGAGGCAGCGCCCTGCACAGGTGGAGCTCTGCGGTGTGATTCCGTCGGTGTGCTGCCCATACGCTGGCCACTCAAGGGCATCCTGCCTCGTTGGAGATGTGCCTCCTCCTCATCCTCCTCCTCCTCCTCCTTCTCTCTCCTATTAGGCACCCACGTGGAGTCAGTGACCTCATCATCCCCTCCCTCCTCATCACTGGAGCCAATCTGGCAGTATGCTGCAGCTGCTGGAGCATGACTGCCAGATTGGTGTCCTTCTTGAGCATCCCCTCTCTCTGCTCTCACGCTGCTGCCTTCCTCTAGCTGGGTATCATCATCAGATCCTTCCAAACGCTGGGCATCCTCCTGGAGCATGTACCCAACACTGTGCTCAAACAGTTCGGGGGACTCCTCAGGAGGAGGGCATGGTGGGTCTAGGGAAGGATTGACTAATGAAGATAATGATACCAGAGAAGAGGACGCTTTGGCAGCTGCTTTGCCAGTACCCTGAGCCTGGGTGAGAGAGGATGAGGAGGATGAGGTGGGCTTGGTCATCCACTCTACCAAGTCTTCGGCATGATGTGGCTCAACATGTCCAGCTGCCGAAAACAAGGACAAGCGTGTCCCATGGCCATGTGCTGATGACAATGCACCGCGTACACGACCAGCACTGTTGCCCCCAGACACAGAGCCTGCTTGCCCTCTTTTTTTGCCTCCTGACTGTCTGCCTCTCCTTGGTTGCCTTCCAGACATTTTAATGGATGGCCTGCAGGGAGATGGGAAAAACAGCAATAAGGGCTACCTTCAGGTGTATATTGTGCAGGAGGCTTAGCAACAATGACACTGACACTGTCCCCTGCCTATCCTTCTCTGTCCCTAAACACAAGGATTGAAAATATGGTTCAGCAAAAAAGTTTTAGAACAGAATAGCACACTGACACTTTCCCTCACTGTCCTACTCTGTCCCTCCCTACAAACAAGATTTAGCACAGAATAGCACACTGATAATTTCTACGAGTTTCCTTCTCTGTCCCTCAACTCAAGGATTGAAAATATGGAACAGCAAAATTGGTTTAGAACAGAATAGCACACTGTCAGTTTCACTCACTGTACCTCTCTGTCCCTCAACTCAAGGATTGAAAATATGGAACAGCAAAATTGGTTTAGAACAGAATAGCACACTGTCAGTTTCACTCACTGTACCTCTCTGTCCCTCAACTCAAGGATTGAAAATATGGAACAGCAAAATAGTTTTAGAACAGAATAGCACACTGACACTTTCCCTCACTGTCCTACTCTGTCCCTCCCTACAAACAAGATTTAGCACAGAATAGCACACTGATAATTTATACGAGTGTCCTTCTCTGTCCCTCAACTCAAGGATTGAAAATATGGAACAGCAAAATTGGTTTAGAACAGAATAGCACACTGTCAGTTTCACTCACTGTACCTCTCTGTCCCTCAACTCAAGGATTGAAAATATGGAACAGCAAAATTGGTTTAGAACAGAATAGCACACTGTCAGTTTCACTCACTGTACCTCTCTGTCCCTCAACTCAAGGATTGAAAATATGGCTCAGCAAAATAGTTTTAGAACAGAATAGCACACTGACACTTTCCCTCACTGTACCTCTCTGTCCCTCACCTCAAGGATTGAAAATATGGAACAGCAAAATTGGTTTAGAACAGAATAGCACACTGTCAGTTTCACTCACTGTACCTCTCTGTCCCTCAACTCAAGGATTGAAAATATGGAACAGCAAAATTGGTTTAGAACAGAATAGCACAGTGTCAGTTTCACTCACTGTACCTCTCTGTCCCTCAACTCAAGGATTGAAAATATGGAACAGCAAAATTGGTTTAGAACAGAATAGCACACTGTCAGTTTCACTCACTGTACCTCTCTGTCCCTCAACTCAAGGATTGAAAATATGGAACAGCAAAATTGGTTTAGAACAGAATAGCACACTGTCAGTTTCACTCACTGTACCTCTCTGTCCCTCAACTCAAGGATTGAAAACATGGAACAGCAAAATTGGTTTAGAACAGAATAGCACACTGTCAGTTTCACTCACTGTACCTCTCTGTCCCTCAACTCAAGGATTGAAAATATGGAACAGCAAAATTGGTTTAGAACAGAATAGCACACTGTCAGTTTCACTCACTGTACCTCTCTGTCCCTCAACTCAAGGATTGAAAATATGGAACAGTAAAATTGGTTTAGAACAGAATAGCACACTGTCAGTTTCACTCACTGTCCTACTCTGTCCCTCAACTCAAGGATTGAAAATATGGTTCAGCAAAATAGTTTTAGAACAGAATAGCACACTGACACTTTCCCTCACTGTACCTCTCTGTCCCTAAACTCAAGGATTGAAAATATGGTTCAGCAAAATAGTTTTAGAACAGAATAGCACACTGACACTTTCCCTCACTGTACCTCTCTGTCCCTACAAACAAGGATTAGCACAGAATAGCACACTGTCACTGACACTCTCCCTACCTATCCTTATTTGTCCCTAAACACAAGGAATCCAGGAATAGTCTCCTCGCTGCCGGCGCTGTGATTGGCCAAGCATGCGGGGTCACAGTGCATGCTTGGCCAATCACAGCGCCTGGATGACACTGCGATGGCGTAGTGCATTGTTGGCCGTTCGCGTCACTCGAATTTGGCGCGAACGGCCCAAATCGTTCGATCTTCGTCGAACGATCGAACAGCCGTTGTTCGAGTCGAACGTATGTTCGACTCGAACACGAAGCTCATCCCTAACTTTAATAGGTATTATTTTTTACCCCTTGTCTTCTCTTTATAAGTATCATAGATGGCCAAGATGCTTTTAACTCTATGACAGTTTCTCACTATAGAATTATTCATAGCATCAGAAGTGTCTTGAAGTGCAACATGCACTTAGTGATAAAATGGTTGGGAACATTCACAGCATGGAAAAGAAGCCTGGAACCTGGGAATGATTAAAGTATGTATGGAAGAGGCTGAAAGTCATGACAATGGGAATTTAGTGGAGGAGAGTTGTATTGCTTACAAGCATTTTATAATTGGAAAGGCTTCTTTAATTATCCAGAACATTATACAGTTATGCACTTAGATAAATTCACTATAGTACTCATTTGCATTGAAGAATACATCCCTGTATCATGTTTATGAAAGCCTTGTAAAGCAGACACTTATAACCTTGCATTCATTGTTTCCAACAACGTATTGCATTGTTGGGTCTTCATGTTTTATTAATGGCTTCAGTATATTTCGATTGTTTTATTGTAGCCTATTTAAAGCAATATTCCATGCATTTTGTTTATAAATTGTGTTGTGTAATAAAATAGTTAAAGTGGTATTAAACCCTAAAGCAAACATTTATTATATTGCAGCTTACCAACTCTTAGGCTGCATTCACACCTGAGCGTTTTGTAGCCTGAAGCCTGAAGCTACAAAACGCTAGAGGGGGAAAAAACGATTATTCTCTATGGAGATGGTTCACATCTCCACTCCAAAACGCCTGAAGCCGAACGCCTGAAGCTCAAACAAGTTCCGGACCCTTTTTTGTTGCGCAAATCGGGCAGATTTGGGCGTTTTAGGAGTCATAGAATGTAATGGAAACGCTTGATTCAAGCGTTTAGCGCGACAACGAGCGTTTCGACGAGCGCAAATTCGCGCGACAAAACACCAGTAAAAACGTCGGTAAAAACGCTCGAAGCGCTACGCTCAGGTGTGAATGCAGCCTTAGATGTGATGGCTGCATAAGTTTTCCTTTTTATGCTTCCTTTCTTTTATTTTCACCAGATGAACTGGCTAATAAGCCTGTTGTTTTTCAACAGAACAAGCAAATTCAGCAGTTAGAGGGTCGAGACAACCTATTTACTGATAGGTGTGGTTACAATGATCAGATTTTGTTTTTGATATAAGACCTTTATCCTAAAAGATAGAAAAATGTATCTGTAACTGCTTATAACGTGTTAGCTGGAGTTTGGCTTCAATTCGTTAGTGTTCTAAATCTGTGTATCTAACACCCCCCACCCCCAGACTGACAATGCTACTGTCCAAAGATGTCTCTGTTTCTCCTTCATCCAGAGTGGTGGCACTCTAACACAGGGGGGGTGTTACTGACCGGATCGCAGGTGAAAACAGAAGGAAAAAAGCCATAAAAAAGAAAACAAATGCAACTGCGCATCTAATTATTGGTAAGCTGCAATATATTATGTAGCGCCCTCCCCAAAAGGTTGGGACGCTATTTAAAATATAGAGGGATGTCTGAGCCAGTAGTTGGGCTCAGACAGTTGAATTACATTGAAATTCACCTCTGTTCTAGTTCTGGTTTGCCTGATAGTAATTTCCCTTTTTGCCTGTAGGTGGCGTTACCACCTAAGGCACCTGTTGGAACAAGGGCAAACCATGGTGCATTGAGTGGCCCTTCTCACCAGTGGTACGGTGGGAGTGGTGAACCAGCTGTGCCTGCTGGGAGTGGGTATTTAAGGGGCAGACGCCATTGATCGGGGTCCGTTTTCGCCTCGCGGCCCTCCGGGCTCGAGGTGTGTGTGTGTGGTTCTGTTCTCAGGCCACGTTGGCCCAAGGCTGCATCGCTGTCTAGTAGGCCCAGCTAGTCTGGCTGGGGCCTGCAAACTGAGAAGGGATCCCAAGCTGTCCATCCAAATGGGGAGGAAGCTGTCTTGGTGAAGGAGACCGGGGGAGGACCTGCCCTGGAGGAGACCGGCAAAGTGCTAACGTCTTGGGTGAGGCCCGGTAACTTTATTGAGGAGGGATCCATTATACTACAAGCCCTGAAGTTCGCCGGATTGGCTTAAAGGCTCTTTAACTGTATGGCTGTAAGTTTGGGACATTGAAATCCTGTGGCAGAGGATTCCTGGACTATCCATTTGTTCACTTCAAAAGGTCTGTGGCAGAGACCCAATTCATCTTGGGCAGTCTGTGGCAGAGACTGCCCTGTTGCTGATTCATGTGTCATCCCGGCTGCTAGGTCATGTGAGAGGGGACTATCCGAGTGACCAATACCCACTCTAACATTGAGAGTGGTGAGTGACTTTGAACTGATACCTTTGTGATTTTTGTGGCGAGTGCCTGAACCTTCCCCTGCTCTTCTATACCTTCTACGTACTCAACATTTACTGCATAAGAAAATAAAGCCTGACTGTTGAAGGTTTTACATCTGTGTGGACATTGCATTATTACAGACTTTCCGACCCGGACAACGAAGCTAGAGGTAACGTGCAAAACCCAAAACTGACCAGCAGCTCCTACGGGGGTTGTGCTACATTACATCTGTGGTTTTGGGTTTACCACAGCTTTACCATATAAGATGTACAACTGTATATCATCTCCAGGATTGCTGCTGTTTCTTTATTATTTTTGAGCATGTTTTACTTTTGTGAGGAGAAATTCACTACAACATACACTAAATATAAGACATTGATTTGCTTTCATCTTTTTAAAGGTTTTTGTGGTAAACCGATTTCAGCTTAACATCTGTAGTGTATTAATATTTACTTTACAAAACAGAAAAGATGCAGATACAACTGCAGGATACACAATACATAGCATACAAAATATAACAAAATATGCCTACAATGTACAAACTATCTATCCTTCCTAACAAATAAGCATGTACAATGTATGGGATAGGCATGTACCTGTATGTCATTGGCTTCAAGTGGTTGTACTGGGGTGATGCCTGCAGTACCGTCCATCAGTCGGCTTTCTTGTAATAACAAACAATGCGGCTAAGCAGCCACTCAGCTGTTATTACAAGCAGCAGGAGGAGACATCCACATCCCCCCTCCTGCTCCTGCCACCTTCTGCGGCTCGCCCAGGCTCTCCCGTCCCACCGTGAGACCCGAGCCACCAGCCAGCACATCCGTTGGCTAGCCAGAGGCCCAAACAAGGCTGGAATCGGCTTTGATCGGGTCTCGGATGTAGTAACACAGAAGCGACATCACAACGTCACTTCTGGTTTACTCAGACCCCAGTTCCCTCCATAAAGAGTACCTGTCACCACCTATTAGTGTCACAAGGGATGTTTACATTCCATGTGACAGCAATAAAAGTGATCAGAAAAAACTGAAAGGGGCAGTGTAAAAAAAAAAAAACATTTTAAACTGCCCCATCCCTCAGTGCTCGCGCGCCAAAGAAAATGCATACGTAAGTTGCGCCCGCAAATGTAAACAGTGTTAAAACCACACATGTGAGGTATCACCGCAATCGTTGGAGCGAGCACAATAATTCTAGTGCAAGACCTCCTCAGGTAACCGTTAACATTTTTTAAAACTTCGCCTATGGAGATTTTTAGGTACCGTAGTTTGTCGCTATTCCAGGAGTGTCTGCAATTTTAAAGCATGTCATGTTAGGTATCTATTTACTCAGCGTAACATTATCTTCCACATTATACAAAATATTGGGCTGACTTTATTGTTTAGTTCTTTTTTAAATAATTGAAGTGTATTTTGTTCCAAAAAGATTGCGTTTAAAAAAGACCGCTGTGCAAATACAGTGTGACATAAAATATTGCAACAACCGCGATTTTATTCTCTAGGGCCTCTACTAATATATATATATATATATATATATATATGTAGCGGGTGTTCCCCTTTAATGCAGAGAGACTACATTACCCAGAACCCTGTTCGGCAATGTTTCCACCGCAGAGACTCATGGGAGGGGTTATAAGAGGAGGAGGCGAGGCTGGGCTCGGCCTCTTTGGGACACAAGACTTCAGAGACTGATCCTCCTGTGCGGATGTGTCGGAGTGCAAGGCTTGAAGCCTGAGGCCTTGCGCAGCACCAAAGAGCCTTCCACCCCTCTGCGAGCCTGGGTGGCATCTGACTTCGCTCGACTACAGCCTTGTTGGATCGGGGACCCGATCGCTGAAGAGACTGAGTGTGTGTGGGACACAGTTGGTGGAAGTTCCCGGACTGGAACCGTAGTCCGGGCGGGTGAGAGGGCATATGCCCAACTGATATACAGTTACTGCATATAGGCCTATAGACTGCCGTGGCCTACGAGTTATTCTTGGTGCTCTTATTGAAGGCCCTTGTCAGAGCTGAACCTACTGTTCGTATTACCAAGTTTCTACCCCATCTTTACCTACCCCATTGGATTATAAAGTTTGTACTCTGTTAATGTGCACCACCGTTAAAGATCTGCCGGTGAAGAAGAAAAGACTAAGTTGTAGATATCAGAACCAGGCCTGGTGGGGTTTCTAAAGTGTTTTAGTTACTGCGCCATAGGGCACTTAGCTAACGGTCGCCCGTGTGGCGCACTTGTTGTGTGTTAACCCTATAGTGTGTTAGTGTGGCAGGGCTCTGCATTACCAATTATTATTCTGTAAACTGTTATTGATGTTACCCCTTTTCTTACCAAGAGCTTAAGTAAAAAATCTTATGCTTGTTTCAATGTAGTATTGTCTCAATGCTCAATTATTCATACAGTATAAGATATACAATTTACTGTCATTACTAGCTGTGCCAGTAGGGGGTAGAGCATATTGCCGGGGGTTGGCGGAGCTGTCTTCAGGGCCCAAACTAAATCTGCGGCCTTCTTAGTTGGAGGTATCGCTACACGTGGGGGCTCGTCCGGGATCCTGATGCAGCAAGTGAACGCCAGAGGTGCCAGCATGGACCCCATGGATCCACGAGCGGTAGAAGAGTGGTGCAAAGCCTCTAACGCAGAGCCAAACCAGTCGATAGTCATCAGCCTCCCTGGGGAGGAATGGTCGACTGAAACGGTAGAGGAGTTGATGAAGTCAGTGTCCCCAGATCACACACCGTGGGTGACGGAGATAAAGTCAGACCCAGACATCTCATATCAGTATGCATTAGTGGAGTACTGGAACGGGATGCCAGAGGCCTGTAAGCGCAAGTGTGTGCGGACGCCAGACAACAGAACCTATAGGTTGGCACACGCAGTAACTGAAAAAAAGGAACCATCACCAATGGGATCACCGCAGGCTACAGCCCGTACCCCACCGGAAAAAGGAGGCAGGGCGACGCCTCCGGTGACGCCTGCACCTATCACTGCTATATCACCAGAACTGAAAGGTGCGATAGGGGATCTGCTGACCAAATGTCAGAAGACGAGTACGGTGCATGTAGAAACCAGCTACCAGAGACTAAAGACTTTCTCAGGGAAGCTCCCTGTCCCCGCAGGGGAAGAAGACTTTGACACCTGGGTGGAGCAGGCATTGCAGGCAGTAGAGGCATGGGAGGTGCCTGAAGCGCAGAAGAGGCAACGAGTGATGGAAAGCCTTAAAGGCGCAGCAGCAGAAGCAGTGAAAAGTTTTCGGTTTGGGAATGCAGATTGCACGGCTCAAGACTGTCTAGCCATGCTGCAGGAAGAGTTTGGTCAATTAGAAAAGGTGACAGAGATGGTCTACCAATTTGAACACACTTTCCAAAAACCAGAGGAGAAACTTTCCGAGTATGTTAGGAGACTGAACAGGTTGCTGTGCAAGATTGTGTTAAAGAAGGGAATGAAGCCCCAAGATACAGATGCGGCAAGAATGAAGCAAGTCTTAAAGGGAGCGCTGCGCTCGGATCCAGTCTGGCTGCACCTGAAAACCTCAGGAGGAGGAACGTTGCTGACTTATGCTGACTTGATAAAAATCATCAGAGATGAGGAGGCGCTGCAACAGGACCAGCAGATGATTAAGACAAACGTTGTACCCGCACAGGTGCTAGTCAATCCAGTAATGACCCCTGAAAGAGATTCGGAGATAGACACCTTGAAAGCTCAAATGTCCAAGGTGTTAGAGATGTTGACCTCTCTGATGTAAAAAAGACACAGAGGGTCCCAAGAGAGAAGTACCAAGGAAGGAATTATTCCCAGTTGCCTCAGCACCCGCATCTGTACAAGAATGGGGAGATATAGTCTGCTTTAACTGTGGAGGAATTGGACATATTGCGGCTACATGCTCCAGTCCCAAGAAGAAGAAAATAGACAACCGCAAGCCGGCGGGAAACTTCAGAGAGCCCCGGTGAAGGAGTCAACCGGGTGCCCATCACCTTCAGTGAGCTCCAAGCTGAAAGCAAAGCAGAAAATAATAGGAGATAAAACGCCTCGGGGGAAACACAACATTCCTCAACAGAGATACACCCCAGAGAAAGGGGGTAAGACCCCTCAGAAGAGGCACAGCACTCCCCAGAGGGGGTGCACACCTAAGAAAAACAATAGTATCCCTCAGCGGGTCCCTACACCCAGTAAAAGGAGGGAAGTCAATGCATACCAGACTCAAGAAAGACTGAAGTCCAAAGGGGATTGGACGAGAGGAGGTTCAAAGAGAAAAAGTCTGAAGAAAGCGACCCCTGCCGGGCCATATGCGGAGAAGCTGGTAGGCCCATCTCCTATAGTGTCCATTCAAGTGGAGGGAGTCTACACCAGAGCAATCTTGGATACTGGGGCGCAAGTGACCCTGCTATACAGAGACTTTTACGATAAGCACTTGAGTCACCTACCCATCCGCAAGATAGAGGGACTAGAGATATGTGGGATTGGAACCCAGAACTTCCCCTACGATGGCTATCTGCCTGTCAGGATGACCTTTGACCCATCTGTGGCTGGAAAAGCCGAAGTGTTTGACACCCTGGCAGTTGTGTGCCCTCGGCCACCAGGAGCCAACAAGAGTTCCCTGATAATAGGGACAAACACGGACCTGGTCCGAAGACTTCTGACCCCTCTAGTGAAAGAGAAAGGGGCAGCGGTCACCAAGATCCACCCCATGCTGAAGACAGCTTACCAAAGGCTGGTCTTAGAGCAGAAGACCGCAGGAGAGGGGATAGGGAAGGTGTGGAGACTTGGAAGAGGAGGGATAGTGCTGCAGCCCGGGGAAGTAACCTGTCTCAGAGGCACTGTGAAGCTTACTTGGGAGCAGCCTGGACCCTTTGTCATGTTGGAATCTGAACCAAGGGAAGGGTCCCACGGTCTGGAAGTGATACCAGAAGTGATTCCGCTGAAGGCCCTAAAGAAGGCCCATTGTAGAGTCCCAGTGAGTGTTAGGAACAATACAGATGGCCCCATGGAAATCCCAGCCAGGATGCTGCTGGGCCAGGTGAGCCCTGCTGCCCCTGTCAACCTGTCAGAGGTGGGCGAAGAAGGAGATGCTTGGGAGAAGATATCCATGGAAAACCCGAATCTGCCCAGGGCTTGGAAAGAGAGAGCCAAGGCCCAGCTGAACAGATGGGAGAAGATCTTCTCTAAAGATGAGTTCAATGTGGGGTGTGCAAGGAGTGCCACCCATCGGATCCGCCTCCAGGAAGATAAGCCCTTCAGAGAGAGAGTCAGGTGGGTCCCACTAGCAGATCTGGAGGATCTAAGGGAACAACTTTCAGAACTCAAGAGGACTGGTGTGATACGGGAATCTAGAAGCCCCTATGCATCCCCGATAGTGCTGGTCAAGAAGAATGGGTCATTGAGGCTCTGTATCGACTACAGGACTCTCAACAGGAGAACCATACCCGACCAGTATACCACTCCAAGGATAGAGGATGCCCTACAGAGCTTGTCTGGAGCCAAGTGGTTCAGTGTTATGGATCTCAAGAGCGGGTACTATCAGATCCCTATGCACCCAGAAGACAAGGAGAAGACAGCTTTCATAACCCCAGTGGGGTTCTTTGAATTCGACCGGATGCCTCAAGGTCTGTCTGGAGCCCCAGCTACCTTCCAACGTCTCATGGAGAAGACTGTAGGAGACATGAACCTTATTGAAGTCCTTGTATACCTGGACGATGTCATTGTCATTGTCATTGTCTTTGGAAGAACCCTGGAGGAGCACGAGGAGAGGCTGGAAAAAGTCTTGAGGAGACTCAGTGAGGAGGGACTCAAACTTTCGCCTGAGAAGTGTCGGTTCTACCAGTCTTCTGTGAACTACCTGGGGCACATAGTGTCTGAAGAAGGGGTGGCCACAGACCCCAAGAAATTGGAGGCAGTTACCTCCTGGCCACGACCCACCACAGTAACAGAACTCAGATCCTTCTTGGGGTTCTGCTCCTATTACAGGAGGTTTGTGGAGGGATTCGCCCGAATTGCTAGACCATTGAATGAACTGCTCAAGACTGAGGGAGAAAAGGAAGCCGGGAGAGTCCATCAGAGATCAGTGGAATCAGAAGTGTGAAGAGGCCTTCTAGGCGTTGAAGAAGAGCCTGACCACTGCTCCAGTCTTGGCCTACGCAGACCCAACCAAGCCCTATGAACTACACGTAGATGCTAGTCATGACGGTCTGGGAGGAGTGCTTTATCAGGAGCACGAGGGACAACTGCGGCCTGTTGCCTACGTGAGTAGGAGCCTGACCCCCTCTGAGAAGAACTACCTCACCCACAAGCTGGAGTTCCTGGCCCTCAAGTGGGCGGTAGTGGACAAGCTCAAAGACTACCTGTATGGGGCGGAGTTCACTGTGAAGACCGACAACAACCCCCTTACCTACCTTTTCACCACGGCCAAGCTGGACGCCACTGGACACAGGTGGCTGGCCGCACTGTCTGGATTCAACTTCAGCCTAAAGTATAGGCCAGGGACTGGGAATAGAGATGCAGACGCTCTGTCCAGGAGATCTCATGCCCCCACCAGTGATGTAGAAGATTGGACCCAAGTTGTAAGTGGCAAGGAGCTGAATTCCAGGCCAGAGGAGGCTCCAGAGCAGAAGAAATAGGAGTTACCATGGTGGGAGTCCCAAAACACTACTGTGGAGTGACTCAATTGGACGAAGACAACCTGCCGAGATTGTCCAAGAAGGAGTTGAGGTGTGACCAATTGGAAGACCCCATGGGGAGATTGGTCCTGGATGCCCTGGAGAATCAGGATCCAAACAGACTCCTGCGTCATCCCTCAAAGGAAGCTCGCCTGTTGAGGAAAGAATGGGACAGGTTGCAGGTACATCAGGGAGTGGTCTACCGAAGGGGCCCCTCTGATGACTCAGAAGATAAGTGGCAACTGTTCCTCCCAGAGAAGCATTGAGAGACTGTTCTGGTTGCCCTGCATGACAATCATGGCCACCTAGGGGCTGAAAGGACCTTTCAACTTGTCAGAAGCCGGTTCTATTGGCCCTGCATGAGGGCAGAGGTGGAAGAGTACTGCCACTCATGTGCACGATGCATCCAGAGGAAGACTTTACCCCATCAAGCTGCCCCAATGGGCCATCTACAAAGTCAAGGCCCAATGGATCTGGTATGCATTGATTTTCTCTGCCTCGAACCCGACCTGAGTGGACTAGGAAATGTTCTGGTGATAACCGACCATTTCACCCGGTATGCCCAAGCTTTCCCAACCAAAGATCAGAAGGCCTCCACCGTAGCGCAGGTACTTATGGAGAAGTACTTTGTCCATTATGGGCTGCCCCAGCGACTTCATTCAGATCAAGGAAGGGACTTTGAGAGTAAACTGATCCGGAAACTCCTGGATTCGTTGGGAATCAAGAAGACTCGAACTGGGGGGCGTGGCTACAGCGCAAGTGAATGGACGTGTAAGAGCACAGCTCTGATCCAGACACGGGAACCGCAAACAACTACGGGGTCGCAACAGGCTGTATCCACATCCACATTACCTGTAAAGGTCTAGCAACACCCGCGGAATGACCCGCAAGCGAAAAGAAGCGGCCAAGCCAAAAAAACTGGAGGACTTTTATTCGCCGAAAGGCCTCAGCATTATCCAAGATGGCGCCGGCGGGGAAGGCATCTCTCCTTCCTCCTCCTTTAACTCGCGGTCCACAGCGCCTAGCCCTGGATTACAGCTGAGAGCGCCGCAACACTCTCCGGAGGCATCTACTCCTTTAGCAAGCAGCCCTGCGAAGTCCAGGCCTCGCCTGGATGTCAACACTAATAAGGTGAGCACAGGCCATGACTCTATGGAGGACACAAGGGAGCTCGTGGATCCCTTCACTGCATTCCCCACAACAGGCGCGGCGGTCTCTGACACTACCCTGAAGGACATGCTTGTCTCCCTCCGCAGCTCCATGCATGCGGACCTGATGCAGTGTATGAAGAACTTTAAGACTGACATAACTGAGCTGGGGGGAAGGGTAGCACATGTTGAGGACAAAATGGGGGAATTTGCAGCATCCCATATTACCCTGATTGATGCGCACTCTGATCACTCTGATGAGTTGGCCTGGCTGAGGGCAAAGGTCGCTGATCTCGAAGACAGGTCAAGGAGGAACAATGTAAAGGTCAGAGGGATGCCCGAGACTGTTCTCCCCACACAACTTCAGCAATATGCTCATGACCTTTTGCAGAAGTTCCTCCCATCAGTCCCTGACTCAGAACTCCAAGTGGACCGCATCCACAGACTGCCTAAGCCGTCACACCTCCCAGGCAACGTACCCAGAGATGTCCTGATGCGGGTGCACTTTTACCACGTAAAAGAACAACTCATGGTAGCATTCCGAAAGTGCCAGCAACCTCCTGAGCAATTCGCTCATATCCAGCTTTTTGCAGATTTGTCACAGTTTACCATGCAAAAGCGTAAGGCATTACTCCCTGTGACCAAAGCACTCCGCAACCACAATATCCCCTACCGCTGGGGATATCCGGTAAAGCTTACTGTCACCCATGATGATAAAACCACTGTAATTAGGGAGCTGGACGAGGGCCTAGCTCTTCTACGCTCTTTGGATATACTCCCTGATCTAGCACCCGCAAGTTCCTCTCCCCCTGCGAGGTTCAATAGCCAGTATGAAT
Organism: Rana muscosa; assembly: GCA_029206835.1. Lineage (NCBI taxonomy): Eukaryota > Metazoa > Chordata > Amphibia > Anura > Ranidae > Rana > Rana muscosa. The sequence continues at coordinate 102,692,337 of CM055122.1, read as the reverse complement.
GGCAAACGGTGTCAAACAAAAAAAGCGGCAAGAAACACGCCGCATAATCTGCCACCCTGAGATCCGCATACTCTAAGTTCAAGGTTCCTGATGTGTTCTGGAATATTCAGTTCGCTGTTTCTTGTTTTCCCCTCCCATGTTCTGGGCAGCTGATCTGCTCTCAGACTCTTGTTTGAGCAAATTTTTTACTCGAGTAACTGTTTTTTTTTTATATTTCATTTTGTTTTATCCCTTTGATTCATCCTTCTCTCCCCCTCTGATGCTCCATCCTGCGCTGGATCCAACACTCTTCTGCGATCTTGATGCTGCTCATCTCATGAACCCTCATCCTGTGCCGAATGCCTGCGACAACAACCTTCCCTTCTTTGAGGATAAGGTACTGTTCCTATCTACACCAACAATACTCACATGGCGCTTAAGATAGTTTCATTTAATGTGAATGGCCTCAATCACCCGGCCAAAAGGACCTCGACCTGGAAAGAAGCGCTTAAACTCCAGGCTGACGTCCTCTGCATCCAAGAGACTCACTTTTTAGCTGACAAGCCTCCTCATTTTCATCACAAGAATTTTCCCCACATCTTTTTAGCCTCAGCACCCACCAAACAGAAAGGCGTGCTGATCGCAATCAGGGACTCGGTAGCCTTCTGCCTCATAGAAACTCACGCTGACCCGGAAGGGAGGTTTCTCATTCTGGTGGGAGAACTCAACAATAAGCCCTTCACTATTGTTAACTTGTACGCACCCAACTCCCACCAATTCCGCTTTTTGAAAAAACTTTATAGCACGATTGCAAATCTCCAGAAAGGCTCCCTAGTAATATGTGGGGACCATAACGTTACTGTAGATCATACTATGGACTCCTCTTCCAAGGCGAAACGTCCTTCCCCTCAACTTCAACGTCTGCTTCATACAGAGGACGTCTATGATGTGTGGCGATGCCAACATGCGAATGAGAGAGACTACACATATCGCTCTGCCAGACATAATTCTTATTCCAGAATTGATCTGATCATTGTTGACAAAATGCTTTTGCAGGCAGTGTCCTCCTCCTCCATCCATGATATCACGTGGTCAGATCATGCCCCGGTTTCTGTCACGGTGGTGGAGGGGCACACACCCAGCCCTGCCTATATCTGGAGGGCTAACTCTCAAGTCTTCCAGATGCCCTCACATGCTGCGAAGATTACGGATAGTTTGTCCGAGTTCTTTGCTGAAAACACAGGCTCCGTGTCTGAGCCTGCGATGTTATGGTGTGCCCATAAGGCATATATAAGAGGTATAATTTTACAAATTTGTGCTAGGGTAAAGAGGCAGAGGTCACAGAAACTGGACCGTCTTCTGAATGATATTAAGGTATTGGAGACCCAAAACAAATCCAATGCTAGTACACAATTAGCCCAACAAATCTCCCAGCTTCGCTCTGATCTCAGACTCCTTCTTATCGAACAATATGACAAGCATCTCCAATACCTGAAGCTAAACCATTACTCCTCTGGCAATAGGGCAGGTAAATTCCTGGCCCAGAGGCTAAAATCCGTCAGACTTAGATCGAAAATAAAAATTTTGATCCACCCGATAAATAAACACAAAATCCTTAATCCTAAAGACATAGCAAACTCGTTTGCAGAATATTATTCCTCCTTATATAATCTCAACACTGACCCCAAAACCCCTCAACCTACGGAGGAGGGTATTCAGGCATTCCTAGCTAAAATTAACCTCCCCTCCCTCACGCAAACACAACTTCAGGCGTTGAATGCTCCCATTATGGACTCTGAGATCAAGAGAATTATTAAAACCCTTCCCCTGGGTAAGTCACCTGGCCCCGATGGTCTGCCGAATGACTATTACAAATCATTCCAGGATAATTTGGTTCCGACCCTGCAGGCAGTATTTATGAATGCAATGTCCTCTGCCTCGTTCCCTGCTGAGATGCTTAAGGCGTATGTGGTTACTATTCCTAAACCTGGTAAAGAGCCTACTACTCCGAGTAACTTTCGGCCAATTTCTTTGCTCAACACGGACGTCAAGTTATATGCAAAGATTTTGGCTCATAGACTGTTACCCATTCTCCCTTCGCTCATCGGTCCTGACCAGTCTGGCTTCACCCCCGGAAGGCAGACGTCGGACGCCACTAGAAGAGTCATGGGCGTTATGCAGTGTGCTAGGTCCAGTCGGACGCCTTCTCTGCTCCTATCCTTGGACGCGGAGAAGGCGTTCGACAGGATTCACTGGGGATACATGAAAAGCACCCTACAGAGATTCGGATTTACGGGGCCCATCCTCTCGGCCATTCTTGCTCTCTACTCTTCTCCCTGTGCTCAGGTTTACACATCCAATTTGCTGTCCGATACCTTCACTATCTCTAATGGCACTAGACAGGGGTTTCCCCTCTCCCCCTCTATATTTAACCTTCTTATTGAGCCCCTGGCGGAGAGGATCAGGTCCCATCCAGACATCACAGGGTTCCCCATAAAAGGTAAAATACACAAGATAGGGGGCGTGTCCTGACGTGATCAGCGGCGGACGTGCTTCAGGGGAGCTCCAGGACTTCTGAGGTTTATCCACCGCCATCCGAGCTGCTGAGTATCCATCCACGTCCTAATCCCACACCGGATTGCTCTCCTCACCCCTCTGCAGTGCCCTGGGCCATTATCCCGGAGTGATTTGCCCAGGGGACGCCCGAGATCCGCTCTCTCCAGCCGCCGCCATCTTCTCGGCCTAAGGTCTCCTGGAAGAGCCTGATCACAGCGCTCCCGGAGGTAAGGGTCCATCATCCGTCCCCATCCGCCACCCAGGCTCCTACCCTGACTGACCTGAAGGCAGAGCCGACTCTCTGAGCCATCGGGGACGGTCGCCATTCCATGCGGCCTTACTAGGCCTTGAATCCCCGGTCTCTCCTGCGGATACATCCCCGGGAGTGCGCAGCGCGGCCGACCCGATCTGACTTTGGGAGCCAGGATCTCCACCCAGCACTCATCCGGTCCCCCATCCAGGGCCCTGTCCTAGTTGGGGGAGCTCTCTGAGACCCTTTTGGGCTGCCCCCATACACGGGGGATCCGCCGCCATCTTGAGGCCTGCGGGACCTCTGAATCCCCGAGCCTCTGGTACTGCAGCCTCGGGACGAACGTTGAGCACCCCCAGGCACAGATATCCCACCTCACCTAGACAGTCAGGCTGGAGAGGGGGAGCCCTGAAGGCCAGAGAAGGCATTCACCTGGGAACGGCTTGTTGTTTATGCAAGGGAACGGCGGCCATCTTGCTACACCTCAGGCCTACAGATAATTTCTCCGTCCTCCCCTGCACTGGCTTTAAACCCCACGGCTTAACTCTGACACCCCACCTGCAAGAGGGGTGACCCGAGCTGCGATGATAGAAGATTTCTTTGGGTGGGGAATGGCCCAGACCGCGGCCGTCATGACAGCGTAAAGACAGAACTCCTGCATGACGGGGACGTGAAACGCTTTATTTGGACACCACAATTAGCTCAATCATGGGGAAATCTACCAGAAGTTCCTCCATACCACGCACACTCAAAGATTCGGGAACACAAATGAGCAACAATATCCCGGAGATGTTCAGAACTCGGCCCTCAGGCGACCAAGGGGAGATGCAGGCTTCACAAACCTCACAGGCCTCATCCATGATCTCGCTTGAAAGCACCGCTGGTCCTAGATCAGCCGTTGGAGGCGCAACAGACCCTAACCCGAGCCTACTTGACCTCCAAAGAGATCTGCAGAGAGTGGCATTAGATATCAAACATACTCTAACAACGGCCATCGTGGATCTGAAGTCAGATATCCATTCAATGAATCACCGACTGGCGGAGGTGGAGGAAACCACCCAAATTCAGGCAGTGGCGATCAGGCAAGTTCAAAAGACCTATGACTCACAACTATCCCACATGTTTGAACTCCACAGACACGTGGAGGATTTAGACAATAGGGGTCGTAGACATAATGTTAGGGTACGGGGGGTCCCAGAAGGTATAGACCCTTCTACACTACCACAAACGGTCTGCTCCATCTTCAATGACCGCTTGGGGCGCCCAGCTGACTCTCCCATTGAGATGGAAAGAATACATCGTGCCCTGAGGCCCCCTCCCCGAGATTCTGAACCCCCCAGAGACATTGTGTGCTGCATTGTCAATTTTCCCCTCAAAGAGGAGATACTGAGGAAGGCGAGAGACAGGGGACGCATTTTGTTCAATGGCGTAGATATTAAATTATTCCAGGACCTCTCTCAAATAACTTTGCAGAACAGGCGCACTCTGCGACCCCTGCTGGATATGCTGTGGGCCCGCAATATACAGTATAGGTGGAAGTTCCCGTTTTGCCTCTCAGCGTCCATCAGGGGCCGTACTGCCTTTTTACGGACACCGGAAGATCTGCCGGTGTTCTTTGAACAACTAGACATACCATTGATCGACCTGCCTGACTGGTACTCCTTCTATTTCCCCACGGAGCCTTGGAAACCTGTCTCTCACAACTCCTCACCAAAAGCGCAACAACAACGCTCCAGACGCCGAAGATTGGACCCGACTTCGCCAGGAGACCGTTATGCCCGCCGAGACAACCTCATGCAACATCCGGAACCTGCTGATACCCCGAGAAGGGGACATCAGGATGCTTGACCCTGCTCCTTTAAACATAAAGCCTCTACACTTCCTAGTTGAGATTTCACAGGAACGTTCCACTGCTGTTTAACTTTGTCTATGATTCCACCACGAAGACTTCACCCCCCCAAAACCGATCAGAACTTACTGCCCCCTCTGGCTCCAACTAACTCTATCATCCTTGGTCACCTTGACGGGTGTTTCTAAGCTGAGCCCCTTGGATGTCTTCCAACTCGTCAGGAACATTCATTGCCCCCCCCCCCTTTTTATTTATTTTTTTTCCCTCCTAATTTGACTGACTCTGATTTGCTAATACAGGGTTTTCTAGGGGGCCTTCTCAGGGCCCATTCCTTCCAGGGACTACGTGTGGTATACTACCAAGAAGGTATCAGGTGATCGCATGTATTGTATTTCAGGAATATGCCTTTGTCTATTTAGATCGCTCCTGGTTTCCCCTTTCCCTTTTTTTTTTTTTTTGCTGTCTGACTGCTATGGGGGGATGGACTCGGCTCCTGGCAGCTAGAAGATTGTCTCTTCAACCCAGATACATTGCCCTTTATAGTGGCCCCGGCTGTAGGAATACCCTAATGGAATCGCCAAACCGTGTTTCACGGGGGGACCGGGTCCACCCCTCCATTCTCCCAGGGTTTCCCCCCCCCCTTTTTTTTTTTTTTCTTTCAGGGCCGAAACTGTACTTATTCTGTGGTTTGAGTTACTCTCTCCATGCTAAGCATTTACCTCTTTCATAATAGGACCTAACTTGAGCTACGTTCATGATTCAGTGGGTTGACATAGGACTTTAAGGGAAGAGTATAATTTTACCTTGAACGCAACCCTGGGGTATCCAGGGGGACTGGTCTTGGACCTAGATAATGGCTCCCCAGATTGGAGCCCAACCGGTTCAACACACAGTCCAAACTCCTTGGGGGGTTAGGGGGGGTAGCGTTATGGCGTTACATTGTTTCATGTTTCAGTGTGTAAATGTTTTTTTGTTTTTTGTTTGTTTCTATGGTTCTGGATCGGTGAGTATAGGGGCCTATTTATTTGTGGGCCCAAGGGGTCACCGATCTATACAAATGTGTGCTAATGTTTAAGACTGCATATTATCTATTCTGATATCTAGATAGTGGTTCTGTTCCTTTTTTTTTTTTTTTACGGATGCAATAGGCTTAGACAGGTCTATCATATATTTCGGATACGTTTATTGATCGCCCCTTTTACCTTTAAACAAAGGGATGTCCCGAAGTAACAACCAGGGTGTGGGATTTCCTCATCCCTATATCCTTTCGTGATCCCCTTTTTGGTTCCTCTTGATTTCAATCTCATGATTCTCATTTATTCATTTACTCATTTCCTCCACCCAATGTCTTTTGAGCACATGTTTTATCTCCTTACGTCCACCGTTGTGCGGGATTCCAGTGTCCCGTTCTAGGCTTTCTATCCCTCCACAGCCTCCCGTTAGGCGGGAAGCTGACACTCCGGATTTTGATTTGTTTATTTTTTCCCCCTTTAGGCGGTTAGATTCAAATTTACCCGCCTTCGGTATTATAACGCACGCGCGGTAGATCCTCCCCGCGCTAGTGCATTGTACTTCCCCGTACGCTTACCCTCCCCCCCTCCTCCTGACTTCTTTATTTACTCCCTCCCATTTTTCTCTAAACCCTATTTGCTCCCTTCCCCACTTCCCCCCTTTTCTCTCTCTCTCTTCCTTCTTTCCCATTTCTTTTCTTTTATTTTCCCTTATCTTCGTGGGGGGCGCTCCTCTTCCCTCACACCTGTCAGGGACAGCGTGATAGGTCCTACTTACCGCACCAACACTTAAACTGCGCACATACAGATTATACTCTCCGTTAGATTACACTAAGCGGACAGAGAATATGATTACACAACATCTTTCACTGAAATGTCTCTCACTCAATGTCAAAGGCCTAAATCTCCCTGAAAAGAGATCACAGGTATTGTCAGCATTGACTAAACACAATGCTCACTTTCTTATGCTCCAAGAAACTCATTTCAGGTCTGATGCAATCCCCAAATTGGGGAACCATATTTACAAACAGGCAATACACTCTTCGAACCCAGATTCCAAAACTAAGGGAGTTTCCATACTGATCTCCAAACGTGCTGATTTTCGTTTGTCGGATTCGATGATCGACCCTGAGGGTAGATTCATTTTTATTAAGGGCTCCTTCGCCTCTAAACCAATCACACTAGCCAATGTGTACTGTCCAAACGAGCACCAAGTGTCGTTCTTTAGAAAAGTTTGTGACCTGCTGGTCACGTTTCAGGAGGGTATTGTACTCTTGGGAGGGGACTTTAATGTTCCATTAAACCCAACTATAGACTCCTCTACAGGCACATCCACCCTCACACATAGGGCACTTCGCCAGATTAGACTTCAAATGCAATACCTCACGCTCCATGACACATGGCGTACCATGTATCCCACTGATAAAGACTACACTTTTTTCTCTCCTCCTCACCAGAAATACTCCAGGATAGATTACTTTTTTCTCTCGCAGACGGATCTTTCCTTTCTCTCGCAGGCCACTATAGAGCCAATGTTCTTATCAGACCACCACCCCATAACAGTAACTCTTACGTTTCCTGAAGTCCACAAGACAATGAAAACCTGGAGACTGAACCCATCGCTATTCAAAGACCCTGAAAATGTTAGACAAACGCGTACCCGAATCCAACTATACTTTCAAGAAAATTCTACCCCAGATGTTTCTCCCATCACGCTTTGGGAAGCACACAAATGTGTCCTAAGGGGAAAACTAATCTCGCTAGCTACGATAGCCAAAAAAAGGCACCAGGAAGACATTAAATCATTAATTGAAACAATCAATCGCCTGGAAAGAGCCCATAAACAGTCATCCATACAAGCTACACTTCAGGAGCTTCTGCAGGCGCGCGCTACTCTGGTGGAAGAACTGGGGAAGCGCACTAGAAGGCGTTACGTCCTTAGACAGAAAGTGTTCTACGAACACGGCAACAAAAGTGGGAGACTGTTGGCCCGCACAATACAGGCAGATAAGGCCTCAACAGTGATTCACCATATCCGAGATAGCCAGGGTACACTCCTTTCAAAGAATGAAGAAACAACCAAACACTTTGAAAAGTTTTACTCTAAACTGTACAATCTGGCTCAAGAAGGGGGCGGGGCAACTAATGTGGCCAGACGTTCCTCCCAAATATCGGACTTCTTGGCGGACTATTGCCCTAAACCTATCACCCTCCAGCAGGCTGAAGCCATGGAGAGCCCTTTCTCTATGGCAGAACTCCACTTAGCAATCAAACAGATGAAGGTGGGAAAAAGCCCAGGCCCCGATGGTCTCCCTCTGTTATATTACAAATGCTTCCAGGACGATCTTACTCCCAAAATGTTAAACACATTTAACTCCCTTTCATCCCCTCACACCTCCCTAGGCAGGTTATTGGAAGCTCATATAGCAGTTATCCCGAAAGATGGGAAAGATGCCACACAAGTCTCTAATTATAGGCCGATTTCCCTGCTTAACGTGGACATAAAAATCTACGCTAAGATGCTAGCAAATAGGTTACTCCCTCTGATCCCGAGTCTCATATCATCTGACCAGGTGGGTTTTGTCCCAGGCAGGGAAGCTAGGGATAATACCATACGCACTCTAAATATTCAGCATTGGCTGGCTTCATTGGAGACCCGGGGATTCCTCCTTTCCCTTGACGCTGAGAAGGCGTTTGACAGGGTGGCATGGGATTACATGCGGGCGGTTTTGGAAGGTATAGGCCTCCAGCCACGTATGCTTGCTCGCATCGCTGCCCTCTATACTGATCCCTCCGCGAGGGTGAGGGCGAATGGCCTCCTGTCGGACGCCTTCTCAATAAGAAATGGTACCCGTCAAGGCTGCCCGTTATCTCCCCTGATCTTTGTTATGACTCTAGAGCCCCCTCCTAAACAGACTAAGGGCCAACACGGATGTCAAGGGAATCTCCATTGCCCATAGAGAATTTAAAGTATCGGCCTATGCTGACGATATCTTATTATCCTTACAATCCCCTCGGATATCGTTACCCAACCTTTTGAAAGACATAAACCATTTCGGCGAGTTATCAAATCTAAAGATCAATTACTCCAAATCGCATGCCTTAAATATATCCCTCACCCATCAAGAAGTCATGCATTGTCAGGAATCCTTTCCCTTTCATTGGCAGAAGACAGCTTTTACCTATTTGGGTATCCAGGTCACTAAGAACATAACGGATCTTTATAGCCACAATTTCCTTCATGCCCTCTCTAAGCTCCAGGCAAATTTGAAGGATTGGGCCAACCTCAACGTTTCTTGGTTTGGGCGCTCGGCCCTCATCAAGATGGTCGTCCTCCCCCGCCTACTATATTTAATACAGACGATTCCGATATATTTACCCCCCTCATTCTTTGCGGCATATAAAAAAGTCTGCACTAGATTCATATGGAAGAATAACGCCCCACGAATTAAATACTCACGGTTGACATGTTCCAAAGCAACAGGGGGCATTGGTTTACCGGATCTTTATAAGTATTATATGGCCTGCCACCTATCTAGAGTGGTGGACTGGAAACTTCACAAAATAAGCAAAGCATGGGTGATGTTGGAAAACTCTCTCACGCAAACTCCGATTGCCACATTACCTTGGCTATCACCTCGATCCTGGCCCCTGACCCTCAAGACACACCCGCTCATTGCACCCTCCCTATCGGCCTTTAGGAAAGCAGTCGCTCTCTTTAACCTATCCTCACAACCGGGTCCGCTAACCTCTCTGAGAGGCAACCCTGAGTTCCCTCCAGGAGACTCAAACACATTCCTCCACAAGGAATGGCCACACGAGGAGGTTTTGGCGTGTCATTTCTTTCATAAGGGCCGTAGACGATCCTATGAGGAGCTCACCTCTGACTCACGTACTAACACTTTTCCTTTCTGGTCTTTCAGACAGCTGTCTCACTTTCTTACCTCTACAGATGCGAAGGTCACGTGGGATAGACAATTAACACCATTTGAAGCACTTTGCTCACGCAATACACCACAACGACACCTTGTGTCATACATTTACGCCCTATTGCAGAACGCCTCTAATACCCCTGCAGTGCAGAATGTGCGTGCTTCTTGGGAAAGGGACATGCAAATCACACTTGGGGACGATGACTGGGAATCCATTCTTACTCTGGCGCATAAAGGCTCGATGAACGTTGCAATCCAAGAAAATGGTTACAAAATGATCACGAAATGGTATAGAACCCCATCTCGTTTACATAAATTCTCACCTTCTATTCCAAATACATGTTGGAGGTGTACTGAAGAGGTAGGATCCATGATCCACATTTGGTGGGAGTGTACCTTGCTCCAGCCTTTCTGGAGGGAGGTCAATTCCATCATTACACGGGTTACCACCTTCACTCTAGATTACACTCCTGCTCAATACCTCCTACACCATACTTCTCTACCCAAACGTAATTACCAAAAATCATTGGCCATGCATATGGTTAACGCAGCCAGACTCTGCGTTCCTGCACACTGGCGGTCAAAGAATATCCCGACCATTCGAGAATGGTTAATCAGGGTCGCTAAGATAGAGGAGATGGAGGAATTGATACATATAGCTCATGATCGCTTACAGAAGTTTAGTCTGACCTGGTCCTGTTGGACACATTTTAAGACCACGGATTACTATAAATCCTTCTTCTAGAACGCTGTCCTAAAGCATTTGAAGCATACACAATCTTCATTGCAATCTTTCCTGTGTTTTGAAATGGGGCGGGGACCCGGGACGAGGAGCGGCCCCCACCTCCTCTCCCATCTCCCGCTTCTCAATCCTCCCCACTACCTCTTACTTGCTATTCTTGACTGCTACCCTTTACCTACCCTTCTTTCCCCTTTCTCCCCCTTTTTTTTTTTTTTGTTGTTTGTCTTTCCCGATTGTGAAGTAACCTACCAAATGATAGCCTGGAGCCTTACTAGAGGCTCCCAACACCTATGCGATCATTGCAATTTCCGTTTTCAGAAGTTCTATCATGACCCCGGATAGGCCTGCGGATATTGGCCTACGGTGGGTCCTTGCGTTCTTACGCTGGTTTACTTGCTCTCTGTCGGTTACCGGTCATTGCTCTGTTTTAATGTTGGTTATTCTTGAAATGTTCATGAGCCTGTATGTCTTGTATGTACATGTACCCTTATTTTTCTCTCAATAAAATCTTTTATGGAAAAAAAAAAAAATACACAAGATAAATTTGTTTGCAGATGACATTATTCTATTTCTGACTTCCCCCTCCACTTCTCTACACCATGCTCATGACGCTCTTAATGCATTTAGTGCAGTCTCCTTTTACAAGGTAAATTTCACAAAATCAGTCATCCTGGAAATGGGCATACCACCCCCTTTGAAAAATCGCCTACAGGCATCTTTTCCCTACTCATGGAGTAAATCAAATATTTCCTACTTAGGAATTAAATTAACGACTGACCCCCGACAACTAGCTGAAGCAAACTATTCCCCATTGCTTGACAAAATCTCCAATGAAGCTAAAAGACTATCTAACACAGAATTGTCCTGGTCTGGCCGCCTAGCTGCATTTAAAATGCTTATTCTTCCGCAAATACTTTACATTTTTAGGACACTTCCTGTGCCCATCCCTAGATCACACCTCACTCACTTGAACTCTCTACTCTCCAGATTTCTTTGGAGAACTAATAGACCAAGATGCTCCAAATCTTTATTGGTTAAAAACAGATTAGCAGGTGGCATGGGCCTGGTCGACATACGGGATTATTTCCGCGCTGCCATCCTTGTACAATTGAAGGGGTGGTTAGTCCCGACGGCTGACTCAAATTGGTGTGATATTGAACAATCTCTGAGCCCTACTAAAAACCTTTGTCTTCTCCTCTTAGTAGATGTGTGGAAACCAATTCCTATACATACACTACCTCCAACGATTCAGGCCTCTTTGGAGGCCTGGAGAGATCTCCTAAAAATCCCAGTCCCACTCTCTGAGCAAACGTCAGTTCCCATTCCCATAACGATCCTCTCCCAGATTATCCCTAACATATCTCTCTCTGATTGGCAGGCGAAAGGGATTAAAACGATAGATGACTTATATCATGACCACACCCTCCTTTCGTTCACCTCAATTCAAGAAAAGTTTAATCTAGCATCTAACGACCAATGCAAACACACTCAAATTTCTCACTTCCTTGGTTCTCTCAGTTCACATCAGATTCTGCTACCAAAAGAAGTTTGGCGTTTCTATACTACGACCCCCACTCCCCCTAGAGGCATCTCCTTGTTCTACAATCTCTTCCAACACAAACTAAAATTCGTAAAATCCCAACCCTTTAGAAAGTGGGAGGCGGATTTGGGTATTAACATCTCGACTCTTCAATGGCAACAGGCGCTGAAATCGCTCTATAAAGCCTCTAGCTGCATTAACCACTGGGAGCTCTCCCAAAAGATAGCACTTAGGTGGTACCTCACCCCCTACAGAATATCTAGGTTTGGCGCCCTCAACTCTCCGTTGTGCTGGAGGAATTGTGGAATGACAGGCAATTTACTACATATGTTCTGGTCGTGTAGACATTTAACTAGTTTTTGGAACTCGGTCTTCCGCTGTGTCTCCAGGATCACTGGGATCCTGACTCGCCCAAAGCCTAGCCTGGCATTACTACATATAGGCATCGAAATGTTCCCCCCAAACTTCAGGGTGGTGGTGACTCATATCCTCCTAGCAGCCAGGTCTTTGATTGCAAGGCAGTGGAAAGCAGATAAGGCACCCAACGCCTCAGAGGTACTCTTGAGCACCCAGACGCATTATGTATATGAGTCCATGCTGGCTGGTAGAAGAGGGAATAAACAAGAGTTTGATAGTAATTGGAAAATATGGACGTTATGGTTTAAAAGTAACAAAAGCCATGTTTGAATTTAGTATGTGAGTTTGCATTTTATGTAATTGCTCTTCTTGTGCTATATTTATGGTGAGACCGCAGGATGACCCTTTTGACCCTTTTTTCCCCTCTCCCCTTCCCCTAGTCCCTTCCCCCTCTTTCTTTCCAACTTTCCCCTATTCTCTCTCTTCTCCTTCCCCCTTTTCTTTCTTTTCTCTTTTTTTTTTTTTTTTTTTTCTCTCCCTTTTCTCCAGTTTTGCATTGTTTCAAGTAAGTCATGATATCCTAATCACACGGGCCAAGGTTTATCGTTATCTTTAATCCCTCGCGACTATGTCATCGTCACGCGTGTTGATATTGTAATGCTATATTACTTACTTGCTTCGACTTTTGTATCTTGTCATTTGTTTTTTTTTTTGTTTTTTTTTTTTTCCTTGAAAATTCTTAATAAAAACGATTTGAAAAAAAAAAAGAAGACTCGAACTACACCTTACCACCCACAAGGAGATGCTCAGCTGGAAAGGTTTAACCGAACCTTGCTCAACATGTTGGGGACTCTGGAAAGTGAGAAAAAGCAACATTGGAGCAAACACATAGCAGCCCTAGTACATGCTTACAACTGCACCATCAGTGATGCTACAGGCTACTCCCCATATCGACTCATGTTTGGGAGAGAAGCGAGACTACCTGTGGACTTGACCTTTGGCACCTCTCTGGATCATTCCTTAGCCACATCCCACAAAGGATATGTGGACAGGCTCAGACACAGCCTGAAAGTAGCCTATGAACAAGCTCAAGCAGCCTCAGATCAAAGGGGAGCTCGAAACAAAAGAAACTTCGACTTGAAGGTCCGGGTACGAGACCTACAGCCCGGGGATCGAGTACTGTTACGCAATCTGGGGGTCCCTGGGAAGCACAAACTTGCAGATAGATGGAGATCTGAACCTTATGTCATCTGTAGGAAGTTGCCCGGGCCTTCCTGTCTACAAGTTGAAACCGGAAGGAAAGGTGGGCCCCTTGAAGATGTGGCATCGAAACCACCTGCTCCCACTTGCTGAGGCAGTCAGAATACCTCCCGTGAGAGACTCCCCTGAACCGGCCTCTATCCTGGATACTCCTAGGCAGAACACTCGGTCGCAGACCTCCCGAGCCGAAGATGGAGAGGCCTCTCAACTTAGTGAAAATGAAGAAGGAGAACTTGATTGGTTGTGGCCTTCCCCAACTCCAGGAACTTCCACTATAGATCTTCCAACCACTGAAGACACTCCAGATGGAACACTGAACCCAGAAGCCACAGAGTTCATCCCATCTAGTCCTTCAGCAGATTACTGGGAAGATGCCCATGATAGTTGCTCAGAGGAAGAGGAGCCTGTGGCACCAGAGCCAGAAATCCCAAGAGAGCAAAGGGCTCGAAGAGTCATCCGGCCTCCTAGGAAGCTGACCTACCCACAAATGGGGAATAGCTCAGAGGACTCTGTAGTTACCGCTAGGAGGAATGCTGAAAATCCGGATCCCTCCACTGTCCGTTTAGTGGAGGGCAACCCCAGCTCACTCTCTGGCACAGTTAGGCAGGCCACCCATGATAATGTGACCTGTAGGCAAGGGAATTCTACCCCTCAGTTTTGGTGGGAATTCCCTATGCCAACATCATTTGTAGAATTGTCTAGAGTTGTACATAGTCTTTGTTAAGGTTTATCTTTGGGGACCAAAGAGTTCAAGTGGGAGGAGTGTGTAGCGGGGTGTTCCCCTTTAATGCAGAGAGACTACATTACCCAGAACCCTGTTCGGCAATGTTTCCACCGCAGAGACTCATGGGAGGGGTTATAAGAGGAGGAGGCGAGGCTGGGCTCGGCCTCTTTGGGACACGAGACTTCAGAGACTGATCCTCCTGTGCGGATGTGTCGGAGTGCAAGGCCTGAAGCCTGAGGCTTTGCGCAGCACCAAAGAGCCTTCCACCCCTCTGCGAGCCTGGGTGGCATCTGACTTCGCTCGACTACAGCCTTGTTGGATCGGGGACCCGATCGCTGAAGAGACTGAGTGTGTGTGGGACACAGTTGGTGGAAGTTCCCGGACTGGAACCATAGTCCGGGCGGGTGAGAGGGCATATGCCCAACCGATATACTGTTACTGCATATAGGCCTATAGACTGCCGTGGCCTATGAGTTATTCTTGGTGCTCTTATTGAAGGCCCTTGTCAGAGCTGAACCTACTGTTCGTATCACCAAGTTTCTACCCCATCTTTACCTACCCCATTGGATTACAAAGTTTGTACTCTGTTAATGTGCACCACCGTTAAAGATCTGCCGGTGAAGAAGAAAAGACTAAGTTGTTGATATCAACCAAGCCTGGTGGGGTTTCTAATATGTTTTAGTTACTGCGCCATAGGGCACTTAGCTAACGGTCGCCCGTGTGGCGCACTTGTTGTGTGTTAACCCTATAGTGTGTTAGTGTGGCAGGGCTCTGCATTACCAATGATTATTCTGTAAACTGTTATTGATGTTACCCCTTTTCTTACCAAGAGCTTAAGTAAAAAATCTTATGCTTGTTTCAATTTAGTATTGTCTCAATGCTCAATTATTCATACAGTATAAGATATACAATTTACTGTCATTACTAGCTGTGCCAGTAGGGGGTAGAGCATATTGCCGGGGGTTGGCGGAGCTGTCTTCAGGGCCCAAACTAAATCTGCGGCCTTCTTAGTTGGAGGTATCGCTACATATATATATATATATATATATATATATATAGACCCTTGGGGGGGGCTGCTTACCACAATTACTTGTAAACACAGAAGTCCATTTTCTGTGTTTACAAGTGACAGCTTTGCACTCTGTGTGTAACCCCCCCCTGAACTCTGCACTCTGTATGTAGTTTAATCCTGGTATTTAATGCCCCTTTAAGACCATCCTATTGTTTGTGAAATTTGACTGACCACACCCACTATTTGATGTGATTTGGAGGGTGTGTGTGGGCGGAGGGGTTTTGGGGGGTCGTGGTAGAGTTCCAGCACCTATTGTTTGAGAAAAAAAGCCCTGCATATATACCAGTATATAATATATAATGTTTGAGGGTTCTAAGTAATTTTCTAGCAAAAAAATACTGATTTTAACTTGTAAGCAGCAAATGTCAGAAATAGGCTAATTCCACTTTCAGGGGGAAAAACATAGCAACTAAAGAAAAAATAATATAGCGTATACAAATGCGACACATGTCATATTTTAATTAAATGTTGTTAAAAATTACGATTCCTTTTCTATCTGCAGCTCTGTAATTTCCTAAAAATGCAATGCAATATGGCTACCTGGAGGTGTTCTGTACGCAGAATGTGTACAGAACTCCCTCCAGAAACATCATTTCCTGCTTGTGTGATTGGCTCACTGATTTTCCCAGAAGTCTGCCCTAAGATACAAGTCAAATTTTAGGCATCTCCTGCAACAAAAATGTCATACACCCAATAGGAAATAATGCCTAAAGGGATGCAGAACCAGCAGCTTTCCTCATTAGTGTCCTGCAGGTGCTGCAGCTGGTTGATAATTATCAAACCAGATTTACTTTCCCTCATGGACACAGACAAACACACATGGATTTCTTCAGAATAACAAAAGGTAGGAATCTGCAACAAAGTTTGTTAAAATCCTTGCAATGTATATAGATCATCCAGGGGGGAATATTTTTTTTTCTCAACAAAAGTAGAGTTACTTTTTAACTTGGGATTTTCTTTTGATGGAATCTTCTTCATGGTTCCTTCCTTCAGAGTCCCGAACAAAATATCTATTTCCTCCAGTCTTCCAACAACTGTTGCTCCTTTGTCTTCAGAACAACGCTGTCTTTGTCTGATCACATGGCCTGTTCAAAATCATATTCCCCTACCCTATTTTCTGCTACAACATATCCTGTAGCCGGACTTCCTTTGCTGAGCTCATAAACTAGTCCATTGGGATAGTTTGCATATCAATAGGTGAGGCCTAGCTTCTAAAACAACACATGGGGGGTGATTTACTAAAGGCAAATCCACTTTGCACTACAAGTGTACTTGAAAGTGCACTTGGAAGTGCAGTTGATGTAGATCGCTGTAGATCTGAGGAAAAGCTCTGAAATGAGGGGAAGCTCTGCTGATTTTATCATCCAATCACGTGCAAGCAAAAAATGCTGTTTTTTATTTTCCTTAAATGTCCCCCTCGGATCTACAGCAACTGCACTTCCAAGTGCACTTTAAGTGCAAAGTGGATTTGCCTTTAGTAAATAACCCCCATGGTGTTAAAATCTAACCATTCACATATCTAAGCTAGGAAAATCACCAATAATAGCCAAGCAACACATTCCACCTCTTGAGTTTTATAGCATATGTGAAAAACTGGAAACTTCGCAATCCTCAGCAGCTTTACAACCTTTGTCCAGGAAAGAGTTAGCAATGTCCTTGGCAGTCTGTGTAACATAGATGGAAAGAAAGTTCCTCATGAAAGTCCCTTGTCCTCCTGGTCATAAGGAAATGCTCCGATGAAAGTCTGCTCCAATTCAGCAGTAATCAGGAAATCATCCACATCTTGCTCTCATTTCCTCTTCTGTTCTGCATAATCCCATCTGGACTGATGATCTGCTCTGCTTGCTCCCCCCCTTGATGTTCATTACCTTAAAAGAGTGAGGCTGGGTTCACACTGATACGACACGACATTCATCCGACTTTCATCCTACTTTGCTCTGTGACATCAGTCCTACATTGATCCTACATTGGTCTGACATCCATCCGACATTCATGAACAGGATACTACTTTGATCTGACTTTGTGCTAGTCTGACTTGTCCTTTGACCAATCAAAACAATCCCAGGGTGAGATAAATTCCTTTTACTGCTGCTGTAATCACCATGTCGGATGTCAAATGTCGGATGGTTAGGACAAGGATCCTACTTTGATCCGACTTCAATGATATTCAATGGGCTGAAGTAGGATCAAAGTCGGACCAAAGTAGTACAGGGAGCATTTTCAAAGTCGGACCGACTTGTGTCAGACTCTCTCATAGGGAAACGGCTCTCATAGGGAAACATTGATTTTCACACGTCATGCGACATGAGCTCCTAATGTCGGAGCGTTTGTCGGACCAGTGTGAACCAGGCCTTAAAGACAAAGCAGATTATGTGTTCCTTCTATACATGTGCACAACATAAAAATTTGTTTAGTTTGGTTTCGTTTCTGTTAGTTTTCGTTGATTCATAACGATTCGTAATTTCGTAAGACGTGGGTTATCGTATTCGGACTCTTTTGTATTTCCGTAAGGGTTTTTTATCCTTTGATTCATTTTTCCATTAGTCTAATTTTCGTTGATTTGAAATTCGTATTTTTCGTTATATTTTATATTCGGCCGCGTTCGTATTTTCGTAAGAACTATATTTTTGTTGATTTGCAATGATTCGTATTTCCGTGTCTAATTTCCGTTGATTGGAAAATTGTACTTTTGTAGATTTAATTACATTCGTACTTTCGTTAGAATACATTTTCCGTTTATTCGAAACACTACTTGTCGTAATTTTGTAATTCGTACTTTCGTGAGTTTGACAGGCTCATTTATTCGTACTTTCGTATCATTGTTTTCGTAGATTCATAATCGGGGCATAATTTGTAATATAGAAACTAGATTCTAGACAGAGTGTGCTTAAGAAACAAAGAATTTCTCTCTCACAAGTCACAACTTAACTCACAAATCCACCAAAACAGTGCCACCTACCCAACCACACCCTATCTGGACTCTGGATGGAATGCACTGCAGTCTAACACAGAAAAAACACAAGGGAATAAGAAACAAGCTCATTGGGGGAAGGGACAACCTCTTCAGGGGAAGGGACAAGCTTATTGGCCAACGTCCAGAAATATTTCAGAACTAACGAATTTGTTGTTTTGATTTCCGTTTTCCGAATATTCGTATTTTTTTTTCTTTTTCGTTCATTTTGATTTTCGTTATTTTGAATCTTTGTTCGGTATTTTCATTGTTTTGATTTCCGTTTTCCGAATATTCATAATTTCGAGTTTTCGTTCATTTTGATTTTCATTATTTTGAATCTTTGTTCGGTATTTTCGTTGTTTCTATGTTTTTGTTTTTTCACTCTTTCGTATTTCCGCTGTTTCTAATTTAATAATTTTGTATTTTCGTTGTTTTCCATATTCGTTCTTTTCGATAATTCGTTTTTCGTTGGTAATTTTAGTAAACCGTTCGTTCAATCGTATGTTTACGAATTAACGAATATAACAAATTTTGACGAATAACGAATTCGTAACTAAACAAATTGCACATGTCTAGTTCCTTTCAACCCCCACTTCAAGTAAATCAGTCCACATGTGTCTCCTAGAGATCATAGGCCTTGCCTTCCTTTTATTTGACTCAGCTAGGCCATCATTATTTGAGTTGATCCGATTCCCAGCTTCCTGCTTATGGGAAGTAACAGTGGCACATGTCCTACTTCTGCTTACAGGCTTAGGGCCTTTTACCTTTGTTAGGATATCATTAAATTTGATCATGGAGGCTGCACACTGTTCATTCAAATCTTCAGATTTGCCTACAGGGGTTTGAACACACTTTGAAGCAACTGCAGGTTTGACTTTTGGTGCTCTACTTTCTAAATCCCTTTCCTTGCCTACAGTGTCTACCAAACACTTGGTCGCCACTTCAAGTTGTTCCTTCAGTAAGTTTCTTTCTAAGTCTGCCTTTTTCCTCTTTTCATATTCAATATATAGAGCATGCAGGAAGTGCAAACCAAGCAAAGCAACTGCCCGTATCTCTCCCTTTTAAGACTAATGTAGCACCCTGATGTCTGGGCAAGGTTGCTCCTAAATTTTTCCTGCCAGGTATAGTTAGCCAATTGTTAGGGATCAATTGATTTCACCCTAAGCCTGGAATTGCTGCACTTCTCTCTTCTGTCGCTGGGTGGCCGGTTACCTGGTGTCAGGAACTTGGTAGGAGGCTGAGATGCTGGGAAGGCTCCCCTTGCGGCCGAGTGCAGCACACTACTGTAGATGACACAGCAGGTGTAGTGCCCACAGAAGCACGTATGCCTGGTTGCTGAAGACAGACGTGCTTGGGAGGTCCAGGAGACAGAGACCAGTGGAGCAACTGGAAAGCTGAGCCGGGAGCCAGGCCAAGGATCATTCACAGGAAGACAGTCCATAATCAGAATGACCAGGGGTGAGCCAAGTCTTAGTACAGGGAGCAGGATATGCAGAGTTCAATAGACAAGCCGGGGTCAAATGCAGGGAGCAGGCAGAAGGAGGTCAGGTGCAAGCCAAGGGTCGAGCCAGAGGATCAGGAAGAGCGGGTCAGAACAAGCCGGGTCGGTACACAGGAGATCAGATCAACAGGTGATTCAGGATACAGGAACACAGGGGGAGCTGAAGATAAACCAGCAAATGCAGACACTAGCAGACTTCCTTATATAGGCCCATGTGACCTGCTGGTAGAGATACTGGGTCCTAAGGACCTTCTCCTGCCAGAGATGCTGGGTCCTAAAGACCTTCTCCTGCTGTTGGTTCCCTGACAGTGCCTTTGCCTTTGCCTATGCAGGTTTGCCAACCCTGCACCATTACGCACAGGGATGCGCCTATTTCCCTGACAGTGCCCCCCTCCCAACGGGCAGCCTCCAGGTGCCCAGTTGCGCCCATTTTGCGGGATGACTGGTGCGAAATATTTGTATAAGCCTAGGGGCGTGTACTTGACTCGCAGGTTCCCAAGAGCTCCCTTCTGCTGGGTATCCTTTCCACTTAATTAAAAACTGAATTGTCCTACCTCTCCGACGACAGTCAAAGATGGACTCCACTTTGAATTCAGTCTCGTCTCCAACCAGGACGGGAGGTGGGGGTATTTCTTCTCTCCCTGAAAAAGGACTGGAAATTACATGTTTAAGAAGTGCAACATGAAATACAGGGTGGATTTTATACGATTCAGGCAAGGCAAGTTCGAAGGCTAATGGATTTATTTCACGTTTTATTTCAAAAGGGCCAATAAACTTTGGTCCCAATTTTCTGGAAGGACAAGGCAGTTTGAGGTTTGCAGATGAGAGCCACACCTTGTCCCTCCCCTTAAAGGCAGGGTTTCCTCTCTTCTTCTTGTCATAATGTCTCTTATATCCTTCTGGGGCTTATCCGCATTGTGTCCTGGAGAATCTGATAATTGGTTTGGATGGAATTTATTCTGTCCTGGACTGCCGGGACTGAGGATTCGGGAATGACATTGGGTAAAAATGAAGGGTGGTAGCCATAGTTCGCCCGAAAAGGGTGACTGGTTGGTAGCAGTGTGCACAGAGTTGTTATATGCAAATTCCGCACAGGGCAATAATGAGATCCAATCGTCCTGAGAAAAGGAACAAAAACAATGCGGGTATTGCTCTAAGGTCTGGTTAGTCCTTTCTGTTTGGCCGTTACTCTGGGAATGGTAAGCTGTGGAAAAACATGTCTCAATTGATAGTGATTTGCAAAGGTTCCTCCAGAACCTAGAGGTGAATTGTACACCTCTGTCTGACACAATGTTATCTGGTACTCCATGTAGTCTGACTACTTCTTTAATGAAAATGTCTGCTGTGTCCATGGCAGAAGGTGTGCCCATCATTGGTAAGAAATGCCCCATCTTGGATAGCCGGTCTACTACTACTAGAATGGTTGTAAACTCTTCTGAAGGGGGTAAATCCACAATAAAGTCTAAAGAAATATTTTTCCAAGGTTGTTCTGGAACTGGCAGTGGTCTTAACAGACCCCAGGATTTCGTGTTGGACCACTTATTCCTTTGGCATATTGTGCAGGAGTTGACATAGTCCTTACAAACGGCTCTCAGAGTGGGCCACCATAAAGACCATTGGACCAGTTTGGTCGTTTTTCGGACCCCAAAGTAGCCAGCCAGCTGGTGATCGTGGAAAGTTTTTAGGACCTGAAGCTTGGCTTGCTGTGGGACGAAAATCCTGTTTTGATGCCAAAGGAGTCCCTCCTGGCTAGTGAGGGCGGGGATTTCTGTTTCCGTGCACTGAGTGGATGCTTCAATTGAAGCTCTTAAATCAGGCTGGATCAAGAGGTTTGAGGGGACAGAATTGGACTGGGTGTGATCTCTTCAGGGGTATCAGGAAACATCCTGGACAAGGCATTGGCTTTTCCTTTTTCAGACCCTGGGCGGAAGGTGATATGAAAATTGAATCGAGAAAAGAATAAAGCCCATTGAGCCTGCCGGGGTCTCAGTCGCTTGGCTCTGTGGAGATACTCCAAGTTCTTATGATCTGTAAAGATCAAAATAGGGTGGACGGCGCCCTCCAGGATATATCTCCATTCCTCCAGGGCGGTCTTTATTGCCAAGAGCTCTCGACACCCTACGTTGTAGTTCTTCTCAGGCTGGGTCATCTTCCGTGAAGAGGAGGCCACGGGATGAAGTAGGGCTTTGGGCCCCGGACGCTGGGAAAGAACTGCTCCTGTGGCTACTTCAGAGGCATCAACTTCCAGAACATAGCGCAAGGCAGGATCGGGATGCTGTAAGACAGGTGCAGAGGTAAAGAGGACCTTTAGTTGATCAAAGGCCGTTTGTGCTGCTTCGGACCACTGGAATCTGGTATGCTGACGTGTTATCTGGGTAATTGGTGCTACAATGGTAGAAAAGTCCCTTATAAATCTTCGGTAAAAATTAGCGAAGCCGATGAATCTCTGAACACTCTTCTTATCAGAAGGGGCCGGCCACTCAAGGATGGCTTTCACCTTCTGAGGATCCATGGCTAGCCCATTGGTGGTGATAATGAGTCCAAGGGACTGGATTGTCGTCTTCTCGAAGTCGCATTTTTGGGCTTTTACATACAATGTGTGTACCCTGAGGATGCCCAGTACCTTTTTTACATGTGTTCTGTGAAGCTCCAGAGTAGCTGAGAATATGAGGATATCATCAAGGTAGACGATAATGAAGTGGTCTAGGTACTGCTGGAAGATATCGTTTATGAAATGTTGGAATGTGGCTGGGGCGTTGCATAATCCAAATGGCATTACTAAGTATTCAAAATGTCCAAACCTCGTTCTGAACGCTGTTTTCCACTCGTCCCCCTCCCGGATGCGGACAAGATTGTAAGATCCACGTAGGTCTAGTTTAGTGAAGACATGAGCTGTACGGAACATCTGGAAGAGTTCTGGGATGAGGGGGAGCGGGTAGCGATTTTTAAGAGTAACTCTATTCAATTCTCTGTAATCCACACATGGCCTCAAAAATTTATCCTTCTTCTCAACAAAGAAAATTCTGGCACCGGCAGGAGAGGAGGAAGGGCGGATAAATCCCTTTTCAAGGTTTTCATCAATATACTGTCTCAAAGTCTCAAGTTCAGTCTCAGAGAGGGGAAAAATATGGCCAAAAGGAATCTCAGCCCCCGGTAACAACTCGATGGGGCAATCGTATGGATGATGCGGGGGTAGAGTATCTGCTTTCTTCTTGTCAAGGACATCCTGGAACTCCTGATGGGCTGCTGGTATATTGGGATCCACACTGGGTGTGGGTAGAACAGACATGCAACTGGAAGAGTCCTTGGTTTCAGGAACAAGACAATGCTGCCGGCAGTAGGGAGAGGTGAAGAAAACGTCCCTTTTGGACCAGTCAATCTGAGGGTTGTGCGCCTGTAGCCATGGGGTTCCCAAGATGACAGGGAATATAGGAGAGCTCAGGACATCAAAACGTAGAAATTCCTGGTGACCAGAATTGATGGAGGTAAGGATAGGTGCCATTTCCTGGGTGACATGCCCGGAACTGGGCATTGAGCCATCAGCCAGGTGGACAGTAAGTCTTTGGCTCTTGTGGTGGAGGGGAATAGCGAGTCTCTTTGCCAGTGTCAGATCCAAAAAGCAACTACATGCCCCGGAATCCAGTATTGCTTGGAGGTGAACTTCTTTTCCTGCTATCAGTAATGTGACAGGAAGAGTGATGTGAGAGGAGGAGGACCTGGACACCTGACAGTTGACCGGGGTGCGGAGGACCGATTTCCTGGGTCTTATGGGGCAAAAGGTTATATAATGACCGGTTCCCCCGCAGTAGAAGCAAAGGTTTGCCTGTCGGTGACAAAGTCTCTCCCCTGAGGTTAATGCTGGATGGGCCAGGCCAAGCTGCATAGAACTAGATGTGGGCGGAGCTTCAAGCAGTTGGGGGGTTTGGATGCATTCAGACCGGCGCTCTCGTAAGCGTCTGTCGAGTTGAATAGTTAGTAGGATGAGACCCTCTAGATTTGAAGGGGTCTTGACTCTAGTTAAACATGACCCTTGACCTGCGGGAGAAGGTGTCGCAGGCAGGTGCTGCAGTCAGCCCTCTAATTGGCGGTACTCTTTCTGGAGTTCTTGGATGGCCTGGGTGAGGGCCATGATCTGTAGGCTGGCGGCTTCCAGTGGAGAGACACCTCCGTCGGCCTCTGACATGGCTGGTTTATACTGTCAGGAACTTGGTAGGAGGCCGAGATGCTGGGAAGGCTCCCCTTGCGGCCAAGTGCAGCACACCACTGAAGATGACACAGCAGGTGTAGTGCCCACAGAAGCACGGATGCCTGGTTGCTGAAGACAGACTTGCTTGGGCGATCCAGGAGACAGAGACCAGTGGAGCAACTGGAAAGCTGAGCCGGGAGCCAGGCCAAGAATCATTCACAGGAAGACAGTCCCTAATCAGGATGACCAGGGGTGAGCCAAGTCTTGGTACCGGGAGCAGGATATGCAGAGTTCAATAGACAAGCCGGGGTCAGATGCAGGGAGCAGGCAGAAGGAGGTCAGGTGCAAGCCAAGGGTCGAGCCAGAGGATCAGGAAAGCAGGTCAGAACAAGCCGGGTCGGTACACAGGAGATCAGATCAACAGGTGATTCAGGATACAGGAACACACGGGGAGCTGAAGATAAACCAGAAAATGCAGACACTAGCACACTTCCTTATATAGGCCCATGTGACCTGCTGGTAGAGATACTGGGTCCTACGGTCCTTCTCCTGCCAGAGATGCTGGGTCCTAAAGTCCTTCTGCTGCTGTTGGTTCCCTGACAGTGCCTTTGCCTATGCGGGTTTGCCAAGCCTGCATCATTACGCACAGGGATGCGCCTATTTCCCTGACACCTGGTTACATTGGATAAGATAAGGATGATGCAAGGACAGATTAGGGGCATCTCAGACAATGGGCAGGGGTTTTCTTGGCCCCTTGGCCTGCTGGGAGAACCTATATATCTGGGTGGAGTCAGGTGATCGGGGTGCTGTGCCACCTGGATGGCTGTCTGGGTGGACATGTGTTGTGCTCCCCGGGCTGCTAGGCCAGAGTTTGGACCTATCCCGGGCACATCTGGCTGCTTGGTTGTCTGAGGGCCTATCCAGAAGCAAGAGAGCAGCGTAGGGATGCAGCCCAACCAGAAGTGACGGTTCTGCCAGCCGGAGAACCTGTCATAGTCGAAGGTAGAGGGGAAGCTGTCGCGACTAAGGGACCATCCACCTTGTTAACAGGGACCACAGTGAGTAGCTGAAGCAAGTACCAGAGAAGTATTCTCATCAACCAGGGATAGTGAAGAATCAGGAAATTTCAGCAGGTGCCAAGCCAGGGACCCAGCCAGTGGGGTGATGCTTGGGGAGTATCTGGAGTGCCAAACCAGGGACCCAGCAGGGAAGCCGGGGTAACGCTTGAGGCAGATACTATAGTTTAGAAGATTAGAATAGCTCATGGGATTCAGTTGCAGTGAATCCGCACATCTAGTGAGAGAGACTGGGAGTTCAGTGGGCTGAGAATCTACGAGAAGTGATTGTATAAAAGTAAAGGAGTTTGTTACAATTTGTGTAAGGAACTGTTCCTACACATGCAGATGTATTGCCTTGCTGGGTGCTTTTCCCTGTATGGCTGTCTAACTGTAGAAGTCTCGGAGTCTGCCAATTGACATTGCAACTACCTAAACCCTCTCTCCCACAGTTCTGTTCAAGAGAAAATAAATCTCTTTGCATTCAAGAAGTGTCTGGCGCCCATCTACCTTAAATCACTCCCACTATACCTTGCAACCCCCTCTATACAGAAGGATGCCAGCTGTTCCTGGCTCTGGAGGTTGTCGTTAGACTAAAGGAGGCCTGGGACCTTGCTACACTATAATCTGAGAAAAAATCCGATACTCCATCACCCCAAGCTCTGTGCAAAGGAGAAACATACCTAGCAAGCTCCTTTGTAACAGACATCCACTGACTGTGTCTGGCCCAGGTAGGCAGGGTGTATGCCTTCTCTTCCTGGACACCAAAATCCTCTGCAGCCTTAATTTTCCTAAACAGGGTGTGTAGCATTTTTCCTAAGCATAAGCAACAGCATAGACCATAAAAAACAGGTCTGCTTCAGTTGAACTTTAGCACAAATCCCAAGCGAGCTCCCATTTGTTTTTGGTGTCTAGTAAGGGCACGTTGCAATAAAGCAAAGAAGCTTAGAAAAATGATCTGCAGCTGCAGTGTATTAATGTGCTTTACTAAATGAAAATGCTATACATACAAAACTACTACAATTTTATAAATATAATACAAGACTGGTAGATATACATACAAAAAGCAAAATGCTACACTCCACAGACAAGGAGGACCCAGGCTTACTTTATAAGCAGTTGCAGGAGACCAGATGAAATCGTTTTTAGGTGAAGTTTCTTCTTCTGTCAGAGATCTTCCTTGGTATTAAGTCATCATAGAGTCCTCCTTTCAATCTCCGTTGTTGGCTTTTTATTTAGAAAGAATAGGTAGCCAATCCCACATGGGTGTATGCTTTTTCTACTTATTACACTGATGTAAACCTTGTGCAATTTAACCTCTAGGTGGCACTATTGTATCATACATACCATAGGTCATACATATCAAAAGGTCAAGCTATGTTTGACTAATACTTATACAGCTGACCAGAACACCTGTAAAAACAATGAAAGCAGAAAGGACAACTTGTGCAAATATGTCAAGGACATCTGTTTAAGAAGCGTCCACTTACTGAGAAAGTCACAAGAATGTACAATATACAGTATCTCACAAAAGTGAGTACACCCCTCACAATTTTGTAAATATAATATTATATCTGTTCATGTGACAACACTGAAGAAATTACACTTTGCTACAATGTAAAGTGGTAAGTGTACAGCTTGTATAACAGTGTATATTTGCTGTCCCCTCAAAATAACTCAACACACAGCCAGTGGTGCATTTAGGTTATGTACTGCCCTAGGCCTGACTAAATCTGTGCAACCCCCAATTTGAAAATGGCGGACCCCTTTCTGTCAAGGCCACACCCTTCCTATTAAAGACCCACCCTGTCATCTATAAACCACACCCCTTCCTCTTTAGGCCCTATCTTTTCCTCTTACAGCTCCACCTCCAGTCTATTGGAATGCAAACTGCATGAAGCATAGGTAAATGCAGGTCAGAAGGAGGTCAAGTGCACCTGTCAATGGATTCTGAATGATCACTGAAACATCTCAGGCTGATGTCAGAACAAATGCCAGTGCTAAGTGATAACAAAGGCACTTCCAGTGGTGGAAGTGCTCATATTCACCTGCTAAAATACCCCTAAATGACATCACTTTGGGCCAGCAGATAGGGTTTGGCTGAATCCATATTTGTGGATTATTGGACATACAATGGTGATCTGACCACACAGGTACCGCTCTTGCCTGTCACTTATCCCAGGGGGAACACTGGGAATGGGGACCTGCCCAACTAATGTTCCATTTGATGGTGGTCATGTAAAATTCACAAACTGGTTTAATAGTCAAAGAATTGGGACTCAATCAGGCCAAAAATAACCCCAAATTATGTCAGCACACAGACTGAAAGATCTTAAACCTGTGTATGTTTAACTACAATACATTTTGCTAATTAAAACAGGAGTAACTGGCATAAAGATTTTCCTATAGAGAAAGACCTAAGATAAATCAGCAGGTTGCGAAAAAAGTACACTAAAAGTGTAGCATAAGCCGGTGGGGACTCTTTTTATGCGGGAGTCGGGAGGAGGCTGGGTTTTTGTTCGTGCGGGGGCAGTTTTTTTTGCTGCCCCCCTGAAAAGTGCCGCCCTAGGCCTGGGCCTTGTCGGCCTAGGCCAAGATACAGCATTGCACACAGCCCATAATGTCTAAACCGCTGGCAACAAAGGATTTACCCCCAAGTGAAAATTTCCAAATTGGGTCCAATTAGCCATTTTCCCTCCCTGGTGTCACTTGTTAGTGTTACAAACTCTCAGGTGTGAATGGGGAGCAGGTGTGTTACATTTGGTGTTATCGCTCTCACTCTCTCATACTGGTCAACATGGCACCTCATGGCAAAGAACTCTCTGAGGATCTGAAAAAAAAAGAATTGTTGCCACATGAAACTAAATAATAACATATTTACAAAAATGTAACATATTTACTTTTGTGAGATACTGTGTATATATATATATATATATATATATATATATATATATATACATATATATATATATATATATATATATATATATATATATACACACAAAACAAAGGGACAATGAGGGGCATGTAAAAAAGTTTTTAATGATAATCCTGTTATGTTGTATACATCCTATTTGTCCATGTAATAGGGGAAACAACCCAAAAAATAAAAGACAAAATTGCTCAGCATCGCAGCACCATCAGACACAAACAGCCTGGTCTGCCATTCTCCAAACATTTTTTGGAGAAGGGACATCGGGACTCAGATTTAAGATTCATGGTCCTGGAAGATATTCCACGGGACAAGAGAGGGGGTGATCGGATAATGAGATTAAAACAACGAGAGGTTTGGTGGATTAATAGGCTACAGTCCCTGTATCCGGGGGGTATGAACAGGGACTATGACCTATATTTGTTTCTGTAAATGTCAATAACTATTTGAGACTCTAGATTCTTTTGTATTTTTTCTTGTAGATGGTGACCAAATAATGTCTGGTCGGGTTCGTGAAATACAAAGGAAAAAGTACACATGTACATTCGGAATATCGTTCCTCTTTTTCGACATATATGAACGATCGTTTTGTTTTGTTATTTCATGCTATTTAGGCCATGTATGTCTATATTTGGTATGATATTTGGTGGTTGATGTGGGAGGATTATTTAAAGAATTTTTTGGTTCTAAACCTATACAGGGTTAATGGAACCTTGACTTAACCGGTTGGATTGTCTTTTTGATCTAGCAGGATGGGATACACCTGTTGGGTGATGCCTTCAGGTGTTGGGATATAATGAGTCTTCTTTGAATTGTACTCTCACACTGAGCCTGTAAGCCTGAGGAAGAGCAGGGATGCTCGGAACTGTACAGTGGCTATGCTATGTTCTTTTGAAGTAAAGGAAATCGTTTAATTGCAACTGGAGTCATTGTCCCTTTGTTTTGAATATCTAAACTAACGGTGGGAGTTGGGAGCCCACCTTGACGTTTCTCCACTCCATTCCAAAGACTAGAGGGAAGTAACCCACCTGAAGTTTGTTTTATATATATATATATATATATATATAAATATTTAAAATACATCAGATGCAACAAAGGCATAAGACAGAGACAATGAAAACCGAAAGACATTCAGTGTCAACTAAATGAACATCCTACAAATACAGGAATATTCTTCATAATATGTACAGTATGGCAATTGGCAAATAACAACATGAATGAATGCTCCCTCTAGGGATAAAAAAAAAGAGTTGATAATAAGTTTCCAGGATACCTCTTGCAAGTTTTATTTTCAATGCAATATTGGAGGTCATCCTCAGGGAGATTCAGGACTTAGAGGGAATCAGAGAATGAGGGGTCAGGGGAGGTGGGAGCCAAGAGACCTAAAGAATGGCTAAGAGGAAAAAAAGGGGGTGCTGGGACCGGGGGGAAGTGAAGGAAGTCTGGGAAGGAGTGTATCCTCTCTCCTCCTCCCCCCTTGCCTGCAATCTCATAAGTGCAGGGTCTCAAATTAAAGGCTATGTTCTACATGGCAGTCAAGATGCTGTCCTAGAACTCGAAAGCTGTAGTGAAAATTCAAAGTTTTTGTTTGTATTTGGATGCGCATTTGAATTAAAACCATTTCAGGGTTTAGCCAGAGCTCTTGTCCCTGAGGGCCGCAGTGAGGCCTTGTATTTCTTGGCTCTCATTCACTCTGGAAAACAAATGCTTTAGGGTGGGTGGCAAGTATGTTTCCAGAAGATGGTGATACAAGCAGTGCAGGATTTAGACCCTAGGAGGCCCTGGGCCTTTCAAGTTCAGGGGGCCCCTCAACATAGAAAATGTAATTACAATACAAATAAAAAAGTGAACTGAAATTAATAATAAACCGCATTTGTTTCAAAACTATATAAGTTAGGTTCCGAAGAAGATGTTTGTCTGAGGTTTTTTTTTTCCTACATTTTATTGACTCTAAGAATTAATTGGAATTGGCAAGTCATACATCAAAGTTATGCATCACACTACAATATTTATAAAAAGTATTTCTTCCTGCACTTAGCATCTGCAAAATCTTTACCTAACTCATCAAACTGTATCATCTTGAGGACACTGGTCTCAACAGCCAGTAGGTAGTCTTTCATGGGTTATTGTGGTTCTCAGATAATTCATTATCAGTGCCAATTTGCCGAATGACCTTTCTCCCGGACAGCTAGTGACCATCATGCTTAAATATATTCTAAGAGCTACATTAACATCTTGAAAATGTATCAGCCAGCCCTTCATCATGTAATAAAACTGGAGGTTGAGGTGGAGATGGTGTGCTTAAATGGTCTACACCATCTCAATGATTGAACAATGTTTAATTACTCGATCTAAAGGGAAGGAATTGCCAATGACCTTCCCTCTGAAGGACTGAGACTGAGGACTGAGAAAAAAATATAAATGTATTCCTAATGAGTAGAGTTTATGCCACGTGTTTGCGAGTCCGCAGAGAGTTAAAAATATACGGTGTTCCAGAGATGAGAGATCGAGCATCATCGAGCATAGGTACCTTTTTGTAAAATCTTTCTGAGCATTATGGCAAGTTCCCTTCTCTTTTTGCGGAGTGGACAGTGTTGACAGCTGCACAGGAGGTGGCGTGTACGGATTCATTCAGGAAACGGAAAATAACTTGTAAGAAGACGGGTTTAAGGATTCGGGACATGGGAAAAAAAACACTGGTTAGGAGTCCACTTCACTACTACACTCGGTACAAGACACATAAGGAAGATCCTCTACACTGCTGATTTCATCCGACACTCTGCTGTGTCATTCATGGCTTTGCCATTGCTATGCTATATTCCAATCTAGGACCACACCTGTTCCAAATTCAACCAATCCTGTAACTTTGGGTAAAACTTGCTAACAAAGTTTTACCCTATGTGAGATCGCAGTGTCGGATTCGCCTCTTCACCTAATCAGGGTCAAGCAGTGAGTGAGCTTCTCTCTCATGTTTCTCATCATGATCAATGTTGGTCATTAACTTCACTCCCACATGATGGGGTGGGGGGGGGGGCTGCTGCCTGGCACTTTCTAAAAAAAATTTACTTTTCCCTTGTCTCACCCACTTGTCTCTCGTAAACAAGACAACACATTCCATGACACAGTCATGTCAAAACAAACATCTCGAATAGTAAAATAATATGAGAAGTTGAAAACATCTGCCAGAAGCCCTTATCCCTTTCTTTGCTTCCGAAGTCAGGCTTACAGGAACTGTTCTGTATCCTAAAACTCACTCACACTTTGTTAATTTTGTTAATAATAAAACAAATGTTATCATTATTAAAAAAATTATAAAGGAAGTCTGTGGGGTCCCTCTGGCAGGGGGGCCCATGGCAGCTGACACTTTTTTCCCCTTATATATCCAGCACTGGATACAAGCCTTGGCGGTGTTCAGGAGGTGGATTACTAGTGATTTTTTAATACTAGACGTGCAATTCGTTTAGTTCGAATTTTCGAATTTCCGAAAATTCTAATTTCCGAATTTGGAAATGTAGAATTTCGGAAATTTAAAAAATCGGAAATTTGAAAAATCGGTAATTCGGATATTCGAAATTTCGGTAATTTAAATTTCTGAATATCAAAATTTAGAAATTCAAAAATTCAAAATTAGGAAATTAAAACATTGGAAATTTGAAAATTAAAATTCAAGAATTCAAGAATTCCAAATTTGAGAATTCGAAAATTCCAAATTTGAGAATTCCAAAATTCCAAATTCCAAGATTCAGAAATTCAAAAATTGAAAATTCGAAAATCAGAAAATTCAAAATTCCAAAATTCAAAATTCCAAAATTCCAAAATACGAAAATTCCAAAATTCCAAAGTCGGAATTTCAGAAATTCGGAAATTTGAAAATTCGAAATTTTGGGAATTCGGAAATGCAAAATTTCGATTTTTCAAGGTTTAGAGTGTTAGGGTTAGAGGGTTAGGGTTAGAGGGTTAGAGGGTTAAGGTTAGAGGGTTAGGGATATAGGGTTATAGGGTTATGGTTAGGGTTAGAGAGTTAGGGTTAGGGTTAGAGGGTAAAGGTTAGGGTTTGGGTTAGGGTTAGAGGGTTAGGGTTTTAGGGTTAAGGTTAGGGTTTGGGTTAGGGTTAGAGGGTTAGAGTTAGGGTTTTAGGGTTAGGGTGAGAGTTAGGGGGTTAGGGTTAGAGGGTTAGGGGTTGGGATTGGGGTTAGAGGGTTAGGGTTAGGGTTAGGGTTGGGAGTTAGGAGTTAGGGTTGGGGTTAGGGTTTAGGGGTTAGGGTTAGCGTTTCCCCTTGAAGAATAAGGCTAGGACTCAGGAATTGGAATAGTGACCTCCCCCAGAGGTCAAAGGTCAGAAGGAGGGTTCCCAGGGGTAAATGGTCACAAGGCATGGCTGACCCACCCCAACCAAAGTGTACCGCCTACCCCAACTAAGTCGGGGAATAAACAAGTCGGGGAATGAACAAGTCGGAATACTGAAATTTTGGAAATTTAGAAAATTAGGAAATTCAAAATATCGGAAATTTGGAAATTCAAAATTCTATATTTTGGAAATTTGGAGATTAGGTATTGGAATTTCCTTTCAAATTTGGCTGTTAGTGAACGTAACGAATACGAATTCATCCGAAGTTACGAATTATCCAAAATAATGAATGCCACATCTAAACAATCTAATAATAATAAATAATAATAATAATAATAATAATAAAAACTTTTTATTATAATTATTATTATTTATTATTAATTTGTTCCATTCCATTTGTTTAGATGTTCCATACGTTATTTCAGATCATTCGTAACTTCAGATAAATTTGAAAGGAAATTCCAATACCTGTAATTTAATAGTTATTATGAGTTATTATTTCGAATTTTACTGATTTTCTTTCTTTTCTTCTTGGATTTTAGGATTTCCAAATTAAAAAATTTCCAAATTTTCAAATTTCCGAATTCCGAATTTTTGAATTTTTGAATTCTGATTTTTTTTAATTTCCGAATTTTCGAATTTCTGAATTCCGAATTTTCGAATTTCCAGAATTTCCGAAGAAAGCAAAAAAACGAATGAAACAAAAACCAAAACAAACAATTTTTTTGGCAGTTCACATGTCTATTTACATAGAAATAAGGTGAAGACCACTTCACTTGTTGGATGATCTCTAGGACTGAGTGCCAGAATGGGTACAAGACAAGGCAGTCCCAAAATACATGCAAAGGAGAGCCTGTTTGAGTGCTAAAGCGCCAACAGAGTGGGCTACTATGTGGAAAAAGTTTAGCTAGGGCAACTGGAGTCTGAAATCATCTGGTCACCAATTTGTAAGAAATCTCTAGGTATTTGTTGCAGATAGAGGCTTTGTGGCCAAATAAATTCAGCCAAGTGTGCAGCCAGTAGCGTCAGCCAAATGCTCAGCAAATCCAAGAGGAGAACCAGCAAGGTTAAAGGGGAACACTGACTAGGCCACTGTGCCGAATGATAGAGTGAACTAGTGACACCGCCAGGCAGGTGACAGGAGTACACATAGATAACTGCAGCTGATACTTGGATTAGCCCTGACCAGGCACCAGGTGATACGCCTCATGGGAATAATGATTTTTTGCACAGAACATTGTAATAAAAACATTTTTGCTTGGAGTTCTGCTTTAAGCTTCAACCAAGCCAAACAATCTGGAAGTAACTTTCCTCAGGAAAATAACTTTATTGAGCCTCCCACTTTTGTGAAAGACTTAATAAAAGTTTTATTTAATCTTTCAGTTCAGACATCTCAGACCCATTATGTGACTTTAGCTCTTGGAATGTCAGACTAGATTGAGCAAGTCTTAAAAGTCCAATAAGAAACTCATCTGTCAGCTGCAAGTAAGTTATGTCATTCCAACCTGTAGTTTCAATTGGAGAAATGACTAAGAGTGTTGTCAGCCAGACAGAATGATTAGTAACCATTACTCCACTACACGGTACACAGTGCACTAACCACAATCTTACAGAGACTTTACTAAAATAAAATAACGTTAACCTCACAAATACATTCACAGGCAACAAGGAGACTATTAAAGAAACATATTCAAAGATTAAAAGTATATAGTTTATATTAGTATTACGTGTAAGACTACTAAAAGCTAATTTGAAGTTTTAACCACTTAAGCCCCGGAGGATTTGGCTGCCAAATGACCGGGCCACTTTTTGCGATTCGGCACTGCGTCGCTTTAACTGACAATTGCGCGATCGTGCGACATGGCTCCCAAACAAAATTGATGTCCTTTTTTTCCCACAAATAGAGCTTTATTTTGGTGGTATTTGATCACCTGTACGGTTTTTATTTTTTGCGCTATAAACAAAAATAGGGCGACAATTTTGAAAAAAATGCAATATTTTTTACTTTTTGCTATAATAAATATCCCCAAAAAATATATAAAAAATATTGTTTTCCTCAGTTTAGGCCGATACGTATTCTTCTACATATTTTTGGTAAAAAAAATCGCAATAAGCGTTTATTGATTGGTTTGCGCAAAAGTTATTGCGTCTCCAAAATAGGGGAAAGTTTTATGGCATTTTTATCAATATTTTTTTTTTTACTAGTAATGGCGGCGATCAGCAATTTTTATCGTGACTGCAACATTATGGCGGACACATCGGACACTTTTGACACCATTTTGGGACCATTGTCATTTATACAGCAATCAGTGCTATAAAAATGCACTGATTACTGTAAATGACACTGAAAGTGCAGGGGTTAACCTGTAGGGGGCGCTGAAGGGATTAAGTGTGTCCTAGGGAGTGATTCTAACTGTTAGGGGGCGTGGCTACTAGTGACACGTCACTGATCACTAGACTTGTGCACAACAGAAAAATTTGTTTAGTTTTGGTTCGTTTCTTTTCGGTCCTGTTGATTCATAATCGTTCGTAATTTTGCTAGACGGGATTTTTCGTGTTCGGACTAATTCGTATTTTCGCAAGCGACATTTTTCGTTGAATCGGAATGATTCGTATTAATGTAAGCCTTATTTTTAGTTGATTTATAATTCGTACTTTCGGTAGAGTACATTGTTTTTTGTTGATTCTGGACACAACTCCTACTTTCGTAACTTTCTTTGGGTTCGTTGATTCGTAATTTTCCGTGTCTCTCTCACAACGACGCTGCCTATTATGCCTAATGTGCTTCGAATGGATTTGTACTTTTCTAAATACATAGCGGTTATTTGTAACGATTCGAAATCTCGTATTTTACTTTTGTTTTTGACATGGTGTAGCCTCCACCCCTGTACACCATTTTGAGAGGGAGTTCAGCACGGTGAGGGAGAAGCAGAGAGCAGAGCAGAGTGTTATTGTGCTTCCAATGGATTTGTACGTTCGTAACTTTTTTCATAACGAATTATGCCGAAGACATTCGGGCATTCGCTATTTGCGATATAATTTATTTCGGATTCTGTTTTATTCGTAATTGCTTTGTTCGGAAATTCGAATGCTTCCGAACATCCAAAAGTTGCTAAATTCAGACTAATTTCGATTTGTTACGAAACCAATTGCACAAGCCTACTGATCGCTGTTCCCGATGAGAGGGAGCAGACGATCAGTGACATGTCACTAGGAAGAACGGGGAAATGTGTTTACACTGACATCTCCCCATTCTTCAGCTCTGTGACACGCGCGTGACCACACAGCGGCAAATATACGCCCATTTGCCCAGCCGTGCCATTCTGTCGACGTATAAGTTTGTGCGGCGGTCGGCAAGCGGTTAAAGAGACATTTTTATTTTTTTCAAATGACATTTACATTTTTTTTATTTGCATTTTAGTGTAAATATGAGATCTGAGGTCTTGTTGACCCCAAATTTCATATTTAAGAGGTCCTGTCATGTTTTGTTCTATTACAATGTTTACATTACTTGTAATAGAAATAAAAGTGACACCATTTTTTTTTTTAAAAGAACAGTGTAAAAAAAAAAAAAAATTGTAAAATAAATAAGAAAAAAAAAAAATACATTTTTAAACGCGCCCTGTCCCGCCGAGCTCACTTGCAGAAGCGAATGCATACGTGAGCAGCGCCCGCATATGAAAACGGTGTTCAAACCACACATGTGAGGTATCGCCATGATCCGTAGAGCGAGAGCAATAATTAAATAGACCTCTTCTGTAACTCAAAACAGGCAACCTGTAGAATTTTTTAAACGTCGCCTATGGAGATTTTTAATGGTAAAAGTTTGTCGCCATTCCACGAGTGGGCGCAATTTTGACATGTTGGGTATCACATTATCTTTCACATAATAGAAAAAAATTGGGCTAACGTTACTGTTGTCTTATTTTTTAATTCAAAAAGTGTATTTTTTCCCAAAAAGACCACTGCGCAAATATGGTGTGTAGCACTACCCCCGTAGGAGCTGCTGATTAGTTTTTGGTCTGCCGTTACCCCACTGTTCTCCATGTTCTCCATGTTGGCTCAAATTCTAGGGTTAAAAGTTGCATAAAACACGGTCGCCAGTCACTGAATCTTTTCCAATGCTTTTTTTTATTAATCACAACGTTAGCAGAATGAGGGAGGGAGGATTAGGGGGAGTTCAGGTACGTGGTGCAGATAACTGAGAAAGGTGAGATCCTGGAGACAGGTATACTTGCTGTCACTGGATCTTGCTCACCCAGATAGGCCCCTCTCACCGGCCTAGCAGCCGGGATGATGCATGGACAAAATGAAAAGTCTCTGCCACAGACTTGGTAATCAGAATTTCCAAAGTTCAAGCACAACTGCACAGTATAAGAAAGTCCTTTAAGCCGACCCGGCAATACTGTGAGGCAGATTGGTCAGGATGCATCCTCCAATTGAGGCCCCAGGCTCCTCTCGAGATACCAGCCTTCCGCTGTGTTTTCTCCAAGATGAGTCCTCCCATGGTTCCTGCAATTGCTCGGCTTCTTCCCGCAGGACAGACAGCACAGGATCACCCTCGAACCAGTAGGCCCCAGATAGCTTCTGGGCCTACCTTCAGTAACGGCAGCCTCAGGCCAGCAGGCCCTGAGGCATAAGAGGAGTTGTCACATACCTCCGGCCAGGGTGGCCATGAGGTGAGAGAGCCTCTCCAAAAATGGCATCCGCCCCTTAAGTACCCTCTCCCAGCATACCCAGCGGTATCAACCTCCCACTAGGTTGCCTCTGGAAAAGCACCCAATATGCCTCGGCTTGTTGTACCTTCCAAAACAAACCAGAGGTGGCAGCGACACCTGTTGGTACCGCAGGAAATACACCCAACTCAGCCAAAGCTGGAACATAGGCCAATTTAGCCAAAACATGGAATCTGAACTAACTACAGTTCAGACATCCCACTAAATTTAGATAATAGCGCCTGGTCAACAGGAGCAGGGTGCTACATGGTGTGACAGAAAGTTGCAATGACCGCCATTTTATTCTCTAGGGTGTTAGAAAAAAAATATATATAACGTTTGGGGGTTCTAAGTAATTTTCTAGCAAATACCAGCTATAGATTTAATACCACTGGGAATAGTAGGAGAAAGATCAACATTTTTCTGTGCTTGGAAAGTAAACCACTATCAAAGACAGAAATTTAATAATAGCATGTGTTAATTTGCTGTTAAAATTAAAGATTATTATTATTATACACGATTTATATAGCGCCAACAGTTTACGCAGCACTTTACAATGTATAGGGGGGACAGCACAATTACAGTACAGTTCAATACAGAAGGTACAGGATGGCCCTGCTCGTAGAGCTTACATTCTAAATGGAGGGGTGGTGGTACAAAAGGTAATATCTGCAGAGAATGATTTGATGGGGGTGGCTCTGGGACAATTGTTAGGTGGGTGTGGAATAGGCTTCCCTGAATAAATTAGTTTTCAGGGATCTCCTAAAGGTGGACAGGGTAGGGGCTGATCAGACATATCGGGGCAGGGAGTTCCAGAGGATGGGAGAGGCTCTGGAGAAGTCCTGAAGGCGAGCATGGGAGGAGGTAACAAGGGAGCTAGAGAGCAGGAGGTCCTGGGAGGAGCGGAGGGGACGATTTGGCCGATACCTGAATTGAATTTTACACTGTGGGGAAGCCAGTGAAGGGATACAAGCAGTGATCTCTTGTATGGTTCTACGCACATAAATAAAAAAAATTACTTGACCCAGATATAATGTGGATAGGTATTAAAAAGGCAGACCGAATAGCCTTAAAGTGAATCTGTCATTCAAGTGTTTTCATACCCTTAAGAAGTAGTAAGTGAGCATTAAACCAAAGGCTCAAAAACCTATGTAGCTGCAGGCACTGGGGAGCAAATAATCCTCAAAGTTCACAAAAATAGCACTGAAGTCATTCAGAAGCTCATCCTTTTCACATTTCCAGAGCATCTGTTGTGTGTTTTCCTTACAAATTAGAAGGCTGCAAGGGGAAACAGAGTGAGCTGTTGAGAGAATGACTTTAATGCTTCTACTGAGAATGTTGAGTATGATTTGCTTCCCAGTGCCTGCAGTTATTACCAAACAATCTTATTTGAATACCTTGAATACCAGAAGGAGGATCTTCTTATGAAACCCAGGTCCCAGGGGTATGTGCAAAGTGGAGTCTCAACTCATTATATTTCCAATTGTTACAGCCTAGAATTTGATCAGATCAAAGGAAATATATGCAAATACTTACCCATCCTACAAGGAGATAAAGGCTTGGTGGAGGTTTTTTTCTCTGGGAGTGCACTTCATAGCAAAACAGTCACCATGATTTTATCCCTTTGTCTCCTAGGTGGCCCATAGCTGAAAGTGTGTAGTATGTGTTGACTTTGTTGGCGTGGGTGATATCATCAGTGTGTGACTTGTTGTTTGATACTAGGTGTTTATACAGAGTGGGTTCCAAGGTTCAGCACCTGACATGCCCACCATAGAAAGGAATAAATGGGAGCTTGACAGCAGTGAGGTTGAGGCCTATTGTCTAACATCATCTGTGAAGCATGCATGTTTCAATGCACATAATGGTAATAATGCACCTATAAATACACACACAGTTCTTTCAGTTGCAATTTTTTCCCTTGTTTTCACCTTTACTTTATTTATTTTTTTAAATTATGATCCTGGGAATTCCAGGGGATCCCTGGGTTACATCATTGACCATACAAGGTCACATTATGATATTAGATTATATCACCTAGTGATCCCCTGGGTTTTCCTGGGTCAGATAATGTTTAAAAATGAAAATAACAGTACAAAAAAAGGAAACAAAATTGTGGCTCCCTTTAATATTCCATCCAGTCTGGGTGGCCAGGAAAGGTAGGACAGCAAGTATGTATCCCCTCTTTCTTGTATCCTACTAGGCCACATGCCTTTCCACATTGATGGTACATTGCAAGAGGGAGTGGCAAGGCCTCTCCCCTTGCAAAGGTACCTTTGTCTCAATGTTGAGGGACAATGTCCTCTTTCATACATCCATGTAAAACAAAATGAGGTGGGGTTATGGTAAAATGGAAGGGACTTATGATGGAATGGAAGCCCCCTTTATATCAGGGGGTGACCAGATATCTGTCCGCTCTCAGGGGTATGACTACAGGGGTAGACAGTACCCCATATCCATTCA
Source organism: Rana muscosa (assembly GCA_029206835.1). Lineage (NCBI taxonomy): Eukaryota > Metazoa > Chordata > Amphibia > Anura > Ranidae > Rana > Rana muscosa. Next base: position 102,652,916 of record CM055122.1, on the reverse strand, counting down.
CACAAAGAGTTCAAATAAAAAAACAACATATTGAAATACCCTTAACAAACACAAACTTACTAGGCTTTTAAAATAAGGTTTATTAATGACCCTAGAAGTAAATCCAGTGACAATCATGGCATCCAGTGATGTATGCGTCAATCAAGTTATCTAGCAAGGAATTCTATATCAATTAGTATGACCCGTCACTGATCTGTACACTCCTTCCAATAAATGACAGATTCCAATCTGCAGTAATTTAAATTTACAACCAGGAATCTGGGTGCCATCATTGACCAGTAATTTGTATTACTGTGGGCAGGTTCTGTCACTTAGCAGCAATAGTATGGCACATACAGCCCACCTAAATTCCGTCACTATTGATTTTATGGATGTGTTCGAGCAACACTAGTCATTATTGTCAATTCTACAAAATAACAGATCTGACACATCTGCTGCTATCTGCTCTTTTCTAAAATATGTTGTGGAAACATTTTCCAAAATGTCTACAATTTTTAGTAGCTGAGTGTACCTCTAGAGACTTAATGATCTAAATGTATAAACTTCTGTAATAATGATGAGGTAGCTACCTTTACAGTCTTTCAAGCAAGCAAACCTGACCTTTTACATGTAATTTTATCAATGTGTCAAGATATAAAAATAAAACTGAAATGTCAACCATGCTATGTAATATTTTGCATATAATTTGTATTTTACAAAATATATTACAGGCGTGTTGGAAGTCCTACAAACCAGATAACATGAATTGTATCTTGCATGTTTAAAGTGCATTCTGATTTTGTCAACCATATACTGTTATTTTCTTTCTCAATAGTTTCTATTGTTTCACAATAAACTAAAATACATGTATGTATGTGAATCAGAAGGCAATGAAAGAATAAACTGTGACTCACAATGAGTATCTAGTCTCAGAACATATACAATACATGCATCTGTGAAACAAAATAGGAGTGGTTGACACAGTGGCGTATCGTGGGTTGTCAGCACCCGGGGCAAGGCAAGTAGTTTGCGCCCCCTAACCTGTGGACTTTTAGCACCTAAGAATGGAGACCCAGGGACTGCTCTGCTGCTGCTTACGTGCTGTGGCTGTCAAAGCGCAAAGGGTTCCTCCACTCACAGCCTGAGCCTCTGATTGGCTGCCTGCAGCCTTTTATTATTGGTTAGATCTGATATATCACTTTGACTACAGTAGTCAAAGAGATATCTTCTCATTATCAACCAATAATAAAAGGCTGTGGGTAGCCAATCAGATGCTCAGGTTGTAAATAACGAGGAACAGTTATATACAGCAGAGCAGGCAGCCAATAATAACCCTGACTTAAGAGTTGTGCATAATATTTAGTGCTAGATATACTACAGGAGGCAGTCAGAGGCTGCAGACATATTACAGGAGATGGTGAGAGACTGCAGACATACTACAGGAGATGGTGAGAGACTGCAGACATGATACAGGAGATGGTGAGAGACTGCAGACATGATACAGGAGATGGTGAGAGACTGCAGACATACTACAGGAGATGGTGAGAGACTGCAGCCATGATACAGGAGATGGTGAGAGACTGCAGACATGATACAGGAGATGGTGAGAGACTGCAGACATGATACAGGAGATGGTGAGAGACTGCAGACATACTAAAGGAGACGGTGAAAGATGACAGGCATACTATAGGCAGGGCTATTTTTCTCAGATAATAGGTGCAGGAACTTAACCATGCCACCACCGCCTAACAGTGGGAGAGTCTTAATGGTGCATTGTTAAATACCATTTGTGCATTCTGCACAAAGTGCAGAGTTCAGGAGTTTGCTACTTACAGAATGCAAAGATCAGGAGTGTGCTATATACAAAATGCAAAGATCAAGATTGTACTACGTATAGAGTGTAGAGTTCAGGAGTGTGCTATGCAGAGAGAGCAGAGTTCAGGAGTGCACTGCATACAAGAGTGCAGAGTTCATGACTGTGCTACGTACAGATTGCAAGACTCAGGAATGCATATCTCACAGGACAGTTTACAACTCCCCCTTCTAGTACAGAGCTCTCTACCCACTCCCAAGTCTTCTCTTCGCCACCTACACAGTATCAGAGAGAGGGGCTGCTACAGAAAAGCTTCAGGCCCAGGCCAATTCTGAAGCCTCGTACACACGGCCGAGATTCTCGTCAGGAAAAACCCATTGTTTTTCCTGACGAGAATCTTGACAAGAAACTTGTCCCGGCCGAGTGTACACACGTACAATTCAAAAGAACCACCGTTCTTTTGAATGGCACGCACTCGGTGACGTCATCGACTACGACGAGCGTGCGCTCGTCACATTCTATGCCGTCGCCGCCATCTTGCTACACCCTATGCCTAGGAACCTACCGCGCATGCGTCAAAGTCATTTTGAGCATGCGCGGGTTTCCACGGAGACAGGTAAGTGTACACACGCTCGGGTTTCTCGTCGAGAAACAGGCCGACGAGATTCTCGACGAGAAAAAAGACAGCAGGTCGTCTTTTTTCTCGTCGGGGAATCTGGGCAGTTTTCTCGACAAGAAAACTGAAACTCACGTACACACAGCCGGTTTTCTCAGCAAGAAAACTCTCCCGGCAGTTTTCTTGTCGTTTTTTGCCGAGAAAACCGGTCGTGTGTACGCGGCCTAATACTTCGCTCTTACATGTAAAAATTAGGGGTGTTACTGATTAAAATTTTTGTGTTCGATTAATCGATTTTTTTTTAATCGATTAATCGACTAATTTCGATTAATTATAACGCACAGTTTTTCCAATTTTCCACATCTCCCCCCATACCGTAATGTCCACATCTCCCCCTTTATACTGTAATGTCCACATCTCCCCCCCCCATACTGTAATGTCCACATCTCCCCCCCCATACTGTAATGTCCACATCTCCCCCCCCATACAGTAATGTCCACATCTGCCCCCCATACAGTAATGTCCACATCTGCTCCCACATACAATAATGTCCACATCTGCCCCCCATACTGTAATGTCCACATCTGCCCCCCATACTGTAATGTCCACATCTGCCCCCCATACAGTAATGTCCACATCTGCTCCCACATACAGTAATGTCCACATCTGCCCCCACATACAGTAATGTCCACATCTGCCCCCACATACAGTAATGTCCACATCTGCCCCCATACAGTAATGTCCACATCTGCCCCCACATACAGTAATGTCCACATCTGCCCCCACATACAGTAATGTCCACATCTCCCCCGTAATCTCCCCACATCTCTCCCCATACCGTAACATTCAGGCAGAACCGTCCGCAGACTCGCAGGCACAAGCAGGCGGCTGATGATGACGTCAGCGCGCCGCCGGGTGGACCAAGATGGCCGCGGCTCCGGAACTAGGCCGAAGCCACGGCCTTTCCTATGGACGAGACCGCAGAGCTCACTCCGCGGATCGTCCTCGATCAAAATTATTTTGATCGATCAAAGAAATTAACGATTAATCGAACAATTAATCGTTAATTTCCGCAGCCCTAGTAAAAATCATAATTTTTTTGCTAGAAAATTACATAGAACCCCCAAACACTATATCTTTTTTTAGCAGAGATCCTAGAGAATTACAATGGTGGTCATTTATTTGCGCAGCAATTTTTCAAACACTTTTCATGTTTTAAAAAAAAAAGTATAGTTAGCCCAATTTTTTTGCATAATGTGAAAGATGAAGTTACGCTGAGTAAATAAATACCTAACATGTCATGCTTCAAAATTGCACATGCTCGTGGAATGGCGCCAAACTTCGGTACTTAAAAATCCCCATAGGCGACGCTATAAAAAAAAATCTGGTTACATGTTTTGAGTTACAGAGGAGGTCTAGGGCTAGAATTATTGCTCTCGCTCTAATGTTCGTGGCGACACCTGTGTGGTTTGAACACCGTTTTCATATATGGGCGGGACTTACGTATGCGTTCGCTTCTGCGTGCGAGCACACGGGGACAGGGGCACTTTAAAAAAAATTATTGTTAATTTTAATAATTTTTTTTCATTTTGACACTTTTAAAAATAATATATATATTTTGATCACTTTTATTCCTATTACAAGGAATGTAAACATCCCTTGTATAAGGAATATGACATGACAGGACCTCTTTACAGTGAGATATGGGGTCAATAAGACCCCACATCTCACCACTAGGCTGGGAAGCCTAAAATAAATAAAATAAAAAAACGACCACCGATTCCCAGCCGAATCGGTGCCGTTTTTTTGAATGTAGAGGCTGGGCATGACGTCATAACATCGCGCCCGCCCTCCAACGAACATAGAGACTCCGGTGACCATCTGGTCCACCGGAAATCCCTATGATCAGCATCTGGGGCTGGCTGATCCGTTCTCCGACTCACCGATCACACAGGTGAGTCTGTAGAAGCACCGGAGGACGGAGGGAGGTGAGGGACGTCCCCTTTCGCCGCCCGTAAGAATTATCAAGAAGCGGAACAGCCACTATGATCATTCTTATGGTGTAGGGAATCGCCGGCTGAAAATGAAGATTTCTAAATGATGCCTGTAGCTGCAGGCATCATTCAGATATAGCCCCACAAAGCCCAGGACGTCATATGACGGCCTCTGGGCACCAAGTGGTTAAGTGGAGAGAGGGGGCATTAATGCAAAGAGAGGGGATGACATTGGTGCTAAGTTAAGGGGGCATTGGTGCTAAATGGCTGGGGGGGGGCAATGTGCTAATTTTTAACTTGGGGGAGAGTTGGAACATTGTTGCTAAGTGGGGTGAGGGGGGCATTGGTGCTAAGTGGGGGGAAATGAGGGACATTTGGGATAAGTGGGAGAAGCAGGACATTGGGGATAAGTAGAAGGTGGACATTGGGGATAAGTGGGGGATATATGGGAGGAGAGGAGGGGACATTTGGGATAAGTGGTGGGACTAGAGGGGTATTGGGGATAAGTGGGGGAGAGGAGGAACATTTCAGATAAGTGGGGGGAGAGGGGGACATTGGGGATAAGTGAGAGGAGAGGTGGAACGTTTGGGATAAGTGGGAGGAGAGGGGGGCATTTGGGATAAGTGGGATGAGAGGGGAGACATTTGGGATACGTGGGGGAGGGGGGGGATTTGGGATAAGTGGGAGAAGAAGGGCATTTGGGATAAGTGGGAGGAGGGGAAGGGGCATTTGGGATAAGTGGGAGGAGGGGGGGGACATTTGGGATAAGTGGGGAAGCGCCAGTCTTATGGGGTGGACTGGGGCGCAAGACAAATCGGTCTGGCGCCCCCATAAAGCGGCTGCACTGCTGCCGGTATGATAGGGATGGCGCAGACACAAGGGACACTGACATGGTCACCTATACCTGTCATTTAGGTAGTAGGAGTAGGACTCTCCTGCAATCCTTTGCTTGTGTCCGTTGTACATATTAAGGAATCTTAATTTTATTTCTGTTGATTTCTGATGAGAAAAATTAACTGATGGATTTATTTGTTCCTGCCCCCAATACTTCCTTTGCTCACTGCCTGGACCACATACATTCATCACTGTGCTACATGTTTTCTGTTGTACCACTGGCATGGTTATATCCCCTTAGTTCTCCATAAATTTAGCAGAAATTTGTGCTTAAAGTTGTTTTTTCCATTTTGGATAGAGTAAGGCATAGTTATAGCCCCTGTTAATTTTGTTTTGCCATCCGTTCATTTCCCTTCATTTCCTGCCCCATAGCCAAACAGGAAGTGAGAGGAAATCTCTGCAGATTAAGGGAGGCCCTCAGAACTAGTGTCCCCACTGGAAAATTTCAGGGCAGGTCTTAAACAGGAAGGGGTGTGACCTTGACAGGAAGTGGGTTAGAAATAGTTCCCGACCATCAACTGCATTCGAAACCAGGTGCCGTACTCATCCGACTACTCAGGGCCTAGTCTCATTACTTTACTCTTCTCTTCTAGATGCTTCTAACACTTCAGCCCCCTCTTACTGTGCACGATGGGAGTCAGATTTCGGTGCCCTTCAATCCCCTGAGGACTGGCCCAAGATGTGGGAGGCCCTTTTCCGTTCCTCCTGTAATGTCATAGCCCTAGAGAATTCATTTAAAGTTATGTCTAGATTGTATTACACCCCAGTGAGAATTGCAAAATGTCTTCCTATGTACCCAGCACTGTGTTTTAGAGGCTGTTCTGATCAGAGCGATATGAAGCACATATGGTGGGCACGCCCCAAAGTTAAAAGGCTGTGGAATCGAGTGTACGCTTTGGTCAATTATCTCTTTCATTCTAATATTCGTAAGGACCCGTGGGAAGCGCTACTTTATAAGCCTATTTTGAAGTTAACTAAATGAGATCGAGTCCTGGCAACACACATCTTTATGGCTACTAAACAAACCATTGAAAAGGTGTGGAAAATGCCCCTCTCGTTTGAGGAGGTGAAGCGACAGGTGCATGGTACGTTGACAAAAAAGAAGCTTACTGCAATACTTGTGGATGCTAGGGACAAATTTTGTAAGACCTGGCAACCCTGGTTGGACCAGTTCCCAGGCCTCTCGTTTTTTGGACATATAAGAAACTCTGACGAGCCCACTGATGCTGGCCTTGGATTCCCTAGGGTGGGGTTTACTTTCTTATTGGTGATCCCTTTTTCTTTGGTTTCCTACTCTTATTCTCCCTCTTGTTCTTTTCTTTCTCCAGTCTTTCTTCTTTTTTTCTTCTTTTCTTTTACTTTTGTTAATTTACCGCCAGACGCCAGTGTGGGAGGTCTGTCAATTGCTCTCTGGTTACATTTTTCGGGGGGTCCTCAAAAGGACCCCTGGACTTTTTTTATATATACTGTGTATGTATGTATATATATATACTGTATCCACTTTCCGCCTCTGACCTTGGCGTCTGTTCACTGTTTTGTGAGTTTAACTGTATTCGAAAAAAATATTGTAAAATAAAAATTTGATCCCCATCTTAGGTATGTATCAAGTTTGAGCAGTTTTTTAGTTTTGTCAAAAGACAGAGTCCAAAGCCACATTGGAGTCTCCTATTAAAAAACACATTTTGAAATAAGGGTAATTGATCCTTGGGACAACCTCCATAGTGCCTCTAAGAAGAATACAATGTCTGTCAGGCTCAGTTATAATTTTTCTAATGGGAAAGGTACTGTATATGTTTGGAAAAACATATAGCTACTTTGCCCTTTTAGTCTGGACCATTCGCTAAGTAAAATTGTGGAAAGTACGTATAGAGAAATTTAGGATTTTCGAAAGATGAAAAATACGTTTCTGTAAAAACACTACGTCTGCGTTAAAGGAGTGGTAATACTGAAAGACGTTACATGTTTTAACTGGTGAGTTTAACCCTTGAGCATTGTAGGTGAGATTTTTAAGTGGGTGCATGTTGAGTGAACAGAAATAGGGGTTTATCGTGGAGCTTGCTGGACCTGGAGCTGTTACTGTCTTGCGGGGTTCGATGAGGAGGCAGCAGCCAAGCAAGCAGGAGCAGATCAAGAAGAAGGAGAGGAGGGGGAATAACCATTAGAGAGTAGAGAACGAGTAGTTGTATTGCAAACTTAATAAAAAGAATTAATAAAAAGAATGAAAGCAAAGGCAGTAGAGAATGGGGGACTATAATGAAGTGCAAATTATTTGTGTGGCACCACATCCAAAAAGAGAGTACAAAACAATACGGTAGAAAAGGGGACTTTAAAGGTTGCCACGTTGTAAGCCCCAGGTAACAGAAGTGAGTACACAAAATATTAATAAAAAATTATAGAAGTTTATTCATGATACAATTTCCATAAAAATGGTATAAAATGGTATGTCATATACAGTACCTTGAAAAAGTATTCATACTCATTGAAATTTTCCACATTTTGTCATGTTACAACCAAAAATGTAAATGTATTTTATTGGGATTTTATGTGCTAGACGAACACAAAGTGGTACATAATTGTGAAGTGGAAGGAAAAGGATAAATGGTTTTCAATTTTTTCTACAAATAAATATCTGAAAAGTGTGGCGTGCATTTGTATTCAGCCCCCTTTACTCTGATACCCCTAACTAAAATCTAGTGGAACCAATTGCCTTCAGAAGTCAACTAATTAGTAAATATAGTCCACCAATGTGTAATTTAATCTTAGTATAAATACAGCTGTTCTGTGAAGCCCTCAGAGGTTTGTTACAGAACCATAGTAAACAAACAGCATCATGAAGGCCAAAGAACACACCAGACAGGTCAGGGAGAACATTGTGGAGCAGTTTAAAGCAGGTTTAGGTTATAAAAAAAATATCCCAAGCTTTGCACATCTCATGGATCACTGTTCAATCCATCATTTGAAAATTGAAAGATTATGGCACAACTGCAAATCTACCGAGACATGGCCGTCCACCTAAACTGACAGGCCAGGCAAGGAGAGCATTAATCAGAGAAGCAGCCAAGAGGCCCATGGTAACTCTGGGGGAGCTGCAGAGTTCCACAGCTCAGGTGAGAGAATCTGTCCACAGGACAACTTTTAGTCTTGCACTCCACAAATCTAGGCTTTATGGAAGAGTGGCAAGAAGAAAGCCACTGTTGACAGAAAGCTATAAGAAGTCCTGTTTGCAATTTGTAAGAAGCCATGTGGGGGACACAGCAAACATGTGGAAGAAGGTCATCTGGTCAGATGAGACCAAATTTTTACTTTTTGGCCTAAAAGCAAAATGCTGTGTGTATAGGAAATCTAACACTGCACATCACCCTGAACACACCATCCCCACCGTGAAACACGGTGGTGGCAGCATCATATTGTGGTGTGCTTTTCTTCAGCAGGGACAAGAAAGCTGGTCAGAGTTAATGGGAAGATGGATGGAGCCAAATACAGGGCAATCTAAGAAGAAAACCTGTTAGAGTCTGCAAAAGACTTGAGACCGGGATAGAGGTTCACCTTCCAGCAGGACAAAGACTCTAAACATACAGCCAGAGCTACAATGGAATGGTTTAGATCAAAACATATTCATGTGTCAGGCCTCGTACACACGACCGATTTTCTCATCGTAAAAAACACGTCGTTTTTTTCGACGAGATTTTTGTTAAGCTTGTCGATTTTCTCGTCAAGCTTTCTATGCGTACACACTGACATTTCCCAATTTCCTCGTTGTTCTCCGCGCTCACGTCCAGCACGTACGACGGCACTATAAAGGGGAAGATCTTTTTTCTTGGCACCACCCCTTGGGCTGCTTTTGCTGATCTCGTGTTACCGCGTGTGAAGTAAAAGTTTGGGAAGAGACGATTCGCGCTTTTCAGTCTTCGTACTTTTCAGATCGTTTTCTGCAGTTCAGTTTGTGCTTGTGGGTTCGTATCTTGACTTTCAGGGCGTCTAGGCAGGTCGTATCTGTTTTACAGTGCGTTCTTGCCTGTTCGTTTCTGATTTTCAGTTCGTTATTCATAGGCCTTGCTGTTCTAAAGTGCAATCTGTTCTGTACGTTCTGATAAGACGACCGTTTCTTATTAGCCATGTCGCCTGGACGTTCTCGTCGTCGAGTTCGTGCTGTGCGTGCGCCTGGTGTTGGTCTGCTTGTTTTGGACCAAGACCAGTCCATGAATGTTGTGAGGAGGAGTTCATGGACCAAGAATTGGTTGCTCCAGCGGGACCAATTCTGCCATATGCCTCTGCTGCGGGAGATCGTCGAGAATAATCCTGAGGACTACAGGAATTTTCTGCGGATGTCTGACCCCGTATTTCAGGAACTGTTGGCTTTGGTGTCCCCCTATATTACCAGGCAGGACACCGTTATGCGGGAAGCCATCAGTGCTGAGCAGAGGCTCATCGCCACGTTACGTTACCTGGCGACAGGGAGAAGTCTTCAGGACTTGAAGTTCACCACAGGCATCTCCCCCCAGGCTCTGGGCCTCATAATCCCAGACACCTGTTCTGCTATTATACAAGTCCTGCAGGAGGACTATATTAGGGTAAGTTTTCTCCATTAACATCACATTTTATGTATTACATGTATGCTAATGTATTGTATTTCTTTCATCCTTCCCTAATTACCATGATTGTAATATGCTGAGAATGTCCCCTTTGTCCCCATGCATGCTGGAAGCTTTAGATTGCCCCTTTTTTCTCCTCCATAAATATTTCCCTTCACTAACTTTTCCAGCAGGGGCGCCTGTTGCTCCAAATGTTTGGGGGTCCCACCCCAATTTATGAACTAAACTTCCTCCTTTTTTGCTCAGGTGCCTATTAAACGCCCCCAGTTGTCCCCTCTAATGCAGCCATTTGGTTCCCTCCAATGCAGCCATTTTCCCCCCAGCCCTGCACTTACCTTCTTGTGGTCAGCGCCATCCTTCTTCTGTCCTTGATGTCTTCTCCTTCCCTTGATGTTGCATCAGCCAATCATGTTACCATTAAACAGACTTGGTGAACATGATTGGCAGAGCAGCCTGCCAGTGTTTCCCCAAGGAATGCCCCCCCCCCCTGCGTCCCCTATTTTACTTTTCGGAAGCCAATTACATCCCTCAGGTTGTAATGTGCAAGACTATTTTACTACCTGTTTCTGCTATGCAATTTGAACCCCCTAAATGCCGCAATTATTCATATGTCGGTCGCTAAACAAGAGGCCATCCACCTGAATAGTGGGTGGCATAGACAATACATAGGTTAATGCAACGCATGAACCTATGTATTGTTCTGAGTGATGGGCACAGGAGAGAGGGGGCAGTGCTCCAGCGCCCACTCTGGACGCACCGCCACTGCAATGCTATCCTGTGGCCAAACACATTTCCCCCCCCAAAATAATTTAGTAATGGCCCATCAGAGGGGGTGATGAATCTGATAAATGAGCCTTCCCTTATACTTATTTTAAACACCTTAATAAATGTAGAATTTGATTGATGTTGGCCTTGATATTTTTTTAATCAAATTTCCTTGTAATGTCTGACTTTGGTATTCTAATATTATTTCATCTTGTTTCACTCCACAGCTTCCTTCCACGCCACAGGAATGGCAGACTGTGGCATCGGAGTTTCCAACGCGGTGGGACTTCCCCAACTGCGGTGGTGCCATAGACGGGAAGCACGTCCGCATCGTGCCGCCACCCCTTTCTGGGTCCTACTACTACAATTACAAGGGGTTTCATAGCATTGTGCTGATGGCGGTGGTGTCAGCACGGTATGAATTCCTCTATGTTGATGTAGGGAAGAATGGCCGGATGTCCGATGGGGGATCCTTCATCCAGACGGAGTTTGCCCTCCGTTTCCAGAGTGACGACCTTGCATTGCCACCGGATGCAGGGAATATTGAAGGACTCCCCTTTGTTTTCTTGGCTGATGAAGCCTTCGGACTCGGACGGCATCTTATGAGGCCATTTCCACAGAGGACCCTGACCCCAGAGAAGAGGGTGTTCAATTACCGGCTGGCCAGGGGCCAAAGAGTTGTCGAAAATGCCTTTGGCATAATGGCCAGCCGGTTCCGCCTTTTTATGACTTCAATACACTTGGCGGACTACAAAATAAACTATGTCGTATTATGCTGCTGTGTGCTACACAACTTTCTGAGCCAAAAATCAAATTCCTATATGGCCTCAGTTTTGCCAGAGGCTGGACTTTCCCCTGCAAATCCCCTGCCGGGCCTGGAATCTGCCCGTCCTGGCTTGCCCTCCCAAAATGCCCGTGAGGTTCGGGACAAATACATGGAGTATTTCACGGGTAGGGGGGCAATTCCTATGCCAGCCTATGTCTAAGGATCCCAATAAAAAGCTTGTTTAAACCTTTAATTATTTGTTCTTTCCTGTCTCCTAGTTTGTCTTTGTGCATTTGTAGTGCCAAGTGTATTTTACTTTAGTAAATATCAACCATTTCACTATGTAACCTTACAAAATAACCAAATAAGCTTAGAGGGTATTATAAAAAAAAACTACACGTTGTTTGTGGTCAAATATTTTACTCTGTGCACATTCTCACCATTTTTAGTTTTTTCAGGTTTTTTTGGGTTGGCCTGGCCCCAACCCGGCAATTTTTTGCTTATGAAAATACAAAAATAACAGTTGCATTCCAAAAATTACAACATTGGATACCTCTGAGCAATCTGAGACATTCACTTACACAAACTATGTCTCTATGTGCCCGTCCTAATATGGGGTCCTGCCACCCCTTGCCCAGCCAAAAATTGAATATGCACACATTTGGGATTTTTTACATCTATGAAGTTTACAATCCTGATCCCTATTGTCAACATGTGCTATCTGCCATCAGGGGTGATCAATGGACGTGTTTTGGGGGTGCAACCCCTTCCTCAGTTCACCGACTTTAGATACGAGGAAGGGGTTGCACCCACAAAAGACGTACATGGATATCCCCTGATGGCAGATAGCACATGTTGACACACTGTGTGCAGATTCAATTTTTGGCTGGTTTGATTGTCAAAAAAATTTGAAAAGTTGCAAAAACAAACATGTAAAAACAAATGTGTTTGGATGGCTTATTGAATTCTCCCCAAAACATTGAGAATGTCTTTAAATGTTTGTTCCATCACATGGATTCTTTGTTTAATAAGGTCCAGTTCCGTGCTACATTCCATCACTTGCTGGATGAGGCGGAGGGCACTGTCAGCAGAGAACCGTGTACTATCCTTCACAACATTTATATCCCCTAAAAACAAAAAACAAAAGGTATTATAACTCTGCAGGCCTACATCTCTTACCTGAAGCTGTGGTGACAGATACTGACCTGTTGTGGTGACCAGATCCACAACGTCATCCACCTCTCCTTCCTGCACTTCTCCTTCCTCCACCTCAACTTCCTGCACATCTTTCGGTTGTGGGTCTTTGGGAGTTTGGGGTTGCTTGGAAGTTGTGGGGTTCCTGTGCTCCCTGGAGTGTCCTCCTCCCAGTCTTCTCTCCCCTATGAGAAGCAAACAAAAGGTCAATTTATCACACTGTAAATCTCAATGTTAAAATAAAAACAGGCTAAATTGATTGGAAGTGTGGTACAAGTGTGTGTTTGGGCGGAATTTAAAGAAGAATGCATTATTTATGACCAAGAATATGCTTAGTATTCACCTTTGGATGTAATTTATTTGACATGGAGGCACCACAAAAATTCTCGTATGCACCTGTGTGGGACACCCAAAAAAGGCGGGTCTGGTGGCCCACACTATAGTGCTCCAAAGTACAGATGTGGAAGCAGCTGCTGAGTGTCCTCTCCTTTACACTGATAAAAGTTTGCATTTCATTCTCTTTACAAACACATCATCTAGACGAAAAAATACGCCACAATTTTGGAGCAAAAATGGCAGATGTATAATTACTTTTGTGGCTCTAAAATAAGCCAAAACCGCGGATAGTGGCCGAACGAAGTGTCGGTAACGTAACGAACGATTACTGTGCCCAACCAAGTTCAAAATATTACATTTTGGAAGCGAGTCCAATATGAGAAACCAAAATAAAGAGCAACATGTCAGTTTAGAAAAAGATTAATATCAGAAAAGTCTACATTTTACTTACTTTTAGCGAGCATTCTCTTTATGCTCCTCAACTGCTCTGGCTCCCTCAGTTTGAGGTCTGACCACCTCTTTCTGAGCTGTTCATTTGAGCGTTTCACCCCGAAATTCGCCTTCAGACTCTTCACGACTTTAGTGAGGATTTTGGCCTTCCTTCTATTTGGTTTGCTATACGGCCCATGCTTGGCATCATAATCAGCCTTGAGCAAGATGTCCACCTTCTCCGCCATCTCCGCCAAAGACATATTCGATGCCTTGAATCTCCTCCTTGATCGTGACGTTTCCTCGGTCTCCGGGCTTGTCTCCTCCTCGTTAGTTGCGGAATTATCAGACACCTGCTGTAACTCCGCCATATCTGTCTGCGTGCCGAAAGAGAAGGGGCGGGGAAAAGATGTTAGTTTGAACGTCATGGGCGGGCGACGTGTGCGGAGCGACGTGTTCGTATTTTGACGCATGCGTGGTGTGTATATAGCAAACACACATGTGACTATAGTACGTTCGGTGTGTGGAGAGAGGAGTTCAAGTGACGGACGTGCGAACGAAGGTATGTGATTTTGTGACTTGTACAAATTGTTGGCCTATACTGTCTTGAGAATGTTGGAGGATATATATGGTGACTAGCATGTTAAGGAGGTTAGACTGTTTGCCTCACATTAGTTATATATCATTTATTTAACTTGCAGATACAATATGAATGTCTTTATAAGCGACAAGGATTTCCTGGCGGAATTTATTGACCGGGTAAGGGAGCTGCCCGCTCTGTGGGAGACGAAAAACCCCATCCACAAAAAAAGAGGGGTGAGAAAAGCAGCGCTGGAGAAGCTGCTCCCATTTGTGCATACCAAGGTGCCCACAGCCACAGCAAAACAAGTGGACACTAAAATTGGGAGCTTGAGAGGTACCTACAGGACTGAACGCTCTAAGGTGCTGGCTTCTCAGAGGTCAGGAGCAGCAGCAGATGATGTGTATGTCCCGATTTTGTGGTACTACAACAGGATGTCCTTCCTGGATGACCACATTGACACAAGGCCATCACTCTCCACTCTTCCCCCCAGACTTCCCTGCAGCCAACCTGAGCCTTCTCTGGAGCAAGAGGAGGCAGCCATCCTGGATGATCCTGATTTGGCCATCTGGAGTCAGGTATAGTATTTTTCGAAAATGTATTGGGATAAACTTAATGTTTGACAAATATGTCAAGATGACAAACATAAACTATTTTGGATTGCACAAGTGAAATCAAGATCTGTAGACATTATTCTGCACTTAATTGGGTGCTAAATAGTCAATCTGATGTAGTGGTAAATTTAAAGCAAGGATTTATGGATTTACATTCTAATTGCTTCAATCCGGATTACAAAGTTTGATGCAAAGATTAAACGAACATATTAAACTACGTCCCTTTTTCATACACAGGATGAAATCAGCCAGGAGGAGGGTCTGGAAACTGTCAGGCAGGAGGAGGAAGGGCCCAGTGGCAGCCAGGAGGTGGCAGGGCCCAGTGGCAGCCAGGAGGTGGCAGGGCCCAGTGGCAGACAGGAGGTGGCAGGGCAAAGGAGAAGCACCAGATCCCAGGTGCCTCCCATCCGGCTTCACAAAAGAGGCAGGAGGGACAGGAGCACGAGTGAGGCAGCAATGGCCCTTATTCGTGAGGCCCATGCCACCCTCCAGGAGCCCACATCCCCTGAAGAGGCCATTGCCGGCCTAGTGGAGGCTAAGTTCAAGGTGATGAGCATGGAGCAACGCCTCCTATGCGAGCCCCTGCTCATCACCTTGCTCAACAAGGGGGTGATGGAGAAAATTACCCCCAATACCGCCATATGTGAGGTGGCACAACTGACCCAACCTCAACCTCCACCTCCCCCTTCTTCTTCTGCCCCACCCCCTTCTGCTACACCTCCCCCTTCTTCTTCTGCCCCACCCCCTTCTGCTACACCTCCCCCTTCTGCTACACCTCCCCCTTCTTCTTCTTCTTCTGCCCCACCCCCTTCTGCTACACCTCCACCTTCTTCTTCTGCCCCACCCCCTTCTGCTACACCTCCCCCTTCTTCTTCTGCCCCACCCCCTTCTGCTACACCTCCACCTTCTTCTTCTGCCCCACCCCCTTCTGCTACATCTCCTCCTCCTCCTCCTGACAGGAGTACCCCTCCAGTGGGCCAGCCTCCAGCCAAACGAAGAAGGAAGGCTGCAGGGAAGGCTTCAGGGAAGATTGCAGGGAAGGTTGCCAGGAAGAAGAGGAAGTGATGGCCTTGCTTCATTGTGGTCAGACAGAAGGCAGCCTGTTGTAGTACCACAGACTTGGGACATATATCTCACCTGCTGCTGTTCCTGACCTCTGGGAGGCCAGCATCAGATTGTGTTCAGAAATGTTGGCCTTCTCAAGCTCCCAATTTTAGTGTCCACACAGGGTTGCTGTGTGCTCTGGGGTCCCTGGGATGCACAAATGGCAGCAGGTTCTCCAGCGCTGCCTTCTCTTTATTTTATTTTTAAACATGAATAAATGTGATTTTTGTTTACGTTCATACTTGACTATGTGTATTTGTAAAAATAAAAAATCTAGCTTTGGAGTAAGCAGATACATTTGACTGACAAAAAAAAGGACAGATAACAACCCCCCAAAAGAATAACTAAATCTGATTATCAAAAAAACATGGTGGGAAATTTAACTAATATAGAGTCCAAAATTAAATGGGAGATCACTACCAAAACATTGCGAAATTATAATTAAAATCCTTTTTAAAAATATTACCATTTAAATTATTCCTAAAAACTTGCACGATATAATACACATAAATCTTCTTAAGAGCAGCATGAAAAAGGTTAAAAAATAAGTCATAACTCTGTGTGAATATCAGCAGCAAAAGAAGGTCACTCGTTTTGATTAATGTAACATTCTAACGAAGATTTCAAGGCAGAACATTTAAACGATGCAATATTTTTGAGCGTGACGAATGTGCTCTCTCCATTACGAAGGCTTGTTTTACCAGAAGATGCGCTCCCGTCTCATAGTTGCTTGTGAGCATGCGCGCTTTTGGAAGAGTCGTAAAAGCATACACACAAACCATTTTCTCGTCACAAAACAGCCCGACGAGAAACACGACGAGGAAATCTGGAATCCTGACGAGAAAATAGAGAGCAGGTTCTCTATTTTCTCGTCGAGATTCTCTGCAAATTTCTCATCGTAAAACCATACACACAAACGTTTTTCTCGACAAAAAAGCTCTCGCGGCACATTTCTTGCCGGTTTTGGACGAGAAACTCGGTCGTGTGTACGAGGCTTTAGAATTGCCTAGTCAAAGTCCAGACCTAAATCCAATTGAGAATCTGTGGCAACACTTGAAAATTGCTGTTCACAGACTCTCTCCATCCATCCAGTTTGCGCTATTTTCCAAAGAAGAATGGGCAAAAATGTCACTCTCTAGATGTGCAAAGCTGGTAGAGACATCCCCAAAAAGATTTGCAGCTGTAATTGCAGTGAAAGGTGGTTCTACAAAGTATTGACTCAGGGGGGCTGAATAAAAATGCACGCCACACTTTTCACATATTTATTTGTAAAGAAATGTAAAAACCGTTTATCATTTTCCTTCCACTTCACAATTATGTGCCACTTTGTGTTGGTCTATCACATAACATCCAAATAAAATGCAATAAATTTTTGGTTGTAACATGACAAAATTTGGAAAATTTCAAGGGGTGTGATAACTTTTTCAAGGCACAGTATGTTATTAATGGTTTTATACCATTTTATGGAAATTGTATCATGAATAAAACTTTTGTAATTTTTTATTGATATTTTGTGTACTTGCTCACCTGTGGTTACAACGTGGATTTTTTTCTGCCGTATGGTTTAGTAGAGAATTACGGTTTAACCCTCCCCTCGAAGGAATGCAAAAAAAATAAAAAAGGGTAAATAACAAAACATTAAGAGAAATCAGGGCTGCTGTTGGAAATCATGGGGCCACATACAGCCTACCTGCCTCTCTGGCCGAAATTGACTTTTTAGTCCCCTTTTCCCCTTTTCTACAGTCTCAGCTGCACAGATGAATGAATAGAAAGGCATCCTGCTCATTCACAAATTGAAGCATAGTAAACATAGTTTACTATGCTTCGGTGGTGAATATACACTGAAGTGATTAGTACTGATCGCTCACTGTGTTCATTTGGGAAATAAGGGGCCAGTAAATGACATCCCCTGTGTGCCGGCAGTGCTGCAGCGGAAAAGGGCACACAGTGGTGCCCGGACAGCAGATGGAAGGGGTGCATGTGCTAGAACCAATCCCCTTTCATTGCAGCCAGAAGCAGGTAGAGGAACAGAAGCTGGCAGCGCTGCAGTGTGAGATAGAAGAGGATACGTGTCTGCAATAAGACAGTAAAGCCGGCCCACCTGCTCAGCAGGTGCCTTGGCCCTCTTTTGAACTAATGGGGCGTGGGCCCAGTATAGGAGGGTTGACTGTACTGCCTTATCAGTGCCCCTGAGAGAAATACTCAGTGATGTGGGTAAAGCCCACCAATTAAAGCACTTAGCAGTGTCAGTGTAAAACTCGACACTAGGTTTGAGTTCAGTCCCAGCACAAGTGAAGAGATCGGAGTCAAACAGGGGTTCAAGGCTACCACATACGGCCTTAGCTGAAAATGTTAATCATTATATGACATAAAAAACAATAAACAGTAAACAGTAGCTTGCTTAGGAAAAACCATTACTAAATCAACATCTGAGAGAAAAAGGCCAGCAATTACCATCAACTTCTGAAGTCCCTGACTGCCAGGTAACCCTCATGTACCCTCTTGTTACTGCTCATATTAGTATAGTTGCTCATGAGGGGGCATACTAAATGCTGCCGGTAAAGTCATGTATCTATTCCAGGTGGCTCCTGAAGAGGAGCAACTTACTAGGGAGCCTGGTGAAAAGGAGGTAGGGTAGAGTCCCAACCTCATTAAATGCTGATTTATAACATGGTCCAGGAGTCCAGGAAGAAGAATGTTCTATCTACTGAGGACACATTGTACGGAACTCAACTCAGTCCTCACATAACAAGTCAAAGTTAGGCCAAGACTTGAGGTGTGTCAAAAAAAGCACATCGCTGCTGTAAGGGTTTGAGAGGTAGGACGATCGGTCCTACTGTAGGTCAACTCGATAAACAAAATATAAAAATTAAAACAAACTAAAGAGGGAGAATCCCTCAGTAAGTAACATCAGGTAGTATGTTGGGGACCCACACAAAGGAAACGTTGTAATGATGGTCTGAATAGGATTAGTACTCTTAAAAGTAGGCCTGTCCCAAAATCTGGTGTGGCTTCTGGTGGTTAGCCACAACCGGGGCCACTGTTACTGATCTGGTGTTATCATAATCTCTTTGAGTAGAGCAATTAGGAGAGCTTGTTGGTGCCATTGAAATGAGCCCAAAATTCATCAATATGACCTCACCTTCCTGAGATGTGGAGAAAGAGTACGTCTTATTTTGCCACATGAACAGCATGCGGAAAAGAAAGAGGCAATGATATTTAATACCTTTGTCGATGAAGGATTGCAATAATGGCTTGAAGGATCTACGTTTTTAGACTGTAGTTGGTGATATGTTAGCAAATATTTGAATTGGATGGTCTCTCCACTAAAGATCCATAGATTATCTAGCCATCTTCTGTTCCTTGACCGTATAGAAATGGGGTTTGACAATAATTTCCTTTGGATTTCCATCAGGGCATGGGGCATTGAGGGCTCTGTGAACTCTGTGCACTTCATACCTGTGTGGCGGGATGTCCGGTATCATATTTTTTTTAAGCTTTTTGTGCAGCTTCTCCCTTTCCGAGTCTGAGGTTCACTGTAAAAGTTCTGCAAAAGGCACATACCTATTCAAATTAGGTACATACATTGTTTGCATTTAAAAGTTACATTAACTGATGTATTCATTAATAAAACACTGCATTATTTTCTGTCTATTATATCTGCCTGGAGTTCAGATATAAGCTTTTGCTACTGAGAAAAAAAGATTTAAAAAAAACCTGCTTCTTAAATGATTGATAGCCATTTAATAAATCTCCTACTATATCTGTGCTTTATGATAGACTGCAGTTGCTCTGGCTAAAGGGAAATTAAAATAGACCTCCAGGCAAACAGCTAAATTCACAGTTGAAGTAAATGTGTTTACTGTTTAGCTGCCATACTGTCTTGTGATTTACACGCACACACCTGCCACATTATATTGTCTTGCAAATTCCACACACTTAAAGCTGAAGTCTAGTTTATTTTTTTTCATACTGCTTCAGGCACATAACTTACCTGTAATGAAGTATGTCTCAGGTCCTGTAGGGTGATGTTTCCTGAAGAAATGTTAAGCACTGGGTGCCGTCCAACCAATCATGTGACCTGACTACATTCCTTTTCTGGATGGGAAACCCTGTCCATGTAAACAAAGGACAGGGATAGTGGCAGAAATCAATGTCCAAATATTGCCAAATATGGTCATTGTCATAGTCAATAATATCAGACACTATCCCTGCTGCTTTTTTTACATTCCAGTTGACAGCTCGGGATGTCAAGGCTGGGCTCTTAGCAGCTCTCTTCTCTGTGCTCACGCTGCTCAGCTGTCGGATAATTGTCAATACTTATTGATTCCTCAGTGGCTCATCTGGTTATCATTATCTGCTCATCAGTCCTGCCTACAGCAAGCCCCTTCTGGCTATTTAAACTGCCTTGTTCATTCCTTTCCTGACTTCGCCTGGTCAACATATCTGGAGTTTCTCTGCTGTGTTTCTGTGAAAGACTTTGCCCAGGTGATGTCCCTTCTGGTTCCTGATCCTGTTCTTCTGTCTCTGACAACGCTGATCTCTGGTTTCCTGATTACTGGCTTGTCTGACTACCCGTTTTGGCTTCAGATCTCTGCCTTATGTTTTGACTAAGTTTACTGATTTGTAACATTTTTACCATTACATTAAAAGATGTGATTTTTACTGCATTTCTGTCTCAGTCTGATTTATGGTTCCTGATAGGGGAGTTGGCACTCATAGTCTGAGTGGTTTGGCTGGTCGGTGTGTGTTTTGTTATGGGTGTTTAACGGGCATTATTTACCGTGATTACCAATGAACTGCATCGCTGGACTTGTATGGATGGATGAATGTATGGATGTGATTGACAATGGATTTACATTGTGCGACATTTTTGTTTTTTTCATTTTTTAATAAAGGACTTGTCAAATGTGTTTGTTTTTATTTACCCTTTACATTTTTTTTTTGCGAATGAGTAAGGGTATGTACTAATTTATTAATGAAAGGAGTCAATATCTTGAAACTCATCTATTATTAAAGGGACTTCCAGCTTCCAATAAGCCTGCTACCTGCAGACTCCTACAATCACCAGGTCAGAGTTGTGGGGAAGGAGCCCTTGTCATCATCAACATGGTTATTTGCCAGAGGGGTCCCCCCTGACACTGTAATCTTCCTATGTTAAGGGCATATGGTCTGATATGGTTCAGGAGGAGGGGGCTGTATGCTCCTCCACTCCTTTCCTGGCAAGCAAGGCTGCATGCTTGGATAGCTTTTAAGACACAGATATAATATTGTCACTAACTGTACAAAGCATTAGCAAGATATCACCTTCAATATGCAGTTTAGCTTTGGGCACAAGTTCACGAGAAGAAGGTTGAAGAACTGCAAACAGAGAACAGAAACTGAATTATTAACCGCTTCCAGACTGCCCACAGCCTATAAATGATTGATGGGAAGCAGCGCTGATACGTCAGCCTCCTGCACGGCTCACATTACTCGTGTACTTGGGTGATTACATGGTCTTGTACCATGTGATTGCTGTATCCAATCACAACAATCGCATAGTACTCAATGGAAACCTAAAGTGCACAAATGTGAGCGCATGTGCCGGTCCTGCATGTATATTTAAACAGTAATCACACCACACATTAGGTATCGCCACAAACGTCAGAGTGAGTGCAATAATTCTAGCTCCAAACCTCCACTGTAACCCTAAACTTGTAACCTGTAAAGTCTTTTAAAATGTTCCCTATGGGGATTTTTAAGTACTGTAGTTTAAAGCCTGACATGTTTGGTATCTATTTACTCAGCTTAACATCATCTATTATATTTTAACAAATAATTGGGTATTATATTATGTTTTGTTCATTACATTTTTTTAACCACTTCCATACTGGGCCTATTCTGGTACTCCTACATGTAATAATCATATTTTTGCTAGAAAATTACTCAGAACCCCCAAACATTATATATGTTTTTTTAGCAGAGACTCTAGGGCAGTGATGGTGAACCTTGGCACCCCAGATGTTTTGGAACTACATTTCCCATGATACTCAACTATACTGCAGAGTGAATGAGCATCATGGGAAACATAGTTCCAAAACATCTGGGGTGCCCAGGTTCGCCATCACTGCTCTAGTGAATAAAATGCCGATCGTTGCAACTTTTAACGTCACACGGTATTTGCGCAGGAATTTTCAAATGTGTTTTAAAAAAACAAAACTGTTTCATGAATTAAGAAAAAAAAAAAACAGTAAAGTTAGCTCAATTTTTTTGTATAATGAGAAAGATGATGTTATGGCGAGTAAATAGATACCTAGCATGTCACATTTTAAAATTGTGCACACTCGTGGAATGGCGCCAAACTTTGGTACTTAAAAATCTCCATAGGCGAAGCTCTACATTTTTTTACAGTTTACCAGTTTAGAGTTACAGAATGTAAACATCCCTTGTAATAGGAATAGTGCGTGACAGGTCCACTTTATGGAGAGATGTGTACATTTTCAAAAGACTCATGATGTCTTTCAGAAAATACCTTAGTGTTTGCTTTCCAAAATGGGGTAATTTTGTGGGTGTTTTCACTCTCCTGTTGCTCCAGTACAGGGGTCTCCAAACATTCTAAACAAAGGGCCGGTTTATTGTCCTTCAGGCTCTTGGAGTGCCGAACTTTGGCCAGCGGGAGTGAAAATTTTCCTGGCATCAGTGGGAGTAAACATCTGGTATTAGGGGGAGGAATAGTGCCCCATTGCTGGTATCATAGGGAGGAATAGTGCCCCCTTAGCTGTGTCAGTGGGAGAAATGGTGCTCCATTGTCGGTGTCAGATGGCAGAATAGTATCATTGGCAGGGATTGTGCTCCAAGGGCCGGATAAAGGCAAGCAAAGGGCCACATCCGGCCCTCGGGCCGCAGTTTGGAGACCACTGCTCCAGTACCTCCAAAAATGTAATCAGTAGGCAAGAAATTAGATGCATAAATGCATAATGCAGAATGCCCCTGGATTGCCTGAAGGTGCTTTTTGGATTCCGGACCCTTCTATGCATCTAGGCTGTGAAAAAGTTTCACACATGGGGTATCCCCATACTCAGGAGGCATAGCAGAATGTGTTTTGGTGTGTAATTGCAAGTATGCTGTGTGTGAGAAATAGTTTATTCAAATTACAACCTTGTGAAAAAAACACATTTTGTTTATTTTTTCATTTTCCAAAAAACTGTGACAAAAAATTACAACTTCAATAAACTCACTATGCCTCTTACTAAATACCTTGGACTATCTACTTTCCAAAAAGGGGTAATTTTGATTACGTGTACTATGTGTACTATGTGTACTAAAAAAATTTAGCAGAATACATTTTGGCCTAATTTTACGAAGAACCATTATTTATTTGCAAATATATTTAACAAAAACAAAGAAAAAAGTATTTTTTCAAAATTTTCAATTTTGTTTCAGTTTAGATAGCAAAAAATAAAAAACTCATTGGTAATTAAATACCACCAAAATAAAGCTCTATCTGTCTCAAAAAAATAATAAAAACATTTTTTGGGTACAGTTTTGCATGCCTGAGTAATTGTCACTCAAAGTGTGACAGAGCTGACAGCTGAAAATTGGCCTGGACTGGAAGAGAGTGTAAGAGTCCGGACTTGAAGTGGTAAAGAGCATGGAAGACCTTATCTATGTGTAAAGATGATTAAAGGAGGGTTTGTTCATCATTAGGAAAGGCTATTAGTCGAAATATGATCCCTTTCTTAAAAAAAAAAGATGGATGTGTTTCTAAAAACACAAATATATATATATATAAAAAAAATATATTTATAAGAAACATCACTGTAAAATTTTCATCCAGAGAGATATCGGATTGTCTTTGCAGATAAGGAAGGATTTATTTTCCTGTTAGAGCAAATTGGACACATCTTTATCAAGATGTTTATCTTTATCTGGATCAGTTGAGGGTCTAGGGTTCTGAGGATGCAATTTTTATTTATTTTTTCTACTTGAGCATAACAGACATATGCATTTTTTTTTTTTTACCTTAATTATATAACACTCGAATGCAGAAAAAAACATATTGAAAACACGGGTATAATTAGGTGATGATTGGGCATAAAACTCAATGGCCAATGTATCTAAAATCTTTGATTAGGGATAAAACATACACTATATTGTCAAATTAGTCCGTAGGGTTCAATATTGAGTTGACCCACCCTTTGCAGCTATAACAGCTTCAACTCTTCTGGGTTGAAGTCAGGACTCTGTGCAGGCCAGTCAAGTTCCTCCACCCCATACTCGCTCATCCATGTCTTTATGGACCTTGCTTTGTGCACTGGTGCGCAGTCATGTTGGAACAGGAAGGGGACATCCCCAAACTGTTCCCACAAAGTTGGGAGCATGAAAATGTCTTGGTATGCTGACGCCTTAAGTGTTCCCTTCTCTGGGGTCAAGTCTAGCCCTTGAAAAACAACCCCATATCATAATCCCCCCTCCACCAAATGATTTAAAGGGGTGGCCCAATACTTTTGGCAATATAGTGTGGATGAGCAAGTTTGGGGTGAAGGAACTTAACTGGCCTGCACAGAGTCCTGACCTCAACCTGACAGAACACCTTTGGGATGAATTAGAGCGGAGACTGCGATTCTGGAAGAATAGTCAAACATTCCCATAGACACACGCCTAAACCTTGTGGACAGCCTTCCCAGAAGAGAAGAAGCTGTTATAGCTGCAAAGGGTGGGCCAACTCAATATTGAACCCTACGGACCAAGACTGGGGTGCTATTAAAGTTTATGTGCAAGCAAAAGCAAGTGTCCCAATACTTTTGACAATATAGTGTATGTTGGTAAGGAACCAGGAAGGTGGCAAGAAACAAATTTTTTTTGAATCTCTAAATCAACCAAACCATCCTCAAAACCTGTGTAAATCATAAGCTTCCCTTACTTAAAAGCTCATCAAGTCACTCGGCTAAGATTTTACCATGAAGTTGAAAAAAGGTCATCACATTTTCAAAAAGGGTTCAGTTTATACACTTATTACCAGCATTTCTGCATGCAATAACCTTAGGATTTGTATCTCTGTCTTTTAATTCCAAAAGAGGGACATGAAAAATAGTTCCCATGTTGCCTATTTGATAGAGAGCAACAAAAACATCCACATCAAATACATGTCTGTAAATAGAACATCATACCAATCCACTTTATTAAAACAAAATAACACTCTCTGCTTGGGTCCATAGCTCTGACGTGTTTCACCCTAGAATAATACTTAATCATAAATATGTAATCTCTAGGATTAAGCCCTTTTCTAGGGTGAAACACTTCAGAGCTATGGACCCAGACGGGGAGTGTTATTTTATCATTTTTTAATAGCGTGATTCATATGCTGACATTGGCATGCACTGGTCATGATTGTTTGCTTTGCCATTTAGGTGCAGAGATGGACTTATCAGCAGGATCGCTGCCTGGAGCTGTGAGGCTTATAGCAGCGTTGATTGGCTGTGTACACCAAGAACACATGCTGAACACAAAATCCTAAGTTACATGAATATAAGTTATGTAAATAATGTAATATTATGATCCAACTCTGAGATATCAAGCATTTTACACACCAGAATCTGACCACTGGCTTGATCATTTTTACTACTTTATATACTAATGCCGCGTACACACGACCGTTTTTAATGTCATTTTAAAAAACAAAGTTTTTCTCAACGTGATTTTTCTTGTTTCCTCTCAAGCCTGTCTTGCATACACACGTTCATTAAAAAAAACGCTTGAGCAAAGCGCAGTGACGTACAACACGTACGACGGCACTATAAAGGGGAAGTTCCCTTCGGATGGCGCCACCCTTCATGTTAGTAAAGTTTGTTGAGCGACGATTCGCGCTTTTCAGCCTCGTGCTTTTCAGTCCGTTACAGCGTGACGAATGTGCTATCTCCATTACGAACGCTAGTTTTACCAGAACGAGCTCTCCCGTCTCATACTTGATTCTGAGCATGCGCGTTTTTTTCCCCTCGTAAAAGCATACACACTACCGTTTTTCACGACGTTAAAAAAAACTACATGAAAAACGACGTGAAAAAATAGAGCATGTTCGAAATTTTTAATGGCCGTTTTTCACGTCGTTAAAAATGCTCTGGAGCCTACACACAATCGTTTTTAATGCCCAATTAAAAAAATGGCATTTTTAACGGCGTGAAAAACGAACGTGTGTACGCCGCATTAGACTTGATGACCAGGACTTGACTATTTGTTTATCCAACTTCTATTGAAGTGTTACATACTCACTGCCTCTGGTTTCCTTGAGGTCTCAATTTCTACCAACATGAGTGCAATCAAAGTGCAGTTTTTATTTCTTATACCACCAAAGATTTCTTGCTGGAACTGGAAATAAACTACAAAAAGTGAACAAAGAAGAAAACTAGTCCATAACTCTTAATATTTTTTCTTAGGTTTTATTTTGAAAAAGCAAATACAGTAGGTAGAGGTAAAGTCAAGGTTAAACTAAAAGTGTAATAGCACCACATTAATGAAAACGTATGAGCAATACTCCTGTCTGAAAGTGATATTTGTTTGAACACATGTATTTACTTTTTAAAGAAAAAATATGCACATTTGTGTTTGAGGTGGATTTTTAAAATATAACATAAACAATCTCAATGGCATAGCGAACACTTCTGCAGTTTAACCCTGTGTTGAATATTTTAAAATGCTGTATGTTTTATCTTCCATGCATTTATGCATCATTCATTCAACCACATCCTGGTTAATACATTATGAGTAGTTTATGCACATGTTGAAGAGGTGAAAACATTCTGGTTAATGCATTTAAGCCTCTTTCTCTTTACACGGCAACAGTTGGAATTCTTTGAATGTCATAGGTAACATTTTATATTCTAATTTGTAATTGATATATCGTATATACTCGAGTATAAGCTGAGTTTTTCAGCACAATTTTTGTGCTGAAAATGCCCCCCTCGGCTTATACTCGAGTCTGTGTCCAGCTTCAAATTTGTGTGCCTGATCCTGGCCAGCCATAGGTCTCCTGGACCCCAAACTTGGCACACATATAGCCCCACTCTTCCTCTACAAGTGTGGAAAGTTTGTTGTCCGGGGAACCTACGACCGGGGAGCACCCATTTTTAAAAGCCGGGCACCCCTTCCATAGACTCCCATGTTAAATGGTAATTTCTCCAGTGATTTTGTGGACCCGGTACCAGCCGGCCCTAAGTCCCCTGGACCCCAAACTTGGCACACATATAGCCGCACTCTTCATCTACAAGTGTGCAAAGTTTGTTGTCCAGGAAACCTACGGCCGGGGAGCACCGATTTTTCAAACCCGGGCACCCCTTCCATAGACTCCGATGTTAAACATCAGTCTAGTCACACAGCGCCGGAGATCAGGTAGGGAGATGGGGCACAGTGAGGCATGGGCACAGTGAGTATATAAGTTATGAAAATAATGTAATATTATGATCTAACTGAGATATCAAGCATTTTACACATCAGAATCTGACCACTGGCTTGATCATTTTTACTACTTTATATACTAAGACTTGACCAGGACTTGACTATTTGTTTATCCAACTTCTATTGAAGTGTAGCGGGGGTTAACATTTAGGGGGAGTATCTGGGCAGTAGCATAGCCCAGATACACAAATTGTTAGGGATCTATGGCCAATTTGGTTCGTGGAGGATATAATGGTGTTCAGTTCCCTGCGGCCCCTGGGTGGCGCTGTCGTCTTGGGCTGGGGTTGAACCATTATTGTAGGGCCGTGCCTTTGTGTCCTCTCGCGGCAGTAGTACGGCGGGGCGGTGAACCCGCTGTGCCTGCTGGGAGAGGGTATAAAGGGGGCGGACATCTTGCGCACGAGGTCCAAGCCCCAGGCACCTTCAGCCTGGGGGCTGCTGTTCTGTTCGTCCGCGCCCAGGTGCCCTCGGCCTGGGTGCGAGGCAGTTCGAGTTCCATCCCAGGCACCTTAAGCCTGGGATGAGGTACTAGCCGAGGCCTGGGGCCCAGTACATTCGACTGGGTCCCATATGGGAGAAGATACCTAGGGGCCTACCAAGTGAGGGAACCCGAGTCTCGGGCGAGGAGAACCAGGGAGGTGACCTGGCCTGAAGATCCAGCGCAGCATTGGCTGGTGACTGTTCAGGCCTCTGGGGACCGTCCGGGATGGATCATCTCCCTAACAGGGGTCGCGCGTCGGGTCCCCCTTCGGGGTAAGACCGCGCTATATTAAGATACCTCTCAACTCAACTCAACTCAGAAGGTAGTTCATGTTCTTTGGTCTTTGCAGAGACCCAGCTACATCAGGTTAGTGGCAGAGGCCTATCCTAAGGTCTGTGGCAGAGGCCTCATCGTTCACCCGGTCGGTGGCAGCAACCGTGCGCCAAAAGTTGTTGTGAACTCCTAACAGCTTCTCTGATCCGAAAGGATTGTGCCTGAACCCTCTCCCCACCAAGTTCGTGTTTGTATCAACCTGTCTGCTTGCAAAGAGGCATATTTATCTCTGCGGAAATAAATATAGATGTTGTACTGTCACCTGGTGTGGGCTTACTTTTCTGGGAGCAAAGTGTTCTACATTCACCTATCTACCTGTCACATTTGAAGTGGAAGCTTCGGACAGGGACGCAGACCCGAAGGTAAAGATCTTAGCTCAAACCTCTACACGCATAAGAGGTGCAAGCTGGTGGCAGCACCTCACCCCTCTCCCTGGTCCCCCCCTAGACGAGTTAACCAGCCGAGAAGAATAAGGGAGAGAGCGGGTGAGGGCGCTACACGTGGGGGCTCTGAGTCCGGGATTTGTGTTCCGGGTCAATGGAGCTGAAGCTGTCAAAACTTGACTTTTACCCCCAGAAACTTTCAGAGGAGGTCGGCCATGTTGGTCGGCGTGCCACGAGGCACACCCTCCCTGCTCAGTTCGTGGGCATGACGAGAAAAGGCCCGCGAAGTGTTGCACCAAAGGGGAGGAGTCTGGCCATGTGTGGAGATACACGTGGAGACTTTGGCGCCAGTTCTTCAGTGCGCGATGGAGCAGTCAACGGTCAGCATGCTTTCTACCGCATTATGGGTCCCCACTGCATCTACCACAAGGGCAACCCCCATTGCTGTCTCCGCTATGGATACCGGGATTTGGCTCAAGCCCCGGGGACGATTCGCCCTGTACACATGCAAGGACGTTGAGGCCCTGGGTATGATTTGTCCCGGCTGTTCGGGACTGGTGGTACAGCTGAAGCCCTTCGGTCGCTGCGAGGCCTGTGGCGAGTTCATATTTGAAGTGGAGCAACCAATAGAAAAGCCGCGAGCCTTCCACCTCAACTGCCTAACAGGCGCCACCACTCTACAAGGAGAAGTCAGAGCTTGCACAGCCATTCCCCCGTGCACTGCAGAGACTTCCGTGGAAGTCGCAAACAAATGGACGGAGGATTCAAAAACGGAAGATGCTGCTTCGGTCATCACAGATTCCCTACTCCCAGCACCCAAAAGGAAGGTCGGTTTCACTAAAGCTTCCAGCGGCCGAGATGGAGGACAACCCCTGCGCTTGCCTGGCCCGGATGGATCCAGTGGGAAAATTCCCGGACCTCTATGTTCAAGTGTCGGCCGAGGTAAGCCAGGGAACGGGACTTGGTGTTTTGCTGGAGGTGTCGTGGATCCACAGTTACCGGAGCCCGTGGGAGGGGGTGATTCCACATCTACAGAGAATTACCTACCCGCAGAGGAGTATGACACCTCCGACCTGGAGTCGATCTCCGATGCAGGAGATGATGGACAAAGAGATGAACTATTTGAACGGAAGGGTTGGGACAAAGTACCCCTGGCCTCGTCCCATGCACCTAGGGACTCACCCATGTCTACAGGGGATAGTACACCCCGGGTGGAGGCCTCGGCGCCTGAGGAGGGATCCAGTCCCCTGCTTGCCCTTCCGCCCCCAGAGTTACTTGCGCCATCTTCTCAGGCGAAGAGAGTGCCGCTGCGGGCACCTACGCCCAGTTTGGAGGTGGTCAAGGCGCCTTGGCACCCAGAGTCGATTGTCCTGCCTGGTGAGGGAGACCGCTCCACAATGCCACCCTTGTCCAGGCTACAGAGACTTTTCTGCCAAAAGGTTGCCAGTGAGTACAGGTTGGAGTACCCGTACTTGTCCAAGGAGTTGTTGTACGAGGTAGAGGCCTGCCGGCAGCGGTGGTACAATGACTTTGTATGGACACACATTAAGGTGCCCCATGCCCGTCGCTACCTCGCATGTTCACCCACAGCTTCAAAGCGGTTTAAAGACTGCAAGGCAGAGTGGATGTTGGATCGGCATATCCATGCTGACCGGGTCGTTATCTGTCGGAAAGATGGGGAAGATGTGGAGTACCATATGGAGACTTTTGGTCGGTACTTGAAACCTCTTGTGCTGCTGCATCCAAGGTTTTACTTGTAGGTGGAAAGACTCCTGTTTGTTCATTTTTTTTCTTTGCCGGACATTCCGGAACTCTGGAACTGTACCCTGTCTAGGGGTGGTTTACTCTTTGGAGGCATGGGAGCAGTTGTGTATTTTTTGGTCTCCCTCTGCCTTCCACCGCAAAGATAATCAGGACTTTGGGGTGTAGTCAGGGCCACAGTACAGAGAAGAACCTGGATTTCACAAGTGCTTTTACCGCAGCGCTGTCACCAGGTGGCAGTGTTGTGCACCGTTCATCACATTGCATCACACACTTCTTGGAAGGAAAGAGGTTTCTTTTCGGAGAGATCTTTTTCACTCCAACACTCACACAATGTGTTAGGAATCGTGTGTTGTTTTCTTTTTTCTTCCCTCTGCAGGAGAACATCGGTCAAGTCTGCTGAGAATGGGCGGGTCTTAGTTAGTGATGTGGGAGGGGAGAATGCCATTTGTGTGTAATGTGATGTGCATTTATAATGAGTGTTTCCCTCATGTTCACCTTTCCCTTTCCCTGTTGGGTTCAGGCACAACTTCCAAGTTTTCAAATTATTTTGATAGTGTTTTGAGAAGCTAGTCTCTGGATCGGGTCTATGTTGGCTCCCTTTGGAGCATGGCTTGTTCCAGACACTGGGGACCAGTGTCTATCTGCCTGGGGGTGTGTGTAGCGGGGGGTTAACATTAAGGGGGAGTATCTGGGCGGTAGCATGGCCCAGATACACTAATTGTTAGGGATCTATGGCCAATTTGGTTCGTGGAGGATATAATGGTGTTCAGTTCCCTGCTGCCCCTGGGTGGCGCTGTCGCCTTGGGCTGGGGTTGAAGCATCATTGTAGGGCCATGCCATTTGTGTCCTCTCGCGGCAGTAGTACGGCGGGGCAGGGAACCCGCTGTGCCTGCTGGGAGAGGGTATAAAAGGGGCAGACATCTTGCGCACGAGGTCCGAGCCCCAGGCACTTTCAGCCTGGGGGCTGCTGTTCTGTTCGTCCGTGCCCAGGTGCCCTCGGCCTGGGTGTGAGGGAGTTCGAGTTCCATACCAGGCACCTTAAGCCTGGGGTGAGGTACTAGCCGAGGCCTGGGGCCCAGTACCTTTGACTGTGTCTCGTATGGGAGAAGATACCTAGGGGCCTACCGAGTGAGGGGACCCGAGTCTCGGGCGAGGAGAACCAGGGAGGTGATCTGGCCTGAAGATCCAGCGCAGCATTGGCTGGTGACAGTGCAGGCCTCTGGGGACCGTCCGGGATGGATAATCTCCCTAACAGGGGTCGCCATTAGAAGGTAGTTCATGTTCTATGGTCTTTGCAGAGACCCAGCTACATCAGGTCGGTGTCAGAGGCCTATCCTAAGGTCTGTGGCAGAGGCCTCATCGTTCACCCGGTCTGTGGCAGGGACCAACCTTACGGTCGGTGGCAGCGACCGTGCGCCAAAAGTTGTTGTGAACTCCTAACAGCTTCTCTGATCCGAAAGGATTGTGCCTGAACCCTCTCCCCACCAAGTTCGTGTTTGTATCAACCTGTCTGCTTGCAAAGAGGCATATTTATCTCTGCGGAAATAAATATAGATGTTGTACTGTCACCTGGTGTGGGCTTACTTTTCTGGGAGCAAAGTGTTCTACATTCACCTATCTACCTGTCACATTTGAAGTGGAAGCTCTGGACAGGGACGCAGACCCGAAGGTAAAGATCTTAGCTCAAACCTCTACACACATAAGAGGTGCGAGCTGGTGGCAGCACCTCACCCCTCTCTCTGGTCCCCCCTAGACGAGTTAACCAGTCGAGAAGAAGAAGGGAGAGAGTGGGTGAGGGCGCTACAGAAGTATTACATACTCACTGCCTCTGGTTTCCTTGAGGTCTCAATTTCTACCAACATGAGTGCAATCAAAGTGCAGTTTTTATTTTTTATACCACCAAAGATTTCTTGCTGGAACTGGAAATAAACTACAAAAAGTGAACAAAGAAGAAAACTAGTCCATAACTCTTGATATTTTTTGTTAGGTTTTATTTTGAAAAAGCAAATACATTAGGTAGAGGTAAAGTCAAGGTTAAACTAAAAGTGTAATAGCACCACATTAATGAAAACGTATGAGCAATACTCCTGTCTGAAAGTGATATTTGTTTGAACACATGTATTTACTTTTTAAAGAAAAAATATACACATTTGTGTTTGAGGTGGATATTTAACATTAAAATATAACATAAACTTTCTCAATGGTATAGCGAACACTTCTGCAGTTTAACCCTGTGTTGAATATTTTAAAAAGCTGTATGTTTTATTTTCCATGCATTTATGCATCATTCATTCAACCACATCCTGGTTAATACATTATGAGTAGTTTATGCACATGTTGAAGAGGTATAAACATTCTGGTTAATGCATTTGAGCCTCTTTCTCTTTACACAGCAACAGTTGGAATTCTTTGAATGTCATAGGTAACATTTTATATTCTAATTTGTAATTGGTATACACATTAGACAGAAAGATCAAAAAGATGGATGGTGCTACACAGACAGATGTTGACCCCCTCTTATAATGGAGGTAAATCTTCCTAATAACAGCAGTATAAAGAGATTTCCTGAAGTTCCTCAGCCTATATCTTACTAAGCTTTGAAGAAAAAATAAATAGAACTTGTTCTGAGGGAAATATGGAGGCAGCCATTGTTGACCACCCTATGAAAATACTAGTTGCCTTGATGTCTCATTATGAAACATTGACCCAGAATAAGAATACAGACCAGAAAAGTGACCACCTTTGAAAATACGAGTTGCCTTGATGTCTCATTATGAAACCTTGACCCAGAATAAGAATACAGACCAGAAAAGTGACCACCCTATGAAAATACGAGTTGCCTTGATGTCTGATTATGAAACCTTGACCCAGAATAAGAATACGGACCAGAAAAGGGAAAATAAAGCCACAGCACTAAATCTGCGTATGTGTATCAGGTTAGTGACTCAGAATGTATGGAAGCAATTAGATCAGCAATACAGCCAGGGAATTGAAAATGTAAAGGAATTTTCGAGCAGCAACCATACATCTCCAGAATGTGTGAAGAAATAATAATCCCGCGCTGCCCCTTTAAAACTAGCAACTAACACAGCAAACAGACAGTAGCTAAAAAATAGTGGAAAATATAGTGTAGAGCTAAATAGCAAAAGTCCGGAGACAGATGAGTGTCCCAATATTCAGTGTAATTAACTATCTAATCCCTTGATTAGATAGTAGGGATGAGCCGAACACCCCCGGGTTCGGTTCGCAACAGAACCCGCAAACGGACCGAAAGTTCACACGAACGTTAGAACTCTATTAAATACAATGGATGCGAACGTTTGAAATCTAAAGTGCTAATTATAACGACTAATATTCATGCTATTGTCCTAAAAAGGGTTTGGGAACCCGGGTTCTGCACCAGGGGACATGTATCAATGCAAAAAAGAAGTTTTAAATACGGACGTTTTTCGGGAGCAGTCATTTTAATGATGCATAAAGTGAAAAAAAAAAGTCAAATATTCCTTTAAATATCGTACCTGGGGGGTGTCTAAAGTATGCCTGTGAAGTGCCACGTGTTTCCCGTGTTTAGAACTGTCCCTGCACAAAATGACATTTCAAAAGGAAAAAAAAAGCCATTTAAAACTGCTTGCGGCTTTAATGTAATGTCTGGTCCCGGTAATATGGATGAAAATCTTTGAGAAAAATGGCATAGCTACCCCAGCAGAAAAATTGGGCCTTAGGCACTGGTGCCACAACACTGCAAGCCCTCACAGATACTGAACTTGGAGCACAGCAATGAGCCCTGTTGCAAAGTATTGCATCAAAAATTGTAATTACACGCCCCTGTTAAACAGGGGCTGAAAAATTGGGCCTTAGGCACTGGTGCTGGTGCCACGACACTGCAACCTCTCCCAGATACTCTAGTTGGAGTGCAGGAATGAGCCCTGCTGCAAAGCATGCATAAATTTTTTTTATTACATGCCCCTGTTAAACAGGGGCTGAAAAATTGGGCCTTAGCCACTTAGCCACTGGTGGCGGCACCCAGAAACAAAAATGTTCTTCCAAGCTATCATCATCAATCGGATCATTGAGGAGGAGGAGGATAGTCAGTCAACATAACAGGACAGTCACTCAGCATCAGCATCAGTCTTGAAGGGATGTGACATTTGAAAATAAATTAGTCTGTTATATCAGCTTCAGGTGTTTGGTACAGGGTTGC
This sequence comes from Rana muscosa, assembly GCA_029206835.1. Lineage (NCBI taxonomy): Eukaryota > Metazoa > Chordata > Amphibia > Anura > Ranidae > Rana > Rana muscosa. Next base: position 102,618,645 of record CM055122.1, on the reverse strand, counting down.
CAACTTTCAGTAAATTTACGAACAGTTTGTAAAATCTGTACTTTTTGCATCTGTCCTTGAATTTCCATTACGAACATGTAGGTTGCATATTTGTAACTGACATTCATGGACAGATGCAACAATTATGGATTTTACAAACTGTTTGTAAATTAACTGAAAGTTGGCAACCCTGGTTTGGTAGCTGGTGGTGATCCAAGACTGGTTCATCTTTATGAAGGTCAGTCGATCAACCGAGTCGGTGGACAGGCGTACCCTGTGATCCATGACAAATCCTCCAGCAGCAATGAATGTGCGTTCTGAAAGAACGCTGGATGCAGGACAGGCCAGTAGCTCAATTGCATACTGTGCAAGCTCTGGCCAGTGATCCATCCTCAAGACCCAGTAAGCCAGAGGATTTTCGGTGGGGAAGGTGTCCAAGTCTGACCTTGCCCCTAGGTATTCCTGCACCATGTATATCAGACGCTGGCGATGGTTGCTGGAACCGATCATACCTTGGGGCTGCGGACTAAAGAATTGTCTGAACGCATCGGTCAGACGGCCACCTTCCCCATCGCTCCTTCTTTGACTGACCGAAGCCTCAGCAACTCGTTGTCCAGGACCAGAAGTTTGTAACCTCCCAGTCTCTGGGAACGCGTTGCACAGACCTTTCTGCAAGGCCTCCCGGAGTTGTCTCATCCTGTGCTCCCTCTGCGACGGTAAGATAAGGTCCGCAACCTTACCCTTGTACCGTGGATCAAGGAGAGTGGCCAGCCAGTAATGGTCCCTCTCCTTGATCCGAAGAATACAAGGATCCTATCGCAGACTTTGCAGGATCAGGGAGGCCATGCAGCATAGGTTAGCTGATGCATTCGGTCCGGAGTCCTCTGGGTCACTAAGGACAACATGATCCGCAGCCACCTCCTCCCAGCCACGTACAAGTCCACGGGTTTCTTGGGACTGTAAATCATCCCTAAAAGACTGCTGCTGATGATGCTGAGTGCCAGGCTCCACCTCCATGCTGACACAATCCTCCTCCTCCTCCTCTTCCTGTGCGATGGGTGGGACAGAAGGAACACTGTCTGGGTAAAGGGGGCCTTGAGAGGCAAGGAAGTCCTCCTCTTCCTGCCTCTGTTCTGCCTCAAGTGCCCTGTCCATTATTCCACGCAGCGTATGTTCCAACAGGTGGACAAGAGGTACAGTGTCACTGATGCATGCACTGTCACTGCTCACCATCCTCGTGGCCTCCTCAAATGGTGCAAGGACAGTGCATGCATCCCTGATCATGCCCCACTGGCGTGGTGAAAAAAACCTGAGCTCCCCTGACCCTGTCCTGGTGCCGTAGTCGCACAGGTACTCATTGATGGCCCTCTGCTGCGTGTGCAGCCGCTGCAGCATGGCCAACGTTGAGTTCCACCGGGTGGGCATGTCACATATAAGGCGGTTCTTGGGCAGGTTCAACTCCTTTTGCAGCTCAGCCAGGCGAGCACTGGCATTATAAGATCTGCGGAAATGCACACAGACTTTCCTGGCCTGCCTCAGGACATCCTGTAAGCCCGGGTACCTGCCCAAGAACCGCTGCACCACCAGGTTAAGGACGTGAGCCACACAGGGCACATTGGTCAGTTGTCCCTGTCGGAGGGCGGAGAGGAGGTTGGTGCCATTGTTGCAAACCACCATTCCTGGCTTAAGCTGGCGTGGCGTCAACCACCTCTCGGCCTGTCCCCGCAGAGCTGACAGAACCTCTGCCCCAGTGTGGCTCCTGTCCCCCAAACACACCAGCGCAAGCACGGCATGGCATCTTTTTGCCTCCGTACTTGCGTAGCCCCTTGAACGCCTACGGAGCACCGCTGGTTCCGAGGACAAAGCACAGGAAGAGGCCATGGAGGAAGAAAAATAGGAGGGGGTGGAGGAGAGAGGTGTGTCACAACCAGTAGTAGCATTTTGGAGGCGTGGTGGCGGAACAACCTCCAACACTACTGTACCTTGTCCTGCATGCTTCCCAGCTGCCAAAAGAGTGACCCAATGGGCCGTGAAAGAAAGGTAACGTCCCTGTCCATGCCTGCTGGACCATGAGTCAGCGGTAATATGCACCTTACCGCTGACTGCCCTGTCCAGCGAGGCCAAGACATTGCCTTCCACATGCCGGTAGAGAGCCGGAATCGCCTTCCATGAGAAAAAGTGGCGTTTGGGAACCTGCCACTGAGGAACCGCACATTGCACAAACTCACGGAAGGGGGCCGAGTCTACCAACTGAAAAGGCAGCAGTTGAAGCGCTAGCAATTTAGCCAAGCTAGCATTCAACCGCTGTGCATGTGGATGGCTGGGAGTGAACTTCTTTCGACGGTCCAGCAGCTGGGGCAGGGAAATTTGCCTGCTAGAATCGGACGTCGGTGTACTGCTAGCAGAGTGCCCGCAAGTACTTGGCTGTGACACACCTAATTCTACACCTTCATTCCTCTTAGAGCAGGTTTCAGAGAGGACTGAAGGTATAGTGGGGTTGGAGATCCCAGCTGATGTGGTGCAAGGAGAGGTCCGCTTTGTTCTTTGGTGTGGGTCTTTAAGGTAGGCTTGCCAACGAGCTGCATGGCAGGTCAACATATGTCTGGTCAAGCTTGTGGTGCCCAAGCGGCTGATGTTTTGGCCACGCGATATACGCTTGAGACATATGTTGCAAACAGCAGCTGTGCGATCTGATGCACTCGACTCAAAAAAGCCCACACCAAAGAACTTTTTGAATAACGGGCAGAGGCAGCGCCCTGCACAGGCGGAGCTCTGCGGTGTGATTCAGTCGGTGTGCTGCCCTTACGCTGGCCCCCGAGGGAATCCTGCCTCGTTGGAGATGTGCCTCCTCCTCATCCTCCTCCTCCTCCTCTCTCCTATTAGGCACCCACGTGGAGTCAGTAACCTCATCATCCCCTCCCTCCTCATCACTGGAGCCAATCTGGCAGTATGCTGCAGCTGCTGGAACATGACTGCCAGATTGGTGTCCTTCTTGAGCATCCCCTCTCTCTGCTCTCACGCTACTGCCTTCCTCTAGCTGGGTATCATCATCAGACCCTTCGAAACGCTGGGCATCCTCCTGGAGCATGTGCCCAACACTGTGCTCAAACAGTTCGGGGGACTCCTCAGGAGGACATGGTGGGTCTAGGGAAGGAGTGACTGATGATGACATTGATGCCAGGGAAGAGGACGCTTTGGCAGCTGCTTTGCCAGTACCCTGAGCCTGGGTGAGAGAGGATGAGGAGGATGAGGAGGGCTTGGTCATCCACTCTACCAAGTCTTCGGCATGATGCGGCTCAACACGTCCAGCTGCCGAAAAGAAGGACAAGCGTGTCCTATGGCCATGTGCTGATGACAATGCACCGCGTCCACGACCAGCACTGTTGCCCCCAGACACAGAGCCTGCTTGCCCTCTTTTATTGGCTCGTGACTGTCTGCCTCTCTTTGTTGGCCTTCCAGACATAGCAATGGCCTGCAGGGAGATGGGAAAACCAGCAATAAGGGGTAGCTTCAGGTGTATATTTTGCAGGAAGCACACAACGCCCGCTGTAAGTGCTGCAGATGCCTGTTAGTGTAACACACCAGGAAAACACAGCAATACGGGCTAGCTTCAGGTGTATATTTAGCAGGAAGCACACTCCGTCCGCTGTAAGTGCTGCAAATGCCTGTTAGTGTAACGCACCAGGAAAACACAGCAATACGGGCTAGCTTCAGGTGTATACTGTGCAGGAGGCTTAGCAACAATGACACTGACACTGTCCCCTGCCTATCCTTCTCTCTCCCTGCACACAAGGTTTATCAAAGAATATGACACTGACACTCTCCCTGCCTATCATTCTCTCTTCCTGCACACAAGGTTTAGCAAAGAATATGACACTGACACTCTCCCTGCCTATCCTTCTCTCTCCCTGCACACAAGGTTTAGCAAAGAATATGACACTGACACGGTCCCCTGCCTATCCTTCTCTCTCCCTGCACACAAGGTTTAGCAAAGAATATGACACTGACACTCTCCCTGCCTATCCTTCTCTCTCCCTACACACAAGAATAGCACAAAGAATAGCACAATGACACTGTCCCTGCCTATCCTTCTTTTTCCCTGCGCCGGAACACATTACACAAGGCCGCCGCGCTGGCGGCCTTTTATAGTGTGGGGCGTGTGCTAAACCCCCTGAGCTATAATTGGCCACAGGCAACCTGCCTGTGGCCAATTATGGCTCTCCTAGCTGCTGGCGCTGTGATTGGCCAAGCATGCAGGGTCACAGTGCATGCTTGGCCAATCACAGCGCTGGGATTGCACTGCGATGGCGCAGTGTATTGTGGGCCGTTCGCATCACTCAAATTTTGGCTCGAACGGCCCAAATAGTTCGATCTTCGTCGAACGATCGAACAGCCGATGTTCGAGTCGAACGTATGTTCGACTCGAACACCGAGCTCATTCCTATTAGATAGTGCTCTAATACAAATGTAAATATGATATCATCATATAAATGAAAATAGATGAAAATAAACACAAAAACATAAAGTCCATGTGAATTGACAATAAAAAAAATGTAAAGTCTTAATGGCACTGTGAAAAAACATAAGCTAAGTGTTCAAACTTCATTGTGACATCCAAACAGTGAATGAACATAAACAAATGTTGAAAGTGAAGGGAACCACCACCGATAAGATGAAGGCTTACCAAATGGTTTGATTGAACTCAAGAGAACGTATGTTCTATGAGTCAAACGAACTTGTGTTGACAGGCAACAAATTGGGTGAAAACCTGGAAGTCCTTAATAGCTAGACTGAATCCTCGAACTATCATTGGGATGACGATCTCCATGTAAAGTTATTTCATAAGGGACGATAATTAGGTTCTCCCATACAATGGCATGGATATTTGAAGAAAGGAGAATAGAAAAGGTCGCGTGATTCCGTAAATTATTAAAAATTATTTTAATGAAGCTATAAAACTTACATTTAGAAAGGTCAAACAGCGCTTTGGTTTACATGTGTATGGTGGCAGTGGAGTCCTCCCCACTTTCTTCCATACATCTCCAGTACAGGTTCCCTTTAAGTAGTTTGGTAGGGTTCAGTTCCCCTCCACTTCTTGTCTGCTGTGTGCAAATTTTGTATTAAGATTGCCATAACCCTGATGGGGAGAGCTTATCTTTTCATCTGTAGTACCCACCTCCGCAGAAGCTCCTACCATTTCCAGTGATTACCTGTCCCTGAAAATAGACTCAAAAAACACACCAATGGCAATAAAAATTGGCTTTGAAAACTGGCAATAACTACAAAGAAAAGAGGGGATTAACAGGACTGACAAATACCAAATGCAGTGGATCAATAGCCGCAATACCATATAATAGCATGATGAGGAGTTTGGTGATTGTGTTTGTTCGCTTTATCCCCCCCCCCCCCCCCCCTCAGTGATTTATGGTTTTGCCTGAAATGCACTGGGCAAGAGCACTGGGAGAATGAGACCGAAAATAACAACAGCAATACAGCAACAGCAATACAATCTTAAAGGGGTTGTAAAGGTTAACATTTTTTAGCCTATAAGTGATCTCTTTAGTATACAGATATTGAATACATTTGTTATTTTTGTTTAAAATATGTATTAACCTGTTAATTTAGTATGCCATTTCTTGCCTCATTGTTTCCTCTATTCATTCACTCCTCTATTTCTGGGTTTCGGAGAGCGTGCACTCTTGCTACATTTCCCTTGAGGCTTAGCGGCATCGCGTATGCGCATTGCGCTCTAGCCGAGCCAATGATCCTGAGTCCTATTCTCAATGCAGCAAGTAAGGGGGCGGGGTTAGGGCGGGGCAGTTCTGCTAAGATTTTCATTCAGCTCAATAACAAGGCAAGGGAGGGGGCGAGCACGCTGACTAACCCCCAGGCAGAACGGCTCGGATGATGGGGGCAAGCTTCATGAGGAGGAACAGGAAGTGAGCTATTCAGACAAAGAAAAATAACATTTAGAAGGGAAATCGAAGGAACAGGTAAGTGAACTAACAATGCACTAGCTTAAAGGAAGCTATTTAGAAAATAAAAAACAAACCTTTACAACCCCTTTAAGCCAACTGCCGATCAGTGGTAATCTGCACACATCTGCTGGCATTTGAGCTCTTTAAACTCTACAGTGGTGCACTCATCCTTTACCAGAAAATATCTGGAATTCACAGGGCAAAATGGTACCTTTGCAATGTGTCCCAATGTAGTAGACAATAAAGGATGAAGTAATCTATTTTAAATGAGCCTTGTCACATGCAGTGATGTCCTGAACAAGTTTATGCACAGATTGTCATAATGGTGGCCAAAGGCTTCTCAACACTTTGATGTCTAGTAGATGTCCATTGGATGCAGTCTGGACTTATATGGCTTCTGTCTCACAGGAAGAAGGCAAGAGAAGAGTAAGCTGCACTGTCTCTGATGACCTCTGCAATGCTGGTATGCTGCTGGGATGGGGTCACAGGAATGGAAAGGCAACCCACACACATTGGGCCTCCCTCTCAAGCATGCACCTTCCTTTGACTCATGTCCTGGGGTTCTGAAATGCTGTCTCCTCTAAGCACAAGCAGGGTACATGAACCTGCCTTATAGCTACGCCACAATTTGTTACTTCTGTGATCACTTTTTGCAAGCCTCTGCATGGATGCCTGTATGACTTTTTACTTTATTTTTTACACCATGTGTGTTTTGTGCTTCGTTCCCGAATAAATTCGATTTTTATTTTGCTATCTGATCCTGCGCTATGTGGAGCCTTCTTTTGTTCAATTTTTTACATGGTCTCTGATGCATTGACGTCTTGGAGTTCTGTGGTATTATCTGGGAGAGGATTGGATTCCTTGTGCCTGCTTCATTTGCTGCCGAGAGGACGGATCCAGAGAAGTCTATCCCACCATCTTTGCCTGTTTGACCCACCACCGCTGGTGTGTGTGTCCACGCATAGGGGTAAGAGTATCCATTTCTTTCCCCCATCCCTGGTGTTGGAGTCACATCCCCGGGTGCTATGGATATATGAACATTTGTTTTCCACGTTCCTGAAGTTCCTTTGGATTTCCTTTATGAGGACAATATATTGAAGTTATATACATATTTCCTTCAGTTGTTTCCAGTTCATATACTGGTCACCTCTATTGGACTTTAATAGTAGTTCACTGTATTAGACACTTTATGAGTTTTTTCATACACTTATGAAGCCATACATTAATGTTGTATATTTTTAGATTTATTTCTCTCAGGCTTTCTTAGGCCGTATACACTTATTGTTTGTTCACTGTCCCAATCTAGATACAAGTTTGGGCCATCTTTACACCTTAGGCGCCGCATTTTTTGTTTTTAAGCAAAAAGTACCCCCTAGTTCCTGCTCTAGTCCTCTCACTGCTGCATAGACACCTCATGGCTTTCCCTGGGCTCCCTCCCTCACCTCAGTTCAACGGCTCTCCCTGGTTCTAATGGGTGGGTCAAACTCCTGCCAGCCAACCAACATCCTGGCCACCACAGCTTCTTAGGTCACAAAGAGTGGCCTATCAACTTCTTCCTGTTCCTCTCCTTTTCCTGAACTCTGTAAATTTCCAGCAGACGAGGTTAGAAAAAGCTGTGGCGAAGTGACCATGGTCTACTGAGCAGCTTAAATAGGCCACCAGCCAGGACTATTCATCAATCCTTATATTGATCTTTATATCATCTTTAAATTTAAATGGATAATACAATAATATATAATTGAAAGAGCTCTGGCACGTCCTGTTTCCGTAGAAATACATATAGAATGCACTTGATGGCCTGTTGTGGAGTAGAACTCCTCAACCGATTTCCAGACAGCAGTGAAATTACCAGCAGAAGATTGAACCCTGGCCCACTCCACTCAATCTGTTTCTTGTTTGGCATTATTTTACTAGGGGAGGGTGAGGAGAACTCGGAACCGATGCAGGTGTGCTACATACAAGTATGCTGACAAGGAAAGAGCAGTTTGCTGTCTTAAACAGTAAGCTACTACTTCCTCACTATCCAATCACAGGCTGAAGGCCTAGTATGCACTATATATTTTTTTTCCATTCAACCTAGAGGGCCAAGTGAAAAAAACTGAAGAGGATATCCTGTACTAACAATCTGATGTTAGTACAGCAATCTCCCTGCTGAGAGTTTGTGTTCTGCCAGGGGAATGGCCTCCCTGCCAGAACACGCAATTGGCTCAGAGCGCTGATTGGATGCCGATTGGCAGACCTTTTTTGGTCACCCCCCTTCGACAGAAGCCGGACTTTCGGCCAGCTTCTGTCAGACTGGCTGCCATATACACGGGCCGAATGTCGTCCAGTTTCTATTGAACTATCTGCTGTGTAAATCTTAGGAATGGATGAATGGGAATCAGAAACCTTGGCAGGTAAAACTTCATCCATATACCGTATATACTCGAGTATAAGCCGACCCGAGTATAAGCCGAGGCCCTAATTTTACCACAAATAACTGGGAAAACTTATTGACTCAAGTATAAGCCTAGGGTGAGAATGCGGCAGCTACTGTAGGTGGAAAAGCGGGTCAACAATGCCCATTTTCATGCCTCACTGTGCCCATTGCAACCTCACTGTGCCCATTGCAAGCCTCACTGTGCCCATTGTAATCTGACCTCACTGTGCCCATTGCAATCTCACCTCACTGTGCCCATTGCAGCCATGCCGATCGCCATACCTGATTCTATACAACTGACTGTGTACCTGATTATGGTGCAGAGTCAGCCGGTGGGCGGCCATTGTGGAAAAGTTGCCTCCTCCTCGTTCTGTTTATCTGATTATGGTGCACTGCAGAGTCAGACGGCATTCGGCCATTCTTGAAAAGTCGCGCCTCCTCCTCGTTCTGTTCCGTGATAGGCGGAACATGCAGTTTCCCAGCAGACACTGTGTTTAGTGTTCCGCCTATCACGGACATTCTTTCATCCTCTTGTCCGAGGATAAAGGATGTCCGTGATAGGCGGAACACTAAACACAGTGTCTGCTGGGAAACTGCGTGTTCCGCCTATCACGGAACAGAATGAGGAGGAGGCGTGACTTTTCAAGAATGGCGGCCCGCCGTCTGACTCTGCAGTGTACCATAATCAGATAAACAGAACAAGGAGGAGGCGCGACTTTTCCACAATGGCCGCCCGCCGGCTGACTCTGCACCATAATCAAGTACACAGTCAGACTCGAGTATAAGCCGAGGGGGGCATTTTCAGCCTAAAGAAAGGGCTGAAAATCTCGGCTTATACTCGAGTATATACGGTACTTTGATGTTTGCCTGGAATTTAGCTTCTAGGCTTATTTTACTTGCTCAACATACCAACTAGTTTTCTACCGCAAGGGGTATGTATTTACTTATCTGTGTTTATAAATAAAGGTCATTTTATAGCATCCACTGTTGCATTTTTTAAGCTGTTACTATTCTGCCACTTCGAAAAACAGAAGGTCAGTTATGAAAAAAAGTGCAGAGGCCATGTGCCACAACAGTTATGAACAAGTGCAAAATGATTGTCGAATGTGCTATTGAAAGCCTTTTAGATAATAATATTAGACATGTAAAAGCAAAGAGATGAGCATATAATGATCTAAATGGAGACCAGAGAGACAACACTTAAACTAATGTCAGTTTCACTTTATTCATTTGATATAGCAATTGTTCTTGCTGTGCTCTGTTGTTTATGAGCATACAAATCTGTATGCATGTACACAGGGCTACGCTGTCAGTTGAATATTTTTAGTAGCTAAGAAAAGTGTTGATTTCTGCAATGTAACTGAGATGTGTTGAACCCTTGAGGACAGAAATATGAGGGGTGCCAATGCTGGACACTCGAGATAGCAGGGGGAACTGCAGGGAGACAAAGAAGGGTGCTGAGGAGACAATGCAGGGAACTAGGAGCTAAAGTTTGTTGGGAAGTATGAAGAGTTGGGGGGCACAGGAGTGAGCTAAGAAAAACTGCAGAGGGCTGGGTGTTGAGAAGCACAGCGGGGCCCAGAGGAAATGCATGGTGCTAGGGACCATGTGACTGGGCTAGTGGGAACTTAAGTGGACTATGGGGCTTTAGAGGGGATTGAGGTGGGCTGTGGGGAACTGGAAAGTGCTGGGGACTGGGGCACTGCTTGATGCTAAAGGGAATGGGTGCACTCAATGGGACTGGTAGAAACTGCTGGAGGTAGAGGGAACGCCAGAGGACTTGGGAACTTTAGAGGGGGCTCAGGTAGGCTCTGAGTCACAGGAGGGAGATGGAGAGGGCACTGCAAAGGGAACCTTATTTATCCACCAAATGACCATCCCCACAGAGAAAAACAGTGCATAACAAAGCATGGAAAGTCAGGCAATGAGGAAAAGAATATGTGTAGGGAGCCTATGGAGAGAGTGCAGATCACAAGCCATTTACCCTCTACACAGCTTCTAAGAGGTCAGTTTGGGTCCCTTTTAATATTTCACCACCCTGAATGGTCTTAGGTTGTTAATGGTGTAGCCCAAGATTCGGTTTTGAGTATGTTGCTCTTTTGTTACCTGTTTCTAAAATGTATAGCATTTGGGATTAGAAGTACCATTCCCATGTTTGTACATAGAAAAATATGGTTATTATGGTAGATCTATATATAAACCTAAAGTTTCTAAGCACAATCACTAGGAGCTCACATAATCTCTAACATTTTAAAGAAGAACTCCAGGAATAATCTGTTTTCAAACTTTACATTGGTCCAGCTTGGTTAGATGTAATTATCGACATTTCACATATAGTGGGATGCAGGGGAGTCTTAACCACCTAAGTACAGGACACTTTCACCCCCTTCCTGCCCAGGTCAATTTTCAGCTTTCAGCGCTGTCGCACTTTGAATGACAATTGGGCAGTCATGCAACACTGCACCCATATTAAATTTGTATCATTTTTTTCACACAAATACAGCTTCTTTTAGGTGTGCAGGTGGTGGGGTTCTGGGAGGATGTCTATGGACACCCTCCCAGAACTTTACTGCTGCACTGTAGCTATCTTTTGGCTATAGCACGGTACTGAAGTGGTTAAAGAGGAAGTAAACCCTCTGACACTTTTCCTGAAAAAAAAAAACCCTGCAAGAAAAAGGCATAATGAGCTAGTCTAAAACAGTGATGGTGTTGGCGCTGTGTTTAAACAAAGAGAGAGTAAGAAAACTGGGAGCAGTGTGACTGATAACACACTAAACCTAAATATTATAGTGACCTTGTGTGAAAAATAGATAACTTAATTAAACTCAAATATAATCACGTGAGTCAACGTGATCGTGTAACCATATCCAAATTGTCCAATCGTGATCAATCCAAAAAGGTGTACTAGCATATATAAATACACTTATAAAAGAAATGTTGTTGAAAAGTCCACGTGACTTCATCAGGGGACGATACGCGTAGGGATTGGAGGTTCGCTGACAGACCAGGACCCGAGCAGGCAGACGAGCGAGGCGCTCGTAGGATACCCTGCAGTCTCCTTTTAAATTTATGTGAGTGTTACATTTTATTGTTTACTTTTAATAAAACCTTCTGGTACGGGACTATGCTATGTCTGCCATATCTTTTATTACACTGAACACGATGTCCATCTGAGACACCACTGCACTGGGATCCACACAGAGCCATAGACAATTAGAGGGACGACGAGTTCAGCGCTCGTGGAGACGCTCCCATATTACTTATCTGTGAAGTGAGTACCTTTTTGGCGTGTGTGTGTGTCTCTGGACATTGGTGGTACTATACTATGATCCATCTTCTTTGGTTTTATATATGATATCTGGGAGGATTGCAGCAACAGGAAGGAGACTGGCATCATCCAAGCTACTGTCCACCTGTTCTGAATAACCCTGTGACCTGGTTTTGCTAAGCTTAATTAGCAACAAGGTAAGCTGTTCACAGACACAGAGGTGGAGCACTGAAGAGAAATCAAGCTCTAAGCACTGAACTAATGTGTGCTTTATTTTTCCACTTTTCAATTTTTGGTGATGGGAATCACTTTATTTATACTTTTGGATTGCACGATCTGATTGGATTTATTTGGACTTTTCAACAACATTTCTTTTATAAGTGTATTTATATATACTAGTACACCTTTTTGGATTGATCACGATTGGACAATTTGGATATGGTTACACGATCACATTGACTCACGTGTGTCAAGGTTACCTGTGGCCAGGTGACAGATGCACACCATAGGGGGACAGGAGTGCACCGCAAGGTAGTGAACCCTATGGCTGACTGCTGCGGATAGGAAACTGGGTAGTTGTGGAAAGCGGGACCAGAGGAGCACAACCGGGATCCTAACGGAAGCTAGAGCCAAGATTCCCCAGGGCACGGAGTCTAAGACCCAGCAGGTCTTCTCCAGGGCCTCTAGTGGTGAGGATGTTATGCTGCAGGCTGGGACCAGGTCGCGGCCCCTGGAGTTTCCTAGCTCACGCCCCGTAGGATAAGGGGAAAAGAGGGGAAGCAGCAGCACAAGATATAACCGAATAACAAGCTGAAGGTCAGGGGCCACAAGCAGACAAGGATAACGAAAGAACGAGCCGAAGGTCAAGGGTCACGAGCAGACAGGGATAGTCGGGGACAAGCCAAATATGTAACAGAGAGACAGACGTAGCACACGGCAGGCAGGAACCCAAACACACAATGCCTAACAAACACGTTGATCAGCAAAGCAGGCTTGCAGTGCACAGGTTAATATAGTGTTCTGTGATAGGGCCTGGGGTGGAGTCTGGCTGGGAGGAGATTATAAAGGAAGCCAGGTGAAAGGGCTCAGGCCTCTAAGATGAACACATAGGAAGGAAGGTAAGCTAACAGACAAACACTACTGCATATCCATGACAACGTGATTATATTTGAGTTTAATTAGGTTATCTATTTTTCACATAAGGTCACTATAATATTTAGGTTTAGTGTGTTATCAGTCACACTGCTCCCAGTTTTCTTACTCTCTCTTTGTTTAAACACAGCGCCAACACCATCACTGTTTTATATTGTTCAGAGTTTTCCCGAATTGGATTCAAAGGTGTCTGCCAGCAGTGCCCCACCTCCCCCACTGTTTTTTTTGTCAGGGTTCATAGGTTCACCCATCCATCACACGTTAGGGCAGCGCGGGAGTTTCCCCAATTTTTTTGCAATGAGCTGGTATGCTATGCATACTAGCTCATTATGTGGCACTTACCTGAAATCGAAGATCCCCGAAGTCCTCCTCGTTCCCCTCCTCCCCCGCCGCCGCCATGTCCCCTCGGGGCTTCTTCCTGGTATCGCCGCTCTGGTGCTGTGATTGGCCGGAGCGGCGATGACGTCACACGCATGCGCGTGGGTCCGGCTTTCGCCCATTCAGAAAACTGGCAGGTCCCATTCATTATCCTGGGACGCTCAGTGCGCCTGCGCCGTTGTCTACAGCGCGCATGCGCCGTAGACATTGGTGCAGTGTTATCTGCAAATATCTCCTTAACCGTGTAGATTAAGGAGATATTTCATGCACCTACATGTAAGCCTTAATCTAGGCTTACCTGTAGATGCAAGTTGTCAAAGTGGGTTTACAACCACTTTAAAATCACTGCAGTAGTCTTTGCCACATTCAGGAAGAGATCTCCAACATTGGACAAGGATAGATTGTTATATCATTGGCCCCTCCTCTCCACCTCATCCAATTAGAGAAAATAATTGAAATTCATTTGAAAGATATAGCAACAACTACAGGTAACTAAGCTAGCTCAATGCCATTTTTTAAATAAATAATTTATAGAGTTCAGCTTTAATGTAATTTCGAACAGAACAGCAATGTTTTTAAATTTGCAGCTTTAATTAGTAGAACAGCTCGTGAGTTGTCATATTCCAGGGGTTTATCTCAAGTATAGTACTTCCCAGTGAGTTTAGTCCTGCCAGAAAATAGTGTTTTAGGGCTTGTTGGTCCATTTTTATTTAAAAGAGAAGTATGGGAATCGCAAAAACAAAAAAAATCATACTCACAAAGATGGCTGTAGTATTAATCCCAGCTGCAGCTGTCGGGCCTCAGCCTGCAGAGAGCTGGTGACTGTCAGTCACCACTCTCTACTCTGCCCCTGTGACTAACTCAGACTCTCATCAGCTCGTGAAAGACTGAACCAGCTGTTGGCCCAGGCCTTTTGGCAGATCCCGACCACATGGTCGGGATCTTTTCATAGCCTGGGCCAGCTTTGTGATGTCAGCCGACAGCGGGCTTTAAATTCGTTAATTTGCAATTCCAACTTCTAGAGCAAGCATGATTACAAGATGGATATTTTTCTATTCTATAAATCGGTGAGGAGTTAAAAAGGTTTATATGTTATGGGATTTACCAGGGATCCATTTTTTTCCCCGCTTTTCGGGTCCCTGGCATCAGCATGTTTTTTTTGGCACTAGCATGTTTACTGTTGGCTTTCCATTGCGCATGCACAAGCCTCTCTGCGCGTTGTGAATGGCTATGCAACCTTCTGGAATCTGTGACGTGTCCCAGAAGGCTGCAGGCAAAGAGAGGGGGGCTTAACTTTTTTTTTTTGCAGCATTTTTGTGTAATTTTTTTTTTCAGGGTGGAACTCCACTTTAACCACTACCCTACCCGCCCATAGTAATATGACGTCCACAGATGGGATCTCCCATCCTGGGTGGACGTCATATGACGTCCTGGGCTTTGTGGGGGGATATCTGAATGATGCCTGCAGCTAGAGGCATCATTCAGATATCTTTGTCTTCTGCTGGCGATTCTGCGCACCATGAGAATGATCATAGCGGCGGTTCTGGCACTTGATCGTTCTTATAGGCGGCGGGAGGGGACATCCCCCCTCCGCCGCCATCCGGTGCATCTCCGGGCTCTCCCATACCATTGGGGGCCCGGAGAATGAATCGTCCGGCGCCGGAGGTGAACCATAGAAATTACTGGTGACCAGATGGTCACCCAGTCATCTCTATGACCGTCGGAGGCCCGAGCGCGATGTGATGACGTCACGTCCGGGTCCTCAGAAGTAAACAAAGCCGCCATTGCGGCTAGTAAGCATGAGATCGGTGAAATTTTTTTCACGATCTCATGCTTTCCAGCCTGGAGGAGAGATGTGGGGTCTTATTGATCCCGCATCTCTCCATAAAGAGGACCTGTCACTAACAATTCCTATTACAAGGGATGTTTACATTCCTTGTAATAGGAATAAAAGTGATCAAAAAAAAAAAATGTAAAAAAGTGTAAAAATAAAAAAAATTAAGTAAAATAAAAAAATATTAATAAAAAAAAAAAGTAAAACGCCCCTGTCCTCGGTAGCTCGCGATCAGAAGCGAACGCACACGTAAGACCCGCCCACATATGTAAACGCCGTTCAAACCTCATATGTGAGGTATTGCCGCGTGCGTTAGAGCATGTGCAACAATTCTAGCACTAGACCTCCTCTGTAACTCTAACCTGGTAACCTGTAAAAAAAAATTAAAGCGTCGCCTATGGAGATTTTTAAGTACCGAAGTTTGGCGCCATTCCTTGAGTGTGCGCAATTTTAAAGCGTGACATGTTAGGTATCTATTTACTCGGCGTAACATCATGTTTCATATTTTACAAAAAAAAATGGGCTAACTTTACTGTTTTGTTATTTTTTTAAAAAAGGCGTTTGAAAAATTAATGTGCAAATACCGTGCAAGAAAAAAAGTTGCAATGACCATCATTTTATTCCCTAGGGTGTCTGCTAAAAAAACAAATATAATGTTTGGGGGTTCTGAGTAATTTTCTAGCAAAAGAATGATGATTTGCACACGTAGGAGAGAAGTGCCAGAATAGGCCCAGTATTGAGGTGGTAAAAAAAGCCCGGTGTTGAAGTGGTTAAAGGACAACTAAAGACAAAACTTTTTTTTTTCCTTTTAGATAAAGTAATGTAGGGTTGTAGCCCATCACATTTTTTTGCGCATCTGTGTCCCTTTGGGGAAATTTACCTTCACCTCCTGTCCCATAGCCAACACAGGAAGTGAGAAGAAGGTACTGCAAATTTTGGGAATCCCTTGGGCCCACCAGGTCACCAGAACTAGTAACCCCATTAGAAGATTTCCCCTTGATTACTGTTCTGGTGACAACCCAAAATGTGGAAGTTTCTATTACTTTCAGTCTCTATGATAATGGTAAACAGGACAAATAGTGAGGGTTAACCTTCCTAACTGGGATACAGAGAGCAATAAAAACCTGCCAGGTGTTCTAATTCCCCTCCGCTCTATCCAATGCTATACTTTAACTCTATGGACACGTGCCTTTTTTTCCATCTAACTATATAGTTAAATGACACATAAGTGACACCAGGCCAACGAAAACCAAATTGACAGTGTAACGGCACCCCAAATACGAAGGGGGTTAACGCCGTTTCCGCTGTCCCCATCTCCTGGACACACATCCACTCGCTACCAATCTTCCACAGCCAGGCGACCACTTCCCATATAATTAATCCTTCTGGAAGAACGAGACGCACTCTGTATCTTCCTAGATCGAATGACTTTATTGAGAAACATTGTAACTTTTATATATATCCAATACTGCATTAGTTTAACATGAACAATGGCCCAGCTCCACCCACACATCACAAGACTCAACACATCATCCTGACGTCTGCTAGGCTTCAAAAGATCCCACACAATAGAATATAACGATCCCCAATACACATCTTATCACAAAGTGTTGGCAGCCAGTCTGTCTGCCGGATACCATACACACAGGCATGGTGTTAATTATCTCTATTCACACCAGACCTTCCCAAGTCATAATGAACAATAGAATGCAAATCACCTTAATTCCTCCCAGCAATGATTACACAAAGACAAGGGGCTGGGGGTGATGTCATTAGCATCTAACAGTATGTGTCCCAACATCATGAAGGCGTCACTTTTCAATAGGGATGAGCCGAACACCCCCGGGTTCGGTTCTCACCAGAACCTTCGAACGGACCGAAAGTTCGCGCGAATTTTCGAACCCTATTCGTTATAATGGACGCGAACGTTCGAAATCAAAATTGCTAATTACAACGGCCAATATGCATGTTAATGTTATAAAACAGGTTTGGGGACCCGGGTCCTGCCCCAGGGGACATATATCAATGCAAAAAGAAATTTTAAAAACTAAAGTTTTTTCGGGAGCAGTCATTTTAATGATGCATAAAGTGAAAAAAAAAAAGTGAAATTTTCCTTTAAATATGGTACCTGGGGGGTGTCTAAAGTATGCCTGTGAAGTGGCATGTGTTTCCCGTGTTTAGAACTGTCCTTGCACAAAATGACATTTGTAAAGGAAAAAAAGAAGCCATTTAAAAACCACTTGCGGCTTTAATGTCATGTCTTGTCCTGGCCGCCATATGGCTGAAAATCCTTGAGAAAAATGGCATGGCTACCCCATCACCCCCCCCCACCCCAGCCCCTTTGGGTCTTGTATGGATACTAAGGGGGACCCCGCACCCAAAATAAAACCCTATACCTACAACCCTATATACTCTGAACAGCAGTATATAGGTGGTGCAAACAAGACATGGACTGTAGGTTTGTTCTTAAGTAGAATCTGAACAGGTACATTATGAAGTGTAGCTACATCCCAAAAAAATCAATTTTTAAGCTTTTTGGAGAACATAGGAAGGGGTTATCACCCCTGTAACATTTGCTGTCTTTGCACATCTGTTCAGAACATGTCACCTCACTTTCCGTCCCAATGACAAATGTTTTTGGAAAAGTGGGGTTTTAATTGAAACAAGGATTGGTGATAAAGCATCAGTAGAGAGGAGATACCTTTTTCCCAAATTAAATCTAACAGGATAGAATTTTCCTTCCTAGGGGTAGATTTCCTCTCACTTCCTGTTTTCTCTTGCCGTTTGCAAGTAGGAGTCGTTTGTAAGTTGGATGTTTGAAAGTAGGGGCCTGCCGTATATACTCTGCAGAAATTTGCCCTATTAGATGTTGGTGTAGCCACAAGACTGGTGGGCACAGGAATGGGCCCTGCTGTGAGTTAATAGATCAAGATTTGTACTTGCATGCACCTGTTGAACCGGGCAGAAAAATTGGGCCTTTGGTGGTGGTGGTGGTGGTGGACGGTGTTGCCACAAGACTGTAAGCCCTCACAGTTACTCTTGGTGGGTGCAGGAATGGGCCCTGCTGTGAGTTATTAGATCAAGATTTGTAATTGCATGCACCTGTTGAACAGGGCAGAAAAATTGGGCCTTTGGTGGTGGTGGTGGTGGTGGACGGTGTTGCCACAAGACTGTAGGCCCTCATAGTTACTCTTGGTGGGCGCAGGAATGGGCCCTGCTGTGAACTATTAGATCAAGATTTGTAATTACACGCCCCTGTTAAACAGGGGCTGAAAAATTGTGCCTTAGGCATTGGTGCTGGTGCCACAACACTGCAACCCCTCACAGATACTGTACTTGGAGCACAGCAGTCACACCTGTTGCGAAGCATCTTTTTAAAAAATTGTAATTACATGCCCCTGTTATACAGGGGCTGAAAAATTGTGCCTTAGGCACTGGTGCTGGTGCCACAACACTGCAACCCCTCACAGATACTGTACTCTGAGCAAAGCAATGAGACCTGTTGCAAAGCATTGCCTAAAAATTGTAATTACACGCCCCAACAGGGGCTGAAAAATTGTGCCTTAGGCACTGGTGCTGGTGCCACAACACTGCAACCCCTCACAGATACTGTACTCTGAGCACAGCAGTCACACCTGTTGCGAAGCATCTTTTTAAAAAATTGTAATTACACGCCCCTGTTATACAGGGGCTGAAAAATTGTGCCTTAGGCACTGGTGCTGGTGCCACAACACTGCAACCCCTCACAGATACTGTACTCTGAGCACAGCAATGAGACCTGTTGCAAAGCATTGCCTAAAAATTGTAATTACACGCCCCAACAGGGGCTGAAAAATTGTGCCTTAGGCACTGGTGCTGGTGCCACAACACTGCAACCCCTCACAGATACTGTACTCTGAGCACAGCAGTCACACCTGTTGCGAAGCATCTTTTTAAAAAATTGTAATAACACGCCCCTGTTATACAGGGGCTGAAAAATTGTGCCTTAGGCACTGGTGCTGGTGCCACAACACTGCAACCCCTCACAGATACTGTACTCTGAGCACAGCAATGAGACCTGTTGCAAAGCATTGCCTAAAAATTGTAATTACACGCCCCAACAGGGGCTGAAAAATTGTGCCTTAGGCACTGGTGCTGGTGCCACAACACTGCAACCCCTCACAGATACTGTACTCTGAGCACAGCAGTCACACCTGTTGCGAAGCATCTTTTTAAAAAATTGTAATTACACGCCCCTGTTATACAGGGGCTGAAAAATTGTGCCTTAGGCACTGGTGCTGGTGCCACAACACTGCAACCCCTCACAGATACTGTACTCTGAGCACAGCAATGAGACCTGTTGCAAAGCATTGCCTAAAAATTGTAATTACACGCCCCAACAGGGGCTGAAAAATTGTGCCTTAGGCACTGGTGCTGGTGCCACAACACTGCAACCCCTCACAGATACTGTACTCTGAGCACAGCAGTCACACCTGTTGCGAAGCATCTTTTTAAAAAATTGTAATTACACGCCCCTGTTATACAGGGGCTGAAAAATTGTGCCTTAGGCACTGGTGTGGTGGCATGGATCATTGAGGAGGAGGAAGAGGATAGTCAGTGAACATAACAGGACAGTCACTCAGCATCAGCATAGGCAGTCTTGAAGGGATGTGACATTATAAATTATTCCGTTATATCCGCTTCAGGTGTCTGGTAGCTGGTGGTGATCCAAGACTGATTCATTTTTATGAAGGTCAGTCGATCAACCGAGTCGGTGGACAGGCGCACCCTATGATCGGTGACAAATCCTCCAGCAGCACTGAATGTGCGTTCGGAAAGAACGCTGGATGCAGGACAGGCCAGTAGCTCAATTGCATACTGTGCAAGCTCTGGCCAGTGATCCATCCTCAGGACCCAGTAAGCCAGAGGATTTTCGGTGGGAAAGGTGTCCAAGTCTGACCTTGCCCCTAGGTATTCCTGCACCATGTATATCAGACGCTGGCGATGGTTGCTGGAACCGATCATACCTTGGGGCTGCGGACTAAAAAATTGTCTGAACGCATCGGTCAGACGTCCACCTTCCCCACCGCTCCTTCTGCTACTGACCGAAGCCTCAGCAACTCGTCGTCCAGGACCAGGAGTTTGTAACCTCCCAGTTTCTGGGAACGCGTTGCACAGACCTTTCTGCAAGGCCTCCCTGAGATGTCTCATCCTCTGCTCCCTCTGCGATGGCAAGATAAGGTCCGCAACCTTACCCTTGTACCGTGGATCAAGGAGAGTGGCCAGCCAGTAATGGTCACACTCCTTGATCCGAAGAACACGAGGATCCTTCCGCAGGCTTTGCAGGATCAGGGAGGCCATGCAGCGTAGGTTAGCTGAGGCATTCGGTCCGGAGTCTTCTGGGTCACTGAGGATGACATGATCGCCAGCCACCTCCTCCCAGCCACGTACAAGTCCACTGGTTTGTTGGGACTGTACATCATCCCTAAAAGACTGCTGCTGCTGATGCTGAGTGCCAGGCTCCACCTCCATGCTCACACAATCCTCCTCCTCCTCCTCCTCCTCCTCCTCCTCTTCCTGTGTGATGGGTGGGACAGAAGGAACATTGTCTGGATAAAGGGGGCCTTGAGAGACAAGGAAGTCCTCCTCTTCCTGCCTCTGTTCTGCCTCAAGTGCCCTGTCCATTATCCCACGCAGCGTATGCTCCAACAGGTGGACAAGAGGTACAGTGTCACTGATGCATGCACTGTCACTGCTCACCATCCTCGTGGCCTCCTCAAATGGTGAGAGGACAGTGCATGCATCCCTGATCATGCTCCACTGGCGTGGGGAAAAAAAGCCAAGCTCCCCTGACCCTGTCCTGGTGCCGTAGTCGCAAAGGTACTCATTGATGGCCCTCTGCTGCGTGTGCAGTCGCTGCAGCATGGCCAACGTTGAGTTCCACCTGGTGGGCATGTCACATATTAGGCGGTTTTTGGGCAGGTTCAGCTCCTTTTGCAGCTCAGTCAGCCGAGCACTGGCATTATAAGATCGGCGGAAATGCACACAGACTTTCCTGGCCTGCCTCAGGACATCCTGTAAGCCTGGGAACCTGCCCAAGAACCGCTGCACCACCAGGTTGAGGACGTGAGCCATACAGGGCACATGGGTGAGCTGCCCCTGTCGCAGGGCGGAGAGGAGGTTGGTGCCATTATCAGAAACGACCATTCCTGGCTTAAGCTGGCGTGGCGTCAACCACCTCTCGGCCTGCCCCTGCAGAGCTGCCAGAACCTCTGGCCCAGTGTGGCTCCTGTCCCCCAAACACACCAGCGCAAGCACGGCATGGCATCTTTTTGCCTGCGTACTCGCGTAGCCCCTTGTACGCCTACGGAGCACCGCTGGTTCCGAGGACAGAGCACTCGAAGAGGACATGGAGGAAGAAGAAGAGGAGGGGGTGGAGGAGAGAGGTGTGTCACAACCAGTAGTAGCATTTTGGAGGCGTGGTGGCGGAACAACCTCCAACACTACTGCACCTTGTCCTGCATCCCTCCCAGCTACCAAAAGAGTGACCCAATGGGCCGTGAAAGAAAGATAACGTCCCTGTCCATGCCTGCTGGACCATGAGTCAGCGGTAATATGCACCTTACCACTGACCGCCCTGTCCAGCGAGGCATGGACATTGCCTTCCACATGCCAGTAGAGAGACGGAATCGCCTTCCGTGAGAAAAAGTGGCGTTTGGGAACCTGCCACTGAGGAACCGCACATTGAACAAACTCACGGAAGGGGGCCGAGTCTATCAACTGAAAAGGCAGCAGTTGAAGTGCTAGCAATTTAGCCAAGCTAGCATTCAACCGCTGGGCATGTGGATGGCTGGGAGTATACTTCTTTCGACGGTCCAGCAGCTGGGGCAGGGAAATTTGCCTGCTACAATCGGACGTCGGTGTACTGCAAGTACTTGGTTGTGACACACCTAATTCTACACCTTCAGTCCTCTCAGAGCAGCTTTCAGAGAGGACTGAAGATATAGTGGGGATGGAGATCCCAGCTGATGAGGAGCAAGGAGAGGTCCGCTTTGTTCTTTGGTGTGGGTCTTTTATGTGTGCTTGCCAACGAGCTGCATGGCAGGTCGACATATGTCTGCTCATGCTTGTGGTGCCCAAGCGGCTGATGTTTTGGCCACGCGAGATACGCTTGAGACAAATATTGCAAATAGCAGTGGTGCGATCTGATGCACTCGTCTCAAAAAAGGCCCACACCAAAGAACTTTTGTGATAACGTGCAGAGGCAGCGCCCTGCACAGGCGGAGCTCTGCGGTGTGGTACAGTTGCTGTGCTGGCCTCTAGCTGGCCTCCAGGGGGCATCCTGCCTCGTTGGATATGTGACGCTGCATCCTCCTCCTCCTCCTCCTCTCTCCCTTCAGGCACCCACGTGGAGTCAGTGACCTCATCATCCCCTCCCTCTTCACCACTAGAGCAAACCTGGCAGTAAGCTGCAGCTGGTGGAACACTACTGCCAGATTGCTGTCCTTCAGCATCCCCTCTCTCTGCGCGCACACTACTGACTTCCTCAAGCTGGGTATCATCATCCGAGCCTTCGAATCGTTGGGCATCCTCCTGGAGCATGTACCCAACACTGTGCTCAAACAGTTCGGGGGACTCCTCAGGAGGACATGGTGGGTCTAGGGAAGGGGTGGCTGATGATGCCATTGAGTACGCGTTGGCAGCTGCTCTGCCAGTACCCTGAGCCTGGGTGAGAGAGGATGAGGAGGATGAGGAGGGCTTGGTCATCCATTCTACCAAGCCTTCGGCATGATGCGGCTCCACATGTCCAGCTGCCGAAAACAAAGACAAGCGTGTCCCATGGCCACGTGCTGATGACGATGCACGACCACGTCCACGGCCAGCACTGTTGTCTCTAGAAACAGAGCCTGCCTGCCCTGTGTTCTTGCCTCGGCACGCTCTGCCTCTCCTTGGCGGTCTTCCAGCCATTGTAGTCGGTAGTGTATATAGTATAAAAAATAGAACTCCTATGTGTGCTCACAACACACTGTAGGTCCTATGGGTGCTGACACTAACACACTATAGGTACTATGTGTGCTGCTGACAAGAAAATATAGGAGCTCTGTTTGCTGCCACTAACACACTAGAAGTCCTATGGGTGCTGCTGAGAAGAAAATATAGGAGCTCTGTTTGCTGCCACTAACACACTAGAAGTCCTATGGGTGCTGCTGAGAAGAAAATATAGGAGCTCTGTGTGATGCCACTAACACACTAGAAGTCCTATGGGTGCTGCTGAGATGAAAATATAGGAACTCTGTGTGATGCCACTAACACATTAGAAGTCCTATGGGTGCTGCTGAGAAGAAAATATAGGAGCTCTGTTTGCTGCCACTAACACACTAGAAGTCCTATGGGTGCTGCTGAGAAGAAAATATAGGAGCTCTGTTTGCTGCCACTAACACACTAGAAGTCCTATGGGTGCTGCTGAGAAGAAAATATAGGAGCTCTGTTTGCTGCCACTAACACACTAGAAGTCCTATGGGTGCTGCTGAGAAGAAAATATAGGAGCTCTGTGTGATGCCACTAACACACTAGAAGTCCTATGGGTGCTGCTGAGAAGAAAATATAGGAGCTCTGTTTGCTGCCACTAACACACTAGAAGTCCTATGGGTGCTGCTGAGAAGAAAATATAGGAGCTCTGTGTGATGCCACTAACACACTAGAAGTCCTATGGGTGCTGCTGAGAAGAAAATATAGGAGCTCTGTTTGCTGCCACTAACACACTAGAAGTCCTATGGGTGCTGCTGAGAAGAAAATATAGGAGCTCTGTTTGCTGCCACTAACACACTAGAAGTCCTATGGGTGCTGCTGAGAAGAAAATATAGGAGCTCTGTTTGCTGCCACTAACACACTAGAAGTCCTATGGGTGCTGCTGAGAAGAAAATATAGGAGCTCTGTGTGATGCCACTAACACACTAGAAGTCCTATGGGTGCTGCTGAGAAGAAAATATAGGAGCTCTGTTTGCTGCCACTAACACACTAGAAGTCCTATGGGTGCTGCTGAGAAGAAAATATAGGAGCTCTGTTTGCTGCCACTAACACACTAGAAGTCCTATGGGTGCTGCTGAGAAGAAAATATAGGAGCTCTGTTTGCTGCCACTAACACACTAGAAGTCCTATGGGTGCTGCTGAGAAGAAAATATAGGAGCTCTGTTTGCTGCCACTAACACACTAGAAGTCCTATGGGTGCTGCTGAGAAGAAAATATAGGAGCTCTGTTTGCTGCCACTAACACACTAGAAGTCCTATGGGTGCTGCTGAGAAGAAAATATAGGAGCTCTGTTTGCTGCCACTAACACACTAGAAGTCCTATGGGTGCTGCTGAGAAGAAAATATAGGAGCTCTGTGTGATGCCACTAACACACTAGAAGTCCTATGGGTGCTGCTGAGATGAAAATATAGGAACTCTGTGTGATGCCACTAACACATTAGAAGTCCTATGGGTGCTGCTGAGAAGAAAATATAGGAGCTCTGTTTGCTGCCACTAACACACTAGAAGTCCTATGGGTGCTGCTGAGAAGAAAATATAGGAGCTCTGTTTGCTGCCACTAACACACTAGAAGTCCTATGGGTGCTGTTGAGAAGAAAATATAGGAGCTCTGTTTGCTGCCACTAACACACTAGAAGTCCTATGGGTGCTGCTGAGAAGAAAATATAGGAGCTCTGTTTGCTGCCACTAACACACTAGAAGTCCTATGGGTGCTGCTGAGAAGAAAATATAGGAGCTCTGTGTGATGCCACTAACACACTAGAAGTCCTATGGGTGCTGCTGAGAAGAAAATATAGGAGCTCTGTTTGCTGCCACTAACACACTAGAAGTCCTATGGGTGCTGCTGAGAAGAAAATATAGGAGCTCTGTGTGATGCCACTAACACACTAGAAGTCCTATGGGTGCTGCTGAGAAGAAAATATAGGAGCTCTGTTTGCTGCCACTAACACACTAGAAGTCCTATGGGTGCTGCTGAGAAGAAAATATAGGAGCTCTGTTTGCTGCCACTAACACACTAGAAGTCCTATGGGTGCTGTTGGGGTGCAATGCTGTGCTAACAGCACTGCGGTTGGTACTACTGCAATACTGTACTAACAGTAAGCACGCACCAGACTAATCCCCAGCAGCAGCTAATAACACACTAACTGTGCAATCAGCAGCAATGAACGATCAATGACTTAGGTAGCAATGGTTTAGCAAAGAAATAGCCAATGGTTTAGCAAAGAAGAGCAAATCTTTCAGTATCAAGCAAAGACAGAATCAGCAGACTAATCTCTCCTAAAGCCGGAACTCATGTGACCGGGGCCGATGGCGTGGCGGCCTTTTAAATGGTGGGGCGTGTACTAAAGCCCCTGAGCTGTAATTGGCTACAGGCGTCCTGCCTGTAGCCAATTATTGCTCTCCGAGTTTCGGGCGCTGTGATTGGCCAAGCATGCGGGGTCACAGTGCATGCTTGGCCAATCATCAGCCAGCAATGCACTGCGCCGGCCGCGCCGGCCGCAATGCATTGCGGGGCCGCTCGCATCACACGAATGTGATGCGAACGGCCCAAATAGTTCTGGGCTCGACGAGCGAGCGAACGCCCGATGCTCGATTCGAACATGGGTTCGAATCGAGCACCGGGCCCATCCCTACTTTTCAATTACCCTGTTGAGGTCATAATCAAACAGTAAATAGTTCTTTGCAGTTATCCTGAGGAATATGGTGGATCAATATTACAGACCCAATCTAGATAAAATGTATGTACAGCATTGAATATGGCTATCATAGACCATATTGGGGTTTTTCCATTCACCCTGTGTCCAAAGTGACCCCCTTGTCACAGACACCAGTGGACTTCTAATGGCAAATTAGCGACTCTGCCAAAGGGAGAGCTACTGGATATATGCCCTTGACTTATTTTGTCCCCAGGTCGCTTACATGAGGAAATTAAAGTGTGTTCCATATTGTAAATTCTGATTTATTCCTATTGTTGGACTGGTTAATTTATAAATTATATTTTAGTTAATTGTGGTTGGGATGCACGCCGGCATCCTTGGTGCTGCTGGGTGGAGGTGCTAACCACAGAGCCCGCTGTGCTGCCCTAGTTTATTCTACATTAAAATTGACTCCCTTCTTACTTTATCCTACATTAAAATTTACTCACTTCTTAATATAATTGGAATATACTAGTATATACCTTTTTTCCCCCTGTTGCCATCATGGAATTATATTGATTGAATGTTCATCTATATTCTCCGGGCAATGGTACCACAGGCATTTCTCCCTCCCTAATTCTGATTAATATACTGTAATTTGCATATAATTTGTATTAACCATTTTTATTTATGATTACTACTGAGTTATTTATTATATGTTTTTTTTTCTATGTATTGTATGACTTACTATATACATCTGGTGTGTTATTGTTTTTTTTTTTACCTTATTATTCCATTTTGATTATATATATTTTAAATATACTTTTCATTTTTTGACAAAAAATTTAATTATGCTGGAACTTGTAGTCCTTCCTCTCTCTTTAACTCTATATAGTTCTCAAATCTACTTACATATTTATTCATTTATTATTTGAACGTATATTTACTTATTTATTAACTTACTAATTGACTGTATATTGGCTGTGATATCTCTGTGAGATCCCTTTTATATTGCTCACTGATGTTGTGGAACCAAGCTGAATTTCCCTGCCCAACTCATTCAAGAACTCTTTCTTGTACAATTTTAAGAATGGAAAGAAGCATACTCATCCACAGAGTAAGCAATAAAAGTTCTTATTCATTAGAGGTAATTCTTAAAGTGACCCTTCTAAAGCAGGGACACTTCTACAGACAAGGCAGCCTGTAGTAGCCCATGTGTTGAAAATCCACCTCTTTGGGGCACTCCAAGGGCATAAAATTCCCCTGCCACATGCTGTGGTTCCTCCTGCTAGCTTGTACTTCACTTCAGTGTGTTCGATAACTTATAAGTTGTAAACTTTGGGGGTTATAGCTCCACGGGACTAAGTGCATAAACCGTTATACTTTGAGCAGAAAGGCTTTTATTCGTGAACAAACCAAAAGAAACAAGCTTGATTCAGCACACAGAAAAGTATCAAAACAAAGTCCGGCTTGTCTTCAGCACAAGTATAAATCAAAGAAAAAGGCACATACAGTTTGTAGGGGAACTTCCAGGGCTCTTGCTGAACTTTACCAGCTCCTAGCAGACACACAGCTCATCTCAGGTGCAATCCTCATACTCCTCTCTCTCACACCTCTAGCACTACTTCCTGTTATATGAGCTGTTTTCCTGGAAGCCCTTAACCCCCTGTGTGCTGACTCTCAGTGGTCAGGAGTGGAGGCTCTATCCCATCCGAATGTCACTTTAGAGCCTCCGAAATTCCGGGCCCCAAATACCTCTCTATTAATACAAAGAGGACTGCGAGCCAGTCCTCTCTGGGCTATTTATTTTGTCCGGAACTCCTCACCCATTCTGGGCGACCTCCTGAGCACCATTACTACTCATTAAAGGGACCATAACCCAAATATTGGTGCTATATAGCACCCGTCCAGGACCCAACCTTGGTGTCCTGTACATATCCCCCCCCCTCTGCCTCAACGCGGAGGTGTTGGAGGCACCACTCGATATCATACAATGGACTCGGGAGAGGGCATCGGCATTCTGATGTTGTCTCCCAGGTCTGTGTTCTACCACAAAATTGAACTCCTGGAGAGAAAGAAACCACCTTGTCACCCTGGCATTGGTGTGCTTGTTTTGTCTCATCCAGGTAAGAGGAGCGTGGTCTGACATCAAGCGAAACCTCCTACCTTGGAGGAAATATCGTAGGGAGTCCAAAGCCCACTTGATGGCCAGACACTCCCGCTCTACCACAGCGTAGTTTTTCTCAGCTGCCGTCAGCTTCCTGCTAAGAAAAACTACGGGATGCTCTTCCCCATTGCTTTCCTGCGACAAGACTGCTCCCAATCCCTCACTTGAAGCATCTGTCTGCACTACAATATCTTTTGCGAAGTCCGGAGCTACCAGCACCGGATGTCATCTAAGTAGACAGAAGCGTACTGTTGATGTGGGCGCAACGTTTTTTCCATGGCCCTTTGGAACGTGGCAGGGGCAGAGTGTAGACCAAATGGCATCCTTTTGTATTGGAAGTGGCCTTCCGGGGTGGAGAAGGCTGTTTTCTCCCTGGCTTCCTTGGTCAGGGGGATCTGCCAGTACCCTTTCGTGAGGTCCAGCGTGGTGATGTACCTGGCAGGACCTAACCTCTCAATTAGCTCATCTACCCGTGGCATGGGATACGCATCAAATTTGGAGACTTCATTAAGTTTTCTAAAGTCGTTACAGAAGCGGAGGGTGCCGTTGGGTTTGGGTACCAACACGATTGGACTCGACCACTCGCTCTGTGACTCTTCAATGATTTCAAGTTCGAGCATTCTTTTAACTTCATCAGATACCGCCACCCTATGAGCTTCTGGGATACGGTAAGGCTTTAACCGGATTTTTTCATTGGGTTCAGTTATGATGTCATGTCTGATGACGTTGGTGAGCCCGGGCAATTCTGAAAACATGACCCTATTTCTTTGCAGAAACTCTTTTGCTTGCTGGGTTTGGGGTCTAGTGAGGGTGGCAGCAACCTGCACCAGGTCGATCCCTGCATGGTCCCCTGACTGTACCCCTACCACCGCAGATACCTGTTCTCTGTCTCTCCAGGGTTTCAATAAATTCACGTGATAGATCTGGTAGGGTTTTCTTTTCCCTGGCTGATGTACTTTGTAGTTCACCTCACTTACTTTCTCTACTACCTCAAACGGACCTTGCCACTTAGCTAAGAATTTGCTCTCCACCGTGGGTATTAGAACAGCCACCCGTTCTCCTACTTGAAATTGTCTAATTTTAGCCGACCGGTTGTACACTCTTCTTTGGGCATCCTGAGCCTTCTGCATGTGCTCCCTCAACAGCGGCATCACCTTAGCCACCCTCTCTCGCATTTGAGAGATATTCTCTACCACTGTTTTATGTGGTGAGGACTCACTTTCCCACGTTTCTTTTACTAGGTCGAGCAACCCCCGGGGCCTTCGTCCATACACTAGCTCAAACGGTGAGAAGCCCGTGGATGCTTGTGGAACCTCCCGGATGGCAAACAACAAGGCAGGGAGTAACATATCCCAATCCTTCCCGTCTTTTTGGACCACTCTTTTCAACATGGACTTTAGGGTTTTATTAAACCTCTCGACTAGGCCATCGGTCTGCGGGTGATAAACGGACGTCCGCAACTGCTTAATCTGAAACAGTTTACACAAGTCCGCCATCACCTTTGACATAAAAGGGGTGCCCTGGTCCATCAGCATCTCTTTGGGGAACCCCGTTCATGAGAACATTTGAAACAACTCCCGGGCAATGGCCTTAGAGGAAGCTTTCCTCAAAGGGATTGCTTCTGGATACCTAGTTGCGTAATCTAGGATGACTAATATGTATTGGTGCCCCCTTGCCGACTTTACCAGGGGTCCCACCAGATCCATAGCGATCCGCTCGAATGGGACCTCAATAATTGGCAAGGGTACTAGAGGGTTTCTATAGTGGGGCACTGGGGCAGTTAACTGGCAAATGGGACAAGATGCACAATATCTTTTAACCTCGACCTTCACTCCTGGCCAGTAGAACCGGTCGGTTATCCTGGCCTCTGTTTTCTCTGCCCCCAGGTGTCCTCCCAGTGCGTCGTTGTGGGCTAGATCAAGGAGCATCCGCCTATATAGTTGGGGAACTAGCAACTGCTCTACAGTTTCCCCTCGGCTCTCAGCTACCCAATATACCAAGTCCCCCTTCAATGCAAAATGAGGAAATCTCTGATCTGCCCCTGGCACTTGTGAGACCCCATCAATGACAGAAACCTGCTCTCGAGCATTAATCAAGGTAGGATCCTGTAATTGGGCGGTGCCAAATGCACCCCTGGATACATCCAGGTCTGGATGCACTGGCCTCGAGGATGTTTCCCCCTCCTCCTCCTCAGCCGGAGAGAGCCCCTCATCTTCCTCCCCCAGCATGACTTGTAATGGGAAACCCCCCCCCCCTCAGAGATCCACTCGGTTTTAAGACCTGGAACAGAAACATTATCATCCAAATTAGTATTTTCTGTAACTTCATTGTCAGTGACAGGTAGCTCCATATTTGTGGGGGTTTCCGGCCCGGATCCCTCAGACTCTGTCCCTTCCCGGCCCAGTGTCCCCAGTTCTCCGGGCAGCCCTATCTGTACCTGGTTCCATAGTTCAAGGAATAGTGGACAGTCCTGCCCCACTATGATGTCATGTATTAAACTCTTTACCACCCCAACCTCTTGTGTAACTGAAATATGGCCATAGGAAACCGTTACCGGGACCAGGGGGTACTCCCTGGTGTCCCCATGGATACACACTACCCGTAGAGTCTTATTCACTGGGCCGAGTCTCCCGAGCACCCTGGCATGTACCAGTGTTATCATGCTACCGGAGTCCAGTAGCGCTTTAGCAGGAAGGTGGTTCACCCACACTTCACACTCGAACCGTCCTTCAGCCAGATCAAGATGAGTGGCACACACTCTTTGAACATAGAAGGAGCTTCTCCGACTGGTCCCACAGTCCATAGGCTCCTCCTGCAGCGGGCACTGTGCCCGGGTATGCCCCCAGGACCGACATCGCCAACACTGTAGGTCCCCCATCCGTGGGACGGGAACCAACCTTCGTGGTTCTGCGGAAGATGATGCAGGTTTGTGGGTTCCAATGTCAGGCAGGGCTTCTCTCCTAGGTGCTGTGGCTGGTCTGGTTGCCCTTGGTGTGGGTTCCCAACGCTTGGCAGGCCCAAGCAGGTCCTCTACCACTGTGTACCTTTCGACCAACTCAACCAGCTGGTCAGCAGTTGCAGGGTCTCCATGGCTTACCCAGCGCTGTAGGTCATCTGGCAGGGACCGCAGGTACCAATCCATCACCACCCGTTCCACCATTTGTGGGCCCGACAATTTTTCCGGCTGCAGCCATTTTTTCACCAGCTGCACTAGTTCGTGCATTTGGGACCTAGGTGGTCGGTCAGGTTTGTACCGCCAGCGATGCACCCTCTGAGCCCGGACGGCTGTGGTCACTCCCAGGCGGGCCAGGATCTCTGCTTTCAGCCGCTCATAGTCGCTGATGTGCTCAGATGGGAGGTCAAAATAAGCCTTTTGCGGGTCACCGGTGAGAAAAGGGGAGATAATACCAGCCCATTGGTCACGGGACCACCCCTCTCTCTCTGCTATCCTTTCAAAGGTAGTGAGAAAAGCTTCTACGTCATCACTGGGTGTTAGCTTTTGTAAAAAATTAGTGGCTCTCACGGACACTTGGTTGCCAGCGGCAACGACCACTTGCTCTCGTCCCTGAGCCAGCCGCTGTACTGCCTCCTGCAATGCGGCCGCCTGTGCTTGAGTGGACCCCTGCTGGGCCGTAAACTGGGTGGCTAGCAGCCGTGTGCTTTCCTGCTGTTGAGCCATCGCTTCCTCATGGCGACGGTTTGCCTCTGCTAGAGCTTGTTGTTGGGCCGCAGTGGCTTGCTGTTGGGTCACAGTGGCTTGTGCCAAAGCCTTGATGACCTCCTCCATGCCTTTGTCTGCTGTCTGCAATGTCTGAGCTGACTTCACCCAAGACATGCCATAAGCACCCTGTCTCTTTAAATGTCAGTTTGTTTTAAACGGTTTTTGCAGCTGCAAATGCACTTTGCCCGCATTCTCCACCAGTTGTAAACTTTGGGGGTTATAGCTCCACGGGACTAAGTGCATAAACCGTTATACTTTGAGCAGAAAGGCTTTTATTCGTGAACAAACCAAAAGAAACAAGCTTGATTCAGCACACAGAAAAGTATCAAAACAAAGTCCGGCTTGTCTTCAGCACAAGTATAAATCAAAGAAAAAGGCACATACAGTTTGTAGTTTGTAGGGGAACTTTCAGGGCTCTTGCTGAACTTTACCAGCTCCTAGCAGACACACAGCTCATCTCAGGTGCAATCCTCATACTCCTCTCTCTCACACCTCTAGCACTACTTCCTATTATTTGAGCTGTTTTCCTGGAAGCCCTTAACCCCCTGTGTGCTGACTCTCAGTGGTCAGGAGTGGAGGCTCTATCCCACCCGAATGTCACTTTAGAGCCTCCGAAATTCCGGGCCCCAAATACCTCTCTATTAATACAAAGAGGACTGTGAGCCAGTCCTCTCTGGGCTATTTATTTTGCCCGGAACTCCTCACCCATTCTGGGCGACCTCCTGAGCACCATTACTACTCATTAAAGGGACCATAAACCAAATATTGGTGCTATATAGCACCCGTCCAGGACCCAACCTTGGCGTCCTGTACAAAGTAGAATCCTAATTGCATTGGGCTGACTTCAGCAGAAGTAATTCTGATTGATTGCTCTGGGTTACTGTTTTAACGAATCAGTACTGAAAAAAAATAACTTGTTAAATAAGGCTTAAATCAGCTATAATTAACCACTACAGCCCCAGACCATTTGGGTGGTCAAAGACCAAGCCACTTTTTGCGATTCGGCACTGCATCGCTTTAACTGACAATTACGCGGTCGTGCAACGTGGCTCCCAAACAAAATTGACGTCCTTTTTTTCACACAAATAGAGCTTTCTTTTGGTGGCATTTGATCACCTCTGCGGTTTTTATTTATAGCGCTATAAACAAAAATAGAGCGACAATTTTGAAATAAAATCAAATATTTTTTACTTTTTGCTATAATAAATATCCCCCCAAAAAATCTAAAAAAACATATTTTTTCCTTAGTTTAGGCCAATATGTATTCTTCTACATATTTTTGGTAAATAAGCGTTTATTGATTGGTTTGCGCAAAAGTTATAGCGTTTACAAAATAGGGGATAGTTTTATGGCATTTTTATTCTTTTTTTTTTTTTAGTAATGACGGCGATCAGTGATTTTTTTCGTGACTGCGACATTATGGCGGACACATCGGACACTTTTGACACATTTTTGGGACCATTGTCTTTACAGCAGTCAGTGTTTACACAAGCATCTCCCCACTCTATACCTCCGTGTGACGATCGCGGGGATCTCCGCGGCAATCGAGTCCGCGGGACCCACGGTCTGACTCACGGGGAAGGCGGCAGGCATTTAAAGGGCCACGTACAGGTACGTGATTATGCCTGTCCGTGCCATTCTGCCGACGTATATCTACAGTGTGCAGTCCTTAAGTGGTTAAAGCATATTTCCCCTTTTGCAGGCAAGTTTGAGAAAACCCCACTTTACTGTATGTTTGCTATATGTTTCCATTCACACAGCCAAAAAAAAAACTATTTTAAATATTATTATTATTCAGGATTTATATAGTGCCAACAGTGTGCATAGCACTTTACAACATGAGGGCAGACAGCACAGTTACAATAAATTTCAAAACAGGAGGGATCAGAGGGCCTTGCTCGTTAGAGCTTACAATCTGAAAGGGCTAATGGAGAAAGAAAAAATACAGGTTAGGGATGGGGATAGTCAGGCAAATTGGAGTAGGGATTTCCATAGGTTGAGAGAGGCTCGGGAGAAGTCCTGGAGCCGAGCACGGAAGGAGGTAACAAGGGAGCTAGAAAGCCAGAGGTCTTCAGAGGATTAAAGAGAAAGGTTTGGTTGGTATATTGAGACTAGGTTAGTGATGGAGTGGTGGATGGCTTTGTAAGTTATTGTTAGTATATTGAATTTAATTTGTTGGGTGAGCGTAAGCCAATGGTAGAATTGGCAGAGAGGGGTAGCAGACACTGAACGGTTGGTAAGGTGGTGATGAGTCTGGCAGCAGCATTGATTATTAACTGAAATATTTATTTCCTTTTTGATGTTTCTCAGGAGGAGGTGTCATGGCTGACTGCAATGTTTTTTGAACAATGTTAGAGCAAGCCTGTCCCATGTCTGTCCTCATTAGCATACAATAAAAGAAGCTCAGTCTCTACATCTTTAACCCTTCATAGGGAAGACAGTGTTTAAGTCTAGTTAGAACAATTGATTATGAAGATCTGCCTGCACACTACAGTAAGGGTTAATTATAGGAGCAAAACTGCTCACGCCCCTCACCAAGAGAACTACTCTTATTTTTTATTCTTGCCAGAGGGTCCAAAATATAGCATCTAAAAAAGCCTCTAAGTTTTTATATATTTTTTTACATTATATGGATGAGGATTAGAGTTGGGTGAACAGTTCGAGCCGAGCAAAAGTTTGCCCCCAAACATCGCCTGTTCTGCAAAATCCTGAATTTGTTGTGGGGTGTTCAACGGGATGTTCGGTCAGTGACGTCACAAGGGGGGCAGTGCCATCAGGGGATGTCACCAGGTGGCCCCGCCCCTTACCTATTTAGGAACTGTCAAATGGCAGAGCAGGCATTCGGGGGTTAGCCTACGCGGGTGGAAAGTTTTTATTTTTTTGGGGGGTTGGGGGTCCGGCAGTGCAGCGGGTGTCACTCATGATTGATGATAGATATACATCGGGGGAAATAGTTTTTTTATTTTTTTTATAAAGGAATTTTTTTATTATCAAAGGAAAACTAGCCCAAAATAGTAAAAAACTATTTCTTTAAAATCTAGCTGTATATATTCTTGCAACTACCATAAACTACCACCAAAGAACAACCCAAAATAAATTCTCCCGCTCCTGACAATCGCCATGTTACCACATATGTGTATGTAATTTGTTGTTTGTACCGTAGTACAGCCCAGAAACCATAGTGCGCATTTTTCTTCTTCTTTTTTTACCCTAGCTAAAACACACTGACACTGAGCGCCCATTCACATTGGAGCGATTTGTCATGTAATTTGACAGGTCAAATCTAGATTTGTGTGACGTCGGCGCCAAGGGGTTAAGCAAAGCTAAATGGAATGTATAGTGGTTTATGCATATGTCCATTATTATTTTTTATAGCCACCAAGCAGAGATTTTTATTCATTTCCACATTTCCCTTTATCCGTTTAAATCCTGATTACAAAGTCTGTTGTTGGCAGGCCATGAATAGCTCATGCTCAGATTTTAAAAAGTGGGTGACGAGACAGTTAGTTAGAACCTAAAGGCAGACAAACATCACTGTTGTCTATTAGCTAACCGAAGTTGCTCTGGAAAGATTTTGTTACGTAGCAAAGCTAAAGTCCAGGCAGATATAAAGAAAGCAGATTGATTCATTAATACGTATGTAGCGCTCACCCCCGAAGGAGCAGCTGGTAATTGGGTTCCCCAACTCTGCACAGCCAGGCAACACATATTCTCCACATTTTCTCCAAACACAAAGAACAGTCTTTGAGCTTGGTTTTTATATTTTATCAGGGATAATAACTTGGATGGGGAATATGAATTAGAGGATACCAACAAAAATCAGGGACAACTTCCTTCCTATTTACATGTTTCAGAACAGTTTTTCTTCCTGAACACTGACCATCTTTGATAGAAAAGAAAAAGCCCCTTAAAGACTAGAAACTTCCCGTTCCTTTTGAAAAGTAGCACAAAAGTGGTAGGTTACATATAGAAATGACTCCAAGTCTACTGACTCCAACTCTACTGTGGACACTGATCTCAGTTCCACTGACTGCAGGAACTACTAGCCCACCTGGCTGCTACTAAAGATTTCCCAGGCAAAGTAAATGAAAGATTTAGGCCCAATACTGTCATCCAAAAAGGCTTGCTATATGTGACTGTCTTCCCTTTGCAAAGTCCTGACCATGCTACAGTACTCACACTGTCCTCTTTGCTCTTGCTGCTTCCTAGGCAAGATTCCTTCCGGACCATGATGCTACCGGAAATCCTCTCAGGTCAGTCTGAGCCCCAGCCTGAGGCAGAGCAGGGGTTCTCCTCAGGGGCCACCGACAGTCTCCTCAGCACTCCATCTTCCACCCGACTCCCTTGCCAGCATGACTCATCCATACTTAAGGGCTGGCTCAGCTGCCATATCAGTCCCACTGCCTGGGGATTGGCTAAGCTCCACTAAGTATGCAGATCAACCCTCCTGACTCCACCTTCCAGTTTCCAGAATGTTCTCCAACTTTCCAGAACCAGGGGGAGGCTCGAGACCTGCCTGTATAAATCACCCAGCCCTAAACTGGAGTAAACTTTGGACCCAGATTCAAAGACTCATGTTCGCATGAGCCAAAACTATAGATTTGCCTGCACTACTACTAATTGCACACTAGAGGGTGCTACACATATATAATTAAATGCATTTTAAATATAAGCAGTGTAAGTACCTGATTTTGACATGGTACCAGCCTCTTGCCACCATTTGTACAGACTAGGAAAGTGAAAAACAGCACTAGGAGTCAATTATTTGTGCTTCAGTAATCATGTGCTGACAAGGAGCACAATTGTGGAAAGAAAGGGAAGAGCAATAAAGAGGCAAGCTCATCAGTATGTTCTTTTCACTGTCATGTTCCAGACTGCAGAAGTACAAGACATGTAAGTGTTACTTAACTGCAGCAGTGAATAATGAATTTATTATTTTTAGATGGTGTAAAGATTGGTTAAAACCCCTTTTTCAGCGTTTTTGCAGCAGCGTTTTAGCGCTTTTAAGCTGTTATCAGAGTTAGAGCATTTTTACTGCTGAAAAACTCCTCTTAAAACCCATTAGTTCTGGGGGGGTCTTTCCAGACTGATAACAGCCTATGCAGCAGCGGTGCGTCCATAAAGGGCGCAGGAGCGCCGCCCCCCCCCCCCTCTCCTGTCACTCTCTAATTACCATAGATAGCTTCATGCATTGCATGAAGCTATCTATGGTCACTGCTGATGGTCACCGGTCTCAAAATATAAATTAAGAGAGCCGATGATTGTAGACGCGATGAGGTAATGTGATCAGCTCGGCGGGTACTGCAAAGAAATACACGAACAGGGGAAGATATGACCACTCATCTTTATTGCTGAAGCAGTTTCACTTTTACATAACAATACATATATTACATTTTTTTATAGTCACATGTTCATAACCGTTAACATAATAATAGTACAGATTTTGACTGAAATACTTTAAAACATAGTTACAACAATGAACATTATTATATTTTAATAAACATATATTTTTCTTTTATTCAGTATTATAGATAATTATCTTTATCTCTCTGGTACACTTCAGCTGTGCATATAATTATAATTGCATTGTATTGCATTTTCTCTGCTTAGAAAAAAATAAAAAATCAATATGGACTTTGGGGTGTCTGTTTTGTCTTTTGTGTGACCATATAAACCCCAGTCCGTCACACTCTCCCCTCCTTTAGTTAATGGCCCCGGACATTACACTCAATTGTTATCTGAACGCTATTTAGTGATTTAAGCAACCCAAATAGGTACTTGTTCCCACCAAGGAGCTATGTTAACTACCTGGTATATCATGGGGGAAGCTAGCATTGTAGGAGTTTGTACGGTGTGAAGCTGATTTGGTCTGTATGTTGGCTGACCTAGTGTGTCATATGTAAAGATCTCTTTAGGCTTAGCTTGTCTGGTAGATCTTCTTATAGGAGTTGAGTCTTCTCCATCAACATCATTCTGCATTTGCATCACCCCAGATGATGCAATTTTTTTTGCGAAACGTGTCGGGAGATTCCACTGCTGCCACTATTTTACAAGCGTTTGTTTAACCATCTTGATGTAAGTGCATCTACCTACATTAAAGTTTGATTTTTGCCATGTGTCCTTCTCTTTTCCTCCATATATTTATCTGATCGGTATCCTAGTTCACCACAATTTGAGCCACTATTTTCCATTCACCTCTATCACTATTGCTGAGAGCGTTGTCCTGTGGATTTACCTGCATAGGATCAGCTTGGGAGGAGACATACATCTAATAGCCTGATGTGACCCTTCAGACGTATGTTTGTTCGGGTTCACTTGTTCCGGTAAGCCTTCCATATATTGGTGGTGGTTATCTACACTTCTTTTTCAAGATTTCAGATTCTACACACAACTGTTCAAGAATTGTTTCATTTATTAGAGACTTTTTCATTATTTACATGAACTTTTGTCACCTAATTGGATATTATACTTTATTACACTGGGTGTTTTTTACTTTTCACCCTTGTTTAGCGCTGCATTTTTTGTTTTTTGTCTTGTTTTGCACCTTTGTCTATTGGTTGTGTAGCTGCTTGTGTGCTTTGTTTAGTAGCGCAGAAATCCTTTGTACATTTTTGCATTTGCATATCTTGGCTCACAGGCAAGTCTTGACTTAAATGGGGGTAATTCTGCAGTGTCTAGTCCCACCATGTCTGTAGCCCAAATTTGGTCGCCAACTACTGTACCATCATTTTGTTCTTGTTCAAGATTGGGTGTGGTAGTTGTAGGATAGAACTCTTCAGCAGAAACTCTTAATGGGGGTAGTCTCTGGTATATAAGAATAATACCATCTTTCTTCATCTGAACATTCCTCCTCTTGGTCCAGATCCATTCTGGTCTCCTTTCTGTTATGCCGCGTACACACAACCGTTTTTAATGTCATTGAAAAAAACTGCATTTTTCTCAACGTGATTCTTCTCAAGCCTGCCTTGCCTACACACTATCGCGGAAAAAAAGGTTTGAGTAAAGCGCGTGACGTACAACACGTACGACGGCACTATAAAGGGGAAGTTCCATTCGGATGGCGCCACCCTTCATGTTAGTAAAGTTTGTTGAGAGACGATTCGTGCTTTTCAGCCTCGTGCTTTTCAGTCCGTTACAGCGTGACGAATGTGCTATCTCCATTACGAACGCTAGTTTTACCAGAACGACTGCCGTCGTCTCATACTTGATTCTGAGCATTTTTTTTTTCACATCGTTAAAGCCTACACACGGCCGTTTTTTATGACGAGGGAAACGACGATGCGAAAAACGATGGGAAAAATTAGAGCATGTTCCAATTTTTTCTTGCCCATTTTTCACGTCGTGAAAAATGCTCGGAAGCCCACACACGATCATTTTTAGTGACCATTTTAAAAAATTGCATTTTTCTCGTCATTAAAAATGGCCGTGTGTACGCGGCATCACTTGATTGTCTTTGGTTCATCGGTACTCTTGGAGTGTGTCCTTCAATTGGTAGGTCATTTACTGGTAGTAAGAGATTTCTGTGCAATACTCGAATAGTCTTTTTACCACTTTCAGGCTGAATTTTGTACACAGGCCCATCTTTAATTCTTTCTACCACTTTGTGTACTGATTCTTCCCAGTATATACAAAGTTTACCAGGACCTCCTCTTTCAGAGAGATTTTGTACTAAGACCCGATCACCCGGTTGAAGAGGTGCTCCTTTTATCTTCTTGTCATAGTACTTCTTCCCTTTAGCAGATGATTTTTGGCTATTCTCGGATGCGATTTTGTAAGCTTCTTGCATTCTGGATGCCCATTTCTGAGTAAATGTTGGTTGACTTTCTGATTCCTTTTCCAAATTTAGGTTGAGCATTAGGTCAATTGGCAAATGAGGAGATCTCCCGTACAACAGAAAGAATGGTGAATATCCAGTGGCTTCATGCCTGGTGCAATTGTATGCATGAACCATATGTGGAAGATGTTTTTTCCAATCTGACTTTTTCTCTTCCTCTAAGGTGCGAAGCATCTGTAACAAAGTACGGTTCAGTCTCTCCACTGGGTTACCCTGTGGATGGTATGGAGTATTTCTTGAATGAGAAATCCCTGCCAATCGTTGCAATGTCTGAAACAAGTTGTTTTCAAATTCTCTTCCTTGGTCATGGTGGAGTTTCTTTGGATATCCAAAACGTGGTACGAAATCTTGAAAGATTTTTTCTACTGCCGTTTTTCCAGATTTGTTCTTAGTTGGATACGCTTGTGCAAAGTGTGTGAAATGGTCTACTATTACAAGTATATACTCATATCCTCCTTTGCTTCTCTCCAAGTGAAGATAATCAATGGATACTAACTCCAGGGGTGAACTGGTAGTAATCAAACCCATAGGTGCCCTTTCAGGGATATTTGGACGCTTTTGTTTGATGCAGTTGCACTTCTTCAGCACATATTCATCAATGTCTCTTTGTATAAATGGCCAGTAAAATTGTTCACGTGCTAGGTGGGTTACCTTGTCAGTGCCAATGTGACCCATGTCATCATGAAGATTTCTTAAGACATGTTCTATTTTTTCACACCAATGGAAAAATGACCGATGGGGCCCATACACGATCGGTTCGTCAGATGAAAACAGTCCATCGGACTGTTTTCATCGGTAAAACCGATCGTGTGTACACGGCTTGAGTTTGCTCCATTCGTGTATCAAACGTTTTGTTTTACTGGTCATACTCTCCTCTTCTTTGTGGTTTGGAATCCAATCGTTCTCTTTAAGGCAGACCACTTCTCTAATGTTGGTATCGTCTTGCTTCAATGCTCTGATATTCTCCTGAGTCATTGGGCAGATTGTCTGTCCTTTCATCAATTCTTCTGCCACATCA
Organism: Rana muscosa; assembly: GCA_029206835.1. NCBI lineage: Eukaryota > Metazoa > Chordata > Amphibia > Anura > Ranidae > Rana > Rana muscosa. Next base: position 102,578,254 of record CM055122.1, on the reverse strand, counting down.
CTTTCTGAGTGAAGAGTCAATGAAGCCACCCATAGTGCCTCTTCTTCGTCGACAGCTTTGCTCCCTTGCCACATAGCTGACACAACCTCAGGTGGTACAAGGAAATCGTGACAGTGTATCCATGTCTGCATTCTGTACTGGCCTGTACTTGATAACGAAGTGGAAATCGGCCAACTCGCTAACCCAGCGATGACCCACAGCATTCAGTCTGGCAGTACTCAATACATATGTCAATGGGTTGTTGTCTGTGAATGTTGGAGCGTACTGTAGTACAAGTAATCTCTGAATTTGTCGCAGATTGCCCACTTGAGAGCTAAAAACTCAAGTTTACCAGAGTGAAGATGGTAATTGTGTCTGCTGGAGTCAATGTTCTGGAGCCAAATCCAATAACACAAAGTTTTCCTCCTTGTCATTAGTACAGTACTAGACCTAGGCCTTCATTGGAAGCATCAGTGTGTAAGACGAAGGGTAAGTCAAAATCAGGGTATGCTAGTATTGGTGGATTGGTTAGCATGTCCACCAATCTGGATACCACAGCTTGATGTTTGGGTGCCCATTGGATCTGTGTTTTAGATGGCACTTGTGCTTTATTCCCGTTTTCCTTGTAGGTTCCCCCCGATTGTTTTTGGTGATGGGTGTAGGAGATTCTTTCTCAGTGTTCTGCAAAATTTCATACAGTGGTTTAGCAAGTTGAGAGAAATCTTGAATGAAGGAATTGTAGTAGCTCAGGAATCCTAACAAAGATCTGACTCCTCCCACTGTCTTTGGTTCTTTTCTTTTCAACTGTAATACCACTTCAAGGTCATTTGGGTCCATTTTTATGCCTTCTTCTGACACCATTCGTCCAAGGTATCGAATCTGTAGTTTAAAGAGTTCACACTTCTTTGGTCTAAGTTTGATACCATGCTCGCGCATTCCACTAAGCACTTGCCTAATATCACTGACATGCTCCTGAAAATTTTTGGAGTAGCAAAGTACGTCTTTCAGGTATGGAGAACATTTGTCTCTGATGCCCTCTAGTACATTCTCCATGCATCTCTGAAAAGCTGCTGGGGCATTAGTTAATCTGAATGAAATACGATTCCACTCCAGGAGTCCCCAGGGGGTGCTGAAAGCCGTCAGATGTCTGGAGTCTTCATGCACAAAGCCTTGATGATACACACTACTCTGGTCCAGAATTGAGAACCATGTAAATCCTCCTAATCTATCCAGCAGATCTTGTATTCTAGGTAGTGGAATTCTATCTGGGATATACTTTCGGTTTAACTCCCTAAAGTCAACACATAATCGTAGGCTACTGTCCTTCATTTTTGAACACAGACAACTGGTGATGAGTATGCGGAAGAAGATTTTGTTACTCAACCTCGGTCAAGAAGGTTTTGGATATATTCTTTCACTTCATTGTATAGGGGTTTCGGTATTGAATTGTAGCGTTTCTGGACAGGAGTTTCATCTTTCAGATTTATTCTCAGTTTCAGGTTAGGCATGCATCCTATGTATCCCTCATCTCGAGCAAAGGCATCTGATTCGTCATATAACATTTGTCTCGCTATCTCCTGTTCTTCTTCTGAGAGATCTTCCAAATTGACAGGTGGGTGCCACATAACAGATTTGTTAGTGGGTAGCTGATTTCCAGTGTCCACTTTATTCAACTGGTTTACATGAAACACCCTTTTCTTCTGGTCAATTCCCTTTCCATCGTCTTTGTTTGGAGACAACGGTAGAATCTCAGCTGCTAGAGAAAGGGTACCCAATACTGTTCTGGGCGAAAGGTAGATATCATGTTGAGCACGGTTCAGTATAGGTATCTTCACCAGTTTAGAGAAACCGTTTGGCACATCTGCCACTGAAGGAAATAGTTCAAGTCCTTCTTCAACTGGATATTCTGGAAGTGGTTCAAATGGCATGATTCCTCCTTTTGGACATGCTCTAATTCTGCATTTGACTTCACAGAGCTTGCCTCCTTTAATCTGGAGTCCCTTCTTCCCCACTTTGACCACACGACTATCGGATATTTTTCCTGGGTCAGTTGCTTGACTGACAGCATTGACAATGTTATTCGCTACACTCTGTCTTACTTTCATAGCTTCACTCAGCAAGATAGTCAGGTTTTGGGTGTTGTTTGATCGGTCACGGTTTTCTCTGATCAATTCTTCGATAACATTAAACCCAAGAAGCGGATTGTCATTACAACAGTCGCTCACCAGCATTGGCACATAGATGGCCGAGTTTCCATGTCCACTACTTTCGAATTCCAGGAGGACTTCAATCCATCCAACAAATGGAATGATAGAACCATTTGCAGCTGTAATGGATAAGTTGTCATCACAAAGTAATTCATGTATGTGTCTAATGGAGACACTGGGTAGAAGCTTTTCTAACCATGCCTTCCCGACAATGCTGACCTGAACTCCTGTGTCCATCAACATGTCAACCGGAACACCATTCATCCGACATGACAATAGTCACTTTCCTCCAATTAATTGTGCTACGCGTTGTTTGGAGAATCTATTCTCTTTTAGGCGTGTTCTAGTTGACCGGTGGGTGAATACCCTGTTTACCTTAGCATGGGACAGATCATTTGAGGTGGTCACTGGTTTTCCCTTCCCAGTGACCGTCTGTCGTTTCCCAACTGCCTTCTTTTCTTCAAGCAATCAACCGCTCTGTGTCCTGTCCAACCACAGTAGAAACAATGATAGCAGTTCTGACTCTCTCGTTTGATGCAATTATCACACCTGGGCTTGCAGTGAGCTGTATCTGGAACTTGAACATTGGTTAGTGGCTTAGTCATTCAGTTTCTAACAACAGGAGTTTGCTTCATCATCTTTTCCAAGTTCTTTGTGAGAGCAGAAACCTGTGTTGTTAGTTCCGTTAATGCAGTGTGATTTGCTCTAGCATCTCCCTCAACTCTCTTTTGCAATGTGTCTTTTTCACTATTCCCTGGTTTTTGTGATGAATGAACAGTTATGCCCTGTACACACGATCGGATTTTCCGATGGGATAAAATCCGATGGAATTTTCAGTCGGAATTCCGTTCAAGCTGTCTTTTATTAGTTTCGCCTACACACTGTCAGTCCAAATTCCGACTGTCCAAAATGTGGTGATGAACCGAGAAAATGGAAGTTCAATGCTTCCGAGCATGCGTCGACTTGATTCTGAGCGTGCGTGGGTTTTTTCTCCGTCGGAGTTCCACACAGACAATAGGAATTTCCTATTGTTTTTTTTCCATCGGAAAAAAAATAAAACATGTTCTATTTCTAAACACCGACGGAAAAAAATCTGATGGGGCCTACACACGATCGGAATTTCCGAAGAAAAAAGTCCATCCGACTTTTTTCTTTGGAAAATCCAATTGTGTGTACAAGGCATAAGAGGTTTATGTTTAGGTGAACTGTTTAAGCATCTCTGCCTTTCTGTTTCCTCATCAACTGATCTGGTGACCTGCTCTATGATAAAGTCATCCGTTACTGTCAACTCATACACATAAGGATTAGTGATGAGCCGAACACCCCCGGGTTCGGTTCGCACCAGAACCCGCGAACGGACCGAAAGTTCGTACGAACATTAGAACCCTATTAAATACAATGGATGCGAACGTTCGAATTCTAAAGTGCTAATTATAACGACTATTATGCATGTTATTGTCCTAAAAAGGGTTTGGGAACCCGGGTTCTGCACCAGGGGACATGTATCAATGCAAAAAGAAGTTTTAAAAACGGTCGTTTTTCGGGAGCAGTCATTTTAATGATGCATAAAGTGAAAAAAAAAAAGTCAAATATTCCTTTAAATATCGTACCTGGGGGGTGTCTAAAGTATGCCTGTGAAGTGCCACGTGTTTCCCGTGTTTAGAACTGTCCCTGCACAAAATGACACTTCTAAAGGAAAAAAAAGCCATTTAAAACTGCTTGCGGCTTTAATGTAATGTCTGGTCCCGGTAATATGGATGAAAATCTTTAAGAAAAATGGCATAGCTACCCCATGACCCCCCCCCCTACCCCAGCCCATTACCAGCCCCTTTGGGTCTTGTATGGATATTAAGGGGAACCCCGCACATAAAATAAAAAAGGCCCTATATACTCTGAACAGCCGTATACAGGCGGTGCATACAAGACAGGGACTGTAGGTTTGTTCTTATGTAGAATCTGTTTGTAATTTTGAACAGGTACATTGTTTAAGTGTAGCTCCAGCCCAAAAATCTATTTTTAAACTTTTTGGAAAACATAGGTAAGGGTTATCACCCCTGTAACATTTGTTTTGCTGTCTGTGCCCCTGTTCAGAACATTTCACCTCACTTTCCGTCCCAATGACAACTGTTTTTGAAATGTGGTGTTTTTCTTGAAACAAGGATTGGTGATAAAGCATCAGTACAGAGGAGACACCTTTCTCCCATATTAATTCTTACAGGAGAGAATTTTCCTTCCAAGGGGTAGATTTCCTCTCACTTCCTGTTGTCTTCTTGCGTTTGCAAGTAGGAGTCGTTTGTAAGTTGGATGTTTGAAAGTAGGGACCTGCCGTATATACTCTGCAGAAATAGGCCCCTTAGTTGTTGGTGTTGGCACAACACTGTAAGCACTCACAGTTACTCTTGGTTGGTGCTGGAACGCCCTGCTGTCAACTATTATATCAGGAATTTTAATTACATATAATTGTTGAACAGTGGTAGTAAAAATTGGGCCTTTGATGGTGGTGCTGGTGCCACAACACTGTAAGCCCTGACAGTTACTCTTGGTGGGTGCAGCAATGGGCCCTGCTGTGAATTATTAGATCAAGAATTGTAATTGCATGCCCCTGTTGAACAGGGGCTGAAAAATTGGGCCTTTCGTGGTGGTGGTGGTGGTGGTGGTGTTGCCACAACACTGTAAGCCCTCAGAGTTACTCTTGGTGGGTGCAGGAATGGGCCCTGCTGTGAATTATTAGATCAAGAATTGTAATTACATGCCCCTTTTGAACAGGGGCTGAAAAATTGGGCCTTTCGTGGTGGTGGTGGTGGTGGCTTTGCCACAACACTGTAAGCCCTCAGAGTTACTCTTGGTGGGTGCAGCAATGGGCCCTGCTGTGAATTATTAGATCAAGAATTGTAATTACATGCCCCTGTTGAACAGGGGCTGAAAAATTGGGCCTTAGGCAATGGTGGCACAACACTACAACCCCTCACAGATACTGTACTTGGAGCACAGCAATGACTCCTGTTGCAAAGTATTGCTTCAAAAATTGTAATGACACGCCCCTGTTAAACAGGGGCTGAAAAATTGGGCCTTAGGCACTGGTGGCACAACACTCCAACCCCTCACAGATACTGTACTTGGAGCACAGCAATGAGCCCTATGGCAAATTATTGCTAAAAAAATTGTAATTACACGCCCCTGTTAAACAGGGGCTGAAAAATTGGGCCTTAGCCACTGGTGGCGGCACCCATAAACAAAAATGATCTTCCAAGCTATCATCATCAATCGTATCATTGAGGACTCGGAGGAGGAGGATAGCCAGTCAACATAACAGCACAGGCACTCAGCATCAGCATCAGTCTTGAAGGGATGTGACATGTTAAAATCAATTAGTCTGTTATATCAGCATCAGGTGTGTGGTAGCTGGTGGTGATCCAAGACTGGTTCATCTTGATGAAAGTCAGTCGATCAACCGAGTCGGTGGACAGGCGCACCCTGTGATCCGTGACAAATCCTCCAGCAGCACTGAATGTGCGTTCCGAAAGAACGCTGGATGCAGGACAGGCCAGTAGCTCAATTGCATACTGTGCAAGCTCTGGCCAGTGATCCATCCTCAAGACCCAGTAAGCCAGAGGATTTTCGGTGGGGAAGGTGTCCAAGTCTGACCTTGCCCCTAGATATTCCTGCACCATGTTTATCAGACGCTGGCGATGGTTGCTGGAACCGATCATACTTTGGGGCTGTGGACTAAAGAATTGTCTGAACGCATCGGTCAGACGGCCACCTTCCCCACGGCTCCTTCTTTGACTGGCCGAAGCCTCAGCAACTCGTTGTCCAGGACCAGGAGTTTGTAACCTCCCAGTCTCTGGGAACGCGTTGCACAGACCTTTCTGCAAGGCCTCCCGGAGTTGTCTCATCCTCTGCTCCCTCTGCGACGGTAACATAAGGTCCGCAACCTTACCCTTGTACCGTGGATCAAGGAGAGTGGCCAGCCAGTAATGGTCCCTCTCCTTGATCCGAAGAATACGAGGATCCTTCCGCTAACTTTGCAGGATCAGGGAGGCCATGCAGCGTAGGTTTGCTGAGGCATTCGGTCCGGAGTCCTCTGGGTCACTAAGGACGACATGATCCGCAGCCACCTCCTCCCAGCCACGTACAAGTCCACTGGTTTCTTGGGACTGTAAATCATCCCTAAAAGACTGCTGCTGATGATGCTGAGTGCCAGCCTCCACCTCCATGCTGACACAATCCTCCTCCTCCTCCTCCTCCTCCTCCTCTTCCTGTGCAATGGGTGGGACAGAAGGAACACTGTCTGGGTAAAGGGGGCCTTGAGAGGCAAGGAAGTCCTCCTCTTCCTGCCTCTGTTCTGCCTCAAGTGCCCTGTCCATTATTCCACGCAGCGTGTGCTCCAACAGGTGGACAAGAGGTACAGTGTCACTGATGCATGCACTGTCACTGCTCACCATCCTCGTGGCCTCCTCAAATGGTGCCAGGACAGTGCATGCATCCCTGATCATGCCCCACTGGCGTGGAGAAAAAAAACCAAGCTCCCCTGACCCTGTCCTGGTGCCGTAGTCGCACATGTACTCATTGATGGCCCTCTGCTGCGTGTGCAGCCGCTGCAGCATGGCCAACGTTGAGTTCCACCTGGTGGGCATGTCACATATAAGGCGGTTCTTGGGCAGGTTCAACTCCTTTTGCAGCTCAGCCAGGCGAGCACTGGCATTATAAGATCTGCGGAAATGCACACAGACTTTCCTGGCCTGCCTCAGGACATCCTGTAAGCCCGGGTACCTGCCCAAGAACCGCTGCACCACCAGGTTAAGGACGTGAGCCACACAGGGCACATGGGTCAGTTGTCCCTGTCAGAGGGCGGAGAGGAGGTTGGTGCCATTGTCGCAAACCACCATTCCTGGCTTAAGCTGGCGTGGCGTCAACCACCTCTCGGCCTGGCCCTACAGAGCAGACAGGACCTCTGCCCCAGTGTGGCTTCTGTCCCCCAAACACACCAGCGCAAGCACGGCATGGCATCTTTTTGCCTGCGTACTTGCGTAGCCCCTTGAACGGCTACGGAGCACCGCTGGTTCAGAGGACAAAGCACAGGAAGAGGCCATGGAGGAAGAAGAAGAGGAGGGGGTGGAGGAGAGAGGTGTGTCACAACCAGTAGTAGCATTTTGGAGGCGTGGCGGTGGAACAACCTCCAACACTACTGCACCTTGTCCTGCATCCTTCCCAGCTGCCAAAAGAGTGACCCAATGGGCCGTGAAAGAAAGGTAACGTCCCTGTCCATGCCTGCTGGACCATGAGTCAGCGGTAATATGCACCTTACCGCTGACCGCCCTGTCCAGCGAGGCCAAGACATTGCCTTCCACATGCCGGTAGAGAGCCGGAATAGCCTTCCGTGAGAAAAAGTGGCGTTTGGGAACCTGCCACTGAGGAACCGCACATTGCACAAACTCACGGAAGGGGGCCGAGTCTACCAACTGAAAAGGCAGCAGTTGAAGCGCTAGCAATTTAGCCAAGCTAGCATTCAACCGCTGGGCATGTGGATGGCTGGGAGTGAACTTCTTTCGACGGTCCAGCAGCTGGGGCAGGGAAATTTGCCTGCTAGAATCGGACGTCGGTGTTACGCTAGCAGAGTGGCCGCAACTACTTGGCTGTGACACACCTAATTCTACACCTTCATTCCTCTCAGTGCATGTTTCAAAGAGGACTGAAGTTATAGTGGGGTTGGAGATCCCAGCTGATGCGGTGCAAGGAGAGGTCCGCTTTGTTCTTTGGTGTGGGTCTTTGAGGTAGGCTTGCCAACGAGCTGCATGGCAGGTCAACATATGTCTGGTCAGGCATGTGGTACCCAAATGGCTGATGTTTTGGCCACGCGATATACGCTTGAGACATATGTTGCAAACAGCAGCTGTGCGATCTGATGCACTAGCCTCAAAAAAGGCCCACACCAAAGAACTTTTGGAATGACGGGCAGAGGCAGCGCCCTGCACAGGCGGAGCTCTGCGGTGTGATTCCGTCGGTGTACTGCCCTTACGCTGGCCACCAAAGGGCATCCTGCCTCGTTGGAGATGTGCCTCCTCCTCATCCTCCTCCTCCTCCTCTCTCCTATTAGGCACCCACGTGGAGTCAGTGACCTCATCATCCCCTCCCTCCTCATCACTGGAGCCAATCTGGCAGTATGCTGCAGCTGCTGGAACATGACTGCCAGATTGGTGTCCTTCTTGAGCATCCCCTCTGTCTGCTCTCACGCTACTGCCTTCCTGTAGCTGGGTTTCATCATCAGACCCTTCGAAACGCTGGGCATCCTCCTGGAGCATGTACCCAACACTGTGCTCAAACAGTTCGGGGGACTCCTCAGGAGGAGGACATGGTGGGTCTAGGGAAGGAGTGACTGATGATGAGTCTGACATTGATACCAGGGAAGAGGACGCTTTGGCAGCTGCTTTGCCAGTACCCTGAGCCTGGGTGAGAGAGGATGAGGAGGAGGAGGAGGGCTTGGTCATCCACTCTACCAAGTCTTCGGCATGATGTGGCTCAACATGTCCAGCTGCCGAAAAGAAGGACAAGCGTGTCCCATGGCCATGTGCTGATGACAATGCACCGCGTCCACGACCAGCACTGTTGCCCCCAGACACAGAGCCTGCTTGCCCTCTTTTATTGCCTCCTGACTGTCTGCCTCTCCTTGTTTGCCTTCCAGACATTCTAATAGATGGCCTGCAGGGAGATGGGAAAAAAGCAATAAGGGCTACCTTCAGGTGTCCTTCTCTGTCCCTTTACTTAAGGATTTCTAAATATGGTTGAGGATGATTGCTTTCGCACAGAATAGCACAACGACAATTTCCCTGACTGTCCAAAAAACAAGGATTTCAAAGATGGTTGATGATCAATGCTTTAGCACACTATAGCACAAGGAGAATTTCCCTCACTGTCCTTCCCTGTCCCTAGAAACAAGGATTATCACAGTGAAAGAAACTGACACTCTTCCTACCTATAGTTTTCTGTCCCTAGAAAAATTTTTTTTTTAAAGATGGTTGATGATCAATGCTTTAGCACAGTATAGCACAAGGAGAATTTCCCTCACTGTCCTTCCCTGTCCCTAGAAACAAGGATTATCACAGTGAAAGAAACTGACACTCTTCCTACCTATAGTTTTCTGTCCCTAGAAAAAATGTTTTTTTAAAGATGGTTGATGATCAATGCTTTAGCACACTATAGCACAAGGAGAATTTCCCTCACTGTCCTTCCCTGTCCCTAGAAACAAGGATTATCACAGTGAAAGAAACTGACACTCTTCCTACCTATAGTTTTCTGTCCCTAGAAAAAATGTTTTTTTAAAGACGGTTGATGATCAATGCTTTAACACAGTATAGCACAAGGAGAATTTCCCTCACTGTCCTTCCCTGTCCCTAGAAACAAGGATTATCACAGTGAAAGAAACTGACACTCTCCCTACCTATAGTTTTCTGTCCCTAGAAAAAATGTTTTTTTAAAGATGGTTGATGATCAATGCTTTAGCACACTATAGCACAAGGAGAATTTCCCTCACTGTCCTTCCCTGTCCCTAGAAACAAGGATTAACACAGTGAAAGAAACTGACACTCTCCCTACCTGTAGTTTTCTGTCCCTAGAAAAAATGTTTTTTTAAAGATGGTTGATGATCAATGCTTTAGCACACTATAGCACAAGGAGAATTTCCCTCACTGTCCTTCCCTGTCCCTAGAAACAAGGATTATCACAGTGAAAGAAACTGCCACTCTTCCTACGTATAGTTTTCTGTCCCTAGAAAAAATGTTTTTTTAAAGACGGTTGATGATCAATGCTTTAGCACACTATAGCACAAGGAGAATTTCCCTCACTGTCCTTCCCTGTCCCTAGAAACAAGGATTATCACAGTGAAAGAAACTGACACTCTTCCTACCTATAGTTTTCTGTCCCTAGAAAAAATGTTTTTTTAAAGACGGTTGATGATCAATGCTTTAGCACACTATAGCACAAGGAGAATTTCCCTCACTGTCCTTCCCTGTCCCTAGAAACAAGGATTATCACAGTGAAAGAAACTGACACTCTTCCTACCTATAGTTTTCTGTCCCTAGAAAAAATGTTTTTTTAAAGATGGTTGATGATCAATGCTTTAGCACACTATAGCACAAGGAGAATTTCCCTCACTGTCCTTCCCTGTCCCTAGAAACAAGGATTATCACAGTGAAAGAAACTGACACTCTTCCTACCTATAGTTTTCTGTCCCTAGAAAAAATGTTTTTTTAAAGCTGATTGATGATCAATGCTTTAGCACAGTATAGCACAAGTAGAATTTCCCTCACTGTCCTTCCCTGTCCCTAGAAACAAGGATTATCACAGTGAAAGAAACTGACACTCTCCCTACCTATAGTTTTCTGTCCCTAGAAAAAATGTTTTTTTAAAGACGGTTGATGATCAATGCTTTAGCACACTATAGCACAAGGAGAATTTCCCTCACTGTCCTTCCCTGTCCCTAGAAACAAGGATTATCACAGTGAAAGAAACTGACACTCTTCCTACCTATAGTTTTCTGTCCCTAGAAAAAATGTTTTTTTAAAGACGGTTGATGATCAATGCTTTAGCACAGTATAGCACAAGGAGAATTTCCCTCACTGTCCTTCCCTGTCCCTAGAAACAAGGATTATCACAGTGAAAGAAACTGACACTCTCCCTACCTATAGTTTTCTGTCCCTAGAAAAAATGTTTTTTTAAAGATGGTTGATGATCAATGCTTTAGCACACTATAGCACAAGGAGAATTTCCCTCACTGTCCTTCCCTGTCCCTAGAAACAAGGATTAACACAGTGAAAGAAACTGACACTCTCCCTACCTATAGTTTTCTGTCCCTAGAAAAAATGTTTTTTTAAAGATGGTTGATGATCAATGCTTTAGCACACTATAGCACAAGTAGAATTTCCCTCACTGTCCTTCCCTGTCCCTAGAAACAAGGATTATCACAGTGAAAGAAACTGACACTCTTCCTACCTATAGTTTTCTGTCCCTAGAAAAAATGTTTTTTTAAAGATGGTTGATGATCAATGCTTTAGCACAGTATAGCACAAGGAGAATTTCCCTCACTGTCCTTCCCTGTCCCTAGAAACAAGGATTATCACAGTGAAAGAAACTGACACTCTTCCTACCTATAGTTTTCTGTCCCTAGAAAAAATGTTTTTTTAAAGATGGTTGATGATCAATGCTTTAGCACACTATAGCACAAGGAGAATTTCCCTCACTGTCCTTCCCTGTCCCTAGAAACAAGGATTATCACAGTGAAAGAAACTGACACTCTTCCTACCTATAGTTTTCTGTCCCTAGAAAAAATGTTTTTTTAAAGATGGTTGATGATCAATGCTTTAACACAGTATAGCACAAGGAGAATTTCCCTCACTGTCCTTCCCTGTCCCTAGAAACAAGGATTATCACAGTGAAAGAAACTGACACTCTCCCTACCTATAGTTTTCTGTCCCTAGAAAAAATGTTTTTTTAAAGATGGTTGATGATCAATGCTTTAGCACACTATAGCACAAGGAGAATTTCCCTCACTGTCCTTCCCTGTCCCTAGAAACAAGGATTAACACAGTGAAAGAAACTGACACTCTCCCTACCTGTAGTTTTCTGTCCCTAGAAAAAATGTTTTTTTAAAGATGGTTGATGATCAATGCTTTAGCACACTATAGCACAAGGAGAATTTCCCTCACTGTCCTTCCCTGTCCCTAGAAACAAGGATTATCACAGTGAAAGAAACTGCCACTCTTCCTACGTATAGTTTTCTGTCCCTAGAAAAAATGTTTTTTTAAAGACGGTTGATGATCAATGCTTTAGCACACTATAGCACAAGGAGAATTTCCCTCACTGTCCTTCCCTGTCCCTAGAAACAAGGATTATCACAGTGAAAGAAACTGACACTCTTCCTACCTATAGTTTTCTGTCCCTAGAAAAAATGTTTTTTTAAAGCTGATTGATGATCAATGCTTTAGCACACTATAGCACAAGTAGAATTTCCCTCACTGTCCTTCCCTGTCCCTAGAAACAAGGATTATCACAGTGAAAGAAACTGACACTCTCCCTACCTATAGTTTTCTGTCCCTAGAAAAAATGTTTTTTTAAAGACGGTTGATGATCAATGCTTTAGCACACTATAGCACAAGGAGAATTTCCCTCACTGTCCTTCCCTGTCCCTAGAAACAAGGATTATCACAGTGAAAGAAACTGACACTCTTCCTACCTATAGTTTTCTGTCCCTAGAAAAAATGTTTTTTTAAAGACGGTTGATGATCAATGCTTTAGCACAGTATAGCACAAGGAGAATTTCCCTCACTGTCCTTCCCTGTCCCTAGAAACAAGGATTATCACAGTGAAAGAAACTGACACTCTTCCTACCTATAGTTTTCTGTCCCTAGAAAAAATGTTTTTTTAAAGATGGTTGATGATCAATGCTTTAGCACACTATAGCACAAGGAGAATTTCCCTCACTGTCCTTCCCTGTCCCTAGAAACAAGGATTAACACAGTGAAAGAAACTGACACTCTCCCTACCTATAGTTTTCTGTCCCTAGAAAAAATGTTTTTTTAAAGATGGTTGATGATCAATGCTTTAGCACACTATAGCACAAGTAGAATTTCCCTCACTGTCCTTCCCTGTCCCTAGAAACAAGGATTATCACAGTGAAAGAAACTGACACTCTTCCTACCTATAGTTTTCTGTCCCTAGAAAAAATGTTTTTTTAAAGATGGTTGATGATCAATGCTTTAGCACAGTATAGCACAAGGAGAATTTCCCTCACTGTCCTTCCCTGTCCCTAGAAACAAGGATTATCACAGTGAAAGAAACTGACACTCTCCCTACCTATAGTTTTCTGTCCCTAGAAAAAATGTTTTTTTAAAGATGGTTGATGATCAATGCTTTAGCACACTATAGCACAAGGAGAATTTCCCTCACTGTCCTTCCCTGTCCCTAGAAACAAGGATTAACACAGTGAAAGAAACTGACACTCTTCCTACCTATAGTTTTCTGTCCCTAGAAAAAATGTTTTTTTAAAGACGGTTGATGATCAATGCTTTAGCACAGTATAGCACAAGGAGAATTTCCCTCACTGTCCTTCCCTGTCCCTAGAAACAAGGATTATCACAGTGAAAGAAACTGACACTCTCCCTACCTATAGTTTTCTGTCCCTAGAAAAAATGTTTTTTTAAAGATGGTTGATGATCAATGCTTTAGCACACTATAGCACAAGGAGAATTTCCCTCACTGTCCTTCCCTGTCCCTAGAAACAAGGATTAACACAGTGAAAGAAACTGACACTCTCCCTACCTATAGTTTTCTGTCCCTAGAAAAAATGTTTTTTTAAAGATGGTTGATGATCAATGCTTTAGCACACTATAGCACAAGTAGAATTTCCCTCACTGTCCTTCCCTGTCCCTAGAAACAAGGATTATCACAGTGAAAGAAACTGACACTCTTCCTACCTATAGTTTTCTGTCCCTAGAAAAAATGTTTTTTTAAAGATGGTTGATGATCAATGCTTTAGCACAGTATAGCACAAGGAGAATTTCCCTCACTGTCCTTCCCTGTCCCTAGAAACAAGGATTATCACAGTGAAAGAAACTGACACTCTCCCTACCTATAGTTTTCTGTCCCTAGAAAAAATGTTTTTTTAAAGATGGTTGATGATCAATGCTTTAGCACACTATAGCACAAGGAGAATTTCCCTCACTGTCCTTCCCTGTCCCTAGAAACAAGGATTAACCCAGTGAAAGAAACTGACACTCTCCCTACCTATAGTTTTCTGTCCCTAGAAAAAATGTTTTTTTAAAGATGGTTGATGATCAATGCTTTAGCACACTATAGCACAAGGAGAATTTCCCTCACTGTCCTTCCCTGTCCCTAGAAACAAGGATTATCACAGTGAAAGAAACTGACACTCTTCCTACCTATAGTTTTCTGTCCCTAGAAAAAATGTTTTTTTAAAGATGGTTGATGATCAATGCTTTAGCACACTATAGCACAAGGAGAATTTCCCTCACTGTCCTTCCCTGTCCCTAGAAACAAGGATTATCACAGTGAAAGAAACTGACACTCTTCCTACCTATAGTTTTCTGTCCCTAGAAAAAATGTTTTTTTAAAGATGGTTGATGATCAATGCTTTAGCACACTATAGCACAAGGAGAATTTCCCTCACTGTCCTTCCCTGTCCCTAGAAACAAGGATTATCACAGTGAGAGAAACTGACACTCGCCCTACCTATAGTTTTCTGTCCCTAGAAAAAATGTTTTTTTAAAGATGGTTGATGATCAATGCTTTAGCACAGTATAGCACAAGGAGAATTTCCCTCACTGTCCTTCCCTGTCCCTAGAAACAAGGATTATCACAGTGAAAGAAACTGGCACTCTCCCTACCTATAGTTTTCTGTCCCTAGAAAAAATGTTTTTTTAAAGATGGTTGATGATCAATGCTTTAGCACACTATAGCACAAGGACAATTTCCCTCACTGTCCTTCCCTGTCCCTAGAAACAAGGATTATCACAGTGAAAGAAACTGACACTCTTCCTACCTATAGTTTTCTGTCCCTAGAAAAAATGTTTTTTTAAAGACGGTTGATGATCAATGCTTTAGCACACTATAGCACAAGGAGAATTTCCCTCACTGTCCTTCCCTGTCCCTAGAAACAAGGATTATCACAGTGAAAGAAACTGACACTCTTCCTACCTATAGTTTTCTGTCCCTAGAAAAAATGTTTTTTTAAAGCTGATTGATGATCAATGCTTTAGCACACTATAGCACAAGTAGAATTTCCCTCACTGTCCTTCCCTGTCCCTAGAAACAAGGATTATCACAGTGAAAGAAACTGACACTCTCCCTACCTATAGTTTTCTGTCCCTAGAAAAAATGTTTTTTTTAAAGACGGTTGATGATCAATGCTTTAGCACACTATAGCACAAGGAGAATTTCCCTCACTGTCCTTCCCTGT
Source organism: Rana muscosa (assembly GCA_029206835.1). Lineage (NCBI taxonomy): Eukaryota > Metazoa > Chordata > Amphibia > Anura > Ranidae > Rana > Rana muscosa. The sequence continues at coordinate 102,563,098 of CM055122.1, read as the reverse complement.
CCCTAGAAACAAGGATTATCACAGTGAAAGAAACTGACACTCTTCCTACCTATAGTTTTCTGTCCCTAGAAAAAATGTTTTTTTAAAGACGGTTGATGATCAATGCTTTAGCACAGTATAGCACAAGGAGAATTTCCCTCACTGTCCTTCCCTGTCCCTAGAAACAAGGATTATCACAGTGAAAGAAACTGACACTCTCCCTACCTATAGTTTTCTGTCCCTAGAAAAAATGTTTTTTTAAAGATGGTTGATGATCAATGCTTTAGCACACTATAGCACAAGGAGAATTTCCCTCACTGTCCTTCCCTGTCCCTAGAAACAAGGATTAACACAGTGAAAGAAACTGACACTCTCCCTACCTATAGTTTTCTGTCCCTAGAAAAAATGTTTTTTTAAAGATGGTTGATGATCAATGCTTTAGCACACTATAGCACAAGTAGAATTTCCCTCACTGTCCTTCCCTGTCCCTAGAAACAAGGATTATCACAGTGAAAGAAACTGACACTCTTCCTACCTATAGTTTTCTGTCCCTAGAAAAAATGTTTTTTTAAAGATGATTGATGATCAATGCTTTAGCACAGTAAAGCACAAGTAGAATTTCCCTCACTGTCCTTCCCTGTCCCTAGAAACAAGGATTATCACAGTGAAAGAAACTGACACTCTTCCTACTGTGAGGGGGTTAACTCGGTAGCGGGTGTGTGTGACCCCCTGGTTGGGCTCCCCTCACAAAAACAGGGCCAGCAGACGGAGGTTGTGGTTTTCAAAATCAAAAGGTGCGGTTTATTTCTCTATGTACAGTGACAAAAACACAGCAAAGCCAAAAAGAAACAAACAAAATAAATCCTGGTCAGTTTGACCTCTGACTAAACATGCAGGTTTCCTAAACTAACAACTGGGATCAGCCTGGTGCTGTCCTAGTCCCTAAGTCCCTGGTTTAGTAAAAGTCCAAACAAATAGCCACACAGGCTTTGCCTCACCGCACAGGGGTTCACTCTCCCTAGACAGTCCACACAGGTCTGGTTCCAGGCATGAGCTAACATCTAATGAAGCTGGGAGTTCTTATAGAGGCCTAAATGAGCTGACAAGCTTCAGCTGGTCTCATCAACTCCCTGTCTCACGACGCCCAGCACTCTCCCTAGAGGTATGAGTCATTCATGAGCCCACTAGCCTCAGCTGGGCTTCATCAACTCCCTAGTTGTATAAGTCGGCATAAAGCCTGAATCTGGGAGAAATATATCTACCCCCCTGGATGCAACCAGGTGACTTTACCTTCCTGCTGTCACATACCCCCCCCTCTTGTTTTAACCTCGGGGTTGGAACACCAGCAATCAGGCATTCATGTACTCGAGACAAAGCATCCACATTCCCCATTTGAACGCCAGGGCGATGCTTTACTGTGAAGTTGAATTCCTGTAGGGCCAGGAACCACCTATTCACTCTTCTATTTGTCTCCTTGTTTTGAGCCATCCACTTTAACGGAGCGTGATCCGTAACCATGTCAAAGTGCCTACCTAGCAGATAGTACCGAAGGGAATCTAGAGCCCACTTCACCGCTAAACACTCCTTTTCAACCGTGGCGTAATTTACCTCATGGGACTTCAACTTCCTGCTGAGGTAAATGACTGGGTGCTCTTCCCCGTTCCAGACCTGGGACAATACTGCTCCTAACCCCACATCTGACGCATCACTTTGTACGACAAAGTCTTTAGAGAAGTCGGGTGAGTACAACACTGGCTGGCTACATAAGGCTTGTTTCAAGAATTGGAATGCTGCCTCAGCCTCGGGGGTCCATTTAATCATGACCGACCCTTTCCCTTTCGTCAGGTTGGTTAGGGGCACAGCCTTAGAAGCAAAGTGGGGAATGAAGCGCCGATAATAACCCGCGATTCCCAGAAAGGCTCGTACCTGCTTCTTGCTGTTGGGACGTGGCCAACTCTGGATGGCCTCGACTTTGTTGAGTTGGGGTTTTATTACTCCCCTGCCAATGGTGTACCCAAGATATTTGGCCTCCTCCTGCCCAATGGTACACTTCTTGGGGTTAGCCGTAAACCCCGCTTCCCGGATAGAGTCTAGGACTGCTTGCACTTTTGGCAGATGTGAGGCCCAATCTGTGCTATGGACAATTACGTCATCCAGGTAAGCCGCAGCATACTTCCGATGGGGCCTCAGTATCTGGTCCATTTTCCGCTGGAATGTGGCCGGCGCATTCTGTAACCCGAACGGCATTCTCTTATATTGGAACGCCCCGTCTGGGGTTACAAATGCGGTTTTCTCTTTGGCCGACTTGGCCAGGGGAATTTGCCAATACCCTTTTGTGAGGTCAAGAGTCGTCATGTATCGGGCTGTTCCCAGCCGGTCGATCAACTCATCTATACGTGGCATGGGGTAGGTGTCAAATTTTGTAACTTTGTTCAACTGACGAAAATCGTTACAAAATCGCCAGCTCCCATCCGGTTTAGGCACCAACACAATGGGACTAGACCAATCACTTTGGGACTCCTCTATCACCCCTAAGTTCAGCATTTTCTGTACTTCCTCCCGTATTGCCTCCCGTCGGGCCTCTGGGATCCGATAGGGTTTTAACTTCACCCTTTCACCGGGCGGGGTAATAATATCATGCTCTACCCCAGATGTTTGTCCCGGCAGCTCAGAGAACACCTCCTTGTTGCGAAGCACAAACTCCTTAACCTCCTGTTGTTGGGGTTGTGACAAGGTGGCTGCTATTCCAACCTCCGGAATCACGCAACCAGTTTGAGCTGGTGACCAAGTTTCTGCGACTAGGGACTCTCTATCCCTCCAGGCTTTCAACAGATTAACGTGATATATCTGTTCGGGCTTTCGCCTTCCTGGTTGTCTGACCTTGTAATTCACTTCGCTCACTTTTTCCATTATCTCGTAGGGGCCTTGCCATTTGGCAAGGAATTTACTTTCAACCGTAGGGACAAGTACCAATATCCTATCCCCCGGGGAAAAGGTACGGGTCTTTGCTCCACGGTTGTACACTCTCTGCTGTGCCAACTGCGCTTGGGCCAAATGTTCCTTCACGATGGGCATTACCTGTGCAATTCGATCTTGCATCAGGGCGACATGCTCAATCACACTCCTGTGGGGAGAACTCTCACTTTCCCAAGTTTCCTTGGCAATATCCAACAGCCCTCTTGGGTGTCTCCCATACAGTAACTCAAAGGGGGAGAATCCCGTAGAGGATTGGGGCACCTCCCTAATAGCAAACATCAAATAAGGAAGTAGACAGTCCCAATCCTTTCCATCTCTATCCACCACTTTCTTCAACATTTGTTTTAGGGTTTTGTTGAATCTTTCAACCAGCCCATCGGTTTGGGGGTGATACACAGATGTACGCAATTGCGTCACTTTGAGCAATTTACACAGCTCTTTCATAACCCGGGACATAAAGGGTGTACCTTGGTCCGTAAGCAGTTCTTTACAAATACCCACCCGGCTAAAAACAAGAGATAGCTCTTTGGCTATGGTTTTGGCCGAGGTATTTCTGAGAGGGATCGCTTCTGGATAACGGGTGGCATAGTCCATTATAACCAATATGTACTGGTGCCCCCTAGCGGACTTGATTATAGGACCTACCAAATCCATTGCGATTCTCTCAAACGGGACCTCAATGATGGGTAGAGGGACCAGCGGGCTACGGAAATGTGGCATCGGGGCCGACCTCTGACACACAGGGCAGGAGGAACAATAATTTTCTATGTCCTTCATCACCCCAGGCCAATAGAATCTCTGTTATACCCTCTCTCGGGTTTTCTCTGTCCCCAGATGACCTCCAAGAATGTGCCCATGGGCCAACTCCAACACCAACTTCCTGTAAGGTTTGGGCACCACCAGCTGCTCAACGGTTTCTTCTGCCCTGTTTGCCACCCGATACAGTAGGTCCTTCTCTACGCTGAAGTATGGGTAAGTGCAGGTATTATCTGGGTTCACTAACTCGCCATCTATTTCCACTACGTTTTCCCGTGCCTTTATTAGGGCGGGGTCTTTTAACTGTTCTGTGGCAAAATTTTCCCTGTGAACCTCCAGATCAGAAAACTCCACAGACGGTAGGTTTTCGTCTGAGGAGGTGGGCTCCTCTCCAGTTTCTTGAGTCTCCCCTGCAAATACTGACAAGGGAAATTCTGGAGAGTCCTCACCACTCTCAGAGGAGTTCTGGCTATCACATTCCTGGTACATAGGGGCACCAGTGGGGGGCTCAGGATCATCCCACAGTTCCCAGAACTTCGGAAAATCCCTTCCCACAATGGCGTCATGCGGTAACTGAGATACTAAGCCCACTGGATGAGAGAGGGTACCTTTGGGGGTCTCGAAACACACTGTAGTCACTGGATACTCTCGGGTGTCCCCATGCACACAAATAACAGCTACCTTGCTATTCCCAGAGACCTCTGTTTTAACTAATTCAGCCTTTATCAGGGTCACAAGGCTACCTGAATCCAGTAATACCACAACATTTCTACCATTAATACACATTTTGCATAAATGTTTCTCAGTTCCTCGAATGGCAGTGCATGCGACTGTCGCACACAGCGACTGACGTCTGCCCGTCAGAAAGTCACACTGCATGGGTTCCTCCACAACCGGGCAATTGGCTGCAATATGTCCCGCTTGCCGGCAGCGGTAGCAAACGATCCTTCTTGCGGCCTCTTGAGCCGCTGATTTCCCAGGCTGTTCTCGCCAAACTTGGGGTAGAGCTCCCACCCTCTCACTCTCTCCACCCTCACCCCTTGGAATCCTCTTATCCGCCCCTGGGGATGGTCTGGTCTTAGGGTGGAAAGTCCGAGTGTCTCTGGAAGAGGCCGTCAGGTTCTCTGTAGCCAAGTATTTCTCTACACGATCCACAAGACCACCGGCCGTCTCTGGGTCTCCATGGCTTACCCACTTTTGGATGGCAGTAGGAAGAGCTCTCAAAAACCGATCCATTACAACACGTTCCACAATCTCTGGTGCGGACAAAGTCTCTGGCTGTAGCCACTTCCTGCTCAGGTGAATGAGATCATACATTTGAGACCTGGGGGGTTTTCCAAGCTGGAAAGTCCAGTTATGCACACGCTGAGCCCGGACAGCCAGGGTGACACCCAGCCTTGCCAATATTTCAGCTTTTAGCATCACATAGTCTTTTGCTTGGTCAGGCTCTAGGTCATAGTAAGCCTTCTGCGATTCACCAGTTAACAGAGGAGCCACCAGTCCAGCCCACTGCTCCTCAGGCCACTTTTCTCTTTCAGCAGTCCTTTCAAATGTGGTCAAAAATACCTCTGGATCATCCTCTCCAGTCATTTTTGTCAATAAACGACTCACCCCAAAGGACGCGGTATTAGTGGGACGGCTTTCCTCACTGGTCTGCGGACGTTGCTGCATTACTGCTTCCATTTGTTGTAGTCTCTGCTCTTGCTTCTGTAACAGGTCTATGAAGCGGGCCTCAGATTGCTGCTGGGCTTGTTGATGAGCTTGCTGCTGGGCTGCAAGGCTCCTTTGCAAACCTGCATTTGTCTGCTGTTGATTGGCATTTGCTAGAGCCAGCTGTTTCAGTATCTCCTCCATGCTGGCTTAAAAAAAACTGCCACTGGTTCTCCACCAACTGTGAGGGGGTTAACTCGGTAGTGGGTGTGTGTGACCCCCTGGTTGGGCTCCCCTCACAAAAACAGGGCCAGCAGACGGAGGTTGTGGTTTTCAAAATCAAAAGGTGCGGTTTATTTCTCTATGTACAGTGACAAAAACACAGCAAAGCCAAAAAGAAACAAACAAAATAAATCCTGGTCAGTTTGACCTCTGACTAAACATGCAGGTTTCCTAAACTAACAACTGGGATCAGCCTGGTGCTGTCCTAGTCCCTAAGTCCCTGGTTTAGTAAAAGTCCAAACAAATAGCCACACAGGCTTTGCCTCACCGCACAGGGGTTCACTCTCCCTAGACAGTCCACACAGGTCTGGTTCCAGGCATGAGCTAACATCTAATGAAGCTGGGAGTTCTTATAGAGGCCTAAATGAGCTGACAAGCTTCAGCTGGTCTCATCAACTCCCTGTCTCACGACGCCCAGCACTCTCCCTAGAGGTATGAGTCATTCATGAGCCCACTAGCCTCAGCTGGGCTTCATCAACTCCCTAGTTGTATAAGTCGGCATAAAGCCTGAATCTGGGAGAAATATATCTACCCCCCTGGATGCAACCAGGTGACTTTACCTTCCTGCTGTCACACTACCTATAGTTTTCTGTCCCTAGAAAAAATGTTTTTTTAAAGATGGTTGATGATCAATGCTTTAGCACAGTATAGCACAAGGAGAATTTCCCTCACTGTCCTTCCCTGTCCCTAGAAACAAGGATTATTACAGTGAAAGAAACTGACACTCTCCCTACCTATAGTTTTCTGTCCCTAGAAAAAATGTTTTTTTAAAGATGGTTGATGATCAATGCTTTAGCACACTATAGCACAAGGAGAATTTCCCTCACTGTCCTTCCCTGTCCCTAGAAACAAGGATTATCACAGTGAAAGAAACTGACACTCTTCCTACCTATAGTTTTCTGTCCCTAGAAAAAATGTTTTTTTAAAGATGGTTGATGATCAATGCTTTAGCACACTATAGCACAAGGAGAATTTCCCTCACTGTCCTTCCCTGTCCCTAGAAACAAGGATTATCACAGTGAAAGAAACTGACACTCTTCCTACCTATAGTTTTCTGTCCCTAGAAAAAATGTTTTTTTAAAGATGGTTGATGATCAATGCTTTAGCACACTATAGCACAAGGAGAATTTCCCTCACTGTCCTTCCCTGTCCCTAGAAACAAGGATTATCACAGTGAAAGAAACTGACACTCTCCCTACCTATAGTTTTCTGTCCCTAGAAAAAATGTTTTTTTAAAGATGGTTGATGATCAATGCTTTAGCACAGTATAGCACAAGGAGAATTTCCCTCACTGTCCTTCCCTGTCCCTAGAAACAAGGATTATCACAGTGAAAGAAACTGACACTCTCCCTACCTATAGTTTTCTGTCCCTAGAAAAAATGTTTTTTTAAAGATGGTTGATGATCAATGCTTTAGCACACTATAGCACAAGGAGAATTTCCCTCACTGTCCTTCCCTGTCCCTAGAAACAAGGATTATCACAGTGAAAGAAACTGACACTCTTCCTACCTATAGTTTTCTGTCCCTAGAAAAAATGTTTTTTTAAAGACGGTTGATGATCAATGCTTTAGCACACTATAGCACAAGGAGAATTTCCCTCACTGTCCTTCCCTGTCCCTAGAAACAAGGATTATCACAGTGAAAGAAACTGACACTCTTCCTACCTATAGTTTTCTGTCCCTAGAAAAAATGTTTTTTTAAAGACGGTTGATGATCAATGCTTTAGCACACTATAGCACAAGGAGAATTTCCCTCACTGTCCTTCCCTGTCCCTAGAAACAAGGATTAACACAGTGAAAGAATCTGACACTCTCCCTACCTATAGTTTTCTGTCCCTAGAAAAAATGTTTTTTTAAAGATGGTTGATGATCAATGCTTTAGCACACTATAGCACAAGTAGAATTTCCCTCACTGTCCTTCCCTGTCCCTAGAAACAAGGATTATCACAGTGAAAGAAACTGACACTCTTCCTACCTATAGTTTTCTGTCCCTAGAAAAAATGTTTTTTTAAAGATGGTTGATGATCAATGCTTTAGCACGGTATAGCACAAGGAGAATTTCCCTCACTGTCCTTCCCTGTCCCTAGAAACAAGGATTATCACAGTGAAAGAAACTGACACTCTCCCTACCTATAGTTTTCTGTCCCTAGAAAAAATGTTTTTTTAAAGATGGTTGATGATCAATGCTTTAGCACACTATAGCACAAGGAGAATTTCCCTCACTGTCCTTCCCTGTCCCTAGAAACAAGGATTAACACAGTGAAAGAAACTGACACTCTCCCTACCTATAGTTTTCTGTCCCTAGAAAAAATGTTTTTTTAAAGATGGTTGATGATCAATGCTTTAGCACACTATAGCACAAGGAGAATTTCCCTCACTGTCCTTCCCTGTCCCTAGAAACAAGGATTATCACAGTGAAAGAAACTGACACTCTTCCTACCTATAGTTTTCTGTCCCTAGAAAAAATGTTTTTTTAAAGATGGTTGATGATCAATGCTTTAGCACACTATAGCACAAGGAGAATTTCCCTCACTGTCCTTCCCTGTCCCTAGAAACAAGGATTATCACAGTGAAATAAACTGACACTCTTCCTACTGTGAGGGGGTTTGCTCGGTAGCGGGTGTGTGTGACCCCCTGGATGGGCTCCCCACACAAAAACAGGCCCAGCAGACGGAGGTTGTGGTTTTCAAGATCAAAAGGTGCGGTTTATTTCTCTATTTACAGTGACAAAAACACAGCAAAGCAAAAAGAAACATAAACAAAATAAATCCTGGTCAGCTTGACCTCTGACTAAACATGCAGGTTTCCCTAACTAACAACTGGGATCAGCCTGGTGCTGTCCTAGTCCCTAAGTCCCTGGTTTAGTAAATGTCCAAACAAATAGCCACACAGGCTTTGTCTCACCGCACAGGGGTTCACTCTCCCTAGACAGTCCACACAGGTCTGGGTCCAGGCATGAGCAAACACCTAATGAAGCTGGGAGTTTTTATAGAGGCCTTAAACGAGCTGACAAGCTTCATCTGGTCTCATCAACTCCCTGCCTGCACGACGCCCAGCACTCTCCCTAGAGGTATGAATCATCCATGAGCCCACTAGCCTCAGCTGGGCTTCATCAACTCTCTCCCTAGTTGTATAAGTCGGCATAAAGCCTGAATCTGGGAGAAATATACCTACCCCCTGGATGCAACCAGGTGACTTTACCTTCCTGCTGTCACATACCCCCCCTCTTGTTTTAACCTTGGGGTTGGAACACCAGCAATCAGGCATTCATGTACTCGAGACAAAGCATCCACATTCCCCATTTGAACGCCAGGGCGATGCTTTACTGTGAAGTTGAATTCCTGTAGGGCCAGGAACCACCTATTTACTCTTCTATTTGTCTCCTTGTTTTGAGCCATCCACTTTAACGGAGCGTGATCCGTAACCATGTCAAAGTGCCTACCTAGCAGATAGTACCGAAGGGAATCTAGAGCCCACTTCACCGCTAAACACTCCTTTTCAACCGTGGCGTAATTTACCTCATGGGACTTCAACTTCCTGCTGAGGTAAATGACTGGGTGCTCTTCCCCGTTCCAGACCTGGGACAATACTGCTCCTAACCCCACATCTGACGCATCACTTTGTACGACAAAGTCTTTAGAGAAGTCGGGTGAGTACAACACTGGCTGGCTACATAAGGCTTGTTTCAAGAATTGGAATGCTGCCTCAGCCTCGGGGGTCCATTTAATCATGACCGACCCTTTCCCTTTCGTCAGGTTGGTTAGGGGCACAGCCTTAGAAGCAAAGTGGGGAATGAAGCGCCGATAATAACCCGCGATTCCCAGAAAGGCTCGTACCTGCTTCTTGCTGTTGGGACGTGGCCAACTCTGGATGGCCTCGACTTTGTTGAGTTGGGGTTTTATTACTCCCCTGCCAATGGTGTACCCAAGATATTTGGCCTCCTCCTGCCCAATGGTACACTTCTTGGGGTTAGCCGTAAACCCCGCTTCCCGGATAGAGTCTAGGACTGCTTGCACTTTTGGCAGATGTGAGGCCCAATCTGTGCTATGGACAATTACGTCATCCAGGTAAGCCGCAGCATACTTCCGATGGGGCCTCAGTATCTGGTCCATTTTCCGCTGGAATGTGGCCGGCGCATTCTGTAACCCGAACGGCATTCTCTTATATTGGAACGCCCCGTCTGGGGTTACAAATGCGGTTTTCTCTTTGGCCGACTTGGCCAGGGGAATTTGCCAATACCCTTTTGTGAGGTCAAGAGTCGTCATGTATCGGGCTGTTCCCAGCCGGTCGATCAACTCATCTATACGTGGCATGGGGTAGGTGTCAAATTTTGTAACTTTGTTCAACTGACGAAAATCGTTACAAAATCGCCAGCTCCCATCCGGTTTAGGCACCAACACAATGGGACTAGACCAATCACTTTGGGACTCCTCTATCACCCCTAAGTTCAGCATTTTCTGTACTTCCTCCCGTATTGCCTCCCGTCGGGCCTCTGGGATCCGATAGGGTTTTAACTTCACCCTTTCACCGGGCGGGGTAATAATATCATGCTCTACCCCAGATGTTTGTCCCGGCAGCTCAGAGAACACCTCCTTGTTGCGAAGCACAAACTCCTTAACCTCCTGTTGTTGGGGTTGTGACAAGGTGGCTGCTATTCCAACCTCCGGAATCACGCAACCAGTTTGAGCTGGTGACCAAGTTTCTGCGACTAGGGACTCTCTATCCCTCCAGGCTTTCAACAGATTAACGTGATAGATCTGTTCGGGCTTTCGCCTTCCTGGTTGTCTGACCTTGTAATTCACTTCGCTCACTTTTTCCATTATCTCGTAGGGGCCTTGCCATTTGGCAAGGAATTTACTTTCAACCGTAGGGACAAGTACCAATATCCTATCCCCCGGGGAAAAGGTACGGTCTTGGCTCCACGGTTGTACACTCTCTGCTGTGCCAACTGCGCTTGGGCCAAATGTTCCTTCACGATGGGCATTACCTGTGCAATTCGATCTTGCATCAGGGCGACATGCTCAATCACACTTCTGTGGGGAGAACTCTCACTTTCCCAAGTTTCCTTGGCAATATCCAACAGCCCTCTTGGGTGTCTCCCATACAGTAACTCAAAGGGGGAGAATCCCGTAGAGGATTGGGGCACGTCCCTAATAGCAAACATCAAATAAGGAAGTAGACAGTCCCAATCCTTTCCATCTCTATCCACCACTTTCTTCAACATTTGTTTTAGGGTTTTGTTGAATCTTTCAACCAGCCCATCGGTCTGGGGGTGATACACAGACGTACGCAATTGCGTCACTTTGAACAATTTACACAGCTCTTTCATAACCCGGGACATAAAGGGTGTACCTTGGTCCGTAAGCAGTTCTTTACAAATACCCACCCGGCTAAAAACAAGAGATAGCTCTTTGGCTATGGTTTTGGCCGAGGTATTTCGGAGAGGGATCGCTTCTGGATAACGGGTGGCATAGTCCATTATAACTAATATGTACTGGTGCCCCCTAGCGGACTTGATTATAGGACCTACCAAATCCATTGCGATCCTCTCAAACGGGACCTCAATGATGGGTAGAGGGACCAGCGGGCTACGGAAATGTGGCATTGGGGCCGACCTCTGACACACAGGGCAGGAGGAACAATAATTTTCTATGTCCTTCATCACCCCAGGCCAATAGAATCTCTGTAATACCCTCTCTCGGGTTTTCTCTGTCCCCAGATGACCTCCAAGAATGTGCCCATGGGCCAACTCCAACACCAACTTCCTGTAAGGTTTGGGCACCACAAGCTGCTCAACGGTTTCTTCTGCCCTTTTTGCCACCCGATACAGTAGGTCCTTCTCTACGCTGAAGTATGGGTAAGTGCAGGTATTATCTGGGTTCACTAACTCGCCATCTATTTCCACTACGTTTTCCCGTGCCTTTATTAGGGCGGGGTCTTTTAACTGTTCTGTGGCAAAATTTTCCCTGTGAACCTCAAGATCAGAAAACTCCACAGACGGTAGGTTTTCGTCTGAGGAGGTGGGCTCCTCTCCAGTTTCTTGAGTCTCGCCTGCCAATACTGACAAGGGAAATTCTGGAGAGTCCTCACCACTCTCAGAGGAGTTCTGGCTATCACCTTCCTGGTACATAGGGGCACCAGTGGGGGGCTCAGGATCATCCCACAGTTCCCAGAACTTCGGAAAATCCCTTCCCACAATGGCATCATGCGGTAGTTGAGATACTAACCCCACTGGATGAGAGAGGGTACCTTTGGGGGTCTTGAAACACACTGTAGTCACTGGATACTCTCGGGTGTCCCCATGCACACAAATAACAGCTACCTTGCTATTCCCAGAGACCTCTGTTTTAACTAATTCAGCCTTTATCAGGGTCACAAGGCTACCTGAATCCAGTAATACCACAACATTTCTACCATTAATACACATTTTGCATAAATGTTTCTCAGTTCCCCGAATGGCAGTGCATGCGACTGTCGCACACAGCGACTGACGTCTGTCCGTCAGAAAGTCACATTGCATGGGTTCCTCCACAACCGGGCAATTTGCTGCAATATGTCCCGCTTGCCGGCAGCGGTAGCAAACAATCCTTTTGGCTGCCTCTTGAGCCCCCGACTTCCCAGGCTGTTCTCGCCAACCCTGGGCAGAGCTCCCACCCTCTCACTCTCTCCACCCTCACCCCTTGGAATCATCTTATCCGCCCCTGGGGATGGTCTGGTCTTAGGGTGGAAAGTCCGAGAGTCTCTGGAAGAGGCCGTCAGGTTCTCTGCAGCCAAGTATCTCTCTACACGATCCACAAGTTTACCGGCCGTTTCTGGGTCTCCATGGCTTACCCACTTTTGAATGGCGGTAGGAAGAGCTCTCAAGAAACGATCCATCACAACACGTTCCACAATCTCCGGTGCGGACAAAGTCTCTGGCTGTAGCCACTTCCTGCTCAGGTGAATGAGATCATACATTTGAGACCTGGGGGGTTTTCCAAGCTGGAAAGTCCAGTTATGCACACGCTGAGCCCGGACAGCCAGGGTGACACCCAGCCTTGCCAATATTTCAGCTTTTAGCATCACATAGTCTTTTGCTTGGTCAGGCTCTAGGTCATAGTAAGCTTTCTGCGATTCACCAGTTAACAGAGGAGCCACCAGTCCAGCCCACTGCTCCTCAGGCCACTTTTCTCTTTCAGCAGTCCTTTCAAATGTGGTCAAAAATACCTCTGGATCATCCTCTCCAGTCATTTTTGTCAATAAACGACTCACCCCAAAGGACGCGGTATTAGTGGGACGGCTTTCCTCACTGGTCTGCGGACGTTGCTGCATTACTGCTTCCATCTGTTGTTGTAGTCTCTGCTCTTGCTTCTGCAACAGGTCTATGAAGCGGGCCTCAGATTGCTGCTGGGCTTGTTGCTGGGCTGCGAAGCTCTGTTGTTGAGCTGCAAGGCTCTTTTGCAAACCTGCATTTGTCTGCTGTTGATTGGCATTTGCTAGAGCCAGCTGTTTCAGTATCTCCTCCATGCTGGCTTAAAAAAAAACTGCCACTGGTTCTCCACCAACTGTGAGGGGGTTTGCTCGGTAGCGGGTGTGTGTGACCCCCTGGATGGGCTCCCCACACAAAAACAGGCCCAGCAGACGGAGGTTGTGGTTTTCAAGATCAAAAGGTGTGGTTTATTTCTCTATTTACAGTGACAAAAACACAGCAAAGCAAAAAGAAACATAAACAAAATAAATCCTGGTCAGCTTGACCTCTGACTAAACATGCAGGTTTCCCTAACTAACAACTGGGATCAGCCTGGTGCTGTCCTAGTCCCTAAGTCCCTGGTTTAGTAAATGTCCAAACAAATAGCCACACAGGCTTTGTCTCACCGCACAGGGGTTCACTCTCCCTAGACAGTCCACACAGGTCTGGGTCCAGGCATGAGCAAACACCTAATGAAGCTGGGAGTTTTTATAGAGGCCTTAAACGAGCTGACAAGCTTCAGCTGGTCTCATCAACTCCCTGCCTGCACGACGCCCAGCACTCTCCCTAGAGGTATGAATCATCCATGAGCCCACTAGCCTCAGCTGGGCTTCATCAACTCTCTCCCTAGTTGTATAAGTCGGCATAAAGCCTGAATCTGGGAGAAATATACCTACCCCCCTGGATGCAACCAGGTGACTTTACCTTCCTGCTGTCACACTACCTATAGTTTTCTGTCCCTAGAAAAAATGTTTTTTTAAAGATGGTTGATGATCAATGCTTTAGCACACTATAGCACAAGGAGAATTTCCCTCACTGTCCTTCCCTGTCCCTAGAAACAAGGATTATCACAGTGAAAGAAACTGACACTCTCCCTACCTATAGTTTTCTGTCCCTAGAAAAAATGTTTTTTTAAAGATGGTTGATGATCAATGCTTTAGCACAGTATAGCACAAGGAGAATTTCCCTCACTGTCCTTCCCTGTCCCTAGAAACAAGGATTATCACAGTGAAAGAAACTGACACTCTCCCTACCTATAGTTTTCTGTCCCTAGAAAAAATGTTTTTTTAAAGATGGTTGATGATCAATGCTTTAGCACACTATAGCACAAGGAGAATTTCCCTCACTGTCCTTCCCTGTCCCTAGAAACAAGGATTATCACAGTGAAAGAAACTGACACTCTTCCTACCTATAGTTTTCTGTCCCTAGAAAAAATGTTTTTTTAAAGACGGTTGATGATCAATGCTTTAGCACACTATAGCACAAGGAGAATTTCCCTCACTGTCCTTCCCTGTCCCTAGAAACAAGGATTATCACAGTGAAAGAAACTGACACTCTTCCTACCTATAGTTTTCTGTCCCTAGAAAAAATGTTTTTTTAAAGATGGTTGATGATCAATGCTTTAGCACACTATAGCACAAGGAGAATTTCCCTCACTGTCCTTCCCTGTCCCTAGAAACAAGGATTATCACAGTGAAAGAAACTGACACTCTTCCTACCTATAGTTTTCTGTCCCTAGAAAAAATGTTTTTTTAAAGACGGTTGATGATCAATGCTTTAGCACAGTATAGCACAAGGAGAATTTCCCTCACTGTCCTTCCCTGTCCCTAGAAACAAGGATTATCACAGTGAAAGAAACTGACACTCTCCCTACCTATAGTTTTCTGTCCCTAGAAAAAATGTTTTTTTAAAGATGGTTGATGATCAATGCTTTAGCACACTATAGCACAAGGAGAATTTCCCTCACTGTCCTTCCCTGTCCCTAGAAACAAGGATTAACACAGTGAAAGAAACTGACACTCTCCCTACCTATAGTTTTCTGTCCCTAGAAAAAATGTTTTTTTAAAGATGGTTGATGATCAATGCTTTAGCACACTATAGCACAAGTAGAATTTCCCTCACTGTCCTTCCCTGTCCCTAGAAACAAGGATTATCACAGTGAAAGAAACTGACACTCTTCCTACCTATAGTTTTCTGTCCCTAGAAAAAATGTTTTTTTAAAGATGGTTGATGATCAATGCTTTAGCACAGTATAGCACAAGTAGAATTTCCCTCACTGTCCTTCCCTGTCCCTAGAAACAAGGATTATCACAGTGAAAGAAACTGACACTCTTCCTACCTATAGTTTTCTGTCCCTAGAAAAAATGTTTTTTTAAAGATGGTTGATGATCAATGCTTTAGCACACTATAGCACAAGGAGAATTTCCCTCACTGTCCTTCCCTGTCCCTAGAAACAAGGATTATCACAGTGAAAGAAACTGACACTCTCCCTACCTATAGTTTTCTGTCCCTAGAAAAAATGTTTTTTTAAAGATGGTTGATGATCAATGCTTTAGCACACTATAGCACAAGGAGAATTTCCCTCACTGTCCTTCCCTGTCCCTAGAAACAAGGATTAACACAGTGAAAGAAACTGACACTCTCCCTACCTATAGTTTTCTGTCCCTAGAAAAAATGTTTTTTTAAAGATGGTTGATGATCAATGCTTTAGCACACTATAGCACAAGGAGAATTTCCCTCACTGTCCTTCCCTGTCCCTAGAAACAAGGATTATCACAGTGAAAGAAACTGACACTCTTCCTACCTATAGTTTTCTGTCCCTAGAAAAAATGTTTTTTTAAAGATGGTTGATGATCAATGCTTTAGCACACTATAGCACAAGGAGAATTTCCCTCACTGTCCTTCCCTGTCCCTAGAAACAAGGATTAACACAGTGAAAGAAACTGACACTCTCCCTACCTATAGTTTTCTGTCCCTAGAAAAAATGTTTTTTTAAAGATGGTTGATGATCAATGCTTTAGCACACTATAGCACAAGTAGAATTTCCCTCACTGTCCTTCCCTGTCCCTAGAAACAAGGATTATCACAGTGAAAGAAACTGAAACTCTTCCTACCTATAGTTTTCTGTCCCTAGAAAAAATGTTTTTTTAAAGATGGTTGATGATCAATGCTTTAGCACAGTATAGCACAAGTAGAATTTCCCTCACTGTCCTTCCCTGTCCCTAGAAACAAGGATTATCACAGTGAAAGAAACTGACACTCTTCCTACCTATAGTTTTCTGTCCCTAGAAAAAATGTTTTTTTAAAGATGGTTGATGATCACTGTGAAGAGTGTCAGTTTCTTTCACTGTGATAATCCTTGTTTCTAGGGACAGGGAAGGACAGTGAGGGAAATTCTCCTTGTGCTATAGTGTGCTAAAGCATTGATCATCAACCATCTTTAAAAAAACATTTTTTCTAGGGACAGAAAACTATAGGTAGGAAGAGTGTCAGTTTCTTTCACTGTGATAATCCTTGTTTCTATAGTTTTCCTATAGTTTTCTGTCCCTAGAAAAAATGTTTTTTTAAAGATGGTTGATGATCAATGCTTTAGCACACTATAGCACAAGGAGAATTTCCCTCACTGTCCTTCCCTGTCCCTAGAAACAAGGATTATCACAGTGAAAGAAACTGACACTCTCCCTACCTATAGTTTTCTGTCCCTAGAAAAAATGTTTTTTTAAAGATGGTTGATGATCAATGCTTTAGCACACTATAGCACAAGGAGAATTTCCCTCACTGTCCTTCCCTGTCCCTAGAAACAAGGATTATCAGAGTGAAAGAAACTGACACTCTTCCTACCTATAGTTTTCTGTCCCTAGAAAAAATGTTTTTTTAAAGACGGTTGATGATCAATGCTTTAGCACACTATAGCACAAGGAGAATTTCCCTCACTGTCCTTCCCTGTCCCTAGAAACAAGGATTATCACAGTGAAAGAAACTGACACTCTTCCTACCTATAGTTTTCTGTCCCTAGAATTTTTTTTTTTTTAAAGCTGATTGATGATCAATGCTTTAGCACACTATAGCACAAGTAGAATTTCCCTCACTGTCCTTCCCTGTCCCTAGAAACAAGGATTATCACAGTGAAAGAAACTGACACTCTCCCTACCTATAGTTTTCTGTCCCTAGAAAAAATGTTTTTTTAAAGATGGTTGATGATCAATGCTTTAGCACACTATAGCACAAGGAGAATTTCCCTCACTGTCCTTCCCTGTCCCTAGAAACAAGGATTAACACAGTGAAAGAAACTGACACTCTCCCTACCTATAGTTTTCTGTCCCTAGAAAAAATGTTTTTTTAAAGATGGTTGATGATCAATGCTTTAGCACATTATAGCACAAGTAGAATTTCCCTCACTGTCCTTCCCTGTCCCTAGAAACAAGGATTATCACAGTGAAAGAAACTGACACTCTCCCTACCTATAGTTTTCTGTCCCTAGAAAAAATGTTTTTTTAAAGATGGTTGATGATCAATGCTTTAGCACACTATAGCACAAGGAGAATTTCCCTCACTGTCCTTCCCTGTCCCTAGAAACAAGGATTAACACAGTGAAAGAAACTGACACTCTCCCTACCTATAGTTTTCTGTCCCTAGAAAAAATGTTTTTTTAAAGATGGTTGATGATCAATGCTTTAGCACACTATAGCACAAGGAGAATTTCCCTCACTGTCCTTCCCTGTCCCTAGAAACAAGGATTAACACAGTGAAAGAAACTGACACTCTCCCTACCTATAGTTTTCTGTCCCTAGAAAAAATGTTTTTTTAAAGATGGTTGATGATCAATGCTTTAGCACACTATAGCACAAGTAGAATTTCCCTCACTGTCCTTCCCTGTCCCTAGAAACAAGGATTATCACAGTGAAAGAAACTGACACTCTCCCTACCTATAGTTTTCTGTCCCTAGAAAAAATGTTTTTTTAAAGATGGTTGATGATCAATGCTTTAGCACACTATAGCACAAGGAGAATTTCCCTCACTGTCCTTCCCTGTCCCTAGAAACAAGGATTAACACAGTGAAAGAAACTGACACTCTCCCTACCTATAGTTTTCTGTCCCTAGAAAAAATGTTTTTTTAAAGATGGTTGATGATCAATGCTTTAGCACACTATAGCACAAGGAGAATTTCCCTCACTGTCCTTCCCTGTCCCTAGAAACAAGGATTATCACAGTGAAAGAAACTGACACTCTTCCTACCTATAGTTTTCTGTCCCTAGAAAAAATGTTTTTTTAAAGATGGTTGATGATCAATGCTTTAGCACACTATAGCACAAGGAGAATTTCCCTCACTGTCCTTCCCTGTCCCTAGAAACAAGGATTAACACAGTGAAAGAAACTGACACTCTCCCTACCTATAGTTTTCTGTCCCTAGAAAAAATGTTTTTTTAAAGATGGTTGATGATCAATGCTTTAGCACACTATAGCACAAGGAGAATTTCCCTCACTGTCCTTCCCTGTCCCTAGAAACAAGGATTAACACAGTGAAAGAAACTGACACTCTCCCTACCTATAGTTTTCTGTCCCTAGAAAAAATGTTTTTTTAAAGATGGTTGATGATCAATGCTTTAGCACACTATAGCACAAGTAGAATTTCCCTCACTGTCCTTCCCTGTCCCTAGAAACAAGGATTATCACAGTGAAAGAAACTGACACTCTCCCTACCTATAGTTTTCTGTCCCTAGAAAAAATGTTTTTTTAAAGATGGTTGATGATCAATGCTTTAGCACACTATAGCACAAGGAGAATTTCCCTCACTGTCCTTCCCTGTCCCTAGAAACAAGGATTAACACAGTGAAAGAAACTGACACTCTCCCTACCTATAGTTTTCTGTCCCTAGAAAAAATGTTTTTTTAAAGATGGTTGATGATCAATGCTTTAGCACACTATAGCACAAGGAGAATTTCCCTCACTGTCCTTCCCTGTCCCTAGAAACAAGGATTATCACAGTGAAAGAAACTGACACTCTTCCTACCTATAGTTTTCTGTCCCTAGAAATTTTTTTTTTTAAAGATGGTTGATGATCAATGCTTTAGCACACTATAGCACAAGGAGAATTTCCCTCATTGTCCTTCCCTGTCCCTAGAAACAAGGATTATCACAGTGAAAGAAACTGACACTCTTCCTACCTATAGTTTTCTGTCCCTAGAAAAAATGTTTTTTTAAAGATGGTTGATGATCAATGCTTTAGCACAGTATAGCACAAGGAGAATTTCCCTCACTGTCCCTAGAAACAAGGATTAGCACAGTAAAAGAAACTGACACTCTTCCTACCTATAGTTTTCTGTCCCTAGAAAAAATGTTTTTTTAAAGATGGTTGATGATCAATGCTTTAGCACAGTATAGCACAAGGAGAATTTCCCTCACTGTCCTTCCCTGTCCCTAGAAACAAGGATTATCACAGTGAAAGAAACTGACACTCTCCCTACCTATAGTTTTCTGTCCCTAGAAAAAATGTTTTTTTAAAGATGGTTGATGATCAATGCTTTAGCACACTATAGCACAAGGAGAATTTCCCTCACTGTCCTTCCCTGTCCCTAGAAACAAGGATTAGCACAGTAAAAGAAACTGACACTCTTCCTACCTATAGTTTTCTGTCCCTAGAAAAAATGTTTTTTTAAAGATGGTTGATGATCAATGCTTTAGCACAGTATAGCACAAGGAGAATTTCCCTCACTGTCCTTCCCTGTCCCTAGAAACAAGGATTATCACAGTGAAATAAACTGACACTCTCCCTACCTATAGTTTTCTGTCCCTAGAAAAAATGTTTTTTTAAAGATGGTTGATGATCAATGCTTTAGCACACTATAGCACAAGGAGAATTTCCCTCACTGTCCTTCCCTGTCCCTAGAAACAAGGATTAGCACAGTAAAACACACTGACACTCTCCCTACCTATAGTTTTCTGTCCCTAGAAAAAATGTTTTTTTAAAGATGGTTGATGATCAATGCTTTAGCACACTATAGCACAAGGAGAATTTCCCTCACTGTCCTTCCCTGTCCCTAGAAACAAGGATTATCACAGTGAAAGAAACTGACACTCTCCCTACCTATAGTTTTCTGTCCCTAGAAAAAATGTTTTTTTAAAGATGGTTGATGATCAATGCTTTAGCACACTATAGCACAAGGAGAATTTCCCTCACTGTCCTTCCCTGTCCCTAGAAACAAGGATTAGCACAGTAAAACACACTGACACTCTCCCTACCTATAGTTTTCTGTCCCTAGAAAAAATGATTTTTTAAAGATGGTTGATGATCAATGCTTTAGCACACTATAGCACAAGGAGAATTTCCCTCACTGTCCTTCCCTGTCCCTAGAAACAAGGATTCGCACAGTAAAACACACTGACACTCTCCCTACCTATCCTTCTCTTTCCCTAAACTAAAGGAATCCAGGTTAAGCAAGAAAAAAAAATGTCACTGTCCCTGCCTATGCTTCTCTTTCCCTGCTCCGGAACACACTACACTAGGCCGCCGTGCTGGCGGCCTTTTATAGTGTGGGGCGTGTACTAAACACCCTCAGCAATAATTGGCCACAGGCATCCTGCCTGTGGCCAATCATTGCTCTCCTCGCTGCCGACGCTGTGATTGGCCAAGCATGCGGGGTCACAGTGCATGCTTGGCCAATCACAGCGCCTGGATGACACTGCGATGGCGTAGTGCATTGTGGGCCGTTCGCGTCACTCGAATTAGGCGCGAACGGCCCAAATCGTTCGATCTTCGTCGAACGATCGAACAGCCGATGTTCGAGTCGAACGTATGTTCGACTCGAACACCGAGCTCATCCCTAATAAGGATTGATATCTCGTCTAACATTAGCATTTTACTTGTTTAGTCCCTGGTACAGGGTACGAAGGAATACGCCTTGCACCAGTTTTTTGTCATAGCTAAGCTCTAGCCTATCATGTTGTGATGTAGACAGAACTTTTTGTTTTAACCCCACTAGCCTGTAAACAAATTTCTGTGCTGTTTCTCTTTCTTGCTGGGTAGCATTGTGAAGGTCCTGAAATAATTCAGTACCACTTCGTTCTCTCATATGTGACTTCAAAAACCTTTTTGATTCAGCAACAGTAAGATTATCTTTGTCAGTCAACATATCTTTAAAATGACCATGTTTGATTATTCTCAACACTGTACGTATAATTTCAGATTCAGGGAATTTTTCTGCACGCGCTACTGTAACTCATGACCGACCCGTGATCTGAAATTACACCACCATGCATTGCATTGTACCACCATGCATTTTGAATTCTCTACGTGGCAATAAAGCAACATCAGTTAATCTCACCACCTCTGATACCTGTTCAGTCCTTGCAGTCCCTCTACTTATTTTTTGGGCAGTGATTGTAATGTCCACAGTTGGTGTACTTTCCTTGTTGAGTTTTAGTTCATCGATCTTGTCTTTGATGATGAGTAGGTAAGACATACCTTCTTCAGCTGATCACTTCTCATGTAGTCTTCAATAAATTCAACGAGTTCCATTTCGTTGGCACCAGTTACTGATGGAACGTCCACGTCTCTTTCATCTTCCAGCGTAATAGCGAGGCTATGCAGCTGTTCTTTACTAAGCAGATGAATTTGTTTTTGGATATCCCACATCAGCGCACAACGAGCAGAAGCCATATCTGTTGCACTCTGAAGACTTGCACTCACAAGGCAGACGACACTCACGACTCTCCTTGTAGCTCTGCAGTAGGCTCACACTTGTCTCGCGATTCCATCTCACTGGTAACACAACGAATCCCGGACGAGCCCCCAAAATGTTACCGATCTCAAAATATAAATTAAGACAGCAGATTATTGTAGACGCGATGAGGTAATGTGATCAGCTCGGTGGGTACTGCAAAGAAATACACGAACAGGGGAAGATATGACCACTCATCTTTATTGCTGATGCAGTATCACTTTTACATAACAATACATATATTACATTTCTTTATAGTCACATGTTCATAACCGTTAACATAGTAATAGTACAGATTTTGACTGAAATACTTTAAAACATAGTTACCACAATGAACATTATTATATTTTAATAAACATATATTTTCCTTTTATTCAGTATTATAGATAATTATCTTTTTCTCTCTGGTACACTTTAGCTGTGCATATAATGATAATTGCATTGTATTGCTTTAATACTGTTTTAATGCAAATACCTTTCAGTAGTTCTCTCTTTTGACCACTAGATGGTGCACATTGAATGTCTATACGAAGCAATGCATAACCTTTACAATACAATGGATTCTTAACCATTTAATAGTTTTTAGACTATGGCTTCTAATTTATGTAACTTTGCATAAACCAGGTTTAGATATACCTATGTATAACAGTGTAGTGCTTACAATGAAATTTTGTTCTGACTAATACAGTAATTTTATGATTTTGCGCCCTTTTCACTGTTCCTCACACATGCTGTTCTGAATGTCTAATTACAGCAAAACTATTGCATAAAATCTGCTAAAACTTTTCCTGCATCTGCTCAAGATGTTTAGGAATATTTCTATCACAGTTTAACAAGGATTAGAAACGATTTAAAGTACATACCTGCAAAGAAATACACGAACAGGGGAAGATATGACCATGAATCTTTATGGCTAAAGCAGTTTTACTTTCAGTCACATGGTGTGTGGTCTTATATAGACTCTGTTTGTGTGCCTTCTCTGCCATCTACTGGTTGTTGATAGAATAGCAGGATAGCAATTCCATTTTCTTTGCTTAGGAAAAAAAAATGAATATGGACTTTGTGGTGTCTGTTTTGTCTTTTATGTGACCATATAAACCCCAGTCCATCACACGGACACCCCCTATTCAAGAGTCCGGCCCCTTTTTGGTCACTGGGCACCTGATTTACAGTGGTGGGGACGTTTTTTGGAAGCACCTGATTAGAGCTATTTGCTCTAATAGGCGTCCAAAAATGTGAGAAGCGGGAGCAACGCTGTGTGTTTGCTTCTCACTCAGCTGTATGTTAGCAAAACTAAGGAATTTGCTTTGCTAACATTGAACCCCCCTTTCAGCCAATCAGGTGTGCCGGGTCTGTGTTACCTGTCACCTGATTGGCTGAAATGACAAGCGCTGTGATTGGACACCTATCAGGTGTCCAATCATAGCAGAGGAGGAGCGGGCGGGAGAAAACATCAGATCGGGGAAGAAATGGAGGAAACCGGACATCGCTCGCCATCACCCGCTGCCCACCCGAGACATGGTAAGTGCCGGGCAGACGGGGGGCACAGTGGCAGCATTTGGGGCACAGTGGCAATGTTTAATGGGCAAAGTGGCAGCATTTGGGGCACAGTGGCAGCATTTGGGGCACAGTGGCAATTTTTGATGGGCAAAGTGGCAGCATTTGGGGCACAGTGGCAGCGTTTGGGCACAGTGGCAGCATTTGGGGCCCAGTGGCACCATTTAATGGGCAAATTGGCAGCATTTGGGGCACAGTGGCAGCGTTTGGGCACAGTGGCAGCATTTGGGGCACAGTGGCACCATTTAATGGGCAAATTGGCAGCATTTGGGGCACGGTGGCAGCGTTTGGGCACAGTGGCAGCATTTGGGGCACAGTGGCAAAGTTTGATGGGCAAAGTAACTGCGTTTAATGGGCAAAGTGGCTGCGTTTGATGGCACAGTGTCTGCGTTTGATGGGCACAGTAGCGGCATTTGATGGCACAGTGGCTGCGTTTGATGGCACAGTAGCGGCGTTTGATGGCACAGTGGCTGCGTTTGATGGTACAGTGGCTGCGTTTGATGGTACAGTGGCTGCGTTTGGTACAGTGGCTGCGTTTGATGGGCACAGTGAGGCTGCAATTGATGGGTGTTTTTTTTCAGAATTTGCGCCCCCCAAAAAAATTTCAGAATTTGCGCCCCCCCCAAAATTTTGAGCACCAGCCGCCACTGAGCCTATGTGTGCATGGACACATAGGATAACATGCTGTGGAGTTTACTGGCTGCAGAAAAAAACATCTGATGCTAAAAACAGCAGCTGTAAAAGCATCCAGTGTGTATGAGGCCAGCTATTATGCGATATACAAAGATGCAACAGTTTATATACTGTACATAGAAACATGGAAAAAATACAATAGGCCCAAAAACAATATATTTCCCCTTAAATTACAAATTTAGTCAAGGCATGACAAGGCTGGTGTCATCTTGGATTTGCAGCTCTGAGCTGTTAAGCAACCAACACTGCAAGTCTCTGCTGCTTCTCTAGTAACAAAAGTTAAAGGGGTTGTAAAGGTTCGTTTTTTATTTTCTAAATAGGTTCCTTTAAGCTAGTGCATTGTTGCTTCACTTACCTTTTCCTTTGATTTACCTTCTAAATGTTTTTTTTCTTTGTCTGAATTTCTCACTTCCTGTTTCTCCTCACCAAACTTCACACCATCATTCGAGTGGTGTTGAGTCAGCCAGAACAGATTACTGAACAGCTTACTGAGGAGAAACAGTAAGTGAGAAATTCAGACAAAGAAAACAAAGAAAAAAATATTTAGAAGGGAAATCTAAGGAAAAGGTAAGTGAACCAACAATGCACTAGCTTAAAGGAACCAATTTAGAAAATAAAAAACGAACCTATACAACCCCTTTAAGCAACAGGTGTTTAATGCAAATACATAAAAAAATGTAATGTAAACACATAAAATAGTAAGGCATCCAGAGCATTATTTCTTTCGTTGGTATGGTGCCCAAAATGCTGCAAATTTTATCATTTGACCCCTGACTAATACAGGCCTTCTTAGAAAAAGAAATTCATGCAATTAGATTTATTTTCTACCTATGGAACAGAAGCAGATAAGAATCTACAAACATGTTGGCAAAACTTGCAATTGATGCAATGCCATACCCCTGATGACATCATGTATGATGAAACTAGTAGGGCGGAGTTTATGTCCATCAATACCACGCTACTCTGATCTGCATATTTTTATGTGAGAACCTTTTTATCTACTTGTTACAATGTATTGGACCTGTGGTCAATTTTAATGGCATTTTTCAATAAAACCACCCTGGTTTTATGCTATGTGGCAACTTTTTGCCTTTTTTACATAAACCTCCATGAGAAAGAGTGATTAACCAGCACCGACGGCCGTGAAGCTACTCTTCTCTACCAGCTACCTCCAGTGGATGGATCCTTTATGATGTGTGATTCCATGCGTGATTAGACTCCTATAATGTGGAGTCTAGCTATCTGGTAAGGGCACATCTTGTATCTATATGGTGGAAGGGGCACTTGGGTGTACGGTTGCTCACTATCATTTGGACACGCGTTGCAACAATATATCACTTTATTTCTGTATAAACTTATATGGAAATCTTATGAACTGACTATTGTCACTTTATTTAATTTCTCATGTTATATTATTATTTTTGTATTTAGCGTGGCAATTGTTGTTTATATGTATTTTGACACAATTTGTTCTGTTGTGTAATTGACAGCAGCTTGCTTCTTCATGCTTTTTGTTGTTCATTTTTCCACTTTCACCTGCGCAATCAACAAAGCCACATACATTGTTTTACATTTGTTATTTTATATGTTCATTTTAAATTAAAAAATTTCAGTTCATAAAAAATATTGTATTGGTATATAATCATTATTTTCTGCAACAAATGAAAATGTAAATTCTTTCTAAACCAAAAATGTATTTTACTGTATATAATGCAGCACACCAGTCCTTAGATGTTAGTTTTCCTTTTCAGGCTTAGCACATTTTTGGCAACTACAGAAAAAAAATACCTGTTGATCCTGACAGAAATACAGTGTCATTGTTACTGACCATACACTAAAGCCCCGTACACACGATCGGTTTGACTGATGAAAACCGTCCGATGGATGGTTTTCATCAGACCAACTGATCGTGTATGGTACCCATCGGTCTTTTTTCCATCGGTTGTAAAAAATAGAACTTGTTTTAAAATTTTCCGATGGATAAAAAACCGATGGGAATTTCCGATCGTCTATGGGCAAGTCCATCGGTTAAAAAACCCACGCATGCTCAGAATCAAGTCGACGCATGCTCAGAAGCATTAAACCTAATTTTTCTCGGCTCATCTGAGTGTTTTACGTCACCGCGTTTGGAACGGTCGGTTTTTTGACTGATGGTGTGTGGCCAAGACTGATGAAAAACAGTTTCATCGGATTTCCGATGGACAAATCCATCGGACGAAAATCCATAGGTTATCCGATCGTGTGTACGGGGCTTCAGTTGATCTCTCAGTTAATGTTATTAAACTTTCCAAATCAGTAGAGTAGTTTAGGCTGACAACACTCCTCTTCCATAGATACAGTGCGGTGAGCAGACATGGTCACCTTGGGAAGAAAAGTGTGTCATTTACAGGATCACCAGGGCAAAATTTAGGCTAAAAGCCAAAAAAAAAAAAAACGAATGTAGCCACTAGGGATGAGCCGAACACCCCCGGGTTCGGTTCGCACCAGAACCTGCGAACGGACCGAAAGTTTGCACGAACTTTAGAACCCTATTAAATACAATGGACGCGAACGTTCGAAATCTAAAGTGCTAATTATAACGGCTAATATGCATGTTATTGTCCTAAAAAGGGTTTGGGGACCCGGGTTCTGCCCCAGGGAACATGTATCAATGCAAAAAAAAGTTTTAAAAACGGCAGATTTTCGGGAGCAGTCATTTTAATGATGCATAAAGTGAAAAAAAAAAAGTGAAATATTCCTTTAAATATCGGACCTGGGGGGTGTCTAAAGTATGCCTGTGAAGTGGCATGTGTTTCCCGTGTTTAGAACTGTCCCTGCACAAAATGACATTTCTAAAGGAAAAAAAGCCATTTAAAACTGCTTGCGGCTTTAATGTCATGTCTGGTCCCGGTAATATGGATGAAAATATTTGAGAAAAATGGCATGGCTACCCCATCAGACCCCCCCCCCACCCCAGCCCATTACCAGCCCCTTTAAATCTTGTATGGATATTAAGGGGAACCCCGCACACAAAATAAAAAAGGCCCTATATACTCTGAACAGCAGTATACAGGCGGTGCAAACAAGACAGGGACTGTAGGTTTGTTCATAAGTAGAATCTGTTTGTAATTTTGAACACGTACATTGTTTAAGTGTATCTCCAGCCAAAAAATCTATTTCCTGACTGACTCCATGGCAGCCTACGTGTGGGTTAACCCCGCCTCCTCTCCAATGCTATAGGACCCCATACCCATAAAAGTAAGCTCACCTCTCAGCACTGTGTTCCTTTTTTGTCCTCCTCCAATGGACCTAAAGCATGCACGTCTGTGCGGATTTCCGGATGGATGGATGGATGGCACACTTCTATGTGGTGCAGCTCGGAGCCCAGCCATGGGCGGGTGGAGAGCTTACAGCACCCATATTCCTGCAGTGGAATGTTGCTGCAGTGTGCCCAGAGCATCGTGATGTCCTCGGCTGGCAAGGTCTGCAACTTTTTCCCATGGCAGTCGCATCTGTATTATTTGTTTGTGTCTGGTTTTTTTTGTCCTATGCCCCATGCTGCTCCACTATGGCGGCTGGAACGCTCTGCGTCCCAGCTCACAGCGGTGATCCGAATCTCGGGCGCCGCCGCTGTTCGCGCATGCGCGGTGTCTGCTCTCAGAGCGAGGCTTGGTTCGCGCATGCGCGGTTCAGCGCTTCTCTCGGCGGCCACACAGGCGCAGATGAGAGCCTTTCCACCGCACAGGCGCGCGGTACGGTCGGCTGTGACGTCACGGCAGGCGGGGAATTTAAAAGCTGCTGCTCGCCTGTGTCATTTGGGATCTCCCCTGACAGGCGAGCAGAGACTACCTTTTCAGCTTCTGAGTTCAGGTCAGTGTCCTCATGGCTAAACTTGTTTGTAATGTAGTTTCAAAATAGGCTCTGTCATTTTGCTCTTTCTCTTTCCTGGTTGTTATTTTGCACATTTGTTCGTCATTTGTAAAATGTCTTCTTAAAGGGCAAGGTATTCATTATTTCATTGTATGACTATAGGTTTCTTTACCAGTCCTGTCCTAGTGTGACGCTTAGTCCAGAAGTATGGACCATTCACCGCTTACATGTGGCCAGCCCTCACGCACAAGATATGTGCGGGAGAGGGGAGGGCTTGGGGTTTAGTCGCAAGTAATGTTGCTTGACGGCTTGTCTCTCTTCCCCCCAATTCCCCTTTTTTTCCTTTAGCCCTTCCGCAGATCTTCAAATTGACACAGACCTTGCCACGCCGCAGCATGCGTCAACATCAAAATCAAAACACAGACGTGATTCCCCGTCTGCATCTCACCACCAGAGGAGAAGTTCCCATTCCTCCTCCAGACACCGCTCCCACCACCAGGACAGTTATGCTGATCGGAGAGCCTGCTGGGGATGCGGCTCACGAGTCCCAGAGGGCAAATCATTATGCAGTCATTGCTATGCCCATGCGGTTGGGGAAAAAGAGACAGAAGACCAACGGATCGAGTCTCTAGTAAAACAGGTGGTGCAACGTTCTCTTAAGGAGATGGATGCTTCCCACGCACAAAGCCAGTCCAGCACTATTCGATCTGGCTCCCCGGCTGATGTGGTCCGTGAAGTTCCAGGTCCTTCCCAGCCCTACGCATCCTCGCCTCTTCCCTCGGAAGGAGAATTAGAGACTGATGAAGAGAGTGTGGAATTTGATTTCTCTCAAGTTACTCCGCTTATCAAGGCGGTCAAAGAGGCCCTTATGTGGGAGGACCCATCTACTCCCCCAGCTAAACAGAAAAAAAAAATTCAAGCGCCTGGGGAAAGAGCGCCCAAGTTTTCCGCTTTTAGCCGAACTAAAGGGCATTTTCGACGAGGAGTGAAGCAAAGTGGACAGGAAGTCCTCGATGATGAATAAAGCCTCCAGAATGTATCCTTTCAAGGCAGACGAGGTAAAATACCTGGAGAATATTCCTCTTGTGGACGCAGCGGTAATGCGTCTGGCTAAGCACGTCACGCTCCCTCTAGAAGACGCAGTCTCCTTTAAAAACAGTCTTGATAGAAGAATAGATCAGGACCTCAAAAGAATTTACGGTCTTGCTGGGACAGCTTGTAAAACCGCCCTAGCCTTGGCAGCCGTGTCTAAGGCTATGGAGGCATGGACGGAGAACGTAGATTCCTTTCTCAAAGGCGTTTCAGAAGAACTGGCCAGTAACTCAGCAGCAGCAGAGCTAAAAATAGCAGTGGCCTTCTTGGGAGAAGCATCGGTTGATCTGATCCGTCTACTGTCCAGGATTATGCTATCCTCAGTTACAGCTAAACGAGCCCTATGGCTGCGCCCTTGGCAAGCTGATCCATCTTCTAAACAAACATGGTGCAAGATTCCTTTCTAAGGATCATCACTGTTTGGTAACAAACTAGATGACGCCATAGCTAAGGCCACAGGTGGAAAATCTGGCTTTCTTCCACAGGACAAGCGTCCACAGGGTCGAAGGAAGCCCCAGTTCAGAAGACGCAGCCCGGAGCGTTCAAGGGAAGCACGTTCCTATAGACCTGGCCAGGACTTCAGAAGAAACTGGAGCAGAGGCCAAGCGTCCTTCCGTAAGCCAGCACACAACCAAGCGTCCAGTGGTCGCGACCAGGCTAAATCCTTTTGAGATTTTGCCCGCCCAGGCGGGTCGGGTAGGAGCATGCCTGCTCATCTTCCGGCACGTGTGGGTGGCCTCAATCTCAGACTTCTGGGTCGTCAAGACAGTGTCGTCAGGTCACGCATGGTCCTTTTCCAGCATTCCTCCTCCCAGATTCATCTCAACCCTACTTCCAAGTACGGAAGAGCAAAAACAGGCCTTACTGTCCTACATAGACCTGCTGAAAACCCAGGGAGCAGTATTGTGTGTCCCAGAGGAAGAACAGTTCCAGGGCGTGTACTCCCCCCTTTTCTTAGTCCAAAAGAAAAGCGGTGCCTGGCGCCCGGTAATAGATCTGACGTACCTGAACAAATTCATAAGGCACGGAAAATTCTAAATGGAGACGCTGTCAACAATCCAACAAGCCATTCATCCAGGCGACTGGATGATTTCAATAGACCTGAAAGATGCCTATTTCCACGTGCCAGTGGCAAAGGACTTTCTAAAATACCTCCGGTTCCATGTCGGGCAGGAGCACCTACAATTCATCTGCCTACCGTTCGGTTTGACAACTTCCCCTCGGGTTTTCACCAAGTGGCCCTCATCAGGTTAAGGGGTGTGCATCTTTACCATTATTTAGACGACCTCCTAGTTCTGTCTCAAAACAGAGAACAGCTGCTGGTGCACAGAGAACAAGTGATCTCAACCCTTTCCAGCTTTGGATGGCTTCTAAACTTGGAAAAAAGCCACCTGGATCCAGCCCAACGCTTAATTTACTTAGGGGCCCAGTTCAACACAGTGGAGAACACCATCTCCCTACCAGTAGAGAAGATCTCGGTGATTCGGATGCTCTGCTCTGGATGCTCATGCTCTGGATGCTCCTCATCTGAAAGCATCACAATGCCTAAGAATTATCGGCACAATGGTCTCCACGACCCCCATGGTCAAATGGGCTTTATGGAGGTTACGCCCTTTTCAGTCAGGGTTCCTCCGGCAGTGGAAGTCGGGGGACAAGAGTCAACTCATCCACATATCCACAACAATGAAGAACAGCCTCTTCTGGTGGCTCCAACTCAAGAATTTGCAAAACTGTCACTCCATTGCCCCCATCTCCTGGGTCACAATTACGACCGATGCCAGCGGTTCCAGCTGGGGGGCTCTCTGTGGCCAGAACCTTGCTCAGGGCAGGTGGGATGCTCGCCTCCGCAACCCAGGCTCAAATGTCCTACAGCTACGGGCAGCTTGGTGTGCCCTCCAATCCTTTTCTCCGTGTCTGAAAGGAGAATCGGTGTTGATCAGGATGGACAACACCACAGCAGTGTCATATGTGAAGAGACAAGGGGGGACACGGAGTTCCACACTCCTGTTAGAAGTCGAGCCCATCATGACTTGGGCCCAGAAAAATCTGGCCAACATATCAGCAGTTTTTATTCCGGGAGTACAGAACTCACAGGCGGATTTCCTCTCTCAAACTCATCTAGACAACAACGAGTGGTCCCTCCATGTACAGTCCTTCAACTGGATTCTGTCCCTGGGAGTCAATCCCGAAGTGGACCTATTCGCTTCCCCCTACAATCACAAAACAGTGAAGTTCTATTCTCTGGGCCGTTGCAACCAGGCAGTCGGAACGGACGCCCTAACGGACAGATGGAGGTTCAGGAGGGCATACGCTTTTCCCCCTGATCCCGATAATTCTCAAGTTCCTGAGGAGACTTCAAGCGGAATCAGCCGAAGTAACAGTAGTGGCTCCTTACTGGCCAAACAGGCCTTGGTTTCCCCTCCTGATCCAACTGAGCTACCGGGACCCGGTACCTCTTCCTCTCAGGCCGGACCTTCTCTCTCAAGGGTCACTCCTACACCCTTGTCCGGCACTGATGAGACTGACGGTCTGGTTCTTGAGAGGGAGAGGCTGGAATCCCTCGGTTGTGCCTCTAGAGTGATGTCTACACTGTTGAGCTCAAGAAGAGCAAGTACCAACAAGGTTTATAGAAGAATCTGGGCCAAATTTGTTGAGTTCTCCTCCGCTTCCGGGAGGTCCTTCAAAAATCCAGGAGTTCAGGATGTTCTTAGTTTTCTGCAAACCGGACTAGACTTACCCTTATCTGTTAGCTCTCTAAGAGTACAAGTTTCGGCCTTGTCAGCCTTCTCTGGAGTCTCATGGGCAGTCCATCCCCTAGTCAGACAATTCTTTCGGGGGGCATCAAGAATTAAGCCCCAAAGAAAACCAAGATTTGCCAAGTGGGATCTTCCACTCATTCTAGATTCTCTGACTGGACTCAGTACGTCAAGGCCCTCCCCGTCCTCCATTAAGGACTTTTCAGCAAAAGTAGCCTTCTTAGTAGCCTCGGCTAAGAGGGTCTCTGAGATCGGGTCTCTAGGTCATGAAGAACCTTTTCTAACATTTTTTCCGGATCGAGTAGTCCTTATACCCATGTTGGGTTCAAATACAAAGGTGTCTTTGGTATTTCACGAAAATCGAGAAATTGTTCTACCTACATTTAAGACTCCAGATTCCAGTGAAACTCATCCCCTGGATATGGGTGAAAACCTAAAGGAGTATCTACAAGTTACTTCTTCCTTCAGACGATCTGATCATCTGTTTGTTCTACATTCTGGAAACAACAGAGGGAAGAAAGCATCTACCAGAACAATTGCATCATGGATCGTTCATACAATCCAGCAAGCATACAGGGCTAAGGGCTTGGCTCCTCCTCAGGCGCTGACGGCACACTCCACCAGAGGGATGGCAGCATCCTGGGCGGCAGCCCAACTTGTGGCTCCAGATGTCATTTGTAAAGCGGCCTCGTGGGCCTCTATCAATACATTTATGGCCCATTACTGCATTGAACCGGCATCATTGTCGTCTGTTAATTTTGGGTTAAGAATCCTATCAGTTGACAGGACAAATTAAAGCTTTTCTGTTCATCATACCCACCCGTGTGGTCTGGCTAGTTGTTTCCCACACGTAGGCTGCCATGGAGTCAGTCAGGAAAACGGAAAATTTATTACCAAATACTTACCGTAATTTTCCTTTCCTGATGGACTCCATGGCAGACGGAGTTCCCACCCTGAAAGAAAATATTAATGAAAGAAAGTAAGTGTCCAAGAGTCGGCTAGTTACGGAACACAGTGCTGAGAGGTGAGCTTACTTTTATGGGTATGGGGTCCTATATCATTGGAGAGGAGGCGGGGTTAACCCACACCTAGGCTGCCATGGAGTCCATCAGGAAAGGAAAATTACGGTAAATATTTGGTAATAAATTTTCAGTTTTTTAAGCTTTTTGGAAAACATAGGGAAGGGTTATCACCCCTGTAACATTTGTTTTGCTGTCTGTGCCCCTGTTCAGAACATTTCCCCTTACTTTCCGTCCCAATGACAACTGTTTTTAAAAAGTGGGGTTTTTATTGAAACAAGGATTGGTGATAAAGCATCAGTAGAGAGGAGACACCTTTTCCCATATTAACTCTTACAGGGTAGATTTCCTCTCACTTCCTGTTGTCTCCTTCCGTTTGCAAGTAGGAGTCATTTGTAAGTTGGATGTTTGAAAGTATGGGCCTGCCATATATACTCTGCAGAAATTGACCCCTTAGGTGTTGGTGTTGGCACAACACTGTAAGCACTCACAGTTACTCTTGGTGGGCGCTGGAACGCCCTGCTGTCAACTATTATATCAGGAATTGTAATTACATGCCATTGTTGAACAGTGGTAGGAAAAATTGGGCCTTTGATGGTGGTGCTGGTGCCACAACACTGTAAGCCCTCACAGTTACTCTTGGTGGGTGCATGAATGGGCCCTGCTGTGAATTATTAGATCAAGAATTGTAATTGCAGGCCCCTGTTGAACAGGGGCTGAAAAATTGGGCCTTTGGTGGTGGTGGTGGTGTTGTCACAACACTGTAAGCCCTCACATTTGCTCTTGGTGGGCGCATGAATGGGCCCTGCTGTGAATTATTAGATCAAGAATTGTAATTGCATGCCCCTGTTGAACAGGGGCTGAAAAATTGGGCCTTTGGTGGTGGTGGTGGTGTTGTCACAACACTGTAAGCCCTCACAGTTACTCTTGGTGGGCGCAGGAATGGGCCCTGCTGTGAATTATTAGAGCAAGATTTTTAATTACATGCCCCTGTAGAACAGGGGCTGAAAAATTGGGCCTTAGCCACTGGTGCCACAACACTGCAACCCCTCACAGATACTGTACTTGGAGCACAGTAATGAGCCCTGTTGCAAAGTATTGCATCAAAAATTGTAATTACACGCCCCTGTTAAACAGGGGCAGAAAAATTGGGCCTTAGGCACTGGTGCTGGTGCCACGACACTGCAACCTCTCCCAGATACTCTAGTTGGAGTGCAGGAATGAGCCCTGCTGCAAAGCATTGCATCAAAAATTGTAATTACATACCCCTGTTAAACAGGGGCTGAAAAATTGGGCCTTAGCCACTGGTGGCGGCACCCAGAAACAAAAATGTTTTTCCAAGATATCATCATGAATCGGATCATTGAGGAGGAGGAGGATAGTCAGTCAACATAACAGGACAGTCACTCAGTCAGCATCAGCATCAGTCTTGAAGGGATGTGACATTTGAAAATAAATTATTCTGTTATATCAGCTTCAGGTGCTTGGTAGCTGGTGGTGATCCAAGACTGGTTCATCTTTATGAAAGTCAGTCGATCAACCGAATCGGTGGACAGGCGCACCCTGTGATCCGTGACAAATCCTCCAGCAGCACTGAATGTGCGTCCCGAAAGAAAGCTGGATGCAGGACAGACCAGTAGCTCAATTGCATACTGTGCAAGCTCTGGCCAGTGATCCATCCTTAAGACCCAGTAAGCCAGAGGATTTTCAGTGGGAAAGGTGTCCAAATCTGACCTTGCCCCTAGGTATTCCTGCACCATGTATATCAGGCGCTTGCGATGGTTGCTGGAACCGATCATACCTTGGGGCTACGGACTGTGACAGCAGGAAGGTAAAGTCACCTGGTTGCATCCAGGGGGGTAGATATATTTCGCCCAGATTCAGGCTTTACGCTGACTTATACAGCTAGGTGGAGAGTTGTATAAGCCCAGCTGAGACTAGTGGGCTCACTGATGACTCATACCTCTAGGGAGAGGGCTGGGCGTCGTGCAAACAGGGAGTTGATGAGATCAGCTGAACCTTGTCAGCTCATGTAGGCCTCTATAAAAAACTCCCAGATTCATTAGATGTTAGCTCATGCCTGGAAGCAGACCTGTGTGGACTGTCTAGGGAGAGTGAACCCCTGTGCGGTGAGAGAAAGCCTGTGTGGCTATATTTTGCTTGGACATTTAAAACCAGGGACTAGGACAGCACTAGGCTGATCCCAGTCGTTAGTTAGGAAACCTGTAAGTTTAGTCAGAGGTCAAGTTGACCAGGATTTATTTTGTTTATGTTTTTTTTGCCTTGCTGTGTTTTTGTCACTGTAAATAGAAAATAAACCGCACCTTTTTGATTTTGAAAACCACAACCTCCGTCTGCTGGGCCTGTTTTGGGTGGGGAGCCCATCCCGGGGGTCACACATACCCGCCGCCGAGCTAGCCCCCTCACAGTTGGTGGAGAACCAGTGGCAGTTTTTTTTAAGCCAGCATGGAGGAGATACTGAAGCAGCTGGCTCTAGCAAATGCCAATCAACAGCAGACAAATGCAGGTTTGCAAAAGAGCCTTGCAGCTCATCAACAGAGCCTTGCAGCTCAACAACAGAACTTCGCAGCCCAGCAGCAAGCTCATCAACAGAGCCTTGCAGCCCAGCAGCAAGCTCACCAACAGAGTCTGGAAGCTCAGCAACAAGCCCAGCAGCAATCTGAGGCCCGCTTCATAGACCTGTTACAGAAGCAAGAGCAGAGACTACAACAAATGGAAGCAGTAATGCAGCAACGTCCGCAGACCAGTGAGGAAAGCCGTCCCACTAATACCGCGTCCTTTGGGGTGAGTCGTTTATTGACAAAAATGACTGGAGAGGATGATCCAGAGGTATTTTTGACCACATTTGAAAGGACTGCTGAAAGAGAAAAGTGGCCTGAGGAGCAGTGGGCTGGACTGG
Source organism: Rana muscosa (assembly GCA_029206835.1). Lineage (NCBI taxonomy): Eukaryota > Metazoa > Chordata > Amphibia > Anura > Ranidae > Rana > Rana muscosa. Next base: position 102,527,625 of record CM055122.1, on the reverse strand, counting down.
TGGCTCCTCTGTTAACTGGTGAATCGCAGAAGGCTTACTATGACCTGGAGCCTGACCAAGCAAAAGACTATGTGATGCTAAAAGCTGAGATATTGGCAAGGCTGGGTGTCACCCAGGCTGTCCGGGCTCAGCGTGTGCATAACTGGACTTTCCAGCTTGGAAAACCCCCCAGGTCTCAAATGTATGATCTCATTCACCTGAGCAGAAAGTGGCTACAGCCAGAGACTTTGTCCGCACCAAAGATTGTGGAACGTGTTGTAATGGATCGGTTTTTGAGAGCTCTTCCTACTGCCATCCAAAAGTGGGTAAGCCATGGAGACCCAGAGACGGCCGATGGTCTTGTGGATCGTGTGGAGAAATACTTGGCTACAGAGAACCTGACGGCCTCTTCCAGAGACACTCGGACTTTCCACCCTAAGACCAGACCATCCCCAGGGGCGGATAAGATGATTCCAAGGGGTAAGGGTGGAGAGAGTGAGAGGGTGGGAGCTCTACCCCAAGTTTGGCGAGAACAGCCTGGGAAATCAGCGGCTCAAGAGGCGGCAAGAAGGATCATTTGCTACCGCTGCCGGCAAGCGGGACATATTGCAGCAAATTGCCCGGTTTTGGAGGAACCCATGCAGTGTGACTTTCTGACGGGCAGACGTCAGTCGCTGTGTGCGACAGTCGCATGCACTGCCATTCGGGGAACTGAGAAACATTTATGCAAAATGTGTATTAATGGTAGAAATGTTGTGGTATTGCTGGATTCAGGTAGCCTTGTGACCCTGATAAAGGCTGAGTTAGTTAAAACAGAGGTCTCTGGGAATAGCAAGGTAGCCGTTATTTGTGTGCATGGGGACACCCGAGAGTATCCAGTGACTACGGTGTGTTTCGAGACCCCCAAAGGTACCCTCTCTCATCCAGTGGGCTTAGTATCTCAGTTACCGCATGACGCCATTGTGGGAAGGGATTTTCCGAAGTTCTGGGAACTGTGGGATGATCCTGAGCCCCCCACTGGTGCCCCTATGTACCAGGAATGTGATAGCCAGAACTCCCCTGAGAGTGGTGAGGACTCTCCGGAATTTCCCTTGTCAGTATTGGCAGGGGAGACTCAAGAAACTGGAGAGGAGCCCACCTCCTCAGACGAAAACCTACCGTCTGTGGAGTTTTCTGATCTTGAGGTTCACAGGGAAAACTTTGCCACAGAACAGTTGAAAGACCCCGCCCTAATAAAGGCACGGGAAAACGTAGTGAAAATAGATGGCGAGTTAGTGAACCCAGATAATACTGGCACTTACCCATACTTCAGCGTAGAGAAGGACCTACTGTATCGGGTGGCAAAAAGGGCAGAAGAAACCGTTGAGCAGCTTGTGGTGCCCAAACCTTACAGGAAGTTGGTGTTGGAGTTGGCCCATGGGCACATTCTTGGAGGTCATCTGGGGACAGAGAAAACCCGAGAGAGGGTATTACAGAGATTCTATTGGCCTGGGGTGATGAAGGACATAGAAAATTATTGTTCCTCCTGCCCTGTGTGTCAGAGGTCGGCCCCGATGCCACATTTCCGTAGCCCGCTGGTCCCTCTACCCATCATTGAGGTCCCGTTTGAGAGAATCGCAATGGATTTGGTAGGTCCTATAATCAAGTCCGCTAGGGGGCACCAGTACATATTGGTTATAATGGACTATGCCACCCGTTATCCAGAAGCGATCCCTCTCAGAAATACCTCGGCCAAAACCATAGCCAAAGAGCTATCTCTTGTTTTTAGCCGGGTGGGTATTTGTAAAGAACTGCTTACGGACCAAGGTACACCCTTTATGTCCCGGGTTATGAAAGAGCTGTGTAAATTGTTCAAAGTGACGCAATTGCGTACATCTGTGTATCACCCCCAAACCGATGGGCTGGTTGAAAGATTCAACAAAACCCTAAAACAAATGTTGAAGAAAGTGGTGGATAGAGATGGAAGGGATTGGGACTGTCTACTTCCTTATTTGATGTTTGCTATTAGGGAGGTGCCCCAATCCTCTACGGGATTCTCCCCCTTTGAGTTACTGTATGGGAGACACCCAAGAGGGCTGTTGGATATTGCCAAGGAAACTTGGGAAAGTGAGAGTTCTCCCCACAGGAGTGTGATTGAGCATGTCGCCCTGATGCAAGATCGAATTGCACAGGTAATGCCCATCGTGAAGGAACATTTGGCCCAAGCGCAGTTGGCACAGCAGAGAGTGTACAACCGTGGAGCCAAGACCCGTACCTTTTCCCCGGGGGATAGGATATTGGTACTTGTCCCTACGGTTGAAAGTAAATTCCTTGCCAAATGGCAAGGCCCCTACGAGATAATGGAAAAAGTGAGCGAAGTGAATTACAAGGTCAGACAACCAGGAAGGCGAAAGCCCGAACAGATCTATCACGTTAATCTGTTGAAAGCCTGGAGGGATAGAGAGTCCCTAGTCGCAGACACTTGGTCACCAGCTCAAACTGGTTGCGTGATTCCTGAGGTTGGAATCGCAGCCACCTTGTCACAACCCCAACAACAGGAGGTTAAGGAGTTTGTACTTCGCAACAAGGAGGTATTCTCTGAGCTGCCGGGACAAACATCTGGGGTAGAGCATGACATTATTACCCCGCCCGGTGAAAGGGTGAAGTTAAAACCCTATCGGATCCCAGAGGCCCGACGGGAGGCAATACGGGAGGAAGTACAGAGAATGCTGAACTTAGGGGTGATAGAGGAGTCCCAAAGTGATTGGTCTAGTCCCATTGTGTTGGTGCCTAAACCGGATGGGAGCTGGCGATTTTGTAACGATTTTCGTCAGTTGAACAAAGTTACAAAATTTGACACCTACCCCATGCCACGTATAGATGAGTTGATCGACCGGCTGGGAACAGCCCGATACATGACGACTCTTGACCTCACAAAAGGGTATTGGCAAATCCCCCTGGCCAAGTCGGCCAAAGAGAAAACCGCATTTGTAACCCCAGACGGGGCGTTCCAATATAAAAGAATGCCGTTCGGGTTACAGAATGCGCCGGCCACATTCCAGCGGAAAATGGACCAGATGCTGAGGCCCCATCGGAAGTATGCTGCGGCTTACCTGGATGACATAATTGTCCATAGCACAGATTGGGCCTCACATCTGCCAAAAGTGCAAGCAGTCCTGGACTCTGTTCGGGAAGCAGGGTTTACGGCTAACCCCAAGAAGTGTACCATTGGGCAGGAGGAGGCCAAATATCTTGGGTACACCATTGGGAGGGGAGTAATAAAACCCCAACTCAACAAAGTCGAGGCCATCCAGAGTTGGCCACGTCCCAACAGCAAGAAGCAGGTACGAGCCTTTCTGGGAATCGCTGGGTATTATCGGCGATTCATTCCCCACTTTGCTTCTAAGGCTGTGCCCCTAACCAACCTGACGAAGGGGAAAGGGTCGGTCATGATTAAATGGACCCCCGAGGCTGAGGCAGCATTCCAATTCTTGAAACAAGCCTTATGTAGCCAGCCAGTGTTGTACTCACCCGACTTCTCTAGAGACTTTGTCGTACAAAGTGATGCGTCAGATGTGGGGTTAGGAGCAGTATTGTCCCAGGTCTGGAACGGGGAAGAGCACCCAGTCATTTACCTCAGCAGGAAGTTGAAGTCCCATGAGGTAAATTACGCCACCGTTGAAAAGGAGTGTTTAGCGGTGAAGTGGGCTCTAGATTCCCTTCGGTACTACCTGCTAGGTAGGCACTTTGACATGGTTACGGATCACGCTCCGTTAAAGTGGATGGCTCAAAACAAGGAAACAAATAGAAGAGTGAATAGGTGGTTCCTGGCCCTCCAGGAATTCAACTTCACAGTAAAGCATCGCCCTGGCGTTCAAATGGGGAATGTGGATGCTTTGTCTCGAGTACATGAATGCCTGATTGCTGGTGTTCCAACCCCGAGGTTAAAACAAGAGGGGGGGGTATGTGACAGCAGGAAGGTAAAGTCACCTGGTTGCATCCAGGGGGGTAGATATATTTCGCCCAGATTCAGGCTTTACGCTGACTTATACAGCTAGGTGGAGAGTTGTATAAGCCCAGCTGAGACTAGTGGGCTCACTGATGACTCATACCTCTAGGGAGAGGGCTGGGCGTCGTGCAAACAGGGAGTTGATGAGATCAGCTGAACCTTGTCAGCTCATGTAGGCCTCTATAAAAAACTCCCAGATTCATTAGATGTTAGCTCATGCCTGGAAGCAGACCTGTGTGGACTGTCTAGGGAGAGTGAACCCCTGTGCGGTGAGAGAAAGCCTGTGTGGCTATATTTTGCTTGGACATTTAAAACCAGGGACTAGGACAGCACTAGGCTGATCCCAGTCGTTAGTTAGGAAACCTGTAAGTTTAGTCAGAGGTCAAGTTGACCAGGATTTATTTTGTTTATGTTTTTTTTGCCTTGCTGTGTTTTTGTCACTGTAAATAGAAAATAAACCGCACCTTTTTGATTTTGAAAACCACAACCTCCGTCTGCTGGGCCTGTTTTGGGTGGGGAGCCCATCCCGGGGGTCACACATACCCGCCGCCGAGCTAGCCCCCTCACAGGACTAAAGAATTGTCTGAACGCATCGGTCAGACGGCCACCTTCCCCACCACTCCTTCTTTGACTGACCGAAGCCTCAGCAACTCGTTGTCCCAGACCAGGAGTTTGTAACCTCCCAGTCTCTGGGAACGCATTGCACAGACCTTTCTGCAAGGCCTCCCGGAGTTGTCTCATCCTCTGCTCCCTCTGCGACGGTAAGATAAGGTCCGCAACCTTAGCCTTGTACCGTGGATCAAGGAGAGTGGCCAGCCAGTAATGGTCCCTCTCCTTGATCCGAAGAATACGAGGATCCTTCCGCAGACTTTGCAGGAACAGGGAGGCCATGCAGCGTAGGTTAGCTGAGGCATTAGGTCCGGAGTCCTCTGGGTCACTAAGGATGACATGATCCGCAGCCACCTCCTCCCAGCCACGTACAAGTCCAGGGGTTTCTTGGGACTGTAAATCATCCCTAAAAGACTGCTGCTGTTGATGCTGCTGAGTGCCAGGCTCCACCTCCATGCTGACACAATCCTCCTCCTCCTCCTCCTCGTCCTCTTCCTGTGCGATGGGTGGGACAGAAGGAACACTGTCTGGGTAAAGGGGGCCTTGAGAGGCAAGGAAGTCCTCCTCTTCCTGCCTCTGTTCTGCCTCAAGTGCCCTGTCCATTATTCCACGCAGCGTATGTTCCAACAGGTGGACAAGAGGTACAGTGTCACTGATGCATGCACTGTCACTGCTCACCATCCTCGTGGCCTCCTCAAATGGTGCCAGGAAAGTGCATGCATCCCTGATCATGCCCCACTGGCGTGGTGAAAAAAACCCGAGCTCCCCTGACCCTGTCCTGGTGCCGTAGTCGCACAGGTACTCATTGATGGCCCTCTGCTGCGTGTGCAGCCGCTGCAGCATGGCCAACGTTGAGTTCCACCTGGTGGGCATGTCACATATAAGGCGGTTCTTGGGCAGGTTCAACTCCTTTTGCAGCTCAGCCAGGCGAGCACTGGCATTATAAGATCTGTGGAAATGCACACAGACTTTCCTGGCCTGCCTCAGGACATCCTGTAAGCCCGGGTACCTGCCAAAGAACCGCTGCACCACCAGGTTAAGGACATGAGCCACACAGGGCACATGGGTCAGTTGTCCCTGTCGGAGGGCGGAGAGGAGGTTGGTGCCATTGTCGCAAACCACCATTCCTGCCTTAAGCTGGCGTGGCGTCAACCACCTCTCGGCCTGCCCCTGCAGAGCAGACAGAACCTCTGCCCCAGTGTGGCTCCTGTCCCCCAAACACACCAGCGCAAGCACGGCATGGCATATTTTTGCCTGCGTACTTGCGTAGCCCCTTGAATGCCTATGGAGCACCGCTGGTTCCGAGAACAAAGCACAGGAAGAGGCCATGGAGGAAGAAGAAGAGGAGGGGGTGGAGGAGAGAGGTGTGTCACAACCAGTAGTAGCATTTTGGAGGCGTGGCGGCGGAACAACCTCCAACACTACTGCACCTTGTCCTGCATCCTTCCCAGCTGCCAAAAGAGTGACCCAATGGGCCGTGAAAGAAAGGTAACGTCCCCGTCCATGCCTGCTGGACCATGAGTCAGCGGTAATATGCACCTTACCGCTGACCGCCCTGTCCAGCGAGGCCAAGACATTGCCTTCCACATGCCGGTAGAGAGCCGGAATCGCCTTCCGTGAGAAAAAGTGGCGTTTGGGAACCTGCCACTGAGGAACCGCACATTGCACAAACTCACGGAAGGGGGCCGAGTCTACCAACTGAAAAGGCAGCAGTTGAAGCGCTAGCAATTTAGCGGTGTACTGCTAGCAGAGTGCCCGCAAGTACTTGGCTGTGACACACCTAATTCTACACCTTCTACACCTTCATTCCTCTCAGTGCAGGTTTCAGAGAGGACTGAAGGTATAGTGGGGTTGGAGATCCCAGCTGATGCGGTGCAAGGAGAGGTCCGCTTTGTTCTTTGGTGTGGGTCTTTAACCACTTAACAACCACCTGCCGACAAATAACGTCGACAAGGTGGTTGCTTAACTCTGGGAGGACGTTATATAACGTCCTCCCAGAATCGCGCTCCCGCGCGCCCCCTGGGGCGCGCACACGGGAAACTCCGTGACCGCCGGGTCCAGAGGACCCGGCGGATCACGAATCGCGGTAAATCGCCGCCGATAGCGGCCGTTTACCACGTGATCGCTCCGTCAAATGACGGAGCAATCACTTGTAAACAGACCGGCGTCATTTGATGACGCCGGTTCCTCCCTCCCCTCTCTGTAGCGATCGGTACAGTGTGAGAGGAGAGGGGAGGGAGCGGATGGCAGCAGCAGCTCTGTGGGCTGGATCTGTGACAATTGCAGTCACAGATCCAGCCATCCATCCATCCCTGCTCAGCCATCCCTGTGCAATACTCTGCAATACACCCTGCCAATACTCTGCAATACACCCTGCCAATACTCTGCAAAATACCCAGCGCAATACTCTGCAAAATACTCTGCAATACCCTGGTGCAATACTCTGCAATACCCTGGCGCAATACTCTGCAATACCCTGCGCAATACTCTGCAATACCCTGCGCAATACTCTGCAATACCCTGTGCAATACTCTGCAATACCCTGCGCAATACCCTGCGCAATACTCTGCAATACCCTGCGCAATACTCTGCAATACCCTGCGCAATACTCTGCAATACCCTGCAAAATACTCTGCAATACCCTGCGCAATACTCTGCAATACCCTGCGCAATACTCTGCAATACCCTGCGCAATACTCTGCAATACCCTGCGCAATACTCTGCAAAATACTCTGCAATACCCTGCGCAATACCCTGCAAAATACTCTGCAATACCCTGCACAATACTCTGCAATACCCTGCGCAATACTCTGCAATACCCTGCGCAATACTCTGCAATACCCTGCGCAATACTCTGCAATACCCTGTGCAATACTCTGCAATACCCTGTGCAATACTCTGCAATACCCTGCGCAATACTCTGCAATACCCTGCACAATACTCTGCAATACCCTGCACTACCCTGTGCAATACCCCGTGCAATACCCTGCCATACTCCGCAATACCCTGCCATAGTCCGCAATACTCCGCAATGCCCTGCAATGCCCGGCAATACTCTGCAATAACCACTTCCCGCCCGCCGGCCGTCATATGACGTCCTTGACTTTGTGCGGGGATATCTGAATGATGGGAGCAGCTACAGGCATCATTCAGATATTAGCTTTTTCAGCCGGCGATTCCCTACACCATAAGAACAATCATAGCGGCTGTTCCGCTGCTTGATCATTCTTACGGGAGGCGAGAGGGGATGTCCCCCCTCCCGCTGCCCTCCGGTGCTTCTACCGACTCACCGCTACGATCAAAGCCAGGATTGTTGTTTTTTTTTTGTTTTTTTTCAGGCTTCCCAGCCTAGAGGTGAGATGTGGGGTCCTATTGACCCCATATCTCACTGTAAAGAGGACCTGTCATGCCATATTCCTATTACAAGGGATGTTTACGTTCCTTGTAATAGGTATAAAAGTGATCAAAAAAATTTTTGGGGCGGAAAAACATGTCAAACTAAAATAAATAAAGTAAAATGAACAATAAAAAAAATATATTTTTTTTAAAGCGCCCCTGTCCCCGTGTGCTCGCATACAGAAGCGAACGCATACGTAAGTCCCGCCCACATATGAAAACGGTTTTCAAACCACACATGTGAGGTATCTCTGCGAACGTTAGAGCGAGAGCAATAATTTTGGCCCTAGACCTCCTCTGTAACTAAAATCATGTAACCAGTAAAAATATTTAAAGCGTCGCCTATGGGGATTTTTTTAAGTAGCGAAGTTTGGCGCCATTCTACGAGTGTGTGCAATTTTTAAGGGTGACATGTTAGGTATCTATTTACTCGGCGTAACTTCATCTTTCACATTATGCAGAAACATTGGGCTAACTTTACTGTTTTTTTTTTTTTTAAGCACAAAACATTTTGTTTCCGTAAAAAACGCGTTAAAAAAATTGCTGCGCAAATATCGTGCGAGATAAAAAGTTGCAACAACCACCATTATATTCTCTAAGGTCTTTGCTAAAAAAACATATATAATGTTTTGGGGTTCTATGTAATTTTCTAGCAAATAAATGATGATTTTTACATGTAGGAGAGAAATGTCAGAATTGGCCTGGGTGCTCCAGAACGCCTGAAGGTGCTCCCTGCATGTTGGGCCTCTCTATGTGGCCACGCTGTGTAAAAGTCTCACACATGTGGTATCGCCATACTCGAGAGGAATAGCAGAATGTGTTTTGGGGTGTAATTTGTGGTATGCATATGCTGTGTGTGAGAAATAACCTGCTAATATGACAATTTTGTGAAAAAAAAAAAAAAGAGAAAAAAAAATCTTGATTTTGCAAAGAATTGTGGGAAAAAATGACAACTTCAAAAAACTCACAATGCCTCTTTCTAAATACCTTGGAATGTCTTCTTTCCAAAAAGGGGTCATTTGGGGGGTATTTGTACTTTTCTGGCATGTTAGTGTCTCAAGAAATGAGATCGGCCGTCAGTACTTCAGGTGTGATCAATTTTCAGATATTGGCACCATAGCTTGTGGACTCTATAACTTTCACAAAGACCAAATAATATCCACCAATTTGTACTTATTTTTACCAAAGATATGTAGCAGTATAAATTTTGGCCAAAATTTATGAAGAAAAAATAGTAATTTGCAAAATTTTATAACAGAAACGAAAAAAAAATCATTTGTTTACAAAATTTTCAGTCTTTTTTCTCTTATAGCGCAAAAAATAAAAAAACCAACGGTGATTAAATACCACCAAAAGAAAGCTCTATTTGTGTGAAAAAAAGGACAAAAAATTCATATGGGTACAGTGTTGTATGACTGAGTAATTGTCATTCAAAATGTGAGAGCACCGAAAGCTGAAAATTGGTCTGGTTATTAAGGGGGTTTAAGTGCCCAGTGGTCAAGTGGTTAAGGTAGGCTTGCCAACGAGCTGCATGGCAGGTCAACATATGTCTGGTCAAGCATGTGGTGCCCAAGCGGCTGATGTTTTGGCCACGCGATATACGCTTGAGACATATGTTGCAAACAGCAGCTGTGCGATCTGATGCACTCGACTCAAAAAAGGCCCACCCCAAATAACTTTTTGCATAACGGGCAGAGGCAGCGCCCTGCACAGGCGGAGCTCTGCGGTGTGATTCAGTCGGTGTGCTGCCCTTACGCTGGCCCCCGGAGGGCATCCTGCCTCGTTGGAGATGTGCCTCCTCCTCATCCTCCTCCTCTCTCCTATTAGGCACCCACGTGGAGTCAGTGACCTCATCATCCCCTCCCTCCTCATCACTGGAGCCAATCTGGCAGTATGCTGCAGCTGCTGGAACATGACTGCCAGATAGATGTCCTTCTTGAGCATCCCCTCTCTCTGCTCTCACGCTACTGCCTTCCTCTAGCTGGGTATCATCATCAGACCCTCCGAAACGCTGGGCATCCTCCTGGAGCATGTACCCAACACTGCGCTCAAACAGTTCGGGGGACTCCGCAGGAGGACATGGTGGGTCTAGGGAAGGAGTGACTGATGATGACATTGATACCAGGGAAGAGGATGCTTTGGCAGCTGCTTTGCCAGTACCCTGAGCCTGGGTGAAAGAGGATGAGGAGGATGAGGAGGGCTTGGTCATCCACTCTACCAAGTCTTCGGCATGATGCGGCTCAACACGTCTAGCTGCCGAAAAGAAGGACAAACGTGTCCCATGGCCACTTGCTGATGGTGATGCACCGCGTCCACGACCAGCACTGTTGTCTCTAGACACAGAGCCTGCTTCTCTTTTATTGGCTCCTGACTGTCTGCCTCTCCTTGTTTGCCTTCCAGACATTCTAATGGCCTGCAGGGAGATGGGAAAACCAGCAATGAGGGGTAGCTTCAGGTGTATATTTTGCAGGAAGCACACAACGCCCGCTGTAAGTGCTGCAGATGACTGCCTGTGTTACACAACAGGAAAAAACAGCAATAAGGGCTAGCTTCAGGTGTTTATTTTGCAGGAAGCACACTACGCCCGCTGTAAGTGCTGCAAATGCCTGTTAGTCTAACACAAAAGAAAAAAAGCTTGAGCAATAAGGGCTAGCTTCAGGTGTATATTTAGCAGGAAGCACACTACGCCCGCTGTAAGTGCTGCAAATGCCTGTTAGTGTAACACACCATGAAAACACAGCAATAAGGGCTAGCTTCAGGTGTATATTTAGCAGGAGGCACACTACGCCCGCTGTAAGTGCTGCAAATGCCTGTTAGTGTAACACACCAGGAAAACACAGCAATACGGGCTAGCTTCAGGTGTATAATGTGCAAGAGGCACACTACGCCGGCTGTAAGTGCTGCAAATGCCTGTTAGTGTAACACACCAGGAAAACACAGCAATAAGGGCTAGCTTTAGGTGTATACTGTGCAGGAGGCTTAGCAACAATGACACTGACACTGTCCCCTGCCTATCCTTCTCTCTCCCTGCACACAAGGTTTAGCAAAGAATATGACACTGACACTCTCCCTGCCTATCCTTCTCTCTCCCTGCACACAAGGTTTAGCAAAGAATATGACACTGACACTCTCCCTGCCTATCCTTCTCTCTCCCTGCACACAAGGTTTAGCAAAGAATATGACACTGACACTCTCCCTGCCTATCCTTCTCTCTCCCTGCACACAAGGTTTAGCAAAGAATATCACTGACACTCTCCCTGCCTATCCTTCTCTCTCCCTACACACAAGGTTTAGCAAAGAATAGCACAATGACACTGGCCCTGCCTATCCTTCTCTTTCCCTGCGCCGGAACACACTACACAAGGCCGCCGCGCTGGCGGCCTTTTATAGTGTGGGGCGTGTGCTAAACCCCCTGAGCTATAATTGGCCACAGGCAACCTGCCTGTGGCCAATTATGGCTCTCTTAGCTGCCGGTGCTGTGATTGGCCAAGCATGCGGGGTCACAGTGCATGCTTGGCCAATCACAGCGCCGGGATTGCACTGCGATAGCAAAGAATAGCACAATGACACTGTCCCTGCCTATCCTTCTCTTTCCCTGCGCCGGAACACACTACACAAGGCCGCCGCGCTGGCGGCCTTTTATAGTGTGGGGCGTGTGCTAAACCCCCTGAGCTATAATTGGCCACAGGCAACCTGCCTGTGGCCAATTATGGCTCTCTTAGCTGCCGGCGCTGTGATTGGCCAAGCATGCGGGGTCACAGTGCATGCTTGGCCAATCACAGTGCCGGGATTGCACTGCGATGGCGCAGTGTATTGTGGGCCGTTCGCGTCACTCGAGTTTGGCGCGAACGGCCCAAATCGTTCGATCTTCGTCGAACGATCGAACAGCCGATGTTCAAGTCAAACGTATGTTCGACTCGAACACCGAGCTCATCCCTAGTAGCCACCATATCTAGGAACTAGAAAGCTGAAAAATCTTCTTTGCTTTTCAGTTTGGAAATGTTTGTACTTTTAAAAACCTCTATTTTGCATTTTGGATTGTATCTCTTGAATCAATTTTCTATCACCTCCTGAATTTTCCTGCTCTCCTCAATAGACATGTCATAGAACAGTCCTCCTCAATTTGTTTACTTGAGAGCAACCCCTAAAATAATTTTCAGGTCTCAGAGAACACTGAGGCTGGGTTCACACTATTGCGAATTGGATGAAGTTTTCTCCGCATCCAATTCGAATAGTAGGAGATTGTGACCTGCTCTCTATGGAGCCGGTTCACACATCTCCGCAGCGGCTCCAGTGTGAATTGCACAGGAGCACTGTGCGTCTTTTTTGGTCCATTTCAGGTCCGAATTCAGACCAAAATTTGGGCTGAAATCGGACCTGAAACGATGAATGGAGAAGCACCAGACTCCTGCTGTGAGCCCCTGCGTTCTCCAGTGTGAACCCAGACTTACTAAAAAAAAAATTCACTGAGGGTCAATCCCTACATTGGTGGTCAGTAGGAAGAATGCTTCTTACATTTGCGGTCACTGGGAATGAAGCTAAAAAGATCATCGGTGTCATGCTGATTGTTTTGCCAAGCAGTGTCAGCCCTGGAATTATGTAGGCATCATTACATTTTTGTTAAAGGGACACTAAAGGTACACGTTTTTTCACCTTAATGCATCCTATGCATTAAGGTGAAAAAACATCCGACAATACCGGCCCCCCCAGCCCCCCTGTTTTACTTACCTGAGCCCGTTCACCTGTTGCGCTCGCCCCCGACGTCCTCTTCGCTGCTCAGCCTGGTCGTTGATTGGCTAGAGTGGATGGATTGAAAGCAGCGCAGCCATTGGCTCGCGCTGCTGTCAATCACATCTAATGACGCGGCGCGCCCGGGGCGGGGCCGAGTGATACAGTGAGCAGCTATGACCGCCGGCTGTATCACAGGAGCGCGCCCGCAAGAACTCGCATGAAGGTGAGAAGTTCTTGCAGGGGGGAGCCGAGACAGCCACCAAGGGACCCCAGATGACCAGGTTCGGGGCCACTCAAAAACGAGCTGCACAGTGGAGGTAAGTATAACATGTTTGTTATTTTTTATTTATTTTTAAATTCTCTTTACAACCCCTTTAAGTCAGAGCTCAAAGGACCCCTAGCAACCTTTGGAGGAATCCTATCGCTCCACAGAATCCTGGTTAGGAATGGCTATTATAGAAAATTACTATTAACACCAGTGATAAGCTAGCAATATTTTTTTAAAACAAAGTGCATGCAATTATCTTTGGGGAATTACTTTTATATACAAAATACATAAAACAAATACATAAAATAAGCTGGTTGAATGCAATCACAAATCCAAATGATATATGGGGGTTACTGTATGTATCTAAACCAGGGGTCTCAAAGTGGTGGCCCTCCAGCTGTTGTGAAACTACAAGTCCCACCATTCCTCTGCCTGTGGGAGTCATGCTTGTAACCGTCAGCCTTGCAATGCCTCATGGGACTTGTAGTTTCGCAACAGCTGGAGGGCCACTAGTTTGAGACCCTTGATCTAAAGGATGTTAACAATAAAATTTCTTGCTGCTCTTAACACTTTAGAGGCCTTGGTTTTTTTTTTTTTTTTTTGGTAACTTGAAAGTCAATCAACTGTTGTAAGATTTTTTTTTATATTTTCTACAGATTCTTCTATACATATGCAAACGTTAAAAATTATTATCAATATATTAGAAAAAAATGCACTTAAATACCACGTAAGCTTTTGTGAATTGACACCAAAATATGATAATCAAGGACATCTCTTTACAACCAGTATATAGCTATAATCAATTACAGTGAAAGAGATTCTGCATTTATTAAGTGTATATTGTTTACTGAGACTTTTGTTAGGTGTATTCAAACAGACGGGAGGCAACATATACAACAGATCCTCTAGTTTACTTCTTGCACTTATCGCTTATATATGAGGCTAGGGTGCCAGTTTCCCATTTTATGGAATTAATACTGTAGCAGGGTGTTCAATTTAGGGGAAGTGTCTGAGTGGTAACCAGACACAGACACATTAAATTGATAGGATTCATGGACCATTTTCTGTTCTCAGGGGTTAAAGCTGGTGATGTGTTCCCTGTGGCCGATGGGTGGCGCTGCCATTCTGGGCCAGGGTTGAACCGCGAGCGCAGTGCTGTGCCTTTTATGTCCCCTCTCGGCAGCTGTACAGTAGGGCGGGAACCTGCTGTGCATGCCGGGAGAGGATATAAAAGGGGCGGACATCTTCTGAGAGGGGTCTTCGTCCATCCACGCCCAGGCACCTTCAGCCTGGGTGTGTGGGAGTGGGATTCGTCATCTCCGGGTGCCCTAGGCCCGGAGGCCTTGTTCCGGTTCCACCTCAGGCACCTTTAGCCTGGGGTGAGGTACTACCTCACCGCTCCTGTTCGCCTGGGCATGGAGGCCCAGGAGTTGCAGTAACGGCCTGGAGCCCAGCAGCCTTCGGCTGGGGTCCGCAAGGGATCGAGGAGTCCAGGGTGCCGCCTTGCGAGGGGACCCGCACCCTAAGAGAAGGGAGGACCTGTTCCGAAGGACCGATGCTGTGGACACGGTGAAGGAAGGGGTCTGTTGACTCTCTGGGGGGATGTCTTCTCCCTAAAAGGGGCTGTGTCCTAGGAAGGAAATCAATATTCACCAGGTCAGTGGCAGTGACCATATTCACCAGGTCAGTGGCAGTGACCATATTCACCAGGTCAGTGGCAGTGACCATATTCACCAGGTCAGTGGCAGTGACCATATTCACCCGGTCAGTGGCAGTGACCCTGTTCGCCAGGTCAGTGGCAGTGACCCTGTTCGCCAGGTCAGTGGCAGTGACCCTGTTTGCCAGGTCTGTGGCAGAGATCGACCTCATGGTCTGTGGCAGAGACCATGCGCCAAAACTGTTTGAGAATCTGAACAGTTCTAGAGTTTGAGCTACGTTTGTGCCTGGACCTCCTCCACACCTTAAAGCTGTCCTGTGTCTTTACTCCAACCTTTCGTCTATCCAAGAGAATATGTGTTGTGCAAGTGAAAAATAAAGATTGAGTTGGACTTTCAGCTGGTGTGGACATTTACGTTCCTGGGGAAATCAAGGACTTGCATCTACACACTGTAGAGGTGAGAATCATTCTCAGGAGGACTTTATGCCCCGGCTGCAGACAAGGCCCAAAAACAACACCGCCTAACTTCTTAACACAGGAGGGTATGGGCTTGTGGTGCGGTGTGCCCCTTTCTCCTAAGAGGAGCCGAAACAGACAAGGAGAAGGGGGTGTGTGCGCTACAATACTTTCCCGCAATTTGCTTTGTTTATGTCAGTCGCACATTCATTAAAATGAAAACCTGTGCCTAGATCTCATCAGTTAAATCCTTGTATTAGTTTACCTTAGCAACCTGATTGACTGAATCCACTTTGTCAAATGAGGGCTACAGCTAATGAAGCTAATCTACTCCCTGTTGTATTTATTACAGTAAAGCTGAAATCATATAATGCTAATACAGGAAAAAGCAATAAACTGAAAATGCTATGTGTCATTAATCCTTCTTTATAGAAAATGCTAAATATATTTACCATGACTGTGGAGTAATGGCCGTGTACGATGGCTTGGATTTTCTATTGTTTGGTTAAACGGAATACTTTATCATAGATATACTGTATGATATGATATACTAGCTCCAGACTTCTTACTTTCAAGCTCCTTGCCGGTGTGAAATCACATTTCATAGCATGTTGACATTTGCTCTGGAGATTAGTAAATTAGCTCTATAGATTACCCAGATGGAGAGTAGAGAGTGACTGCTGGCTGAGCAGGCAGTCAATAAACAAATGTGAAGCCTCCACTATTTGACTGAGCCCTTCTTTCTTTCTCTCACACATAAGGTTATCAGTCATGTGGAGGGAAAATCAGTAAGGTGCTCCCTGTAGATTTATGGATTCTGTGGCTAGTCCAAGAAAAATAATATAAAAAAAAAAAAGACAAGAGAGCAGAATAGAAATTACTTTTTTAGATGATAAATCATCTGACCACACGGTACCTTTATAAATGAAAATTCCAGTGATAACATCTTAAAGTTGAACCCGGGGAATAGCCCACCTCCTCCCACCTAACAGCTGAGTTAGGTTAAAAT
This sequence comes from Rana muscosa, assembly GCA_029206835.1. NCBI lineage: Eukaryota > Metazoa > Chordata > Amphibia > Anura > Ranidae > Rana > Rana muscosa. The sequence continues at coordinate 102,511,532 of CM055122.1, read as the reverse complement.
AACATCTAATCTTAAGCCCTGTACACACGATCGGTTTGACTGATGAAATCCGTCCAATGGATGGTCTTCATCAGACCAACCGATCGTGTATGGGACCCATCGGTCTTTTTTCCATCGGTTTTAAAAAATAGAACATGTTTTAAATTTTTCCGATGGATAAAAAACCGATCGAAAACTCAGATCGTCTATGGGCAAGTCCATCGGATCAAAAACCCACGCATGCTCAGAATCAAGTCAACGCATGCTCAGAAGCATTAAACTTAATTTTTCTCGGCTCATCGGAGTGTTTTACGTCACCCGCGTTTGGAACGGTCGGTTTTTTGACTGATGGTGTGTGGGCAAGACTGATGAAAAACAGTTTCATCGGATTTCCGATGGACAAATCCATCGGACGAAAATCCATAGGTTATCCGATCGTGTGTACAGGGCTTAAAAGTCCAAAATACACAATTAAATCCATGCACACATGATGCACCTGGTCACAGGTCTTCTATAGTTTTCTCTGCAAAGAAGGGTCCTTCTTTCATATGTCTATACCAGGGGTAGGCAACCCCCGGCACTGGTGCCGCAAGCGGCACTCAAAGCCTCTTTTGCTGGCACTCAACTCCCTCCCCTTCAGCAGAGCAGCGCAGGGAAGTGTCAGCGAGACACTAATGCATTCCAATTTCAGAATTCCTCACACTGCACCTGCACTGTAGGAGAGGCACTGTGCCCCCACATATTGTAAAAGATGGGAAACATTGTTTGGTTCTCTAACTTTGCTGTAGCTTTGATCGTCAGCTTTTATGATGGGAAGAGATTGGGTGCAGTTCTGCTGGGGGGTCCCTGTTTTCAGGAGGAGGAGGAGGACTGTCTTGGCCACTGCTAAAGCCAATCACAGTCCTGCTAGCCCCGTCCACCATCTGGAGGAAGATGACTCGCTTGGTTGCCACTACCAATCTCAGAAAGAAGGGATTTCACTGTGATTGAGAAAACCACAGGTGACAGTTTGTGGAATTACTGTTGAGCTTCTGGGAACTTTGTTGAAATTATTCCTGAACCTTTGCGTCACTTACTACTGATCCCCTCTGCACTCTGTGTCCCTTTAAGCCACAGCCAGTACTGAGCGCAATGAAAATCACACCCAGCCACTTTTTCTCAGCTGCGGGGCCCAACTTATGTTCCTGCACACAGACCCACTGCTTTCAGAAAATGCCCCTGACCTGAGCTCATCATTGCGCATCCATTCCAGATGCTTGTATGTGACATCACATACATCACATATAAGCACGTGGGCTGGATGCGAGAGGTGGATCAGCAGGGTGAGTGTGCCAAGACAGGTAGATGTGTCTCATCTCTGCTTCCTTTCACCACTCTACATATCACACATATCATAGATGAGAAGAGGGTACAGCGGTGGAGCAGATGAGAAGGAGGGTACAGCGGTGGGGCAGATGTACAGAGAGGTACAGTGGTGGAAGAGATGAGAAGGGGGTTCAGCTGTGGAAGAGATGAAAAGGGGGGTTAGCAGTGGGACAGAAGAGCAGGGGGGTACAGTGTTGAGACAGGTGAGCAGGGGGGTTCAGTGTTGGGCCAGATGAGCAGGGGGGTTAAGTGTTGGGCCAGATGAGCAGGGGGGTTCAGGGTTGGGCCAGATGAGCAGGGGGGTTCAGGGTTGGGCCAGATGAGCAGGGGGTAGAGCAGTGGGGCAAATGTAAAAATGGGTGTATTGGTGGGGCAGAAGAGCAGGGGGTTACAGTGGTGGGACAGGAGAGCAGGGGGAAAAGAGGTGGGGCAGAAGAGCAGGGGGTACAGAGGTGAGACGGATGTGCAGGAGGTACATTGGTGGGGCAGATGAGAAAGCAGGTTACAGTGGTGCGGCAGATGGGTTCAGTGTTAGGACAGATGAGAAGATGATTCAGTATTGAGACAGAAGAGCAAGAGGGTACGGCAGTGGAACAGATGTGCAGGGAGGTACAGTGGTGGGGAAGATGAGCAAGGGGTACAGTTGTGGGGCAGATGTGCAGGAGGTACAGTGATGGGAGGGATGAGAAGGGGGTTCAGCAGTGGGACCGAAAAGCAGGAGGGTACAGTGATGGGGCAGATGAGCAAGGGGTTACAGTGGTGAGACAGATGAGCAGGGTGGTACAGTGGTGGGGCAGATGTACAAGGGGTTACAGTGGTGGGGCAGATGAGCAGGGGGTTATAGTGGTGAAGCAGATGAGCAGGGGGGTACAGTGGTGGGGCAGATGTGCAGGGTAGTACAGTGGTGGGGCAGATGTGCAGGGGGATACAGTGGTGGGGCAGATGTGCAGGGTAGTATAGTGGTGGGGCAGATGTGCAGGGGGGTTACAGTAGTGGGGCAGATGTACAGTGGTGGGGCAGATGAGCAGGGGGGTACAGTGATTAAACAGATTTTCAGGGGGGACAGTGATCTGAGGTGCGAAGGTGCATGAATTGAGGCTGATCTGAGGCATGGAGTTGCAGGAATTGGGGCTGTTCTGAGGCGTGAGAGTGCAGGATGTTAATTTCTCACTACAGTACTAAAGTAGTTTACAGCATTTACTTTATAAAAAATCCTTTTCATGATTGGGAGTGTGAAGTTTAATTTTTTTTGTTATAAAATCGTCACGCTCAATTTCTTTGATAACTTTTTTCGTCACACTGTGCTCAAAAGGTTGCCTACCCCTGGTCTATACACTAGCATGGGTGATGTAGGTAGACACTTCCTGCTGACTGACCAGCATTGGGGTTCTCTCAGGATCCAGAAGACTGCAGTGACAAGGTAATATCATGAAGTGATGACCGAGGGTTGTGGGCACAAACTGCACCAATAAATTCACTGGTTGTCTCTAGCACAAGTGATGTTGGCAAGTGGGCAAAAGCAGTGGAATTAGGTGAGCATAAACAAAACCATGACAAGGTATTTATTAATACCTGCTGGCTAAGATGGGGGGATGGGGTATAAGATAAGGAGTAAGGCTTGATTCACCTATGCAGTTTGCTTTTGATCTGTTTCTGCAGTGCTTTTTGCGGAACATTTAGCGTTTTTGCACATGCATTTTGGACTAATTTTTTGCACCTTTTTTTATGCATTTTGCATTTTTTTATGCTTTTTTATAAATTTTTTGGCTACTTTGTTGTTGGGTGGATTAAAAAACACAAAACACAAATTGCGGAAAAACCGTGGCAAAAACCCACTACATGCTTTTTTTCAGCTTCTCCGTTGAAGTCTATTGAACCAAAAACACACCGTTATTCTTTTAAAGAAGTCCCTGGGCCTTTCTAAAAATGCGGCGGCTGAAAAAAGCATAGATGTGAATGTGTCCCATAAGAAACCATGTTAAACGGACTGTAGTGCGTTTCTGCAAAAAGCAATAAAAAAAATTCTCAACTATAAAGTTTTATGCATAATACTGCAACAAGAGGTTCAAATGATCTTGCTGTGTTGTCTATCATTTCAAATACATGACAAATCCAAGAGGAGTGAGACACCATTTTAATAGTTTTAGCTAAACGTGCAGTAACGCACTGAAACATACAGCGTTGAACATGCAGTAATGCACTGAAATATACTGCGTTAAATGTGCACGAATGCACTGAAATATACTGCTTTAAACATGCAGTAATGCACTGAAATATACTGCGTTAAATGTGCAGTAATGCACTGAAATATACAGCGTTATAAATGAAGTACCGCACTGAAATATATACTGCATTAAACGTGCACTAACGCACTGAAATATACTGTGACGTGCAGTAACACACTGATATATACAGCATTATAAATGAAGTAACGCACTGAAATATACTGCGTTAAAGATGCACTAACGCACTGAAATATACAGCGTTAAACGTGCAGTAATGCACTGAAACATACTGCGTTAAACGTGCAGTAATGGGGGCGTGTCCAAGATGGCGACGGGAGCGGACGTGTGTTAACTCCGCTTCGCCGACCGGATCTTTAATCCACCATCCCTGTGGTGCTGGGAGCCCATTCGCCGCCACATCTGCCTGCTTTTTGCCCCAGGAAGCCCCTGCTCATGCCCGGCTATCGTAGAGGGGGAGCAGCGCGCCGGCAGAGCCAGAAAAAGAACGGCACCGCACGCCATACTAAGGGGAAGGCCGCGGCAGTCTCCCCCACCATGTCGGCTCAGGAGGAGGAGGTGAGTCACGAGGCTGCAGCTCCTCGAGCCTCCCCAGAGCACAAGGCACTCCTGGAAGCTATAAATGGCTGAAAAACGGCCCTGACTGAGAAAATAGACAATATACATATTGAACTGGGCCTGATCAGGAGAGACATTAATGCTTTTAAGGGCAGGGTGACAGAGGTGGAACAGCGTGTGTCTGCGGCGGAGGATGTGCAGAGGGAATACACGGCTGACCTCCATACCCTGAAAATCAGAGTCAAGCACCTGGAATTCCGCGCTGAAGATTCAGAGAATCGTAACAGGCGCAATAATTTATGCATTATAGGACTGCCTGGGGGTCTGAGGGGCATGACACCACCTACGTTTACGGAGCAGCTGCTGCGCACTCTCCTGCCTCGTGCCTCCTTCTCCCCCCATTTTGTGGTGGAGAGAGCCCACAGGATACCCACAGCCAGGGGCCCACCGGGGAACCCCCCACGTACATTTATCTTTAAACTCCTGAACTACAGGGATCGGACCTTATCCTGAGAGAAAAAAAGGAAAAAAGAGCTGTGCAAACCTGTATACAGTGAATATACAATCTAACAATAATCTGGAAATATTGTACAATAACTATAACTTAATATAGTGATAATAAAAAAAATAAAAAAAATAAAAAAATATGCTAGAGGAGGAGGTTCGCCTAACCCCAGCATCATCAACCAATGAGGGAACACTCATAGAGGCTGATTGCTCCCTGACCAACCATTCCAGCAGCTTACCCCCCCCCCCCCGTTCACCCTCCTCAAAGATCCTCTGGGACTGTTGGAGCAACTTCTTTTTAGTAAGTGAGGTGCGAAGCAACATAACCTCTCTGGTGCTCTCCTGAAGTTTAATGTGGAGCCCCAGGTCATCCGACTGGGCATATTGGCGCTCCAGGGAGGTGGCCCTATTCTCCGCCTCAACTAAATCGGCCCTCAACTGTCTGCGAGCATCACCAATAAGCGTTTGATAATGACCCCTGGAGGAGGCCTTAAAGGCATCCCACACTACCGCCGGCGGGGCCGACCCCGGGTTAAGTTCCCAGTAAGTATCCATGTGCAGGCGAAACCCGGAATCTACCCCAGGGTCAGAGATCCATAATCTTGACAATCTCCACAATTTATCCGTAGGGGACCCTTCCAAAGACAACTTAAGGAGGAGTGGGGCATGATCGGATATGCCCCTTGGTAGAATGGAGATCTGCTGGACCCTAGGTAATAGAGGTCTCCCCGCATACATCAGATCTATGCGTGAGAGAGTTCTATGTGTGGCCGAGTGGCAAGTAAAGGACCTGTCAGAAGGGTGATGCCACCTCCACAGGTCTGTCAGTCCATAGGTCTCTGCCCAGACCGAGAGATCCGAAGTGGATCCTCCCGCTGAGCCGAGACGATCCAGCCCAGGATTAGGTAGCATATTAAAGTCCCCCACAAGTATCAAATTGCCTGTACCATAATTGGCAAGCAGAGGGCTCAGCTTGTGGAGTACCCTGATTGACGCGGGGGGGGGGCAAATAGACACCCACCAGCACCAACTCAAGACTCTCCACCATTGCAGGTAATATTATGAACCATCCATCCGGGTAAACCACCTGTCCCAAGAGCCGAAACGGCAGGGATTTGCGCACCAGTATACTAACCCCCCTCGCAAAATTGGAATATGTTGGAATATGTGGAGTGGTAATGATGACCAACCCAGGGTTTCTTTAGACTAAGGATCTTCCTCCCCATGAGATGGGTTTCCTGGAGGACACAGATATGAGGATTATAGGTCTTCAGGAACTGGAACACCAGTGATCGTTTCACAGGGGAGTTAAGGCCCCTGGTGTTGCCATTCAGCCTGCAAGTACAGCAATACTGGAGAGCATTAAGGGGACGAGCCCGACCCGGATGGAGCGGAAGCCAACAACCGCTCAACACAGAGAGAGTAGCCCCCAAAGGGCGGTAAAATTGCAGGCCTAATTGACTGTGTCAGATATACAAACTCATAGTAAACCGTAAAACAGTAACAAAAACAAAAAGAAAAATAACTACAAAACAACCCCCCCCCCTCCTCCCTGCCAGCCCCCCAGGAACAGTGGGTGGCATTCCTTCCCAAGAACAGCACGGCAGGCCGCCGTGCATTGGAGGTAACGTGTGCAAGAGGCTTACTAAACATAAGTCTACAAACCCATAACTGCTAGGGTCGTCCGGATGATAAATATAGTGTCGGTCACCCAGCAAGCTGGGGGTACAAAAACTTGGTGTAGTTACAGTCCTTCCTCAAGAGCACATGAGCCCCTGGCCTTGGCATTTTTTCCCAAAAAGCGATAAACAAGATAAGAGCAACTTTGTCAGGGCATAAGGGGTACAAATGAACATATCATCAGGGCCCACCATCAGTAGGCATTGCTGCATTTTGCGACCCTCTGCCTCTCATGGCAGGATAACAGGCAGGAAAAATAATAAAGATAAAATGAAAGAAAAAATGTCAATGTCCCAGAGTCAATAGGGAAAAGCATAGTCAATCAGCAAATAGAAGGGAAAAATTGCCAGAGGGCCACATATAGACGTGCAGTATAGAGGACTTAAAGGCAACAAGGAAGTGCATAGTAAATACTTGCTTTATTCTGCACGGATCGTATCAAGCCAGGAAGACGCCTCCTCAGGTGATGTGAAGAATCTCACTCGTTCTCCATCTTGGACCCGGAATATGCTGCGTTAAACCTGCAGTAACAGATTGAAATATACTGTTTTAAACGTTCAGTAATGCACCGAAATATACAGCGTTAAACGTGCACTAATAAACTGAAATATACTGCATTAATGTGCAGTAATGCACTGAAATATACTGCAGGAAACCTGCCCTGACAAAAAAAACAGACACTAAAGTAAAAATTTTTGGTCAAACTACACTCACACTGCACTTTTACTAGACTCACTAAAGTGACACTAAAGTAAAAATGAATGGTCAAACTACACTTACACTGCACTATCACTAGATTCACATTAAACTGAAATTTTATACTGACAATAGAATCACAATGGCACACTATATTGTAGCACACCAACTCACTAGGAGCACTGAACAGAGCCATGTTCTATCTCTCTCCACACCAATATCACACTGCAAATGGCCACAATGGAAAGAATATTTTTATAGTGTAGGTGGAACTAAGAGCAATGAGCCGTGATTGGATAGGGTCATCATCACAGTGTCCAATCATGGCTCTGCCAATGCTATGTGCCCTGATAGGGCAAAGATTTTATTGCTTCAGCTAATCAGGGCTTTCAATGCACTGTGCGGCAATGCAGTGTATTGGGGTCGTTTGGCAGGCCGAACATACTGTTGAGCGGCAAGATAATTCAGGATTTCGTCGAACAGGTGAACAGTAGACATGTGCGATTCGTTTCGTATTTCCGAAAATTCATACATTCGGAAGCATCCAAAAAACGAATTTCGAGTCTTACGAATTTTATACGAAATACGAAATTTCGTTGACGAATTTCATTTCGGGAGTGGGAGACTGCTCAGACTGGTACTGGTAGTAGATGGGAGATTCAGAATTGGACAAAATAAGAATGTTTGTTAATATTGTTTTATTATTGTCATAATAATTACGATTATTCGTTATGATGAAGTTAAAAACCCAGGAAGTCAGCACAGCACAGGGATGATGGGAGCCCCTCATAATGAGCACAGCACAGGGATGGTGAGAGCCCCATATAATAAGCACAGCAGGGGTACAGCCCCAGGAGGAAGTCAGCACAGCACAGGAATGGTGGGAGCCCCTCATAACGAATGTTCATAATTGTTACGAAAAGTTAACGAACCTAACGAACTTTCGTATTTCGCACAAATCCAAATTGAATTTCGGACACGAATTACGAAATACGAATTAACGGGCTACTACAAGCCCAGGAAGTCAGCACAGCACATGGATAATGGGAGCCCCTCATAATGAGCATAATGAGTCGACGACTGCCATATTGAGAAAGCTATTTTTTGCTTTTTAAATTCATCATAATGAATGTTCATAATTGTTACGAAAAGTTAACGAATCTAACGGAATTTCTTATTTTGTACGAAACTAATCCAAATTGAATTTCGGACACTAATTACGAAATACGAATTTTCGTCTAATACGAAACGGAACGAAACAAAACTAATTAATTGACAATTTACAGGCCAAACTCATGCTCGGGCCGAACCGTTCGCCCAACTCTACTCACAAGGCCAAAATACAGATTGATACCTCCTTATAATCTTCCAAGCACTGCCCTCCAGTGATCCCAGACAGATCTTTGGCAGACATCTCCCCTCAGTCAGCATCTTCCAAGAACCTGGGCCTCAACATTCCTCCCTTAGGTCACCCACCTGAGGCCTCCTCATGGCAGCCTGTGATTCAGAGAGCAGCATGCCCCCCTCAGGCTGGATTCCTCCACCCTGTGACAAAATCCAGAGCTCTATGTGTTCCCTGAAAAAATACTCCCAGCATGCCATCAGAGCTTGCCTCTCTGGGATAGGCTGGCGATGTATCAATAATCATGCTGCCATACATAGCTTCACAGCTAGCATCCAGAAACTTTTCAAGTTGCCTGGATACAGAGGGAGCTATCCAGCAGACTGGCAGCAGAAGAGCACACAGATCAGGTCTAACTAAACAATCCCAGCTCATACAGTGGATACAGTGAGCCAGATGATGCTTTTACTTACACACAAATTTACAGCCAAACTGCCTACAATGTGGCAACTAAATTTAGCTATCAAAAACACACTCTAACATTTATCTAACTATCCTAGCACCTATCTAAGATAGTGCTAAATATATATATCTATATCTATATATATGTAGCGGGGTCTCCTTTAGGGCCCCGGGACTACGTTACCCAGAACCCCGTTCGGCACTCAGAGTGCAGTTAGCCACCGCAGAGATTCATGGGAGGGGTTATTTAAGGAGGAGGCGAGGCGGAGCTCGGCCTCTTTGGACACCGCGCTGCAAGCAAGAGTTTCTTCCTGTGCGGATCTGCTGCAGTGCAAGGCCTGAAGCCTGGGCCTTGCGCAACTTCCAAAGAGCCTTCCACCCCACTGCGGAGCCTGGGTGGCACCGGACTTGTCGAGTGAGGACATCAGTTAGATCGGGGACCCGATCGTTGCGGACGCTGTGTGCGGAGACACAGCAGGTGGAAGCCCCGGACTGAGATTGCGTCCGGAGTGGTGAGCGAGCACTTGCTCAAACCAATAGACTGTACCATGTTTAGGCCTATAGACTGCCTTGGCCCACCTATCGTTGTTTGTTGTTCCATTAGGAGACCCGTAGCAGAACAGAGTTGAAGGGTCTCCAGTTTAGTGTTCCTTGAGACTGCTTACTTGTGGATTACAAATATTATCTCATCAAGTGCACCACCGAAAGTTTGCATGCGAAGAAATCATAGAGTAAAAGACTAAGATATATTCTATGTCAGGCCTGACTGGGGGGAGATAGAATATTGTTTAGTGCGCCACAGGGCGCGCACACCATAATAGCTGCACGCGGTGTGTTACCGCGCTGGGCCATTACTGTGTGCCATATCTATTGCTACAGGGCTCTGTAAGCAAGTTGCATGTGTTCTGTTCTGCCTATGCTTTTGATATAAAAGTAAAGCCGTTGCATTTAATCTCTTGCCTCAGTGTGTTGTCTTACTGTAAAAGAGATTGCCCCTTACAATATTACTGAATGTGATAAGTTTAACCCTAGACTAACTGTGCCAGAGTGGGTCGAGTCAGATTGCCGGGGGTTGGTGGTGCTGTATGCAGGGCCTGAAATCAAACCAGCGGCTCTCTTAACTGGGGGTAGCGCTACACGTGGGGGCTCTCGAGTCCGGGATCCTGTTGCAGCAAGTAACGCGCCAAAAGTACCAGCATGGACCCGCTAGAAGTAGGACAGTGGTGCAAAGTGGTCGGCACAGATCCAGCCGGGGTAGTAGTCATAGAACTTCCAGGGATCTGGCAAGAAGAAGCGGTGAAGCAGCTAGTGATGTCACTGTCACCGTATCAGAAAGCATGGGTGGTGGATGTCAGGACGAATTCCTCACTGACCCACGCATTATTAGAGTGGAAGGATGGAGTCCCAGAACATTTCAAGAACCCAAGTGTAGAAGCTATAGATGATCAGACTTATAGCCTAATACACGCGCTGCCGCTCAAGCCAGAAGGACGGTTTCAGACACCGAAACTATCGCCATCGCCCACCCCAAAAGCAGAAAAACAGCAGAAAAGGGAGAGTCCCGGGTCGCCATCTGCCACCCTCAGCGCAGAGTTGTGCGCGGTCCTAGGGGAGATTGTAGCCCAGTGTAGGAAAGATCCTACAGATTACCAAATGTCAGGATACAGAAAACTTAGAATATTCTCAGGAAGGAAACCTGTACCTTCAGGTGAAGAGGGGTTTGAGGAGTGGTTAGACGGTGCCACTCAGGCCCTAGAAGAATGGGAAGTCCCAGACCACAGAAAGAAGCAGAGAATTGCTGAGAGCTTGAAGGGGCCTGCTCTAGAGGCCATACGCAACCTCAAGATGAGTAAGACAGACTGTGATGCACAGGACTATCTGGACATTCTGCAGAATGTGTTCGGTGGAACAGAGAAAATCACTGAGCTCACCTATCAGCTGGAGCACTGCTACCAAAAGACAGGAGAGACACTGTCGGAGTTCATGAGGCGCCTGGATAAGATCCTGCATAAGATGATTCTTAAGAAGGGGATTGACCCACGGAAGGTGGATGAGGCCCGTGTTCAGCAGGTGATGAGAGGATCTCAGCCCCTGGACCCCATCGCATTGGCGCTACGCACAAGACAGGACGGGAAGAGCCTGGAGTACCCTGACTTGATCCGAGTGGTCAGAGAGGAAGAAGCTATGCTGGAGGAGAAGAAGAGGAGCCTACCAGTTGAGTCGGTAAATCCTCCTCCAGTGATGGTCAGGACGGCCATGACTCTGGAAAGAGACTCAGAGGTGGATACCTTGAAGTCGCAGATGTCCCAAGTATTGGGAATGTTAACCTCCCTAATGGAAAAGAAGTCAAGGGAACCAAAGAGGGCAAGTCCGAGGAAGGAGCTGTTTCCCAACACCTCAGCGCCTGCATCCCTGGAAGATTGGGGGGATGTGATTTGCTTCAATTGTGGAGGAGCTGGCCATTTCGCCAAAGTGTGGGCCAGTCCAAAGAAAAAAAAAATGAATAACCGCAAGCCGCCGGAAAACTTCAGCGGGCCCCGGTGAAGGAGTCAACCGGGTGCCCATCATCTCCAGTGAGCTCCAAACTGAATGAGAAGCACGTGAAAAGAGTGGACAAGACCCCTCAGAAGAAACGCAAGGTTCCTCAGAAGGAACGCACCCCAAAGAAAGAGAGTAGTGTCCCTCAGTGGGTAGTTACACCCATCAAAAGGAGGGAGATCAATGCATACCAGGCCCAAGAGAGACTTAAGTCCAAAGAGAAATGGAAGAAAGAAAGTCAAAAGGGAAAATGCAAAGATCAAAAGAAAGAGACCCCTTCGAAGCGATATCCAGAGAAGCTGGTGGGTCCCTCCCCGACCAGTTCAAGTGGAGGGAGTCTACACAAGAGTCATATTGGATACTGGGGCGCAAGTGACCCTGTTGTACCAGGACTTTTATGACAAGCATTTAAGTCACCTACCCATCCAGAAGATTGAAGAGCTGGAGATATGGGGAATTGGGACAGAGAGTTTCCCTTATGATGGCTATCTGCCTATAAAACTGACTTTTGACCCGTCCATAGCCGGGAAGGCTGAAGTGTTTGATACCTTAGCTGTGGTATGCCCCTGACCGCCTGGAGCTAACAAGAGTTCCTTAATAATAGCAACCAACACGGATCTGGTCCGAAGACTTCTGGCCCCTCTGATAAGAAGGAAAGACCTCACAGTCACTGAGATCCACCCAATGTTGAAGACAGCCTACCAACGGCTGATCTTGAAACAGAAGGCCCCGGAAAAGGGGGTAGGGAAGGTCTGGAGGCTGGGAAGAAGGGGAATAGTGCTGCAGCCCGGTGAAGTAACCTGCTTGAAAGCCACAGTGAAACTCACTTGGGAGCAGCCTGGCCCTTTTGTCATGTTGGAACCCGACCCAAGGGAAGAACATTCGGGCTTAGAAGTAGTCCCAGAAGTGGTCCCAGTGAGGGCCCTGAAGAAGGCTCATTGTAAAGTGCCTGTGAGCATCAGAAATACCATGGATGGTCCCATGGAAATCCCAGCCAGGCTGTTAATGGGCCGGGTGAGCCCAGCTACCCCAGTTGCTTCATCAGATGTGGAGAAGACAGATGGAGAAAGTACTGTGTGGGAGAAACTTTCCATGGAGAATACAAACCTGCCCAGGGCTTGGAAAGAGAGAGCCAAGGCCCAGTTGACCAGGTGGGAAATGATCTTTTCCCAAGATGAATTCGATGTGGGGTGTGCTAGGAGTGCCACCCATCGAATCCGCCTCCAGGAAGACAAGCCCTTCAGGGAGAGGGTTAGGCGGGTTCCGTTAGCAGACCTCGAAGACTTGAGGGAGCAGCTCGCCGAGCTCAAGCGAACAGGGGTGATTCGAGAATCTAGAAGTCCCTATGCCTCCCCTATAGTGGTGGTCCGGAAGAAGAATGGGTCACTGAGGCTGTGCATAGACTATAGGACCCTCAACAGGAGAACCATACCGGACCAGTATACCTCTCCGAGGATAGAGGATGCCCTACAGAGCTTGTCTGGAGCCAAGTGGTTCAGTGTTATGGACCTCAAGAGCGGGTACTATCAGATCCCGATGCATCCAGAAGACAAAGAGAAGACGGCTTTCATAACCCCGGTAGGGTTCTTTGAATTCGAACGGATGCCTCAAGGTCTGTCTGGAGCTCCTGTGGGAGATATGAATCTCATCGAAGTCCTCGTATACTTGGATGACATCATTGTCTTCGGAAGAACCTTGGAAGAGCATGAAGAAAGGCTGGAGAAAGTTTGGAAGAGACTGAGTGAGAAAGGACTCAAGCTCTCACCTGAAAAATGCCAATTCTATCAGTCATCGGTCAACTATCTGGGGCACATAGTGTCTGAAGATAGGGTAGCCACAGACCCCGAAAAATTGGAGGCAGTCACCTCCTGGCCCAGGCCCACCACTGTGACAGAGCTCAGATCCTTTCTGGGGTTCTGTTCCTATTACAGGAGGTTTGTGGAGGGGTTTGCTCGGATAGCCAGGCCTCTGAATGAGCTGCTTAAGACAGAGGGGGAAGAGGACGACACAGGCCCCAGAAAGCCAGGGGAGTCAGTCAAGGACCAGTGGAATGAGAAGTGTGAGAATGCCTTCCAGATGTTTAAGAAGACATTAACCACTGCCCCTTTCCTGGCCTACGCAGACCCTAAGAAGCCTTATGAACTTCATGTAGATGCCAGTCATGATGGTTTGGGAGGAGTGCTGTACCAGGAGCATGAAGAGCAACTGAGGCCTGTTGTGTATGTGAGCAGAAGTCTGACTCCCTCCGAGAAGAACTACCCCACCCATAAATTGGAGTTCCTGGCCCTTAAGTGGGCGGTAGTTCACAAACTCAGAGACTATTTGTATGGGGCGGAATTCACAGTGAAAACCGACAACAACCCCCTCACCTATCTTTTCACCACAGCAAAGTTGGATGCCACAGGACATAGATGGTTGGCAGCGCTGTCTGCCTTCAATTTCAGCCTGAAGTACAGACCTGGGGCTGGAAACTGAGATGCAGACGCTTTGTCTAGAAGATCTCACATCCCCACTTGCAGTACAGAAGGCTGGACCCAAGTGGCACCCGACGGGGTGCGGGCCCTCTGTCAAGGGGCTGAACTCCAAGCCAGTGGCGGCTCAAGAGCAGAAGAGATAGGGGTTACCATAGTAGGAGTTCCCAAGCAATACTGTGGAGTAACCCAACTGGGGGAAGATAACTTGCCAAAATTGTCAAAAAAAGAGTTGATATCTGACCAATTGGAAGACCCCATGGGGAAATTGGTCTTGGAGGCCCTAGAGAATCAGGATCCGAATAGACTCTTACACCACCCTTCAAAGGAGGCTCGCCTATTGAGGAAGGCGTGGGACAGGTTGCAGGTGCATCAGGGAGTGGTCTACCGAAGGGGCCCCTCTGATGACCTAGAAGACAAATGGCAATTGTTCTTGCCTGAGAAGCACCGAGAGACAGTCCTGGTTGCTCTGCACGACAACCATGGCCACCTAGGGGCGGAAAGGACCTTCCAACTCGTTAGGGATTGTTTCTATTGGCCCTGCATGAGGGCTGAAGTTGAAGAATACTGCCACTCATGTGCACGATGCATCCAGAGGAAGACTTTAACTCATCAAGCTGCCCCAATGGGCCATCTGCAAAGTCAAAGCCCACTTGATCTGGTATGCATTGATTTTCTCCGCCTCAAACCCGACCTGAGTGGACTAGGAAATGTTCTGGTAGTAACCGACCATTTCACCCGGTATGCCCAGGCCTTTCCAACCAAGGACCAGAAGGCTTCCACCGTGGCCAAAGTGCTGATGGAGAAATACTTTGTACACTATGGGCTACCACAACGGCTCCATTCAGATCAGGGAAGGGATTTTGAAAGTCGATTGATCCGGAAACTCCTGGATTCTTTGGGGATCAAGAAGACAAGAGTAAAAAAGAACAAATGGCGCAAATAGAGTTCTGTTAGAGCATAAAATCCAAATGTCAGTGAGTTTCAATGAATGATGTAAGCACCAGCGGCAGCTACCATAAGCAGAAGCAGGCTCTGTAAAACATGGTGAAGAAAGGAAGGTGCGCCAAACTAAGTGCAGTATAATCAGGCTTTAATGGCAAATAAAATAAAAGACAGCCAAATGGCTACTCACAACATGCAAGACAATATAGGGCATGTAAAGGGTTAATGGTGGTCCGGTGTCATCTAAGGCTGTCCTCGGGGAGATGTAGGTCCCAGGTGAGAGAATGGCTTGAAGGCAGGATGAGCGGAAGGCTGGAGGCAGATTTGCGGTGTCAGCAGAGGAAGTCAGAGCATCCGAGCCGTGGGTGATGTAAATATCCCTGTACCGCAGAGACAGCCAAGAGACAACCAGGAAGCTGCGCATCAGCGTGCGCTTCACCGTGGAGCGCAGCGTGCCGTCGGACCGGAAGTGACGTGGAGTATAGAACGGACCAATGGGATGACGCGTTTCACAGCATCCGCTGTTTCATCAGATCCATGGAGAGCATTGTCTAGGTGGATGTAATATAGTAGAGAGACGTGTCGTGATTGGTTGAAAGCATACTGGCGATAGTAAATAAGCATTGTGATTGGTTGAGGGAGGAATATAAGGAATATAATGACATAAGGAATATAATGACACGGAGTAGTGTGGAAGATATAGGGGGAAAAAAAGGGAGGAATATTGGCATGGAATATTTCTGTACGAGAATTTTTATGGGGGAACAAATTAGAAAAAAAGGGAGAAAAAAATTATTATATAATATAGAGGATGAATGATAATATGGGGGAGAGCGGCGCTATGATGAGAATGAGAGAACCGTGTATAGAAATGCTGGTGTGGTTATCTAAATAGAGATTATGTGGTGGAACAATTTAGGGAAAAGGGAAAAGTAATATTATAAAGATATATATATATGGAATATTATATACAGAAAAAGAGGGGCGGTTTAGATTATTACATGAGGGAGAAAGGTACTGGGATGGGGATGAGAGCAAAGCAATGTTAGTTGGAAATAAAGGTCAGAATAATTTGAGGAGGGTAACGAGGGGAGGGAGGAGGGGGGGGGGGAGAGAGCGAAAAATTATGATGAAAAAGTCAAAATAAAAAATAATAATAAAAATAAATATAAAAATAAAAATAAAAAAATAAGATTAATAAAAATAATAATAAAAAAAATGAATATAAAAATAAAAATAAATATAAATAATAATAATAATAATAAAAATAAATATAAAGATTGAAATGAAAATAATAATGAGAAAATAATAAGAATAAAATAAAATAAAAGGAATAGTGTAGGAGAAGGAAGGGGAAGGGGGGGGGGGGGAAGAAGGATGGGAAGGGGAAGGAAAAGGGAGGGGAAAAAATATATATATATATTAATGGATGAGGATGACGTCAAAGTGAATGGAACAAGGGAGTGATGGAGAGGGATTGTGATGGGAAAAGACATGAGGGAAGACATGAGGGAGATTGGTGAAATAAGTAAATGTAATGAACGATAACATGGCTGTCATATAAATATAAAAAAGGAATATAGATCATAAAAGGATTACATATATAAACATATCAACAATACATACCTAGTGTGAAATATATATGTAAAAAATTATTTCTAGAATAAGATACATATTCAAATGTATAAGGAATACACCAAAAGTAATGCAGCATGAGTAGTGACAGATCTACAAAAGCAGCTCAGTGTGCATATATACATACATATAAGCATAAATGCATGGGTCTAATAGGGTAAAAGTAATGGGATGTAGAATAGACGGACATCAAAAAGGAAAAATATATTATTGTGTATCAGGGAAGGAACTCTAATAAATTGATAGACAGTCTGGGATATGAGTGAGAAAACGCACAAGGAATCGCATGGATGGAAGAAATGTGAGAAAGGTATAAAGTGATGGTAATGCAGGAATTATTTTAAAAATGCAGGAATTTTTAGATGATGTTGTTGTTGGTTTAAATTTCTTCATTGAGGCCATGAGGCGACATAGTATTCAAAGAGTAGATCCAATAAGTTTCCTGTCTGCAGAGGCGTTGAAATCTTTCTATAGCAGTGGGTGTTTCCGGTATTGCCTCAATGATCCAAACCTGAAGGGCACTAATATCTTTGTGGTGGTGTGCTGCAAAATGACGTGCCACGCTATATTTAGGATTGTTTTTTTGGACTGCACGGCGGTGTTCTCCAAATCTGGCCCGTAGTGCTCTGATGGTTCTGCCTACGTATAAAAGGCCGCATGGACAGGAGATACAGTACACTACATAGGTGGTAGAACAATTATAGAAAGAACTGCGGTTGAAAGTCTTGCTGTTGGCCTTGAAAGTTTTTTGGCCATGGGTGATATGAGAGCAGGTAAGGCATAGGGCCTTTTTGCATTGAAACATCCCTACAATGGGAATTAGGGTAAGCTGTTTAAGCATATAGTTTTTGTGATGATTGGGTGTTTTAGTTTTGCTAGGAGCGATCTTACTTTTGATATTGGGGGCCCTTCGGTAGGCAAACTTGGGAGTAACTGATACAGATTTCGATAGGTGGGGATCTTGGGTGAGGATGCTCCAGTGTTTCTTGAAAATATTTTCAATTTTTTTATGTTTCGCGTGGTACTGAGTAATGAAACGGGTTGTGGGTTCGGAATTGGTTTTTTTGGGGATGGGCAAGGGCTCTTGCTGATAGATGGTGTGAGCCTCTTCGATCAAGTGGGGGGGGGGGATATCCTTTTTCAATGAATTTGTTTTGGAGTGAAATACTTTGAGATGTATAATCTTCTAATCTAGTGCAGTTACGTCGGAGTCGATGGAATTGACTCTTTGGGACATTGTTAACCCACATGGGGTGGTGGCAACTAGAGTAATGTACATACGAGTTTCCGGCTGTGGGTTTGGTAAAGTTTTTTGCAAAAATGGAATTGTCTGTATGGAAGAGCTCGAGGTCTAAAAAGCATAGTGATGCAGGGTCCATGGTCAAGGTAAAGGTTAGTCCAAAATTGTTATAATTGCAGTAGGTTAGGAATTCATTGACCGAAGTGGTTGGCCCATCCCAGATGATGATAATGTCGTCTATATAGCGACCGTAGAAAATAAGGTTAGCTGCAAAAGGATTGTTGGCTTCAATAAATCTGGACTCCCATAGTCCCATTGTGAGGTTGGCGTAGCTCGGGGCAAAATTAGCGCCCATAGCAGTACCTTGCTTTTGGAGATAGAATTCTCCTGTTGATACAAAGTAGTTGTGCTCAAGACAAAAACGGGTGGCCAGGAGGATGAAGTCTATTTGTGTGGTGTTGAGAGTGGAGTCATCTTTCAGAAAATGGGCAACTGCTTCAAGTCCTATGGAATGTGGTATAGATGTATAGAGTGAGCATACATCTAGGGATACCCATATATACGATGGTTCCCAAGTATAGGGTTTCAATAGATCAATTAGATGGGTACCGTCGCGAATGTAAGACGGGAGAGCTTGGGCTAAAGGTTGTAGGAAGTGGTCAATGTATAAAGAAAAACTGGTAGTGATGCTGTCCATGGAGGCAACGATAGGGCGGCCCGGCGGGTTGGAGATATCTTTATGGATTTTAGGTAAATGATATAGGTAAGGAACTTGAAAAAAAGGTTTTAGAAAAAAGGCGGCCTCTAGCTTGTTCAGTATTCCGTCCGTGCAGGCTTGTTTAATGATTGTGGTGGCTTCTTCTGTAAATTTGGGCAATGGGTCAGCTTTCAATTTTTCATATGTGTTTTTGTCAGAGAGGAGTCGAGTGGTTTCTTTCATATAGTCGTTTTTATCTTGTATCACTATCCCTCCTCCCTTATCTGCAGATCTAATAATAATATCTGGATTTGCTCTCAGAGATTTTAAAGCTTGATATTCTGATGGACTGAGGTTATTGTTATAACGTTGAGGTTTAGAAGATTCAAATGTGCATAAGTCGCTGAGTTCTTTAAAAACTACTTGATAGAAGGTTGACAAGTAGGGACCTTTGGACTGAGTGGGGTAGAAGATAGACTTCGGTCTAAAAGAAGTATGAACTATGGATGGGTTGGATTGGGTAAATTGTGACCATACTATCAGATCATCATCTTCATCTACATTCCATAAGTCACATAAATCTTGAAGAGCTTGTGCGTCCATGGAGGACTCTTCTGGGTAAGATGTAATGTCAGGGGAGATAATCGGTGAAACGACAGTATTATCGGCTTTCATGTTGAAATGGCATTGGAGGGTGAGGTTGCGAATAAATTTATTGAGATCCTTGAACATGGTAAAGGAGTTGGGAAGAGTGGTAGGGGCGAAATTTAAGCCTCTGGCTAGTAATGAAGCTTCTTGAGCATTAAGGTTGAGAGAAGATAAGTTGTAGATCTTTATAGTTTTCTCAGTTTGTCCGGACGTAATGGGTGGAGATTTGTGTTTACCCCCTCCTCCTCTTCCTTTTTTTCCTCTTCTACGTGATTTCTTTTGCTTTTGGGAAGTAGTGGACTGAGCAGGAGGGTCTGCACTAAAAAAGAGGCAGGAATAGGTGCTGGTGGTCCTTGGAGCGTAGCAGTAGTGGTATCTATGGGTGTAGATCTGGCCAAGTCATGGGAATCGATAATAGGTGTTATATTTGGTGTATCCTGGGGGGCCAGGTCAACAGGCAGCTGCGTGGCAAGGGGAAGATTCAGGGAGTGAGTATTTTTTGGTGCGATAGTTTGAGAACTGTCTGTGAATGTGATGGTGGGGGAAGGGGAAGAAGTGGGGATGGATGTCGCTATGGAAGGTGGCTTATGTCCATGAGCGGTAATATTGGCAGGGCAGGGTAGAGGGAGGTCAGGTGTACCTCTCAAGAGGGAAGGGATAAGTTTGGGTTTGGGTAAGGGTAAGGATAAAAGGGGCGGGATCGAGGAAGGGATGGATGAGAGGGATTCCGTTTCCAATTAAAGACCCTTTTATTGTTGTAATCATCCAGATCTCTACGGAATTTTCCCAATTTATTTTGTATGAGGGAGTCTTCACTTTTTTTGGTGTTTATTTTAAAAGTTTTAAACCATTCAAGGGGCAAGGAGAGGTAGGAAGAGTGAAGATTAGAAATATTGTCCTTAATTTTATCTCTAAGGGTATGATAGCGTTGCTCTCTGTGATTGATTAGAATTTTGATCCACTTCTGGGTGCAAAATTCAGCTATATTCTCCCATTCTGTACGTGATTCCATATCAAGGAAGGAGCACCCCTTTAAGACACGAAGTCCACGAGGGGAGATTTTGGATGAAAAATATTGTTTGAGAAAGAAACAATCCCACCATTGTTGATTGGCCGATATGGTGAGATCTTCTAAGCGTCTCATTCTCGTGCATGTGTCCCTGTACTTCGCATCCGGCCATGTACGGGAATGGACATGGTGGCTGAAAAGTGTGGGAAGAAAAAAAGTATAGAAATCATCCAATAGATCATATTTATGTTTCTCTATTTGTTCAATAATATCCATATTAGAAACGGTGTGTAAGGGGGTAAGTAGTAAAAGAGATGGGGAAAATTAGAAAAGAAATACTACCGTAATTATGATAAGAACAATAAAACAATATGTGATAAATGGTGATAATATTAAAAAATAAAAATAAAAAATAAAAATATAATAATAATAAAAAATGATGATGGTAAAAAAATGATGATAAAACCAATCAATAAAATCAACCAATAAAATAATAATAACTAGTGGGGAAAAGGATGTAAACATGAGAAAGATAAACACAATGCCAGAAACAAAAAATGCAGCACATTGAAGGAGCTTCAAATATCAACAGTAAAAAAGAACAAATGGCGCAAATAGAGTTCTGACAGAGCATAAAATCCAAATGTCAGTGAGTTTCAATGAATGATGTGTTGCCTTATGGGACATGTATAAACTGCATTGAAGAGCGGTAAAATATTGTAAATATGAATATATTTCAAATAACTTGCTGTACATGTATTTCATTTAGCTAACTGAATATATTTCATTTAGCTGACCGAATATATTTCAGTTAGCTTGCTGTAGATATAGTTCATTTAGCTTTCGGAATAAATTCCCTTTCTTCACCCTTGTGAGGTCCTTTGTTAACAGCTAGACAGGGCGGAGCCTCACGCTTGTAGAGACAATGCCATTGTGTTAAACCCACTCTCGTCAATGAGTCCCATGCTGGGATAATACAATGGACAGAGCCTCACCTATAACCCTGGGAAACTTCAATCACATCTCCTGATCACATAGAGTCACCTGGATTTGCATGAAAGGGGGCTGACTTATGGAGTAAGCCCTCCAATTATGACCCAAGCTAGGCCAACCAATGGGGTATCAGTATAGAGAGATATACTCAGAGAAAGGGAGATGGGAGCTCACTCTTTTATGGAAGGATGGCCTGAAGGATGGGTCTAATGGGGTAACTATGCCAAAGGTCTGTTTGACCTATAACTTACATGTTAGTACTTTAATGTTTTTAGGAGGAATATGCTCTATGTTCCTCCATGTAAATACTTTGTATATTTAACCTACTATTTCCTGTTTGTGTAAGACTATTGTAGCGGGGTCCTCAAATTGATGGGATACACCTGGGGAATAGTGTGACCCAGGTGTATAATTGTGTTAGGATTCAGACCCCTTTTTGTTTCGTGGAGGACTGGAGGATGTAATATTCTCCTTTGCCTGTGGGTGGCGGGGTACCCACGGGCTTCAGGTAGAATCATCTCCTGCAGTGCTCCCTGTTTTGTCCCTTCCCGGAGATGGTATGGCTGGGGCGGGGAACCCGCCGGGCCGTTGATGGGAGGAGATAAAAGGGGGAGACGCCCTTACCACGAGGTCGTCGTCGTCGTCTGGCGGAGAAGGAGGTCCTCGGAGGAGGAGGGTTGCGGTCCGCACCCAGGCCCCTCAGGCCTGGGTGCTGGAGATCCAGGAGTCTGGTCCAGGTGCCCATGGCCTGGTCCAGAGTCATGTTGGCGTCCATCCCAGGCACCTTTAGCCTGGGGTGAGGTACTATCGAGGAGGCCTGGGGCCCAGTACCTTCGACTGGGTCCCGCTAGGGTGGACTGTCCGAGGGTCCCTGAGCGGAGGGACTCGTACCTGAGGTGAGGAGGCCGGGGAGGTTACCCACTGAAGACCCGGAGCAGCACCAACCCGGTGACAGTGGGCCTCTGGGAACTCTCTTGGGAGGACACATCCCCCTGATAGGGGCCACAGCGTATCGAAGAGGGCTCCACTGCTGTTCATAGGGGTTGCTGGAAGAGACCCCATCTTCCTGTTCTGTAACAGCCGGATTGGCTTAGGCGCCGCTGGTCATAGTACAGTGGCATAGAACTTAAACTTTAGGAAGTGCCTCGATCTGCTCGCCCCACCGTTGGCAAGGTTATAGGTCCCAACCAGTTTGCTGCAAAAGAACTGTTTATTGTGCTTTGCGTATTGGAGTGTCAAATAAACAAGTGTTGGACCTTTCTTCGGTGTGCGAACTCCAGTTACTGGAAGCAAAGGGGAGGCTGGTGAGCTTGCAATTACAGACTCAGTGCATTCACAGAACACACCGGCCCGAGGAAACATCAGGAAGTGGCCTTCACCTCCCTACTACAATGGGGAGGACATGGGCCGTGGCGCATCTCACTCTCACAACCCAGGAACCCCTAGACATGAGCTGGAGTGTAACCGATAAAGTCGAAGAGGGAGTGAGGCCGCTACACTATATAGATAGCTTCTTTATGTTAGATTAGACTTTAACAAATACATAATAAATGTTCATTATGTTAAAGCTTTTAAATCTTGTCCAAAAAGAACTCTTATTCAACCTACATCATATCTTTGAGATATTAAATCTTAAATATAGATATTAAACCGCAACAGATTTAAGCACCAGCGGCAGCTACCATAAGCAGAAGCAGGCTCTGTAAAACATGGTGAAAAAAGGAAGGTGCGCCAAATTAAGTGCAGTATAATTAGGCTTTAATGGCAAATAAAATAAAAGACAGCCAAATGGCTACTCACAAGATGCAAGACAATATAGGGCATGTAAAGGGTTAATGGTGGTTCGGTGTCATCTAAGGCGGTCCTCGGGGGAGATGTAGGTCCCAGGTGAGAGAATTGCTTGAAGGCAGGATGAGCGGAAGGCTGGAGGCAGATTTGTGGTGTCAGCAGAGGAAGTCAGAGCATCCGAGCCGTGGGTGATCTAAATATCCCTGTACCGCAGAGACAGCCAGGAGACAACCAGAAAGCTGCGCATCAGCGTGCGCTTCACCGTGGAGCGCAGCGTGCCGAAGGACCGGAAGTGATGTGAAGTATAGAACGGACCAATGGGATGACGCGTTTCACAGCATCCGCTGTTTCATCAGATCCATGGAGAGCATTGTCATAGGTGAATGTAATATAGTAGAGAGACGTGTCGTGATTGGTTGAAAGCATACTGGTGATAGTAAATAAGCATTGTGATTGGTTGAGGGAGGAATATAAGGAATATAATGACACGGAGTAGTGTGGAAGATATATGGGGGAAAAAAAGGGGGGAATATTGGCATGGAATATTTCTGTACGGGAATTTTTATGGGGGAACAAATTAGAAAAAAAGGGAGAAAAAAATTATTATATAATATAGAGCAGGGATATGCAATTAGCGGACCTCCAGCTGTTGCCAAACTACAAGTCCCATGAGGCATAGCGAGACTCTGACAGCAACAAGCATGACACCCAGAGGCAGAGGCATGATGGGACTTGTAGTTTTGCAACAGCTGTAGGTCCGCTAATTGCATATCCCTGATATAGAGGATGAATGATAATATGGGGGAGAGCGGCGCTATGATGGGAATGAGAGAACCGTGTATAGAAATGCTGGTGTGGTTATCTAAACGGAGATTATGTAGGGGAACAATTTAGGGAAAAGGGAAAAATAATATTATAAAGATATATATATATATATATGGAATATTATATACAGAAAGAGGGGTGGTTTAGATTATTATATGAGGGAGAAAGGTGCTGGGATGGGGATGAGAGCAAAGCAATGTTAGTTGGAAATAAAGGTCAGAATAATTTAAGGAGGGGAACGAGGGGAGGGAGGAGGGGAGGGGGGGAAGAGAGCAAAAAATTATGATGAAAAAGTCAAAATAAAAAATAAAAAATAATAATAAAAAAATATATAAAAAATAAAAATAAAAAAATAAATAAGATTAATAAAAATAATAATAAAAAAATTAATATAAAAATAAAAATAAATATAAATAATAATAATAATAATAAAAATAAATCTAAAGATTGAAACGAAAATTCTCAGTTCTTTCTATAATTGTTCTACCACCTATGTAGTGTACTGTATCTCCTGTCCATGCGGCCTTTTATACGTAGGCAGAACCATCAGAGCACTACGGGCCAGATTTGGAGAACACCGCCGTGCAGTCCAAAAAAACAATCCTAAATATAGCGTGGCACGTCATTTTGCAGCACACCACCACAAAGATATTAGTGCCCTTCAGGTTTGGATCATTGAGGCAATACCGGAAACACCCACTGCTATAGAAAGATTTCAACGCCTCTGCAGACAGGAAACTTATTGAATCTACTCTTTGAATACCATGTCGCCTCGAGGCCTCAACGAAGAAATTGAAACCAACAACATCATCTAAAAATTCCTGCATTTTTAAAATAATTCCTGCATTACCATCACTTTATACCTTTCTCGCATTCTTCCATCCATGCGATTCCTTGTGCGTTTTCTCACTCATATCCCAGACTGTCTATCAATTTATTAGAGTTCCTTCCCTGATACACAATAATATATTTTTCTTTTTTGATGTCCGTCTATTCTACATCCCATTACTTTTACCCTATTAGACCCATGCATTTATGCTTATATGGATGTAAATATGCACACTGAGCTGCTTTTGTAGATCTGTCACTACTCATGCTGCATTACTTATGGTGTATTCCCTATACATTTGAATATGTATCTTATTCTAGAAATAATTTTTTACATATATATTTCACACTAGGTATGTATTGTTGATATGTTTATATATGTAATCCTTTTATGATCTATATTCCTTTTTTATATTTATATGACAGCCATGTTATCGTTCATTACATTTACTTATTTCACCAATCTCCCTCATGTCTTCCCTCATGTCTTTTCCCATCACAATCCCTCTCCATCACTCCCTTGTTCCATTCACTTTGATGTCATCCTCATCCATTAATATATATATATATATTTTTCCCCTCCCTTTTCCTTCCCCCTTCCCATCCTTCTCCTACACTATTCCTTTTATTTTATTTTATTCTTATTATTTTCTCATTATTATTTTAATTTCAATCTTTATATTTATTTTTATTATTATTATTATTATTTATTTTTATTATTATTTTTATTACCCAATATATTTATTTTTATTTTTATTTTTATATTTATTTTTATTATTTTTTTTTATTTTGACTTTTTCATCATAATTTTTCGCTCTCTTCCCCCCCCCCCCTCCCCTCCTCCCTCCCCTCGTTCCCCTCCTCAAATTATTCTGACCTTTATTTCCAACTAACATTGCTTTGCTCTCATCCCCATCCCAGCTCCTTTCTCCCTCATGTAATAATCTAAACCACCCCTCTTTCTGTATATAATATTCCATATATATATATCTTTATAATATTATTTTTCCCTTTTCCCTAAATTGTTCCCCCACATAATCTCCGTTTAGATAACCACACCAGGTTTCTATACACGGTTCTCTCATTCCCATCATAGCGCCGCTCTCCCCCATATTATCATTCATCCTCTATATTATATAATAATTTTTTTCTCCCTTTTTTTCTAATTTGTTCCCCCATAAAAATTCCCGTACAGAAATATTCTATGCCAATATTCCCCCTTTTTTCCCCCATATATCTTCCACACTACTCCGTGTCATTATATTCCTTATATTCCTCCCTCAACCAATCACAATGCTTATTTACTATCGCCAGTATGCTTTCAACCAATCACGACACGTCTCTCTACTATATTACATCCACCTATGACAATGCTCTCCATGGATCTGATGAAACAGCGGATGCTGTGAAACACGTCATCCCATTGGTCCGTTCTATACTCCACGTCACTTCCGGCCAGACGGCACGCTGCGCTCCACGGTGAAGCGCACGCTGATGCGCAGCTTCCTGGTTGTCTTCTGGCTGTCTCTGCGGTACAGGGATATTTATATCACCCACGGCTCGGATGCTCTGACTTCCTCTTCTGACACCGCAAATCTGCCTCCAGCCTTCCGCTCATCCTGCCTTCAAGCCATTCTCTCACCTGGGACCTACATCTCCCCCGAGGACCGCCTTAGATGACACCGGACCACCATTAACCCTTTACATGCCCTATAATGTCTTGCATCTTGTGAGTAGCCATTTGGCTGTCTTTTATTTTATTTGCCATTAAAGCCTGATTATACTGCACTTAGTTTGGCGCACCTTCCTTTCTTCTTGATCAAGAAGACAAGAACTACCCCCTATCATCCACAAGGTGATGCTCAGCCGGAGAGGTTCAACCGAACCCTGCTCAACATGCTGGAGACCCTAAGCAGTGAAAAGAAGCAGCATTGGAGCAACCACATAGCGGCAGTTGTGCATGCATACAACAGCACCACCAGTGACGCTACAGGGTACTCACCCTATCGACTTATGTTCGGGAGAGAAGCACGACTACCCGTAGATCTGGCCTTTGGCACATCTATAGACCATTGTTCTGCTGCTTCCCACAAGGGATATGTCGATAGACTCAGACGCAATTTGAAATTGGCCTATGAACAGGCCCAGGCGGCCTCGGAGCAAAGGGGGGCCCGCAACAAGAAAAATTTTGACCTGAAAGTTAGGATTCAGGATTTGCAACCAGGAGACAGAGTGTTGCTACGGAACTTGGGGGTCCCTGGAAAACACAAGCTTGCAGACAGATGGAGACCTGAACCTTATGTTGTTTGCAAAAGGCTACCGGGCCTGCCCGTTTACAGACTTAAACCAGAAGGGAAGGTGGGACCTTTGAAGACCTGGCATCGGAACCACCTACTCCCACTAGCAGAGGCAGTTCGGATACCCCCTGTGACGGATTCCCCTGAGCCAACTTCCATCCTGAATACTCCCAGACCGAACAGTCAGTCCCAGACCCCTCAGATTGGGGATACAGAGACCTCGGAGATAAGTGAAGATGAGGGAGAAGAACTTGACTGGCTTTGGCTTTCACATCCCCCAGGAACCTCTGCTATTGATCTTCCACCTGAAGAAGACACCATAGATCAGACGCTGAATGCAGAAGCTACTGAGTTCATTCCGTCCAGTCCTTGGTCAGATTTTTGGGAGAGTGCTTGTGACTTACTCCCAGAAGAAGATCCAAGGGAGTCTTTGTACCTTCCTGCTCCAGAGCCCAGTGCTCCTGAACCAGAGGAAATTCCTAGGTCAGTTCCAGAGGAAGAGCTTGTTTTAACAGAAGGCCCAAGAGGACAGAGGAAGCGAAGAGCCATAAAATCCCCCAGAAGATTAACTTACCCACAGATGGGGCAGAGTGCGGAGGACACTGTGGTTACTGCTAGGAGGAGTATGGAAGACCCTGATCCTCCCACTGTTCATTTAGTGGGGGCAACCCCAACTCACTCTCTGGCACAGTTAGGCAGGACACTGATGATAGTGTAACCTGTGGGCAGGGAAGTTCACGCCTCGTTTTTGGTGGGAATTTTCTCTGCCAACATCATATGAAACTTTGATTGATGTTGTACGTTCTGTGATCTAGTGTTATGTTATCTTTGGGGACCAAAGAGTTTAAGTGGGGGGAGTGTGTAGCGGGGTCTCCTTTAAGGCCCCGGGACTACGTTACCCAGAACCCCGTTCGGCACTCAGAGTGCAGTTAGCCACCGCAGAGACTCATGGGAGGGGTTATTTAAGAAGGAGGCGAGGCGGAGCAAGCAAGAGTTTCTTCCTGTGCGGATCTGCTGCAGTGCAAGGCCTGAAGCCTGGGCCTTGCTCAACTTCCAAAGAGCCTTCCACCCCACTGCGGAGCCTGGGTGGCACCGGACTTGTCGAGTGAGGACATCAGTTAGATCGGGGACCCGATCGTTGCGGACGCTGTGTGCAGAGACACAGCAGGTGGAAGCCCCGGACTGGGATCGCGTCCGGAGTGGTGAGCGAGCACTTGCTCAAACCAATAGACTGTACCGTGTTTAGGCCTATAGACTGCCTTGGCCCACCTATCGTTGTTTGTTGTTCCATTAGGAGACCCGTAGCAGTCTCCAGTTTAGTGTTCCTTGAGACTGCTTACTTGTGGATTACAAATATTATCTCATCAAGTGCACCACCGAAAGTTTGCATGCAAAGAAATCATAGAGTAAAAGACTGAGAAATATTCTATGTCAGGCCTGACTGGGGGGGAGATAGAATATTGTTTAGTGCGCCACAGGGCGTGCACACCATAATAGCTGCACGCGGTGTGTTACCGCACTGGGCCATTACTGTGTGCCATATCTATTGCTACAGGGCTCTGTAAGCAAGTTGCATGTGTTCTGTTCTGCCTATGCTTTTGATATAAAAGTAAAGCCGTTGCATTTAATCTCTCGCCTCAGTGTGTTGTCTTACTGTAAAAGAGATTGCCCCTTACAATATTACTGAATGTAATAAGTTTAACCCTAGACTAACTGTGCCAGAGTGGGTCGAGTCAGATTGCTTGGTGGTGCTATATGCAGGGCCCGAAATCAAACCAGCGGCTCTCTTAACTGGGGGTAGCGCTACATATAGATATAGATATACAGTGGATACAGAAAGTATTCAGACCCCCTTAAATTTGTCACTCTGTTATATTGCAGCCATTTGCTAAAATCATTAAGTTCATTTTTTTTCCTCATTAATGTACACACAGCACCCCATATTGACAGAAAAACACAGAATTGTTAAAATTTTTGGAAAATTTGGGGTTTTTATTGAAACAAGGATTGGTGATAAAGCATCAGTAGAGAGGAGACACCTTTTTCCCATATTAGCTCTTACAGGAGAAAATTTCCCTTCCTAGGGGTAGATTTCCTCTCAGTTCCTGTTGTCTCCCTTAGTTTGCAAGTAGGAGTCGTTTTTACAGTAAGTTGGATGTTTGAAAGTAGGGGCCTGTCCTATATACTCTGCAGAAATTTAGGCCTTAGGTGTTGCCACAACACTGTAAGCCCTCACAGGTACTCTTGGTGGGCGCAAGAAGGGGTCCTGCTGTGAAATATTAGATCAAGAATTGGAATTACATGCCCCTGTTGAGCAGGGGCAGAAAAATTGAGCCTTTGGTGGTGGACAGTGTGGTGGTGTTGCCACAACACTGTAAGGTCTTACAGTTAATCTTGGTGGGCGCAGGAACGGGCCCTGCTGTGAAATATTAGATCAAGAATTGAAATTACATGCCCCTGTTGAACAGGGGCAGAAAAATTGGGCCTTAGGCACAGGTGCTGGTGCCACAACACTGCAACCCCTCACAGAAACTCTAGTTGGAGCGCATGAATGAGCCCTGCTGCAAATTATTGCATCAAAAATTGTAATTACACGCCCCTGTTGAACAGGGGCAGAAAAATTGGGCCTTAGCCACTGGTGCCACAACACTGCAACCCCTCACAGATACTATATTTGAAACGCAGGAATGAGCCCTGCTGCAAAGTATTGCATCAAAAATTGTAATTACACGCCCCGGTTAAACGGGCAGAACAATTGGGCCTTAGGCACTGGTGCTGGTGCCACAACACTGCAACCCCCCCTATTGCAGCAAAAATTGTAATTACACGCCCCTGTTAAACAGGGGCAGAAAAATTGGGCCTTAGGCACTGGTGCCACAACACTACAACCCCTCACAGATACTATAGTTGGAGCGCAGGAATGAGCCCTGCTGCAAAGTACTGCATCAAAAATTGTAATTACACGCCCCTGTTAAACAGGGCCTGAAAAATTGGGCCTTAGTCACTGGTGGCGGTGCCCAGAACCAAAAATGTTCTTACAAGCTATCAGCATGATCATTGAGGAGGAAGAGGATAGTCACTTAGCATAACAGGATAGTCACTCAGCATCAGCATAGGCAGTCTTGAAGGGATCTCCCATTCAAAAAAAAATGATTTGGTTACATCATTTTCATGAAGGTCAGACGATCGACCGATTCGGTGGACAGGCGCACCCTGTGATCAGTTACGAAGTCTCCAGCAGCACTGAATGTGCGTTCCGATAGAACGTTGGATGCAGGACAGGCCAGTAGCTCAATTGCATACTGTGCAAGCTCTGGCCAGTGATCCATCCTCAAGACCCAGTAACCCAGAGGATTTTCGGTGGGAAAGGTGTCCAAGTCTGATCTTGCCCCTAGGTATTCCTGCACCATGTAAAACAGACGCTGGCGATGGTTGCTGGAACCGATTATACCTTGGGGCTGCGGACTAAAAAATTGTCTGAACGCATCGGTCAGGCGGCCACCTTCTCCACCGCTCCTTCTTTGACTGACTGAAGCCTCAGCAACACGTTGTCTAGGACCAGGATTTTGTAACCTCCCAGTCTCTGGGAACTCATTGCACAGACCTTTCTGCAAGACCCCCCGAAGATGTTTCATCCTCTGCTCCCTCGGCGATGGCAAGATAAGGTCCGCAACCTTACCCTTGTAACGTGGATCAAGGAGGGTTGCCAGCCAGTAATGATCCCTCTCCTTGATAGCACGAATACGAGGATCCTTCCGCAGGCTTTGCAGGATCAGGGAGGCCATGCAGCGTAGGTTTGCTGAGGCATTGGGTCCGGAGTCCTCTGGGTCACTCAGGACGACATGATCCGCAGCCACCTCCTCCCAGCCACGTACAAGTCCATGAGTGTCTTGGGACTGTAATTGATCCCTTGAAGACTGCTGCTAATGCTGAGTGCTAGGCTCCACCTCCATGCTGACACAATCCTCCTCCTCCTCCTCGTCCTCTTCCTGTGTGATAGCTGGGCCAGCAGGAACACTGTCTGGATAAAGGGGGCCTTGAGAGGTAAGGAAGTCCTCCTCTTCCTCCCTCTGTTCTGCCTCAAGTGCCCTGTCCATTATTCCATGCAGTGTGTGCGCCAACAGGTGGACAAGAGGGACAGTGTCACTGATGCATGCACTGTCACTGCTCACCATCCTCGTGGCCTCCTCAAATGGTGACAGGACAGTGCATGCATCCCTGATCATGACCCACTGGCGTGGCAAAAAAAAAACAAGCTCCCCTGACCCTGTCCTGGTGCCATATTGGCACAGATTCTCATTTTCTTTATATTTATCAGTATATATTTCTTTCAAAATAGATTGGCCTAGAGACAAACGAATTAGGACAGTCCACCCAGCAGCTGTAAATAGATAAGATTGCACCGGCTGCCAGGCTAAGCTCTGATTGTTAACCCCAATATGTAAGAATTTATTCATATAAGTTTCTATATTGAAATTTATGCCCAAAGTAGGGCTACAGTATATTCTCTATATAGATTTACAGAGACTAATCAATTCATTGTTGATTATAGGTTAATAAAGGGTTTTTAAAGGACCACCTAAAGAAATATACTACTTACCTGTGGACTATCATAATAGGACGTTGCTTGGCTTCCCTAACAAGAAGTGGTGCTAGACACACAGTGTGGAACACATTAATCACACTGAGCCTACTTCACGTTGTCTCAGAGAAACTTCTCACATGGTCTCCCTGACTATCTCAGGTATCACTTCAATCTTTATCAATTGTTAATTAATTTTCTTTTCTGTTTTTTCTGCAATAATTTAAACTTTGTTTATATCTATACAATAGAAATCAATGTTCATGCCTGTTCCTGACTAAGCCGTTTGGCGAAACATGTAGAACGATCAAAGCTGAACATTAACATGGAGAATACTAATCATGTATAATTCTCTGTGGTTGTGTATTACATGAATTTTCTTGATGACCATTTTGTATATATAATAAAAAATTATATATTTTTATAGAATATTGGTATTTTGGTATATTACTAGCTCCCACATAGTCCCATCACTATCCTTCTTAGGACTTTTTCAATAACTTTGCATACAAAGGGATGATGGTGCCAAAATAATTTTGAACATAAATTGATCATTCAAGAACTATAAACCATATATATATATATATATATATATATATATATATATATATATATATACACATATATAAATTAAAATAGAGAAAAAAACGTAAAAAAAAATGTGTCTGGGAATCTGCTACCCTGGGACAACACAAGCTAAGAAATTACCACTAGATTACATAGGATGGGTTGCAGCATAAAGATTTTGGACAAAGTGGGTTTAGACTGCCAGACTAGTGGGTGGCTATGGTGCAGGTTTTTTTTTTCTTTTGCAGCTCCTGTTTGGCCATCTTAGATAGCACACTGACTGCAGGGCAAGCCAGAAGCTCCAGCGCATACTGTACAAACCAAGTATTGCTCCAGCCTGGACACCCAATAATCCATGGACTCTTGTACCCAATGTAGTCAGCAATCATGTTGTTCAGGGCTACTTTTGAGTGCCATCTGCAGCTGAGCCTTGTCCCTGTCATTTAAAAAAAACTCTAAAGGGGATCCAGAGGCAGCCACATCCACTGCTACTTACCGTATATACTCGAGTATAAGCCGACCCGAATATAAGCCGAGGCACCTACTTTTACCACAATAAAATGGGAAAACGTATTGACTCGAGAATAAGCCTAGGGTGAGAATGCAGCAGCTACTGTAAGCGGAAAAGAGGGTCAAGAATGCCCATTTGCACGCCTCACTGTGCCCATTGCAGCCTTACCTCACTGTGCCCATTGCAGCCAGACCTCACTGTGCCCATTGCAGCCAGACCTCAATGTGCCCATTGCAGCCAGACCTCACCGTGCCCATTGCAGCCAGACCTCACTGTGCTCATTGCAGCCAGACCTCACCATGCCCATTGCAGCCAGACCTCACCGTGCCCATTGCAGAATCACTTTGCAGTGTACCTGAGCCCGTGACATGCAGATTCAGACGGCAGCAGTGTTAAAAAGTCGTGCTCCTCCTTGTCCTGTTCCATGATAGCCCGTGACATGCAGATTCAGACAGGGGCCGTGCAGTGTTAAAAAGTCATGCTCCTCCTTGTCCTGTTCCGTCATAGGCGGAACAATCAGTGTCCCAGCAGGCACTGTGTTCAGTGTTTTCCGCTTATCACGGACGCCGTGATAGACGAGAGGATGAGAGGGCATCCGTGATAGGCGGAACACTGAACACAGTGCCTGCTGGGAAACTGAGTGTTCCACCTATCACGGAACAGGACAAGGAGGAGCGTGACTTTTTAACACTGCGTGGCCCCCGTCTGAATCTGCATGTCACGGGCTATCAAGGAACAGGACCAGGAGGAGCGCAGCTTTTTAACACTGCCCGGCCGCCATCTGAATCTGCATGTCACGGTACACTGACTCGAGTATAAGCCGAGTGGGTCACTTTCAGCCTAAAAAAAGGGCTGAAAAACTTGGCTTATACTCGAGTATATAAGGTAATATTACAAAGATCAGAGGATCAGAGGCATGTTTGTCAGCAGCAAAGAGGTTTTTATGCAGCACCTCCTCAAAGTTCCTCATTTTGAGCTCCCTCTGGCAATATAGCAGTATATTGGATATTTTACTCTTGTATCAGGGATCTAATAGGGTTGCCACCCGACAGTGGTTCCTCTCTTCCATGACCTGGATCCTGAAGTTCTTGCAGATGCAAATCCGGTGGAACAGTTAAATATTCCCCCTAAAGCCGTAGGTCATGAACCAGTTTGCAGGCATATGATATTGGCACTGCATTCTGTCAGGCGAACACTCAGTAGGCATGCCTGCCAAAAGTGGCCACAAACCCTTATGGCCTTGTAAAGGTCCTCTTGGAAGACAGGGTACTTCATGATGAACCACTAGCAGGTTTGTACAGTTTTCACAAACAAGCTTGTTGTTGACAGCAGCTCTGACTCAGTGTGGCAGCAGCTCTGACTCAGTGTGGCACCTGTCCTCAGGCATACAAGCTGCAACACAGCATGGCAGCATTTACCCTGTGATGTTGTGTTTTCTTGGGGTAACTACTGATTCTGAGGAGTTGGAGGATGAGGCCAGTGAGGAGGAGGGGTAAAGGTGACTGCGCTGTCACTACTGGACAAGACACGTGATGGCACTACAAACTCCAGTGGTCTGCCCTGTCCCGCCATCAGAAGATTGACCCAGGGCGCCATTTTCAGGAACCATGAATCAGACTGAGACAGAAAATGTGGTAAAAATCACACCTTTAATGCAATAGTAAAAATAGTACAGATCAGGAACATATTTAAAACATAGAAGAAAAATTGGTACTGTAGGTGTTTTTTCTGCCCTCCCTTTTTGGGCACTTTTGAGCAATACGTTTACTTTAATCATTTGGAAAGTTAAATTACAGGGAAATTACAAGTTTTCTGTTTTTCCTTTCTATGTGTATAGATTGAAAAGAGAGCAATATTGTGTATCCTGAACTTTTTCACCCATCAATAGAGGGGAGCCTTGCTGGAGGCTATTTTGGCCTTGATCCCTAAGCTGGGAGACATTTTCCTCTATTCAACATCTTGAGCCATGCACATTATCTTTGACACATGGATTATCAATCGAATATTACAATAATGTAAGCACTACGTTATTATGTATGTGTAAAAATTGATTGAGAATGAAATATATGCTGCACAAGAACTGTTAAACTAATAAAATGTGTTTTTCCATTAGACACTTTTGACCTTAAATGTCTATAAACTCCCTGAAGAAGGGCTTCATACCGAAACAGGGTCTGACTTTGAGGCCTCGTACACACGACCGATTTTCTCGGCAAGAACCAGCAAGAAACTTGCTGGCAGAGAGGTCTTGCCGAGTAAATCGGTCGTGTGTACGCTGCTAGCGTGTTTCTCGTCGAGAAAACCGACAAGAAACCTCGACGAGAAAATAGAGAACCTGCTCTCTATTTTCTCGTCGAGATTCTCCTCGGCGTGTTTCTCGATGAGGAAAGTGAGTGTGTGTACACTTACCTGTCCGCCCGGAAGCCCGCGCATGTTCGAAATGAATTTGACGCATGCGCGGTAGCTTCCTAGGCATACGTAGGGTATACCAAGATGGCGGCGACGGCATCGAATGTGACGAGCGCATGCTCGACGTAGTCGATGACGTCACCGCGTACACTCCTTTCAAAGAACCGCGGGTTCTTTGAAACGAGCGTGTGTAGACTCGGCCGGGACAAGTTTCTTGTCCAAGAATCTCGTCGAAAAAAACGACATGTTTTTCTCAACGAGAATCTCGGCCGTGTGTACGAGGCCTAAGTGTTCTGTTGTTAATCTAAAGCAAGAATTGTCTGGATTCATATAATTCCCATGTGTCTTTTTTATCCATGACCTTTATATTTTTGTATGCTATTAATAAAATTTATATTTTTATACATACTTATCTCTGTTTGTAGTCGCTTTCAAAGTCCCACCCTTAGGGGGCTTATTGTTTTTTCTTTTTTGTATTTAAAACATAAGCCAGGGTTTGGAAGCCAAAATGGGTAATCAGATGAGCCGGTAATCAGGAAGCAGGGGATCAGCATAGTCGGAAGCCAAAGATAAAGATCAGGAACCAGAATGGATGTCAGCCAGGCAAAGTCTTTAACAGGAACTCAGCAAACACTCAGGATATGTAGACCAAGGCAAAGGCACTAAAGGAATGAACAAGGCAGTTTGAATAGCCAGAAGGGGCTGGCTGGAGACTGGACTGACGAGCAGGTAATGATAACCAGGTGAGCCACTGCAGAAACAATTGGTACTGACTAGGGGTGCAACGGATCAAAAAACTCACGGTTCGGATCGGTCCTCGGATCAGAGTCACGGATTGGATCATTTTTCGGATCAGCAAAAAAAATTGCAGCCTCATTGTGCCCCCATTGCAGCCTCATTGTGCCCCCATTGCAGCCTCACTGTGCCTGTGCCTCAAATTGTAGCCTAACTGTGCCCCCATTGCAGCCTCACTGTGCCCCCATTGCAGTCTCATTGTGCCCCAAATTGCAGCCTCATTTTGCCCCAAGGAAGTGAGGAGGGCGGCCAGCAGGGCCGTATTTGCTCTCCCTACCCCCCCCCCCCAAGGCCAGGTTCCACAATGCACCCCCTCCCCACCAACCAAACCCCCCCCAAATCAACGGAGAATGGCAACCGGATGGCAGGGGCGGCACGGTTAGTTAAAAAAAAACTTTTTTTTAAACTTTTTTATCACTTTTTTTTATTCTTATTTATTTGTAGCTTGTCGTTTTACTTTTTTTTATTTTTGTATAATTTTCTTATTATTTTTAATATTACTTTTCTTATTCTTTACTTTTTAATTACTTTTTTATTTTATTAATTTAATTATTGCTATCACACAGGAGAAAACAATTCCCTGTGTTATAGCAATTGGAGGTGACAGGTTCTCTTTATTGACCCTGTCACCTCCAAAACAGGAGTCCTAGCACTGTGCTAGAACTCCTGTCACAGCTGAGCACAGCTCGCCCCTCTCACTGTGTACATAGGCGGCAGGGACAGGAGACAGGCTCGGCGGCATGTGGGGGGGGGGGGAGAGGGGGAGGATGGACGGCAGCACACATTTTGCAAGTGAAGTCCTGCTAGAAAGCAACTCACCGCCCGTATGTTCCAGCCATTGAAACTGTCTCCGCTCTGCTCGCACTCACACACCCCGCCTCCTCCTAACCCCACGCTGTGATAGGCAGAACACATCCCAGCATTGGACCCGCATTCTGTCTATCACAGAGCGGGGTTAGGGGGAGGCGGGGCTGTGTGAGTGCGAG
Organism: Rana muscosa; assembly: GCA_029206835.1. Taxonomy (NCBI): domain Eukaryota; kingdom Metazoa; phylum Chordata; class Amphibia; order Anura; family Ranidae; genus Rana; species Rana muscosa. The sequence continues at coordinate 102,474,936 of CM055122.1, read as the reverse complement.
CAGAGCGGAGACAGTTTCAATGTGTGTTTTACTGCTCTGCGATCCCGCGGCGCGCCGCGGATCACGTGTGTGCCGATCCGAAGTCATTGATCCATGCGGATCATAGATCAATGAAGATCCGTTGCACCACTAGTGCTGACAATCATCTGACAGCTGAGAAGCCTGAGCATTGAGTAGAGAGCTGTTAGGAGCCCATCCCTGACAGACATGTAGCATCCCTGTGCATGCTTACTGAAGCATATGTTCATGGTCATGTGTACCCTGCAATTGACAAAATTTTCCAGCGACACAGACACATTGCTTTCCACATTCTGAGAAAAGAGAGGGATGACCTCCTGGGTAAAATAATGCTGGCTTGGTGCCTGCCACTAGTATAGCATAGTATATAAACTCAGTGTAGTGGGCTGATTTCATGAGCTGGAATGGGATCAACTGCAAGGAAAATAATTTTGCCAAGTTGGAATTAAGACACTGGCCATGGGGCTAGTTTGAGAACAGTTTTTTCTTCTGATCCAGCAGCTGAAAAAAAGACACCTGCCTTGGGAAGGATAATGCTGGAAACAGCAGAGTGTGTGTAGAAGAATTCTGCACAGGTTCAAGCCTTTGCTTTAGACTCCTCAGCATGGCCTTATGATCCTCTTCCACACTTGATGTGGTGCATCCTAAGTCTTTAAACCCATTATGAGACTTACCTCCCTTTCACTAGAAGCCACAGATGCTGCAATTGATGAAGCAGGAGAATGTTCTAAGGAACAAGAGGAGGAGTTTGGGCCTGTTGATGTCACTGGTACACAAACGACTCTCAGTAAAGAGTGCCTGTCACTGTCCAATACTCATGTCACAATAATTCTAGTGGCGGACCTTTTGTTTAAATCTAAACTGGTAGCCTGTAAAGGCTTTTAAAGTATCGCCTGTGGATATATTAATGTACCATATTTTGTTGCCATTGCACAAGCCTATGCCATTTTAAAGTGTGACATGTTAGGTATCTACTGTATTTACTTGACCTAACAAAATCCTTTATACTTTACCAAAAAGGGGTATTATGTTGTGTTTGTGTGCACCAAAAGTCATTCAATTTTTTTTTTTCATGAAAATTTGCATTTTAAAATGTCTGTGCAAATATCGCGTGACATAAAAAATTGAAACAACCACTATTTTATTTTCCAGGCCCTTTGCTTTCAAAAAATATATAATGTCTGGGGGTCTAAGTAATTTGATAGCAAAAAAATGCTGATTTTAATATGTGTGTAAGAAATGCCAGAATTGACCCAGGCAGCAAGTGGTTAAAAAGTGGTTAAACAAAAAAAATTCTATGAAGAATTGGACCTATAGTTGCTTCATAAACATAAATTTAAAGAAGCTTTCAGTGGTCCCACTGTGCCCCCTTCCCCCTACTGAATCTCGCCCCCTCCCCTCTGCTCCCATATAGTCCTACTGATCCATCACTATGATGGGCTCCTTCACTGGCCAATAGGAATATGTGTGGAATGGAGGAGGCAAGTAGGGTCTAGCACTACAAGGAATTTACAAACATATGCCCAATCAGACATGCCTGGCATTTAGGAAAAATGATGACTGAAAGTTGCTGCACTTTGTACTTGTCAACTTTTTTTTTCTAGTGAGAGAGTCACCAGAACAACCTACAACAGAAACCAAACTCTTATCATGAAAGAAAATAAAATATAGAAAACCAATAGGTTCCAACCCCACGCAAATCAATAACCAAAAACCAAATAAATTACAATAAAGAGCTGCGTGTTGTAAAATGTAAAAAAAACACCTATAACGTGAAAAGAAATGAAGGAACCACGCTCTTATATCATAAAGTACATATCACCATAGTGTATAAACAAATAAAGAAATACATCTTAATTTAAATTATAATAAATCCATTCAAAAAGTCCATGTATAAATCCCACACGTGAATAACGTCCTCAGTGAGTATAGGAAAGGTTCCTCTCCACCAGCATGCAGACACACTATGCACTCACCAGACATAATTGACCCCAATTACAGGGAGTCAAATTACACATATGGAAAAATCATACATGAGCCCACAGGAATGAATTCACACTACTGCTGTCATCCATTTAATATATATATATATATATATATAAATATATATATAGATAGCGTATTCAAAGCTCCAGTGTTGCCATATAGAGAGGGAGAGGAAAGAACACTCTCATGGTGCAGCATTTTAAATAATTTATTTAAGAAAGAAGGTTTTATTGCACTTACATCAAAGAAGACAGGGATCAGCATGTATTGTATAGGAATCGCAGGTTTTCACTCCACCTGCGTCCAGCTGCCTGGAAATGATGTATCACAAACACCACCCAACGCCATTTCATCAGCCTACATCTGACATCATCAGGGGTTACCAGCCTACATCTGACATCATCAGGGGTTAGACTGACGAAACTGTGTTAGGTGGTGTTTGAGACACATCATTTCCAGTAAGCTGGAATGCAGGTGGAGCGCAAACCAACGATTCCTATACAATATATGCTGATCCCTGTCTTCTTTGATGTAAGTGCAATAAAACCTTTTTTTTAATAAATGATTTGAAATACTGCACCATGAGAGTATTCTTTCCTCTCCCTCTCTATATGGCAACACTGGATCTTTAAATGTGCTATCTATATGAATAGGAATGGATAACAGCAGCAGTTCATTGAATTAATTCCTGTGACCTCATGTATGAAATCTTGGATTTTCCCATATGCGTAATTAAGTTTGGTGAGTGCATAATGTGTCTGCATTCTAGTGGAAAAGAACCTTTCCTATACTCACTGAGGATGTTATTCACGTGTGGGATTTATACATGGAATTTTTTTATGGATTTTTTATAATTTAAATGAAGATATACAGTCAGGTCCATAAATATTGGGACATCGACACAATTCTAATCTTTTTGGCTCTATACACCACCACCATGGATTTGAAATGAAACAAACAAGATGTGCTTTAACAGCAGACTTTCAGCTTTAATTTGAGGGTATTTACATCCAAATCAGGTGAACGGTGTAGGAATTACAACAGTTTGTATATGTGCCTCCCACTTTTTAAGGGACCAAAAGTAATGGGACAATTGGCTGCTCAGCTGTCCCATGGCCAGGTGTGTGTTATTCCCTCATTATCCCATTTACAAGGAGCAGATAAAAAGTCCAGAGTTCATTTCAAGTGTGCTATTTGCATTTGGAATCTGTTGCTGTCAACTCTCAATATGAGATCCAAAGAGCTGTCAATATCAGTGAAGCAAGCCATCATTAGGCTGAAGAAACAAAACAAACCCATCAGAGAGATAGCAAAATCAATCTTCCAATTTTGGCTTTCGGAACACTACCTGACCTAAATAAGTTAGTATTCAGCAGATAACTTAATTTTTACTATGAGAACTCTAAAAATGAAACCAAGCCCTGTTAAAATAAATGCTTTCAATTAGTTGCTCTAATCATCCAACAAGTATCACATACTCATACAAGGACCTTTACAATAAACAAACACAGATGTACTTCCACTATAGCATTCTACAATCTAACACCCTCCCTCCCCTCCACAGGACCAATGTTTGGAGAAATAAAATGTCTTGTTCAACGAACCCAACCTCTTTGACCGCTCACATGCCAGCCTGTATGCTCCTTGATTCCCTGCAATCAGCCAGGTGCCAAAGATCTGGAGTTCACTTTTGCCCCACTGCAGTCCACCATCCAAATAAAATGACGCTCACCAAAGATATTCAACTCCAGCTGAGGTTTAACCTTGGCTGGAGTTCACCGTCCTCGGCGTGCGGTTCATTACTTGGATGGTGATGTAAAATGTCTTGCTTCTAATGCCATTCAAAAGATTATCTATTATATTATATTAATAATTATTTTGCTTCACATGAAAGATAATGTAATGTTTGTGGATTTAGATCACTGACATATATTTTTACAACATTTTTGGTGTGCCAACACTAGTTAGAAAAAAACTAAATTAACAAAGTATAGTATACTGTACTCATATCTTTTTGATAAAAGAAGTGGAACGCCAATTGCAATAGCACCCACAGCATAATTCTCTGTCTGGCAACACAGGTCACATATACAGTAACTAAGGTTAGGCACACTGGGGTAGATTTACTAAAACTGGAGTATGGTGCAGATGTGCATGGTAGACAATCAGCTTCTAACATCAGCTTGTTCAATTAAGCTTTGGCAATAAAACCTTGAAGCTGGTTGGTTTCTATACAGAAGTGTGACTGATTTTGCACTCTCCAGCTTTGATAAACAACCCCCCCTCCCCCTATTACTTCTTATGTTGCTACCTGATATATATTAATATTATGTATTTGTCCTTTGCTTGGTCACTCATTGGTGTTTCACTAATTAATACACCAATATCAGGGCTCTCAGCCACTTCTTCAGCAACACTATTACATTTTATAGCCCACCTGCAGCGCAATTGGACATCTTAATGAATGAGGTCAAAGAAAAAATAAGTCTAATGCTTACTACCAAGGTATCAAAATGCATTATCACAAGGCTAAGAGCATTCATGTGTGCAATCTTACATACCTGTGCTAAAAAAAGAATATGTGGAATTGAGGGACAATTATCATATGGCATTGTTTTTATATTGGCCATAAAGCTAAAGCTGGGCACACACTATGAGAAAATCAGTAGAAAAATGATGTACAAGGAACAATAGTTCAATTTTCATATAGTGTGTACACAACTTTTGACATCAGATTAAGACCTTCCAAAAAAAAAATTTCAAAGGGACAAACTCCAAAATTATTCTTGTGCGTAAACAGCATGAACAATTTTTGTTTAATGTGTACGTACTGTATTCGTATAGTCTTCGTATGAGAAAAGTCAGATACGAAAGATTGAGCATGATCAGAAACAATAAACAACAACAAAAAAAAAGTCTTTATCGTACAAGAATTTTCAGACATAATTTCCATCCTCAGTTCCGACTTGCTGTGAAACATCAAGGAGAATCGGACCCGATTTTCTTATTGTGTGTACCCACCTTTAGTCAGAAGTTTTGTGGAATGCTGTTTAATGTTATGATTGGATAGGACATAGAAAATTGTCTCTTCTGTTATGATAATCCCCTAAAACACACATCTGGTAAAATATATTAATTGCTCTCTTTTATGAACTGAATTCTAAATTAGTTTTTTTGGGTCTTCTCTTCATAGGTCTTTTCCAGTACCATCACATATATTTTTTATGCTGTTACATTGTGCAGTAAAGGTCTCACTATCGTGGCTATGTGTGTACATTTGGAAAAAATATATCAACTGAACTTAACTGTTCTAGCGAGATGAAAATGAAATACAAGCTTAACTTCTTATAGTAAAATTCCATCTGTGGCAAGGAAGCGCAATAGATTCATCCCGTGCTCGGATTTTCTAAGATATGATTTATAGATTTCAGCTAAATGAAACAAAGGTTATGGATTATCTTTTTTTGGTTATAGTTTTGTAAATTACAATTTTTGCCCTTTACTAAATGCTGTACTGTATATGTGAGTGAGATATTACAAATTTTTTCCTCACACATATCATGGTTAACATCTCTCATATTTCCTGAGTCCCAGGTGATCACCAATGACTGTAAAGTTTATGCCCATAGGGTCTTATATAGAGTCTGCTGAGAAAATACAAGCCTATTAACAAAGCAAAGACCTTGCAATCATATTAAATTTATATACTGAGAGACAGATTTTTTTTAGTACAGCATAGACAGCTGTAAAAAAAAAAAAGGTATACAGCAAAAGAAGTCCATAATGGCAATCTTTTAATTATGAAGTTTTTCAGAAGGCTTAATAGAGAAGATAATTTAATGGCTCTTGTGAATAGCACTATGTTCATAAATACATAAGAATATTTATTTAGAATATTTATATAGTCTACACTTCACTTCAGTGCCCCTTAGCCAAAAGAGGTGTTAGTTGGCAAACATTTTTTTATTTTTAAAATCACAAATCTCGCTCTGTAAGCAAATGTGGTTGAATACAAAATATTTTCCAAAACTATCAAAATGAAATGTATACAGCGCTATAAATATAACTTAAAGCGGGGGTCCACACAAAAATGGAACCTTTTCGGAACCCTCCCCCCCTCCGGTGTCACATTTGGCACCTTTCAGGGGGGGGTGCAGATACCTGTATAATACAGGTATTTTTACCCACTTCTGGGCATAGACTCCCGCGGGGGTCACGCCCCTTCCCGTCCCCCCGCTGTCTTCTGGGAAACACACAGGTCTCAGAAGACAGCGGGGACCAGTTACGACGTACGGCAGAAGGATGGCGGCAGGGGCAGCCGAGAGCCGAGAGATTGATCGGCTTCGGCTGCTGACATTGTGGTCACCCTGGACAGGTAAGTGTCAAATTATTAAAAGTCAGCAGCTGCAGTATTTGTAGCTGCTGGCTTTTAATTTTTTTTTTTTAGGCAGACCTCCGCTTTAAAAATGTGAACACATACAGTGATAATAATAATAAATCTTTTAATCATTGTCTAAACAACCGATGTATAGTGTACAAAGTATCTAAATAAAATATTCATAATTTGATCAAATTCTTCAGAGATGACGTACTCCTAAAAGCAAATCTAAAAACAAAAATATAATTTATTACAGCTTACTAGTTAATTAGATGCGGTACCTGCATTTGTTATCTTTTTTCAGGCTTTTTCCCTTTATTTTCACTTGGTATTCCTGGTAAAAGCACACTTCTTGTCCTTTCATGTCTACTTTAATTTGTCTACAGTGTCTATGGGTGCAGCCATGGTTGTCACTAGGGATGAGATTCAGGTTGGTTGGGTTGTATGTGAGATCAACAGAAAGTGGGGGTCCACTAAAAATTCCTTTCTGGCTGACTATAAAAGGAGGGGGGCAGCAAGCATGCACCCACGCCACCTCAAACCTTACCAGACCACATGCCCTCAACATTGGGTGAGTACATTGCAAGGAGAGGTGGCAAAAATAACTCAACCCCTTATCTTGTCCCCCAAAAAAGGGAACTTTTAGAATAAGAGGGCCCTCATATTGCCCACTTTAGATGATTGTGTATGGGGTGCATAGTTCACCTTGTTACTCAGTCACATAAAGAAAGTGAAAAGTAAAAAGAAAAACATCACACCATTAAAAAAGGCCTTAGGAAATTAGGCCTTAGGGATTGATCATATTTGGTGAATGATTCCACCAAGCATCTCCAGCCTGTTTGTTTACATTTAGCATTCAGCCAGGGATCTGTCATTTGTGACAAGTGTAGCAGCAGGTTATCGTTGTGAGTCACATCATCAGGACTGTTGTGGATCTATATTGCTGAAAAATGTAATTGACTTTGGATTTACATTGGAGTCATTGTTTCTTTTATTTTTTACTATAAAGGATTTTTTCAATGGTATAAGTGTTTTATTTACTATTTACATCTTTTGTCAATGAGTGACAGGGGGGCTTTCGATAAGTTCCCCCACCCCCAGACCCCTACAACCCTTTTAGGGAACAGGATTTGGGAATGAGGCCCCTGTCCCTATAAAGATGTGGACAAGTTGCTTTGCCAGGGGCTTTGTCAACCCCTCCTTGCAAAATATCCTCCCAAATATTGAAGGTATGTAGTCTGGTAAGGTTCCAGGCCCAAGCTTGCTACCCCTATTTTTTTTTTGTTTTTTTCTCTTAAATGGCCAGCACACTATTTAAAAAATAATAAAAATATGGCATTGAGTCCCCTTAATAATTAATAAAAGTCCCTTATCTAAACTATAACAGGTCACGTGCCCTCAACCTTGGAATGGTACTTTTGAAGGCAGGGCAGCAAAGCCTTCCCTCCTTTGATAAGAAACTTGTCCCTATGTTGGTGAGGACAATGGCTTCATCCCCCCCAACCTATCTCCAAAAAGGGATGTGGGGGTCTGTGGGGAGAAGATTTACTGAAATTTTGAAGCCCTCCTTAAAACAAGGGGGGCCCTTATATGCAGCATCCATGTGAATGAGTACACCTAAAACATGTGAATAGGTAATAACCAGTCAATTGTGTTGTCCAACAATGTGAATCCACATCTATCACAATGATACGCCAACCCAATAACCTGCCACATCTGACAATTTTCACCAGTTACTACTTTTATCACAAATTACAGATCCATAGCACTACTGCATATAAACAGACTGACCAGGTAATTCTGAGGGTCCTCACTGTAAAGTCATGCTCGTAGTGCCAAAAGCTGTGGTACGGCTTCCTTGAAAAGAATAGAGGGACGGAAAGGGCAGGCATAGTCAGTCCCCTTTATGAGTGCCTGTTACAGCTCTTGTTGCTCCATTACCAACCACTGAACAAGAGGATTATGGTGACAGGGGTGAGGGGGGATTGTACAAGGAAAATTTCTACTTAAGGAGGAGACAGAAGCACAAGAGACGCATGGCAATGATAGTAAGTAATGTCCCTTGTGCTGATTTTCTTTTTACTAAATTTTTAATTTCCTCTAGTATAAGGGCATACATATACTTTAGAAATAAAGAATATAGTGATGATGAGACCCTCTTTGATGAGTCCCCTGAAGCACGCATCTATTATCGAGGAGATGATTTGAAGATTTGTTTTTTTTTTCACTTCTGTATATTTAATCATATATTTATATGTCGGTAATGTTTTTGTTGAACTTGTAATACTATACATTTTTCGCTTTGGTTTTATTTATTTTGTTTCTAAGTGGTGTAATAGTTGTGCATGCACCCAAATTCCTCTTGAAGGCATCACACAAAATGTAACATCATTGAACAGAAGGGGCTAGTTATTCTGTTTAGTGCTATTCTAATTTAGATCCTTATCTCCACAATGTAGTATTCTAAATATGCCAAAGTGAGCATTTCTGTGTCATGTGTTTGGTGTACTGAGCACGAAAGCCCATGATGACATAAGGAATGAAATATCTAAATATACTAAAACACTGGGTAAACAAACTGATTTTCCAGTGTCTGCACAAGGACCCACTGGTCTGAACTAGTTATGTCTTTTTCCTGTAGGATTTAGAAGCACTACATCACATTGCACTGTTTGGCATTACATGCTACTTAGCTTATAGAGTTGCTTATCAATTACACTGAGACATGCTTCTTAATGTCTTTTCAGTGTTGGATATTTTAATATATTTAAGAGAGATGTGTTCATACTGTATATTGACATGCCTCTATAGATTTGAATAGAGGAAATTAAAGTGCAATAATCCTTATCCTTATCTCTACAATGCAGTATTCTAAACATACAGTGTTAACCGGAACTACTGAGGAAATTGTTTAGGGGTACTTATTAAAGATGATTGCAAAATGAGAAAACAGTGTGGCTAGGCAGCAGGAGAGGAAAATAAGGCAGGCCATAGACAGTGCAAATTTATTTCCTGCCGGGAGAAGACAGTGATTATTGCTAGCGGCTATAGGAGCTGCTAGCGATAATCGCAAGGGAATACCACAGGCTGGTTGTACCCAAGTTGATCGATCAACTTGGTACATGCAGGCTGCCCACACATGGTTCAAATCTCGGACGGTTTCTGCTGAACCAGCCAAGATTCAAACCGTCTATGGCCAGCCTAAGATGCATCACTAAAGGGATCAACATCAGGAGGTCCCGATTTCCTCTTTTTTTCATTTAAAATACTGTGTCCAGTTCTGGAAATCTCACCTACGAAAAGATGAAAGAGCTAGGTAATAAAACATATCAGACTTTAGTAACTTAGTATATATGTTTTAAGGAATGAAGAGAAAGAGGAGACATGATTAAAATGTTTAAAAACATAAAAGCCTCGTACACACGATCGGATATCCTATGGATTCTAATCCGATGGTTTTGTCCATCGGAAAACCGATGAAGCTGACTTCCATCAGTCTTGCCTACACACCATCAGTCAAAAAACCGACCGTTCCAAATGCGGTGACGTAAAACACTCCGATGAGCCGAGAAAAATGAGGTTCAATGCTTCTGAGCATGCGTCGACTTGATTCTGAGCATGCGTGGGTTTTTTATCCGATGGACTTGCCCATAGACGATCAGAGTTTTCGATTGGTTTTTTATCCATCGGAAAAATTTAAAACATGTTCTATTTTTTAAAACCGATGGAAAAAAGACCGATGGGTCCCATACACGATCGGTTTGTCTGATGAAAACAATCCATCGGACGGTTTTCATCGGTAAAACCGATCGTGTGTACAGGGCTTAAGGGTGTCAAAAAGGTTTAGGAGAGCAGTATTTGTAATATGAGGCTAAGATCGGGAACATGCAGACATGACCTCAAACGAGCAGAAGGAAAGTTCAAAACTAAGCTTAGAAAGTAGTAATTTTACCAGAAGAGTAGTTGATGTTGATGGATGAAAAAGACCTCCAGCAGAGGTAGTGAGTCAGTCAACTGTAAGTGGATTCAAACATGCTTGGGACAAACACAGATCTTTGTGCAGACAAAAAATGTATAAAAAATATACATTATATACATACTGCATATACGAGGTGTGTCTAAAAAATTTGGTGAAAGGTTTGATATGTCACGACAAAATGGCCCAGGTGTGCGCGCATGCACATGGCTATCCATACGTCAAGAAGGGCTACCTGGCATGGAGTACACGTGACCATCAGGGTAAACCTGCTGCAGGTAGTCAAATGTAGTCAGTGTGAGAGGTAGGTTCACAGTGCAATGGAGCAACGAGTGAACATTAAATCCTGCTACAAATTGAGAAAAATGGCCACGGAGACACATGAAATGTTGGTGCAAATTTTATGGGACAAGAGCCGTGAGAAGAAAATGTGTTTACGACTGGTTCGAATGCTTTCGCGACGGGAAGGAAACGACTGAGGAGGAGCCACGTTCTGGTTGGCCTTTAACATGCAGAACCCCAGACATGATCGAGTGAGTGCGACAAATGCTGGCATAAGACCTGCGACTGACTCTACAATTGATGCTGGAGGAATTGGGCATTAGCTTGGACACGGTGCGCACCATCGTCTGCAAATATTTTGGTAAGTGAAAGATCTGTTCCTTGTTTGTGCCGCACAAGCTGACAGACAAACAGAAAGCAAAATGGATGGAAACCTCTGGAGATTTCATTACCATTTGTGACCAGGATCTATCCTTTCTGCAAACCATTGTCACAGGGGATGAGACCTGGTGCTACTAGTTCGATCCAGAATCCAAGTGACAATCAATAGAATGGAATTCATCGTCTTCCTCATGACCCAAAAAGGGTCACCTGCAAAAGTCCAAGGTCAAGACAATGTTGATCGCCTTCTTCGACAACGATGGCATCATCCATAAAGAATTCCTTCCTGCAGGTCAAACCATGAACACAGCATTCTACGAGTAAGTTTTGAAAGGGTTGCTACAACGCATCTGCCGTGTTTGGCCAGAGTTGCACAGGACTGGACAGTGGATGTTGCTGCATGATAATGTACCTGCGCACTGTGCGATCCGTGTGTGCTGATTCTTGGCTCAGCGTGGTGTACCAGTTCTCGATCATCCACCGTACTCCCCTGATCTGGGGCCTGCAGACTTCTTTCTGTTTCCCCGCCTGAAGAGCGTCATGAAAGCTGCATGTTTTGCGGACGTGGCAGCAATCCAAGAATGTGTGACAGCGGTTCTGCAATAGATTCTTAAACAGGCCTTTGTCGACAGCTTCCAGAAGCTGTATGAACGTTGCCAAAAGTGTGTTGTGAAGGATGGTGATTATTTTGAAGGCCAATAAAGGTAATTTCCTTTCATCATCTTGATAATGTTTATATTTTCTGCTGAAAGTTAATCATGCATTCAACTTGCTTTCCAATTACCTGTGCATAGAGGCTGCTGTAAACGCTTTATTGCTCCCACTTATGTCACAGCTCCCTAGCAATCCCTGGATAGTAGCTGTGAAATCTTAGACTTGAAGTCAAACCTTTAAAGGTACAGTTGAATTTCTGGGCACAGTTATATCATCCCTATTCTCCAAAATCACTGGAACTTTTATTTTTTTGAATCGGGTAAACCATTAATAAAAATACATGCTTCCACCTAATAGGGAAAGAAGGGATAAAGGAAGATAAAGTGGATATTTTTCATGTGTTTTTTTTTTTTTGAGTGAATGAGTTTTTACAACTGCTATCCGGGGATTGCTAGAGGGTTGTGACATGTGAGATGGAGCAATAAAGCGCTTACAACATCTTCTAGGTACAACACTGTTAGATAGAATAGGAAAGGATTGGCATGGCTTACTTTGTGTTAAAGCGTTTGTAAAGGCATAAGGTTTTTAAGCTTAATGCACTCTAATAAAAAATCCAGCATTTTTATTAATTTTTAATTAATTGTATGTCGTATGTATGAATCTATTAGGTTTACATTAACATTTAACTTCTGTAAAAGAGTTTCTGTTGATTGACTATCAATCATCAAATGTATTTACTAATTCTAGTTTTGTTTTTGTTTTTATATTCTTTACAACTTAGTAATTTAGTATTGGGTGAATGAATAAATACATTTACTTATTTATTTATTTTTAATTTGTGAAATCTTCTGTGAATTCTGTGTACATATTCACATGTGCACACTTCAAACATATACTGTTGGACTGATATATTATACATCTGTGTTTATTTATTTGTATTGGTGTTTTATTACTTACGAGTAGACTGCTGGTGGTTAACACTGAAAGTTTCTCATTGGTATCCTTGCACTTATGTAAAAAAAAGTAGCATAAATATTTGTTTCAACAGCTTTTAATTCCTTATAACTACACTACTGTTCGGCAAAATCAATATAAAGTTCCTTACAACTGTATATAATTTTAATGAAAAAAAAAAGAGAATCTTAACACTTTGAGTTTACAGAAATACATATTATATTTGTATACAATACAAGATAATATACTTAAAATTTTGTATGTGTTTTTTTCCTCCTATAATTTATTTTTTAACTGCAGGTTTGTAATTATAATATTTTATGGTCACTACATATGCATTCTTCTTTTGTTTTCACAAGATTCATTAGCCCATAAAATATACAATGAAAATAAACTGTGGCATTTTTATATGACTTTCATATGAATGTCAAATGTATACATATGACCAGTGTGGGTATAGCAATATTTTTTGAAAGGGGAGGTTGAATTGTATACTTTTTGTATACAATATTGTATATATTTAACTATACTAATTATTACTCACTTATTCTTATTATTTTCATACCATTGCATCGGATGACATGCTAGAGGCAGCAGAGTTAGTGACATCAAAAGGTGTCCTTTGGTGATTTGCTCTTTGTTCTTATGAAACACTGTCTCTCCCTTTAGTGAGTAATCCCTTGTGATAAGCGTGAGTTTCTCAAACCCTGAATATGCTTCTTGCAGAACCTCAGACACTAATGCTGCACAGTGGGCTTTCCTTTATTGGTTGCCCCAATATATAGATTATAGTTTCCAGCACAGCTGTCTTTAGGGTAAAGCCATTTAGGTTGCCCATAAGCAGACATGGACAATCAAATGTAAGAAATCGCTTTGAACATTGAAGAACCTCCTTTCTGCCCTAAAAAAAATAAGCAAGCAAACTTGTATACTACAAGCAGACATAGATGAACATTTTCCAAAACTGTCTTATTGCTTGCAGTTGCTAAACTGGTGTTTATTATATTTTGTAACATGCATTAGGAACAGATGTATTACCTTACTGTATATGCAAATTGCATAATATGTTAGTCACTGTGAGAATAAACATACAGTATCTGAGCATATTTAAAAAGTGCTCCTTGGCACTTCTAATTTCTATGACAGATGTGAGTTTATAATTACATCACAAAAAAAGTGCTTGCAGTTGTGGCATAACTGAGACAAAAGGCATGCAGTTACTATTGTTCCGCACAATCAGGTAAACTCATTTTTGCACACAAATTTCACTAAACTTAATATCCAACTTCTTTTATAGATGTCCCCTATATACTGTGACTGACTGTAGAAGCTTGCTACTTTTTAAATTTCCTGCAGGTTTAAATGCATATCTTTATAATATTTTGAAGAATCACATAAATTAGGATATCAGGGAATTGTAATTCATATTTTCTGATTAACTGCAGTTCAAATTGTAACTGACTGACTGAGTTGCCAATTTACGGAGCAACCTGTTTCTTAACTGTGACTAATCTACTGTACTTATCTCTGAAAATGAATTGAAGAACAATAATCCAGTAAATGACAATTTTAATCTAATGGGCAGAACTTTCCCCAGTGTTAAGGAAAATTTGCAAATGTATTTCTCAAAATTTAAGCCAAAAAAAAATAAAAAATCTTATAAATACAATTCCCATACACAAAACAAAAAATTAACAAAAAGGGATTTTTCTTAGCATGATATATCTAAATTATTTAGAATTTTTGTATGTGTTCTACTGCCACACTCTTATATACTGTATACCTTAAAAAAAATACTAGGGCACACTATGTACAGTAGTCCTGTCTTTAAAGAAGGCCTGTTGTCAAATAAACATATATATATATATATATCTTTATATAGATATGCTGCCATCATGAGTGTGCACATCCAATTGCATTAGGGTGTGCACCCCAAAGCCCAAACACACATGTATTTCTCTGCAGCCTCACCTGCACAGGACAGGGAATAAATGGAAAGTGCTCTGTGCTGCGTGGCTTTCTTGTTCATTCATAAACGGAAGCATAGTCAACACAGTTGACTATGCTATAGTTATGAATGAACACAGTGAGTGTGTTCCCTGTCTTCATTTAGAAAAGGAAGGTGCCAGTAAATTACATATTTACTAGCCCCTCCCCCTGCTCTCCATTCTGAGACATTCCCTGTAGCAGCCAGGGGGAGAATGTGCACACCTATGGCTGCCATTATAGAAGTGCTAGTTGCACAGCTATCGTATTGATCCTCTTGTGTAACTGACCCAGAAAACGCACATGTAAAAGGATTTATGACATCTTCCATGTCCGTAGGACAGCATAACTGCCAGGCAACTAATATCAGAAGGAAGCCACCAATATTATACGTATAGCCCAAAAAAAAAAATCTGATTTTGGATAGAGTAAGGAAGAGATAAAATCCCTGCTTAGTTACTTTTAGCTGTCTATGTTTATGTATGAGACATTTCTCTTCAGTTCCTGCCCTGAAGATGCAACTGGAAGTGAGAAGAAATCTCCCCAAAGTGAGGGGAATTTCCAATTTAGACAATTGTCACAGGAACAGTTGTCTCCATTAGACAATTTCTGCTTACCTCTTGTTCTTCTGGCAACTGTAAAATTTCAGATTTCCCATTACTTTCTGTCTCTGTGATAATATTCAAAACAATTAAAGTGTGAATCTATGCTGCAGGGACAGACAAGAATAAACACTTCACAGGGGACTTAACTCTTCCCTACTCTATCCAAACTACTGTGAACAGATATCCCTGGTTTCTGAAGACAGCCCCAACTGCCCCAGATAAAAACTGTCCCCAATTGTATCCCTAATTAAAAAGTGGAGAACTTGGGGTTTGTTTGGTAATGTGCATACTTGGGAACTTACAGAATCTCTGCAAGCAATTTCAGTTTTTTGTCCCAATACTGGATCTCAGATTGGACATTTAAAAACTTCAGTACGGATTGTATGTCCTGGCAAGGCCTAACTGTTTAGAAACAAAGAATGTGATATTGGTCTGTCCATGACTTGAGCCATGCGTCTGTTGCACTGGCTGCCTAGATAGGTATAGGGAAGGGGTGAGTATTTGCTTTGCCCTGAACTTGAGGTGTGGAAACAGAAATGGGCCTTGCAGCTGGGACTAGGATGGTGAGTTTGGGACTGTGCTGCTGTGTGTAAGTGTTATGCTCAGACTTAGTGACAATTGCGGAGCAACTTGTTGTGTTACACTGGAACTGCTACTGATCGTTTTCTTCTACCACTGCTGATCACTTTCAGTACTGTTCACAGTCACAATCCACTACTGATCACTGGCAGTATTACTCATTGCTGATTACTGTTACCATCCACCACTGATCACTGTCAGTACTGCTGTCACCTGAGAACTGAATCTAAGAATTTAAGCACCACACCAAAAAAATATGAGCCCTGAATTATTTTTTTCCAAACATAGATTGGATACAAGAGCCAATACATTTTTGGGGCCAGACATCGTTCTCTTCATCAGGGATTACAAAAATGTGGAGTCAGGATATGAGGACCCAGGCAGTAATACATAATCTGAAAATAAGTACTTGTGCTTGTGAAGGGTGAGAGCAGATCAGTGTCAGTATTGTATTTTTGTTTGCATATGATTGGATGATGGAAGTTAGCAGAGCTTCACCTCATTCTCTTTCCAGGGGAACATTTCTTTCCAAAGTGGAAATTCCTGTGCAAAGTGAACTGCCTATTTTCCTATAGTAAATCACCTCAATGCATCACAATTCACTGCTGATCACTGTCAGCAAGGAGGAAACCACATCTCACAGCTTGCTTGCTGTTTACTGTGTATAACAATAAATTGTGGTGATGTGCTCTCCTCACCACGCATCTAACCCACTGGGGCCTAAAATATCATTTTTATTTTCAAATATTTCAAACATATTTTTATCCAAAGATTTATAAAACCATGTGACTTGTTACTAACATTCACTTTCTGTGAACCCACGTTACAACATTACTTTTCCACCATAAAGACATAAGGAGCAGAATCTCTTATCGGAGCCTTAATCTTTTAGTAAAACTATTTTGGAGAGGGTCATGCAGCTCAGGTTAGTGCATACAATTGATTTGAAAAAATAGTGTGATGGTAGTTCCCCAGGGAATAACATATTTTTTGTAAGAGTTCTCAATGCTTCCCCTATTAGTAACAAGTCACATGGTATAGTAAATCTTTGGATAAAATTATATTTGAAATATTTAAAAATAAAAGTTATATTTTAGGCCCCAGTGAGTTAGATGTGCAATTAGTAGAGTGCATTACCACAATTTGTTGTTATATTTAGTTCCCACATTTTGGCCAATTGTATGTACGGGTTTATGATATTTAGGCATCTTTATATATATTTTTTTTATAATTGTATTTTTTTTATAATTTTCTGAGATTACATATTATACAATATAAAAGTACAACAGAAAAAGAGCCATAATGATCACAACGAGTCACAACACCAGAGATGCCCATTCATGACCTGCAAACAAAATAGTTTTTTCCATTTACAACATGTAAACATAATAAAAGTAGGTATCAAATAAAACACAGAAAAGGTAGGATTTGAAGTACCAACAGAAAAAGAGACATACACCAGGGGTCAGGATACAAAGACGTGAGTATGGGGGGAAAGAGCGGATGAGCCAAAACTAACAATACCCAAACTCAATCTCAATCAAGATGTGGGAAGGGAGCCATATTCAGACGATCCCAGATATCCCATATCTTATTGAACTAAGACATTGCATCACTAACCAGAGCCGCCATGTGGTCCACTCTGCGTATTTCTGATATAATATTAAAGAGCTGAACCTGGGAGGGGGAGAGGGTGATAGCCAATTTAATAGAATGATTCTGTTAATGGGTTTTCCAAAATCTGAAATGGGGAGGCCTAAGAGATAATGTATTGGGTCCAATGGAAGGGGTAAATCAAGCAGTCGTTGGAGCACAAACATTACCATGGTCCAACACAGCTTAAAGAGCTCACATTACCTAAAAATTTGATAATCGGAACCGGCTGCTTTACCAAATGCCAACATAACGGGAGAGTGAAGAATCCTGGTGTAGTACTTCAGGTGTTCTGTACCAGAACATTACGATTTTCAAAGCAGTCTCTCTCTGCACCACACATCTTGAAGTTTTAGAAGTAGAGGACCAGACCTTATCCCAGCAAGGAAGGGTGCTGGAAAATAAATGACCATTTATGCATATACTGTAGGTATGAAGGTCTTCGGTAACAGGCATCTTTATCTTACGTTGTCTTGCTGTTTACTGTCATCTTCCACTGATGACCACTGTCATTACAGAGGAGGCTATGGGGTTTATTTACTAAAACTGAAGAGTGCAAAATCTGGTGCAGCTCTGCATGGAAACCAATCAGGTTCCAGTTTTTTTTGTCAAAGCTTAATTGAACAAGCTGAAGTTAGAAGTTGATTGGCTACCATGCACAGTTGCCCCATTACAATTGTTGAAACTACAAAGCAACTTATTCACTCCCTTGTTCTCTCTCGCCTTGACTATTGTAACTCCCTCCTCATTGACCTACCTCTCCACAAGCAATCCCCTCTTCAGTCTATCATGAATGCAGCTGCCAGACTCATCCACCTTACCAACCATTCAGTGACCGCCACCCCTCTCTGCCAATCCCTCCACTGGCTTCCCATTGTCCAACAAATATAATTCAAAACACTAACAATAACATACAATGCCATTACAACTCTGCCCCAAGCTACATCACCAATCTTATCTCCAAATATCCTCCAAACCATCCTCTCCACTCCTCCCAAGACCTCCTACTCACTAGCTTTCTTGTCTCCTCCTCCCATGCTCGTCTCCAGGATCTCTCAAGAGTCTCTCCCATCCTCTGGAACTCATTACCCCAATCTGTCCAGTTATCTCCTACTATATCCACTTTTAGGCAATCCCTGAAAACTCATCCATTCAGTGAGGCCTTTCCTGCCTTCAGCTAACAACCAAATCTTCTACTTCCCTCATCAGTTCATCCCTCACAGTTACTACCTTTTGTTTCACCAGCCCCTCCCTATTAGATTGTAAGCTTGCAGGAGCAGGGCCCTCCTAACCCTCTTGTATTGAATTGTATTGTTGCTGTATTGTCTCCTATTATATTGTAAAGCACTGCGCAAACTGTTGGCGCTATATAAATCCTATATATCCTATAAATACTATGCTATAGCTATGAATGAACACAGTGAGTGTGTTTACTGTCTTCATTTAGAAAAGGAAGGTGCCAGTAAATTACATATTTACTAGCCCCTTCCCCATGCTCTCCATTCTGAGACATTCCCTGTAGCAGCCAGGGGGAGAATGGGGGGGGCAGTAGCACTATGGGGGCAACATGGGGGTAAGGCCGGGCCATGGGGGGAATCCACACAGCACATAGTGAGTAGGGTGTGCCCAGGCACACCACCTGTGCACACCTATGGCTGTTATTATAGAATTTCTAGTTGCACGGCTATCGTATTGATCCTCTTGTGTAACTGACCCAGAACACGCACATGTAAAAGGATTTCTGACATCTTCCAATTCAGTGGGACAGCATAACTGCCAGGCAACTAATATCAGAAGGAAGCCACCAATATTTATGTATAGCCCAAAAAAAAATCTGATTTTGGATAGAGTAAGGAAGAGATAAAATCCCTGCTTAGTTACTTTTAGCTGTCTATGTTTATGTATGAGACATTTCTCTTCAGTTCCTGCCCTGAAGATGCAACTGGAAGTGAGATGGCTGAAATGTTAGTAAATGGCTGAAAAGTTTTTTTATGGGGTGGATGGAGGCTAATGGGGAAGTCTGAAACATTAAATCCCCATCCAGCCCCCCCTTGCTTATGATAGACAGCAGAGGACAGTGGGAAAACCCATAGTGACTATGAAATCTACCCACCGCTGTGGGAATTAGTCTCTCAGTCTTTGTCTTAGCAACCAATGAAGTAAACAAAAACCACAACAATAAAGGTAAACACACAACACCCCCATAACGCTGGCCTGTCTGTACACCAATTTTGAGTTGGTTTATCTACCTCCATTTATGTTATCTTCAAACTGGAGATAATTCTTTTGGAATTTGTTGCAGCATAATGATACATTGTAAAACTGACACAAAAAAAGAACTAAATATGAATCTGTACATGTCAAGAACTGTTTACGAAACTGTCACAATGCTTTCATGAATATGGTGAAGGACATTTTAAAGGTACCATACCACCAGAAAACTATTGCTATTGCTTTATTGGATCCCCCCCCCCCCATTCTCTAATGATTTGCCTTCCACTGACACTGATGCAGTGGTGTTTTTTTCGTCCCACTGACACACTGATGCATTTTATCCCTTCCAGTGACACCACCACCACAGGGGCATTTTTATTTTTTTCCTTCTAATGACACACCTAATGCAGGGAAATTTCATCATTCTGATGCTTGGGAATTTCTTTTTTTTTTCACCACTGTTATCCCCATATTTTGCATGGAGACTAAAGTCTTCAATTCAATGTAGTGTACCACAACAATTGGCAATATTATGAAGCATGCCACAACCATTAAATATATTTTAGAGAAGCACGCTATATATGCCACTATTATCCTCATCACTTACCTTGCCTTCTATCCCACCCCAAGCCTCAGGCATATTGATTTTCAAATGTTCCTAGGTATATGCATCACTATTATATCAAAATGTTCTTGGCTTTCATTTAAACAATCTGGTCATCTTTATTAAAACCTAAAAAAAAGGTTTTGGTTATAACTCTTTGTAATAAAAGTAGACCTTATCTGATATACCTGTAAAGCAACCTGAAAAGGCCATCTAACCCATCCATAGTACACAAATCTACTGTCATTTACAATGAAATTGAGGACGTTCTGCTTGATACAACCATATTTCCAAAGTGTTGAATTGGTTTTATTAGGTCACTTAATCTTGGAAGAAACTAGGAACATAGGCATGCATAGCAGCTATTGCAAAAAGCATATTGCAGTAGAAAAATACTCTAAGCTTACCGCTATGGATAATGAGAAATTTTTCTTGAATGTTGAACCTCAGAACCCAAATCTTCCAACTTATTAATTTTTATGAACTCTCATGGGAAGTCTATCATGCTTCTTCAATAGGAATACCATTTTTTTTCTATGTGGAAGGACCGCTTACTTCATAAGTTATTTAACTCAGGAGGAGTGTGCTGTCTTTCCGCATGGGTCCATTTTTAATAGACCGTGGAGCTCTCTTTAAACCAATAGACTAACAATAAAAGCAAAATTGATAAATCCAAACAAAGATAATTATTAGCAGAAAAATGTAACAAAAGTAAACATCTACCCTCTACAATGCCCTATGTAGGCTACCAAAAAGGAGAACATGTTTTGAAACATTTTTATAACTAACAAAGGAAGTATATCTTTCATAAACCTCTTTGTGTTATTGGAGAACACTTCCTAAGCATTGCAGTGTTGAACCCATAACTGTCTATCAATTGTAAGGAGCTCAGTGTAAAGCATGAACTGTGCATGTCAAGATTGTAAGGACCTGTCAGTTATTGCAGGACTGCCAAATGAACAATGCACTAACTAGTGATGAGGCTCTGGGCATTTAAAGAATAAGTCAAATACATAGCACAAGGAAAGAAAAGGGTGGACAAAGCTGAGCAAAACAAGGACAACAAATGAATTTGTATGACAAAACATTAGTCGAGAAGTAATCCGGCTACTCCAAGGGGGAGTTAAAACATTAATCCGTAAGGTTGTGTACTTGGTAAGCATGTTGTGACTTAATTATGATTTACATCAATAGGAATGATAAGATTGTTAATCAACACCGTGTCACTTTTTATCAATCAAGGGCAGCAAATCCTGGTAGATCTGCCCGGTAAATCCTTGGTGGAAAAAGAGGAAAGATTTAAATTCATGTAAGAGACCCTCAATTAAGGTGGTTTGGAAGATTCTTACAAACAAACCACCTTGACTTGTCAGCTGTTATCCTTAGTCATCATGCAAAGAATTTAAACTCCATAACTCATATGCTTCCAGTGGATCGAAAACGCATCGCCTTTTAACCTTGGATCAGCATTGCTGCAAGACAAGTAAATAAATAATTAAAATGTTATCATACCTCTCCTAACAAGCGGTGTCATGGAAATCATATATTATGGCGAAACGCTCAACTTTTGCAAGATTGCCCTCTGCTGTAACTTTACTGGATGTACATTCTCTTATCTGTTGTTGCTGACAACTATGCAGATTCCATTTGCTATAGGTTTGCTATTTCACATTATCATGTATTTGTCTTTCTATTTGTATTTTTCTATTTTTATTTCTATTCTTTTTCATACCACACATAATTTCAGATTTCAACATGGCAATAAAATCTACATTACCGTAAAGTAAGAAATTCAAAACAAAGTCAAAGATGTATTGTATGTATCT
Source organism: Rana muscosa (assembly GCA_029206835.1). Lineage (NCBI taxonomy): Eukaryota > Metazoa > Chordata > Amphibia > Anura > Ranidae > Rana > Rana muscosa. The sequence continues at coordinate 102,452,840 of CM055122.1, read as the reverse complement.
CACATGCTGTGCCCTCCGAAGACTAGGTTTACAGAGCTTATATAATGTTTCATGGCTTGCCATTAAAATAAACAATTAGCAAATGAAATTTAATTTGCAATTCTATCATATTTTTTTCTTAAAGACTTATCATTTTTTAAAACTGTGCTAATCTAGTCTTTTGGTGCAACAGTTCCATCTTAATGTTTAAAGTGACTTTTGACACAATTAATCACCTATACTTGCTGCTAAATAGGAGGATATAGGTTTTGTTCACAATACCAACATAACAGCAGCAGACATACTATAGCACAGGTCGACTTTTTTTTTATTAGAGATTAGAACTCCTTTAATGTTTGATGAATTTTAGGGTATATAGTGAAGCCAAGTAATAAAAAATATAGTAATTGACTATGGCAACTTACACCATTTAAATCCCATCATTCATTATAAATGCCATGCCAATATTAGGCCTCATGTATTAATGTCTCAGCTGAGCATTAGGAATTTACTACAGCTTCTATGATAAGTGCCATTTACAATGTGCAGTAACCCATAGCAACCAATTAAAATCATCCATCAAGTAGTGGTCTGGCTTTAACACAGTGAATTCTGATTGGTTGCACTTAAGAATTAGCACTTACGAGTTAGCACTCCTTTACTGAAGCAAGCTGTTTGTACCTTAATTTTCATTTCCATGACAACCGTGCTGCAGCTTTACCAGAGACAATGGCAACTGTTATTTTTAAGCAAAAGGATGCAGGTTGACAGTAAAAATAAACATATAAAAAAGAGAAAACAGATCATGCATATGGCTGTTTACGAAAAAAAAATGCTTTTCCTAACTTCCCTCTGTAGCTGCGGATGATTGGCTATAATATTATGTGCCAACAGTAGGGCTAGAAAATTGCTGTCAATTATCCAGAATGAAGCTCCAGGCAATGTAATAGCTGTATGTGACTGAAAACCATTTGTTGGACTTTTGAACTCCAAGCTACACATAGGCAGTATAATTAATTGAGGGACAAGTATAGGTAATCATATTAATGCAGCAACAGTATTGATATAGCTATAGACAGTCCATATGCTCAGCTGTAGAACCGGGGGGAATAGTGCCGGTTTGATAGCCACTTGGTGCTCAGACTGTAATGAGCAATGAGCAAACTGCTGAAAAATTGATGCCGCCTGCAGATTGCACAATCCACTGAACAGCAGGGGGTCGGCTTCTTACATCTTCTACTCCTGGTATAATATGCTAATTTCTGCTAGAGCGCAAGGGTAAAACGAAAGAAGAAAAGATTTCACAAAAGAAGGAAAAAATGCTAATGAATACCACAAAGATGACTGCAGAGAAATCCTAGAGCTTTGTATGGATTAACTGTGTTGGAGATGTCCTTGTCAAATTTTAACCCCTTTTTTTATTTCTACCTATGTATTTTTACTATACATTATATAAGTGTGTTGTGTGGCTTGGGAATTTACCATGTGCAATAAACATACTGCGACGCTCATTTATTGTTATCAAGCAACATGTTGCATGTACCTGTTCCAAGAAATAGCTTGTGTGTGTATATATGTGTATATGTGTATATATATATATATATATATATATATATATATATATATATATATATATATACACATATACACACACAATGTTTTATCCAGGGACAAAACATGTTTTCAACATATCACAAATATGGGGTATACAAATGCAAGTGTAAAGGTACCATGTTTAGTCTACAAAAAATATAAAACAATATATGCTTCATTTCAAAGCAGAAAGCAACCAGCAAACTATGATTTTTCAACACAAATGTACATTGTGCATAAATTATAGGTGCATTTAATTCTTCATATAATACCAAATAGCATTTACATGCATGCCAATAATACTCTTTCAAATATTGATAGTAATATTAATAATAATTATTCATTTGGATGAAATGTGACATCTGTACATGTTAATTTGCCTGTATTCCATTCGTCAGAATGAACCATGGAATATTTGAATACTTTTTGTTTGCATATTACATCTTTGCATACATATAGACTAATCAAGGGTTGTATTACTCTGTATAAAAACAACCACAGCAAATAAAAAAGTCAATCAAAGGCTAATTCAAAGATAGATAGATAGATAGATAGATAGATAGATAGATAGATATATAGATAGATAGATAGATAAAAGAAAAAAATACAGACAGATCTGTAATCTATCCATGCACGGAAAATCTCTTTCTAACTTTTTGTTAGGTGGCTAAAAAGGGCTTATTTCAAGCATTAAGACCGAAGATGAAGAATGACAAACCATGTCCGCATTCACCGGCCAATCTTCAGAAAGAGAATGCAGAAATAAAGCATCTCATTCTTGCACCTCATTTCTGTAGCGTCCCCGTACTCTGCAGGGAGCCTGGCAAAATAGCAAACTGTAAGTACTTCCCATTTTGTCTAACTGAGGTTTATTCCTCCATTTGTGACATATCGCCATTAAAACAAATGATAAAATATGTTCTGTCACTGTTTTCAAATATGCTTGCTTATTCTTGAGATTTCAGACACTTTTAAATTCCCCATATGTCATTTCACAATTCTGTTTAAATAAATAACATAGATTTTAAATTTCTAAAATGAATAGACATCTGTTGTTTCTAATGAAACCACTAAAATAATCTAACAATAATAGCATGATATGCTATCTTCATTTACAAACTATTCGAAAATCACTGAGCTGAAAAAAGGAAATAAATTAAAAAATGTCTTAAACAGTAGGTGTAGTAAAGATGTGAGTTTGTGTATAATTGATATATATGTATAAAATGTATTGTACTTTTGATATAAAGGTTTTGCAGTAGACATAGTCAGATTTCTTGAAAATGTGTATCAATTGCTCCTTTGTTAAAAAAAAGCGTTGCGAACCAAATGATGTGAATGATAAGAGAGGTGATAAAGACGATGGTGGTAATTGTAAATTAAATGAAAATGGCAAATGTTATAACCAATATCATTTCACATTGCCAGATGGAGAAAACAATTTGGAGCTTGTTGATAAAAGGTACAGATGGCAGGCCTTTTTCTTTGGCTATTGGAAGGAAGAGGAACAGTGAAAAGGTTTTGGAAGGGGCCTACACCGTACTGATAAATTGATAAGTCAAAGTGTGAACATTCTTCAAACTCTCTGTATATGTTCCCATAGCTTAAGAATCAGAGTGAGATAAGCTCCATTTAATATGGGTGCATGTGATCATTCTTTGTGTTCCACCGACACAGTAGGATACAATTCATAGAAGAGGGGGAAAAAGGCCTAAAAAAAGACACTATAATGAGATGAAAGAAAAATCTTGAAATTCAGCAGCAACCAAAATGTGTGGTAAAAGTAGCAAAGATTCTTCTTGGATTTCGGCAAGCAGTTTTTTTTTTCGTTTTGTAAACAATTTGTATGCAATCCTAGCATATACGAGAACTTTTAAATAAAAAATTAAGTGCATACTTAAGCTAAAGCTGGGATGTTAGTACCAAGCGAGGAAAAAAAGAAACAGGTTACCAGGTATAAAATAAAACCTGCGGTACACTTTACCAAAATAAATCAGCAAGAACCCATACAGGGAAATAATGCACAACATCTCACAAATGCATTTAAATAATTGCTGATTTTTTTTCTATGTTTTTTTAGGCTAATAAAAAAAAATTTTCATTAGAAAAACAATGGTCACCTTACTAGCATGCAAATCGTGGAAATATATATATATATATATATATATATATATATATATAAATGAAAAATATAGAAATATAGTTACTTAAAATAGTTTCTAGCACTAAACAGCTAAATATATAATAAAATATATATATCTACTTATTTATACTTATGATTTGTCCTGTAAAAAGGGAAGCTATGGATTTCGGGCCCGTGCTGAGGAAGCAGAAAGCCAGAGATCAGGTTGGCAGTCAAAGCTTTGTGTTAACCCCCTCTCTGCTATAAAGAACCTGACATTGATTCAATAAGTGAGGCAGAACCCTCTAGAAGAAGCAAAATAAGAGGTTTAACCAGCCAGAACATTTCAATGGGTTTAGTACTGTGCTTTGGCCACTTCATTGAAGCTAATAAAGACATACACAGAGGAGCTTCAACCGCAAGGATGATTTATTATAACTCACAGAGCTACCTTGCAGGGTCGTATGATTTATATGTTTCTTTAAAGTTAATGTTTTTTTAGCATCACTTATTTAACATTAAGTAATCAGTAACATTATTTTTCTCATAGCATGAATAAATCCACTGCACAATAAAACATCAAACTTTCTAAGAAGAAATTAGAAGATACCTTTTAAATATTCTTCCACCTTTAGAATGTTTCCACATTTAGCAATTGTCAAAAATTCTATACAGCATTTTCAGAAACCGCTCATCACCCGCTCATCACACATAATAAAATAGGTATTTCAGACTCTGAAGAGTTCATATACAGTTATAGGCTGGAAAGAATTTAAACATATTGTGTGTGTGTGTTGTGAGAGTTTTTTGGTGGCATATTTACTAGAATTGGAAAAGAAAGTTATCCACAAATGTGAAGGCCATAATGTCCAATTAGATTCATTATTTTATTTTCTCAAATATTTAAACCTGATGGGTAACCCTGGGTAAGTTATCCCCTTTTGTGGAATTTTTTTGTCAACATTGTCTGTATAGAGCTTTTTGTATGCTATATTGCCAAATATGTTCATTTCATATAGAAAAAACAGATGGGGGGACAACCAAGAAACCTAAGCAAAGAAAATTTGGTTGGGCTTTGACGTCTTTTTTAAACAGCTACACTGGTGGTAATGGTGGTATTGGGACATTATAAATAAGTACCAGAACCTTAAAAGATAAGTTAGTACAAGGAGAATTGTCACATCAACCCCCACCAGTGATAATTTTGGTCCTTATCCCTGTTCCTTACTGTATACAATATCCCTGTTTTTTTATTGTATATTGTATACACATATTTGTACCTTATCCCTGTTTTTAGCGGTTCCCTAGCACACCATTCTTCTTGCATATCAGTCAGAGCCTAAATAATGTAAGGATAGTAGTGGACAATAATTGGATCAGGCCAAGTAAGTGCTTTAAACACAGCTGGCAGCTTATGCACTTTGGCCTGTTGTCATTTTAAATCCCCAATACACTTAAGGAAGACAATCTTCCTTTTAACTTAAAGTATTTATAATAATCATAATCACATAAATTGAAATCACGATCAGTAGGTTTATTACGATGATGCTAACAATGATGGTTGCGCATGATTATAATTATTTGTTGCAGCAGTAGTAGTAAATGTACGATAAGAATGTGAAAAAAGTAATGCGAAAGCACTATGTTGGTAGGTACACAATGGCATTTGAGAGTATTTTAGAATGTTATCTGATGAAAATCAGATAACATTCTAAAATATTCTCAAATGCCATTGGGAACCTGCCAACATAGTCAAAAAATGCAACAATAATTTTAATCTTATACAAAAAGAGCACCAGTCATAAAAGAGTAAATCCAAATGAAGTCATGCAAGGTACTCTACGTTAGTACAACTCACAGGTGATTTATTTTAGACATTGGTAAGAATGCTTCTGAGAACCTATACTTATTGGCTTTACCTACAGCCTCCAAGAATTGGAATCCCCATTGAGATGTAATTTCAAAGTATGTTCAGTGTTAAGAAATTCACCAACATAAATTGAAAGTATCTATTATCATAGAAGAATGTGTTTTTACCCTACATCCAGGACCAGGAGTGACAGGTACCCAGCAGCTCAGAAGGCCCTATTGTCAGCCAAATAAAGCCTGAAAGCTAAGACCTTTAGCATCTGTGCTGAAAACATGTAATTTATATTTTGAAAAATAATATTGCTGTAATGTATCCTATTCAGCATTCCCTAATGTAGTTCTCTGCAACAATCAGGCCTACATTTTCAAAGAATTATACCATAACTGTAGCATATACAATTTTTCTACTCACTGGGCCCTAAATACAATGCAAGTTGGCTACGGTACCATTACAAGCTAATTGACTTACTGGACTTTGATTGTTTACAAATGTAAAGTGGAGATCTGTATGCTGATCTTTAATCCAAGTCCATCAGTGCCTCACATTCAAGTGACCTTCTCTAATTAAAATAAAAATGCATAGCATTGAAGCAGTCTTCACAAACTGCTGACATTGGAAAGTGCTGGCATCTCAGTACAAATCTCTCCACCATGTGTGCCTATTGTTATTAGGGCATTTCACTATGCAATGATGAAATATGTATTTTTCATCAACCTCAGCTACTGATAACAGATGAATCTGGCAGTTAGAAATTAGTGAATACTCTTTGCTCATATTTGGTGTATTTACCATGTTACCTATTATAGTCAGTTATGACTTAAAGAATCATTGCTCACTGCATTTTCTTGCAAACAGAATTTCTGACTTAGAATTGAAGGTGTGTATCATATCCTCAGGAAGATTTTAATCTAGGCTATGTTCTTCTCACCTTCTACAACATACAATAGGGGGTTCCTGTATAGCTTTCAGATTAAATCACTGGGTAAAGTACAATACTCAATATCATTCTGTATGTCAAAGCTAAGCAATATATGTACAGTATATGCAGACCCCAACCAAGAAGCCAAAGCTACTGGAAAGGATATCTGCATAGACACATTGAACGATGGTGATGCTATCACTTTATTAAAAAAATCTCATGCATTTGTGGTATTCAGTAACACTTGGTCTGCATTCACTGAAAACAAATTATGAATTCTGAAAATAAGAAAGATATTACCACAATGCTCCTACTCATGCCCTACTCATGTTGCTATTATATATGTTGCTCACTATGTAAAATAATTTAGATGATTAAACTAGTAATGTATTTAAACTATATGTTTCCCCAATAGATATGTCAGAAAGATCAAGTCTATTTACATATTTTTAAGTATATATATGCTTAAGTGTAATGTTCTTAAACCATTTTTTGTTGTAGTATGTAATATATGCTTAAGTGTAATGTTCTTAAACCATTTTTTGTTGTAGTATGTAAATATTTAGGTAAATGGGACAGCCATATTTGCCTATGACATACGCAGACTCCTATTCCTGCTTTACAATACTACGTTGTAGTTGGGCTATCTGTATACTGAATACAATAACAATGATACGAAAGAGGAAACAAATGAGAAAATTTAATAAAATATTAATTTATGATCAACAAAGCGATAATAACTGAAAAATGTGTTTACTGAAAATACATTATACTGTATATTCCTTTCAATGTGCATGCACTAGTTTGCAAAAGGCATCAGTATATCCCAAATAGGTATACTGATGCTCTAGTGGGTGTTAAAGACCTAAACTATAGATAATATGCATATTATTTTTTAAGATAACATGGAAAAGAAAATACTGAAAATTCAAACACAAAGTAAAAGTGTGGATTTTATAGTCTAGAGGGAATAGGGACAATGACTGGTAAGTATTACACATTTGTTTTAAGCCTATAACCATAGTGAGAGGAAAGAGGAAGAAATAGATGCATGTTTCAATGATGTTTAGGGCCACTTTAAGGGCCTAAATGTATGACTTAGATAAATAAAGAAACTGTATTGCAAATACAGGCATGAGGTCTATTATCCAAAATGCTTGGATCTGGAATTTTGTGCAAAATGGCTATTTATAAAAGTTTGGGGGCAAAGCTTATTTTATATTAAATAACATTGATAATAAACCAGCTTCATAAAACAGCATAGTTTGACAGTTGGGCTGCCTTATTGTTTATCGATAGTTTAGCCGTGCTGAATTAGTTTATTTGATGTGTTAAGGAAGCAGTTTGTTGTGTAAAGCATATTTAGAGAAAACCAGATGAATTGTTTTTGCTTCCCATAAATTGAAAATGTCCTGGAAATATATCCTGTACTACCTAGCAATGATAATACTTACTAATACCTCCATGATTGGATATGCTGATACCTCCAGGTGTAAACCAACTACATGAGGTGAGAAGTCATACCACCCTTTTCAGACTAGGTTATGTCCTCCGGATAATGCAGGAACAATCCAAAAGAAAATCTAACACAGGTGGCCATATACAGGGGTCATTTTCTCAAAAATGGTTGAGAAAATATCTGCCTTCTTCAAGCAAGTCATAAGCCAGAAGGAACTGACACTTTCTTTGTCTTGCTTTGGCCCATATATTTTTGGGGCACTTTGTCCCTTTATTTTGACTGAAAAAAAAAATTTATGCCAAAGAAATTTGTCAACTAATCATGTTTACATTTTTCCTATTTCTTCCAACAATCAGAAGCCACATAGCTGCATCATTGCATGGCCATACTTTCACAATTAATAACTGAAAATGCAGGATGATAAGCCTAACATTAAACATCTTTTATTTGCTCTTTTTTTGGTCTGCTAAATATACCATTGAACGTATTGCGTTATATATTTGTTCAGTAAGGACAAAAATACTTATAAAACCTGTCAATAATTTTATGAACTTTTAATTTCCTAGGCTCTGCGTGTGCTGCACTCAGTTACATTGCTCCCAGCTATCTATGTGGACTACAAAACACTTCCTCCTATGATATTGAGGGGAAGGAGTTCTTAAGTCTCACCTTAGGATGTCAATGCTACTTCTTCATAGATACAGTACAGTGAGTGAGCATGATCACCCAATGACAGGAAATTTGTTACTGGCCGGTTTACCAGGTCAAAATAAAGGTAAAAAAGCCTGAAAAATAAAATAAATGCATCCACTGCATTTACTGACTGGTGTGCTGAAATATATTACATTGCTGTTCTTGGGCTACTTCTTAACAATTAGAGTTAAGTAATTCACTAGTGAATGAACACAAAAAATAAAAACAGAATGGAGGTCACACACTGAACCACAAAACAGTAGGGTTAATGTGTTAAAGATAATGAAAAATATATGTAACAGAGACATAAACGTTATCTAACACAATATAGGAATATAGGCCGCTTTCTTAGTTTGAGCTTTCAATTTGCAAGAGAATTGTCACCTAGCTTTGTGAATGAGGTGAAGCTCTGCTGATGTTAACCATCTAGTCATGTATTTTTTATATTTTTTATATTTTCTTTCACATGATTGTGTATTCTTTGCAAAGTGAATTTTTATTCACATTCACTAAGCTAAGTGAAAGATTTCTTGCAAGGTTAAATTTCTCTTTGCTAAGTAAACAGCCTAAACTTCTTTAGTAACTCAACCCCACAGTTTTCCATCGTCCATCCTCAAATACCACCAATAAGTCATGTTTGTGAAACTGTCTTCACTTTGCATCAAGCTGTTTCATGTAGGAAAAACTTCAAAAACGAACCTTATGGGGTCGGTTGGCAGTTCAGAGTTAAAAAACAATGATATTTAAAGGCACTAATACACATTAATATAAAAAAACTAGAACTACTGCTAATGGGTAATAGTAACACAATAAACGTATATTACATACAATTGGGCTTATCTGTAGTAAATGAACATTTTGATGGGCAGTGCCGTTTGCCTTTCTGTTTAGCATCTTCTGTGACCTATTATACTGTGCGATTTGTGGTAGTACTTCATACCATCCAAATACCGGTGTTGTATGGGTTAACCAATGTGTACTCCTATGCGGGAAAAGTCTTTGCTGTCGGTTGCAAAGATTTTTAAGTATACTTTATAATCTCTGCACAATCTATTCATTGCATATCACTTGGGAGGAGACTTGTTCAAACTTAGGTTTGAACTTGTGGTAATCGTGGTGACTGAATGTTTTGTCCTATATGATGAAAGATCTGTCTGTATATGGCAGCCCAGAACTGAGCACATCAAATTCATTAAAAAATACAGTCTGCTCTTTGCAACATTTAGAAAAATGTTCCGTTAAAAAATAAATGTATATATATTTAGATAAAAAAATAATTATATATATATATATATATATATATATATATATATATATAGTGTGTGTATGTGTGTATTTATATTACGTGTATCTGGCTAATTTATATTATTGACTTAATAAATTCCAAGAATGGAAATAACTAATTTCACATAAAGACTTTTATTTTATAAATTATTTACTTTATTTTATAACATATTTATTTAAAGCAAAAAGTAAGAGATCAAGATTTTCTATTAGCACACATCAAAAGTAAATAACATGCATGTGACAAGCTCAATCTCAAAAGTTGAAGGTCAGTATTTGTTTTACAACACTGTAGAAGTGTATTTTATAGTTTGCTAGAAAAAAAAGACTTCAGAACATGCTGAGGCCATGCCTCTTTTTCAGCGTGCTGTCTAAGGGCGAGTAAATACTATAGGAACATCCATAAAAAGCTAATGAGTGCGTCAATTATGCCAAAATGACACTGCATAATCATTTGATTTAATGTCTTTTGTGTGTTTTTTTTCAGGACATATAAATGATTTGCATTAACAAAGAGGACAAATGGATCACAAATACACCACCGGCCCCCCTAACAATAGCATTATTGAGCAAGTTGAGTTTTAGTGACTGTTGCTATTGCATCACTATAAGATGACCGTGGAGTTCTATGGGTGTCTGATGTGGACAGAATGCTAAAATTCTTTGGCTGCTGGAGGTGAAATGCAGGTCATTTATCAAAGTCAGTCCAGAATCATAGCCAAAATATGGCCAACAGAGTTCTATAACCTAAACATTTCAGTCAATTGAAACTTCTGTCTAATATATCCTCGACACATAGTAAGAGGTAAAAAAAGGGAATTATATGCCATTTCGTTTCTTTGCTATATTAGTTCATTTATAACGGATAAAAGCATAGGTTTTTTTTCTGTGAAATCGGCTACCAAGTCACATTTTTTTTTTGTTACGTATTAAGGCTGATACGGAGATTTATTTTTCAAAGCAATTATGTGGACTGTAGTTACAACAATATACTACAAGCTGATATAAAAATGTAATACACTCAGTCTATTTTATTAGTAGTAAAGTATAAATGCTACGGCTTCAAGGTAGCTCTAAAATGTATGTATTTCATTTGTTTTAAAAAAAAATTAAAAGTCACTATTTGCTTTAAGTGAAAGTATAAATACGATCTTATTACATTAAACTTATTTTTTTTTATTTTGTATGTTTCTTTCAGAGTACTATTATTCTAATATTGTCGTGTTTTATTATTATCTGCAAATTACATTTCCTTTTGGTTTAAAACATAAAAAAAAACAATTAAATTGCCTACAGATAATAAATACATATTGTATATTGTAATGATGTGAGTGTCCAGGAACAGTTAAAACTCCTCATTATATCTTTGTATTTTATTAGAAGAAGCGATACAATAATAATAACAATAATAGTCAGTAATGGGGTTGAATGAGATAACTCACTCGTGCTTGATTAAGCACCTCCTGAAAGTATAGCATTGCCTTAAGCAAGAAAATGTAGTTTATCAATAGGTCATAGAGAAAGGATGAAAACATGATAAAGATCAATTCACATTTTCAATACCGGTTATAGGCACCATCTGTTGCACCAAAACTTTTGAGTAAGAGAACATATATGTACGTGACATAGGAGATAATTTGGGTTTACTGACAGCATGTTTGCTTATAATAAGTTTACATTAATGTATTCATTTTATTATTTTCTTATTGCTAAAAAGCATCTACAATGCTTTCAAGTAAAATAACACTAACAAAATGAGTTTAGAATAAAAAAGCATATTATTTTAAAGCGTATTATTATAATTTATATTTTAAAAGTATTACAGAACAAAAATACAGTTTGAAGAGCTTTAGTCTCACATAGAAACAACAGTGATGTTAACTTCAGATATTACATTTGTAGGTTAGAAGGAAAATGGAACAAATTGGCAGAAGAAAATATAATCATAGTCAAATGCTAAATGCTAAATTGTGTTGGAATTAAAGCTATTATTCAAAATTAAGTAAATGTTGTAAATTGTTTACAAAAACAGAAGTACACAGAAAAAAGTATTTGTTATAAAATAAAGAGAAAATAATGGATATGCAAAGTAGTATTTATTTCATACTAAATAAAGATAATAACAGATGATGATCTGCAGGTTTTAAACTAGTATTCAGTACAAGGAAAATTATTATTCAATAATAACAGTCACTAAGCAGAAAGCACATGTAATAGTAAAGAGAAGCCAGAGGTGAATTAAATAAAAATTACACTAGATGGTATGCTAGACTCATATAACATATCAGAAAGCTTTAAGTGCGGTTTCCAGTGCTTAAAATTGGAGGTTACATTACAGGTGATTAGATGTACTCAGCAGGAATGTTGGTCGTAAATATGACAGTAACTGATCCATATCAGACCTTCATCAAAGTTTCACAGTTGCAAAACTTTGCCAAATGTTTTAGACACAAGAAAACACATGTGGAAATATAAACTAAAGTAAGAGTATTTTTAAAAGGTGAAAGTACATATGTAATAAATGTCATATTTTATTTTTGCCATTTTATTAGCACACATTTTTGTTGGACTAGCACTCAACCTGTGTCTACACAAAGGCACACAACAGAGCTAGCACAGACCTTACTGGCAGTTCACTATTTTAAATGTTAAAATGACGATATGACATCATCTTGTCATCGTACCGCACTGAAAGTTGAGCTTACAGTAATAAACACATAGCACTAAAGAAACCAAAGACAGGGATTGGTTAAAACAGTACAGCTGATAATTCACAGTCAACCTGTGAAATGAAACATGAATATTCTCAACCACAGCAAATCCCCAGTAAATAACCACTCTGTTATTAGTCCTAATAGCACAAGTGAAGGTGCTGAGCAGAAAAAGTTAGAAATGTACCTCCACCAACCAGCTTCACGGCCTCCTTCTCACACACTGTGTACCAGGGCACAGCAGAATATCTCATATTTCTACCATATACAACATGCTTTAAATGCGGGAGTAGCATGTATTTTTGAACATTGGCAGGACCAGTTCACCATCTCACACTGTGTTTTCATTTGTATTATAGAAGAAGAGAGTCACATGATACTGACCCCCAGCTGAGTGATCACAATAGGAAAGGCTTTATAAGACGGTAAAACTCAGCAGCAAGCAATCCCAACTCAGATAAAAAGCTTGCTGAAAAGAATTTGTAAAAATAATGTTAGTTTTGCCAACACTTGAAATATATCAAAACTTTATTAGCAAAAGCTACAGGATTATAAAAGGCAATATACACTGTCCACTGTTCCTCTTAGCATAAAAAACAAGCTATTATCAAAACTGAAATGTATTGACATATAATCATTTGGATCTATTGGCACATATTTGAATATTTTGTATATTTTATAATACATTGTTACAGTTAAACTTTCAGCATACAGAATTTAACTATAACAGAACAATACCTAAAATATCATAGATACATTGTACTATGAAGATTGTATGCATCAAGCAACATTGTGCAGAAACCCATAACAACAAATAAAGTGTCACTTTTAGTCAATTAATTCATAAAATGTAATTATTTAACTAATAATTATTTAGTCAATTTATTGCACTTGATTGATACACTTTAGCTGCAATTAATCTGTCCATGCAACAATTACAGTAGTCTCATGCAGTAAAAAACAAAAGCTCAAAAATGTAATCCAATGGGTTTGAAATTTTCAGGTATTTTCTGTCCTATCATAGTGGTCAACACCAATATGAATTGAGATAAGAAACCGTTTTATGCTTAGATCATTTGTGCAAAAAAATTGAAAAAGCATTCATACTTTAAAACGTTTTAATGCAAAATTGTGTTATGCATATTCGCTGAGCATTTTTAAAGGGTTGCCACATTATATAGCTTTAGTTAGGCAAGTTAAAATGGCCCCTAATTTCATAAGTCCTGTCGTGCTATAATACACTTGCCCCCTCCATCAAACGATTTTTGGCCTAGTTCTCATATGCAAATTAATGAAATATATAAGTGTTCCAGTACAGAGTAAGGAAATCTCATCCAGTATTTAAAGTGAGGATTATGCTATTTGCTAGAATCTAGCTAGTGCTGCCCTTGAAAATCACACATAACTGAAAATATATGACAGAAAGTTCTTGCCCAAGTTCTTGCCCATTGTGACCAACCAGATAAATTTAGTTTTTAAAAAAATAAACATTGAGGCCTGACTGGTTATTAAGCGCTAACATTTAGCTTCTGTTACTGATTTTATCTTTTCCAGTTTTTATAATGTATGTACTGTACATAATGTACTGTATGCAGACTTATTACCTTAACGTCTCCTGCAAATACAAATTAATTGATTAAACGCGATTAGATTTTCTAAATCCTTTTGTTCATACAATATACATCATTATACAGTTGCTAAATATATTAAAATAAGTTGCTAATTTCAGCAACAATCAAGTATACTGCAGAATATGGTTTACCTGTGTAGCACTGGCTAGAGGCTTAGAGGTATTCCTGATATTTTCCTAATCCACCAGATGGAATGCAATCAATATTGTTCAATTGAAAAAAATAGGGCAGCACAGTATTATCATGATTGATGTTGGTTTCTCAAACATGCTTATATTTTTAGTTTTAACCACTTCCCTACCGGGCACGAAAACCCCCTTCCTACCCAAGCCATTTTTCAGCTTTCAGCGCTGTCACACTTTGAATGACAATTGCGCAGTCGTGCGACGTGACTCCCAAACCAAATTTGCGTCCTTTTTTTCCCACAAATAGAGCTTTCTTTTGGTGGTATTTTATCACCTCTGCGGTTTTTATTTTTTGCGCTATAAACAAAAGAAGAGCATCCAGTTTGAAAAAAAACACAATATTTTTTCTTTTTGCTATAATAAATATAAATTTAATTATTTTTTTTAATTTTCCTCATTTTAGGCCGATAAGTATTCTTCTACATATTTTTGGTAAAAAAAAATCGCAATAAGCGTATATTGATTGGTTTGCGCAAAAGTTATAGCGCCTACAAAATAGGGGATAGATTTATAGCATTTTTTTAAATTTATTTTTTCTAGTAATGGTGGCGATCTGCGATTTTTATTGTGACTGCGATATTGCGGCGGACAGATCGGACACTTTTGACACATTTTTGGGACCATTCACATTTATACAGCGATCCCTGCTATAAAAATGGATTGATTTCTGTATAAATGTGACTGGCAGGTAAGGGGTTAACACTAGGGGGCGAGGAAGGGGTTAAATGTGTTTCCTAGATGTGTTCTAACTGTGGGGGGAGGGGACTGACTGGGGGAGGTGACCGATTGTTGTCCCTATGTACAAGGGACACACCATCGGTCCCCTCTCCCTGACAGGACGTGGATCTGTGTGTTTACACACACAGATCCACTTTCCTGCTCGGTTACCGGGCAATCGCGGGTGCCAGGCGGCCATCGCGGCCGCCAGGCACGCGCATCGGGTCCCCAGCAACTCTTTTTAAAGGCAGGACATCATATGACGTCCTGTCAGAACGAGAGAGTCTTCTGCCCGCCGTCATTTGATGGTGGGCGATAGACAAGAGGTTAATATACAGTAAGAAGATTGTTTTCAAATTGTTTTGCTTGCTCTGTGGATGTGCATTCAGTTTTAACGTTCCATCAAAAAAAAGTTTTAAAAACTGGTAATTTCACCAAAACTGAATGGGTATTTGATAACCACATTGACTCACTGAGCTGGCATAAACGTATCCTTCCAAAGATGAGAGCATGATCCAGTGTTGAGCCAAAAAATCAATAATTTATAGCCACATATGCAGACAGCTAACTGATGAAGACTTCTGATGTTTGGAGCTTCTTCCTGAGTACATGAATAAAGTAATATTTTGGCTTTCATAGTGGTTACTAAAATATTTATTAAATATTAAATTCATATTGTAATTATCCTGTCATTTTCCTGTCAAATGTAATTTATATCTTTACGGCCTAACCCATATATAATTGTGCAACTTCAAATTTACCTTTGGAAACAGGGTTTTGGTACATATACAGAACAATGAGCCAAAGGAGAAGTTCCAATTAAGTCCTGTAGTATTATGATTACCTCTGAATCTCCTGAAGCTTAGATGGCACCATTTCTAGCAGCCTGACAGTGGTGAATATATAGGATCAATATGCAAATCATTTAATTAGTTTTACTGCCTGATTTCTGGTGATAGCAAGTATTTCCATCTTCAGAAAAACATTTCATCTTACTAAAGTGCCACAACAAAGTGACATCATAGAAATTTGTATATTATATAAAAATACAGCTTAATATTATTATTAAACAGCAGATATATAGATTTTTATTTTAATGACATAGAACATATTTTTCCCAATTTTATAATGTAGTGTATTCCTGTTAACTTGACTTGTTTTTATTCCGTTAAAAGTTTATTTTTGTTAAACAGCTTTCCCATTCAAGGTTTTGTATGCACTATGTTAATGTTAGGTAAATAAAGTACTTTGCTCAATAGAAAAATGTTGTTCAAAATATAGGTTCAAGTACACAAAAAATTGATGAGAGCATAGGAATCTGACTAAGTATTCATTATGATGTTTCCTGTATTTGACATGTCCAAATTCCAAATGTAGAGTTTTATTTTCAAATACAGTATGTGTACAAGGATTAAAATAAGAATTAGAGCAGAGAAAAACCTTCCTAAACTTTACAGCCAGGGAAGATGCCACCTTGGCCTCCATTTGATCTGCAGTGGTCATGGTGCTGTACACCTGAACAGTTGCCAAATGCTATTTGATGGCTTGATAGTTCGATTGAAAGCAAAAGCATCTGTGACAGTAATCTTTATGACATGCCTTGAATGCAACTGTTTTGGGAAGTTACAATTATGGGTTTTGTTCCACTTTAAGATTGCATCAATGGTATCCATTAATTCTGAATATAGATTTCTGCATATCCAAATATCAAGCAGCTTTGTCATGTTTTCCTGAGAATAGTCAGTAATATGTACTTGCTTGTAGATATTAAAAAGTTATTAAAGGTTTATTATAAAAAAATGTGGCCTCAGACAATGCTTCAGGGGAGCTGTGCTTGTGCTGAGAGTACAAGTGGAGGAGAAAAGTCCCCCCCCCCCTGAATCCAGTGCTATAATAAAAGCAGACATAACAATGACAGATGCTTAGTCAGAATATGAAAGATGCAACATTATATAGAAATCATTCACAGTTTAAAAGAAACAAAGTCTGTAGCTTCTTTTAAGCACCTTGAAGTGTACAGAGTGTAGTGGTCAGAAGTATGTAACAGTGGGGCTGATTTACTAAAACTGGAGAGTGCAAAATCTGGTGAAGATCTGCACATAAGCCAATCAGCTTCCAGGTTCTTATTGTCAAAGCTTAATTGAACAAGTTGAAGTTAGAAGCTGATTAGCTACTATGCACAGCTGCACCAGATTTTGCACTCTCCAGTTTTAGTAAATCAACCCCAGTGTGCGTTAAATTGCTGGTCAGAAAGTGCAAAAAACTGTTTTTTAACCACTTAACGACCGCCCACCGCCGATTTACGTCGGCAGAATGGCACGGACAGGCAGAATCACGTAGATCTACGTGACTGCCTTTGTACAGTTGGGGGGTCCATCCGGACCCCCCTTCTGTGCCGTGAGCGGTCGTTACTACACCGGGAGCGATCCCAGATGAGGGGGCGGCCTTTCGATTCCGGCCCCCCCCTCGCGATCGCTCCCGGCGAATGGAAATGCCTCCTCTGTCTGTTTCAGACAGAGGAAGCAGGAGGAAGTGATGTCATCTCTGGTGCGGTGCTCACATATACCGAGCGCCGTACAAGAGAAGACATCAGGTCAGTGAGCACAACACTACACTGACACCAGGACACATAGGAACACTAATCGCCCCCCCAGGACCCCCAGACCCCCCCAGATCACCCCCCAGATCACCCCCCAGCCCCCAGTCACAGTGTCACTGATTGCAGTGACCATTTATTTAGTGATCACTGCAATCAGTGACATTTGTGACTGTGAAAGTGTCACTAAAGTTTAGTTTTAGGTCCAGTGTAGCCCCCTAACCCCCCCCCTAATAAAGGTTTAACCCCCTGATCACCCCCCAGATAACCCTTTCACCCCCTATCACCGCTGTCGCTATGCGATCATTTTTCTGATGGCTGTCTTAGCATCAGTGATGGCGATCGGTAGCCAGTAATTTTTTTTAGGTTCGCCGCAGGTTTTTATAGCGTCGGGTACCCCAATATATTATCTAATAAAGGTTCAACCCCCTTGATCGCCCCCCAGGTAACCCTTTCACCCCCTATCACCGCTGTCGCTAATCGATCGTTTTTCTGATGCTGTCTTAGCATCAGTGATGGCGATCGGTAGCCAGTAATTTTTTTTAGGTTCGCCGCAGGTTTTTATAGCGTCAGGTACCCCAATATATTATCTAATAAAGGTTAAACCCCCTTGATCGCCCCCCAGGTAACCCTTTCACCCCCTATCACCGCTGTCGCTATGCGATCATTTTTCTGATGGCTGTCTTAGCATCAGTGATGGCGATCGGTAGCCAGTAATTTTTTTTAGGTTCGCCGCAGGTTTTTATAGCGTCGGGTACCCCAATATATTATCTAATAAAGGTTTAACCCCCTTGATCGCCCCCCAGGTAACCCTTTCACCCCCTATCACCGCTGTCGCTAATCAATCGTTTTTCTGATGCTGTCTTAGCATCAGTGATGGCGATCGGTAGCCAGTAATTTTTTTTAGGTTCGCCGCAGGTTTTTATAGCGTCAGGTACCCCAATATATTATCTAATAAAGGTTAAACCCCCTTGATCGCCCCCCAGGTAACCCTTTCACCCCCTATCACCGCTGTCGCTATGCGATCATTTTTCTGATGGCTGTCTTAGCATCAGTGATGGCGATCGGTAGCCAGTAATTTTTTTTAGGTTCGCCGCAGGTTTTTATAGCGTCGGGTACCCCAATATATTATCTAATAAAGGTTTAACCCCCTTGATCGCCCCCCAGGTAACCCTTTCACCCCCTATCACCACTGTCACTAAGCGATCGTTTTTCTGATCGCTGTCTTCGTGTCGGTGATGCCAATCGGTAGCCAGTCATTTTTTTTTAGGTTCGCCGCAGGTTTTTATAGCGTCAGGTACCCCCAAATATGATCTAATAAAGGTTTTAACCCCCTAATTGCCCCTAGTTAACCCTTTCACCAGTAATCACCATATAAGTGTTACGGGTGACGCTGGTTAGTTAGTTTGCTTTTTATAGTGTCAGGGCACCCGCCGTATATAACCCAATAAAGGTTTAACCCCCTGATCGCCCGGTGGGTGATATCAATTAGGTTTTAGCGTCAGAGAGGGTCTGCGTCACACCCCAGGAAGCGTCAGGTTAGTGCCAGTAACGCTAACACCCACGCGTAAAGCATACACCCCCCTTAGTGGTATAGTATCTGAACAGATCAATATCTGATCTGATCAGATCTATACCAGCGGTTTAGGGTTCCCAAAAACGCAGTGTTAGCGGGATCAGCCCAGATACCTGCTAGCACCTGCGTTTTGCCCCTCCGTCCAGCCCAGGCCACCCAAGTGCAGTATCGATCGATCACTGTCACTTCCAAAACACAACACACATAACTGCAGCGTTCGCAGAGACAGGCCTGATCCCTGCGACTCCAGTGCTGTAGGAGGTGATTTCACCACCACAGTTTAAAAAAAAAAAGCATATATGCCGAAGCATGGGGGCAGCAGGGCGGAGGAGCAATTTTGCTCCTAATGCCGCATACATACGGTCGAAATTCCGACGGAGGCTTGCCCGTGGAAACGTTTGACCATGTGTGTGCGGCATAACTTTTTTGCGGGAGGATGCCCCCATGCTTCGGCATATATAAATGGTGCATGTATGCCCATCATTAGAAGTGGGTGGATGAAGGGCGGTATTCTAATGGTGGGCATACCCACCGATCAATCTCTTTTTTCGTTCAGCCAACAGGCTGCATGAAAAAAAAAGATTACAATACATGTCCAACAAGGACCAGCAACGTACTGGTATGTTGCTGGACTTTGAATGGTTATACCAGATTGATGCCTGCGGGTTTAGGCATCATCTTGGTATCATTCTTTTCAGCCAGCGGCCGGCTTTCATGTAAAAGCAATCACAGCGGCTAATTAGCCTCTGGACTGCTTTTACAAGCAGTGGGAGGGAATGTCCCCCCCCCGGATATAAAAAGCGCCATTGGGAAATTGGGAAAGCATTTTATCACACCGATCTTGGTGTGGTCAGATGCTTTGAGGGCAGAGGAAAGATCTAGGGTCTAGAAGACCCCAGTTTTTTCAAAAAAAGAGTACCTGTCACTACCTATTGCTATCATAGGGGATATTTACATTCCCTGAGATAACAATAAAAATTATAAAAAAAAAAATATATGTAAGGAACAATTTAAAAATAAAATAAAAAAGCAAAATTAATAATAAAAAAAAAAAAAAAAAAAAAAAAAGCACCCCTGTCCTGCCCTGCTCTTGCCCAATGGCGAACGCAAGCG
Source organism: Rana muscosa (assembly GCA_029206835.1). NCBI lineage: Eukaryota > Metazoa > Chordata > Amphibia > Anura > Ranidae > Rana > Rana muscosa. Next base: position 102,432,392 of record CM055122.1, on the reverse strand, counting down.
TCGGTCTGGCGTCATATGTAAACAGCAATTGCACCATGCATGTGAGGTATCACCGCGAAGGTCAGATCGAGGGCAGTCATTTTAGCAGTAGACCTCCTCTGTAAATCTAACGGGGTAATCTGTAAAGGCTTTTAAAGGCTTTTAAAAATGTATGTAGTTTGTCGCCAATGCGCGTTTGTGCGAAATTTTAAAGCATGTCGTGTTTGGTATCTATGTACTCGGCCTAAGATCATCTTTATTATTTCATCAAACATTTGGGCAATATAGTGTGTTTTAGTGCATTAAAATTAAAAAAAGTGTATTTTTTCCCCAAAAAATGCGTTTGAAAAATCGCTGCGCAAATACTGTGTAGAAAAAAAAAATGCAACACCCACCATTTTAATCTGTAGGGCCTTTGCTTTAAAAATATATATAATGTTTGGGGGTTCAACATAATTTTCTTGCAAAAAAAAAATATGTTTTCATGTAAACAAAGAGTGTCAAAAAGGGCTTTGTCTTCAAGTGGTTAGAAGAGTGGATGTAAGCTTCCTAATGTTGTGTATAAAATGCCAGAACAGTTCAAAACCCCCCCAAATGACCCCATTTTGGAAAGTAGACACCCCAAGCTATATACTGAGAGGCATGTCGAGTCCATGGAATATTTTATATGTTGACACAAGTTGCGGAAAATAGACAATTTTTTTTTTTTTATTTTTTTTTTGCACAAAGTTGTCACTAAATGATATATTGCTCAAACATGCCATGGGCATATGTGGAATTACACCCCAAAATAAATTCTGTTGCTTCTCCTGAGTACAGGGATACCACATGTGTGAGACTTTTTGGGAGCCTAGCCGCGTACGGGACCCCAAAAACAAAGCACCGCCTTCAGGCTTTCTAAGGGTGTAAATTTTTGATTTTACTTCTCACTGCCTATCACAGTTTCGGAGGCCATGGAATGCCCAGATGGCACAAAACCCCCCCAAATGACCCCATTTTGGAAAGTAGACACCCCAAGCTATTTGCTGAGAGGTATTGTGAGTATTTTGCAGATCTCGCTTTTTGTCACAAAGTTTTGAAAATTGAAAAAAAAAAAAAAAAAAAAAAATTTTCTTTCTTCATTTTCAAAAACAAATGAGAGCTGTAAAATACTCACCATGCCTCCTCAGCAAATAGCTTGGGGTGTCTACTTTCCAAAATGGGGTCATTTGGGGGGGTTTTGTGCTATTTTGGCATTTTATGGCCTTAGAAACTGTGATAGGTAGTGAGGAGTGAAATCAAAAATTTGTGCCTAGAAATCCTGAAGGCGGTGCTTGGTTTTCGGGGTCCCGTACGCGGCTAGGCTCCTAAAAAGTCCCACACATGTGGTATCCCCGTACTCAGGAGAAGCAGCAAAATGTATTTTGGGGTGCAATTCCACATATAACCATGGCATGTGTGAGCAATATATCATTTAGTGACAACTTTTTGTAATTTTTTTTTTATTTTTATTTTTTGTCATTATTCAATCACTTGGGACAAAAAAAAAAAATATTCAACGGGCTCAACAGGCCTCTCAGCAATTTCCTTGGGGTGTCTACTTTCTAAAATGGGGTCATTTGGGGGGGTTTTGTGCTATTTTGGCATTTTATGGCCTTCGAAACTGTGATAGGTAGTGAGGAATGAAATCAAAAATTTAAGCCCTTAGAAATCCTGAAGGCGGTGCTTGGTTTCCGGGGTCCCGTACGTGGCCAGGCTCCTAAAAAGTCCCACACATGTGGTATCCCCGTACTCAGGAGAAGCAGCAAAATGTATTTTGGGGTGCAATTCCACATATAACCATGGCATGTGTGAGCAATATATCATTTAGTGACAACTTTTTGTAATTTTTTTTTATTTATTTTTTTTTGTCATTATTCAATCACTTGGGACAAAAAAAAAAAATATTCAATGGGCTCAACATGCCTCTCAGCAATTTCCTTGGGGTGTCTACTTTCCAAAATGGGGTCATTTGGGGGGGTTTTGTACTGCCCTGCCATTTTAGCACCTCAAGAAATGAGATAGGCAGTCATAAATTTAAAGCTGTGTAAATTTCAGAAAATGTACCCTAGTTTGTAAACGCTATAACTTTTGCGCAAACCAATAAATATACGTTTATTGACATTTTTTTTACTAAAGACATGTGGCTGAATACATTTTGGCCTAAATGTCTGACTAAAATTGAGTTTATTCGATTTTTCTTATAACAAAAAGTAGAAAATATCATTTTTTTTCAAAATTTTCGGTCTTTTTCCGTTTATATCGCAAAAAATAAAAATCGCAGAGGCAATCAAATACCATTAAAAGAAAGCTCTATTTGTGGGAAGAAAAGGACGCAAATTTCATTTGGGTACAACATTGCATGTCCGCACAATTTACAGTTAAAGCAGCGCAGTGCCGAATCCCAAAAACAGGCCTGGTCCTAATGGCCCGAAATGGTCCGGGGCTTAAGTGGATAATTGGTGTCGGTGGGGGTAAAAATATGGTTGGCAACATTTAAAAAGAATTATGAGCAGCACCTTGAAGGAATAGAGAAGAAAAATATGGTGTGCTAGGTGGACTGCCTGATGCCTTTAAGGAATTGAAAAGATGAATGAAGCCTCTTGTGGGCATGGCAAAAAAAAGTGGGCATGGTCAATAAAACGAGTGTTACTTTGCAGTGTATAGATCGTAGTGTGCCACCTTTTCCACTTTGCTTTACTGTGGTTTAAAGAAAATACGGCCTGGGTTTATACGAAAAAGATTGTAGAAGTAAAATAAACTCCATTGTCGGTGTCAGTGACAACAGTGATGACTCCCAGCATGAGTCAGAGCCAGCAGTAACCAACAGAAAGTGTCAGTGGCAGCAATATTAACCACAAGAACAAGAATAACCAATAGTAAATGCTGAGGCAAGTGAGGACCCTAAGCACAATAATAATGCCTAACAAATGTCAGAGCAAACAATAACCCCAACACTAGGGATGAGCTTCGTGTTCGAGTCGAACATACGTTCGAATCGAACATCGGCTGTTCGATCGTTCGACGAAGATCGAACGATTTGGGCCGTTCGCGCCAAATTCGAGTGACGCGAACGGCCCACAATGCACTACGCCATCGCAGTGTCATCCAGGCGCTGTGATTGGCCAAGCATGCACTGTGACCCCGCATGCTTGGCCAATCACAGCGCCGGCAGCGAGGAGAGCAATGATTGGCCACAGGCAGGATGCCTGTGGCCAATTATTGCTGAGGGGGTTTAGTACACGCCCCACACTATAAAAGGCCGCCAGCACGGCGGCCTAGTGTAGTGTGTTCCGGAGCAGGGATAGAGCAGCATAGGCAGGGACAGTGACTTTTATTTCTTTCTTGCTTAACCTGGATTCCTTTAGTTTAGGGAAAGAGAAGGATAGGTAGGGAGAGTGTCAGTGTGTTTTGTGCTTGTGCTATATTGTGCTTAAAAAAAACATTTTTTCTAGGGACAGAAAACTGTAGGTAGGGAGAGTGTGTCAGTTTCTTTCACTGTCAAAGTCCTTGTTTCCAGGGACCTGGAAGGACAGTGAGGTAATTCTCCTTGTGCTAAATTGTGCTTAAAAAAAACATTTTTTCTAGGGACAGAAAACTGTAGGTAGGGAGAGTGTGTCAGTTTCTTTCACTGTCAAAGTCCTTGTTTCCAGGGACCTGGAAGGACAGTGAGGTAATTCTCCTTGTGCTAAATTGTGCTTAAAAAAAACATTTTTTCTAGGGACAGAAAACTGTAGGTAGGGAGAGTGTGTCAGTTTCTTTCACTGTCAAAGTCCTTGTTTCCAGGGACCTGGAAGGACAGTGAGGTAATTCTCCTTGTGCTAAATTGTGCTTAAAAAAAAAAAAATTTCTAGGGACAGAAAACTGTAGGTAGTGTGACAGCAGGAAGGTAAAGTCACCTGGTTGCATCCAGGGGGGTAGATATATTTCGCCCAGATTCAGGCTTTACGCCGATTTATACAGCTAGGTGGAGAGTTGTATAAACCCAGCTGAGACTAGTGGGCTCATTGATGACTCATACCTCTAGGGAGAGGGCTGGGCGTCGTGCAGACAGGGAGTTGATGAGTCCAGCTGAACCTTGTCAGCTCATTTAGGCCTCTATAAGAAAGCCCAGATTCATTAGATGTTGGCTCATGCCTGGAAGCAGACCTGTGTGGACTGTCTAGGGAGAGTGAACCCCTGTGCGGTGAGAGAAAGCCTGTGTGGCTATATTTTGCTTGGACATTTAAAACCAGGGACTAGGACAGCACTAGGCTGATCCCAGTCGTTAGTTAGGAAACCTGTAAGTTTAGTCAGAGGTCAAGTTGACCAGGATTTATTTTGTGTTTGTTTTTTTTGCCTTGCTGTGTTTTTGTCACTGTAAATAGAAAATAAACCGCACCTTTTTTGATTTTGAAAACCACAACCTCCGTCTGCTGGGCCTGTTTTTGGGTGGGGAGCCCATCCCGGGGGTCACACATACCCGCTGCCGAGCTAGCCCCCTCACAGTTGGTGGAGAACCAGTGGCAGTTTTTTTTTAAGCCAGCATGGAGGAGATACTGAAACAGCTGGCTCTAGCAAATGCCAATCAACAGCAGACAAATGCAGGTTTGCAAAGGAGCCTTGCAGCCCAGCAGCAAGCTCATCAACAGAGCCTTGCAACTTTACAACAGAGTCTGGAGGCTCAGCAACAAGCCCAACAGCAATCTGAGGCCCGCTTCATAGACCTGTTGCAGAAGCAAGAGCAGAGACTACAACAACAGATGGAAGCAGTAATGCAGCAACGTCCGCAGACCGGTGAGGAAAGCCGTCCCACTAATACCGCGTCCTTTGGGGTGAGTCGTTTATTGACAAAAATGACTGGAGAGGATGATCCAGAGGTATTTTTGACCACATTTGAAAGGACCGCTGAAAGAGAAAAGTGGCCTGAGGAGCAGTGGGCTGGACTGGTGGCTCCTCTGTTAACGGGTGAATCGCAGAAAGCTTACTATGACCTAGAGCCTGACCAAGCAAAAGACTATGTGATGCTAAAAGCTGAAATATTGGCAAGGCTGGGTGTCACCCTGGCTGTCCGGGCTCAGCGTGTGCATAACTGGACTTTCCAGCTTGGAAAACCCCCCAGGTCTCAAATGTATGATCTCATTCACCTGAGCAGAAAGTGGCTACAGCCAGAGACTTTGTCCGCACCAAAGATTGTGGAACGTGTTGTAATGGATCGGTTTTTGAGAGCTCTTCCTACTGCCATCCAAAAGTGGGTAAGCCATGGAGACCCAGAGACGGCCGATGGTCTTGTGGATCGTGTGGAGAAATACTTGGCTACAGAGAACCTGACGGCCTCTTCCAGAGACACTCGGACTTTCCACCCTAAGACCAGACCATCCCCAGGGGCGGATAAGATGATTCCAAGGGGTAAGGGTGGAGAGAGTGAGAGGGTGGGAGCTCTACCCCAAGTTTGGCGAGAACAGCCTGGGAAATCAGCGGCTCAAGAGGCGGCAAGAAGGATCATTTGCTACCGCTGCCGGCAAGCGGGACATATTGCAGCAAATTGCCCGGCTTTGGAGGAACCCATGCGGTGTGACTTTCTGACGGGCAGACGTCAGTCGCTGTGTGCGACAGTCGCATGCACTGCCATTCGGGGAACTGAGAAACATTTATGCAAAATGTGTATTAATGGTAGAAATGTTGTGGTATTGCTGGATTCAGGTAGCCTTGTGACCCTGATAAAGGCTGAGTTAGTTAAAACAGAGGTCTCTGGGAATAGCAAGGTAGCCGTTATTTGTGTGCATGGGGACACCCGAGAGTATCCAGTGACTACAGTGTGTTTCGAGACCCCCAAAGGTACCCTTTCTCATCCAGTGGGCTTAGTGTCTCAGTTACCGCATGACGCCATTGTGGGAAGGGATTTTCCGAAGTTCTGGGAACTGTGGGATGATCATGAGCCCCCCACTGGTGCCCCTATGTACCAGGAATATGATAGCCAGAACTCCTCTGAGAGTGGTGAGGACTCTCCCGAATTTCCCTTGTCAGTATTGGCAGGGGAGACTCAAGAAACTGGAGAGGAGCCCACCTCCTCAGACGAAAACCTACCGTCTGTGGAGTTTTCTGATCTTGAGGTTCACAGGGAAAACTTTGCCACAGAACAGTTGAAAGACCCCGCCCTAATAAAGGCACGGGAAAACGTAGTGAAAATAGATGGCGAGTTAGTGAACCCAGATAATACCTGCACTTACCCATACTTCAGCGTAGAGAAGGACCTACTGTATCGGGTGGCAAAAAGGGCAGAAGAAACCGTTGAGCAGCTGGTGGTGCCCAAACCTTACAGGAAGTTGGTGTTGGAGTTGGCCCATGGGCACATTCTTGGAGGTCATCTGGGGACAGAGAAAACCCGAGAGAGGGTATTACAGAGATTCTATTGGCCTGGGGTGATGAAGGACATAGAAAATTATTGTTCCTCCTGCCCTGTGTGTCAGAGGTCGGCCCCGATGCCACACTTCCGTAGCCCGCTGGTCCCTCTACCCATCATTGAGGTCCCGTTTGAGAGAATCGCAATGGATTTGGTAGGTCCTATAATCAAGTCCGCTAGGGGGCACCAGTACATATTGGTTATAATGGACTATGCCACCCGTTATCCAGAAGCGATCCCTCTCAGAAATACCTCGGCCAAAACCATAGCCAAAGAGCTATCTCTTGTTTTTAGCCGGGTGGGTATTTGTAAAGAACTGCTTACGGACCAAGGTACACCCTTTATGTCCCGGGTTATGAAGGAGCTGTGTAAATTGTTCAAAGTGACGCAATTACGTACATCTGTGTATCACCCCCAAACCGATGGGCTGGTTGAAAGATTCAACAAAACCCTAAAACAAATGTTGAAGAAAGTGGTGGATAGGGATGGAAAGGATTGGGACTGTCTACTTCCTTATTTGATGTTTGCTATTAGGGAGGTGCCCCAATCCTCTACGGGATTCTCCCCCTTTGAGTTACTGTATGGGAGACACCCAAGAGGGCTGTTGGATATTGCCAAGGAAACTTGGGAAAGTGAGAGTTCTCCCCACAGGAGTGTGATTGAGCATGTCGCCCTGATGCAAGATCGAATTGCACAGGTAATGCCCATCGTGAAGGAACATTTGGCCCAAGCGCAGTTGGCACAGCAGAGAGTGTACAACCGTGGAGCCAAGACCCGTACCTTTTCCCCGGGGGATAGGATATTGGTACTTGTCCCTACGGTTGAAAGTAAATTCCTTGCCAAATGGCAAGGCCCCTACGAGATAATGGAAAAAGTGAGCGAAGTGAATTACAAGGTCAGACAACCAGGAAGGCGAAAGCCCGAACAGATCTATCACGTTAATCTGTTGAAAGCCTGGAGGGATAGAGAATCCCTAGTCGCAGACACTTGGTCACCAGCTCAAACTGGTTGCGTGATTCCTGAGGTTGGAATCGCAGCCACCTTGTCACAACCCCAACAACAGGAGGTTAAGGAGTTTGTGCTTCGCAACAAGGAGGTATTCTCTGAGCTGCCGGGACAAACATCTGGGGTAGAGCATGACATTATTACCCCGCCCGGTGAAAGGGTGAAGTTAAAACCCTATCGGATCCCAGAGGCCCGACGGGAGGCAATACGGGAGGAAGTACAGAAAATGCTGAACTTAGGGGTGATAGAGGAGTCCCAAAGTGATTGGTCTAGTCCCATTGTGTTGGTGCCTAAACCGGATGGGAGCTGGCGATTTTGTAACGATTTTCGTCAGTTGAACAAAGTTACAAAATTTGACACCTACCCCATGCCACGTATAGAAGAGTGAATAGGTGGTTCCTGGCCCTCCAGGAATTCAACTTCACAGTAAAGCATCGCCCTGGCGTTCAAATGGGGAATGTGGATGCTTTGTCTCGAGTACATGAATGCCTGATTGCTGGTGTTCCAACCCCGAGGTTAAAACAAGAGGGGGGGGTATGTGACAGCAGGAAGGTAAAGTCACCTGGTTGCATCCAGGGGGGTAGATATATTTCGCCCAGATTCAGGCTTTACGCCGATTTATACAGCTAGGTGGAGAGTTGTATAAACCCAGCTGAGACTAGTGGGCTCATTGATGACTCATACCTCTAGGGAGAGGGCTGGGCGTCGTGCAGACAGGGAGTTGATGAGTCCAGCTGAACCTTGTCAGCTCATTTAGGCCTCTATAAGAAAGCCCAGATTCATTAGATGTTGGCTCATGCCTGGAAGCAGACCTGTGTGGACTGTCTAGGGAGAGTGAACCCCTGTGCGGTGAGAGAAAGCCTGTGTGGCTATATTTTGCTTGGACATTTAAAACCAGGGACTAGGACAGCACTAGGCTGATCCCAGTCGTTAGTTAGGAAACCTGTAAGTTTAGTCAGAGGTCAAGTTGACCAGGATTTATTTTGTGTTTGTTTTTTTTGCCTTGCTGTGTTTTTGTCACTGTAAATAGAAAATAAACCGCACCTTTTTTGATTTTGAAAACCACAACCTCCGTCTGCTGGGCCTGTTTTTGGGTGGGGAGCCCATCCCGGGGGTCACACATACCCGCTGCCGAGCTAGCCCCCTCACAGTAGGGAGAGTGTGTCAGTTTCTTTCACTGTCAAAGTCCTTGTTTCCAGGGACCTGGAAGGACAGTGAGGTAATTCTCCTTGTGCTAAATTGTGCTTAAAAAAAACATTTTTTCTAGGGACAGAAAACTGTAGGTAGGGAGAGTGTGTCAGTTTCTTTCACTGTCAAAGTCCTTGTTTCCAGGGACCTGGAAGGACAGTGAGTGAATTCTCCTTGTGCTAAATTGTGCTTAAAAAAAACATTTTTTCTAGGGACAGAAAACTGTAGGTAGGGAGAGTGTGTCAGTTTCTTTCACTGTCAAAGTCCTTGTTTCCAGGGACCTGGAAGGACAGTGAGGTAATTCTCCTTGTGCTAAATTGTGCTTAAAAAAAACATTTTTTCTAGGGACAGAAAACTGTAGGTAGGGAGAGTGTGTCAGTTTCTTTCACTGTCAAAGTCCTTGTTTCCAGGGACCTGGAAGGACAGTGAGGTAATTCTCCTTGTGCTAAATTGTGCTTAAAAAAAACATTTTTTCTAGGGACAGAAAACTGTAGGTAGGGAGAGTGTGTCAGTTTCTTTCACTGTCAAAGTCCTTGTTTCCAGGGACCTGGAAGGACAGTGAGGTAATTCTCCTTGTGCTAAATTGTGCTTAAAAAAAACATTTTTTCTAGGGACAGAAAACTGTAGGTAGGGAGAGTGTGTCAGTTTCTTTCACTGTCAAAGTCCTTGTTTCCAGGGACCTGGAAGGACAGTGAGGTAATTCTCCTTGTGCTAAATTGTGCTTAAAAAAAACATTTTTTCTAGGGACAGAAAACTGTAGGTAGGGAGAGTGTGTCAGTTTCTTTCACTGTCAAAGTCCTTGTTTCCAGGGACCTGGAAGGACAGTGAGGTAATTCTCCTTGTGCTATATTGTGCTTAAAAAAAACATTTTTTCTAGGGACAGAAAACTGTAGGTAGGGAGAGTGTGTCAGTTTCTTTCACTGTCAAAGTCCTTGTTTCCAGGGACCTGGAAGGACAGTGAGGTAATTCTCCTTGTGCTAAATTGTGCTTAAAAAAAACATTTTTTCTAGGGACAGAAAACTGTAGGTAGGGAGAGTGTGTCAGTTTCTTTCACTGTCAAAGTCCTTGTTTCCAGAGACCTGGAAGGACAGTGAGGTAATTCTCCTTGTGCTAAATTGTGCTTAAAAAAAACATTTTTTCTAGGGACAGAAAACTGTAGGTAGGGAGAGTGTGTCAGTTTCTTTCACTGTCAAAGTCCTTGTTTCCAGGGACCTGGAAGGACAGTGAGTGAATTCTCCTTGTGCTATATTGTGCTTAAAAAAACACATTTTTTCTAGGGACAGAAAACTGTAGGTAGGGAGAGTGTGTCAGTTTCTTTCACTGTCAAAGTCCTTGTTTCCAGGGACCTGGAAGGACAGTGAGGTAATTCTCCTTGTGCTAAATTGTGCTTAAAAAAAACATTTTTTCTAGGGACAGAAAACTGTAGGTAGGGAGAGTGTGTCAGTTTCTTTCACTGTCAAAGTCCTTGTTTCCAGGGACCTGGAAGGACAGTGAGGTAATTCTCCTTGTGCTAAATTGTGCTTAAAAAAAACATTTTTTCTAGGGACAGAAAACTGTAGGTAGGGAGAGTGTGTCAGTTTCTTTCACTGTCAAAGTCCTTGTTTCCAGGGACCTGGAAGGACAGTGAGGTAATTCTCCTTGTGCTAAATTGTGCTTAAAAAAAACATTTTTTCTAGGGACAGAAAACTGTAGGTAGGGAGAGTGTGTCAGTTTCTTTCACTGTCAAAGTCCTTGTTTCCAGGGACCTGGAAGGACAGTGAGGTAATTCTCCTTGTGCTAAATTGTGCTTAAAAAAAAACATTTTTTCTAGGGACAGAAAACTGTAGGTAGGGAGAGTGTGTCAGTTTCTTTCACTGTCAAAGTCCTTGTTTCCAGGGACCTGGAAGGACAGTGAGGTAATTCTCCTTGTGCTAAATTGTGCTTAAAAAAAACATTTTTTCTAGGGACAGAAAACTGTAGGTAGGGAGAGTGTGTCAGTTTCTTTCACTGTCAAAGTCCTTGTTTCCAGGGACCTGGAAGGACAGTGAGTGAATTCTCCTTGTGCTAAATTGTGCTTTAAAAAAAATTTTTTCTAGGGACAGAAAACTGTAGGTAGGGAGAGTGTGTCAGTTTCTTTCACTGTCAAAGTCCTTGTTTCAAGGGACAGAGAAGGACACCTGAAGGTAGCCCTTATTGCTTTTTTCCCATCTCCCTGCAGGCCATCTATTAGAATGTCTGGAAGGCAAACAAGGAGAGGCAGACAGTCAGGAGGCAATAAAAGAGGGCAAGCAGGCTCTGTGTCTGGGGGCAACAGTGCTGGTCGTGGACGCGGTGCATTGTCATCAGCACATGGCCATGGGACACGCTTGTCCTTCTTTTCGGCAGCTGGACATGTTGAGCCACATCATGCCGAAGACTTGGTAGAGTGGATGACCAAGCCCTCCTCCTCCTCCTCATCCTCTCTCACCCAGGCTCAGGGTACTGGAAAAGCAGCTGCCAAAGCGTCCTCTTCCCTGGTATCAATGTCAGACTCATCATCAGTCACTCCTTCCCTAGACCCACCATGTCCTCCTCCTGAGGAGTCCCCCGAACTGTTTCAGCACAGTGTTGGGTACATGCTCCAGGAGGATGCCCAGCGTTTCGAAGGGTCTGATGATGAAACCCAGCTAGAGGAAGGCAGTAGCGTGAGAGCAGACAGAGGGGATGCTCAAGAAGGACACCAATCTGGCAGTCATGTTCCAGCAGCTGCAGCATACTGCCAGATTGCCTCCAGTGATGAGGAGGGAGGTGATGATGAGGTCACTGACTCCACGTGGGTGCCTAATAGGAGAGAGGAGGAGGAGGAGGATGAGGAGGAGGCACATCTCCAACGAGGCAGGATGCCCTTTGGTGGCCAGCGTAAGGGCAGTACACCGACGGAATCACACCGCAGAGCTCCGCCTGTGCAGGGCGCTGCCTCTGCCCGTCATTCAAAAAGTTCTTTGGTGTGGGCCTTTTTTGAGGCTAGTGCATCAGATCGCACAGCTGCTGTTTGCAACATATGTCTCAAGCGTATATCGCGTGGCCAAAACATCAGCCGCTTGGGTACCACATGCCTGACCAGACATATGTTGACCTGCCATGCAGCTCGTTGGCAAGCCTACCTCAAAGACCCACACCAAAGAACAAAGCGGACCTCTCCTTGCACCGCATCAGCTGGGATCTCCAACCCCACTATAACTTCAGTCCTCTCTGAAACATGCACTGAGAGGAATGAAGGTGTAGAATTAGGTGTGTCACAGCCAAGTACTTGCGGCCACTCTGCTAGCAGTACACCGACGTCCGATTCTAGCAGGCAAATTTCCCTGCCCCAGCTGCTGGACCGTCGAAAGAAGTTCACTCCCAGCCATCCACATGCCCAGCGGTTGAATGCTAGCTTGGCTAAATTGCTAGCGCTTCAACTGCTGCCTTTTCAGTTGGTAGACTCGGCCCCCTTCCGTGAGTTTGTGCAATGTGCGGTTCCTCAGTGGCAGGTTCCCAAACGCCACTTTTTCTCACGGAAGGCTATTCCGGCTCTCTACCGGCATGTGGAAGGCAATGTCTTGGCCTCGCTGGACAGGGCGGTCAGCGGTAAGGTGCATATTACCGCTGACTCATGGTCCAGCAGGCATGGACAGGGACGTTACCTTTCTTTCACGGCCCATTGGGTCACTCTTTTGGCAGCTGGGAAGGATGCAGGACAAGGTGCAGTAGTGTTGGAGGTTGTCCCACCGCCACGCCTCCAAAATGCTACTACTGGTTGTGACACACCTCTCTCCTCCACCCCCTCCTCTTCTTCTTCCTCCATGGCCTCTTCCTGTGGTTTGTCCTATGAACCAGCGGTGCTCCGTAGCCGTTCACGGGGCTACGCAAGTACGCAGGCAAAAAGATGCCATGCCGTGCTTGCGCTGGTGTGTTTGGGGGACAGAAGCCACACTGGGGCAGAGGTCCTGTCTGCTCTGCAGGGCCAGGCCGAGAGGTGGTTGACGCCACGCCAGCTTAAGCCAGGAATGGTGGTTTGCGACAATGGCACCAACCTCCTCTCCGCCCTCCGACAGGGACAACTGACCCATGTGCCCTGTGTGGCTCACGTCCTTAACCTGGTGGTGCAGCGGTTCTTGGGCAGGTACCCGGGCTTACAGGATGTCCTGAGGCAGGCCAGGAAAGTCTGTGTGCATTTCCGCAGATCTTATAATGCCAGTGCTCGCCTGGCTGAGCTGCAAAAGGAGTTGAACCTGCCCAAGAACCGCCTTATATGTGACATGCCCACCAGGTGGAACTCAACGTTGGCCATGCTGCAGCGGCTGCACACGCAGCAGAGGGCCATCAATGAGTACCTGTGCGACTACGGCACCAGGACAGGGTCAGGGGAGCTTGGTTTTTTTTCTCCACGCCAGTGGGGCATGATCAGGGATGCATGCACTGTCCTGGCACCATTTGAGGAGGCCACGAGGATGGTGAGCAGTGACAGTGCATGCATCAGTGACACTGTACCTCTTGTCCACCTGTTGGAGCACACGCTGCGTGGAATAATGGACAGGGCACTTGAGGCAGAACAGAGGCAGGAAGAGGAGGACTTCCTTGCCTCTCAAGGCCCCCTTTACCCAGACAGTGTTCCTTCTGTCCCACCCATCGCACAGGAAGAGGAGGAGGAGGAGGAGGAGGAGGAGGATTGTGTCAGCATGGAGGTGGAGGCTGGCACTCAGCATCATCAGCAGCAGTCTTTTAGGGATGATTTACAGTCCCAAGAAACCAGTGGACTTGTACGTGGCTGGGAGGAGGTGGCTGCGGATCATGTCGTCCTTAGTGACCCAGAGGACTCCGGAGCGAATGCCTCAGCAAACCTACGCTGCATGGCCTCCCTGATCCTGCAAAGTCTGCGGAAGGATCCTCGTATTCTTCGGATCAAGGAGAGGGACCATTACTGGCTGGCCACTCTCCTTGATCCACGGTACAAGGGTAAGGTTGCGGACCTTATGTTACCGTCGCAGAGGGAGCAGAGGATGAGACAACTCCGGGAGGCCTTGCAGAAAGGTCTGTGCAACGCGTTCCCAGAGACTGGGAGGTTACAAACTCCTGGTCCTGGACAACGAGTTGCTGAGGCTTCGGCCAGTCAAAGAAGGAGCGGTGGGGAAGGTGGCCGTCTGACCGATGCGTTCAGACAATTCTTTAGTCCGCAGCCCCAAAGTATGATCGGTTCCAGCAACCATCGCCAGCGTCTGATAAACATGGTGCAGGAATATCTAGGGGCAAGGTCAGACTTGGACACCTTCCCCACCGAAAATCCTCTGGCTTACTGGGTCTTGAGGATGGATCACTGGCCAGAGCTTGCACAGTATGCAATTGAGCTACTGGCCTGTCCTGCATCCAGCGTTCTTTCGGAACGCACATTCAGTGCTGCTGGAGGATTTGTCACGGATCAAAGGGTGCGCCTGTCCACCGACTCGGTTGATCGACTGACTTTCATCAAGATGAACCAGTCTTGGATCACCACCAGCTACCACACACCTGATGCTGATATAACAGACTAATTGATTTTAACATGTCACATCCCTTCAAGACTGATGCTGATGCTGAGTGCCTGTGCTGTTATGTTGACTGGCTATCCTCCTCCTCCGAGTCCTCAATGATACGATTGATGATGATAGCTTGGAAGATCATTTTTGTTTATGGGTGCCGCCACCAGTGGCTAAGGCCCAATTTTTCAGCCCCTGTTTTACAGGGGCGTGTAATTACAATTTTTTTAGCAATAATTTGCCATAGGGCTCATTGCTGTGCTCCAAGTACAGTATCTGTGAGGGGTTGGAGTGTTGTGGCACCAGTGCCTAAGGCCCAATTTTTCAGCCCCTGTTTAACAGGGGCGTGTCATTACAATTTTTGAAGCAATACTTTGCAACAGGGCTCATTGCTGTGCTCCAAGTACAGTATCTGTGAGGGGTTGTAGTGTTGTGCCACCAGTGCCTAAGGCCCAATTTTTCAGCCCCTGTTCAACAGGGGCATGCAATTACAATTCTTGATCTAATAATTCACAGCAGGGTCCATTGCTGCACCCACCAAGAGTAACTCTGAGGGCTTACAGTCTTGTGGCAACGCCACCACCACCACCACCACGAAAGGCCCAATTTTTCAGCCCCTGTTCAAAAGGGGCATGTAATTACAATTCTTGATCTAATAATTCACAGCAGGGCCCATTGCTGCACCCACCAAGAGTAACTGTCAGGGCTTACAGTGTTGTGGCACCAGCACCACCATCAAAGCCCCAATTTTTACTACCACTGTTCAACAATTATATGTAATTAAAATTCCTGATATAATAGTTGACAGCAGGGCGTTCCAGCACCAACCAAGAGTAACTGAGTGCTTACAGTGTTGTGCCAACACCAACAACTAAGGGGCCTATTTCTGCAGAGTATATACGGCAGGTCCCTACTTTCAAACATCCAACTTACAAACGACTCCTACTTGCAAACGAAAGAAGACAACAGGAAGTGAGAGGAAATCTACCCCTAGAAAGGAAAATTCTCTCCTGTAAGAATAAATATGGGAGAAAGGGGTCTCATCTGTACTGATGCTTTATCAGCAATCCTTGTTTCAAGAAAAACACCACATTTCAAAAACAGTTGTCATTGGGACGGAAAGTGAGGTGAAATGTTCTGAACAGGGGCACAGACAGCAAAACAAATGTTACAGGGGTGATAACCCTTACCTATGTTTCCCAAAAAGTTTAAAAATAGATTTTTGGGCTGGAGCTACACTTCAACAATGTACCTGTTCAAAATTACAAACAGATTCTACATAAGAACAAACCTACAGTCCCTGTCTTGTATGCACCGCCTGTATACGGCTGTTCAGAGTATATAGGGCCTTTTTTATTTTATGTGCGGGGTTCCCCTTAATATCCATACAAGACCCAAAGGGGCTGGTAATGGGCTGGGGTAGGGGGGGGTCATGGGGTAGCTATGCCATTTTTCTTAAAGAATTTCATCCATATTACCGGGACCAGACATTACATTAAAGCCGCAAGCAGTTTTAAATGGCTTTTTTTTCCTTTAGAAGTGTCATTTTCTGCAGGGACAGTTCTAAACACGGGAAACACGTGGCACTTCACAGGCATACTTTAGACACCCCCCAGGTACGATATTTAAAGGAATATTTGACTTTTTTTTTTTCACTTTATGCATCATTAAAATGACTGCTCCCGAAAAACGACCGTTTTTAAAACTTATTTTTGCATTGATACATGTCCCCTGGTGCACAACCCGGGTTCCCAAACCCTATTTATGACAATAACATGCATAATAGTTGTTATAATTAGCACTTTAGAATTCGAACGTTCGCATCCATTGTATTTAATAGGGTTCTAATGTTCGTTCGAACTTTCGGTCCGTTCGCGGGTTCTGGTGCGAACCGAACCCGGGGGTGTTCGGCTCATCACTACCCAACACATAATAAACTCCAGCACAATACTAACCCACAGCAGAATAAGAGAGAGAAAGGAGAGAAGGAACGGAGAATGGAAGGGTGGAGAGTGAAGAGAGAAGAGGGAAAGTGGAGAAAGAGGAGAGAGCGGAGAGACCGCATGGAGAGAGGGGAGAGAAAAAGAGGAGGGAAAGAGCAGGGGGAGAGAGATCAGAGAGAAGGGGGAATGCAGAGTGAGGGGGAAGAGCAGGAGGGAAAAGGAAGTAAGGGAGGAGAGAACTGGAAAGATCTTGTCACCCACAAAAAGATAAATTGAGATTGAGTGCAGAAATCAGAAGAAGAGGGCCACAAAGATGCCACGACTTCTGGTATGGGGACCAGCGATCTAAGTTGTCAAGGAAAAAAGCACTGTGCACCAGCCAGTCACAACCAAAACCAAGTAGAGGGAGGCAATGGAAGCATGGCATCCAAAAAAATTTACACTGTGCTTACACCTTGCTCTTACATTTTTCAGCTGGTCCAAGTGGAAACTATACATATATTGAATACTTTCAGAAACCTTTCAACCCTGGCTTCAAGCAGCGGAGATTTTTGTTTTTGGCCTGTCTCCAGGTAACCTCCTCCTTCGTAATCTGAATCACAGCAGCAGGCACCAGAACTCTTGGTTTAGCTTATTCAAATGTGGTGCAGGGAGTGTTTTTGGAGCAAGGTACAGTTCACTATTGGCTTAGGATTCAGAGGAAAGAGGTGGAGCAGCTGCAGAAGCACAGACTTCTCTTGCTGGGCTTGAATTAGGTAAACGCTGCACAGCATTGCAATGTATACAGGTGGTTGGCATCCCAGGCAGGGGCCTAGTGGTTATGGGTGCTATAGCACACACCACTGCAAGACCAAAGTATGCAATGTATATGTTATATAAACTGCTTGCCGACCAGCCGCTGTCATTATACTGCGGCAGGTCAGCACGATCCCGCAAACCATCGTAGCTGTACGTCAGTCCCTTTAAGCGGGATAGCAGGCGCACTGTGGGGGTGCCGATGCGTGTGGTCGGCGGTCGCAATTTTTTTTGGGTACAACGTTGCACGACCACGCAATTGTCAGTTAAAGCGACGCAGTGCCGTATCGCAAAAAATGGCCTGGTCGTTGAGCAGCCAAATCTTCCGGGGCTGAAGTGGTTCATTTGTGTTTTATTATTACTAGTGTAATCCCTGGTTATAAACACATTTCTGATACTTTGAAATAGTTTGTATTTTTGTCAATTTAAAAATAATCAAAATTGCTTCCCCCACCCCCCATTGCTTATTTTTTCCGAAGGAATGGGCAAGCTCACAGTAATATCTATTCTTCTCTATAGTTCTGGCATGTGGTTCGGCACTCCTACTATCACCCATGTCTTATCCTGATAAAGTGGCTATTAGTCCTGTACTGATTACATTGCAGGCGTGATGATGTCAGTAAGAGAGGTGGCACCATGGTCAGTCTGAGACTGGCATGAAGAGTGGCTTCAGCAAAAGTGGAGGGAAGGAAGATTGCAAGACCATGGAGAAGGATGAGTATTACTGTGTGCTAGTCCATTCCCTAGTTACATTTACATTACTTTTCAGGTTACATGACAAAAAGCGGAAGAACTACTGTATCTTTATTCAGTCCTAAACTGGTACTAATTCAAAATGGGGACTGCACTTTCCGAATTACTGTGACATCAGTAGTGTTAATCTTCTTAATTAATCTGCTAGTTTTCACAATGATTATCTAAAGAGCTTGCCTACAATTGTACCAAGTAAAGATCATTTTGATAAATATTTCTTCCTGCACAAATTTGATTGCACAGAAAGAATATAGAGGGGGGTTTACTATGATAGTTGAGATTGTTCACACACAAAATCATATCAAAAGCAATTTTTTGTTTGCTTATTTCATTAGCAATGACTGAAAATAGAATTGAATGTTCAACCTCTTTTGTGTGAACATTCTTAACTTCCTTAGTAAATCATCCTCAAAAAATACATACTCTTTACTGACTTGATAAACAGTATGCTAATGCAACCTTTCTCAACCTATTTATCATGGGGGGAATCTTAAAATATTTTTTTTTCCCAGAAACCTTACTAAAAATATTATGTCTCAACAGATTAGTGTGAGCAGTAAATTGAAATTATAACAAATAAATTAATAAATAATGTGGAGTGCCCAGCATATTTAACACACAGATCATTTGTAGCACCTTCCTATCCTATGTGAATAATGAATGTATTAACAGTAATAATAATTAAATTAAACAATTAATAAAAATGTCTAGAAAAAATAGTCAGTGTAATCCCCACTTCTCAGAAAATGAAAAAAATAAAACAATGGAACAAAGTTCTATATCTCTCCCTTAGCGCACATAGGAAATTGTTAATAAACAAAGAAGCAGCCACTATAATATATAAAAATTCAATCAAAATATGTCAAAGTAAAAACTAAAACATTAGCAGCGCTGTTAAAATTTAGCAAACATAAAACCACATAAGTTGTGCTAAAGTCCATTTAAAACAACAATGATCCGCTTAGTGAAAGTCCATTTGTGGAAAAGAAGGTAGGTATGGCATAAATCATCAGATAGGAAAAACACTCCCAAATTAATTTGATTTCCTTCACCACAACGCCTGTGTTCAAGCAATTGACAGAAACGCGTCAAGGCGTTGCTACGCAGCATACCCTTCTGTCGGCTTCTCCTCGCCTCTCCTACCCGGGAACACCACTGGAGCGATGTAGAGGTTAGATGGGAGCCCCCCGACTATGATTACATGCGATATTATATGCTCCATTTTTATTCACTGAATGTGAGTGTTTTATTGTGAGATTTACAATTAATAAAATAGTGTTGTACGGTATCACACTATGTGGCATTTTTCTATCTATTGCTCGTGATGAGCCCAATACAGATGGAATTATCCAGTGACCAGTGATTTTCTGCTTGACTGATATGCGTTTTAACCAGCTTAAATCTGGTAAGTGGATCTCCTAGAGGGCTTGAACACAGGTGGGGTGGTTAAGGAAATCAAATTAATTTGGGAGTGTTTTTCCTATCTGATGATTTATGCCATACTTACCTTCTTTTCCACAAACGGACTTTCACTAAGCGGATCATTGTTGTTTTAAATGGACTTTAGCACAACTTATGTGGTTTTATGTTTGCTAAATTTTAACAGCGCTGCTAGTGTTTTAGTTTTTACTTTGACATATTTTGATCGAGTGTAATCCCCACTTACAGTGTAAAAGGACCCTTTTAGATTGGTGATCAATGAAGATGAGTCTCCTTACATTGTAGGGGAAGAAGTGCCTCCTTAGATTGTTAGGCAGTGGGAGAATGACCTCTTCACACTGCTGGCCAGTGTAAAGAATTGGTGAGGTAAGAATGCCCTAGTGGTCAATATAGTGCTCCTGATATTATTGGTTAGTTGGAAGAATTCCCTGTTAAACTGGGGGCTCATTGGCAACAGTGCTCCTCACAACAGTCAGAAGAATGCATCTCTTACAGAAAGATCTGATCAAGTTTTAAAAAAGATCTTTCAGTAGTTAAATGGTTATCATGCATCTTACAGTGATCTGATAGTATTACCATCTCCCTGGATATCTACAATGGAAAATACCCAACCCATTAATTTTCTTCCAATCGATATAGACCCTCGTGTCTATAGGAGGGCCCCCAACCCAGTCAACTGGTCATTGTCGGGAGAAGCTGTCTTAATTCGTACTGGGATAAGCAGCAGTTCTGCCAGGGCCACTTATCTACACTCATATACCCTACCATTAACAGAAATGTAAATATGGTAATTGATGGTCACGCCTATAGATGGTCAGATTTAGCATGCCAGTTTGACTGACCCTACAAGTGTCTGAGAACCCTTACTGGTAAAGCTGTCTAAAGTGCTGGTGAAGGTAGAGCAGGAGCAAGTGATGGATTTATTAACCAATGAAATTGTTAGGTTACTTTTTTCTACATTTTAAGTATATTGTTGCAAGATTAATCTCATGAGACATGTTTTTTAATTGTTGCTTAATAATCTCCCACAGCAGAATGAAATAGAAATTTTAATTTTCCAGGAGACAATAAAATCTTTTTACATTAAACACACATTTGTAGGTCCAAACCTAGGGACTGATTTACTAAAGAAATGATACTTACTCTGACCCAAGGAACCAGTATTTGCTTTGAAAGCTCACTCGGTTTACTGGAAACACATGGTACAATTAAATTACACAATTTCACAACAGTCTTCTTTTTATTTACCAACAGCTATGTAGTACAAGGGCCTAGGAAAACAATGTATTTAATGTTTTTCTAATGCGACCCTTGCCTACAAAGTTTTTGGTAAATATAAGAAAGACAGTACAATCAGAATGTAAAGTGTTAGTAGATTAATAGGCAATTAAAAATCTGAAATTTCCCTAGATTCTAATTATATATAGTATTTGAAATACATGCAGGTTCACTGGGTTCCAACACCTATCAGTCTTTCAGTCCTCTTAGTCGCATTCTTTATGGATCACTAAGGCTGACGATAGATAAATAAAAGCAAGCAATGCCCCCAGTTTTAGGCCAACAACAAGCACTTCAAGCAACTTGTTATTTTTCCATGCAAAATAGTTAAGAATCCAAGGCATGTGCACTACTGTCATGGTGTGTCTTGGAGTTCACTGGAATTACAGTATGTGAGCATGGGTATATATCTCTCTATCTGTGGCCAATCTAAGTCAGACACTACCTCTGTCAGATAAAATGAGCTCCCACATATGAAATGGCAAATATGGCTAGCTGTTACTTCTGAAAACATAGTAAATGAAATTAGTCTGTTTACTACATGATACATCTGAATCCTGAATCTGAATGGCTGACCTGCATCCAAAATTGCATCATAAACAGTTTGTACAAGGCAACCAGAAATCAGTTGAATAACCCTAAAAATAGAAAATAAATGTTTCCAAAACATTTCCAATATATAAGTAGCACTAACACTAACAGTTTAAGCTATTGTTTCCATTGGTGATGATGATATTGGTTGCTAAAGCTGGATATACAGTACATGTACCAAAAATCGGCCAATTCAGCAGGGACATGCCAAATTTTGATATTTGTGGTGCCCTCCTGGTCTGACAGCTTATTGTTAGATCAGCTTCTGTCAAACGATCTTGCTATAAAACTTGCATTTGATTAGCCACTGCAACCAATGTCAACAGTGCTGATCAAACTATTCTGACAGGGGAGGAGTCCCGCTGTCAGAATGAAATAGCACAGCGGGGGGAGACTCCTGCATCCAAATGGTTTATGTGGATGCAGAGTTTAGCCCACTGGTTGAACAAAAAAAATCTTAAAGCTTTAACCTCCCTGGCGGTATGATTATCTCAGATTTTAGGTGCTGAAAGCGGTACAATTATTTTGCATGGAAATTTGGCGTTTTATATTGTAGGCCTGTAATTCTTAGGAATAACTCACTTAAATCTGTCCAAACAAGAGTCTAGTAGACATCCCGGGTATGATAAAGTTCAAAAGACAAAATAATAAATTATAATATAATAAATAACTATTAGAGTTGAGCGAACACCTGGATGTTCGGGTTTGACGGGTTCGGCCGAACTTCACAAAAAAGTTTGAGTTCGGGACCCGAACTTGACCCCGAACCCAAACCCCATTGAAGTCAATGGGGACCCGAACTTTTGAGGACTAAAATGGCTCTAAAAAAGTAATGGAAAGGGCTAGAGGGCTGCAAATGGCAGCAAAATGTTGTTAAGAGCATGGCAAGTGCTCTGCAAACAAATGTGGATAGGGAAATAATATAAAATAACATAAAATACATAAAAATAAAAAATATTTCATCTTGACCTAGGAGGACGAGGTCCATATGGAGTAGGAGGTTGAGGTGGCGGTGGATGTGGCAGTGTAGGTGGAAGCGGCAGTGGAGGAGGACGAGGTAGCCAAAACTGGTTTTTGTTTTTAATTTTATTGTTTTTTAAATTAGGATACACCCCAAAAGAGTGAGAAAGATCAAAAATACAACAATGGCTGGGTAAGGCCGGTACACATGTCTATTCTGCACAAGGTACGGACAAGTCCTGTGGGATCCATGCCTGGTTCATTTTAATGAACGCGAGCTTGTCCACATTGGCTCTGGACAGGCGGCTGCGCTTGTCTGTGATAACGCCCCCTGCCGTGCTAAATACACGTTCAGATAATACACTGGCTGCAGGGCAGGCCAGCACCTCCAAGGCACCTCCAACTCCAATTTGGAGACCCAGAAGTTGAAGGTGGCAGACCCGTCGTTTAGTACGTGTAGGCGTGTGCACAGATACTGCTCCACCATGTTGGTGAAATGCTGCCTCCTGCTAAGACGTTCCATATCAGCTGGTGGTGCTGGTTGTTGTGGCGTGCTGACAAAGCTTTTCCACATTTCCACATGCTAACCATGCCTTCTGAGGTGCTGACGGTGCCCCGGCTGTGTTGGCGACCTCTTCCTCCTCCTCTGCCTTCGCCTTGTGCTTCCACTGTGCCCCCGCTGTCAGGTGGGAATGCCACCAGCAGCGCATCTACCAGTGTGCGCTTGTAGCAGGCGTACTGTCTAGGGGACAGATGCTCCACTTTTGCACCCTGCTCCTTCTTCTGCTGTGCTGGTGGCTCTGTGCGACCACCGCCTACTTCTCCGAACTACACAGGTCACCTGCATGACGTTGATTCCATGTGGGGTCGAGGACCTCATCGTCCTCCACATCATCTTCCACCCAGTCTTCACCCCTGCCCACTTGTCGGTCTGCACAATTGCGAAAGCAGCAGCAGTTGGCACCTGTGTTTCTTCATCATCCGAGACGTGCTGCGATGGTCTTCCCATGTACTCATCTTGAAACATAAGTGGTTGGGCATCAGTGCACTCAATCTCTTACACTTCTGGGGCAGGGCTAGGTGGATGGCCCTGGGAAACCCTGCTAACAGAGTCATCAAAAAGCAAAAGAGACTGCTGCATGACTTGGGGCTCAGACTTTTTGGCTGATTTGCAAGGGGGTGAGGTGAAAGACTGATGGACATCGGCTGCAGGTGCCAACTCTGATCTTTCAGCAGGAGACTGGGTGGGAGACAATGTGAAGGAACTGGAGGCACTGTCAGCAACCCAATCTACTATCGCATGTACTTGTCCTGGCCTCAAAATTCGTAGAGCCGCATTAGGCCCGACCAAATACCGCTGCAGGCTCTGTCGCCTACTCGCACCTGAGGAAGGTGTTTCACTTGTGCATGGAGCTGGCACAGATCGACCACATCCTCTCCCTGCAACAGGAGCTCCACCAGCAGCACCACGACCGGGGCCACATCCCTTATTTGACGTTCTCCTCATATTTCTCAAATTTAGGATCTTGCCCTAAATGGGTGTTTTTTGAATAACAGAAAGGGTGTATCTCACACGTACAGATACAGACTAGGCCGCAATTTAAGATTTTTCACCTAAATGTGTTTTTTTGAATAGCAAAATAGAGCAACAGTATCTAAAGTGTGTATCTCACACGTACAGATATGCAGGAAATGCTGCAAATTATTTTTTTTTGCCCTAAATGTGTTTTTTTTGGAATACCAGAATAGAGCAACAGTATCTAAATGGTGTATCTCACACGTACAGATATGCAGGAAACACTGCAAAATATTTTTTTTTGCCCTAAATGGGTGTTTTTAGAATAGAAGAATAGAGCAACAGTATCTAAAGGGTGTATCTCACACTTACAGATATGCAGAAAACGCACCAAAAATTCGTTTTTTTGCCCTAAATTATTTTTTTTTTGAATAGCAGAATAGGAGAACAGTATCTAAAGTGTGTATCTCACACGTTCATATATGCAGAAAACATTGCCCAAAAAAAAATTTTGTCCTAAATTTTTTTTTTTTGGAATAGCAGAATAAAACAACAGTATCTAAAGTGTGTATCTCACTAAATACAGATATGCAGGAAATGCAGCAAAATATGTTTTTTTTGCCCTAAATGGGTGTTTTTAGAATAGCAGAATAGACCAACAGTATCTAAAGGGTGTATCTCACAGTAACATATGCAGTGCTGGAGCTTGCAATAAAAAGTCAGCCGACGCCAACCTAACTAACAGACGGATAAAAGTTATCTTTTCTCTGGCACTGGGCTCAGGACAGGGTAAAAAGATTGTGCACTGCACCCATACAACAAAATCAAGGTAGATCGCTGAGTAATTTGATTTCTGAATCAGGACTCCTATATAATTCTCTCCCTCAAAGCAGCAGCAGCAACCTTTCCCTACACTATCTAAAGCAGAGTGACGTGCTGTGCTATGTGCTTCTAGCTTGTATAGAGGCTGGGTCACATGCTGCACTGGCCAATCACAGCCATGCCATTAGTAGGCATGGCTGAGATGGCTTCTAAGGGCACACGAGTTAAACGAATGTTGATTGGCTGCCTTGCAGCTTTTTAAAATGCGCCATTACATTGCCGAACACCGAACTCAAACCCGAACATACAGTAAATTGTTCAGGTTCGGGTCCGGGTACTAAAAACCCAAAAGTCCGGTACGAACCCAAACTTTACAGTTCGGGTTCGCTCAACCCTAATAACTATAAAATAATTATAACAAATAATAATAATAAAAGTGTTTTTGAGTGACAAATTTCCCCACAAATCGCTATCTCTCTATTCTGCAAGTGATTATAATTTATTATCACTGTTTTCTAGCTGGTCTAAAACCACTTTTGATGTAAAGGGACAATTTTTGGTTGCTATGGACAATCTCCAGTTTCCAGGCAGAAAGAACAGTTTTTATAATATAAAAGTGCATGCAGGGCACTGGACAGACCACTAGGGACAAAGGGGATGTGTTATTATTTGATACAGTACTGTAATCTGTAATACAGTATACTCAGGGCCGCCATCAGGGGGGTACAGGCAGTACACCTGTAAGGGGCCCGGAGGTCCCCAGGGGCCCGGATGGCAGCACCCTTTTTATTTTTATTTTTTTTAATAAGGGGCCCAGAGGTCCTCAGGGGCCCGGATGGTAACCTCCCTTTTTTGTGTATGTTTTATAAAATAAAATAAAAATATTTATTTTAATTTTTTTTATTTTTTTTTTTTTGGAACAGGCCCAGAAGTCCTCAGAGGCCCGTAGGTCCCCAGGGCCCCGGATGGTAACCCCCCTTTTTTATGTATTTTTTATTTAAAAAATATATATATATATATTTTTATTTTTTTTTGTAAGGGGCCCAGAGGTCCCCAGGGCCCCAGATGGCAACCCCCTTTTTTTTTGTTCTTTTTTTGTTCGTCAGCACCCAAAGCCCCCCCCGACCTCAACAATTCACGGCGGCAGCACCCCCCGCTTCTTCTCAATTTGCGGCTGCCCCCCGCTTCTCAATTTGCAGCGGCAGCACCCCCCCGGTTCTCCTCTGCTCCAGGGGGCCCATGCCTGAAGCTGTGTAAGGGGCCCCAAAATTCCTGGTGGCGGCCCTGAGTATACTGTATGTATACTGTGTGTTTCACTTTTTGAATTTGGCGCCAAACTCCGTCCCCGTGCGTCGCAACGCTCAGGAACGGAGCTCGGCACTCGGCAGTGTGAATCGAGCGAGATGACAGCTCGCTCACACAGCGGGGACACATCGCAGGATCCAGGGAACAAGGTAAGTAACTTCCCCAGTATCCTGCAATGCGATCCCGAGTCTGGCTCGGGGTTACCGCTTTAGGTACTGATATCTTACCCCAAGCCAGACTCGGGAATACCGCTAGGCGGGTTAATAAGTATCTTTACAATAAATAAATAAATTCTTCACTATTTTCTTTGTACATTTGATGTTATTGTACTTATCCTATCAACATTGCTACCTAACCCAATTTTCACAACCACAGTATACAATGAATGTTACTGATAATTAAATACAGCATTTCTCTGTTGTTCTCTTCACAAGTACAGAGGAAAGTAAATTAAGAAAGTAAATGTCAACTCATTGTTTAGGTGAACCTTTCCTGAAAAAGATGTGAGAGAAAATAATGTACCATACATTGTTTAAAGGGAACTTGTACTGTAACAAAAGTTGGAGCTGCCATTACTGAGCTCCTACTAACAATGGTGTCCATTTAGCAAGCAGCTGTAAATTACTGCTGCTGAGTTCTTGAGCATTTTCAGAAGAGATCGCTCTCTTCTGAAGCCTCGTACACACGGCCGAAAATCTCGTCAAGAAAAAACACGTCGTTTTTCTTGACGAGATTCTCGGACAAGAAATTTGTCCCGGCCGAGTGTACACACGCTCGATTCAAAGAACCCGCGGTTCTTTGAATGGAGCGAACGCGGTGACATCATCGACTACGAGGAGCGTGCGCTCGTCACATTCGATGCCATCGCCGCCATCTTGCTACACCCTATCTATGCCTAGGAAGCTACCGCACATGCGTCAAAGTCATTTCGAGCATGCGCGGGCTTCCCGGAGGACAGGTAAGTGTACACACACACAATTTTCTCGTCGAGAAACAGGCTGACGAGAATCTCGATGAGAAAATAGAGAGCAGGTTCTCTATATTTCTTGTCGAGATTCTTGTCGGTTTTCTTGACGAGAAACCATACACACGAACGATTTTCTCGGCAAGAAAGCTATCTCGGCAGTTTTCTTGTTGTTTCTTGCCGAGAAACTCGTTCGTGTGTACGAGGCTTGAGTGCCTGTTTATGAAGTGGTGTAGATTGCTTCTCCTTTTAAGGCTCAGTTCACACTGGTGCGACATGGGTCGCTCCAACTTTTGAAATATTCCTGCACTACTTTTGTCCGACTTCAATAGCACAGAGTGTAAAATGTCACTTCAAAGTTGTATCAAAGTCGGATTCCAAAGTTGCACTGAAAGTCAAGCGATTTTAGAGTCGTGCTATTGTGAATCAGAGCTGAGGAGTGAATAAATTTTTAATTGTGGAAAACGCCTCATGTTACAGTAATCACGTGAGACATAGCGAGATTACAGTTCTCAGGCGATTCTCCCTTCTCTCCCCGATTCTACACCTCTGGGCTGGAGAATCTGGGAGGGAGAATTCTCACAGAGATCTCCAGTGAGGTGCTAATATTGCACCTTCATAAACTGGCCGTTTCTGTTTCTGTCAATGACAGAGTCTCTGTGTGCTGAGATGATCAGCGGAGAACATGTTCTCCACTGATCATCTCAGTTTCGTAAACCGCTAATGATCTGAGATAAGCTGCGATCATCAGGATTAGGGATGAGCTCGGTGTTCGAGTCGAACATACGTTCGACTCGAACATCGGCTGTTCGATCGTTCGACGAAGATCGAACGATTTGGGCCGTTCGCGCCTAATTCGAGTGACGCGAACGGCCCACAATGCACTACGCCATCGCAGTGTCATCCAGGCGCTGTGATTGGCCAAGCATGCACTGTGACCCCGCATGCTTGGCCAATCACAGCGCCGGCAGCGAGGAGAGCAATGATTGGCCACAGGCAGGATGCCTGTGGCCAATTATTGCTGAGGGTGTTTAGTACACGCCCCACACTATAAAAGGCCGCCAGCACGTCGGCCTAGTGTAGTGTGTTCCGGAGCAGGGAAAGAGAAGCATAGGCAGGGACAGTGACATTTTTTTTTCTTGCTTAACCTGGATTCCTTTAGTTTAGGGAAAGAGAAGGATAGGTAGGGAGAGTGTCAGTGTGTTTTACTGTACGAATCCTTGTTTCTAGGGACAGGGAAGGACAGTGAGGGAAATTCTCCTTGTGCTATAGTGTGCTAAAGCATTGATCATCAACCATCTTTAAAAAATCATTTTTTTCTAGGGACAGAAAACTATAGGTAGGGAGAGTGTCAGTGTGTTTTACTGTGATAATCCTTGTTTCTAGGGACAGGGAAGGACAGTGAGGGAAATTCTCCTTGTGCTATAGTGTGCTAAAGCATTGATCATCAACCATCTTTAAAAAAACATTTTTTCTAGGGACAGAAAACTATAGGTAGGAAGAGTGTCAGTTTCTTTCACTGTGATAATCCTTGTTTCTAGGGACAAGGGAGGACAGTGAGGGAAATTCTCCTTGTGCTATAGTGTGCTAAAGCATTGATCATCAACCATCTTTAAAAAAACATTTTTTCTAGGGACAGAAAACTATAGGTAGGAAGAGTGTCAGTTTCTTTCACTGTGATAATCCTTGTTTCTAGGGACAGGGAAGGACAGTGAGGGAAATTCTCCTTGTGCTATAGTGTGCTAAAGCATTGATCATCAACCGTCTTTAAAAAAACATTTTTTCTAGGGACAGAAAACTATAGGTAGGAAGAGTGTCAGTTTCTTTCACTGTGATAATCCTTGTTTCTAGGGACAGGGAAGGACAGTGAGGGAAATTCTCCTTGTGCTATAGTGTGCTAAAGCATTGATCATCAACCGTCTTTAAAAAAACATTTTTTCTAGGGACAGAAAACTATAGGTAGGAAGAGTGTCAGTTTCTTTCACTGTGATAATCCTTGTTTCTAGGGACAGGGAAGGACAGTGAGGGAAATTCTACTTGTGCTATAGTGTGCTAAAGCATTGATCATCAATCAGCTTTAAAAAAACATTTTTTCTAGGGACAGAAAACTATAGGTAGGAAGAGTGTCAGTTTCTTTCACTGTGATAATCCTTGTTTCTAGGGACAGGGAAGGACAGTGAGGGAAATTCTCCTTGTGCTATAGTGTGCTAAAGCATTGATCATCAACCATCTTTAAAAAAACATTTTTTCTAGGGACAGAAAACTATAGGTAGGAAGAGTGTCAGTTTCTTTCACTGTGATAATCCTTGTTTCTAGGGACAGGGAAGGACAGTGAGGGAAATTCTCCTTGTGCTATAGTGTGCTAAAGCATTGATCATCAACCGTCTTTAAAAAAACATTTTTTCTAGGGACAGAAAACTATAGGTAGGAAGAGTGTCAGTTTCTTTCACTGTGATAATCCTTGTTTCTAGGGACAGGGAAGGACAGTGAGGGAAATTCTACTTGTGCTATAGTGTGCTAAAGCATTGATCATCAATCAGCTTTAAAAAAACATTTTTTCTAGGGACAGAAAACTATAGGTAGGAAGAGTGTCAGTTTCTTTCACTGTGATAATCCTTGTTTCTAGGGACAGGGAAGGACAGTGAGGGAAATTCTCCTTGTGCTATAGTGTGCTAAAGCATTGATCATCAACCGTCTTTAAAAAAACATTTTTTCTAGGGACAGAAAACTATAGGTAGGAAGAGTGTCAGTTTCTTTCACTGTGATAATCCTTGTTTCTAGGGACAGGGAAGGACAGTGAGGGAAATTCTCCTTGTGCTATAGTGTGCTAAAGCATTGATCATCAACCGTCTTTAAAAAAACATTTTTTCTAGGGACAGAAAACTATAGGTAGGAAGAGTGTCAGTTTCTTTCACTGTGATAATCCTTGTTTCTAGGGACAGGGAAGGACAGTGAGGGAAATTCTACTTGTGCTATAGTGTGCTAAAGCATTGATCATTAATCAGCTTTAAAAAAACATTTTTTCTAGGGACAGAAAACTATAGGTAGGAAGAGTGTCAGTTTCTTTCACTGTGATAATCCTTGTTTCTAGGGACAGGGAAGGACAGTGAGGGGAATTCTCCTTGTGCTATAGTGTGCTAAAGCATTGATCATCAACCGTCTTTAAAAAAACATTTTTTCTAGGGACAGAAAACTATAGGTAGGAAGAGTGTCAGTTTCTTTCACTGTGATAATCCTTGTTTCTAGGGACAGGGAAGGACAGTGAGGGAAATTCTCCTTGTGCTATAGTGTGCTAAAGCATTGATCATCAACCATCTTTAAAAAAACATTTTTTCTAGGGACAGAAAACTATAGGTAGGAAGAGTGTCAGTTTCTTTCACTGTGATAATCCTTGTTTCTAGGGACAGGGAAGGACAGTGAGGGAAATTCTACTTGTGCTATAGTGTGCTAAAGCATTGATCATCAATCAGCTTTAAAAAAACATTTTTTCTAGGGACAGAAAACTATAGGTAGGAAGAGTGTCAGTTTCTTTCACTGTGATAATCCTTGTTTCTAGGGACAGGGAAGGACAGTGAGGGAAATTCTCCTTGTGCTATAGTGTGCTAAAGCATTGATCATCAACCATCTTTAAAAAAACATTTTTTCTAGGGACAGAAAACTATAGGTAGGAAGAGTGTCAGTTTATTTCACTGTGATAATCCTTGTTTCTAGGGACAGGGAAGGACAGTGAGGGAAATTCTACTTGTGCTATAGTGTGCTAAAGCATTGATCATCAATCAGCTTTAAAAAAACATTTTTTCTAGGGACAGAAAACTATAGGTAGGAAGAGTGTCAGTTTTTTTCACTGTGATAATCCTTGTTTCTAGGGACAGGGAAGGACAGTGAGGGAAATTCTACTTGTGCTATAGTGTGCTAAAGCATTGATCATCAATCAGCTTTAAAAAAACAGTTTTTCTAGGGACAGAAAACCAAAGGTAGGAAGAGTGTCAGTTTCTTTCACTGTGATAATCCTTGTTTCTAGGGACAGGGAAGGACAGTGAGGGAAATTCTCCTTGTACTATACTGTGCTAAAGCATTCCTCATCAACCATCTTTGAAATCCTTGTTTTTTGGACAGTCAGGGAAATTGTCGTTGTGCTATTCTGTGCGAAAGCAATCATCCTCAACCATATTTAGAAATCCTTAAGTAAAGGGACAGAGAAGGACACCTGAAGGTAGCCCTTATTGCTTTTTTCCCATCTCCCTGCAGGCCATCTATTAGAATGTCTGGAAGGCAAACAAGGAGAGGCAGACAGTCAGGAGGCAATAAAAGAGGGCAAGCAGGCTCTGTGTCTGGGGGCAACAGTGCTGGTCGTGGACGCGGTGCATTGTCATCAGCACATGGCCATGGGACACGCTTGTCCTTCTTTTCGGCAGCTGGACATGTTGAGCCACATCATGCCGAAGACTTGGTAGAGTGGATGACCAAGCCCTCCTCCTCCTCCTCATCCTCTCTCACCCAGGCTCAGGGTACTGGCAAAGCAGCTGCCAAAGCGTCCTCTTCCCTGGTATCAATGTCAGACTCATCATCAGTCACTCCTTCCCTAGACCCACCATGTCCTCCTCCTGAGGAGTCCCCCGAACTGTTTGAGCACAGTGTTGGGTACATGCTCCAGGAGGATGCCCAGCGTTTCGAAGGGTCTGATGATGAAACCCAGCTACAGGAAGGCAGTAGCGTGAGAGCAGACAGAGGGGATGCTCAAGAAGGACACCAATCTGGCAGTCATGTTCCAGCAGCTGCAGCATACTGCCAGATTGGCTCCAGTGATGAGGAGGGAGGGGATGATGAGGTCACTGACTCCACGTGGGTGCCTAATAGGAGAGAGGAGGAGGAGGAGGATGAGGAGGAGGCACATCTCCAACGAGGCAGGATGCCCTTTGGTGGCCAGCGTAAGGGCAGTACACCGACGGAATCACACCGCAGAGCTCCGCCTGTGCAGGGCGCTGCCTCTGCCCGTCATTCAAAAAGTTCTTTGGTGTGGGCCTTTTTTGAGGCTAGTGCATCAGATCGCACAGCTGCTGTTTGCAACATATGTCTCAAGCGTATATCGCGTGGCTAAAACATCAGCCGCTTGGGTACCACATGCCTGACCAGACATATGTTGACCTGCCATGCAGCTCGTTGGCAAGCCTACCTCAAAGACCCACACCAAAGAACAAAGCAGACCTCTCCTTGCACCGCATCAGCTGGGATCTCCAACCCCACTATAACTTCAGTCCTGTCTGAAACATGCACTGAGAGGAATGAAGGTGTAGAATTAGGTGTGTCACAGCCAAGTAGTTGCGGCCACTCTGCTAGCAGTACACCGACGTCCGATTCTAGCAGGCAAATTTCCCTGCCCCAGCTGCTGGACCGTCGAAAGAAGTTCACTCCCAGCCATCCACATGCCCAGCGGTTGAATGCTAGCTTGGCTAAATTGCTAGCGCTTCAACTGCTGCCTTTTCAGTTGGTAGACTCGGCCCCCTTCCGTGAGTTTGTGCAATGTGCGGTTCCTCAGTGGCAGGTTCCCAAACGCCACTTTTTCTCACGGAAGGCTATTCCGGCTCTCTACCGGCATGTGGAAGGCAATGTCTTGGCCTCGCTGGACAGGGCGGTCAGCGGTAAGGTGCATATTACCGCTGACTCATGGTCCAGCAGGCATGGACAGGGACGTTACCTTTCTTTCACGGCCCATTGGGTCACTCTTTTGGCAGCTGGGAAGGATGCAGGACAAGGTGCAGTAGTGTTGGAGGTTGTTCCGCCGCCACGCCTCCAAAATGCTACTACTGGTTGTGACACACCTCTCTCCTCCACCCCCTCCTCTTCTTCTTCCTCCATGGCCTCTTCCTGTGGTTTGTCCTCTGAACCAGCGGTGCTCCGTAGCCGTTCAAGGGGCTACGCAAGTACGCAGGCAAAAAGATGCCATGCCGTGCTTGCGCTGGTGTGTTTGGGGGACAGAAGCCACACTGGGGCAGAGGTCCTGTCTGCTCTGCAGGGCCAGGCCGAGAGGTGGTTGACGCCACGCCAGCTTAAGCCAGGAATGGTGGTTTGCGACAATGGCACCAACCTCCTCTCCGCCCTCCGACAGGGACAACTGACCCATGTGCCCTGTGTGGCTCACGTCCTTAACCTGGTGGTGCAGCGGTTCTTGGGCAGGTACCCGGGCTTACAGGATGTCCTGAGGCAGGCCAGGAAAGTCTGTGTGCATTTCCGCAGATCTTATAATGCCAGTGCTCGCCTGGCTGAGCTGCAAAAGGAGTTGAACCTGCCCAAGAACCGCCTTATATGTGACATGCCCACCAGGTGGAACTCAACGTTGGCCATGCTGCAGCGGCTGCACACGCAGCAGAGGGCCATCAATGAGTACCTGTGCGACTACGGCACCAGGACAGGGTCAGGGGAGCTTGGTTTTTTTTCTCCACGCCAGTGGGGCATGATCAGGGATGCATGCACTGTCCTGGCACCATTTGAGGAGGCCACGAGGATGGTGAGCAGTGACAGTGCATGCATCAGTGACACTGTACCTCTTGTCCACCTGTTGGAGCACACGCTGCGTGGAATAATGGACAGGGCACTTGAGGCAGAACAGAGGCAGGAAGAGGAGGACTTCCTTGCCTCTCAAGGCCCCCTTTACCCAGACAGTGTTCCTTCTGTCCCACCCATCGCACAGGAAGAGGAGGAGGAGGAGGAGGAGGAGGAGGATTGTGTCAGCATGGAGGTGGAGGCTGGCACTCAGCATCATCAGCAGCAGTCTTTTAGGGATGATTTACAGTCCCAAGAAACCAGTGGACTTGTACGTGGCTGGGAGGAGGTGGCTGCGGATCATGTCGTCCTTAGTGACCCAGAGGACTCCGGACCGAATGCCTCAGCAAACCTACGCTGCATGGCCTCCCTGATCCTGCAAAGTCTGCGGAAGGATCCTCGTATTCTTCGGATCAAGGAGAGGGACCATTACTGGCTGGCCACTCTCCTTGATCCACGGTACAAGGGTAAGGTTGCGGACCTTATGTTACCGTCGCAGAGGGAGCAGAGGATGAGACAACTCCGGGAGGCCTTGCAGAAAGGTCTGTGCAACGCGTTCCCAGAGACTGGGAGGTTACAAACTCCTGGTCCTGGACAACGAGTTGCTGAGGCTTTGGCCAGTCAAAGAAGGAGCGGTGGGGAAGGTGGCCGTCTGACCGATGCGTTCAGACAATTCTTTAGTCCGCAGCCCCAAAGTATGATCGGTTCCAGCAACCATCGCCAGCGTCTGATAAACATGGTGCAGGAATATCTAGGGGCAAGGTCAGACTTGGACACCTTCCCCACCGAAAATCCTCTGGCTTACTGGGTCTTGAGGATGGATCACTGGCCAGAGCTTGCACAGTATGCAATTGAGCTACTGGCCTGTCCTGCATCCAGCGTTCTTTCGGAACGCACATTCAGTGCTGCTGGAGGATTTGTCACGGATCACAGGGTGCGCCTGTCCACCGACTCGGTTGATCGACTGACTTTCATCAAGATGAACCAGTCTTGGATCACCACCAGCTACCACACACCTGATGCTGACATAACAGACTAATTGATTTTAACATGTCACATCCCTTCAAGACTGATGCTGATGCTGAGTGCCTGTGCTGTTATGTTGACTGGCTATTCTCCTCCTCCGAGTCCTCAATGATACGATTGATGATGATAGCTTGGAAGATCATTTTTGTTTATGGGTGCCGCCACCAGTGGCTAAGGCCCAATTTTTCAGCCCCTGTTTTACAGGGGCGTGTAATTACAATTTTTTTAGCAATAATTTGCCATAGGGCTCATTGCTGTGCTCCAAGTACAGTATCTGTGAGGGGTTGGAGTGTTGTGCCACCAGTGCCTAAGGCCCAATTTTTCAGCCCCTGTTTAACAGGGGCGTGTCATTACAATTTTTGAAGCAATACTTTGCAACAGGGCTCATTGCTGTGCTCCAAGTACAGTATCTGTGAGGGGTTGTAGTGTTGTGCCACCAGTGCCTAAGGCCCAATTTTTCAGCCCCTGTTCAACAGGGGCATGTAATTACAATTCTTGATCTAATAATTCACAGCAGGGCCCATTGCTGCACCCACCAAGAGTAACTCTGAGGGCTTACAGTGTTGTGGCAACGCCACCACCACCACCACGAAAGGCCCAATTTTTCAGCCCCTGTTCAAAAGGGGCATGTAATTACAATTCTTGATCTAATAATTCACAGCAGGGCCCATTCCTGCACCCACCAAGAGTAACTCTGAGGGCTTACAGTGTTGTGGCAACACCACCACCACCACCACCACCACGAAAGGCCCAATTTTTCAGCCCCTGTTCAACAGGGGCATGCAATTACAATTCTTGATCTAATAATTCACAGCAGGGCCCATTGCTGCACCCACCAAGAGTAACTGTCAGGGCTTACAGTGTTGTGGCACCAGCACCACCATCAAAGGCCCAATTTTTACTACCACTGTTCAACAATTATATGTAATTAAAATTCCTGATATAATAGTTGACAGCAGGGCGTTCCAGCACCAACCAAGAGTAACTGTGAGTGCTTACAGTGTTGTGCCAACACCAACAACTAAGGGGCCTATTTCTGCAGAGTATATACGGCAGGTCCCTACTTTAAAACATCCAACTTACAAACGACTCCTACTTGCAAACGCAAGAAGACAACAGGAAGTGAGAGGAAATCTACCCCTTGGAAGGAAAATTCTCTCCTGTAAGAATTAATATGGGAGAAAGGTGTCTCCTCTGTACTGATGCTTTATCAGCAATCCTTGTTTCAAGAAAAACACCACATTTCAAAAACAGTTGTCATTGGGACGGAAAGTGAGGTGAAATGTTCTGAACAGGGGCACAGACAGCAAAACAAATGTTACAGGGGTGATAACCCTTACCTATGTTTTCCAAAAAGTTTAAAAATAGATTTTTGGGCTGGAGCTACACTTAAACAATGTACCTGTTCAAAATTACAAACAGATTCTACATAAGAACAAACCTACAGTCCCTGTCTTGTATGCACCGCCTGTATACGGCTGTTCAGAGTATATAGGGCCTTTTTTATTTTATGTGCGGGGTTCCCCTTAATATCCATACAAGACCCAAAGGGGCTGGTAATGGGCTGGGGTAGGGGGGGGGGGTCATGGGGTAGCTATGCCATTTTTCTTAAAGATTTTCATCCATATTACCGGGACCAGACATTACATTAAAGCCGCAAGCAGTTTTAAATGGCTTTTTTTTCCTTTAGAAGTGTCATTTTGTGCAGGGACAGTTCTAAACACGGGAAACACGTGGCACTTCACAGGCATACTTTAGACACCCCCCAGGTACGATATTTAAAGGAATATTTGACTTTTTTTTTTCACTTTATGCATCATTAAAATGACTGCTCCCGAAAAACGACCGTTTTTAAAACTTCTTTTTGCATTGATACATGTCCCCTGGTGCAGAACCCGGGTTCCCAAACCCTTTTTAGGACAATAACATGCATAATAGTCGTTATAATTAGCACTTTAGAATTCGAACGTTCGCATCCATTGTATTTAATAGGGTTCTAATGTTCGTACGAACTTTCGGTCGGTTCGCGGGTTCTGGTGCGAACCGAACCCGGGGGTGTTCGGCTCATCACTAATCAGGATTGCATCTCATCTCGGTTTCATAAATGGACACCAATAATGGCTATCACTGTCAGTGACCTGGAACAAGTATGCTGACTTGAATAGAGAGAATTCAGCAATCATGATCTGTATATTTGTTAGAGGTCAGTGCCACTGACTGAAGCCACTAAATCAGCACGATGGCCAGGCAAAAATGCATTTACAAAAGAATTGGTGAGTAGGGATGAGCTTTGAGTTCAAGTCGAACTCATGTTCGACTCGAACAACGTCTGTTCGGCCGTTCGCAGAATTTCGAACAATATGGGCCGTTTGCGCCAAATTCGAGTGGCGCGTCACGTCCTGTAATTCACTGCAGCAACGCAGTGCATTGCTGGCTGATGACTGGCCAAGCATGCACTATGACCCGCATGCTTGGCCAATCACAGCGCCGTAAGCAATGAGAGCCATAATTGGCCAAAGGCAGTGTGCTTTTGGCCAATCATGTCTCAGGGATTAGGTACAGGCCCCACACTATATAAGGCCACCCGCGCGTCGGCCTTCTGTAGTGTGTTCCGGCTGAGAGAGAGATAGAGACAGAGAGTGTCATTTCATTTGAGTTAGATAGAGCAGGCAGGCGAGTCAGTTAGCTGCAGTTACAGTGTATGGAGCATATATATGCATCTTAGTAGTTGTATATATATACTGTATTCAGTTTAGCTAGATCCGTTCCTGTTCTACTGTTGCTAAACAAATCTACTACAGACAGGCAGGTAGTTGATTGTGAAATCTGCAGTATATCACTCAGTAATACTGTATTCAGTTTAGCTACACTGCAGACTGTTCCTCCTCATTCTGAACTACTGTTGCTAAAGAGACCACAGGCAGGCAGTTGATTGTGAAAGCTGCAGTTTATCACTCAGTAATACTGTATTCAGTTGAGCTACACTGCAGACTGTTCCTCCTCATTCTGAACTACTGTTGCTAAGAGACCACAGGCAGGTAGTTGATTGTGAAAGCTGCAGTATATCACTCAGTAATACTGTATTAAGTTTAGCTACACTGCAGACTGTTCCACCTCATTCTGAACTAATGTTGCTAAGAGACCACAGGCAGGCAGTTGATTGATTAAGCTGCAGTATATCACTCAGTAATACTGTATTCAGTTTAGCTACACTGCAGACTGTTCCTCCTCATTCTAAACTACTGTTGCTAAGAAACCACAGGCAGGTAGTTGATTGTTAAAGCTGCAGAATATCACTCAGTAATACTGTATTCAGTTTAGCTACACTGCAGACTGTTCCTCTTCATTCTGAACTACTGTTGCTAAGAGACCACAGGCAGGTAGTTGATTGATTACGCTGCAGTATATCACTCAGTAATACCGTATTCAGTTTAGCTACACTGCAGACTGTTCCTCCTGAACTACTGTTGCTAAGATACTACAGCCAGGCAGTTGATTCAGCTAGCTGCAGTATAATCAGTATATACATATACATCCCAGCTTTGTGCAGCTACATCTCACTGCAGGCCATTCCTTGTGTACGTATTCCAATACATCAAAGACAGTATGTCTGGAAGGCCAACAAGGAAAGGCAGACAGTCACAGGCCAATAAAAGAGGGCAAGCAGGCTCTGTGTCTAGAGGTAACAGTGCTGGTCATGGACACGGTGCATCCTCATCAGCACGTGGCCGTGGGGCACGCTTGTCCTTTTTTTTGGCAGCTAGCCGTGTTGAGCAGCAACATGCCGAAGACTTGGTAGAGTGGATGACCAAGCCATCCTCATCCTCCTCATCCTCTCTCACCCAGGCTCAGGGTACTTTGTCTAGCAAAGCGGCATACTGCTCCAGTGATGAGGAGGGAGGGGATGATGAGGTCAGTGACTCTACGTGGGTGCCTGATAGGAGAGAGGAGGAGGAGGCACATCTCCAACGAGGTAGGATGCCCTCCAGGGGCCAGCTTAAGGGCAGCACACCGACTGCATCACACCGCAGAGCTCCGCATGTGCAGGGCACTGCTGTCTCTGTGTGTTATTCCAAAGGTTCTTTGGTGTGGGCCTTTTTTGAGACATGTGCAGCAGATCGCACCTTTGCTATTTGCAACATATGTCTGAAGCGTATCTCGCGTGGCCAAAACATCAGCCGCTTGGGCACCACATGCTTGACCAGTCATATGTCGACCTGCCATGCAGTCCATTGCAGGGTTGCCAACTTTCAGTAAATTTACAAACAGTTTGTAAAATCCATACTTGTTGCATCTGTGCATGAATGTCAATTACGGACATGCAGCCTACATGTCCATAATAGACATTCAAGGACAGATGCAAAAAGTATGGATTTTACAAACCGTTCGTAAGTTTACTGAAAGTTGGCAACCCTGGTCCATTGGCAAGCGTACATTAAAGACCCAGACCCAGACCAAAGAACAAAGCGGACCTCTCCTTGCTCCTCATCAGCTGGGATCTCCAACCCCACTATACCTTCAGTCCTCTCTGAAACCTGCACTGAGAGGAATGAAGGTGTAGAATTAGGTGTGTCACAGCCAAGTACGGGCAATCTGCTATCGGTACACCAACTATTGTACCAGGCAAATTTCCCTGCCCCAGCTGCTGCACCACCAAAAGAAGTTCGCTCCCAGCCATCCACATGCCCAGCGGTTGAATGCTAGCTTGGCTAAATTGCTAGCACTTCAACTGCTGCCTTTTCAGTTGGTAGGCTCAGCCCCCTTCCGTGAGTTTGTGGAATGTGCGGTTCCTCAGTGGCAGGTTCCCAAATGCCACTTTTTTTCACGGAAGGTGATTCCGGCTCTCTACCGGCATCTAGAAGGCAATGTCTTGGCCTCACTGGACAGGGCGGTCAGCGGTAGGGTGCATATTACCGCTGACTCATGGTCCAGCAGGCATGGACAGGGACGTTACCTATCTTTCACTGCGCATTGGGTGACTCTGCTGGCAGCTGGGGAGGATGCAGGACAAGGTGCCGTAGTATTGGAGGTTGTTCCCCCACCACGCCTCCAAAATGCTACTAGTGGTGATTCTGACACACCTCTCTACTCCACCCCCTCCTCTTCTTCTTCTTCCATGGCTTCTTCCTGTGCTGTGCTGATTTGTCCTCGGAACCAGCGGTGCTCCGTAGGCGTTCAAGGGGCTACACAAGTACGCAGGCAAAAAGATGCCATGCGGTGCTTGAGCTGGTGTGCTTGGGGGAGAGGAGCCACACTGGGACAGAGATTCTATCAGCTCTGCAGGGGCAGGCTCAGAGGTGGTTGACACCACGCCAGCTTAAGCCAGGAATGGTGGTTTGCGACAATGGCACCAACCTCCTCTCCGCCCTCCGACAGGGACAGCTGACCCATGTACCCTGCTTGGCTCACGTCCTTAACTTGGTGGTGCAGCGGTTCTTGGGCAGGTACCCGGGCTTACAGGATGTCCTGAGGCAGGCCAGAAAAATCCCAGCTTTGTGCAGGCCAGGAAAGTCCCAGCTTTGTGCATTTCCGCCGGTCATATAATGCCAGTGCTCGGCTGGCTGACCTGCAAAAGGAATTTAACCTGCCCAAGAACCGCCTAATCTGTGACATGCCTACCAGGTGGAACTCAACGTTGGCCATGCTGCAGCGGCTGCACATGCAGCAGAGGGCCATCAATGAGTATCTGGGCCAATATGGCACCAGGATAGGGTCAGGGGAGCTTGGGATTTTTTTCCACACCAGTGAGTCATGATCAGGGATGCATGCACTGTTCTGGCACCATTTGAGGAGGCCACAAGGATGGTGAGCAGTGACAGTGCATGCATCAGTGACACTGTCCCTCTTGTCCACCTGTTGGAGCACACGCTGTGTGGAATAATGGACAGGGCACTAGGGGCAGAACAGAGGGAGGAAGAGGAATACTTCCTTACCTCTCAAGGCCCCCTTTATCCAGACAGTGTTCCTGCTGGCCCGCCGATCACACAGGAAGAGGAGGAGGATTGTGTCAGAATGGAGGTGGAGCCTAGCACCCAGCATCAGCAGCAGTCTTCAAGGGATCATTTACAGTCCCAAGAAACCCATGGTCTTGTACGTGGCTGTCATCCTTAGTGACCCAGGGAACTCCGGACCGAATCCCTCAGCAAACCTACGCTGCATGGCCTCCCTGCCCCAAGGTATGAGCCCCAAGGTATAAGCGGTTCCAGTACCCATCGCCAGCTTCTGATTCACATGGTGCAGGAATACCTAGGGGCAAGATCAGACTTGGACACCTTTCCCATCGAAAATCCTCTGGGTTACTGGGTCTTGAGGATGGATCACTGGCCAGAGCTTGCACAGTATGCAATTGAGCTACTGGCCTGTCCTGCATCCAGCGTTCTTTCGGAACGCACATTGAGTGCTGCTGGAGGCTTTGTAACCGATCACAGGGTGCGCCTGTCCACTTAATCGATCGATCGGCTGACCTTCATAAAGATTAATCAGTCTTGGATCACCAGCTACCAAGCACCTGATGCTGATGTAAACGAATAATTTTTTTTGAATGTGAGATCTCTTCAAGACTGCCTATGCTGATGCTGAGTGACTATCCTGTTATGCTGAGTGACTATCCTCTTCCTTCTCAATGTTCATGCTGATAGCTTGTAAGAACATTTTTGGTTCTGGGCACCACCACCAGTGGCTAAGGCCCAATTTTTCAGCCCCTGTTTAACAGGGGCGTGTAATTACAATTTTTGTGCAATACTTTGCAGCAGGGCTCTGATAGACTTGTTTCATCGGAAATTCCGATCGTGTGTGGGCCCCATCGGACTTTTTTCCATCGGTGTAAAAAAATAGAACATGTTTTAAATTTTTCCGATGGAAAAAAAAACGATAGGAAATTCCGATCGTCTGTGTGGAACTCCATCGGAGAAAAATCCACGCATGCTCAGACTAAATTAGGAGACGGGAACGCTCGTTCTGGTAAAACTAGCGTTCGTAATGGAGATAGCACATTCATCATGCTGTGAATTAATGCATTGTTAAATGTAGCACATTCTCTTCTTCTTTCTAATGCTAGAACAAATTTTATTTTTCGCTGCGGATATTCACACCGAGTTCTGACAAACATATTTCTTTGTTTCTTGTGATCTCATGAATCTTCGTATTTTATTTTAGAGCCAGGTCTCCAAAATATCTTAATATTTATTTTAAGCGCGAATCGGCTAACACCAAACTTTTACTAACACGCGGTAACACGAAATCAGCAAAAGCAGCCCAAAGGGTGGCGCCATTGGATTTGAACTTCCCCTTTATAGTGACGTCGTACGTGTTGTACGTCACCACGTTTTGGACGGTCGGAGGAATTTGGACTGATGGTATGTATGCAAGACAGCTTTGAATGGAATTCCGACGAAAAATTCCATCGGATTTTAGCCCATCGGAATTCCGATCGTGTGTACAGGGCATAAGGCCCAATTTTTCAGCCCCTGTTTAACAGGGGCGTGTAATTACAATTTTTGTGCAATACTTTGCAGCAGGGCTCATTCCTGCGCTCCAACTACAGTATCTGTGAGGGGTTGCAGTGTTGTGGCACCAGCACCAGTGCCTAAGGCCCAATTTTTCAGCCCCTGTTTAAGAGGGGCGTGTAATTAAAATTTTCGATGCAATACTTTGCAGCAGGGCTCATTCCTGCGCTTCAACTACAGTATCTGTGAGGGGTTGCAGTGTTGTGGCACCAGCACCAGTGCCTAATGCCCTGTACACACGATCGGAATTTCCGATGAAACAACTCTGATAGACTTGTTTCATCGGAAATTCCGATCGTGTGTGGGCCCCATCGGACTTTTTTCCATCGGTGTAAAAAAATAGAACATGTTTTAAATTTTTCCGATGGAGAAAAAAACGATAGGAAATTCCGATCGTCTGTGTGGAACTCCATCGGAGAAAAATTCACGCATGCTCAGACTAAATTAAGAGACGGGAACGCTCGTTCTGGTAAAACTAGCGTTCGTAATGGAGATAGCACATTCATCATGCTGCGAATTAATGCATTGTTAAATGTAGCACATTCTCTTCTTCTTTCTAATGCTAGAACAAATTTTTTTTTTCGCTGCGGATATTCACACCGAGTTCTGACAAACGTATTTCTTTGTTTCTTGTGATCTCATGAATCTTCGTATTTTATTTTAAAGCCAGGTCTCCAAAATATCTTAATATATTTATTTTAAGCGCGAATCGGCTAACACCAAACTTTTACTAACACGCGGTAACACGAAATCAGCAAAAGCAGACCAAAGGGTGGCGCCATTGGATTTGAACTTCCCCTTTATAGTGACGTCGTATGTGTTGTACGTCACCGCGTTTTGGACGGTCGGAGGAATTTGGACTGATGGTGTGTATGCAAGACAGCTTTGAATGGAATTCCGACGAAAAATTCCATCGGATTTTAGCCCATCGGAATTCCGATCGTGTGTACAGGGCATAAGGCCCAATTTTTCAGCCCCTGTTTAACAGGGGCATGTAATTACAATTCTTGATCTAATATTTCACAGCAGGGCCCGTTCCTGTGCCCACCAAGAGTAACTGTGAGGCCTTACAGTGTTTTGGCAACACCACCACCACCAAAGGCCCAATTTTTCTGACCCTGTTCAACAGGGGCATGTAATTACAATTCTTGATCTAATATTTCACAGCAGGGCCTGTTCCTGTGCCCACCAAGAGTAACTGTGAGGGCTTACAGTGTTGTGGCAACACCAACACCTAAGGCCCAAATTTCTGCAGAGAATATTGGGCAGGCCCCTACT
Source organism: Rana muscosa (assembly GCA_029206835.1). Lineage (NCBI taxonomy): Eukaryota > Metazoa > Chordata > Amphibia > Anura > Ranidae > Rana > Rana muscosa. Next base: position 102,389,591 of record CM055122.1, on the reverse strand, counting down.
TTCAAACATCCAACTTACAAACGACTCCTACTTGCAAACGGAAGGAGACTACAGGAAGTGAGAGGAAATCTACCCCATGGAAGGGAAATTCTCTCCTGTAAGAGATCCTTGTTTCACTAAAAACCCCAAATTTTCTAAATCCAATTGTCAGGACAGAAAGTGAGGTGAAATCTTCTGAAGAGGTGCATAGACAGCAAAACAAATGTTACAGGGGTGATAACCCTTCCCTATGTTTTCCAAAAAGCTTAAAAATTGATTTGTTGGCTGGAGCTACACTTTAAAAATGTACCAGTTCAAAATTACAAACAGATTCTACTTAAGAACAAACCTACAGTCCCTGTCTTGTTTGCTCTGCCTGTATACTGCTGTTCAGAGTATATAGGGCCTGGGGGGCCCCCACAGCTTTCCTTTTTTTAATTTGGGTGCGGGGTTCCCCTTAATATCCATACAAGACCCAAAGGGGCTGGTAATGGGCTGGGGGGGTACCCATGCCGTTTTTCTCAATGATTTTTATCCATATTGCCCGGACCAGAAATGACATTAAAGCCACAAGCAGTTTTAAATGACTTTTATTCCTTTAGAAATGTCATTTTGTGCAGGGACAGTTCTAAACACGGGAAGCACGCGCCACTTTACAGGCATGCTGTAGAGACCCCCCAGGCATGATATTTAAAGGAATATTTCACTTTTATTTTTTCACTTTAAGCATCAATAAAATCACTGCTCCCAAAAAAACGGCCGTTTTTAAAACAATTTTTTGCATTGATACATGTACCCTGGGGCAGGACCCGGGTCCCCAAACCCTTTTTAGGACAATAACTTCCATATTAGCCTTCAAAATTCACACTTTCTGACGTTCGAGTCCCATAGACGTTCTGACTTTCTGACGTTCGAGTCCCATAGACTTTAGGTTCTGGTGCGAACCAAACCGGGGGGTGTTCGGCTCATCCCTAGTGGTGAGCAATGGATCATCATTGGGTTTGTTCACATTTCCTGCTGGATATACCCATATGTGCTTTATGACTACCTGTGATAGGGGTCATGGAAGTCTGGTGAGTAGGATGTGTGACAGGCGATGGTGGTGGAAGATATTTAAGTCAAATGTACCTACTGTCCAGCAGGGATTTGAAGATTGTGTACACTTTCTGAAGAGTTTGATACATTGTCTGAAGACTTTGATACATTGTTTGAATATTTACTATTTGCACTATTGAACTTATTTTGTGTTTGGACTTTTTTTTAATCCAACACCCCACTTTACAATAAAAATATTTAAAGCGGAGTTCCACCCTAAAAAAAAAATACACAAAAATACTGAAAAAAAAAAAAAGAAAAAAAATAGAAAAAAAAAATTTTACTCACCAGAAAAGGCGGTTGCTATGCGGATGTTCCTAATCTGCCTCTTCCTTGTCCTCGGCAGGTCTTCTTCCTCCGTCCTACTCGCTGTGTCTTCTGGTGAATGGGGCGCGCTGCCTTCTGGGAACTGTGTGTATCCCAGAGAGCAGCCGCCCATTCAGAAAACACTGCGAGACTCGCACATGCGCAGTAGGAAACGGGCAGTGAAGCCACACGGCTTCACTGCCTGTTTCCCTTAGTGAGGATGGCGGCGCCGGGAGCTGCCAGGATCGAGGGATCGGCCTCTGGGGGGGCGACATTGCGGGCGAGTAGGACAGGTAAGTGTCCTTATTAAAAGTCAGCAGCTACAGTGTTTGTAGCTGCTGACTTTTTTTTTTAAATCGCGGGGTGGAATCCCGCTTTAAAGCAAAATATAAGAAATTAAACAAGGTCCCCCAATGTAAATTCAAGTTACAATCATGTGGCCCAGCGATGCAGATGCAGGTCAGTCACAGTGAGCAATGCTTCACAATGTAGACCTGCAACCACAATGATGCTGCCCTTTCCCAATTCCCATTGCAAATGACAGCTTTCCAGTGGTGCTGGAATGTAAACTGCGTTGAGAGAACCAGGGTGACATAATTGACCAATTTCAAACATATTTAGTTGGAAATTTGTCATTTAGAGATGTGTGTCATACTCTCAATAAATGACAGATTTGGCTGGAGGTTCAGGTGAGTGAACTGGCTAAATATGGGCAGTTTGTTTACCTATTCACCTATTTTAAGTCCAACTCATGTTAAACCCGAACTTGATCTCATTCCTACTGTTGCTCTTCATACAAAATTTAATACAATGTATCAATATTATACTATATATTGTAATTTGTATTAAAAAGGAGATTAGTGGAAAAAGTCTGAAATATCTTGATATATCTCAAAGAGTAAATAGAAATATTTCATTAATATTTTGGTGCTCAAAAATGAAGGTATATACAAACTGAACTGTCATTTCATGAGCCCCATGTATTAAAAAAAATGGAAACCCTACTTTAGTGCAACAATATAACAAATAAGTGTTGCAAGGTTGCATATTAAATAAACTAGAAGTATAGCGCAATCACACATGCTATCCAAGAGTATTTGTCTTCAGTAAGAGATGTGTATGCTATGAAGTAGCAATCTAGGATTAAACCAACTGACAAGAGGATGTATTGTGCAGAAGGCATGCATTTAGAGATAAGACTACTGTCTAATAACATGTACACGGCACAACCAATGGCACAACACAATATATAATGTGACGGCTCTGCTCACAGATAAAAAGCTTGTCGTGTTAACCCGACAAAATGAACAGCATTTGTGAATTGTGGAAATACATTAAAATTAAATTATATCTGCTCGACACATAAGAAAAATGCAGAGGTCTTTGGATTCTGTTTGTGTATTTATTCCCATAGACATGAGATATTTAACAAATATAAGATAAGGTGATGGATTCAAGTGGTATTGCCCAGGGGGGAAAAAAAATGATTATTTAAATACTTTGATTTATTTTATTGGATTAGACATCAGCGTTACCGCATATAAACTTTTAAGGACTAATTGTCTCATCTGCTAAAAAGTGGTATGATTTTAGGGCATAGGAACTTCTTACTGCTACACCTTTGCTGTGGTTCAGTGAAAAAAAAATCTCAACAGTAATTTCTTGTTAGATGAGCAATAAAGCTCTCCACAAAAATTTGTGTGTGCATTTGTCAAAGAGGCAAAGGCTCCAGCAGAAGGTGAGACCAATACAAAAGGCCGCTCTCTACAAAAGAGATTAATCTGTCAATCACCTCTTAAACAGATGCCTGTAAAACCAAGTTCTTTATACTAGACAAACTGCATTGTGTGTTTTTTTCTTAACTTTTTTTGTGTATTTACTTTATTTAGCTTTTCCCTTTTTTAAAAAAAAAATCCCAATGTTGTTACAATGTCTCAGATGAATCAATGAATACATTAACCAATCAACGTGTGGAAACTAGAGTGTGGAAGTGTCCCAGAATTCTACGCTCCAGTAAATATAATGAATTTATAGAAGATTAATGCATTCTAGGGCTTGGAGTGCCAGAATAAAGATGTGTGGAAGCTTTGGCCCCCCAAATTTAACCCTAGAAGGAAATTTTGAATGAATAGAAAACCTAGCTTTGGACAAAGAAGACAGGAGATCTGACAGATTAAAACATATAAGATTAGATATTAAATACATTTATATATTAAATAAATTAGAGAATGAGAGGTCATTCAGAATAATGTTTATTTTTAAAGAACAGAATTTAATTTCCAGCAGAATGCAGAATGTATTTTTACATTAACCCCTTAATTATCAAAAAAATCCCATTGTCTATCAGCACCATGCCAGTCTTTTGAGGAACAAACAATTAATTTTGAGGTCTCTGGTATTCAAGTATCTGCCCAAATATTTGGGCCTTAGGGGTCAAAATTTTATAGCAGGAGGTCCACACACTTACAGTATTCTGGCCTTGTTATTGGAAAACCTTCCGCACATTGATTGTGCTTATCTACTAGGTCTGGGGGAGTACCGTATTTTTCGCTCCATAAGACGCACTTTTCCCCCCCAAAAAAACGGGGGGAAATGTGTGTGCGTCTTATGGAGCGAATACTGACCAGGAGAGCCGCTAAAAGGGGATTGTTTCGGCGGCAGAACGATGCCCCATGCATCACTCTGCCCCAGCTAAATCCTGTTTCTCACCTGCCTTCAGCTGCTACTGGGAGAGAAACAAAAGGGTATTGTTCTTTATTTAACCCCCACGGGATCGGCATTCATATGTAAATTACGCGGGCATTGTTGTGTTAATGAGGTCGGCCGCCGCGATTCATATGCAAATTATGCCCGCACCTCTGCATGCCGCCCACCTAGAAGGTGTGAACAGCATACAGGTGAGTATAGGGGGCATGTCAAGGGGATCAAAGAGGGGGGTTTGAGGTGCAGAGGTGAGCAGAGGCGTGCAGAGTTTAATGGGAAGGAGGGGTTGGAGTGCAGATGTTAGAAGCTGAGGGGTTTGGGGTAGAGAGGTTAGCAGATGAGTTAGAGGGGCAGAGTTGTATTGAGAGGGAGATAGGAATGCAGAGATTAGTAGAGAGATGGGGGGGTTACTGTGAATACACCATTTACATCACTGGTCAGTAAATGTCTCAATATGCAAATACTCCTGATGTGTTGAGGTCATGTAAATGTCCCAGTTACATGGGGGATCAGTGTAGGGTGCCCCCTTACATTGGTTGTCAGTGTAGAAATATTATTCTGTAATGTTTTATTAAATATTTTAGTACACCATTTGGTTCAGGATTTTTTTTTTCATATTTTCCTCCTCTAAAATCTAGGTGCGTCTTATGGTCAGGTGCGTCTTATGGAGCGAAAAATACGGTAATTTTTTGTAAAAATGTTAGTTAAAAAATGGGAGATCTCCAGAATCACTGGGTATTTATTAATATCCGCTTGTAAAGTATACACACTAAATTATCATTAAATCACCCGGCTGTCATATATAAGATTTTAGTTGCCAAGCGTTTCTAAGGAACAAACAAAATGAACAATACTCAAGCACAAACTCCTCAAAATTCACAATTTACCACAAAAGGTACAAATTCATACACTTCCTAATCTATAAAAACACATAGAAGAAGTCATAAATGTAGAAATTTTAACAAATATATCAGATGTGTTTTGGACCTAATACACTGCCCAAAAAAAAAAAAAAAAATTGTTTTAGTTTCATAATTTTTTTTGTATTTTTCATAAATTCGTAAATTCTAAAACTCGTAAATTCAAACATTCAAAATTCGGAAATCTGAAAATTCAGAAATTTGAAAATTTGAAAATCTGAAAATAATGCCGCATACACACGGTCGAGTTTCCCAAGGTGAATTCCGCTCAAGCTTGGCTTGCATACACACGGTCACACCAAATTCCGACCGTCAAGAACGTGGTGATGCACAACAAGTACGACGGCACTATGAAACGGAAATTCCATTCCGAGGCCGACACGCTTTGGGCTCCTTTTGCTAATCTTGTGTTAGTAGAAGTTTGGTGAGAGACAATTCGCGCTTCTCAGCCTTGGTGCTTTTCAGATCGTTTCTGCTGTTCAGTTGGTGCTTGTGGGTTCGTATCTGTTTTTCAGTGCATGTAGTCAGTTCGTATCTGGTTTTCAGTACGTTCTTATCTGCTCGTTTCTGATTTTCAGTTCGTTCTTCATAGGCCTTTCTGTTCTTCAGTGCGCTCTGTTAGTTCGATCTGCCCAACCGACCGTTTTCTAGCCATGTTGCAGGTACGTACTCGTCGTAGAGTTTGTGCTGTGTGGGCGCTTGGTGTTGGGCTTTTTGCTTTGACCCAAGCTCAGTCCATGAACAGGGTCAGGAGGAAAAGGGCGTTTGTGGGACTTTAAATGAGGCGGGAATCAAAGGGATAGCCGCCTCCATCCCTGTAATCGATTAAAAAGAGAGGAGCACCTGGTGGGACTTTAAGTGAAGCACAAGACAGCAAAAGGAGAGGTCAAGTGACCGGGATATAAAGTTTATTTGTGTTATATAGTTTCATATAAAAAATATTTAAGGGCATATAACCTCCAAAATATTGCGGGCACATAACCTCTAAAAAAGTTTTAAACATATTCAACACAAGTTGCATAATAATCCACAGTACAAATAAACATATAAGGAGAAAAAAACAAATCATAATTACAATCATAATGTAGCCAAAGTGACGTTGGGCTATATGGGCTACGTAGTCTATCTAGATTAATATCAAGATGCAAGAATGGGGGGAGAAAAAAACAACAATGAGAATGAGATAATATCTCCCATCATGGGGGATCAATGGACGTGTTTTGGGGGTGCAACCCCTTCCTCTCACCTACTTGAGTTGCGAGGAAGGGGTTGCACCCACAAAACACGTACATTGATATCCCGTGATGGCAGATAGCACATGTTGACACACTGTGTGCATTTTCAAAATTTGGTTTTTAAAAGGTAAAAAAAAATTGGGAAATTGGGCAACAAAAAAACAAAATGGTAGCATTTTGTTGTTATTTATATTCTCCCTAATACATCAATCATGTTCTTCATTTTTTGTTCAACATCCTTGTTTTTTTGCTTTATGATGTCTAAATCCTGATTACACACCATTATGTCCTGGATTAGTATCTGTGCAGTTGTACTGGTAAAATGAGGAGCTTGTTCTTCCACAACCAGCACATCACCTAAAATAAAAAAACACACCATGTATTATAAATATTCAGGCATACATCTCTTACCTGAAGCTGTGGTCTCAGACACTGACCTGTTGTGGTCACAATTTAGACCACTTCATCCACCTCTCCTCCCTCCACATCCTCAGGTTGTGGTGTGCTGAGTTCCCCTTCTTCATGAGGTCTGGGGTTCCTGGTGTCCTCAGATGTCCTGAGTCTTTTCTCCCCTATGAGAATGAAACAAAAGGTATACTTAGCACACAGATATTTGAGGCCAGAAATAGGAATATGAAACATTGCTTGGAAGTGGTGTACAATTGTCTGTTTTGGCAGAGTTCCAAGCTGAAGACATGATTTTTTCCCTTACCAAAGCTGGAATACTTACCTTTTTGTGACAATTTTCACACATGGAGACACTCCAAGTATCCACTGGAGCACCTGTGTCGGACACCCTAAAAAGGTTGTTCTGGTGTCCCACACTAGTGCTCCTGAGTCCAGATGTATTTGCATTTCATTCTAGTTACAAACACATCTAGACAACAATGTACTAAACGTATTTTTATACAAATAGGCATGAACAAATGTAGTTAACCTGTATCTGCCAAAAACATCGCATTTAGTGAGCGAACGATGTTTACTACGACCGATTACTGTGCCCACGAACATGAAAGTTGCCATTTCAAACTGTCCAACAGTAAAGAAAAGCACATGGAGCAACATGCAAGTAATAATAATAGGAACACAGGAGAAATACTTACATTTTTGAAGCATTTTCTTGATCTTTCTGTACTGATCGTGCGCCCTCAATTTCAGGTCTGACCAGCGTTTCCTCAATTGCTCCTTGGATCGTCGTACCCCAAAATTCCTGTGCAGACTTCTCACAACTTTAGACATGATCTTGGCCTTTCTCACATTAGGGTTGGAGTACGGTCCATGCTTCCCATCATAGTCGGTCCTCTTCAAGATGTCCACCATCTCCGCCATCTCAACAAAGGACATATTTGAGGCCTTATATCTCCTCCTGGATCGTGATGTTTCCGGCTCCGGGCTTTCCTCCTCGTTACTGGAATTATGCACCTGCTGTGTCTCCGCCATGTCTCTCCCACTGTGCGCCGAAAGAGATGGGGCGGGGAATATACTAGAAAGAACGTCAGGGGCGGGCAATGCATGCGCAGTGTATATAAAGCGTTACGCGCATGCGTCGGACGTACGATCTGTGAGTGGAGGAAGTGCCGATCGTGAGAACGAAGGTAACATTTAAACTTGGGGCATCAGTGGCCTATACTGATTCTATATTGAGGCCTATATTGGGATAAGATTAGGAGAGTTTAGCCTTACATTCGTGTTTTTGTCTTGTGTTTTGTCTTGCAGCAAATATGAAACAATTCAAGGACCCTGAATTCATGGGCCAGTTCATAGACAGATACAGGGATATGAGAAATTTGTGGGAGGTTAAAAACCCCTTATATCGAAATAGACCAGCTAGGAAGGCATCGCTGGAGAAACTGCTGCAATATGTGAAGACGCAGGTCCCAGACGCAGACATCGAGTTTGTGGATAAGAAAATTGGTAGCTTGAGAAGCACATATAAGAAGGAGCTTAATAAGGTGCAGGCTTCCCAAAAATCAGGAGCAGCAGCAGAGGACATGTATGTACCCAGTCTGCGGTACTACAACAGTATGCGGTTTCTGGAAGACCAGATTGAAGCCAGGGAATCACTTTCCACACTTCCTTCCAGCCTTCCTTCCAGCCTTCCCTCAACCCCAGCTGAGGCTTCTGAGGACCAACCTGGGCCTTCCATCCAGGAAGAAGTGGAGGAGCTCAGCTGGAGCCAGGTATATGTAAGAGAACCATTCGTTTTCGTCCGAAGTGCACTCATGCGCATGTGTGCCCGCAACGGACTGCGTGCACGTGCAGGAGCATGTCCCTAGCGCCAATTGGCGCCAGACGGCCTATTTAAGGAAGTGCCCTGACCCCAGACCCTTGCTGGTCTTCAGCTGTTACCCGATATCCTGAACCCTGTTGTGATCCTGCTTGATACCTGTTGCTGAACCTGGCTTGCCTTGACCCTGCTTCTGGACTCTGCTTCTGTTCTGATTATGGTTCCTAAACCTGGCAACCCATTTGACCCTGCTTCTGCCTGCTGCCTTGTACCTCGCTGCCCGCCTGTTACCAGACCCGGTTACCCTTGTGACCCTGCATCTGCTTCCTGTGTGGCTCCTCTTCAACCTCTGAGTGTCTCGACTTCAGTCCTGTGACTCCCCGCGACTTCCTGCTGCAAGTCTTCCAGGGACTTAACATCATCTGACGTCCCACTGCCACTGTTCCAGCGGAGTGCCTCTTTAACCATGGCCGATCCTTGGTGCACAGCTGCCTTCCGTGATCTGATGGTTCTACTGCTCGTCCCGGCTCGCACCCTCTGCTACAGGTTTCTGGGTCTACATCTGCAGGCACTCGTGTTCCTCCTGTCTCTCAGATCCCTCTGTTCCACCTCCAGTGGGACCAGGGCTGGAGATACAAGAGAGGCTGACCTTGTCACTTCAGTCTCCCTTCAGGTACGTGACAGTATAGTATTTTTTACCATATTTATTGTCCTAAAATTATTGTTGTTAACTAGATGTTCTTATTGATAACAAATTAATGATTAAAGAAAAAGTGTTTGACATATCAATAGACAGTAGTGGACAAAAATGATTGGGACAAGAATAAAAAACTGCTGGGGTCAGAATGATAGTATTTTCTATTTATTAACATTCCATTTGCAACAGTCATGAGCTGAAAATTGTGTGTGATTGATGAACGAAAAACTAAAACTATGTCCCTTTTTCATGCACAGGAAGACCTCAGCCAGGATGAGGGTCTGGAAAGTGGCAGGCAGGAGGTGGCAGGGGGAAGTGGCAGCCAGGAGGTGGCTGGGCCCAGTGGCCTGACCCAATCTCAGGTGCCTCCCCTCCGCCTTACAACAAAAAGGCCCAGGAAGGGGAGTAACACGGAGGAGGCAGCACTGGGCCTCATTAGGGAGGCTAGTGAGGCCCTCAGAACCCTCCCCCCCGATGCTGAAGAGGCCTTTGGCTGCTATATAGCTGGTAGATTGCAGAAAATGGAGGAGGGCCAACGCCTCATCTGTGAGGGGCCAACTGACTGATAATATGCACTTATGTGCGCTCGACCATCCTCCTCCTCCTGCCACAAGTCCACCTCCAGAGCCACAGCCTCCAAGGAAGGTTGCAGGGAAGGCTGCAGGGAAGGCTGCAGGGATGCGTGGAGGAAAGGCTACAGGGAAGAAATGTAAGTGATGGCCTGGGTTCAGTCTGGTCTGACAGAAGACGCAGGCTGTTGTAGTACCACAGACTGGGGACATATATGTCATCTGCTGCTGTTCCTGATCTCTGGGAGTCCTGGACCAGATTGGGCTCCCAATTATATAGACTTCTCAGGCTACCAATTTTTTTTTCCACAGAATTGATGTCTGCCCTGGGGCCCAAAGGCTTCGCAAATTGCAGCAGTTTCTCCAGTGTTGCCTTCCTCTTTATTTTGCTATGAGCCAGAATAAATGTTTTTTTTTGTCTGAAAATACTTGCCTATGTGTTTTTCTTCAAAAGGGACAGTTTGTTTGTGAGTAGGCTGGTACATTTCAAAAATACAATGTTAAATTAACAAGGGACACCAACCAACCTCTTTGAGGTTAGAAAATACAAGATAATAATGTTGTTGTGGTAACTTGACACACAAAAAAAAAAAAAAATATGGAGATCACTAGAAAATTATTTTAAAATAATCAAAAACACAGGAGATCTTGATTTAAAAAAAAAAAGATGACTATCAAAAATAATTCTAAACATTATTATGGAGATCCGGCTTTAAAAAAAAATAAAGATTATTCATGAGATCACGAGAAATAATAAAGAAATACGTTTGTCAGAACTCTGTGTGAATATCAGCAGCAAAACAACTTCATTATTCTAGCATTATAAAGAACAAAAGAATGCGCTGCATAAAAGATCCCAGAATTTGCAGCGTGACTAATGTGCTATCTCCATTACGAACGCTAGTTTTACCAGACAGATCGCTCCCGTCTCATACTTGATTCTGAGCATGCGTGTTTTTTTTGCGCGTCGGAATTGCATACAGAAGAATTTTACGATAGGAATTTTTTTGAAAAATAGAGAACCTGCTCTCAAACTTTTGCTGGCGGAGCATACACACGGTTGGAATTTCCGATGAAAAGCTCACATCGGACTTTTGCCTGCGGAAAATCCGACCGTGTGTACGCGGCATAAGAAAGAAAATCTGAAAATCTGAAAATTCTAAATAATACCTAACTAATAATAACTAACTAGGTATTGGAATTTCCTTTCAAATTTGGCTGTTAGTGAACGTAAAAAATACAAATTTATCTGAAGTTACGAATTATCCGAAAAAACAAATGCCGCATCTAAACGAATGGAACAGAACTAATTATTAATAAATAATAATAATAATAAAAAGTAATTTGTTATATTCCATTTGTTTAGATACGGCATTCGTTGTTTTGGATAATTCGTAACTTCGGATTAATTTGTATTCGTTACGTTCACTAACAGCCAAATTGGAAAGGAAATTCCAATACCTATAATTTAACAGTTAAGTTATTATTAGTTAGTTATTATTTCCGATTTTCGAATTTTCAGGTTTTCGAATTTTCAGATTTTCGTTCTTATTTTTGGATTTTCATTCTTTTGAATTTTCAGATTTTTGAATTTCGGAATATTTAAATTTCAAAATATTCGGAAAAATTTGTTGAACAGGTTTTCGTTAATTGAGATATTTCCGACATAACGGATTTGTTGAAATTTGTTAAAAAACGAATTCAGATTGCACATGTCTATAACATAGCAAGCCTAAAGCCCTGTACACACGATCGGATTTCTTATGGATTCTAGTCCGATGGATTTGTCCATGGGAAATCCGATGAAACTGTTTCCCATCAGTCTTGCCCACACACCATCAGTCTAAAAACCGACCGCACCAAAACGACGTGACGTACAACACGTACGACGGCGCTATAAAAGGGAAGTTCAAATCTAATGGTGCCACCCCCTGGGCTGCTTTTGCTGATTTCGTGTTACCGCGTGTTAGTAAAAGTTTGGTGAGAGCCGATTCGCGCTTTTCAGTCTCCGTGCTTTGCAGATCGTTTCCTGGTGTTCAGTTTGTGCTTGTGGGTTCGTATTTGTTATTCAGTGCATGCAGTCAGGTCGTTACTGTTTTGCAGTGCCTTCTTGGCCGTTCGTTTACTGTTTTTCAGGTCGTTCTTCTCAGGCCTTGCTGTTCCACGGTGCGTTCTGTTTGAGTTCGTTCTGACCAGCCGACCGTTTTAAGACCATGTTTGAAGTGCGTTCTCGTTCTCGCTGGCTATGGACTTGGTGTTGCGGTTAACACTGTAACCCGAGTTCAGTCCGTGAACAGGGTGAGGAGGAGTTCATGGACCAAGAATTGGTTGCTTCAGCGGGACCAATTCTCTCATATGCCTCTGCTGCGGGAAATCCATGAGAATAATCCTGATGATTTCAGGAATTATCTCAGGATGACGGACCCCGTTTTTCACCGTCTGTTGGATTTGCTGTCCCCCTATATCACGAGGCAGGACACTGTGATGCGCCAGGCCATCACTGCCGAGCAGAGGCTTATTGCCATGTTGAGATACCTGGCGACTGGGAGAAGCTTGCAGGACCTCAAGTTCACAACAGGCATCTCCCCCCAGGCTCTCGGGATCATTATCCCTGAAACGTGTTCGGCCATCATTCAGGTCCTGCAGAAGGACTATATGAAGGTAAGTTTGCTCCTTTAACATCACATTATATGTTTGGATTGTTTGCTAATCTATTGTATTTCTTTCCTCCTTCCCAAATTACCCTGATTGTAATATGCTGGGAATGTCCCCTTTCTCCCCATGCATGTTTTTACTTCTAATGGCCTTTTTTGGGGCCTACATGACTATTTCCCTTCACTAACCTCTCCAGCATGCTATCCTGGGCCCAAACACAGCTAGCCTAGTTATTTACTACAATTTATGGGGTCAGTGCCATAGTAGTTTTGACCCCCTCCCCCCCTAAAATGTGTCAAAATGTTTTAGTTCTCATTCCAGTTCAGCAGAGTGGTAGAGCCTTTATTTGGGGCCCCCAAAGTCACCTCAAACAACCCCCCCTTAGAATATTTTCTAAAGTCCCCTCAGCGGGGGTGAGTCATCTGATAAGTGGGCCTTCTATTTTAGTGTTTAAATACTCCTTAAAAGAATAAATGTTATACTGATGTTGATCAACAATGTCTTTGTTTAATCTGTTTGCAATGTAAAGTGAAAACGTACTAATGTCTTCTTTTTGTTTGACTCCAGTTTCCTTGCACACCACAGGAATGGCAGACTGTGGCTGATCAATTTGCCCAGCGGTGGGACTTCCCCAACTGTGGAGGGGCAATTGATGGCAAGCACGTCCACATAGTGCCACCACCCCGTTCGGGGTCATACTATTTTAATTATAAAGATTTTAATAGTATAGTGTTAATGGCGGTGGTGTCGGCACGGTATGAGTTCCTGTATGTGGACGTGGGGAAGAACGGCCGGATGTCCGATGGCGGAGTGTTCGCTCAGACGGAGTTCGCTCACCATCTGCAGTCTGGGGGTCTGGCACTGCCTCCAGATGCAGACAACATTGATGGATTACCGTTTGTTTTTATCGCGAATGAAGCCTTTGGACTGGGACCACACCTCATGCGGCCGTTTCCCCAACGCACTCTCACCCCGGAGAGGGGGGTTTTTAATTACCGGCTGGCCAGAGCCCGGAGAGTTGTGGAGAATGCCTTCGGGATAATGGCCAGCCGATTCCACCTGTTTCAGACAGCTATCCATATGGCGGAATACAAGCTCAACTATCTAATTTTCTGCTGCTGCATTTTGCACAATTTTTTGAGACATTTCTCAGCGACATATATATCTTCAGTTGGGCCTGAGGCCGGTCCATCAGAGATGAACATTATGACCGGCCTGGACACTGCCCGTACTGGCTTGGCCCCCCAAAGTGCCCGTGAAGTACGTAATAAATACGTTGAGTACTTCACGGGTAGGGGGGCCATCGCAATGCCAGACCATATCTGACCATTTTAGCATGAAAATAAAAAATAATTATATATTTTCAAATCTTGTTTTGTCATTCTTGGTTTTTTAAATTATGTGTCTCCCAGGTTCTTGTAGTGCCAAGTGTATTTGTCCTTAGTAAATAGCCACTATTGTCACTATAAAAAAACATGGATTTAGCATTTTAGGAACTGCTATTGAGCATAGAATGAACAAGCCACACCTTTTTGAGTGTCCAAGATAGTTTTTACTCTGTGCACCACAATTTTTTTTTTTATAGAGAAATACAATGTAGAAAGTTTTTACCTCCAAATTTTTATTTTTTATTTTTTTTGGAGGTTTGTTTTGCAGAAACCTGCATGGGTCAAAATAGTAAACATTTATAAAAAATGGAAATATAAAAATTCAAACTGAAAACGAGAAACCTGAGATGGGGTGATGTCACCCCTGATCCATCCCAAATGTGAAGATCCTCACTTTATTTTTGTGGCACAAATCGGTATTTTCTACCTGATCCCATGGCTAAAGTAAACATGTGCTATCTGCCATCATGGGGGATCAATGGATGTGCTTTGGGTAGGGAGGAAGAGGTTGCACCCCCAAAACAGGGACATAGATATCCTGTGATGGCAGATAGCACATATTGACACACTGTGTGCATCTTCACATTTTGGATGGTGGGAATACCAGTGCAAATTTGTTAGGCGACAAAATACACAAAAACAGGGGGGGGTCAGACTATTCGCCCCAAAGTATCTATAATGTTTTTATATTTTTGCTCAATCACATTCATTCTATTCCTCATAATGTCCATTTCGCTACTACATTCCATTATTTCTTGAATAATTATTTTGGCACTAGCACTGGAGAATGGAGGATTTGGAGTTACTAACACACCACCACGTTCATCCCCTAAAAAAAAAGACAAATTTAGAAAAATGCAGGCCTACATCTGTATTTACCTTGAAGTTGTGGTGACAGACACTGACCTGTTGTGGTGATAAGCTCCACCTCTCCTTCCTCCACCTCTCCTTCCTCCACCTCCGCTTCCTCCACCTCCGCTCCCTCAACATGCTGATCTTGGGGTGCATTTGGATCTTGGGGGTGTTTATGTGGCCTGTGCTTCCTAGACTTCTCAGATTAGTGTCCTCCCAGTCTCCTCTCCCCTATGAGAATGGAAAAAAAAAGTATCCTTAAGCACACAGAGATTTGAGGGCAGAAATTGTAAACATTGCTTGGAAGTGGGGTCCAATTGATATTTGGGCCTGAGTTCCAAGATGAACACATGAGATCTTGAGAACTCTACAAATCTGGGGGTTTTTTTGGGGCCTAAAAAACACACTCGGAGACACACCAAGGTATCCACTGGAGCACCTGTGTGTGACACCCTTAAAAGTTTGTTCATGTGGCCCACACTATAGTATATTGCTCCTGAGCAAAAAGCTGTGTAACCAACTGCTTGAGTGTCATCTCCTTTACACAGAATCCAGTTTAGCCTTTCATTCACATTCTACTTTACTTACAACACATCATCTAGCCAACAATGTGTAGGAACGTTGTTTTATTAAAAAGAGGCATGACCACATGTGGTTTACGTGTATATATGTGCCAAACATGTTTTTGGGAAGACGATCAAGGGTTTACTCCGAAACATTACCAAATAAGTGGACACTCAACTTAACATAAAAGTTGCCATTTTACAATGTGAAACCAGTCAATCCAAGCACATGAAGCAAAACATGCAAGAATACATCTTACAATGTGAAAGAACACAGTAAAAATAAAAGCTTACTTTTTTCAATGCTTTTGATAAGCTTCCTATACTGCTCCGGCTCCCTCAGCTCCTTGGATCTCCTGACCCCATATTTCTGATAGAGACTCTTTGCCACTTTGTCCATTATTTGCGACTTCCGAATATTAGGGGTGTCGTATGGTCCATGCATCCCATCGTAATCTTTCCTCCGCAGGATGTCCACCATCTCCGCCATCTCAGCAAATGACATATTAGTCGCCTTGTATCTTTTAGTCCTGGATCGGGACGTTCCCGCCTCCAGGCTTTCCTCTTCGGTACTTTCTAATAAAGAAGCCACCTGTGTCACCGACATGTCGTCGTCTCCCACTGTGCGCCGAACGAGAAGGGGCTGGGAAATGCAGGAAAAGACCGTCATGGGCGGGCGACGCGGGCGGAGTTACACACATGCGCAGGGTATAAAAATGGGAACAAAGTTATTAGGGTTGCGTGGAGTAAGAACGACCGGAAGTGCAGAAAAGACAACAACTAAGGTAAGAAGGGAAGTTGGGCCTGCAATGGCCTATAATGGTTCATGATTGTAAAGGCCAATATTGGGATAAGATTAGGAGAATGGAATCTGACCTCTACTGTTTTTTTTCTTGTGTTTTAACTTGCAGACATTCAAATGCATAAATTAAGGGAGCCTGAGATAATGTTGGTGTTCATAGAAAAGTATAAAGAACTGCGCAATCTGTTGGAGCTCAAACATCCAGCTTACCACAAGAGTGGTGTACGTCGGGCAACTATTGAAAAATTAGCTGATTATATGAAGCCCTGGGTCCCAGAGTCAAGCCTCGTACACACGGCCGAGAATCTCGTCGTTAAAAACATGTCGTTTTTTTCGACGAGATCCTTGGACAAGAAACTTGTCCCGGCCGAGTGTACACACGCTCATTTCAAAGAACCCGCGGTTCTTTGAATGGAGCGTACGCGGTGACGTCATCGAATACGACGAGCATGCGCTCGTCACATTCGATGCTGTCACCACCATCTTGGTTCACCCTACCTATGCCTAGGAAGCTACCGCGCATGCGTCAAAGTCATTTTGAGCATGCGCGGGCTTCCCGGCGAACAGGTAAGTGTACACACACACAATTTTCTCGTCGAGAAACAGGCTGACGAGAATCTCGACGAGAAAATAGAGAGCAGGTTCTCTATTTTCTCGTCGAGATTCTTGTCGCTTTTCTTGACGAGAAACCATACACACGAACGAATTTCTCGGCAAGAAATCTCTGCCAGCAAGTTTCCTGCTGGTTCTTGCCGAGAAACTCGGTCGTGTGTACGAGGCTGCAGACTGCAGTATGATGAACAATAAGATAAACAACATGCGGAATGCTTATAAAAAAAACTACACGCGCTTCGATGAGATCAGGAGCAGCAGCAGACGATGTAGTACAGCCCAAGCTGTGGTACTACAAACATCTTCAATTTCTGGAAGACCAGATTGATGCCAGGGAATCAATTTCCAGCCTTCCCTCAACCCTTCCTTCCACCCTTCCCTCCAGCGTTCCTTCCACCCTTCCCTCCAGCGTTCCTTCCACCTTTCCCTCCACCCCTGCAGAGGGGGAGGAGGAGCCACCTGTGCTTGAAGAGCCGGATCTGCGCATCTTCAGCCAGGTATAGTATTTTCTAACATAATTATTGGCCTCAAAGTACTATTGTGATGAACTAGATTTTTGTACAACAAATGCTAAAATCCCCCCCCCCCCCAACAAAAAAAAAAGACCCAAAAAAAAAGAACATAAAGGATTGGTAAAGTATCTAAGAAGAACGGGGACAGAATGAAACTCTTTTCTATTTTTAGAACAAGCAAATTGCCACAGTCATGAGATAAAAATTGTGTGTGATTGATTCCTCAAAATATCAAACTATATCCCTTTTTCCTACACAGGATGAGGCCAGCCAGGAGGAAGAGGCTCAGGAATGTGGCAGGCAGGAGGAGGCAGGGGTGGGTGTCAGCCAGGAGGAGGCAGGGCCAAGTGGCACGCAGCAGGTCCCCAGGCCTAGTGGCAGCACAGTGTCACAAGTGGCTCCCCTCCACGTCAGACCGAAAAAACATCGGCGGATGACACTGGTGGAGGAGTCACTTAAGATTATCCGTGACGCTGCTGCCATCATGAGGGCCCCCCTCAACCCTGTTGAGGGGTTTAGTACCTACCTCTCCGATAAATTAACACAAATGGAGGCGGGACAACGTGCCCTCTGTGAGCACCTTATCTACACGGCCATACACATGGGGGTGAGGGGGCAGCTGACTGAGGCCACCCATCTCTCGCATCAGGCCAAACCTTCTCATCCTTCTCCTCCTCCTCCTCCTCCTGCCACATTACCACCGAGTGTGGCCCAGCCTGCAAGGGTGCGTGGACGGGGCCGTGGAAGGAACGCTGCAGAGAAGCGTGGAGGGAACACTGCAGGGAAGCGTGGAGGGAACACTGCAGGGAAGCGTGGAGGAAAGTGTACAGGGAAGAGCAGAAGGTGATTCCCTGGCTTCGAGCTGCTCTTCCAGAAGTTGCAGTTTGATGGAGTACCACAGCTTGGGATGATGTATGTCTTTGGCTGCTGCTCCTGATTTCATGCTGTTGTTTATCTTATTGTTCATCATAGTCATGTCTGCCTTTGGGGTCCAATGTCTTTATATTTTCTGCTAATTTTCCAATTGTTGCCCTTCGTGTTTATTTATATATTTTGCCAGAATAAATGTAGATTTAATTTCAGCCAAAATACTTGCCTGATGTGTTTTTATTGTGAGTAGAAATACGATTACATAAATGTGTAAGTAATAACAAGGGACACCAACCTCCATGAGGGAAAAATAAAAGAAACATATGCTGGTGTGAGAAATTGACACCAAAAAAAAAGGAAAAAAAAATGGAAAAACATTTTTGAAATTAGTGAGGTCTGGCTTTAATAATTAATCAAATTATTCAGAAGATCACAAGAAACAAGAAAGACATAAGTTTGTCAGAACTCGGGATAAATATCTGCAGCAAGTAAGACATTTTAAACACCATTCTAAAGGAAAAAACAATGCGCTGCATTAAACAAGGCAATAACTTGCAGAATGACGAATGTGCTCGCTCCATTAGGAACGCTAGTTTTCCCAGAACGAGCGCTCCCGTCTCCTAATTCAGTCTGAGCATGCGTGGGTTTTTTATCCGATGGACTTGCCCATAGACGATCGGAATTCGCTATCGGTTTTGGATCCATCGGAAAAATTTAAAACATGTTCTATTTTTTAAAACCGATTGAAAAAAGACCGATGGGTCCCATACACGATCGGTTTGTCTGATGAAAGAAATCCATCGGACGGTTTTCATCGGTAAAACCGATCGTGTGTACAGGGCTTTACAGTTAGTGATAAGTGAATCTGCTCAGGTTCAATTTGTGGGAAAATTTGGTTAATTCATCATAAAATCCACTAATTGTGATCTTTAATATGAACCCAGTTAAAGTGGATAGGAGGCAAATTATGAAAATTTGTTCTCTATTTTTGAGGCTAGTAGTTGTTGGTTTGACAAATAAAGCACAAAAGAAGCTGGGACCTGACACTGGGACATGTATCAATGAAAAACAATAAAAAAATTACCTTTTGGTGAGAAAAGGCCCTCCATTTTATGCGACTTTGAGGATGACGTGGGAAAAACACCAGTTCTTCAAATTACTGTATTTATTGGCGTATAGCACTCACTTTTTTACCCTGAAAATAGAGGGTAAACTGTGCCTGCGTGTTATATGCAGGGGGCTGTGGAAAGTTTTTTTCCTGAAACTTCCCTCTTAAAGTTAGGGTGCGTGTTATACGCCTGTGCGTGTTATACGCCGATAAATACGGTACATGCTTCAATGATGCCTTTAAAATATATGCAGGATTACTGTACAAAACCATACGATTCTTCTGGACAGTATCAATGACACCATATACAGGCTTTTAGGTAATGGTGGCAGAAGATGGTAATGGCCACTGGAGATATTAATGGTGGCAGGCCAGCAGTGGCGACAGGAAGTGGCAATGCTGTAATGTATTATAATCTTTCTGGGGGGCATATTTTATGGAAAAATGTATTTGTTTGCATTGGCTGCATGGGTTTTGTACTCATTGCTGAATTAGAGCTGGTTAATTTTTATGAAAGTGAGCTAGATCACAGATCAGGTTGATTGCATGCTGGGCATGCTTTGGCCAATGATCCAGCCTTAACACCCAAAAGTCCAAGGGGTCCCTGGACCCCAAGTAATGTGAAATAATTTGATTTAGAAGTTGCAGCTGACTGTTGCCAGCAGCCAGGCCTCACAGATGCATTCTGAAGCACAATTTTGAAGTGGAATTCTGGGATAACCCTAACTACCCTTAACCACTTCCATACCGGCGTATAGTCAAATGAAGTCCGCAGAAACACTCTTCCATCCTGGGCGGGCGTCATATGATGTCCTCTGCTTCTCGCCACTACTGGAGGCTCGCATCGTAGCGATCGGGGATCAGGCGTGTCCCTCGGACACAGCCCGTCCCCGATTAAATAGTCTCTTTACCATGTCACCATGCCAGTCACTTTGGAGAGCTGCGGCGATCGGGGTTGAGGCTTGTCTCTCGGACAAAGCCCAGCCCCAATCAGGGTAAAGAGCCAATGAAACCTGTCATCCAATCTGAGTACCTGTCACCCCGTCAGAGTATTACCTGTCATCCAATCTGAGTACATGTCCTCCTGTCAGAGTACCAGTCATCCTGTCAGAGTACCTGTCACCCCATCAGCGTACCAGTCACCCCATCAGCGTACCAGTCACCCCGTCAGAGTACCTGTCACCCGGTCAGAGTACCTGTCATTCCCATCGGAGTACCTGTCATACAATCTGAGTACCTGTCATCCCGTCAGAGTACCTGTCCTGTGAGCCTATACAGAGTACCTGTCCCGTGAGCACAACAGAGTACCTGTCTGTGCAGCCAATTACTACTTACGTGCAGCCAATCACTACCTACGTGCAGCCCATTAGTCCCTGACGTGCATCCCATTAGTCCCTGATGTGCAGCCCATCACTACCTGTCCTGCAGCCCATTAGTGTCACCCGTCATACAGCCACCATGTCCAGAAAAGTATACATTCCAGAAGAGGCATATCAAATACTAAGCCTGACTGATGAGAGCAGCGGGGAGCTCAACAAAAAAGAAGAAAACAATACAGTTATGACATTTATATCCATGTGCATTGCACCATGAACATATTTCCAATTTCATATTTTAGCCTACATGGCTACGGGACATGGATCATTTGAGGACAGCTTTAACGAGACGTCAATAGAGGTGACGTGCCCACAGGGCAGAAAAGGGGAGATGATGAAGACCTCATTCTTTCTCACATCCACCCGAGGAGAGTCCAGGGGGTGAAGTTGCCCCAAGGTCCGCAATCCAGCGTGTTTCATGCTGCAAGAGGACCTTGTTCCAATCCCCGCCCCTTGAATTGGGATGGATCCTATCTAGTAATAGGAATTGAATTCTAGGGAACTTGACTTGATGCTCTTTAATGACGTGTCTCCCAAGCAGGAGCTCCGGGTTCACCATTTTCATCGAGGTTACATGTCTTGATGCTCTCTTGTAGAACTGGAGTTTGGTTTTGCCATCGTAAAACCGCTGGCACTGGCATGTCAATAGATACACCACCCCCTCAGTTTTGCAATTGAAGAAATGACGGGGTTTGTATAATAATCCATTAGGGAGTCTAGTGTCTTGTTGGGGTATTCATGTACTGGCACATGGGGCATCCACCGCAGGTGAAAGTCCCCATTCTCTTAAATGGGTCTTTACGAAATTCACCCACATACTCACTCTGGACCAACTGGTCTTTAACCACGATGAAAAAGAAAAAAACTGCGCTAGTGAAATAAAAATTAAAGCTGCAACCAACAGTGTTATACTACACCAAACAGATAATAAAGGGAAAAAAAGAACTGCAGCAGGAGCAGATGATGATACACACATACAGTATATAGTGTGGCAAGGATTTAAGTGCAGCGCTAAGGACCGTGTTTCCTATCATTGAGGGTTGCGGATCTCCTGGTCAATGAGACGCTGCCTGCCCCATACCCTTGGCTGGGGAATAGCCACAGGCTTTCTTTGATCCCCTGTGACAAGGGATCCATCATTTTCGGTAAGAGGCAGTAAATCTATTGGTGGAGGCTGTCCTATCTTACACTTGCTCGTGGTGTAATACATTGGATCACAACTAGACTTGTGCACAACGGAAAAATTCGTTCCGTTTCGGTTCGTTTCTTTCCGGTCCTGTTGATTCGTAATCATTCGTAATTTTGCTAGACGGGATTTTTCGTGTTCGGACTCATTCGTATTTTTGCAAGCGACATTTTTCGTTGAATTTTTTGTTGCTTTATAATTCGTACTTTCGGTAGAGTACGTTGTTTTTCGTTGATTCTGGACACAACTCCTACTTTCGTAACTTTTTTTGGGTTCGTACTTTCGGTAGAGTACGTTGTTTTTCGTTGATTCTGGACACAACTCCTACTTTCGTAACTTTTTTTGGGTTCCTTGATTCGTACTTTTCCGTGTCTCTCTCACAACGACGCTGCCTATTATGCCTAATGTGCTTCGAATGGATTTGTACTTTTCTAAATACATTGCGGTTATTTGTAACGATTCGAAATCTCGTATTTTACTTTCGTTTTTAACATGCGGCTATAGGCTCCGCCCCTGTACACCATTTTGAGAGGGTTCAGCACGGTGAGGGAGAAGCAGAGAGCAGAGCAGAGTGTTATTGTGCTTCGAATGGATTCGAAATCTCGTATTTTACTTTCGTTTTTTACATGCGGCTATAACCTCCGCCCCTGTACACCATTTTGAGAGGGAGTTCAGCACGGTGTGGGAGAAGCAGAGAGCAGAGCAGAGTGAGTGTTATTGTGCTTCGTATGGATTCGTACATTCGTAACTTTTTCATAACGAATTATGCCGAAGACATTCGGGCATTCGCTATTTGCGGTATAATTTATTTCGGATTCGGTCTTATTCGTAATTGCTTTGTTCGGAAATTCGAATGCTTCCGAATGTCCGAAAGTTGCTAAATTCGGACGAATTTCAATTCGTTACGAAACGAATTGCACAAGCCTAATCACAACCAGCATGGTGGAGGAGCATTCTTTGTGCATATGAACTTTACTGTTTGGACTATATGCGACAACTTCTGTGGTTTTTGGTCTATGTGATTTTTTATCACACGTTCGCATCACTCACTTTCATTATTTTGTGTCACATATTTACTGTGTGAGCCTTTTGGCTAATTTTTACACTGTCACCAGTTGCTGTACTGGTGATATTTTCAATAGCGCAACTTTTTTTCCCTTTTTTATGGTCTTTAACCACGTCAGCCCCGGACCATTTGTCAGCTTAAAGACCGGATATATTTTTACAATTTGGCACTGCGTCGCTTTAACTGACAATTTCGCAGTCGTGCGACGTGGCTCCCAAACAAAATTGACGTCCTTTTTTTCTCACAAACAGAGCTTTCTTTTGGTGGTATTTGATCACCTCTGAAGTTTTTATTTTTTGCGCTATAAACAAAAATAGAGCAACAATTTTGAAAAAAAATCATTTTTTTTTACTTATTGCTATAATAAATATCCCCAAAAAATATATATAAAAAACATTTTTTTTCCTCAGTTTAGGCCGATACGTATTCTTCTACATATTTTTGGTAATGAAAATCGCAATAAGCGTTTATTGATCGGTTTGCGCAAAAGTTATAGTGTCTACAAAATAGGGGATAGTTTTATGGCATTTTTATTAATATATTTTTTTTTTACTAGTAATGGCAGCGATCAGTGATTTTTATCGTGACTGCGACATTATGGCGGACACATCGGACACTTTTGACATATTTTTGGGACCATTGTCATTTTTACAGCGATCAGTGCTATAAAAATGCACTGATTACTGTGAAAATGACACTGGCAGTGAAGGGGTTAACCACTAGGTGGCGCTGTATGGGGTTAAGTGTGCCCTAGTCAGTGTTTCTTACTGTAGGGGGGATGGGCTACATGTGACAAGACAGTCATCACCGCTTCCGATTACAGGAAGCGGTGATGGCTGTCATTGTAACTAGGCAGAGCGGGGAGATGCGTGTTTACATCAGCATCTCCCCGTTCTAACTCATCGTGAGATGATCGCGGGTACCCCCGGTCGAGTCGGCGGGACCCGCGGTCGGGTTCACGGAGCTCGTGCCGCGCGTGCGTGCACAATAGCGCTTCCTTAAAGGGGACATATATATACGTCCTTTTGCCCAGGAGAATTATGCGGGAGTTTGGGACTTTGAGTGAGACTGTAGACATGGTGTATGTGTAAAATGATACATATTTATTCATCATAAACGCATGAAACATCACCAAACAAAAATCACATGTAGGAACATCATTCTAGTAAATGTGATTCCCTAAAGTCACACACACATAAAATATGGGCATGCACAATATAGGCAACAAGGTACATCAGTATATAACCAGGCGCCACATAGTGGTCCGTGTGGATGATTGGATACATTCAATGAATTTACATATGTACAGATATCACATGGCAACAAGCATCACTTCTAGTTTTT
This sequence comes from Rana muscosa, assembly GCA_029206835.1. Classification (NCBI taxonomy): domain Eukaryota; kingdom Metazoa; phylum Chordata; class Amphibia; order Anura; family Ranidae; genus Rana; species Rana muscosa. Next base: position 102,365,526 of record CM055122.1, on the reverse strand, counting down.
CACTGTTGTAAGATTGGGGGTTGTTAGCTCTTGTGGTGGATGCGTATGTCCAGTGATGCAAGCCAGTCAGCAACTCTGTTTAAGGGCATGGTAGCCCATTTTTATTTAAAAGCACGAAAGTTCACGAACACATCTGTAGTATTCACAGGGGGGGGTTCCACCATTCCTGTATCTTTCATACTAACAGTAGCCTCGTAGCTTTACCTTCTAGCGATCCAGGCCTTTAGCCTAGGCCTGACGGTCTGTTCCTCAGACCCAAACAGTGTCCAAGAGTTTCAGCTTTCTCCTAGCTTCTCCTGTACAGCACCTTTGTTGCTGTATCACTAACGGTGTCTGCCTCCTGCAGACATGCACCGCCTCTGACTCCACTTCAGAGGATGAGAGCCCACTCAACTCTCATGCACACACACTTCCTCTCTGTTGGGTGGAGCCCTGATCCATAATCACCTCTGAACTAAATAGCCCAAGACACAGCTGTTCCATCAGTGTGTCTTTCTTTACCAAATCTGGCATAAACCAACCCTCTTGAAGGTCGCACAAAGTCGCACCCTCACATACCCGTCCCCCTTGTTTCAAACCGGAGGGAGGAACACATGATCCCGTCACCATAAACCACCTCTGTGCCAGCCATTGGCTGCGTAGGCCCATTTCTTTTTTGGGGTATGTGTCCACCAGCACTTCACCTTGGCGCCTCTGTGCCAACTATCCGTAGCAGTAGTCCTAATCTGCCCAACCTTTTCTCTAAAGGGGCACTCCACCCACATCTTCTTCCGGGTGTACTTCCACCAGCCCTTCTTCCTGAACCATGGGCTCCCACTAATCTCTCTATCTCTTCTACCTTTTGGCCCCAGGACCCTTCTTATTCCTCCCACGGACCTACTCTCCCGGGACTGTTGGGGACCCACTTTCATGACATCTGTCAGGGACTGGCCACTCTCACTACCTGACGCAACATTAACCATCAACATTTTTTTCTCAGGTTCACCAACCCCTGTGTGGTCACTCTTGGCCACCAAACTATCTGTGATTAATACCATATCCTCAATAGAAATGTTCCACAAGGGGTTATTCAACACAATATGGTCATTCGGACCTCTTGTCCTGTTTGCTAGGACAGTGTCTATGGAGGGACCATCTACAGGCAAGCAGTTACTCCCTATGGGACAGTCCCGTAGTTTCACATCGCCCCCTGTTGTCCAACACTCCAATAACAATTGTCCTACCAACGCACATGTTCCACCACATTTTCCCACACCAATCTCTTTATCCATTTCTGTGTCCACTGGTACCTCAAGCAATAGCTCAGAGTTGTCTGACAGTGCTCCACAGTGCTTCTCATACATATTTCCGTTACAGTTACCATCACTGTTATTTCCTGTCAAAGTGTCTCCGGGTACCTCAAACTGCACTTCTCTGCGCGTGATGGACTGAATTCCCACTACCGCCACGTCCGTTTCGGGCCCTTCCTTTACATGAGGTGTAGCGGGTGAGACAGTACGCGCGCCCCGTACCAACCACTGCTCAGCCACACCTCGGACCGCACCAGCAGGAATACACCCCATCACACCCGCATACGGAGAGACTTCCACAATGTCTAATATCTCTAATTTCTCAAACAATTCCCCTGAGCGCCTTCCGCATATAACCGCCGCTGGAAGCACTCTCGCGGAGAACTGCGAGACAACTTTCCACAAAAGCAACCAACAGTGTAGCAACCAATTCTCATCAACATTGCTTAACAACGCATGTATCACCTGCGTCCACCGATTGGTATTATGCAGTACCATGTCGCCCTTCTGCTGTGGATACACGCAGGTGTATATTGGAAAGATTCTCACCAATTCCCACAACATCTCAGAAATTTCTAGACATGCCGTATCTAAACACAGAACTCTAGGAACTTTACCTTTACCAACGATGTGGAGGGACTCATTTGCTAAGGCGTGAGAGGCCAGGACACTTAAAAAGACCTCTACCTCAAAGGCAACTAACAAAAATTGCGGCTCCCGCTGAGCACTGCCAATCGCATGTGTCACACTCATCCTCTCACCTTCAGCAACACTGAGCCCTTCCAAATCACTATCCACTACCTCATCAATCTGACATTCAACATTACTCATCTCTTTTGCTGTGGACAAAACCTCTGCTATGTATGCGCCCTTTTCAGATCCTTCCAAATGGAGAGGGTTAATTTCTGCAAAAGCCAACGCACCCGTGTCTACCGGCCCTGCAGCCTCTCTATTTAGCATAGCAGAAATTGTGTCCACTCCACTGTTACCCACTAAGCCTTCCTTGTTTAAATGCACTTGTGGCAAAACATTTTCAAACACAACAGGCTGCAATAACATAACTTCACCACTTTGCTCGGGTCGCGCTTCACTAAACCCATGAGGACTGTCAGCAGTGACAGACCGTAACAACTCATTATAAGTACAAGAAATTTTAAACATTTGAGTTTTATCATTTTTCTCATCACCAAGGTCAAGTACCCTCTTATCTATCAGAGCGGCACCACAGTTGTCCCAGGCAACCTCTGGCTCCAACACACAGAGCTCCCTGGAGGTTTCTAAGGACACCTCTGCAGCCTTAGATACTGTTGCCAAGGGGAATCGCATATCCTGTTTAGCGATCACCCCTACCTCATTAAGCATCACATTACCATCAGCACATATGTCATCAGCATTCATAAACATAGCAGTTTTATAAACTCTATCAAATTGTCCTTTGTCAAAACGCATGGCACCCTGGGTGCCACTCAGCACACCACCCTTCCTCTCCACAGGAATTATTTTGCCCACTAGGGCATCTTCACAGTTGTCCTGGGAAACCACTTGCCTCACCACTGCAGGCTCCTTGGTGGTTTCCCTTGGCAACTGCACAGCACCTGTCACTAGGAAACATGGCATACCAACTGCTTTGGTCACCCCTAGCACATCCTTTCCAGCACTCCACTGGATTACCTTAGCTGTACCCAGAGTCCATATGTCCCTTTCAATTTTTGACCTCGCTGCAAGCAGGGTTTTAAACTGTGTCTCCCCACTGATCTGGGTAGCACACTGCAGCAAGTTCATTTTTTCACCTTCAGTGGATCTCTGCTGTGGGGTCACTTCCACTTCATTGTGAGCAACCACACAGTCAGCCTTTCCTATGATTTTAACAGGAACAGTCTTACCATTCTCTTTAGCATGGGTTGAAGACTTCAATTGAGGGCGTTGTCCCTTCTTTGCCATGCTCTCACAAGATGACGCCCCCTCCTGGAAACAGGGTAACATTACATCCCTCTTTGATTTTCCATCATCGCCTGCAGGCAAAGCATTAAGCCCAACAACACGATCAGCAGCTGTATTCCACAAGCTTGGACAAGAAAAGATCCCGTGACCCAGCTGACCACATTCCAGGCATGGCACTTGGCGACTTTCTCCTGTTGCTATGGGAGACCACCTTCTCCCCGCTGATCTCTTGCAGCGCTCTCTAGACTGGACTGCTCCTAGAAAATTATCGTAGTCATCTCGGTTACTATACATCCCACGGTACACCTCCTGGTACTCCTCCATCACAAAAGGTTGCACCAACTCAACCCAGCGATTTCTGGGCCATCTTCTGTAGGAAGCAATCATCACAAACTCATCCAAAAAGTCCTCAACACATTCAGAAGGCAACATAGGCCGTATGAAGTCAGCTGTACGGATTTCTGCTTTGTTGCCATGGGCAACCACACCCATCTTTACACTCAGAGCAGGCTTCTCATACCTTTGCTTTGTGAAGCCTGGGACAAAGGGCATTTAGAAACTTCATGCCCCCACTCACTGCACCGCAAACAGTGCACTTGGTTCTTAACCCTTTGCACATTGATAGCTGGCCATCTTGCACCAGTGTTGCCAGGGGCAACAACATGTCCCTGCCCTTTTAACTTGCCAAGTGTCGCCTGCACCAATCCACTGCAGACTCAGACTCTGGCAAACTCTCCATACTTGCAGTCACCTGTGCACTCCTTGCACCAGTGTTGCTAGGACCAACACCCGCTCTGTCTCTCATTTCAGCAAACATTGCTTCCTTTTCACACAGGAAAATTTTAAAGTACTGTCTCCAAGACTTTGCAAACAGCACGCTTTCACATGTAGACTTTACTCTCTGTTTGAGCTCACTTCCACAGGCACATCACCTGTATACAACACAGTCCATTAATTGAACTCCTGTGCAATGCAGTTCGCCTGGCTGCCACACACAGCTAGCAGCAGTTCACCGCAGAAAACTAACTTTTCCTTCAGATAGGCTGTTCATCACAGTATTGCTGTTAAACACACGGTTTCTTTTTACTCACTGTTTTTGGTATGCGAGGATCTGGAACTCTTCCAAAAACTGCCCAAAGCAATATCTCCACCACTTGTAAGATTGGGGGTTGTTAGCTCTTGTGGTGGATGCGTATGTCCAGTGATGCAAGCTAGTCAGCAACTCTGTTTAAGGGCATGGTAGCCCATTTTTATTTAAAAGCACGAAAGTTCACGAACACATCTGTAGTATTCACAGGGGGGTTCCACCATTCCTGTATCTTTCATACTAACAGTAGCCTCGTAGCTTTACCTTCTAGCGATCCAGGCCTTTAGCCTAGGCCTGACGGTTTGTTCCTCAGACCCAAACAGTGTCCAAGAGTTTCAGCTTTCTCCTAGCTTCTCCTGTACAGCACCTTTGTTGCTGTATCACTAACGGTGTCTGCCTCCTGCAGACATGCACCGCCTCTGACTCCACTTCAGAGGATGAGAGCCCACTCGACTTTCATGCACACAGACTTCCTCTCTGTTGGGTGGAGCCCTGATCCATAATCACCTCTGAACTAAATAGCCCAAGACACAGCTGTTCCATCAGTGTGTCTTTCTTTACCAAATCTGGCATAAACCAACCCTCTTGAAGGTCGCACAAAGTCGCACCCTCACACTGTATATAGATTATTTTCTTCAACCATTGGCCCAGGCCTTGCCTTCCTACATTAGAGATGGTACGCATTTAATAGAACAACTACGCACATATACCTGGGAACCCACCTATCAGTGGGTTTCCCTAGACGTCTGCTCCTTATACACGTCCATTCCCCATGATGACATAGGATTACAAGCTGTTGCCCACTTCCTAAAAGACGACCACCATCTCAATACACAGCAAACAGAATTCATACTCCAAGCTACCCATTTCTGTCTAGAACACAACTACTTCCTTTTTGATGGTACATACTATCGGCAGAAGCAGGGCACTGCCATGGGAGCCAATTTCGCACCCAGTTACACCAACTTAACCATGGGGTCCTGGGAGGCCAAGTGCATTTGGGCTGATAACCCGTTTGCAGTGCACCTTGTCTTCTATGGACGATATATGGATGACATTATAATCATCTGGGACGGTCCCCCCAATCTTATCCGAGAATTTGTCTCTTATTGTAACACCAACTTCTTTGGACTTTCCTTTACCTCAGTATCCGATCCCATATCTATATGCCTCCTAGATTTGGAATTATTTCATATTAATAAAGATATAACAATCAAAAACTACACAAAACCCACAGCAGGCAATTCTTTTTAGCACTATACTAGTTGTCACCACCCAAAATGGATCCAGAATATCCCAAAAAGCCAATTCAATCGGCTTAGGCAAAATTGTACTAGACTAGAGGACTACGAAACACAGAGTATATCCTTAAAAACCAAATTCATCGATAAAGGTTATCCACCCGATCTTGTAGACAACGCACGTCTAGCGTACCACACAGACAGTATGATAGATAAGCAAAAACAGACCTCTATGCCAGTTACTAGATTCATCACACAGTACCACCACAGTCACAAGAAAATGGAAAGTATCTTCTACAAACATTGGTCTATTCTAAAACAAGACCCTCACCTAAATCAATCACTTCCTATACTGCCAAAATTTGCATACCGTAGGGCTCCTAATGTAAAAGGTAGAATCGCACCTAGCAAAACTAAAACAACAGCAAAATCGACCACATTTAAACAACTAACTCTAATACCTCTGGTAGGTATGTTTAGATGCAATAAAGCCTTGTCCCTTACTTGTACCCATGTTCATCATGGTAAAAAAAGCTTCATAGCCAACAGCAAAACATACACCCTCACCTCGTTCTATAACTGTTCTACTATGTATGTTATTTATTGTATATCCTGCCCATGTGGTCTATTATACGTGGGCAGAACCATTCGAGCATTACGAGTCAGATTCGGCGAACATCGCCAAGCAGTTAAATAAAGTAGTCCCCAATATAGCGTAACCAGACATTTTAATATCCACCATCCCAAGGATATTTCTGCTCTCCAGGTATGGATTTTAGAATCCATACCAGACAAGTACACACCTGCTGAAAGATTCCAACGTTTATGCAAGCAGGAAACATACTGGATATATATTTTAAATAATCTCACGCCTTATGGACTCAATGAAGAAATTGAGGTTCATACAGTCATGTAGTGACGTGCGCTATGCATGGACCACCCAATTTCTGCCTTTTCCCTCCCTTCCATTTCAGGTTCCTTTCCCCCCTCCTCTCCCCTCCTCCCCCTTCCCCCCCTTCTTTTCCTTTCTTCCCCTTGCCTTCCCTCCTCCCCCCTCACCTTTTTTTCCCCTCCTTCTCCCCCCCCTCCCCATCTTTCTTCCACCCCCCTCTTCCTTTCCCATTCCATGGTATTACATGTGGTCATGTGCTGCATGTGTGTGCTTATATCGAGCACCCCATGCATGCGCATGAACCACTACAATCTAATTTTATCTAATTATATAAATTCATTGTATTTGTCCTCTTCATCTTCACATATATCACTTATGCTTATCCATAAATATGCACTGCACGTGTGTGCTTACATTGAGCACCCCATGCATGTGCATTAACCATCTTTACTAGTATTCCCATTTTATGTTGATTGAGGGTCATGGAATGCAAAGGTGTGCTTATACCAAGCACCCTATGTATATGCATGTACCACTATTTATTTTATTAAATTTTTGCCCATATAAAGTCATATAGTTATGCATGTGCATATTGCCACATGCATACTATAATAGTATTATCCATCATTCTGTACATAGGACAATAAAAATAACTCTGTGCTATATATACTTTCCTCGTACATACAAGTGTGCATGCACACATGCATATATGCATACTCCATCCCCCAATATCTTATGCATATCATGTATCAATTATGTGAGTATATAAGGTGTGCATTAACATATACTATTACCTCTGCTGATATGTATCCCATCCTCTTGTAGATACATACGACAGAGTGTGTTTTTCCATATATAATAACCTCTCTTTTTTATATTGTTTCCCTTTCACGATGTTGTCCAATTGATGATGTTTTTATCCATATATGCCGATATATGTTTTTATGCATACTGTTTTTTATCATTTATTACTCTCAATGTGGTTAATTGATCACAGCATCTATGTATTTGCTCCAGGGAACACATATAAGACTGGCAGCTTCCCCTACCAATTAGATCTGAAGAAAATGCGTAAGCATTGAAACGCGTCATCTATCTGAGCCCGCTCTGAAGTCACTTCCTGTCACCGTAGCTGTTTGCGCTCCAGCTTGACACGCACGCTGCGGTGCGGCGACTTCCTTACTGCCGGATACCCACACTTGCTCCTTTCAGTCCAACAACGCTATAATCCCTCTGGATTCACCACTGGAGCAACACCGCGCTACGGGACCTCCGGGGACCGAGGTGACATTCCCTGCAGACTACCACCATCACTTTCATGCAATGTTTTAACCACCATCCTGTGAGTAGCCATTTGGCTGATTTTTATGTACTAATTAAAACCGAGTTTTACATACTGCACTTAGTAGGCGCATTTTTTCTTTTTCTTTTTCTACCACACCCACCGACCAGATTCCATGTAAGTACCTAAGGTGGGCTCTCGTGTCCCATCATTTATTTCCTTTGACCAGCAATTAGATTAAGCAATTATACCCCATTATATATCTTTTAGATGTCCTGAGCAATAGCCCCTGAAGAGTGTAATCATACACAAAATGCGTCGGGCATTAGAAACGCATCAGCTTAGTTGACAAGACAACTATCTACCTCATTATGCTTTTACTGGTTTTTATATGTCTATCCATTACTTTTTCAGCGCTTGTTGCCATGTGATATCTGTACATATGTAAATTCATTGAATGTATCCAATCATCCACATGGATCACTATGTGGCGCCTGGTATATACTGATGTACCTTGTTGCCTATATTGTGCATGCCCATATTCTATGTGTGTGTGACTTTAGGGAATCACATTTACTAGAATGATGTTCCTACATGTGATTTTTGTTTGGAGATGTGTCATGCGTTTATGGTGAATAAATATGTATCTTTTTACACCTACACCATGTCTAGAGTCTCAAAGTCCCAAACTCCCGCATTATTCTCTTGTACCAGGGATGGAGGTGCACCACATATGCGCCTCATTTAAAGTCCCAAACCTCCCCCCTCTTGTTTTTGCCCAGGAGTGCCATTGTGTCGACGTATATAGTCGTGCGGCGGTCGGGAAGCGGTTTAAGTGAGGATGCCCTTCGGTATGTAATCGCTGGGGTCTGTGATACATGTGGACTTAACAATGGATCTATACACAAGAGATGCCAAAACTTACCAATGATTTTTCTGACTGATTGGTGTTGATTATTATACCTGGTGATGATTCTAACCACTTGAGCATCTTCGGTCTGTCTCTTTTTACCAAATAGAAGCTCACGTCTCACATGTCCATTGGCCCATCTGAAGGCCTTTCTTAGACAGGTATGCAAGTAGCCTCTCAACAGGAGCCTCTCCCTTAGGGCATCGGCCTCCTGTATGAAAGAATCCTGGTCGGAAAAATTCAGTTTCAGCCTAAGATACTGGCTGTATGGAATTGACCGTATGAGGGGTTGAGGGTGTGACCTGGAAGCGTGCAGAATCGTATTCCTTGCCGTTGTTTTTCAGTAAAGTCCGCTTGAAAGACTACTGTCAGTATTTTTGGTTATGGTGATATCCAAGAAAGAAATGCTTGTCTTGCTATGAGTTACAGTAAACTTTAAATTAAACTCATTCTGATTCATTGCAGAAATGCATTCCTCCAGCTCAGCCCGCGGAACACTCCCATAGCATTAGGATATCATCTATGTAGCGGAACCATGCCGCTACATGATGAATGTGAGACTTAGGTGAATCATCCGCCAGGAACGATTGCTCCCACTCCCCCAGGTACAGATTCGCGTATGATGGGGCACAAGATGTCCCAATCGCCACTCCCTGCACCTGGAGGAAGTGGGAGCCATCGAAAGAAAACACATTATGGTAGAGTATAATCTCCAAGGCCATAATAATGAATTCATTGAGCTTTCAGTCATCTCTGTGTGTTTGTGAGATCACGTGTCTGATGGCCGCTAGTCCCAGGTGGTGGGGGATAGAGCTATATAGAGCTTCTATATCAATGGCGACCAGAAGTGCGTGTTGAGATATATAAAGACCTTCCAAGCTCTGCAAGAGATGAATAGTATCTCGTACATATGTAGCGGGGTGTTTCCCCTTTAATTAGGAGAAAGAACTACGGTTCCCAGAGCTCCACTGGTTCACAGGATGTTTTGGGTTATGCCCCAGAGACTCATGGGGGAAGTGATATAAGGAAGGGGCGAGGCCTAGCTCGCTCTCTTTGGACACGGGACGGCTGAGACTGATCCACCTGTGCGGAGCTGTGCTGTGTGAGGGCCTGAAGCCTGGGGACTTCTTACAGCGAACCAAAGAGCCTTCCACCCTTTGCGAGCCTGGGTGGCATCCAACATCTCCTGCCTGCAGCCTAGATTGGATCGGAGACCCGATGGCAGCAACCGCTGTGTGCGAGTGACGACACAGCCGGTGGAAGTCCCGGACGGGTCGCGTCCGGAGGGTGAGCTGAGCGAAAGCTCATCCAATAACCTGTTTATAGTACTGTGCCTATAGACTGCCGAGGCCTACCACCTCACTTTAAGACTCTCACTGGAGATCCGCAGCAGGACTGATCCAGAGGATCTCTAGTGAAGTACGGTCAGTTGTTCAGATTCTCCCTGTTGGATTACAAAGTGTTTATTATTCTTATGTGCACCACCTCTACAGCAAGCCGGTGAAGAATCCATTATTCTTACAGGACTCAGTTTTAGAGTAAGGGATCAGGCCTGATCCGTTAGGTATACATTTAGCTGTTGTGCCATAGGGTACCTAGTTAACGGTCGCCCCACGTGGCGTTCCTTTACCCCCCCTTTATTTTTATGGTGTAATGTGACTGTCATTGCAGGGCTCTGCATACAAGTTAAAAATCATATTGTCATTGCTGTGTGTTTTCTTTGCATAACAAGAAGTAAAATCCGTTATCCCTTTATCACTGTTCTATGTTTGAATCTCTCTCTTAAAGTATAAGGATATATGTGTGTATCCTTTAGACTAGCTGTGCCAGAGTGGGTAGAGCCGATTGCCGGTGGGTTGGAGAGCTGTACTCAGGGCCCAAATCAAACCTTGCGGCCCGCTTAAGCTGAGGGTATCGCTACACATACAATGGTAAGCCAACCACAAAGGGTCTCAGATGTGTATCCAAATACAAACTCAGATTCTCCATAATTGCACCGTTCCCAGACACTATCGGCCTCCCCGGTGGCAATAATAGGTCTTTATGCACCTTAGGCAGGCAATAAAATGTTGGAATCCTTGGATACTTTATACGCAAAAATTTCCAGGTGTCTTGGTCAATGATTAGATATGGGATATACTGCGCTGTGCAATAAGTGAACACAAAAATTAGCTGCCAACACAGCTGAGACAAAGCAAAAACTGGTGAATATGAAAAAGTGTAGCGCTTATTTTTGTGAAAGAGTCAGTTACCAACACATAACAAATGTTGCAAACATGCATATATATTAATTTCAGTGACACCAAGTGACTGAGTGTGATCCGTGAAAAAAATATTATATGTAACAAATAAATCAGAACGAAGCAGTCCTCTATTGTGACCACACACAAATGACAGTCCAAAAGTGTAGAAAATACTGCAAGGTTGAAATAAAGAGTCCCACATGGATATGACCCTCTCTGTGAAAGGATAGAGACACCACCACCGATATAAGGAGGAGGCTTACCAGATGGTATTGACTTGGTAAGGTGTATACCACCCAAGTCAAAACAGGCTTAAATAATCAGTCAGCAAGGTGTATCCAGCTGGTCCTGAATCCGCATATCAGTCGGCACCGCAAATTCCTGTAAACACCAGGAAGTGTGAATACATATAGTCTTGTTGGAGCCAGAGATACGGTAACCACATAACATGCGTAAAGGGAAAAAAAACTCACATAGTGTGATACCGTACAAGGAAGTATTTATTAAAAAAAAGATTAAAAAATGTACACTCACATTTGGAAGAACATCATAGGCATATCACAAAATGCAAGAGCGATGTGTGTGAATGGGTCCATTCACACATTTGTCCGATTTATTCTTCAATTTATTCAACCAAGATGGTGGTGTATCCACAGTAAGTGCATCTAGATCAATGATATCAATAAGATAAGATGGATCCGCTCCTCCAACAAGGACATATCCTGCTGTTTATTCTCTGTGCTTTTTTACTCTATATTTTTAGAATAAAGACTTTAAAAAAGTAGTTTACGTGCGAATAGATTCAAATCCTTGATTGTTTCAAAGGCATCAAGGCTAGAATCCGGGCAAAAGCTCAATCCCTTAGATAACAAAGTATTTTTCTCAGTGGTAAGTACATAGTCAGAGAGGTTAATGATATCCATGTTATTTATTTCCGTTTGATAATCATCAAACGATACTTTTCCTAGGTCTTGGGGGTCAGTCCTGGCCCCTGTGGAAAAAAAACCTCCCCCGTTCGACTGTTGGCAGTCCTATTGCTGTCCTGTGTAAACTGTACACCCATGTGCTGAGAAGTAGTAAGACCATCACCTTCTAGCCAGGGGTCAACATGGAAGGTTTCTCTGAAATCGATTTTTTTTTATAAATTTTTTCCTGATGAGTTAGTTCAAAGCATTGTGGACCAAATAAATCTTTTTGCCCATCAATTTATAGAAAACAACCCCAACTCAAGCTATGCCCGTCCCTAACAGTGAAGGAGTATAGATTGTTTTTAAGCCTTACAATCAACATGGGCGGTTACAAAAAAAAAAATTAAGACCATGCTATTGGTCTACCAACCACATCCACCACATGCCAATTTTTTCAGCTGTCCAGGTCCAGGTCCCTTCATGTCCAGGTCCCGATATGAAATGATAATGCACTTCCTGCATTTCAATAATAACTCGCAGTGCCCCCCCCCAAAAAAAATCATCCCGACTTTGATTAATTATAAAAAATGTGCCCCCTAATTGATTTTTTCCCTAAGAGGTTTGACAAACTTTATATGCCGGACCAGAACATCCCTGTGGACGAATCCCTGGTCTGTTTCACAGGCCAGCTGGGATTCAAGCATTACATTCCCAGTAAGAGGGCCAGGTACAGATTGAAGCTCAACAAGCTCTGTGAAAGCTCCACTGGACATGTGCATGCCTTTCCTGTGTACGAAAGCAAAGACTCCCAGCTCCAGCCCCCTGAGTGTCCAACGTACATGGGAATAAGTGGGAAAATTGTCTGGGAGTTGGCATTCCCACTCTTCCAAAAGGGGTATCACATTTACATGGATAACTACTATACTAGTTTGCCCCTTTTCCGCCACCTGTACTTGAAGAAATATTTGGCCTGCTGTACAGCAAGGAAAAACAGGAAGGGCTTCCCACAGCATCTAGTCACCACAAGGCTACAAAGGGGGGAATCTGAAACCTGAGGAACTAGGACGTGTGTGAGGAGAACCAAATAACACAGCGCACATTTACATTTAACTCCTGCAAGGCTATTTAAAACACCTGAACATTTTCAAAAAATATGGAGATTTAGTCACACCACATGGTTATATGGTGCTTAAACTCACTTTCTGTGTCAAAGTATCCCATTATCAATGGGTCCTATGCAATCCATAGAATAGAAGATCCTGCTTCTCTGAACCATCGGAGAAATACACTCCTCTATATGGGTGAACTAAAGGACTCCTCCTATAACCCAGGTGGATGCTGTGGTGGAGGATAATAAAAATTAATAAACATTTTGTTTGGGTACAGTGTAGCATGACTGAGTAATTGTCATTCAAAGTGTGAGAGCGCTGAAAGTTGAAAATTGGTCTGGGCAGGAAGGGTGTATAAGTAGGGTGTATAAGTGCCCTGTATTGAAGTGGTTAAAACTGTCCACTTCCCCTCCTAACGCCTATGCTTACTAACCTGTGTAAGGAATATGTATATACTAACCTCTTTTCAGGCTGACCGGGCCAGTCACATGATCTCCTGTTTGTAACCCAGCACCAGCTGCAGGGAAGAGGAGAAAGTGTTCCAACAAAGGCTGGTAGATTCTAGGGGCATGACACCACCCATAGGCTTTAATTCCCCATCCATTGTTGGTGCTTTTTCCTCTCTCCTGCAGCCGCACTGGCTGACACAGGGGAGCATGATCACATGACCAGAATGAAGCAGCCTGAAAATAGGTAAGTATATACATCTTTCTTTCACAGGTTAATAAGCATGGGGCTTAGGAGGGGGAAGTGGACAGTTTAAAGTGGAATTTTGGGATAATCCTAACTACTCTTAAAAGTGTTGTTGAGGCAGGTGTCATCACTACTGCTCCTCATTTAGATGAACTGACAATCCGAGGCACATTGACCATGAAAGAGAATCCTGTCACTCTCTGGAAAGGTGACCAAGAGATTCTTCCACAGCACCTCTTCCAAGTGGGGTGCCATTTTCCCCTTATACTGGGGATTCAAAAGGATAGCCTACCAGTAATGATCCCTCTCCTGCATGGCCAGAATACTGGTGTTCTTGAGCAGGCACTTCAGTGATAGTAAGCCCAATCATCAAAAATGTTCTACAACAGAGGACCATGAGTACTCATTGTCACTGGGGATAATGGTGTCCTCAATGTTTTCACCTGACCCTTGTACGACTCCCAGTGTTTTGTAAAGGTGAAATGTACCTCTGGAGGCCTGCCCCATGTCTTTTTCCTGCTTACTGCTAGTGTCCCAAACTTCCTTCTCCCCATACTTCTCCTCTGCCTGCTGCTGCTGCTGCTGCTGCTGCTGGAGTCAGTGGAGTGAAAATTCTGCAGGCCCTGTGACACCAGAAAGTCCTCCTCTTCCTCCTGCTGCTGTGCCAGGTCTATTTTACCATGCATTTTAGAAGAAAACCCAAAAGGACTGTGCTGCTGATCCCTGCCTCATTGCAGTTCATCATTCTGGCAACCCTTTTCAATGGTCACAAAATGGTACAAGCCTCCTGGATCAGGAGCTATTGTTGTGGTAAAAAGAACCTCAGATTCCCAGACCCTGTCCTCATCCGATCCTTGCACAGATATTCATTGGCAACTCACTGCTGCTGTTTCATCTGTTGCAGCATGTCCAATATTGAGTTTCAGTGTTTGGATGTATTTTCAGGTGTTTGAAAGACAGCTTGCTTTGCCAGTGAATTTCAGGCAGGGAAACACTGTGCCACAGTATTCACACTCTTCTGGCCTGCCACATGACATCTTGGAAGACAGGGTACACAACTAGTAACTGCTAAACCACTAGGTTAGGGACATGCTCCAGGCTAGGCACATGTGTGAATCTTCCCTGCTGAAGGGCAGACAGAAGGTGCCTGGCACAACCTTGCCTAAAACAAGATGGCATAGGATTAGCCACCTCTGGGCCTGCCCCTTAAGAGCTGGCAGAATCTGTGTCTCTTTTCTCCAGGCATACAGGCTGCAACAAAGCATGACAATGTTTTGTCAGGGCAGTTGGAGGAGCTCATTGAGATGTAGGGGTTATTAGTGACTGAGCTGTCACCATCACCAAGATGGAGGACACAGGGGTGCAAAACCAGCTCCAGTGGTGTGTTTCATCCTGTCTTATTCCCAGCCATCAACAAATTCACCCAATGTATTGTAAAAGAGATTTAATGCCCCTGCCAATGCTTGCTGGACTATATAGCTGTGGTCATGTGGATGCTGCCACAGATCACATAGTCCAGCAGCACAGAGACATTACCTTCCACATGCTGATAGAAGGCTGGGATTGCCTTGCTGACTGAAAAAATGGCCACTGGGTTACTGTGGTGCAGCACAGATCACAAAGTCATAAAATGGGACAGATTCCACCAGCTTGAATAGAATCAGCTGCAAAACTTGCACTTTTGTTAACCACTTAACGACCGCCCACCGCCGATTTACGTCGGCAGAATGGCACCGACAGGCAGAATCACGTAGATCTACGTGATCGCCTTTGTGCAGTTGGGGGGTCCATCCGGACCCCCCTTCACTGCAGTGAGCGGCCGTTAAGTGTTCGGGAGCGATCAGGCATGAGGGGGGGGCCGCTCGATTCCGCCCCCCCCCTCGCGATCGCTCCCGGCCAATGAAAATGCTTCCTCCGCAATGTGATGTAAACACATGCTGGAGGAAGTGATGTCATCTCCCTCGCCGCGGTCTTTTCGTTCCCGGCGCCGAGCAGAGAAGAAGCAGGTTAGTGCACCAACAGTCCACTGACACGTAGGTACACATAGGCACACAAATCACCCCCCAGTCACCCCCAGATCACCCCCCAGGTCACCCCAAAGCCCCCAATCACAGTGTCACTGATTGCAGTGATCATTTATTTTACTGATCACTGCATTTAGTGTCATCTGTGATTGTAAAAAGTTGCAGGGCAGTTAGGATTAGGCCCCTTTAGGTCCAGGGTAGCCCCCTAACCCCCCCTAATAAAGGTTTAACCCCTTGATCACCCCCCAGGTAACCCTTTCACCCCCTAATTTCAGCGTCACTAAGCGATTGTTTTTCCGATCGCTGTATTCGTGTCGCTGGTGTTTTAGATAGGCAGTTATTTTTTTTTAGGTTCGCCGCAGGTTTTTATTAGTGTCAGGTACCCCCATATATTATTTTAACCCCCTGATTGCCCCTAGAGTTAACCCTTTCACCAGTGATCGCCGTATAAGCGTCACTGGTGTCACTGGTTAGCCAGTAAGTTATTTAGTTATTTAGGTTACCCGTCAGGTTTTTATATAGTGTCAGGTACCCCCATATTTAACCTAATAAAGGTTTTAACCCCCTGATTGCCCCTAGTTAACCCTTTCACCAGTGATCACCATATAAAGGTTACGGGTGACGCTGGTTGATTAGTTTGCTTTTTATAGCATCAGGGCACCCGCCGTATATAACCCAATAAAGGTTTAACCCCCCTGATTGCCCGGCGGGTGAGATCAATTAGGTTTTAGCGCCAGAGAGGGTCTGCGTCGCCCCAGGCAGTGTTAGGTTAGTGACAGTAACGCTAACACCCACGCGCAAAGCATACACCCCCCTTAGTGGTATAGTATCTGATCAGATCTGATCAGATCTATACTAGCATCCCCAGCGGTTTAGGGTTCCCAAAAACGCAGTGTTAGCGGGATCAGCCCAGATACCTGCTAGCGCCTGCGTTTAGCCCCTCCACCCAGCCCAGCCCAGCCCAGCCCACCCAAGTGCAGTATCGATCGATCACTGTCACTTACCAAACACAACACACATAACTGCAGCGTTCGCAGTGCTTGGTTTTTGGGGCCCTGTACGCGGCTAGGCTCCCAAAAAGTCCCACACATGTGGTATCCCCGTACTCAGGAAAAGCAGCAGAATGTATTTTGGGGTGCAATTCCACATATAATCATGGCATGTGTGAGCAATATATCATTTAGTGACAACTTTTTGTACATTTTTTTTTCTTTTTGTCATTATTCAATCATTTGGGACAAAAAAAAAAAATATTCAATGGGGTCAACATGCCTCTCAGCAAATAGCTTGGGGTGTCTACTTTCCAAAATGGGGTCATTTGGGGGGGGTTTTGTGCCATCTTGGCATTTTATGGCCTTCAAAACTGTGATAGGTAGTGAGGAGTGAAATCAAAAATTTATGCCCTTAGAAACCTTGAAGGCGGTGCTTGGTTTTTGGGGTCCCGTACGCGGCTAGGCTCCCAAAAAGTCCCACACATGTGGTATCCCCGTACTCAGGAGAAGCAGCAGAATGTATTTTGGGGTGTAATTTCACATATGCCCATGGCATGTGTGAGCAATATATCATTTAGTGACAACTTTGTGCAAAAAAAAAAAAAGTTTGTCATATTCCCGCAACTTGTGGCAAAATATAAAATATTCCATGGACTGAACATGCCTCTCAGTAAATAGCTTGGGGTGTCTACTTTCCAAAATGGGGTCATTTGGGGGGGTTTTGTGCTATTTTGGCATTTTATGGCCTTCGAAACTGTGATAGGTAGTGAGGAGTGAAATCAAAAATTTGCGCCCTTAGAAATCCTGAAGGCGGTGCTTGGTTTTTGGGGTCCCGTACGCGGCTAGGCTCCCAAAAAGTCCCACACATGTGGTATCCCCGTACTCAGGAGAAGCAGCAGAATGTATTTTGGGGTGTAATTTCACATATGCCCATGGCATGTGTGAGCAATATATCATTTAGTGACAACTTTGTGCAAAAAAAAAAAAGTTTGTCATATTCCCGCAACTTGTGGCAAAATATAAAATATTCCATGGACTGAACATGCCTCTCAGTAAATAGCTTGGGGTGTCTACTTTCCAAAATGGGGTCATTTGGGGGGGTTTTGTGCTATTTTGGCATTTTATGGCCTTCGAAACTGTGATAGGTAGTGAGGAGTGAAATCAAAAATTTGCGCCCTTAGAAATCCTGAAGGCGGTGCTTGGTTTCCGCGGTCCCGTACGTGGCTAGGCTCCTAAAAAGTCCCACACATGTGGCATCCCCATACTCAGGAGAAGCAGCAGAATGTATTTTGGGGTGCAATTCCACATATAACCATGGCATGTGTGAGCAATATATCATTTAGTGACAACTTTTTGTAATTTTTTTTTTTTTTTGTCATTATTCAATCACTTGGGACAAAAAAAAATATTCAATGGGCTCAACATGCCTCTCAGCAATTTCCTTGGGGTGTCTACTTTCCAAAATGGGGTCATTTGGGGGGGTTTCGTACTGCCCTGCCATTTTAGCACCTCAAGAAATGAGATAGGCAGTCATAAATTTAAAGCTGTGTAAATTTCAGAAAATGTACCCTAGTTTGTAAACGCTATAACTTTTGCGCAAACCAATAAATATACGCTTATTGACATTTTTTTTACTAAAGACATGTGGCTGAATACATTTTGGCCTAAATGTATGACTAAAATTGAGTTTATTCGATTTTTCTTATAACAAAAAGTAGAAAATATCATTTTTTTTCAAAATTTTCGGTCTTTTTCTGTTTATATCGCAAAAAATAAAAATCGCAGAGGCAATCAAATACCATTAAAAGAAAGCTCTATTTGTGGGAAGAAAAGGACGCAAATTTCATTTGGGTACAACATTGCATGTCCGCACAATTTACAGTTAAAGCAGCGCAGTGCCGAATCCCAAAAACAGGCCTGGTCCTAATGGCCCGAAATGGTCCGGGGCTTAAGTGGTTAAAATGTCATTGAGATGCTGGACATGGGATGGTTGGGTGAATATATTTTTCTTATGGTCCAGCAGCTGAGGAAGAGACCCCTGACTGCTCAACGATGCTGCTGACAATGGCAAGGTGAGGTTTACAGATGTATACTGAGGTTCAAGCTAATGCTTGGCCCTACTTTGTGTTATTTATGATATTAAGGCTTGAACATGCACTACAGACACAGACTTAGTCGTTGTAATATATAACAGCATTTGTAAATAAAACCGAGTTTCATGAACAAATAAAACTATTGCTTTTTGACAAACAGAAGTGCAACTTTAAAATGTGAAAAAAGATGTAAACTCTATTGGCTGTAATGCCCATGCACATATTACTTAAATATATTAATAAAGAGAAGGGGGTGTAGATATGGCGCTGTTCTTCGGAACAATAATTTAACTATTGGATAGGTGTGCTTAGAACAAAGTGACAAGTTCTGTAAACCACTGAGTGAAGAAATAAAAATAAAAATAAAAATAAATGCCTTAAATTAATGGTGTGGGTGAAATTGAGATTTGATCATCAACCTGTCCTTAGGTGATGTTGTGTGTTGCATCCTCGGTGGTGCTGGTGTGGTAAAGAGGGTTTGACCCTCTGTAAAAAAGGGAAGAAAAATTGTCCTACGTGGTAAATAGTAAGCTAATTATACCAAACAATAGTGAAGTAACATCTAAACTAAAGACCTTAATACAATTATGATACAATATATAAATAATCCAGAAATAAATTAACATTAATTGCAATAATGAACAGTGATAATTAAAGTGACTCGTGCTCTTATAAAAAGTGTCCAGTGCACTTGCAGGAACAATATTGTATATTTAATTAAATAGTCCTTGATCCTCTTTAAATGGTGATGGTAAAACTGGTGATCTTAGCCGTGCTCTTACAGTGAATGCACTCACTGTATAGAATTCCCCACCAGGGGCGCTGCACGGTCACAGTGTATGCCACTGTGTAGCACTCTGGCAAAAAGATCCGTCCAAAGGATACTAGTGACGTTCCCACAGTGTTTAATATGCAAGAGAGGAAAATATGCCCATAGCGTAATCCAGCTTTGAAAATGGTTTATTGTTTAAAAAAGTGGAAAATACTCACATTTTATAATAATAAACAGACATGTAATGCAAAACGATAGGTGCCGTGCAGGAAAAGCTATTATCGGCGTTAACTGGAATTGACGCAAAACGTACTGGAACTCCAGCCTATGCGTTTCGTCACTCTAGACGTCATCTGGAGCATCCATATTGCTACACCTTCTGTCTTTTTATAGTGTGTGGTGCCCTGACTTCCATCATCACTTCAGTGGTTTACAGCACTTGTCACTTTGTTCTAAGCACACCTATCAAATAGTTAAATTATTGTTTGGAAGAACAGCGCCATATCAACACCCCCTTCTCTTTATTCCCTTGTACTCCACCTAGGTGGCAGTATTCTGTAGGGGCAGCAGTTCTTTCTGACTATTATACACTTTATTACTTTTACTTTTTTTCCGCTTTGTACCTTTCTTTGCGTGGAATCACACACCAATTTTTTCCATTTCTTAAATATATTGCATTACATATTACAACATTAAATATTAATAAAAAAATAAGATTTTTTTTTCTTTCAGCAGCTTAGTAGATGCCCCCTACTTATTCTTATGTGGTCGTAAGTAATTTTGACTTCAAACTTTTAGTTTTAGATGTATTTTAGTCTTTTGGCTAAAATGCCATTTCAGTTTTAGTTGTATTTTAATCATCTGAATTATTTTAGTTGTAGCAAGGTCTCTGGCCTTGTCCAGTCTAATGAGAACTTTCCAAGCCAAAGATAGCTGACATCCTTCTGTATGTGGTGGGTTGTGAGGCATGGTGGGTGCAAGATGGACAAAGTTATTGGATGCCAGACACTTCTTGGATGTAAAATAGGTTTTATTTCTCTTAACAGTCCTTTTTGTATTTTTGGGGGGAAAGAGGGTTAGAGCCGGGACACCCTTAAGTAGTTGCAAATTCAACTGGCAGATTCCGAGACTTCAATAAGAGAACAGCCGTGCAGGGAATGGCCCCCAGCAAGAAGCCACATCTGTACTTGCAGGAATTCTGTCTGGTATGGTAACAGTCTTTAACAGTTCCTAACTCAAACGTAACAGTCCTTTCAGCTTCACTACAACTGCCTCTTGTAGTTTTTAAACACTGAGCTCCCGGTCTCTCACTAGACCCTCTGATTCACTGACTCTGAATCCCTTGAGCTCCTCCAAGGTTTGCGGTGGTATTCCCTCAAGCATCACCCACGCTTCCCTGCTGGGTCCCTAGCTTGGCACTCCAGATACTTCTCAAGCTTCACTCCTGCTAACCAGCTAGGTCCCTGACTTGACTCAAAAGGCTGCTCTGCAAGCGTCTTAGGTTAGGGTTAGGTCCCTGACTTGATCGCTGCCTGAAGTTTCCTGATTCTCCACCGTGCCCTTTCCCTGAGAATGTGGTTCCGGTACCTGCTTCAGTTACTCACTGTGGTCCCTGGTAAAGGTGGTTGGTCCCTTAGTGGTGACAGCTTCTGTTTTACCTCTGACCACAACAGGTTCTCCGGCCAACAGAACCATCACTTTTGGTTGGATTGCAAGCTGCAATCCCAAACCTGTGCTGCTCTCATTGCTTCTGAATAGGCCCTCACACAGCCTAGCAGGCAGATGTCCCTGGGATAGGCCCAATCTCCAGCCTAGCAGCCTGGGGCGTATGACACACGTCCACCCAGACAGCCATCCAGGTGGCACAGATCACCTGACCTCACTCAAATATATAGGCTCTCCCAGCAGGCCAAGGGATTCAAGAAAGCCGAGATTTCCCATATACCCATTACCTGACCTTGGGTTGCCCTTCTCATATCTAGAACCACCAAGTACCCCTCCACCTAGTGGTAGAAGAGAAAAGTGCAACAAGGCCAAACTTAGGGAAAAATCAATGGAACAATTGACCAGGGTAACTACTCCTGGCAAGTACATTTTTGAGGAGCCTCCCTGACGAAGCCCCAGGGCACAACATAGTTCTAGTCATATTTTAGTTGACTAAAATAGGGTTAATTTAGTTGACGTAAATATTTTAGTCAATGAAATTAACACTGCTTTACAGTAACCTAAAGTTGCAGGAACATCGGTGGCAATTGTTAATTCCTGCCTTTTGCCTGCTACTTTTATGTTTTTTTGTGCTCTCTTCCTCAACATCAGGTAAAAATAGGTCCTGTACATCCTCCACCAGCAAGTTAGTGATGTTGTGCTGCAATAATTCGGCTGATTCCCCCATGCTAGTTTGTGGGGCAACCATGGGACTAACTGTAGAGGAGGAAAAAGAAGAGGGCGTATTTGCAGCTGCTGATGAAAATGCACTCTTATGCATCTGGGAAGAGGATGACAAGGAAGGCTTGGTCATGTAAAAACAGAAGATTGCTTAACTTTATTAGCAGCTCTGGTAATAGGGGGATTGAGGTTGTGATTGCCTGTGTCTAGAGATGTATAATTCCCAGATATTTTGAAGCCATGGAAAAAAAAAAATCAATGATTTTTATGGAAAAAATTAAGATTTTGGAGAAATAAAAAAAAAATTAAGATTAAAAGTCGTTTTGTTACACTGGGAAGGTGAAATGCCGTGTATATAAAAGTATTATGCTTGAAATTAATGTACAGCGTATTTAGTAAATAAACTAAGCTTGCTTTTTAAAATGTTATTTTTTCTTACAAATGGAATAAGAAGTACTGTATACTGTATGTTAAGAACATTTCAACTATATATGAGAACAGGTAACCACCCCCCTTTCCCTCACAATAATTTAAAAAGCTTCCTGACAATGTGCTTTTTCAGTTATTGACAATGCTGATCTATAAAATCTTGCAAGAGCTTGATCAATTTTCTCCTGATTTTCAGGTGTAATTTTCTCTATAAAGGAAGGGATTGTGTATTTTTGTGAAACAGTAGTTTGCAACACTTCTTTACTTGAAGATTCTGCTGGAGAAGAAACACTTTGTGATGAAGCAGCAGAAAGTGTTTCTGGAATGAGAAAGGGAGAGGGAAAAGCTACTTGCCCCTTCATTATGGTCCTCATCATTTCATTCCATAACGTATACGTTAAAGGATACGTTTAACTTTGGGAACATGTTACATGCTTGTAGTTTTCAATTAACTACCACCTCGCTGTTGAGCGCTTTGGTAGTTCATTGATTCTTCCTGTCAGTGTGAAACTGCCTGCCCATACGATATACGGGCAGAAGGCTCACACAAACAGTCTGTAGGAGACTTGCATGGCACCAACAATCTGCTGATCGCTGGTGCAATGATTTCTAGGCTCCTAAAAAACGAAAAAAATGTGCATTTATAATTTTGTGACGTATGGTAAATGCTGGTGCAGTCTTGATAGGCAATTGCAGGCACTTCCTATCGAGACTCCACCAGTATTCACCATACATCACAGACCAGCCCTATCTTCTCTATGTGGAGGGATTCTGAATCTGGTTTCACTATAAAATACAGTACTTAATGCGTCTGGGGCCTTTATAACACAACCAACCTCTGTCCAGCCACCTCCCAAGATTTTCTCAATTTGGGGATCCTTTAGCAGAACATACCTTTCTATTGGTGACATAAGTGGAAATCTGTACATGGGCTGTCTCCACTATCCTCAGCGGTGAGATAGCAGGCGGTCCAGCGTCAAATGCCCTCTACTCTGGGTGTATATCTGATAACAGGCAACGACAAAAGCGCTCTTTATTGATTTTAAAGAATCCAGTCCTCCATATTGTATGTAATTTGATAACCATATATACCCCTGAAGAAGATAAAAGAAACAAACTTTTCTAAACGGGTTGGGTGTTTTCTGTTGCTACGATCCATCAGCCGACAAAACGTTGTGTTTTTTTTTATAAATCACGTATAATACCAGAACAGTATGTTATTTGACTGCACCAATTTTTTGTTTTTAAATACGCTATACTGATTTTATTCAGAACAAATAAAGTTAAGATTGATTTTTATACAGATGCATTTTTTGTGCCAGTAAAAATCCCATATAGAGGGTTTGGTTCTGGTATGT
Organism: Rana muscosa; assembly: GCA_029206835.1. Taxonomy (NCBI): domain Eukaryota; kingdom Metazoa; phylum Chordata; class Amphibia; order Anura; family Ranidae; genus Rana; species Rana muscosa. The sequence goes on along the minus strand of CM055122.1, from coordinate 102,341,878 downwards.
TCCCTGTAATCTAGCACAATACAGCACCATATATAGGACGGTATAGTTATGTATATTCCACTGTATAGCAATGTATAGCAGTATAAAGTATACCATTACTGTAATTCTCCACATACACTGACAAAATGCTTCTGGGAATCCTGACTTTTAAGGTGAGGGGGGCTGACACATTAGAAAACCTCCAATATTTGGCACTTTTAAGCCACGTGACCACAATTCCAAGGCTAGGATGTGCATGATTGGTAATCGGTTACTATAGCAGTGAACAATCACATTTGTTTGTAATTTTATATTGACCAAAACCTAAAGCTAATCTCCACACCTGTACCATTTCAAAGGCTACAAGTGAATGTAACAGACTGGAAATTAGTTTCAGAATTCTATTAAGTGTTCACACCTTAACCACTTCCATACCGGGCCATAGTAAAATGACGCCGGCAGCAACACTGTCCCTTCCTGGGTGCGCGTCCTCCCATTCTCGCCGCTCAGATTACCCAAGTACCTGTCGCCAGTCCATCAGAGTACCTGAGTACCTGTCACCAGCCCATCAGAGTACCCAAGTACCTGTCATCAGCCCATCAGAGTACAAAAGTACCTGTCACCATACCATCAGAGTAGCCAAGTACCTATCTGCAGCCCATGCCTCATACAATATACCTTGGGGTGTTTGATTTCCAAAATGGGGTAATTTTGAGGGTAATTCCACTGTCCTGGTGCTCCAGGACCTTCAAAATTGTGATAGGTAGAAATGAAATTAGATTAGTGAAATTTATGCTCCTAGAACGCCTGAAGGTACTACTTCAATGTTGGACCTCTCTACGTGGCCAGGGTGTGTAAAAGTTTAACACACGTGGTATCGCCATACTCAGGAGGAGTAGCAGAATGTATTTTGGGGTGTAAATTTTGCTATGTACATGTTAGAAATATCATATAAATTGACAACTTTGTGTAAAAGAAAATAAGTTTTCAGTTTCTTTCCACGTTTTCCGAAGACTTGTGGAAAAAAATGAACCGTACAAAAGACTCATAATGCTGCATGGATTATACTTTGGAGTGTTTGCTTTCCAAAATGGGGTCATTTTGTAAGAAATTCAATTGTCCTGGTGCTCCAGGGCGTTCAAAAGTGTAATAGATCGTTAGGAAATTTTATGTGTAATTTATGTCCCTAGAATGCCTGACAGTGCTCCCTGAATGTTGGACCTCTCTATGTGATCAGGCTATGAAAAAGTCACACACATGTGGTATTGCCATACTCGGGAGGAGTAGCAAAATGTATTTTGGGGTGTAATTAGAAGTATGCATATGCTGCGTGTGAGAAATACCTTGTTATTATGACAATTGTGTTTAAAAAAATGTTTAAAAAATGTATTCATTATCCCAAGAATTGTGGGAAAAAATTAAAACTTCAAAAAACTCGCCATGCCTCTTACTAAATACCTTGGTCTGTCTGCTTTTCAAAAAGGGGTAATTTGGGGGGTATTTGTACTTTCCTGACATTTCAGGGCCTCAAGAAATTACATAGGCCATCAGTACATCAGGTGTGATAAATTTTCAATGATTGGCACTAGGGTTGTCCCGATACCGATACTAGTATCGGTATCGGGACCGATACCAAGCATTTGCGCGAGTACTTGTACTCGCGCAAATGCTCCCGATGCCTTGTCCGATACTTCGCCGAGAGGGCGAAGAGGGGGCGGAGAGTGGGGCGGGGGGCGAAGACCAAAGCACAGAGGGGCGGAGAGCGAGGTGGGGGGCGGAGACCAGAGCGGAGAACAGAGCGCAGAGGGGGCGGAGAGCGGGGCAGGGGGCGGAGACCAGAGCGGAGAGCGAAGCAGGGGGCGGAGACCAGAGCGGAGACCAGATCGCAGACGGGGCGAAGAGCGAAGCAGGGGGCGGAGACCAGAGCGGAGACCAGATCGCAGACGGGGCGGAGAGCGAGGCGGGGGCGGAGACCAGAGCGGAGACGGGGCGGACAGCGAAGCAGGGGGCGGAGACCAGAGCGGAGACCAGATCGCAGACGGGGCGGAGAGCGAGGCGGGGGCAGAGACCAGAGCGGAGAGGGGGCGTAACCAGAGCGGAGAGCAGAGCGTGTCTTCAGGCGGGTAAGTAAAATTTCATTGTGACATGCACACAGATTTGTTTTCCTTCCGCCCTTGTGATCAAATGGTTGCCTGCCTTGCTTGTCTTTCTGCTGGTCACCCTGCTATTTTGCTTGATGTGCTCCCCCTGACTCTCCTGCCTGTTTGTTTTTCGATGCTGGAGGGGAGGGAGTTTTTTAAAAAGACATTAACCACTGAGAATGGCCCAGGGGGAGGGAAGAGCTGGGGGTGGGGGGGTGCCTTTGCCAATGTAAGAGGCATTCTTCCCACTGACCACCAATGTAAGAGGCATTATTCCCACTGACCACCAATGTAAGGAACATTCTTCCTACTGATCACCAATGTAAGGAGCATATGCTGACTCAGTACCATCTATCACTGCCATCTATCAGTGCCAGCCACCTGCCATCTATTAGTGCCAGTGCCATCTATCAGTGCCAGCCCCGTCAGTGCCAGCCATATGTCGGTGCCAGTCATAAGTGCCCGCCACCTGTCAGTACTCATCACTGCTGCATATCCGTGCCACCTAATCATATCAGTGCTCATCAGTGCTGCTTAATCAGTGCCGCCTATCAGTGCTGCATATCAGTGCCACCTAATCTGTATTGTGCTTTAAAACTGTCACCTGACATTATAAAAAAGTATCGGTAATCGGTATCGGCAAGTACTTGAAAAAAAGTATCGGTACTTGTACTCGGTCTAAAAAAGTGGTATCGGGACAACCCTAATTGGCACCATAGCTTTTAAACTCTATAACTTTCACGCAGACCAAATATTATACACTTATTTGGGTAATTTTTACCAAAGATATGTAGCTGTATAAATTTTGGCCCAAATTTATGAACAAAAATTCAATTTGCTAAATTTTATCATAGAAAGTTAAAAAAAGTGTTTTTTTTTTTCAAAATTTTCACTCTTTTTCTTATGTCGCACAAAAAAAAAAAAATTGGCATTCAAAGTGTGAGAGCACTGAAAGCTGAAAATTGGTCTGGGCTGGAAGGGGGTATAAGTGCCCTGTATTGAAGTGGTTAAAATATCTGAAGTATGACAAGAATTTATTAAATGTGGGCTGCTGTTTGGTATGCACCAATATTCTAAAAAATAAATAAATAACCTTTTGTATGCATAAGACATTTTAGAAATGTAAAAGAAAACAAACAGTATTTAGGTTTATAGTTATTAAAACCCTGTTATATCTCAGATTTGTTGTTTAAAACATTCTAAAATGTATTAGGCAATGTCTGATCGAAATAACGGAAAATTGTATACTTACCTTTCCGTAATTTTCCTTTCCTGGTGCCTACCATGGCAGCATACTAAGGGTTAATGGCTCCGCCCCGATTAACTCACAGGACCACGTAACTCTATAAAAGAAAGAGTTACTCCCCCCTCAGGTATTCTTGTAACTAGTCTTCAGAACTTTAAGGATTATAGAAGGGAGGGTGTATGCTGCCATGGTAGGCACCAGGAAAGGAAAATTACGGAAAGGTAAGTATACAATTTTCCGTTTTCCTGATGCCTTCATGGCAGCATACTAAGGGTACCTAACTCGCTTACAGGGAGAGTACTGCAATAATACAATTAAATGAGTTTACAGAACTGATAGTTCCAAGAGACCTCCTCCCAAATCTCAGGAGATAAGGATTGCCGCGCCTAGGGTATAGTGCGACATGAAGGTGATGAAGAATGACTAACTAGCCGTCCTGCAAATTGTCTCCGGAGAGACCCTAGCCCAAACGTTGCTGAGGCAGAGGACCTTCCACGTGATGAGTGCGCATTCGGCGCACTTCGGACTGGGAGACCACTAGCCCGATACGTCCTTGGACTAGCTTGGAGGGCGTCATTGCTTTCTTTGCGCCCTTGGCAATAACGAATGAACATTGATCTTTGCGAAACTGTTGTGTTAGTTCTAAGTAACGCCTCAGGGATCTGGCTATATCCAAACCATGTAGTTTGAGGAGATTGATCTTCTCCGAAAGTCAGGAGAAGCCATACCCGGCTGAGAATTTAGAGTGCAGACACTTTAGAGACATGCTGGTGAATAGGCTGTAGGGCTACCCTGCCTGGGAAAAAGGTGACGTAGGGTTCCTGTGCCCCTAGAGGTTGTGTTTCTGACGCCTTACGACCTGATATGATGGCAATCAGCAAGGTAGGTTCCCAATGTAATGCCTCCCAACGCACACTCTTTAGTGGGTGCAAAGGAAGGGTCTGCTAAGACATCTGTCAGACACCCATATGGGGTATCAGTCTTCCCGGGAGGACATGGACTTTGACTGTTTTCAGGAAACGTTCTACGAGGAGATTCAGTGCCCAGCGTGTGCCCGTCAAAGCTGACAAGGCTACAGGCTGAACCTTCAGAGTGCTTTAGACTTCAGCCTAAGTCCACACCAGTTAGTAGAAAGAGTAGAATCTTTGGAGCCCAGGGCCTAGTGGATTGAAATGGTTGGATTCTGACAGTTCCGTGAATCCCCTTCGAAACCCAATATAAGATGGCATAGGTGGAGGGCTCTCTTGGTTGTAATAATGTTTGGGTGACACCATGCGAGCACCCTAGGTCACCCAGTCTGCTCTGCTCAGCTTTCAGGGCTTCAAGTCCAGGATCCCCAACGTGGGAGAAAGAAGTCGTCTTGATATAGGAGGTTGACCGTGTGTGGAAGCTGTACTGAGCTATTTGACTAATAGTGGAAACCGTGTGTGGAATCGGAAGTGGGCTGCACCGAGCCATTTTGACTGAGAGTGGAAACCATTGTCCCCTTTCCCAGTATGGCATGGTTGCCAGGATAGTGACCTTCTCCAACAATAGAAGCTGGAGGAAACTCAGTATCAGAGTAATCTTGAGGGAATCTCATAAAAAGCAAAGGAGTTTCGCTTTGAGTGGGAAGCTCAAAGCTCTCAATGGGGAGTACCCTGCTGTTGGTATATCCACCGGACAATCCACGGGCCTAGTGACTATTCGTTGTTGCTGTTGAAAGACCTTGAAAGGCGATCGGTTAGCTGATTCTCAGGGGCTGGGATGTAGGCCGCCTGAAGATTGACCAAATTGTCCTCCGCCCACGAACTAATTGGGGCCACGTCGCTGGACAGAGACCTGCTGTGCGTCCCGTCTAGACGTTGAACATAGGCCACTGCCGCCTGGTCTGTCTGAACCAGTATGGACTTGCTGCCAAGAAGAGGGACTAGATGCGCCGTCCATGCCACTCTTAGCTCTAGGATATCGGAAATCATACTCTCCGAGTTGAAACACCATCTTCCTTGTACTAACTGGTTCTTTTGGTGATGTGTCACCCCCCAGTCCTGTTGACTTGCTTCAGATGCAAGAATAGGTCAAGGGAGCAGTGAACTAGGAGGTTGGGAGGCCGTGCCCACCCCCAAGGCTAGTTTCCACCAATAACTCTCATTTGTCTTCGGTGCCTCTTTCTTCGTTGTGCCACAAAGTCCAAACAGAGATTGTAAACACCAACTGTTCACTTCCTCCACCTTCTGTACCAATTCAGGGATCCTCTGATGGAAGTGACACTGCCTTCACTGGGATGTTGACTAAAGTTTGCAGCTGCACCCGTAGGCGCCAATTGACTGAGCAGATAAGTCACTCGAATTGGAAGAAGTGCAGGACCCTGACCTCCTTTCCCAGAAGGAAGCCAGGGTGGTTGCTAAGACCTTGGTGAAGGTTTTGGGGATTGATGAAATCCCTAAGGGAAGATATTGGAAGTGGAGGCGCAGATCGCCTACTTTCAACCCGGGAAAAGGATTGGAAAGATGGATGAGAATGTGAAGGGAAGAAATCCTGGAGACTTAGAGACCATCCAAATATCTGGCTGTACTGACAGAATTACGATGTCTAGGGATACCGAATGACATGTTCTACCCGAACGTATCCGTCAACCTCTCTGGATCCAACACGAGTCTCCAGCCCCTGATTTCCTGGGAACTAAAAGAAAGGACTGGGGAGTAGAGCCCCGGGTGTTTCTCCAAGTTTGGTACTGGCAATACTGCCTGTTGGGGTAGAAGTATTTGAATACACTGAAAGAGAGCTTCCTTCTCGCCCTTGGAGATCAGAATTTGGTGGGTCGGAGAGAAGGGGGGTGGAGGATGGATTGAACTTCCAAAAGAGAATAAGCCCTTAAAGGATCGTGGAGGCTGCATGGACCATTGCAGTTTTCCCACTCAAACCTAGACGAAAGGCCTGATGTTACTGCCAGACCTGTGGATCAGGGGAGTCAGGAGGACTTCTGGCTCTCAACCGACGAAAAAGCGGTCTTAAGAATTGTCCAATTTGGGAAAGGTGGCTCGTGAGCCTTACCAGCCTCTTCTCTCTTGATCTTTGTTTGGTAACTGACCGTGAGGCAAAATCTCTTCTCCTATCTTAGGGAAAAAATATATATATTTTTTTTATATCGCCGAATTGGGCCTTCCATCATATGCGACATCAGGATTGCATTGCAGATGGGTCCACTGACCATGGCTTTAGCCGAAATGCCCTTCTGGTCATGATGAAGTATAGCATGGCTCTGGGGGAGCACCCCAGGACATCGATGGCTGCATTCTTGGCTAGCCTCATGACTGACGCGCTCAAATTTGGATCTGAATCAAGGAGCTGCGCATCTGCTTCTGAGACATTGATTGTAGGCGATGTGCTTTCGCCCCTCGTTCTCCTGACCTCGTAAAGGTAACGGTCGAAGCTTTCTTTGTCAGGTGAGGGAAAAAAAATATATACTCCCGTTTGGACAGAGGATAATGGATCTTCCTCCCATGAATCGCATCTTTAAATGCAATAACATGATAACAATGTGATGCGATTTTACTAAACTGACATCAAAATGTTGATATGTTCTTTTAGGCTGCAATCGACTCGCCTTCTGAATCAGCTTCTGAACCAATCTGGAGAGAAAATAGCGCGTTTTATTGCTCTTTCCTCCTTAGGCGGACCTTGTCCATACGCCCATTTTCCCAGTAGGGCTTGTTCCCAAAAACTCAGGCTTTTCCCCTGGACGTGCAAAATTGCGCTGGGAGTCATGCCTAGTTGGGGTATGCTGGGGTGACCTCCATCACTGCGGGAGGTATTTCCCTCGAGAGAACCCTTGCGGGTGGCTCTCGGTGCGGGCTTGCGGAAATAAACAGAGAATATTTCCATATGCCCTGTGCTCTTTGAATGAAGGAACTTACCTGTTAGTTGCAGCCCTTACCTAGCGGTATGTTGAGGATCTTTATTGATGTGGCATTGTAATATCAGAGCGGCTAGGGCTAAGATTAAATCTAAATACGTAAAGGCTATAGGAAGGGGATACTAATTAATACTACTATTAATTATTTACCAATATACCGATGTACCTACACATCGATGTACGCATATACATGTGCGCATGCACACATACATACATATATATATACATACATACATATATATATATATATATATACATACATACACACACACATACACATGTACCATTAATACTACTGGTCAGGCTATATGAAAATGTAATGGAGGGAGCAGAGAATAGGATATGTCTAATTTTTACTTTGGTGGGCTTTAAATTAGCCAAAAAAATCATACAATCTACAGGGTGTACCAAGATGGCCGCTGCTTGGCCTCAGAAGGCTACTGCGCATGTGCTGTGACGTTCCACTGTGACTCCACCCGAGATGAGACTGTGCAAGGAGACGCGCGCGAAGCGCCCGCACCCACAGGGGGGGGGGAATGGCGGCGCACTCAGCGGTATTATCAGGCCACTCACGGCTCCCACCAATGGAAGGAATCTTCAGGAGAGGACCGCACCTGGAGGCAGCACCTATGAGTATAGCGTCTAGCGCCACAGCATCGTGTACACCCAGGTACATATGGGAGGCAATGTTAGGCCAGAAATTCATGAGTGCAGAATTAGGTGCACATGGAGGCATCACCAAGTACACATGGACTCAGTTTTAGGTGCACATGGAGGCATCACCAGGTGCACATATATGCAGTGTGAGGTGCACATGGAGGCAGCACTAGGTACACATAGATGCAGTTTTGGGTGCACATGGAAGCATCGGCAGGTGCACAAGTATGCAATGTTAGGTGCACATGAAGGCATCACCAGATACACATGGACTCAGTGTTAGGTGCACATGGAGGCATCACCAGGTGCACATGTATGCAGTGTGAGGTGCACATGGAGGCAGCACTAGGTACACATAGACGCAGTGTTTAGGTGCACATGGAGACAGTTGCACATGAATGCAGTGTCACGCATGAATGCAGTGTCAGGTACACATGAGAAAAAAAAAAGGAACGCCACTGAAGTGCTCTAAAAGGTACTTTGTGCTGTCTTGCCCTGGAATAGTCAGCCAAAAGCCACAGAGGAGAAGGAGGTGCTCCTGGATGTTTTAGACAGGCCCCAAAAAGATCCACAGAAAAACAGGCTCCCATACTTATGTGATGCATTTAGCAATCCAAGTGATGGGACTCCATCCTGCAGGAGAGCATGAACCTGCAATGGTTACACCATATGACGGTGAGGTAGGGCTGATCTGTGATCCTGCAGTTTTGGATGAGGACAGGAAAAAGAATACCTGAGGGGGGAGTAACTCTTTCTTTTATAGAGTTACGTGGTCCTGTGAGTTAATCGGGGCGGAGCCATTAACCCTTAGTATGCTGCCATGAAGGCACCAGGAAATTATTTTGCCAACATGGTATCTGCAAGGTTATGGGTTATACATAAAACAGCACTTTAATTACAAAAACTAAAATTTGCTGGCTAAAAAAAAAAAATGGATCCATGGAAATAAATGTAGTAATTATCTCAGCAGATTGCCCTTTGTTACATTTTCTGTTTATGTCCTTATAACAGAAATAAGGATACAAAGATTAAAACACAATTGTTCTCCTGAATTTAACCACTTCCATACAGGGCACTTATACACCTTCCTGCCCAGACCAATTTTCAGCTTTCTGCGCTGTTGCACTTTGAATGACAATTGCGCGGTCATGCTACACTGTACCCAAACTAAATTTTTACCATTTTGTTCCCACAAATAGAGCTTTCTTTTGGTGGTATTTGATCACCTCTGCGATTTTTATTTTCTGCTAAAAAATAAAAAAAGACCGAAAATTTTGAAAATTTTTTTTTTTTGTTTCAGTTACAAAACTTTGTAAATAAGTAAGTTTTCTCCTTCACTGATGGGCACTGATGGGGCTGCACTGACGGGCACGAATAAGGCGGCACGGATGGGCACCGATGAGGTGGCACGGATGGATAACGATCGGCGGCACGGATGGGCAACGATCGGCGGCACGGATGGGCACAGATAGGCGGCACGGGTGGGCACAGATAGGCGGCATGGGTGGGCACAGATAGGCGGCACGGGTGGGCACTGATGGGCACAGATAGGCGGCATGGATGGGCACTGATAGGTGGCACGGATGGGCATGGATGGGCACTGATAGGTGGCATGGATGGCCACTGATAGGTGGCACTGTACTGTACTAATGGATGCCAATCAGTGCCAAACAATAATGCCTGCCAATCAGTGGTGCCCATTGTGGGCACTGATTGGCATCCATTGTGGCACTGATTGGCATCCATTTAGTATATAGCATCCCTGGTGGTCTAGTGTGCAATACCTAATACCTATAGGTGGGCTTCCCTGGTGGTCTAGTGGCATCCCTGGTGGTCCAGTGGGCATCCTCGGGGGGGCTGTGCTGATAATGGATCAGCACAAACCCTCCCCTGTCAGAGGAGCAGCCGATCGGCTCTCCTCTACTCGCGTCTGACAGACGCGAGTGAGGAAAAGCCGATGACCGGCTTTTCCTGTTTACATCGTGATCAGCCGTGATTGGACACGGCTGATCACGTGGTAAAGAGTCTCCGTCGGAGACTCTTTACCTAGATCAGTGTTGCAGGGTGTCAGAGTGACATCCCGCAGCAACGATCGCCGCAATGCGCGCCCCCGGGGGCGCGCAGCGGCTCAAAATCCTGAGGACGTCATATGACGTCCAGTCAGGATTTTGAAACCACTTTGCCGCCGTCAATCCGCTATAGGGCGGGCGGCAAGTGGTTAATAATAAAATGGTAAAAAAATAGCACCTTTGTGCTATATGGCTGTAATAAACATATTAATGGTGGAAACTCCATTTCCCACCAAAGCACACATTATGACATACAGTAGCTATAAATTTCTTCCACAGCACAGAAGCTATGTATTAAATATTTTCCTTTTGTAGATACACTTAGAAAAAGTATTCTGGACATCGATATTTAGTTGCCACACTAAAGCTAAATTATCATACTAGAACCATGTCAGGAACCAGCTCCTACAAGTTCCTTATTAACCACTTGAAGAAAGATTTACCCCTCTTCATGACCAGGCAATTTTTGCGATACGGCACTGCATTACTTTAGCTGACAAGTAGGTGACGCTGTACCCAAATAAAATTTCCCCACAAATATAGCTTTCTTTTGACGGTATTAGATCATAGACATGTGCAATTCGTTTCGTTCCAAATTAGTTTTTTAACAAATTTAGACAAATTTATTAATTCGGAAATATCCGAATTAATGAAAACTCGTTTAACAAATTTTTATGAATATTCGTAAATTCAAATATTCGAAAATTCGTAGAGTCGTACATTCGTAAATTTGTACATTCGCACATTTGTAAATTCGTACATTCGTAAATGCTTAAGTTCGTACATTCTTAAATTTGTGAATTCGTAAATTAGTAAATTCGGAAATCTGAAATAATAATTAACTAATAATAACTTAACTATTACTAACTAATAAATTATAGGTGTTGGAATTTCCTTTCAAATTTTGCTGTTAGTGAACTTAACGAAGTTACGATTTGTTTTCCGAAATAATGAATCTAAACGAATGGAACGTAATGAATTAATAATAATAATAAATAACAATAATAATAATATTTTTTTTATTATTATTATTATTATTTATTATTAATTTGTTCCGTTCCATTTGTTTAGATGTGACATTTGTTATTTGAGGTTATGCGTAACTTCGGATAAATTTGTATTTGTTAGGTTCGCTAACAGCCAAATTTGAAAGGAAATTACAATACCTATAATTTAATAGTTATTTTTTTCAGATTTTCGAATTTTCGGGTTTTCGGATTTTCGAATTTCGAATTTCCAAATTTCCGAATTTCCAAATTTCCGAATGTACAAATTTACAAATTTACGAATGTACGAATTTACGAATGTATATATTTACGAATGTAAGAATTTACGAATGTATAAATTTACAAATGTACGAATTTACGAATGTACGAATTTACGAATTGCGATCATAACGAATGACCCGAAAAACGAAAAAAAAAAAACTAAATGAAACGAAAACGAAAACTAACAAATTTTTTGGCAGTGCATATGTCTATTAGATCACCTCTGGGTTTTCTTCTTTTTTTTTTGGCGCTACACAAAAAAAAATTGACAATTTTGAAAAAAAAACTATATTTTTTACTTATGTTTAATATAATTTGGAGTCAGCCAGAACAGCTTACTGGGGAGGAACAGGAAGTGAGAAATTCAGACAAAGAAAACAAAGAAAGAAAACATTTAGAAGGGAAATCTAAGGAAAAGGGAGATTGAAGGAGATATACACATGGACCTTCCTGATCCACCAAAACCAAATCCTCCACACAAGGAAACTGAAGAAGAAAACGGAAAATTTATATCAAATACTTACCGTAATTTTCCTTTCCTGATGGACTCCATGGCAGCCTACATGTGGGTTAATCCCGCCCCTCATACCTCATAGGACCCTTCTCCCATAAATCTTTGCTCTGGGCCAGAGGCCGTGTTCCATAATTTAGCCTACTCCAGCCACTGGGAGGGAACTCCTGCTGCCATGGAGTCCATCAGGAAAGGAAAATTACGGTAAGTATTTGATATAAATTTTCCGTTTTCCTGACAGACTCCATGGCAGCCTACGTGTGGGAAATAACTAGCCATACACACCCGGGTGGGCAGAGTGCTGGTCAAAAGAAAAAAGGTTTAATTGGCACCATCAACAGACAAGATACGTAAACCACTACGCAGTAGTGTGCCATGAACGTGTTAATTGAAGACCACAAGGCCACCTTGCAAATAACTTCTGGAGGCACGTGACGTGATGCCGCCCATGATGAAGACACACTTCTAGTTGAGTGAGCAGTCACCGCTTCTGGAGGCGCCAAGCCCTTGGCTTTATAGGCCCACTGAATGGCCTGAACAATCCATGCTCCGATAGATCTGGAAGAGGCACGCATTCCCTTATACTTCCTGTGAAAAGAACGAGCAGGTGGTCGGTCTGACGGAAAGAAGCTGTAGCTTCAAGATACTGACTCAGAGCTTTTCCAACATCTAAGGGATAAACACTGGAATCCTTGGTAGATCTGAACGTTGGAAGAGCAATCTCCTGATTGTCATGAAACACAGATGCCACTTTGGGGTTTGAACCCAACATAGGAATTTAAAAGTTTAGAAATGGCTCCTTGCATCCCTGAGAGCTGATTTCAGAGACCCTCTTGGCCGATGTTATAGCCACCAAGAAGACAACTATTAGAGAGAGTCATTTGACAGAAGATTGAGCTTCATGTTCCAACTCTCTACCTAAGAAAAAATCCAGGACAAGGGGAAGATCCCAATTAGAAAAACTTGGCTCTGAGGTCTGAGCCTTATTGCTCTTCTGAAAAACTACTGAGTAAGAGGGTGTCTAGCCCAGGAAACACCCGTAAAGGCAGAGATTACAGCGATTTGGACTCGCAGCGAGCTGACTGACAATGAGAGATCCAATCCTGATTGTAAGAAGCCCAGGATATCATGTATCTTTGGGTTATTGCAAGAGCCTGCAGTGGAAGAGGTGTAGTCTGAAAACTTTTTCCAAATCCTCTGGTAGACCCTGTTGGTGCCTGTTCTTCTGGCATTTAATATTGTGGAGATGGCCCTACTTGGACAGCCTAGGGCCTCCAACCTTCCCCTCTCAAGAACCAGATCATCAGATGTAGATGGGCCGGGCATGGATGTAGAAATGCCCCTTGTGATAGGAGATCTGGTCTGGAGGGTAGAGGAACTGGGTCCCGGAAGCTGAGTTGCATCAGCAGTGGAAACCATGGCTTGTTTGGCCAGTACGGGACTATTGCCACTATCTCTGTTTCTTCCATCCTGAGCCTCGACAAAAAACGGAGAATGACAGGAACCGGAGGAAAGGCATAGGCCCTGTGGAACCGCCAATGGTCTATCAGAGCATCTACCCAAAAGCCTGGGGATACCAAGACCTCGTGTAGTATCTCTCTAGTCTGAAGTTGCATGGGGAGGCGAACAAGTCTACTTCCGGAATGACTCCCAGGGACAGGACCCACCTGAAGACTTCGGGGGGGGAAGTCCACTCGTCCAGAGAAACTCAACAGAAAATCTGCCTGAACGTTCGGGACTCCAGGGAGATAGACAGCTGTCAGGTTGGCCAGGTATTTCTGGGCCCAGATCATGATGGGCTCTATTTCCTTTGACAGGGAGAGACTGCGAGTACCCCCTGTCTCTTGATGTATGCGACTGCCGTTGTGTTGTCCAGTCTTAGGAGGACTGAGTCTCCTGCTGTTAAGTGGTGAAAGGCCTGCAGAGCGCAGAACGCTGCCCGGAGTTCCAGAACATTGGAGACTATCCTGTGAGAGGGAAAATTCCATATGCCTTGGGCTACTTCTGTCAGCCCCTGTTGCTGGCATCTGTAGTGATGGTGACCCAAGACACAGGTGCGATGGAGTGACAATTGAGGAGGTTCCTCTGTTGTAGCCACCAAGTAAAGCTCTCCCGCATGGATGAGGTTATTTGGATAAAGTGATCCCGAAGCCCTGGATTATACTGCTGGAGGAAACCCTTCTGGAAGGGCCGCATTTTCCACTGAGCCCACTTTACCATGGGTGTTGTTGCCACCATGGTGCCAATGAACTTTAGGCATTGAGAGGCTTGGAGATGAGGACGACATTGCAAGCCAAACTCTGTCCCGGATCACTGGGATTTTTCCAGGGGTAACAAGATGGTGCTCTTGATAGCGTTGAAGTGTGCCCCGAGGAATACCAGGGACTGCGTAGGATCCAGATGGCTCTTTTACAGATTCAGAAGCCAACCAAACTCGAGTAGAGTGGAGATGACCTGGGATCTGTGGATTAGCAACTGCTCCTTGTTCCGAGACAACAGCAGATCGTCTAGATAGTGATACAGACGGATACCTCTGGTCCTGATCAGAGCCACGACAGCCAACAAGTTTTGAAAACACACGAGGCGATGTTGTAAGCCCGAAGCGGAGACAGGTAAACTGCAGACGGATTTGATCAACAGCAAAGCGAAGGTATTTCTGGAATTCTGACGCTATCGGAACATGGAAGTAGGCGTCCTTCAGGTCTATAGAGACAAGCCAATCGCCTGGTTGGATTGCTTGACTGATCATGAGTAGTGTCTCCATCTTGAACTTCTCCTTCTAGATAAAAGAATTCAAGTGGGTTAGGTCTATAACTGGCCTCCAGGAGACGTTTTTCTTCAACACCATGAAGAGGGGCGAGTAGACCCCTTAAAACCTTTTGTCATCTGGAACTGGAATTGCAGCGCCCTGAGCCACAAGAGAGACAGGAGAATTTGCTTTTTCTCTTCCGAGAGAGGCAAGGATGCTGACTCGCTCTGTTTTAGGCAGGTGCAATATCAAAAAGACTTAGGGGATTCTTGTCCACCGGAAGATGCCCCTTTTGAAAACTTCTGGCCTGAAGGCTGTTTTTTCTTCCAGGTCTTCTTGAACTCACGGCCAGGCCTATAGTAGCGAGCATTCCTTGCTCGATCTGAACTTTGCCTGGGCTGTGTTCTCTTCTGGTTTAGCAGACGGCAATCCTGGGGAAGGAACCCCGACTTGCCCCCTGTGGCACGGGTGATGGTACTGTCCAATATGTTCCCAAAGAGGGACGAACCCCCAAATGGAATCCTGCACCATGCCTGCTTGGAGGCAGGGTCAGCTACCCATGGGCGCAGCCACAAGGCATGCTTAGCCGTGACAGATGTCAGCATGATCCGAGCCACCAGGCGAATTATGTCTAGGGAAGCCCCACGAGAAAAGCCAACGTCAACCTTAGCCCATGAATAGGTGAGCTCCTGGCCAGTTCTTCCGAGATGCTCCTCAGAGAAGCATCTACGTCATCTGCCCAGACTTCCATCGCTTTAGAAAGGGCTGCGAGAGCTAGAGCTGGTTTGCAGGTCATACCCGCTGTAATGTAGATCCGCTTGAGGTCGGTATAAATTTTCCACTCCAGGCAATCCCTAAAGGAAACAGTATCCTACAATGGGAGTGTGACGTGCCTCACCATACTCATTAGGGCTGAGTCAATGAGAGGAGCCGACTCCAGGTGTTTTACATCCTTGCTTTTAAATGGGTACATTTTTGATACCTTCATTAACAGGCAATTCTTCCTTTCAACACCACCCCATTCGTCGGTAATTATTGCGCTGAGTTCACCCAAAAAGGAGAAATTAGGGTGTTCTTTTTTGAGGTGTTTAAAATATTTCCTCTATTTGGAGGGTGCCTCCACTGGCTCTTCCATCTCAAAGCTTCTTTGACAGCTTTTGACCAGCTGTGGTACTAGGGCAAATTCAAAACCTGCACCAGGGTCATCTACCTCCACCTCACTGTCTGAGGCTTCAATTGAGGAATGGCTCGGCTGTGAAGGGCCTGGAGCCTTGAAATCATCCATAATAGGGACTGACATAGTGTCGCCAGCAGTGTTGTGGGTATGACCAGAATCCCCTTTACTCAGGGACTCATGGACCACCTTTCTGACCAGTGCTTCCACTTGTTGGTCTCCACCCTCTCTTTCTTATGCGACTTTAGAAACACATCGCTTGCAGAGCGATTTGCCTTCAGGAACCTGGGCCCCGCATACCCAGCAGGCTTTCCTCACAGAGCGGCTGGAGTGGCGGTGAGAGTGACGCCCAGAGGTGGTTTTAGACTCCTATCTGTGGTACCTAGATCTAAAGGAAGATCTGATGTCTGGACCTTGAAGAGGAGTGACAACGTTGAGACCTAGGACGGTCTTTGCCGTGCTTTGGTGTTCAGACCTAGAAGAGCTGAGTGAAAAAGAAAGGGTTAAGAGCTCCTGAATAAGTGAACCCAAGCATCACAGGTAGAAAATAAATAAATCCTACCTGCAGCGCAAGGGTTGGCCACAAGAGGGCGGTGACAGGTCCATGGCAAGGCAGTTTGAAAGTGAAATGAATCATTAAAGCCTTATGAGAAACAGGAGTGACAACAGGCATGAGAGAGCACATAACAAAACATAGACAGCACCCAGGGAGTCTGCAGCAAACAATTTACCATGTAAACCAGAGCCCAGTGCCTGGGTAAACACTGCATAAGCCTGCAAGTCATCCCAAGTAATAGCTGCTTTGACAGCTATTTAAATCTGCCACCGTTAACGATGTCACCGCCCCATAGCGGTTGCCATCCGGTGGCGGCCAATCGCACACGCGACCGCCGCCGCCATTTTAGCGAAACTGCGCCTGCACGAACCAAGCACGGAATCTTCGTTCGCGGCTTGCGGATGCGCAGCGACTTCCTGAAACGGCGAGCTGGAACGCAGCTGCGCTCCAGCCGCCGTGGCCACTCACTGGAGCTTGATAGAAAATAAGGAGACACACAAAACACAGAGATACGGCTGCCATATAAAAGGAATATCTTTGTACATTACCACCACCACGGCACGATCCGGATCAGAACCTGGGACTGGGGAGCTGTTCGCTCGACCCACCGCACGATCGGGCGTTTACAAAGCCTCCCGCTAATAGCTGGGACGTTTGGCCATATTGCCGCTTGCCTGCCAATGGCCAGGTTAGTAAGCTCTTCATGGTATCACATCATATCGCCCATGTCCACCTGCTAATAGCTAGGATTGCTGGACTGCAGAGAGGATCACCGCTAACCACCAACGTATCGCCGTGCACACCGCCAGGCCTGGATTACAGGAAAACTTCATGAAAAGGTAAGACTATATCTTGGTCCTAGGAGGAGGACAAAAAAAAGGAACACGGCCTCTGGCCCAGAGCAAAGATTTATGGGAGAAGGGTCCTATGAGGTATGAGGGGCGGGATTAACCCACACGTAGGCTGCCATGGAGTCTGTCAGGAAAGACAATTTCGCACTTTGTTTGAGCAAATTGCTGGAGAAGACTTGGAAGTTAGTGCCGAAGAGCTGCAAATATGTTCTGAATGCTGTTTTACAAAGAAGATTTTATCCTACTTACTGAGGAACATCTACTCTGATCTGCCAAGAGTGTGTCTACTCCCAGTTCTGGCCAGGTGTTCAATCAACGTCTATGGAGACTCTCCCACTGTGGATGAAGCGTTCCTGCAGAATCATTCTGCCTTCCATGGAGTAAAACATCACTCTACTGAGCCTGTTTTGACCCCCCTGAGAAGGGTGGTCGCAGGCTGTCTGGTAAGCCTTCATTCTTCACCTTGGTGGCGGGATCTTTACTAAGTGTTGGAGCATTTTGCCTATGATTTTCATCGGATACCTGCACTCTGTAGAACTCTTATCATCTTTAAATAGAGGAGAAGATTTCTTATATTTTTCACTGACACATATGAACTTTAAATTGTTTATTTGTAGTATTCACTCATGTTTTTGATACTTTTTCCCATTTTTTTCACTGTATAGCCATACACAGTTGCTCATCCAGCGCTACACCTTTTTGTATATTTATATTTGTTGTACCTTATATCTAGGTTTTTTTGGTGTTTAGCAGCAGGTTTTCCTTTAGGGATTTATTCATTTATTGCACTTTGATAATTCGCACCTAGCGCAAATTTTTCTTTTATAACTACAATAAGCGTATATTGATTGGTTTACGTGAACGTCATAGCGCCTACAAACAATGGGATATTTTTAATAATTTTTATATTTTATTTTTTAATAATAGTAATAGCGGCGATCAGCGACTTAAAGTGGGACTGCAATATTGCGACTGAACTATTGGACACTAACTGACACTCTTGACACTTGCAGGAACATTAATACAGTAATCAGTGCTAAAAATATGCACTGTCACTGTACTAATGACACTGGCTGGGAAGGGGTTAAACATCTACGGCGATCACAGTGTTAAGTGTGTGCCTAACCAGTGTTTTTGTGTACACTGTGTGTGGTGCTTTCACTAGGGGAAGAGACCGATCCTAGCGTCTGCTTACGCATGTAATTACAAATGTGTGTAAACGAAATCCCTGTTCTTAACGCATATTGTTAGACAGGTCAATTTTGTTGTTCGCTGGCTGGTTGGTAAGTTTGAGCTTGGAAATCTTTGACACCAACTGTTGCAACTGTTACCTCGACACCGCATGATGCAATTTTAGGACTCCTGGATTCCTCTTTTAGCATCATCAGCCCTAAGCCTCGTACACATGATCAGATTTCCATCGGACAAAGCCGTGGAATTTTGTCTGAAGGGCATTGGCCGTGGACTTGTTCTACATTCAGACGGCAGAACTTTTCCAGCCAACGTACAAAAAACAATGTGATTTTTTTGCTCTTTAGCGCCACCGTTTGGTCAACTTCTGCTAATGTTGTCTTATGGTTAGCATTGGTTCGAAGCATGCGTGTTTGTACTTTGTTTTTTTTACGGCGGACTTGTGTACACACAATCGGATAATCCGACAAGACAAATTTCTTGTCGGACAGTTTTAAAGCATGCTATAAAACATTTGTTGTCAGAAATTCCGACAACAATTGTCCGATGAAGCGTACAAACGGTCGGATTTTCCGACAAAACCCTGCCATCACACATTTGTTGTTGGAAAATCTGATCGTGTGTATGAGGCTTAAAAGAGCTCTACTGATCTTGACATGATGACACCAAACATGTCTATAGAAAAGAAAAGACCAGACTCTAGAGGTTTAAAGTATAAATTAGACAATATAATAATTCTAATCACAATCAGCGCACTTATTATGTGAATATTTACTAGAACTAAAAAATCATGTAATGCTGTTAGACTTGTACGTACCAAACTGGAGAGCCCAATGGAGCAGAGGAAGTGTCTTACGTGTCTGACTCCTGGCCCCTGGAAGTATGGACAGGAGGCACGGGAGTGCGGAGTGGTATGAGAGCCTGGCGGTATTTGCAGGGGATGCGGCTCAGGATCCAGGTGCAGAGGAGATGGTGTTCAGCTGGACAGGCAACAGGAACACAGGCAGATGATGCTGAGCAGGAGCAGAGCAGGATGGTCGGGTCACAGGCAGGGTCAGCAACTGGCAGGCAGTGAAGTACAAAGGAGCAGGCAAGTTCAAGGTCAGGTGCAGGTAGGGGGCAAGGGTAATTCAATAGACAGGCCGGGTGATCAGGAGACAAGTGTTCAGGCAGATAACAGGAGCAAAAGTCACGGGAAGCTGCAGATCAGACAGCACTGATCCAAGGCACTCTGACAGTTTAAATAAGCAGATTGGCGCCAAGCACCGCACGAGTGCTCGCACCCACACGCACAGGCATGCGCGCACCAGCGCGCACAGGCGCGCGTGCCCAATCCACACTGGCACGCACACCAGCACGCACAGGCACGTGCGCACCAACAAGCACAGGAACGCGCAGGCGCATGCCAACGCGACCAACAGTGTGTCCAACATGGGAACCTCTCTGACAGTGCCCCCCCCTTACGGGCAGCCTCCGGATGCCCAGTTGGGCCAGTCTAGTGGCATGGGATCTCCTGAAAGCCTGCATAAGCTCCTCAACGTGTATACTGTCTTCAGGTTCCCAAGAATTGTCTTCCGGTCCATACCCTTTCCATTTTATTAGGTATTGGATCTGGTTGTACCTCCTCCTACAGTCCAAGATAGCCTCCACCTCAAACTCTTCCTCATTATTGACTATTATGGGTTCTGGAGGGCCGGTACTTCGGCC
The DNA here is from genome assembly GCA_029206835.1 of Rana muscosa. Classification (NCBI taxonomy): domain Eukaryota; kingdom Metazoa; phylum Chordata; class Amphibia; order Anura; family Ranidae; genus Rana; species Rana muscosa. The sequence goes on along the minus strand of CM055122.1, from coordinate 102,321,884 downwards.
AGCAAAGGGGTTAGGAACAACAGGCTTCAGCAGTGTCACGTGGAAGACTGGATGGACCTTCAGAAAGTCAGGTAGGGCAAGTTCATAGGTCACATCATTAATCTTTCTTTTTACAGAAAAAGGCCCCATGAATATAGGGCCCAGTTTCCTGGAGGGACAGGCCATTTTTAGGTTAGCTGTAGATAACCATACCTGGTTGCCAGGTTCCAGAATAAGCTCTCCTCGCTTCTTCCTGTCGAACATCTTTTTATTATATTCCTGGGTCTTGTTTCCTGTAAAAGTTTATTGTTAGTGAGAAAGAAGTCCATTGTTTCGGAAACTGCAGGAATAGCACATTCATGTACAGTACTGGGCAGGAAGGATGGGTGGAAGCCCACACGGCCGCAAATTTAAACTGACGTATATTTACGTTGATTTGCTTGTCCATGCCATTCTGCCGACGTATATGTACAGGACACGGTCCTTAAGTGGTTAAAGTCCATTGTAACAATCCCAACACCATAAAAACATATAAGATTTCTTCTGATTTGTTGTATCTTCAAATAAGTGCTTCACCACGAGTGCTCATGAGGTAGATGGCAACTCACCAAAGATGTTTGACCACTTTTTAGGGTAGGTCAAAATGCGCTTTATTTGGATAGACCAGATAGATCCTGGGTGTGCGTCTCTTCACTTTGGAACTCCATCTGGTAAAGGCTAGGGATGTGGAAAACAGACTCCACCAGGGACACAAAGAAGAGCTTTATGGTGTAGTACCTTTTTATTAAAAATGGCTTTAAAAATATTACATAGGTTGCACTCACATGTGACCGTGACTAGGGATGAGCTCGGTGTTCGAGTCGAACATAAGTTCGACTCGAACATCGGCTGTTCACGCGTTCGGCGAACAACGAACGATTTGGGCCGTTCGCGCCAAATTCGAGTGACGCGAACGGCCCACAATACACTGCGCCATCGCAGTGTAATCCCGGCGCTGTGATTGGCCAAGCATGCACTGTGACCCTGCATGCTTGGCCAATCACAGCGCCGGCAGCGAGGAGAGCAATGATTGGCCACAGGCAGGATGCCTGTGGCCAATTATAGCTATGGGGGTTTAGTACACGCCCCACACTATAAAAGGCCGCCAGCGCGGCGGCTTCGTGTAGTGTGTTCCGGAGCAGGGAAAGTGAAGGATAGGCAGGGACAGTGTCAAATCTATTCTTTGCTAAACCTTGTGTGTAGGGGCAGAGAAGGATAGGCAGGGAGAGTGTCAGTGTCATATTCTTTGCTAAACCTTGTGTGTAGTAGGCTTGTGCACAACGGAAAAATTCGGTTAGTTTCGGTTCGTTTCTTTTCGGTCCTGTTGATTCGTAATCATTCGTAATTTTGCTAGACGGGATTTTTCGTGTTCGGACTAATTCGTATTTTCGCAAGCGACATTTTTCGTTGAATTTTTAGTTGATTTATAATTCGTACTTTCGGTAGAGTACATTGTTTTTCGTTGATTCTGGACACAACTCCTACTTTCGTAACTTTTTTTGGGTTCGTTGATTCGTAATTTTCTGTGTCTCTCTCACGACGACGCTGCCTATTATGCCTAATGTGCTCCGAATGGATTTGTACTTTTCTAAATACATAGCGGTTATTTGTAACGATTCGAAATCTCATATTTTACTTTTGTTTTTTACATGCGGCTATAGCCTCCGCCCCTGTACACCATTTTGAGAGGGTTCAGCACGGTGAGGGAGAAGCAGAGAGCAGAGTAGAGTGTTATTGTGCTTCGAATGGATTCAAAATCTCGTATTTTACTTTCGTTTTTTACATGCGGCTATAGCCTCCGCCCCTGTACACCATTTTGAGAGGGAGTTCAGCACGGTGTGGGAGAAGCAGAGAGCAGAGCAGAGTGAGTGTTATTGTGCTTCGTATGGATTCGTACATTCGTAACTTTTTCATAACGAATTATGCCGAAGACATTCGGGCATTCGCTATTTGCGGTATAATTTATTTCGGATTCGGTCTTATTCGTAATTGCTTTGTTCGGAAATTCGAATGCTTCCGAATGTCCGAAAGTTGCTAAATTCGGACGAATTTCGATTCGTTACGAAACGAATTGCACAAGCCTAGTGTGTAGGGAGAGAGAAGGATAGGCAGGGAGAGTGTCAGTGTCATATACTTTGATAAACCTTGTGTGCAGGGAGAGAGAAGGATAGGCAGGTGACAGTGTCAGTGTCATATTCTTTGCTAAACCTTGTGTGCAGGGAGAGAGAAGGATAGGCAGGGAGAGTGTCAGTGTCATATACTTTGATAAACCTTGTGTGCAGGGAGAGAGAAGGATAGGCAGGGGACAGTGTCAGTGTCATTGTTGCTAAGCCTCCTGCACATTATACACCTGAAGTTAGCCCGTATTGCTGCTTTTTCCTGGTGTGTTACACCAACAGGCATTTGCAGCCCTTACAGCGGGCGGAGTGTGCCTCCTGATCATATTACACCTGAAGTTAGCCTGTATTGCTGCTTTTTCCTGGTGTGTTACACCAACAGGCATTTGCAGCACTTACAGCGGGCGGAGTGTGCCTCCTGATCATATTACACCTGAAGTTATCCTGTATTGCTGCTTTTTCCTGGTGTGTTACACCAACAGGCATTTGCGGCACTTACAGCGGGCGGAGTGTGCCTCCTGATCATATTACACCTCAAGTTAGCCTGTATTGCTGCTTTTTCCTGGTGTGTTACACCAACAGGCATTTGCGGCACTTACAGCGGGCGGAGTGTGCCTCCTGATCATATTACACCTGAAGTTAGCCTGTATTGCTGCTTTTTCCTGGTGTGTTACACCATGTTAAATGTTAAATGTCAATAAAATTAACGGAATACCGTTCTTGATGTATTCGTCTGAGACAAAATTTGTGAATCAACTTGAAAGCAAACCATGTGTTTTATTATACACACTAAAAAGGAATTAATACAGTTAGAGTATATTAATTCAATAGCTTCATAAAGGTTTCAAAATAATATTCAAGTATAAAACAGTTATTAAGACATGTGCTCTTCTGATTTCTTAAAATGGCCGATTAACCCTGTGTATGCTGAATAGCAGCTGAAGAAAGTCTGTGTGCTTCTGTGGATGGATGAAGGATCTAAGAGACACTCTAGCTTTCAGCTCAACTAATTTATAAACTTCAGAATCCTTTCTTCAAATTTGCGCCTGAACAGTAACCACTCCCACATCACTCCCACAATATTACCTCCCTCACTCTCCACGGTGGAGGGGGTCAAGAGGAGAAATATGAGGACACAGTCTCTATAGGAAGTGTCTGAGCTTGACATCTGTTTCGACTTATCAGACTGCATAGGAAATGCCTCTGTGAAAAATACAGGATTTGGGGGAGGGGAAGTAAAACTAGTCTAAACTGCATCTATATTCCTAACAAAATATTAGTTACATAGCAGTATTGTCTAGAAGTTAAAATATATTTACAACATACATCAAAACCCTGACAGTTTCTGGAATTTAAAGCTCAAGTTCAAATGTCAAATTTGGGATTTATTAAATCATAAATCCAACCATTCATCCAGACTTAGAGGAATTCTTATTCTTACTTTCTGGCCAGATTAAATTTTCGATATTAAGAATATAACATTCCCCTCTGAAATATGAATAATAATCATATTTTGTTTAAACCATTCAAACAATCATTTATGTCACATACACTCTGACTTTGATCCAATAACTCCAAATGATTTGTCACCTGTAACCGAGTTTGCAACTCCAAAACCCATCCTTCTCTTAAGCTTATTTTGCACCATATCATCACCTTTCTTAATTTAATTTCTGATTTGATTATACAATTTTTTCATTCTAAACATAAAACATAATTGATATATAATGCATAACATAATAATAATAAAAATAATAACTATAGGATGCGATAAAATATTTCCTGCTGCGGAAGTCATGGAAGTTTTTCCCCAAATGGATATACTAGTTCTGAGTTGTCTCCACTAGGTGGCGCCTGCAAAATCCGACCATTGATGACGAGACACTTTCTCTGAGTCTGTCATGATCTGAAAACAAACCTTCTTTTTATCTATAAGAGTAATCAATTCAGAAGTAGTTCCAACTTTTTCTATTCTTGCTGAACATAATGTATGATTATGATAACAAGAATGAAATATACTTTTATCTTGATTAGGTAAACAAATAACTTTAGATTGGAATTGTAAACATGATGACAGATCTAATTGTTCTAAGTCAAAATTATCCTTGTTAAACACAAAATCTGTATACTACAACTTATAATATAATAATTGAGTATCACTAATTGGTACTCCCAAAACAGTAATTGGAACCAAAATTTCTTCTTTCCCTGCTACTGGAATCATAGAAGAACTATAACACTCATTCTGATTACATCCTATCCATTTATTTACCCATAAATCAGTATGATTTATTGCAAATGCATATTCTCTGGGTAAATTCTGCAAAATGCCAAGAGGAGTTATTCCACCCTGAAATGCTTGCGCAATTATTTTAAAGTTAGTGGAATATTCTGTCTGGATCTCTAAACATGCTCTAGCTATATGAGAATGTTCTTCACTTGTCATTAGATTTAAAGTAATTTTCTGGAGATGCAATATGGATGGAGCCATTACATTAGCTGTTTTAATAACCATTTCTTCTAATATTTGATTCAAATTTCTTTGGATTGTAATACCTTTACTTCCCACTAAACCAGCGGTCTCGAGATCAGACTTTAAAGTGTTAATATCCATACTATTTGTTATACTTCCCACCATACCAACTCCTAAAATGCCTTCAACGATACCACGTTTATTCCTGTTATGATTCCTAATATTGATTCCAAACTATCTTTCAATTCCCAATTCCATATTAACCAAATGTCCTTGACATTGTGGAAACCTTGTAGAAATTTTCCATTCTGAAATATTAAAGTTCCACAATATAATGACAAACTTTCCTTCTCTCAATAGAGCTCTGGATTGGAAATGGTTAATCTGGAAAAGATTAGCAAGAACGCTATCTTTACCTACACATAGAGTCTTCCTTGGAGACACTACAACAACACTTGCATTAGCACATTTCAACGGATAACCTTCTATTAATATGCAGCACTCATATATACCGGTATCATTTAAAGATATACCTGATTGATGATAAATAAATTTATCATTGATCCAATTCACAGTACCAAAAACTCCTTTATTAATGATATTAGTGATACTGTGAAGAAAGCTACCCAAAAATTCACCATTCCTTTTCCAAGCTAATAATGAATTTTGAGGCAAAAAATATCTGAGTACTACATACCAAATTCATACCATCTTCATCTATCAATGATTTTTAAGGACTGTGGAGACACTTCTATTTCTGGAACAATAATATCTACCACAGTGCGACTAATTTTAACTACCGTATTTATCGGCGTATAACACGCACAGGCGTATAACACGCACCCTAACTTTAAGAGGGAAGTTTCAGGGAAAAAAAATTCCACAGCCCCCTGCGTATAACACGCAGGCACAGTTTACCCTCTATTTTCAGGATAAAAAAGTGAGTGTTATACGCCAATAAATACAGTATACAATATTTTTCCAAAACTTTGTAGCAGGTAGTAATACTGTTCTACTGAATACCACAGTAATTTCCCAGTGATTTCAACATCATTACTATGAATGAATTACAATTCCATACAGCAAGTATGTCTATGTCCTATACATACATATACCAACAAATCCTCTGCTGTATTGACATTACTATATCTAAATGTATCTCTTTTTCATCTATATCAATATCAATATGCTTTTATCACTTTTGTCCTCCGTATTAATATCAATATTTATCATTTTTGTCCTCTATATTAATATCAGTGTCTATATCTCTTGTGTTTCTGAATAATGGAATGTCTTCCCTCCTGTTAACCTCTGCATGGCTGGAACAGTTTGTGATATAGTATTACCACTGACAAAATTGTCACTAGAGAATGAATCCGTTGATCAACTTTTTCTTTTTAGAACTTTTCTTTTGTTTTCCTTCTTTAATCAGGTTTGTTCAAAAACCATTCCTAGGAAAAAATAAAAGCAGTATCATTTATCTAAATATACATTTTTATCTCATAATATACAATTATTGTCTCATAATATACAATTTCCACTGATCATTGTGTACCCACATTTTTATTGTCTACGTGCATTATCCACTGAATTGAGAGGTCTTTGAACTTGCACCATTAATCATTATGTTTTCTCTATTGCCCCTCTGTGCAGCGTAGACAAAAAACTCATTGGGAAACACAAGTGACATTTTCCTTCCTGTCATAAGTTCAAACGGAAAATACTTTGTTGCAGAAGATGCTGTGCTTCTAACACTCATCAAAACAAATGGTACAGCATCAACCCAAGTATTTCCTCTGTCCAACAATATTTTAGCAATTCTAGATTTAATGGTACGATTCATCCTTTCTACAATACCTGCAGACTGTGGATGATAAGGCACATGAAATCTCTGTTCTATTCCCAAAATTTTACACATTGCCTGCATGATTTTTCCTGTAAAATGAGATCCTCTGTCACTACTGAGATTTTTTGGTATTCCCCATACTGGAAAAACATGATTCACTAGCATCCTAGCAGTTGTCAAAGCATCATCTTTGCGAACTGGTAAGATTTCAACCCACTTTGAAAAAACGTCAACCAAAACTAAAGCAAATCTGAATTCATTTTTCCCTGATGGTAAAGGACCTATATAATCTATTTGTATTGAAGACCAAGGTCCGTCTGCTGGAGGAATTCTTTGTAAAGGAGGTTTCTGCCCCTTTGGTCTAGGATTCACTTGTGCACAAATCAGACAGGATTTGATTACACTGTCTGCTGTCTCTTCCATTTTTTCCCAATAGAACTATTCTTTAAAAATGTAAACCATTTCTGCTTACCCATGTGACAATAAACATTCATGATGAAATTAAGTGAATTCCACCTGTAGGTGTTGACGTATAACGAGACACAGACAACTTTTTGTCATGTCATAAGGCCAAAGTTTTCATAAACCAAATGAGGTCTCATGACAACCGAAGAGGAAGGAAATAGACGCATCCATTCTCTCATCCTCTACAATTTAAGAAATCTGTGTGTTTGTTTTCCTGGCAACATTAAAATTCAGGTTGAATCACCAATTCACCATGCAAACCTGCTTCCTTTGCTAAAACTGTCACTATACAAAGTACTATGTGGGGTTGTAAAACCTGCAATATTCTCAGTTGCTTTTACTGCATAATGCACAACCACTAATTATCTCAATGTCTAGAATGCTGTTGATACAGGTAAAGAAACCATAATCTCCATACGTTCCTGTAAAGGCTTTTCTTTCCTGAACCAATCAAAATCCCTAAAAATGTTTCTTCACTTATCATAAGCTGAACCTTGCATAAATTCAACTTAAAACCTCTTCTTCCAGAATTCTCAACAATTCTACCAGAAGAATAAAATGTTCCTTAAATCAATATATATCTTACTGTAAAACAAAGATAAACAAAATTGCTCAAAATGTTCCTATTTCAAACATTCTTTCTGTAAGCAATTAACATTTCCTATTTCCTGTGTTCTATCTGTGACGTGTATCTCATCATATCTGTGTGTGGCCATACACGTGACAATTCTGAGTTCACCGTCTTTTTTGCATGCCTGCAGCTTTATTCAATATTTTGTTTAAACAAAATTTCATGTTCCTGGCCAAATTCCCTTATTGACCGCATAACTTGTACAGCAGACTTTTACTTAGAATCATCACTAACATTACTGTAGCTTTACTCTGCTTTAAACTCAAACAACTGAATTGCTCTTTGCAAATCATTTATTCGTTCAGTCAAAATCGAACAATTAATTGTCCTCTTTTTTCCCTGTTGTAAAAACATTCCTTTTTGGAGTTTCTAAAATCATTGCATCAAAAACTTTCACAAGCAAATTCCTAATCATTATATTAGCTTGTAAACATTCATTGAACAGGTATTCATCATCTTGTTTCTTAATCCAAAAAAACTAAGAATGTGAGTGTGTGTATCTGGCTGTATCAGCCTTGTGTGTGTGTGTGTGTGTGTGTGTGTGTGAGATTTCAGCATGTAAGCTGATCACTCCTAGCTAAAAGAATCTGACCCCCCTTTTTTCTAGTGAAGAGCTGTGGACTCACATTAAAACCTTATCCGTAGCCAAAAAACGTTAACCAGTAAATTCTCACCATCCATACAGCTCACTAATAACTGTATTGATTTTTTCCCTCCATTGCTATATTTGAAAAAATATTCGGCTCACTGCACTTCATATAGTTATGCTTTTCCTGTCTTAATTGTATATGGCTTTTAAAAGGGAAATACATCTGTGTACTCTGGCTTTTATGCCTAGAATGTTTATTCCATCTTACGGAGTAAACCTCTAAACGCCTTGGTTTAGTTTTATAAGATCTTCTTTGCCTATAATAAGGATTCACTGTCCAACAAAATTTTGCTTTATGACCCTTCCTGTTACACAAACAACATTTGAAAACTGGTTTGTTTGTATAAGCCTTTCTCTGAACATCACATTGCTTTACAACAAAATCACTTTCATCATCTGAGATCTCTATTGATTCACAACCATTTAAATCTGCAGCAACAATGGTATCTAATTTCTCTGTTTGTTTTTCCTCTAGGTTAGCTGAAATTTGAACAAATTCAGTAAATTTAATATCTGACTGCGTTCTAACTTTTCTTTCTGTAATCCCCAAAAAATGCTTGTTTTTTGAAAGTGTAACATTCTGCACTTCTAATTCCTTCTCTAAATGTTCAACATAATTACATAACGTGTCACAATCTGAACAATTAGGTTTGTGTGTCTGCGTAATTTCTGTACTATTCTTTTCTGATTTGTTCTCTGCACAACTCAAATGTGTATCTGTTACCTCAGAAACCATAGAATTAAAACCTGTAACTAACTTCATTACATTACGTAACTTTTTCTTTGTTTTAGCTAATGAGAATCTTTCCTTATCAATTTCCAAATTTGCTTGCAAACATTGTTCATACATAGATCTCCATAAAACAAAATAAGAGACCTGTTTCGTTAAACTTGTACATTCATTAGCTAAACATTTAAAACTTTGCATAATAACGATTCTACTTACCGGATAAATCTAAGCAAAAATTCTCCCGATCAAACAAATACATCGATCAAATTCTTCTTCTAGGTTCTTGTCAAACGATTCAAAAGTAATTTCAGTACGCACCGTCCCCTCTGATAGCACTGAAACAGTGGTAAATAACTGGAATCGATGATAGCCTGGCTGCGTGCCAATGTTAACCACTTCCCTACCCAGCCATAGACAAATGACGTCCACAGATGGGATCTCCCATCCTGGGTGGACATCATATGACGTCCTCGGCTTTGTAGGGGGATATCTGAATGATGCCTGCAGCTAGAGGCATCATTCAGATATCCTTTTGAAGTGCCAGCGATTCTGTGCACCATAAGAACGATCATAGTGGCGGTTCCACCGCTTGATCGTTCTTATAGGCGGCGGGAGGGGACACCCCCCCTCCCGCCGCCATCCGGTGCTTCTCCGGGCTCCCCCGTGCGATCGGGGACCCGGAGCGAATCTTCTGCCATCGTTGGTGGAGTCACGTGATGAGCATAGAGATGACTGGTGACCAGATGGTCACCAGTCATCTCTATGATCGTCGGAGGCCCGGGCGCGATGTGATGACGTCATGCCCGGGTCTCAAAAATGTAAACAAAGCCGCCGTTGCGGCTGTAAGTATGAAATCAGTGAAAAAATATTCACTGCTCTCATGCTTTCCAGCCTGGAGGAGAGATGTGGAGTCTTATTGACCCCGCATCTCTCAATAAAGAGAACCTGTCTCACACATTCCTATTACAAGGGATGTTTACATTCCTTGTAATAGGAATAAAAGTGATCAAAAAAAAAAAAAGTAAAATCATTGTAAAAAAATAAATAAATAAGTAAAATAAATAAATAAATAATAAAAAAAAAAATTAAAACGCCCCTGTCCCCGGTAGCTCGCGATCAGAAGCGAATGCACACTTAAGTCGCCCACATATGTAAACGCCGTTCAAACCACGCATGTGAGGTATCGCCACGTGCGTTAGAGCGCGTGCAACAATTCTAGCACTAGACCTCCTCTGTAATTCTAACCTGGTAACCTGTAAAAAAAATTTAAGCGTCGCCTATGGAGATTTTTAAGTACCGAAGTTTGGCGCCATTCCATGAGTGTGCGCAATTTTAAAGCGTGACATGTTAGGTATCTATTTACTCGGCATAACATTATCTTTCATATGTTCCCAAAAAATTGGGCTAACTTTACTGTTTTGTTATTTTTTAATTCATGAAACCATTTTTTTTTTTTTAAAAAAGGCGTTTGAAAAATTATTGCGCAAATATTGTGCAAGAAAAAATGTTGTAATGACCGTCATTTTATTCCCTAGGGTGTCTGCTAAAAAAACATATATAATGTTTGGGGGTTCTGAGTAATTTTCTAGCAAAAGAATGATGATTTGTACATGTAGGAGAGAAGTGTCAAAATAGGCCCGGTATTGAATAGGTACAAAAAGCCCTGTATTGAAGTGGTTAAATGTTAAATGTCAATAAAATTAACGGAATACCGTTCTTGATGTATTCGTCTGAGACAAAATTCGTGAATCAACTTGAAAGCAAACCGTGTGTTTTATTATACACACTAAAAGGAATTAATACAGTTACAGTATATTAATTCAATAGCTTCATAAAGGTTTCAAAATAATATTCAAGTATAAAACAGTTCTTAAGACATGTGCTCTTCTGATTTCTTAAAATGGCCGATTAACCCTGTGTATGCTGAATAGCAGCTGAAGAAAGTCTGTGTGCTTCTGTGGATGGATGACGGATCTAAGAGACACTCTAGCTTTCAGCTCAACTAATTTATAAACTTCAGAATCCAACAGGCATTTGCGGCACTTACAGCGGGCGGAGTGTGCCTCCTGATCATATTACACCTGAAGTTAGCCTGTATTGCTGCTTTTTCCTGGTGTGTTACACCAACAGGCATTTGCGGCACTTACAGCGGGCGGAGTGTGCCTCCTGATCATATTACACCTGAAGTTAGCCTGTATTGCTGCTTTTTCCTGGTGTGTTACACCAACAGGCATTTGCAGCACCTACAGCAGGCGTAGTGTGATTCCTGCAAAATATACTCCTGAAGCTAGGCCTTATTGCTGGTTTTCCCATTTCCCTGCAGGCCATTAGAATGTCTGGAAGGCAAACAAGGAGAGGCAGACAGTCAGGAGCCAATAAAAGAGGGCAAGCAGGCTATGTGTCTAGAGACAACAGTGCTGGTCGTGGACGCGGTGCATCGCCATCAGCACGTGGCCATGGGACACGCTTGTCCTTCTTTTCGGCAGCTGGACGTGTTGAGCCGCATCATGCCGAAGACTTGGTAGAGTGGATGACCAAGCCCTCCTCATCCTCCTCATCCTCTCTCACCCAGGCTCAGGGTACTGGCAAAGCAGCTGCCAAAGCGTCCTCTTCCCTGGTATCAATGTCATCATCAGTCACTCCTTCCCTAGACCAACCATGTCCTCCTGAGGAGTCCCCTGAACTGTTTGAGCACAGTGTTGGGTACATGCTCCAGGAGGATGCCCAGCGTTTCGAAGGGTCTGATGATGATACCCAGCTAGAGGAAGGCAGTAGCGTGAGAGCAGAGAGAGGGGATGCTCAAGAAGGACATCAATCTGGCAGTCATGTTCCAGCAGCTGCAGCATACTGCCAGATTGGCTCCAGTGATGAGGAGGGAGGGGATGATGAGGTCACTGACTCCACGTGGGTGCCTAATAGGAGAGAGGAGGAGGAGGAGGAGGAGGATGAGGAGGAGGCACATCTCCAACGAGGCAGGATGCCCTCGGGGGGCCAGCGTAAGGGCAGCACACCGACGGAATCACACCGCAGAGCTCCACCTGTGCATGGTGCTGCCTCTGCCCGTTATTCAAAAAGTTCTTTGGTGTGGGCCTTTTTTGAGTCGAGTGCATCAGATCGCACAGCTGCTGTTTGCAACATATGTCTCAAGCGTATATCGCGTGGCCAAAACATCACCCGCTTGGGCACCACATGCTTGACCAGACATATGTTGAACTGCCATGCAGCTCGTTGGCAAGCCTACCTTAAAGACCCACACCAAAGAACAAAGTGGACCTCATCTTGCACCGCATCAGCTGGGATCTCCAACCCCACTATACCTTCAGTCCTCTCTGAAACCTGCACTGAGAGGAATGAAGGTGTAGAATTAGGTGTGTCACAGCCAAGTACTTGCGGGCACTCTGCTAGCAGTACACCGACGTCCGATTCTAGCAGGCAAATTTCCCTGCCCCAGCTGCTGGACCGTCGAAAGAAGTTCACTCCCAGCCATCCACATGCCCAGCGGTTGAATGCTAGCTTGGCTACATTGCTAGCGCTTCAACTGCTGCCTTTTCAGTTGGTAGACTCGGCCCCCTTCCGTGAGTTTGTGCAATGTGCGGTTCCTCAGTGGCAGGTTCCCAAACGCCACTTTTTCTCACGGAAGGCGATTCCGGCTCTCTACCGGCATGTGGAAGGCAATGTCTTGGCCTCGCTGGACAGGGCGGTCAGCGGTAAGGTGCATATTACCGCTGACTCATGGTCCAGCAGGCATGGACAGGGACATTACCTTTCTTTCACGGCCCATTGGGTAACTCTTTTGGCAGCTGGGAAGGATCCAGGACAAGGTGCAGTAGTGTTGGAGGTTGTTCCACTGCCACGCCTCCAAAATGCTACTACTGGTTGTGACACACCTCTGTCCTCCACCCCCTCCTCTTCTTCTTCCTCCATGGCCTCTTCCTGTGCTTTGTCCTCGGAACCAGCGGTGCTCCGTAGGCGTTCAAGGGGCTACGCAAGTACGCAGGCAAAAAGATGCCATGCCGTGCTTGCGCTGGTGTGTTTGGGGGACAGGAGCCACACTGGGGCAGAGGTTCTGTCTGCTCTGCAGGGGCAGGCCAAGAGGTGGTTGACGCCACGCCAGCTTAAGCCAGGAATGGTAGTTTGTGACAATGGCACCAACCTCCTCTCCGCTCTCCGACAGGGACAACTGACCCATGTGCCCTGTGTGGCTCACGTCCTTAACCTGGTGGTGCAGCGGTTCTTGGGCAGGTACCCGGGCTTACAGGATGTCCTGAGGCAGGCCAGGAAAGTCTGTGTGCATTTCCGCATATCTTATAATGCCAGTGCTCGCCTGGCTGAGCTGCAAAAGGAGTTGAACCTGCCCAAGAACCGCCTTATATGTGACATGCCCACCAGGTGGAACTCAACGTTGGCCATGCTGCAGCGGCTGCACACGCAGCAGAGGGCCATCAATGAGTACCTGTGCGACTACGGCGCCAGGACAGGGTCAGGGGAGCTCGGGTTTTTTTCACCACGCCAGTGGGGCATGATCAGGGATGCATGCACTGTCCTGGCACCATTTGAGGAGGCCACAAGGATGGTGAGCAGTGACAGTGCATGCATCAGTGACACTGTACCTCTTGTCCACCTGTTGGAACATACGCTGCGTGGAATAATGGACAGGGTACTTGAGGCAGAACAGAGGCAGGAAGAGGAGGACTTCCTTGCCTCTCAAGGCCCCTTTACCCAGACAGTGTTTCTTCTGTCCCACCCATCGCACAGGAAGAAGAGGAGGAGGAGGAGGAGGAGGAGGATTGTGTCAGCATGGAGGTGGAGCCTGGCACTCAGCATCATCAGCAGCAGTCTTTTAGGGATGATTTACAGTCCCAAGAAACCAGTGGACTTGTACGTGGCTGGGAGGAGGTGGCTGCGGATCATGTTGTCCTTAGTGACCCAGAGGACTCCGGACCGAATGCCTCAGCTAACCTACGCTGCATGGCCTCCCTGATCCTGCAAAGTCTGCGGAAGGATCCTCGTATTCTTCGGATCAAGGAGAGGGACCATTACTGGCTGGCCACTCTCCTTGATCCACGGTACAAGGGTAAGGTTGCGGACCTTATCTTACCGTCGCAGAGGGAGCAGAGGATGAGACAACTCCGGGAGGCCTTGCAGAAAGGTCTGTGCAACGCATTCCCAGAGACTGGGAGGTTACAAACTCCTGGTCCTGGACAACGAGTTGCTGAGGCTTCGGTCAGTCAAAGAAGGAGCGGTGGGGAAGGTGGCCGTCTGACCGATGCGTTCAGACAATTCTTTAGTCCGCAGCCCCAAGGTATGATCGGTTCCAGCAACCATCGCCAGCGTCTGATATACGTGGTGCAGGAATACCTAGGGGCAAGGTCAGACTTGGACACCTTCCCCACCGAAAATCCTCTGGCTTACTGGGTCTTGAGGATGGATCACTGGCCAGAGCTTGCACAGTATGCAATTGAGCTACTGGCCTGTCCTGCATCCAGCGTTCTTTCAGAACGCACATTCAGTGCTGCTGGAGGATTTGTCACGGATCCCAGGGTGCGCCTGTCCACCGACTCTGTTGATCGACTGACCTTCATAAAGATGAACCAGTCTTGGATCACCACCAGCTACCAAACACCTGAAGCTGATATAACAGACTAATTTATTTTCAAATGTCACATCCCTTCAAGACTGATGCTGATGCTGAGAGACTGTCCTGTTATGTTGACTGACTATCCTCCTCCTCCTCAATAATCCGATTGATGATGATAGCTTGGAAGAACATTTTTGTTTCTGGGTGCCGCCACCAGTGGCTAAGGCCCAATTTTTCAGCCCCTGTTTAACAGGGGCGTGTTAATACAATTTTTTATGCAATGCTTTGCAACAGGGCTCATTGCTGCACTCCAACTAGAGTATCTGGGAGAGGTTGCAGTGTCGTGGCACCAGCACCAGTGGCTAAGGCCCAATTTTTCAGCCCCTGTTTAACAGGGGCGTGTAATTACAATTTTTGATGCAATACTTTGCAACAGGGCTCATTGCTGTGCTCCAAGTACAGTATCTGTGAGGGGTTGCAGTGTTGTGGCACCAGTGCCTAAGGCCCAATTTTTCTGCCCCTGTTTAACAGGGGCATGTAATTACAATTCTTGATCTAATAATTCACAGCAGGGCCCATTCCTGCGCCCACCAAGAGTAACTGTGAGGCCTTACAGTGTTGTGTCAACACCACCACCACCAAAGGCCCAATTTTTCAGCCCCTGTTCAACAGGGGCATGCAATTACAATTCTTGATCTAATAATTCACAGCAGGGCCCATTCCTGCGCCCACTAAGAGTAACTGTGAGGCCTTACAGTGTTGTGTCAACACCACCACCACCAAAGGCCCAATTTTTCAGCCCCTGTTCAACAGGGGCATGCAATTACAATTCTTGATCTAATAATTCACAGCAGGGCCCATTCATGCGCCCACCAAGAGTAACTGTGAGGGCTCACAGTGTTGTGGCAACACCAACATGTAAGGGGCAAATTTCAGCTGAGTATATACGGCAGGCCCCTACTTTCAAACATCCAACTTACAAACGACTCCTCCTTGCAAACGGAAGGATACAACAGGAAGTGAGAGGAAATCTACCCCTAGGAAGGCAAATTCTCTCCTGTAAGAGTTAATATGGGAAAAAAAGTGTCTCCTCTCCACTGATGCTTTATCACCAATTCTTGTTTCAATAAAAACCTCAAATTTTCAAAAAACATTTGTCATTAGGACGGAAAGTGAGGTGAACTGTTCTGAACAGGTGCACACTGCACAGACAGCAAAACAAATGTTACAGGGGTGATAACCCTTCCCTATGTTTTCCAAAAAGCTTAAAAATAGATTTTTTGGCTGGAGCTACACTTAAACAATGTACCTGTTCAAAATTACAAACAGATTCTACATAAGAACAAACCTACAGTCCCTGTCTTGTATGCACCGCCTGTATACGGCTGTTCAGAGTATATAGGGCCTTTTTTATTTTGTGTGCGGGGTTCCCCTTAATATCCATACAAGACCCAAAGGGGCTGGTAATGGGCTGGGGTAGGGGGGGGGCTGTGATGGGGTAGCTATGCAATTTTTCTTAAAGATTTTCATCCATATTACCGGGACCAGACATTACATTAAAGCCGCAAGCAGTTTTAAATGGCTTTTTTTCCTTTAGAAATGTAATTTTGTGCAGGGACAGTTCTAAACACGGGAAACACGTGGCACTTCACAGGCATACTTTAGACACCCCCCAGGTACGATATTTAAAGGAATATTTGACTTTTTTTTTTTCACTTTATGCATCATTAAAATGACTGCTCCCGAAAAACGGCCGTTTTTAAAACTTTTTTTTGGATTGATACATGTCCCCTGGTGCAGAACCCGGGTTCCCAAACCCTTTTTAGGACAATAACATGCATATTAGTCGTTATAATTAGCACTTTAGATTTCGAACGTTCGCATCCATTGTATTTAATAGGGTTCTAAAGTTCGTGCGAACTTTCGGTCCGTTCGCGGGTTCTGGTGCGAACCGAACCCGGGGGTGTTCGGCTCATCACTGACCATGACAATCCTGGTACTAAGGTGTCTACAGCATGTGCGGATAGGTATACCAGGCTCCCTGTCCACATGCCCTATCCGCACATGCTGTAGACCAGTGGTTCTCAACCTTTCTCGTGCTGTGACCCCTTGATAAAATTTCCCAAGTTGTGGGGACCCCTAACAGTAAAATAATTTTTGTAGTGTGGGTTGTCAGCACCCAAGGCAAGACAAGTAATTTGCGCCCCTAACCCACAGACATTTAGCACTCCAAGTCCATTCCACTCGTACAGTATTAAAACCCCTTATGGTACATTTTAGGATGTACCACTCTTTCTCTTTGTTCTCCTTTCTTTCCCTTTTATCTCTCTTTATCCTAATTTCTTGTTTCTTTTCCCCCATCCCTCTCTCTAGCCATCTTTGTTGTTCTTTGTTCCTCCCCCTCTTTTCTTCTCCCTTCCATGTATTCTCTATTTTTATTCCTTCTCTTACTCCTTGGTGGGGGGAATGGGATGAGTGGCAGTGCTGGTGGGTAGTTGGGATGAGTGGCAATGCTGGTGGGAGTTCTGATCAGCCAACTTAGGTGCTCTTGATCAAGGTCATTTGCTGATCTGAGAACTGTAGTGGGGATTTTTAATGGCAACTATAATCGCAGATAGTGTTACTCAATGTGTCCCTGACTTTGTGGTGTCTCGTAGCAGTGACACATATGCCGAAATCAGGAGATAGGGTCTCCTTCAGCCCCTCCCACTTCACATTCAGCTGACCTCTAGTCTCTGCCCCCCAGCCATGCCGTGAACGGAATGGGCGGCCTCGGTCTCCAGGAACAGCCCTGCTGGGCGGCTGTGAAAAGGCTGGGAGAGTGGTGCGGGCTTCAGGAGCAGCCCAGGATTTGGTGACCCCTGGCAAATCATCATTCGACCCCCAAGTTGAGAACCACTGCTGTAGAGACTTTAGTGCTGGGATTAGCAGTCACATGTGATGTAATATTTTTAAACCCATTTTTAATAAAAACGTACTACACCATGAAGCTCTTTTTTGTGTCCCTAGTGTAGTTTGTTTTCCACATCCCCAGCCTTTGCCAGAGGGAGTTCCAAAGTGGAGAGACGCACATTTTTATTATGCATTATTTTATGTGTTGAATCACCATATATGTGTTGTTTTGTAGCACCAACACCTTTACCTTTGTTTACTATACCACTAGAGTCCACACTCTCTTAAAGGGTCAGCTACACAATTTCATATAAACTGTTGACTAGGTGGTATTATGTTCCATCAAAACTACATGAGATTAACCCAGCTCTGACATCTTTGTGCTGGAGAGATTGTGGGGGTGAGGGAACACATGTCCATATCTGGTGGTATTGTCCAATGATTCAACTATATTGGAAAAAAGTTTTAAAAACAATTAGGATGATTAGCAATTTTGAAATTGGGAAAGATCCCTGGCAGTGTTTATTCCATGCTACTAGCAAGAAAAGTAAAAAATATAAAAAATGTCTATTGTCCCATTTTTGTTAACCGCTTCCCGACCGTCTCCTGTATATATACGGCGGCAGAATGGCTCTGCTGCACGAATCGCTGTATATATACTGCGGCCCCTTAAAAGCCATAGCGTGCTCATTGGCTACCCGCAATCGCATGCACGAGAGCAGGAACAGGGATTTGTGGGTGTAAACCTACAAATCCCTGTCCTGTCAGGGGAGGAGAAACAGATTGTGTGTTTCTACTAAGTAGGAACAACGATATGTCTCCTTCCCCAGTCAGTCCAATCCCCTCACAGTTAGAACACACCTAGGGAACACACATTTAACCCTTTGAGTGTCCCCTAGTGTTAACCCCTTTCCCTGCCATTGACATATATACAGTAATTAGTGACTATTTTTAGCTCTGATCGCTGTATAAATGTCAATGTCCCAAAAAAGTGTCAACAGTGTGTTGCAGTTAAAAATTGTTGATCGCCGCCATTACTAGTAAAAAACAAAAATAAAAATAAGAATTCCAAAAAATCGATTCCCTATTTTGTAGACGCTATAACTTTTGTACAAAACACTCAATATACGCTTATTGCGATTTTTTTAACCAAAAATATGTAGAATACATCTTGGCCTAAACTGATGAAGAAATTCGTTTTTGTTATTTTTAAATTGGGATATTTATGATAGCAAAAAGTAAAAAATATTGTGATTCTTTCAAAATTGTCGCTCTTCTTTTGTTTATAGCGCAAAAAATAAAATCCGCAGAGATGATCAAATACCAAAAGGACGTCAATTTTGTTTGGGTACAATGTCGCACGACCTCGCAATTGTCAGTTAAATCGATGCAGTGCCGTATCGGAAAAAATGGCCTGGTCAGGAAGGGGGTAAATTCTTCCGGGGCTGAAGTGGTTAAACACAAAATCAAAGACGATCCCAACTATGTCGGAATAGTCTAGAGAGGTAGATAGAACCAGATTATTTGAAGAATTGATACATTCACAAAATGATTCCTATTCAAAATTCCACGGAACTTGGAGAAGTTGGTTTGAGTTTAAACAATCTCTGGTTTACATAAGAAATTTAGGGAATGAAAATATATTGGAGGAGGGGAGAGATGGAGCAGTGGAGGAATACCCATAATGGGTAAAATAGATAGTGGAGGGCAATGGATTGAGTTCTGCTTGGGTGCTTGTCCCCCCTTCCCCCACCCTCCTTTTTTCCCCTTATTTTTTCTTCTATCTGTAGCGCCCTTTTTGCTTTTAAGGGGTGTTATGTGCCTAAATTTAGGGGCTGGTCTGAGCTATTAGCCAGGCTCAGACCATTCTCATTGCTAGGTATTGCTTCTGCCTATGTGATGCTGCCTGGTGTATGGTTCCCTATGGCCTGTAGGTGGCGCTGTCACATCAGGTCAGGGTTGAGCCAGGGGTGGCATTACTATGCCTTGGGGTGTCCTCTCTTGGCGGCGGTGCGGTAGGCGTTGTCAACCTGCTGTGCGTGCCAGGAGAGGGTACTTAAGGGGCAGACACAATAGTGGTTGGAGGAGTTGGTGGGGTGGTCCCCGTCAGAGTCGGAGGAGTGAGACACGTACCCCACCTCCTGTGGCCCTCATGGCTGGAGGTACGTGTGGGCGTGATCAGGCCCAGGCACCTTTAGCCTGGGGCCTGCAACTCTACTAGTGGCCCTAGCACCTTCAGCTAGGGCCTGTCCCCGAAAGAAGAGTCCCAGGGAGCACGGGGAAGGGTACCCGCTCTGACCGAGAGGAAGCCAGGGGAGGATCGGTCCCATTGAGGAGATAAGTAATAGAAGATTGCTGTCTCGGGAAAGGCCTGGTGACCTGTCAGAGGGAAAGATTTGTTATTTGGGGAAGCTAACCTGTAGAGTGCCCATTGGCATTGTCTTGTTCTTGAAGTCTACAGAGGTTAGAGGATTTCCAACACCCGTCCCAGGAGGGGATAGGGTGGCTGAAATGTTCGAGCTCCACACCGGCTGCTAGGACTGTGAGAGAGGACTATCCGGGTGAGCTAAATACACTCGGGATCGAGTGGCGACGAGATTGTTGGTTGTGCCTGGACCTATTCTCCACACTATTTCTTCTTTCACCCACCTGTCTCTATCTATTACGCAGCAAATAGAAAATAAAGTTTCTGTTGGAGTTAAAGTACTTCTGGACATTGTTTTCTTTGGGGGAAGAAACAGAGACTTGCGCCCATACTCTGGGGGAGAGAACCAGTGGGAAGGGTGACTCGCTGAAAGACCCAAATTTATGAACACCGCTTAACCTCTTCAAACAGGAGGGTATGGGCATATAGCATGGTGTGCCTTGACTCGCAAGTGAGCCAGGCGAGAAAAAGGTTTGTGTGCTACATATCAAAACACTAGTAAATATTCACAGAAAATTGGATTAGTGATAAGTCCACCTTTATTTAAAACCCATAAAGGGCCTGAATGGGTAACTATAAGGAAGGGAGAGAGGGTTAATGGGGAAGGGTACGAGCATTGGGTATGGGAGAGAATGTGTGGAATTGGGGAGGAAGTTAAGAGCAACTTTCCATAGATTTTTCTTCTTAATAATCAATCACAAAGGGTTTTTCTTTTTTTTTCTGGCACGGTTCTTCCTTTGGTTTTCTGAATTAGGTCAAAATCACAGGAAATAGGGAGCAGTTGGGGGAGATGGGGATTTGGAAGTTGGAGATTAAGGAGAGAGACCTGGCAGTCCCTAGATCTACCTGGGAGAAAAATCTGCCGGATTACCCACCTTTAGATGTAGGAAGCCTCTACCTCTCATGCTATCTCTCACCTCCTCCTTGGGAAATAAATATGATATATATGATGGTTACAATAAGGTTCTAGGATATACACCTTTGGTATTTTTTTATAAGAGTATTTTTGTTGTGTCGTGAATGAGATTTAAATGTTATATTTTTTGCTTGCTTATTTTTTTAATGTTGTCATGGTCTCTTTATTGTGTTGTATTGTTTTTGTAACCTTTTTCTAAAATGAATAAAAATAATTTAAACATTGGAGAGCAGATGGTGTGGCTATCCTGAACAGACTGAGGAGGATTAAAGAGGTGCCTCCTGAGGAACTATTACACTGGGTTTATACAGAAGTCTGTCCCATAACAGCTTGATAAAAAAACAATGTTCTTTAGTAAGGAACATACATTCCACATTAATAATTATGCTACCAAAATTAGTATGTGCTGAAATTTGCCTCCAGCATTGTTCCTGATTCTTCTTGCCGGAGGAAGCCGAAAGCCCCAGTTGCAAATCATAAAGAGGAACTAAACCTATTGATTTGCCAGTTTCAAAAAACTGTTTGATTTGATTGTGTCCTCAACCAAACTGTCAAACCATCAAATGGCTGGTGTCCTAACTGATCAAATGTTCAGCACCATGGCAGTTGCAGTTCAAGCAGAAGCAGCTTTCTTGGTTGTAAAGGATGGGAGGGTTTAATTCTGCTTCTGTCAGCAGGACTTAATTTTCCTGACGGCTCCATGTCAGCACAGCTGGGTGAGGCTCCGCCCACCCCTACGTGATCAGGACTTAACTATACATTTTTCACTCACCTCAACCTCAGCGTTCTTCTCTTTTCCTCCTACGTGCAGGACGGAGGTGTGCTTCTCTTCCTAGCCGGTCTAAATGGCTGGCGGACCGTCCATATGTGTGGATGAAGCTGGACGAAGTCCCTGGTGTCTAGTCTAAATGACCATAATCCAGGGAGCCCTGCTGCTGGTCCTCGGGCGGCTTTATCATGGCTAACAGCCGTGTCGGGGGTCCGCTTGGTCCAAACAAGATGGACAGCGGTTGTGGCAGAGTACTCCCCCATGCACGTGCACCTGCGCTGTGCCAACATCGACGGTCGGATGACGGAGGTTGGGTGAGCTAAATGCTTTGTATCCAATGTATGCTGCATTACTGGACAGGGAGTACTCTGCATAACAGATACACAAAGTAACACTTTGTCTGTTCACACATGGATATAATCTGTTGGAGGCTGCTCATGTTTTGCTTACTGTCATGCCACTATGCCAAACCCCTCCAAAGACCAGCATTTTGCAGAGAAGATATGTGGAGCACACCTGAAAAATGTCTACTGAATCCAGCCATGGCCTTTGGAGACATGGGATATCCTTGTATTTTTCTATGTGATCTTGGTCTTTGTGAGTTTGGAGAAGCATGTTTATGATGTCTACAATTCCCTTGTTTTGTGTACACTGCAGATGGTTGTAATTTTGTTACAAATTCCTACCTTTGTGTTGCTGTTCTGAAACAAACATTTTCATCATAACCTGATTCCCAGGATTAGAGCCTAGCCAAATTAATCTCCATCAGGTTAACAGGGCTGTAGATGGAAGCTTCTGCCTCCCTCTAGCTGTGTTTAACCCCTCAGGGTTTGTTACTAAGCAATCTATTTACTGCATTTAACCACTTTTTTCCCTAGTCCAGGGTCGCACTGGGTTGCGGGAATAAAGCTGTGCTATTCAGCTTTGTCTCCCGCTGGTCAGTCTCGGTTCCGGTCGCAATTTTCAAAGACATCTGTGCAAGTCTCTGTGCGGATGTCAATATAGGTCGCAACCCGAAATCGCAAGGTAGTACAAAACTGCCTGTGTTAAAGTTGGCTTGGCGCCGCTGATGCAGCGTTGCACCGATTAGGGTGGTGCGATTGCCGCATATTATTTTCATGCGATTTGACTGGTCGGGTCGCATGTTAAAAAT
Organism: Rana muscosa; assembly: GCA_029206835.1. Lineage (NCBI taxonomy): Eukaryota > Metazoa > Chordata > Amphibia > Anura > Ranidae > Rana > Rana muscosa. Next base: position 102,299,222 of record CM055122.1, on the reverse strand, counting down.
GCACCAGTGTGATCCGGGTCTATGGGTTGGTTTGCTGAATGGTGTACAAGCCCTGTGGGGAGGTTATCTATTAGTGTTTACCAATCTCAGAACGAACATGCTTCAGGCCCTTCAATAAGAAGACATGGATGAACATGAAGGAGCAGTCTCATGACTTTCCCAAGCAAACATCCCTCCTCAAGCTCTATAAGAGGAATACACAGATGACAGTATTTATCCCACTGGCTTAAACAGCCGTAGAGGAAGGTGACACCTAAAAGGTGTTACACCCAATGAACAAATTGCCAATACGCTCTAAAGGGGTGTTCCTGGCTTACCCTGTGAAAGGGTCATCTGCTCTGACAATGAGAAGCTGCCTGTCCACACCAGGTGAAACAGCCAATTTTCAGAATTTCCGGATGAGCATGACAGTATGTATCCCACTGGCTGGAACAGCCAGGGAGGAGGGGGACACCTAAAAGGTGTTACACCCAATAAACAAATTGCCAATGCGCTCTAAAGGGGTGTTTTCGGCTTACCCTGTAAAAGGGGTCATCTGCTCTGACAATGAGAAGCTGCCTGTCCACACCAGGGGAAGATGCGCATGTTCCAAATTTCCGGATGAGCATGACAGTATGTATCCCACTGGCTTAAACAGTTAGGGAGGAGGATGACACCTAAAAGGTGTTACACCCAATAAACAAATTGCCAATACACTCTAAAGGGGTGTTTTCGGCTCACCATATGAAAGGGTTATCTGCTCTGATAATGAGAAGCCGCCTGTCCATACCAGGTGAAGTCGCCCATTCTCCAAACTTCCGGATGGACATGACTGCACACAGTCTGCTTTATCAAGCAACCAAGGATATGGATGACGGCGCCTAACAGGTGGTCGCACTAATGAAACATGTGGTCAATACGCTCTAAAGGAGTGTTTCCACTCACCCTGTGAATTCTGCAAGCCTTCCCAAGCAAACAATCCGCTTCAGATCCTTCCATAAAGAAACAGACGGCAAGGATGCTACCTAGTTCAAGCAACCTAGGATAAAGATGACGACACCTAACCAGTTGTCACAATTAAGCAGATGGTCAAGACACTCTGAAGGAATGACTAGATTCTTCTCATATGGGGACCATCTGTTTGGCAATGTCCAGCCTTCTTTCAGGGCCTTCTTGGTCCAATCAACTCTCTCCAGTCTCTTCTGAACAGGAGAAAGAGGACGACCTGTGTCCAGATTGCTAAGATTGGTGAAATGCCTGTGTATAGAGGTGAAACTTTGGAAGTATTTTAAATACCTCCAAAAGACGGCTGGATGTTGAATGGATCAAGTGCTTGTTCGTCAAGATTGGAGGATATTGTCACAGCAGGATGTCAAAGTTACGCCCTTTGGAACGAATAGAGGTCCAGGGGTTGGGACCACCCCGCTGGTTAGTATGTGTCCCTTGTGGGATCGGCCATTCACATGACCTTACCATCAGAAGGTGCGACCCTCAAGGACAAACGCGCTCACTGCATTTTTTTCTTAATCGCAGAAGAGCAAGCCTAAATTAAATAGTGGCCAGTCTAGGCTCCTGCCTCAAGATGAAGGTCTACTGAGTTAAAGAAGACCGAAAACTCAAGAGTTATTGTCCACGCTCACGCCAGAGAGCGTAGCTCCTGCGCTTTTCTGGATGGGAGTCCAGGAAAGACAAGGAAGCAAATGCTTAGTCCAAGAAGTCAATAAGAACTTCCATGTCAGGATACTCTCTGTTATTTTGGGTTGGGCCACCCATACATGCCCTAGGGGCACTATGTGGTTCCTCTGTGAACATAGGGACGGCTTGTGGATGGACACATGGTCCCCTAAGGAAAGCATTTTGGGCCATATTTGGAGATCTTTCATCCTTCATGTCTCAGATTGAGCCATAGAAATCGCCTCGCCCCAGCAGCTCGGACGATCTGGTGGTGCAAGCAGATACCAGCCAGTTTAGGGAGCCCTTCTTCAGTAACAATGAGCTCAGGACCAATGGTCTTTTGTCAAGGATCCAAGACTCCGTCTTGGAGTTGAAGGCAACCTTTTCAGGCTCTTAGCCTTCAGTCATCTCATCCAGAGTAAGCCTGTCCTGGGAAAGTTGGACAGCACAACGACTGTGGCCTACATCTGGAAACAAGGCTCATGCCCCATACACACGATCGTTTTTCATGCCATTTTTAAAACTGACGTTTTTCTCGTCATTTTTTTTCTTGTTTCCTCTCAAGCCTGTCTTGCGTACACACCATCATTTTAAAAAATGTTCAAGCAAAGCGCAGTGACGTACAACACGTACGACGGCACTATAAAGGGGAGGTTCCATTCTAATGACGCCACCCTTCATGTTAGTAAAGTTTGTTGAGCGACGATTCGCGCTTTTCAGCCTCGTGCTTTTCAGTCCGTTACAGCGTGACGAATGTGCTATCTCCATTACGAACGCTAGTTTTACCAGAACGAGCGCTCCCGTCTCATACTTGATTCTGAGCATGCGCGTTTTTTTCACGTCGTTAAAGCATACACACTATCATTTTTCACGTCGTTAAAAAAAAACGACATGAAAAACGACGTGAAAAAAGAGAGCATGTTCGAAATTTTTAATGGCCGTTTTTCACGTCGTTAAAAATGCTCTGGAGCATACACACGATCAGTTTTAATGGCCATTTTTAAAAATTGCATTTTTAATGGCATGAAAAACGATCGTGTGTACGAGGCATAAGTCTCTCACTTCTGAAGTTTTCTCTAATTCTAGAATTTACCCAAGTCAATCCTCCCAACGATTTGCGACCTATGTGCCTGGTCGGAAGAATCTTCAGACGATCTATTTGTCCAGGTCAAGTCTGACGACAATGGATGATCCAGACTACTGCGAGTCTTTCGAGAACTAACAGAGATTGGTGTTTTGTCTGCCAGAGGTAGACCGCTTACATTCCCAGTCGGCACCAAGTCGCTGAAGTTCCATTCCAGGGCCCAGGAGCCGCAAGCGCTCAGAGTGGAGGTGCTGACCGCAGAATGGATCGCCAAGACTGCTGATGCCTTTTTCAGCTGCTCCCTCTGATTCTCAGCTTCCAGCTAAGGCTGGGGTGAGGGAAGGTGACAGTTTTGGTACCCGCTACTCATCCTGATGAGTGTCAAGGAGTGACGCCCTCTGCCTGGTAGATCAAATCTTCTCCAGTCCCATTCATACAGCATCCGACAGGCTCAGGCTGATGGCCTGGGTCGAGAGAGGCAGAGCCTAATGGATGTCGAATGCTCTGTGAAGATTTGAACAGTTCTACGAAATGAGAAAGGTCAGCGCTAAGCACGCCTATAGTAGAACAGGACATATGTGCCCAGTATATTCGCTGATCAAGATTTTACGCTGGACTCTTCAGAAGCCTGCTTTGAATGTCTACAGGCATGGCTTGACTTAATTCTATACGCAAGCATGCTATAGAAATGCATTTTGGCTATCGCTGTCTTCACCGGCATTCACAAGCTTCCAACGCTTAATTATACAGTTTTTCAAGACTAAATTTGTTTGAAACCCCAAACTTGTTTCCGGAATGAGATATACCAATGCTGATGGATGTTATTTCATCGGATGCCTTCAATCACCCTGTGGTACTTTCTCGCTGAAACTGATTTACTGGTGGCAATTACATCAGCATTGGTGTCCTTGGGTTTAAAGAACCCATACTCGCGTACTTCCCAGACAGAGTGGTGCTCATGCCAATGCTCTAATACAGTGTTTCTCAACTCCAGTCCTTAAGGTGCCCCAACAGGTCATGTTTTCAGGATTTCCCTCAGATGAAACAGCTGTGGGAATTACTAAAGCAGTTAAACTGATCAAATAACCTGTGCAAAACAATGGAGAGCCTAAAAACATGACCTGTTGGGGCGCCTTGAGGACTGGAGTTGAGAAACACTGCTCTAATATGTGCCTGAACTGACCTTTAGAGTTCATATCACACAAGAGGTTTCCCTCCTACGTTCCCTTTGGGGAGTACTCAAAAAGTTAGCCCATCGGATGTGGGCTAAGTGCTAAAATATTTAATCAAGGCGACTCCTGCCATCAGGAGCTCTGTACATCTGTTTGTCCTTTTCAGGTGGAACACATAATAATCTTGCTGGGAGCCGTAAAATCATTATCTCTTGGTTGATAACCTCATCTCCTTGGCCTGCAGGTTGTAAGGCTGGCTGTGCCAGGAGAGTCACAGCATTCTCACTAGAAAGGTCCAGACCTTGAGGGTGACAGCAGGCCGGGTGTCTCAAACTATCCGTAATACAAAATATTCATATTCATGACAGTTGGGTTTGTCAGAGGCATTATGGTTTCTGTTACCGTTTTAGTCAGAATTGGAGTGTGTAGCATTATCCCTCCCCTGTTTTGGCTAGTTAATTCCCAGCTGTGCTGACATGGAGCCGTCAGGAAAACGGAAAATTTAATTCAAATACTTACCGTAATTTTCCTTTCCTGACAAGCTCCATGTCAGCACAGAACCCGCCCAGTTAAGTAGTAATAGTTACGAAACGCTGAGGTTGAGGTGAGTGAAAAATGTATAGTTAAGTCCTGATCACGTGGGGGTGGGCGGAGCCTCACCCAGCTGTGCTGACATGGAGCTTGTCAGGAAAGGAAAATTACGGTAAGTATTTGAATTAAATTTTCAGTTTTCTGACTAAAGTTCCAATTTAAGGTGAGCAGGTTTCTCAGTTGGTGGTCGAGGTGCAAGGATGCATGAAGAGGTTTTGAAGACACTTTGGTGTTTTTTCTTGTCACTTTATAAACACTTGAATAATTTTACTATTGAAACTATTTAGTTTTTTATACCTAATATTTTATATATTTTTTCACTATTTGCATTTTGGTAGTTGATATATTTAGGATATATAAGTGTATTTGGAAGGTGTTGCGCTATACTATTGAGTCATAAGTTATAAATAAGGCAAGTTCCTCCTGCATATTCCCTAAGAAGGTACTAATTTTTGCCACCTAATCTAGAACACTGAATGCTCATTTCAGAAATGTACAGTAGTGGACAAATCTGAATTTTTGTTTTTTTAGATTATAATGAATACACTGGGGTTGATTTACTAAAACTGGAGAGTGCAAAATCTGGTGCAGCTCTGCATAGAAACCAATCAGCTTCCAATTTTTTTGTCAAAGATTCATTGAACAAGCCGAAGTTAGAAGCTGATTGGCTACCATGCACAGCTGCACCAGATTTTGCACTTTCCAATTTTGATAAATCAACCCCACTATGTCAGTTTTACATGTTATTTGTTCAAGACCATCATCTTTATGCGTATGCAGTGTGCACTATTTGAATCAAGATCTAGTATTTGATTTTCCAAACATGTTGTAAAGGTCAATTTCCATGGGGTGTACTTACTTTTTCACATGACTGTATATCATTTGCACCCATAATATTTTCACCTGCACACATCTTAGAGGTGTATGTACTGTAGGTTAAAAGAGGAGTGACATGTTGGAACTCATTAGGAAACATTTTTTTGTCTCGTAAAAAAAACCCTATAATAGCCACTGTGGCAAAGTTTGCTAGAGACAGCAGATTTTCAAAAGATAGACTTTAATCACACAACAGTAAAAAGAGAAACATTTACATAATCCTGTTTAGCAGTATATATTCTACTCTTTTAACACTGTATAATATATTGTTTTTTTTTGTAATTATCACCTACCTTGAAAGTGAAAAATATCCCTGCAGGGAATGCTGTAATGATGGTAAAGATCTTTTGTCAAATTTCAATTTAAAATAATACAGTAAAAAAAGGATCTTTAATGAGAGCATTGGTGACACAGTTGGCAGTAACACTGTGAGCTTGGCAGAGGCTATATCTGCTGATGTAAATGACTGATGTAAATAATATATCATTCTATTATCCACCAGGTACTAAGCCATCGGGGTATGCAGTCTTAGCCGATTTTAGTATTAATATAACATTACAGTGTAGTTAGCTGTGGTACATTTAACGTGTACTGACAGTATGAATGTATGTGCTTGTTTTTAATGAAACAGCAGTTTAATAGAATATAAAACAGAAAGACGGTGCTTATAAAATGTAATCTTGTCCATAATTATAAATGTTATATGTACAGTCTGAAAAAATTACCGCTTTCCCTGATTATGTAAAGTCCTACCCACAAGCATGACAAGCTCAGACAATGTTGGTCAGAAAGTGGAAGTAGTTATGACTAGACATGTGCATTTCGTTTCATTCCGAATCGAAATTCGGACGAATTTTTCATTATTCGGACATTCGGATGCATCCGAATTACCGAATTACAATACTAACGAATTTAACCGAATCCGAATTTTTTCGAATCTAAAAATATTTTTGACCCGACTTTGGGTCCATGTATCTCGGGGTTCCTTGGTGATAGAAACCCCAAATTTGGAGATGTTGTAGGGCTAGTTCTTCTGTGTTTGCATACCAAATTTGGTGTTTCTATCACTAAGTGACCCCGAGATACGTGGACCCAAAGTCGGGTCGCAAAATGTCAAGCACTTTACTGGAGCAGAGAATGACATTTTGCGACCCGATTTTGGGGCCACATATCTCGGGGCCACTTGTAGCTAGAAACCCCAAATTTGGTATGCAAACACAGTAGAACTAGCACTACAACATCTCCAAATTTTGGGTTTCTATCACCAAGTAACCCCAAAATACATGGACCCAAAGTCGGGTCGCAAAATATTTTCGAATCCGGTTGAAATAGTATCAACATGATTCGAAATTATTTCAACTGCATTTGAAACTATTTCAACCGGATTCGAAAATATTTTGTGACCCGAATTTGGGTCCATGTATCTCGGGGTTACTTGGTGATAGAAACCCCAAATTTGGGGTTATTGTTTTTCTAGTCTATTTTCTATTTTATTATAATCTTTTCTATCCAAAGTTAAAATTAATTAATTAATTAAAAAATTTGAATTCATACTATTCGAAATTCAAATTTATTCTATTCGAAATTCGAATTTCAGAAGATGGTTGTATATTCTTTCTATTTTATTCTTCTAAATTATATTTTTTTTCTATTCTGTTCTAATCTTTTCTATTTGAATTATAAATTTTGGAAGAAGGTTATTTACTTACTTATATACATCTGTCACATAAAAAAAAAGATGTGAAATGGCTGTCACGGATGTCGATCGCAAGGCAAGTACATATGCTGTATGTCATTGTCCACTTACCACAACACCTGCCATGAGTGCCACGTGACCAAGTTGTGGATTGTCCACTTGCCACGTCACCTGCCACAAGTTATGGGGTTCCTAGCACCAAGTGACCCCCAGATAGGGGCGATCTGTCAAGTGCTTTTCTGCAGCAGAGAATTAAATTTTGTGACCCGACTTTGAGGCCACGTATCTCGGGGCCACTTATAGCTAGAAATCCCAAAATATTTGGTATGTAAACACATTACAACTGGCACTACAATAACCCCAAATTTGGGGTTTCTATCACCAAGTAACCCCGTTGTAATGCTAGTTCTACTGTGTTTGCATACCAAATTTGGGGTTTCTAGCTATAAGTGGCCCCGAGATACGTGGCCCCAAAGTCGGGTCACAAAATGTCATTCTCTGCTGCAGAAAAGTACTTGAAATATCGCCCATATCTGGGGGTCACTTGGTGCCAGGAGCCCCATAACTTGTGGCAGGTGACGTGGCAAGTAGACAATCCACAACTAGGTCACGTGGCAGGTCACGTGGCACTCGTGGCCGTTCACGTGGCACTCGTGGCAGGTCACGTGGCACTCGTGGCCGGTGTCGTGGCACTCGTGGCCGGTGTCGTGGCACTCATGGCAGGTGTTGTGGTAAGTGGACAATGACATACAGCATATGTACTTGCCTTGCGATCGACATCCGTGACAGCCATTTCACATCTTTTTTTTTATGTGACAGATGTATATAAGTAAGTAAATAACCTTCTTCCAAAATTTATAATTCAAATAGAAAAGATTAGAACAGAATAGAAAAAAAATATAATTTAGAAGAATAAAATAGAAAGAATATACAACCATCTTCTGAAATTCGAATTTCGAATAGAATAAATTTGAATTTCGAATAGTATGAATTCAAATTTTTTAATTATTTAATTAATTTTAACTTTGGATAGAAAAGATTATAATAAAATAGAAAATAGACTAGAAAAACAATAACCCCAAATTTGGGGTTTCTATCACCAAGTAACCCCGAGATACATGGACCCAAATTCGGGTCACAAAATATTTTCGAATCCGGTTGAAATAGTTTCAAATGCAGTTGAAATAATTTCGAATCATGTTGATACTATTTCAACCGGATTCGAAAATATTTTGCGACCCGACTTTGGGTCCATGTATTTTGGGGTTACTTGGTGATAGAAACCCAAAATTTGGAGTACTTGTAGTGCTAGTTCTACTGTGTTTGCATACCAAATTTGGGGTTTCTAGCTACAAGTGGCCCCGAGATATGTGGCCCCAAAATCGGGTCGCAAAATGTCATTCTCTGCTCCAGTAAAGTGCTTGACATTTTGCGACCCGACTTTGGGTCCACGTATCTCGGGGTCACTTAGTGATAGAAACCCCAAATTTGGTATGCAAACACAGTAGAACTAGCACTACAACATCTCCAAATTTTGGGTTTCTATCACCAAGTAACCCCAAAATACATGGACCCAAAGTCGGGTCGCAAAATATTTTCGAATCCGGTTGAAATAGTATCAACATGATTCGAAATTATTTCAACTGCATTTGAAACTATTTCAACCGGATTCGAAAATATTTTGTGACCCGAATTTGGGTCCATGTATCTCGGGGTTACTTGGTGATAGAAACCCCAAATTTGGGGTTATTGTTTTTCTAGTCTATTTTCTATTTTATTATAATCTTTTCTATCCAAAGTTAAAATTAATTAATTAATTAAAAAATTTGAATTCATACTATTCGAAATTCAAATTTATTCTATTCGAAATTCGAATTTCAGAAGATGGTTGTATATTCTTTCTATTTTATTCTTCTAAATTATTTTTTTTTTCTATTCTGTTCTAATCTTTTCTATTTGAATTATAAATTTTGGAAGAAGGTTATTTACTTACTTATATACATCTGTCACATAAAAAAAAAAGATGTGAAATGGCTGTCACGGATGTCGATCGCAAGGCAAGTACATATGCTGTATGTCATTGTCCACTTACCACAACACCTGCCACGAGTGCCACGACACCGGCCACGAGTGCCACGACACCGGCCACGAGTGCCACGTGACCTGCCATGAGTGCCACGTGAACGGCCACGAGTGCCACGTGACCTGCCACGTGACCTAGTTGTGGATTGTCTACTTGCCACGTCACCTGCCACAAGTTATGGGGCTCCTAGCACCAAGTGACCCCCAGATATGGGCGATATTTCAAGTACTTTTCTGCAGCAGATAATGACATTTTGTGACCCGACTTTGGGGCCACGTATCTCGGGGGCACTTATAGCTAGAAACCCCAAATTTGGTATGCAAACACAGTAGAACTAGCATTACAACGGGGTTACTTGGTGATAGAAACCCCAAATTTGGGGTTATTGTAGTGCCAGTTGTAATGTGTTTACATACCAAATATTTTGGGATTTCTAGCTATAAGTGGCCCCGAGATACGTGGCCTCAAAGTCGGGTCACAAAATTTAATTCTCTGCTGCAGAAAAGCACTTGACAGATCGCCCCTATCTGGGGGTCACTTGGTGCTAGGAACCCCATAACTTGTGGCAGGTGACGTGGCAAGTGGACAATCCACAACTTGGTCACGTGGCACTCATGGCAGGTGTTGTGGTAAGTGGACAATGACATACAGCATATGTACTTGCCTTGCGATCGACATCCGTGACAGCCATTTCACATCTTTTTTTTTATGTGACAGATGTATATAAGTAAGTAAATAACCTTCTTCCAAAATTTATAATTCAAATAGAAAAGATTAGAACAGAATAGAAAAAAAATATAATTTAGAAGAATAAAATAGAAAGAATATACAACCATCTTCTGAAATTCGAATTTCGAATAGAATAAATTTGAATTTCGAATAGTATGAATTCAAATTTTTTAATTAATTAATTAATTTTAACTTTGGATAGGAAAGATTATAATAAAATAGAAAATAGACTAGAAAAACAATAACCCCAAATTTGGGGTTTCTATCACCAAGTAACCCCGAGATACATGGACCCAAATTCGGGTCACAAAATATTTTCGAATCCGGTTGAAATAGTTTCAAATGCAGTTGAAATAATTTCGAATCATGTTGATACTATTTCAACCGGATTCGAAAATATTTTGCGACCCGACTTTGGGTCCATGTATTTTGGGGTTACTTGGTGATAGAAACCCAAAATTTGGAGATGTTGTAGTGCTAGTTCTACTGTGTTTGCATACCAAATTTGGGGTTTCTAGCTACAAGTGACCCCGAGATATGTGGCCCCAAAATCGGGTCGCAAAATGTCATTCTCTGCTCCAGTAAAGTGCTTGACATTTTGCGACCCGACTTTGGGTCCACATATCTCGGGGCCACTTGTAGCTAGAAACCCCTGTATGCAAACACAGTAGAACTAGCACTATAACATCTCCAAATTTGGGGTTTCTATTACTAAGTGACCCTGAGATACGTGGACCCAAAGTCGGGTCGCAAAATATTTTCGAATCCGGTTGAAATAGTTTCAAATGCGGTTGAAATAATTTCGAATCATGTTGAAATAATTTCGAATCCGGTAGAAATATTTTCGAATTCGGTTGAAATATTTTCGAATGCGACTGATTTTCGAATTCGGTCGAAAACAAAACGAAATCCGAAAACGAATTTAACAAATTTAACGAATCTAACTAAACGAAATTAATTAATTAACGAATTAAAACGAAACGAAACGAAACGAATTTTTTCCTTTTGCACATGTCTAGTTATGACCAAGTTGAGCAGGGTCCATCCCACCTGTAAGTGGTGCTTAGAGTGGTTCTAAACACAATAATTTTTTTTACCCCAATACCTAACTGCATTAGGGTAAAAAATGCCCCACTAACTGTCCTCCCAGCCCAAAACACTTAGCTGACTTCTGTAACCACTGCAGCACCATCTCAGCTGCAGCACTGCTCCCTTCTCTTTCTGATCTCATAGGAGACAATGAGGGCAGAAAGAAAATATGGCTCCTGCTACTGTCAGTCAAACTCCTATGAGGAGGGAGTGTGGCTTGTCGGTGCTGTGTGTGTCTATGGACATGCACAGCCAAGCCCGGGTTGCATGCCAGTGTTGCCAACCTCCCGCACAGTGGTGGCTGGTGCTCAAAATTTTTGGGGGGGTGCAAACAAACTGAAAAATACTGAAAAAAAAAGAACATCAAATGCAGCCACTTGTGCCCATCAATTGCAGCAATTGTGCCCATCATATGCAGCCACTTGTGCCCATCATATGCAGCCACTTGTGCCCATCAAATGCAGCCACTTGTGCCCATCATATGTAGCCAATTGTGCCCATCAAATGCAGCCACTTGTGCCCATCAAATGCAGCCACTTGTGTCCCATCAAATGCAGCCACTTGTGCCCATCATATGCAGCCACTTGTGCCCATCATATGCCGCCACATGTTCCCCATCAAATGCCACCACTTGTGCCCATCAAATGCAGCCACTTGTGCCCATCATATGCAGCCACTTATGCCCATCATATGCCGCCACTTGTGTCCCATCATATGCCGCCACTTATGCCCATCATATGCTGCCACTTGTGCCCATCATATGTCGCCACTTGTGCCCCATCAAATGCCGCCACTTTTGCCCATCAAATGCCACCACTTTTGCCCATCATATGCAGCCACTTGTGACCATCATATGTCACCACTTGTGCCCCATTGAATGCCGCCACTTGTGCCCCATCATATGCAGCCACTTGTGCCCCATCATATGCAGCGACTTGTGCCCCAAAATATGCAGCCACTTGTGCCCATCAAATGAAGCCACTTGTGGCCCATTATACGCCACCACTTGTGCCCATCAAATGCAGCCATTTGTTCCCATCATATGCCGCCACTTGTGCCCATCAAATGCTGCCACTTGTGCCCCAGCATATGAAGTCACTTGTGCCCATCAAATGCCACCACTTGTGCCCATCATATGCCGCCACTTGTGCCCCATCAAATGCAGCCACTTGTGCCCCATCATGTGCAGCCACTTGTGCCTCATCAAATGTGGCCACTTGTATCCATCATATGCCGTCACTTGTGCCCCATGAAATGTTCATGTCTCATAGACTTTAAAGCAGAGGTCTGCCAATTTTTTATTTTTTTAAAGTCAGCAGCTACAAATACTGCAGCTGCTGACTTTTAAAATAAAGACACTTACCTGTCCAGCGCGCCCGCGATGTCGGCACCCAAAGCCGATCTCTGCCTCGACTCTCGGATGTTGCCGCCGCCATCTTCGGTAAAGGAATCAGGAAGTGAAGCCTTGCGGCTTCACTTCCTGGTTTCCTGCTGCGCATGCGCGACTCGCGCTGCGCAATGCCACTGGTCCTTGCTGTCTTCTGGGACCCGTGTGTCTCCCAAAAGACAGCGGAGGGGGCGCCGGACGTGGCGTAGATTCCCGCAGATAATACGGTGATATATGCCTGGAAGTGGGTGCAAATACCTGTCTTAGACAGGTATCTGCTCCCCCCATCCCCTGATAGGTGCCAAATGTGACACCGGAGGCGGGGGGAATATGGACAGCGGAGGTTCCATTTTTGTGTGGACCTCCGCTTTAATAGAGTTTGCATGTTCGCTTGAACTTTTTGCCTGTTCGAGGTGTTCTGGTGCGAACCGAACCAGGGGGGTGTTCAGCTCACCCTAATGTTCATAAATCTATAGGTAGATTTACTAAAAGAGTAAATTTTTAACTTAGCCAATTGAATCTGTGTTTGATTTAAACACATAAGGCCCCTTTCACACGAACGGACCATCTATCTGTTTTTCTTCCATCCGTCAACGGACGACAATGCATTCCTATGGGCAAACGGATGACCATCCGTTACCATCCGTTAACCTCCGCTTCCGAATTTATCCCTTTTTTTTTACGTACAAGGCTACGTTAAGATCCGTGAAAACGGATATTAACTGACGTTAACTGACAATGTCCGTCAATGTCCGATCAGTTAAGATACGTTTTGAAGAAATATTTTTTTTTTGTTTATTTGTGAACTGAACCTATGACCCTGGCAGTAGTTGGACAATAGGAAGTACATCTGAAGTGCATCCCCAAGGAGAACCATGGCCATAGATGTCTCCCAGGAGCAGCTCCTAGTCACATTCTGCTTTTTCTTGCTCTCCTTTCTCCACATATATGCAAATATGACAAACAATGTCACGCTGTCCCAAAAATTGTTGGAATCCATCGCACAATGCAGATAGCACACACAAGGACAAGGACAAAGGACAAGTCACTCACTGAAAGCTGCAATGCAGCATGGGAGGAGCAATACTTTCTGGGTAATGTCATCAAAGCCACAGAAACTGCTGTAAACGGATGTAAACAGATGCAAAAACGGATGTAAACGGGTAGACTGATAAAAACGGAGATTAACGGAACGGAAGACGGATGAAGCAATGGATAAGAACTGATACGTTTTTAACGTGGCTAAACTGACAGTGCCCGTGTAAATGAGGCCTAACTCATAACTTGTACTGAGTGACTGCAAGAGCCTGACATTGTACCAGTGATTCCAGGTGCAATGCTTTGCAGGCTGCAGTGCAAAAAAAGGTTTTTACCTGCAAAATCATGTACATTTATTATTTTTTTTACAAAAGGTGAACTTAGCCTTTACATTTTTGATTAGCAGATTTGAATCCACATATAATGTAAACTTATTAGAAAGCTAATTTTTGTATTACCCATTATTCTAATATGCAGTCTTCCCTTTAGTACACTGCATTGTACAGATAAATAGTATATTGCAAATTACCGTATTTATCGGCGTATAACACGCGCTGGCGTATAACACGCACCCCAAGTTTAGGAGGGAATTTTAGGGAAAAAAACTTTTAGGAGGGAAGTTTAAGGAAAAAAAAATTACATTTAAATGCAGCCTTATCAGTGTCATTTGCAGCCTTGTCACAGTGCAGCCTTGCCCCAGTGTCCATTGCAGCCTTGCCGCAGAGAACGCAGGGACTGAGCGGAGCCAAGATACACATAGCCAAGTGTACTCGGCTTTACTCTGCTTTTCTCGGCTCCGCTCACAGTCACGCCGAGTCCCGCCCTATGATGGACATAACACAGGTCCAATGGCGGGACTGGGCGTGACTGTGAGCGGAGCCGAGAAAAGCCGAGTACACTCGGCGATGTGTATCTCGGCGACGATCGCTGCGCTCCGCTCACAGTCAGCAGAGATTCGACGGGGATAGGTGAGTATCGGCGTATAACACGCACCCACGATTTCCCCCTGATTTTAAGGGGAAAAAAGTGCGTGTTATACGCCGATAAATACGGTACATCCAGATAAGTTGTGTACTGATAGACCCTAGAATAAGGTGACCAGATTTTTTAAATGAAATCCGGGGACGTTTTTTTTTGGGCAAATGGTAAACTATTTTATAAGCATAGTTTCCTCAAATGATATATAATGCAGTGTATGTGGTATGTGTTTATAGAATTATTGTATGATATATACGTTATTTCTCACATTTCGTTCATGAGATAGAAAAAAGGTACTACTTAGAATTTTTTGGGATATGTTAAGAAGATAAGATGGAGAAAAAACGTAAGTACAAGAGGGGTGTGGAGTGTATGGCGGTGAGTAGTATGTACAGGAGAGGGGTGTGGAGTGTATGGCGTTGGGTGGTATGTACAGGAGAGGGGTGTGGAGTGTATGGCGGTGGGTGGTATGTACAGAAGAGGGGTGTGGATTGTATGGCGGTGGGTGGTTTGCATATGTGAGGAGCGTGGAGTGTATGGCGGTGGGTGGTACGTGTAGAAGAGGGGTGTGGGGTTATAGCGGTGGATGGTATGTGTAGGAGAGGTGTGTGGAGTGAATGGCTGTGGGTGGTATTTTTCAGAGAGGGGTGCAGGTTGTATGGCGGTGGGTGGTATGTACAGGAGAGGGGTGCAGAGTGTATATATGGATGGTGTATGGGGGGGTGAGGACTATATGGATGGATGGTGTATGACATACACAATACACCAAACACTTACTGTACAAGGCTCCCAGTCCCAGAGCGATCTCCGCAGGTAACATGGAGGCTCCGCCTGCAACCCCACCTCTGTGCCTTCTGCAGCCAACCAGAGCCCAAAGCAAGATGGGGGCTCCGCCTCCGTGTCCCGTCTGCAGCCAGAGCACCCGGCTCCGCCTCAACCTCTACCTCCACATTCCCGTCTGCAGCCAGAACACCCGGCTCAGCCTCCACCTCTACATTCCCATCTGCAGCCAGAGCACCCAGCTTCGCCTCCACCTCCATGTCTTGTCTGCAGCCAGAGAGCACCCGGCTCCGCGTGGAGGTGGAGGGAGAAATTTTGGCCGTCAGGAGCGGAAATGTTGGGTGAGACACTGCCCGCGTTACAGGTGGCCAGAGACATGTCTCACAAACCGGACAGGTGGCAACCCCAAGTCTGTCCCTGCAATCTGGGGACAAAATTGGGGACAGACAGGCTCCGGGGACAGTGTCCTCAGTCCGGGGACTGTCCCCGTAAATCGGGGACATCTGGTCACCCTACCCTAGAAGGCATTGGGAAAGAAAGATAAGAAAATACCAGTCCAGAAGAAAAATCGTATGGCAAGACAGAGAGTAGGGTTGGTTATAAAAGCAGTCAATACCTCTTCTATACTTTACCTTATCTACACACTTTCTGGAATATATTTTTATTATATACCATTGTTATACAATGTTGTTGGACTGATAGTTCCTTGCTTGTTCTGATTAGGCTCACTAAATTGATTTGGTCATTGGCAGGTATAGCAGGACTTCTGAGATCATGGACCTCACCAGGTGCTGCAGTTGATGCTGAAATGACTACTTTTGCTACAAATTGTATGTTATAACCTATCATTTTTGTTATAAGCAATTCCAGTCATCATTCTAAGACAGCAACTGTAGTCCCATATATTGTGTGTATTTTATTATTCACTAGAAGCACATTGGAACACTTTAATGAAAACTTTAGTGGTCTTTGGTCAACTATAAACATCTGATATTGTATGTAATTATTGTTATCATTTATAAAAATAAAAAATAAATTCTGTGCTTGATATATGGTAGGTTAATGCTACGGTAATTAAAAAAAAAAAGTGCTGACCTAATGAGAAAGCCTAGTATTAGCTCTGAACTTCTTGACTTCTTGTCATGTCTAGACAGCATTGTCCCTACTAGGAAAGGAAGAAGGGTGCGTGTGTGTGTCTGTATGTGTGTGTCATTCACTCAGGCCTTAAAAAATGTGATAGGTAGTCAGGAAATTAGATGTGTAATTTATGCCCCTAGGATGCCTAAAAGTGCTTTTCAGATGTTGGGCCTCTGTATTTGGCCAGGCAGTGGAAAAGTCATACACATGTGATATCGCCATACTCAGGAGGAGTAGCAGAATGTATTTTAGGGTGCACATATTGGTATGCACATGCTATGTGTTAGAAATATCGTATAAATTGACAACTTTGTGTAGAAAGAAAAAAAAAGTTTTCATTTTCTTTCCACATTTTCCAAAAACGTGTGAAAAAAATGACATGTTCAAAAGACTCATTATGCCTCATAGAATATACATTAGAGTGTTTGTTTTCCAAAATGGGGTTATTTGGGGGGTAATTCAATTGTCCTGGTGCCCCAGGGCATTAAAAAATGTGATAGCTAGTAACAGGGCCGTCAATACAACTGTAAGTGACCCATAGGCCCGATGGGCCCACCCGGGCCAGAAGAAGGCAGGACGGGTGAAGGGGAGCCGTGTTGTGCACTATAGAAACGATCTTGCAGCTTCTGCTGCTCTCTGTGTTATTAAGCTAAGACATCAAGCTCTTTACTGCCACCTCTGGCTACTATGTGCATGTGCACCCCTCGTGTGAGCTGCCTGTACTGTGTGCCTCTGTGTCAGCAACATGTCAGCTTTGTGAAAATGAGATGGGACTAGGTAGGAAGATTTCCTTTACAAGTAGGGGCTGTGAAGGAAAGGGAGGGGGCTGTTTGTGTACAGGGAGGGGCCAGTGGCTTGTGTGTTTACAGATTTGTGTATGTGTGGGGCTAACTTTCCTGTTTACGGGAAATTTCCTGTTTATGGGCAGCCTCTGTAACATATATATATATATATAGTGGGTATGGAAAGTATTCAGACTCCCTTAAATTTTTCACTCTTTGTTATATTGCAGCCATTTGCTAAAATCATTTAAGTTCATTTTTTTTCCTCATTAATGTACACACAGCACCCCATATTGACAGAAAAACACAGAATTGTTGACATTTTTGCAGATTTATTAAAAAATAAAAACTGAAATATCACATGGTCCTAAGTATTCAGACCCTTTGCTTAGTATTTAGTAGAAGCACCCTTTTGATCTAATACACCCATGAGTCTTTTTGGGAAAGATGCAACAAGTTTTTCACGCCTGGATTTGGGGATTCTCCTTGCAGATCCTCTCCAGTTCTGTCAGGTTGGATGGTAAATGTTGGTGGACAGCCATTTTTAGGTCTCTCCAGAGATGCTCAATTGGGTTTAAGTCAGGGCTCTGGCTGGGCCATTTAAGAACATTCACGGAGTTGTTGTGAAGCCACTCTTTCGTTATTTTAACAGTGTGCTTAGGGTCATTGTCTTGTTGGAAGGTAAACCTTCGGCCCAGTCTGAGGTCCTGAGCACTCTGGAGAAGGTTTTCGTCCAGGATATCCCTGTACTTGGCCGCATTCATCTTTCCCTCGATTGCAACCAGTCGTCCTGTCCCTGCATCTAAAAAACACCCCCACAGCATGATGCTGCCACCACCATGCTTCACTGTTGTGACTGTATTGGACAGGTGATGAGCAGTGCCTGGTTTTCTTCACACATACCGCTTAGAATTAAGGCCAAAAAGTTCTATCTTGGTCTCATCAGACCAGAGAATCTAATTTCTCATCATCTTGGAGTCCTTCAGGTGTTTTTTAGCAAACTCCATGCGGGCTTTCGTGTGTCTTGCACTGAGGAGAGGCTTTCGTCGGGCCACTTTGCCATAAAGCCCCGACTGATGGAGGGCTGCAGTGATGATTGACTTTCTACAACTTTCTCCACTCTCCCGACTGCATCTCTGGAGCTCAGCCACAGTGATCTTTGGGTTCTTCTTTACCTCTCTCACCAAGGCTCTTCTCCCCTGATAGCTCAGTTTGGCCGGATGGCCAGCTCTAGGAAGGGTTCTGGTCATCCTAAAGGTCTTCAATTTAAGGATTATGGAGGCCACTGTGCTCTTAGGAACCTTAAGTGCAGCAGAATTTTTTGAAACCTTGGCCAGATCTGTGCCTTGCCACAATTCTGTCTCTGAGCTCTTCAGGCAGTTCCTTTGACCTCATGATTCTCATTTGCTCTGATATGCACTGTGAGCTGTAAGGTCTTATATAGACAAGTGTGTGGCTTTCCTAATCAAGTCCAATCAGTATAATCAAACACAGCTGGACTCAAATGAAGGTGTAGAACCATCTAAAGGATGATCAGAAGAAACGACAGCACCTGAGTTAAATATATGAGTGTCACAGCAAAGGGTCTGAATACTTAGGACCATGTGATATTTCAGTTTTTATTTTTTAATAAATCTGCAAAAATGTCAACAATTCTGTGTTTTTCTGTCAATATGGGGTGCTGTGTGTACATTAATAAGGAAAAAAATTAACTGAAATGATTTTAGCAAATGGCTGCAATATAACAAAGAGTGAAAAATGTAAGGGGGTCTGAATACTTTCCGTACCCACTGTATACACAGGTGGGGGCTGACATATATACAGGTGTGAGGGGGCTGATATATATACAGGTGTGAGGGGGGTGGGGCTGACATATATACAGGCAGGGCCGGTGCTTCCACTCGGCGAACTAGGCAGCTGCCTAGGGCGCACTGCCGCCTAGGGGCGCAGCCACAGCAGCTGGGTCCCCTCCAGAGAATCGGTTCCCCCACTAACGGGTGGTGGCTGGTGCAGAGTGTATTGAGAGGCGGCTCCATATGGCTGGCTGCAGAGTGGCTGGGCGGGGAGAAGGAGCAGGCAGATCTTCCCCTTCCTCGGACTAAGCCAGGGGAGACCATGCTGATGTCCAGCAGCCGCCGTGGGTGTCAGCTCTCTGCCCGCGGTATTGTGCATAGAAACAGCCAGGATGGATCCACCCAGGCCCGGACTGGCCCATAGGACACATGCTGGGCCGAGGCCGCCGGGCCACTTGTCCTGGAGGAGCGAGGAGCCCAAAGCAAAGCTGCTCCTGCCGCTTATACAGCCTCTCCGCGGCCGACCGTCGGAGCCCGGGGGTGGAACCGAATGGAATGATCAGCTGAAGGGGGAGGAGCTGGAGGAGGTCTCCCGTGCGTGACTGGTGCCCATTGCCTGACATGTGGAGGGAGATGAAAAGAAGTGCCCCAAGGTAAGAACTTGTCAGGTGGTGGGGGGAAGCGCTGGGATAAGGTCTGACTAGAAGCCCTCATCACTGGTGTGTGACCCCCTCCACTTGGCTGCACCCCCCCTCCTTTCCACCTGGCTCCATCCCTCCACCTGGCTTCACCCCCTCTCCTGTCCACCTGGCTGCACCTCCCCTCTCCTGTCCGCCTGGCTGCACCTCCCCTCTCCTGACCACCTGGCTGCACCTCCCCTCTCCTGTCCACCTGGCTGCACCTCCCCTCTCCTGTCCACCTGGCTGCACCTCCCCTCTCCTGTCCACCTGGCTGCACCTCCCCTCCCCTGTCCACCTGGCTGCACCTCCCCTCCCCTGTCCACCTGGCTGCACCTCCCCTCTCCTGTCCACCTGGCTGCACCTCCCATCTCCTGTCCACCTGGCTGCACCTCCCCTCTCCTGTCCACCTGGCTGCACCTCCCCTCCCCTGTCCACCTGGCTGCACCTCCCCTCCCCTGTCCACCTGGCTGCACCTCCCCTCTCCTGTCCACCTGGCTGCACCTCCCATCTCCTGTCCACCTGGCTGCACCTCCCATCTGCTGTCCACCTGGCTGCACCCCCCCTCTCCTGTCCACCTGGCTGCACCTCCCATCTCCTGTCCACCTGGCTGCACCTCCCCTCTCCTGTCCACCTGGCTGCACCTCCCCTCTCCTGTCCACCTGGCTGCACCTCCCCTCTCCTGTCCACCTGGCTGCACCCCCCTCTCCTGTCCACCTGGCTGCCCCCCCTCTCCTGTCCACCTGGCTGCATCTCCCCTCTCCTGTCCACCTGGCTGCACCCCCTATCCTGTCCACCTGGCTGCACCCCCCCCTCTCCACATGGCTGCACCCCCTCTCCTGTCCACCTGGCTGCACCTCCCCTCTCCTGTCCACCTGGCTCCATCCCACCAACTGCATAAAATTAAATATATTGCGCAACCCTGTAAAAGGCAAAACAAAGTGCCAAACAAAATATTGATGACCTGAAAAAAAGTGCAACTATATGAATATACACTTAATAAAGTCCAATTACTGATGCTGCTCCAGCAGCATACACATGAAAAGTTCAAAAGAAAAAATCCATAGAAAAAAATGCCACCAAAGTGTGTAAAAACACCAAAGTGTATAAAAAGGACAGCAGATATGGATCTTCAAACATGGGTATAGACTTCAGCGGCAAAGAATGTATACACAGGAGGCTTACCAGAACAGATGGGTCCCTATTACGGGGACCAAACGGGCTCAGCAAAGAAAACCGATCAAGGTGTCAGCGATGTGATCCTATAGGTCCTCGCTCAGCTCCAACACCGGTCAGCAAACGTTGGTACTCCCCACAGTAGTGTAAACACTCGTCCAGCGTGATGTTGTTTTCAGAAGGCTGCACCCCCTCTCCTGTCCACCTGGCTATATCCTCTTTCCACCTGGCTGCACCCCCTCTCCTGTCCACCTGGCTATATTCTCCTTCCACCTGGTTGCACCCCCCTGTCCACCTGGCTCCATCCCTCCACCTGGCTGCACCCCTATCTTCTGTCCACCAGGCTCCATCTTTCCCCCACCTGGCTGCACCCCCCCTCCTGTCCACCTGGACCAGTTCTGGTGCTAAAATTATTGAATTCATTTTGATTTTTTTTTTTGGGGGGGGCGCAAGTAGCTATTCTCGCCTAGGGTGCAAAATAGTCTAGCACCGGCCCTGTATACAGGTGTGAGGGGGGCTTACATATATACAGGTGTGAGGGGGGCTGACATATATACAGGTGTGTGGGGGGCTGACATATATACAGGTGTGAGGGGGGCTGGCATATATACAGGTGTGAGGGGGGCTGGCATATATACAGGTGTGAGGGGGGCTGGCATATATACAGGTGTGAGGGGAGCTGACATATATACAGGTGTGGGGCTGACATATATACAGGTGAGAGGGGGGCTGACCTGACATATATACAGGTGTGGGGCTGACATATATACAGGTGTAAGGGGGGTTAACATATATACGGGTGGGGGGCTGGCATACAGGTGGGGGAGGGCTGACATGTATACAGGTGTGTGGGGGGGTGGGGCTGACATATATACAGGTGTGAGGGGGGCTGGCATATATACAGGATTGAGGGGGGCTGAGTGCGTACAGGTGAGGTGGCCGGTGTGTGGATTCAGTGGGATGGCCTCTGGGCAAGCCCCTGGGGAATTTTGGAGGTCAGGCTCGGGTCGGGGAAACAAGGCTTAAAGCTGTGTAAGGGGCCCAAAATTTTCTGATGGCTGCCCTGGCTGGTAAGGAAATTAAATGTATAATGTCTGCCCCTAGAATGCCTGAAGTTGCTTCGTGGATCCTGGGCCTCTCTATGTGGCTAGGCTGTAAAAAAAGTCTCACACATGTGGTATCACCATGCTCAGGAAGAGTAGCAGAATGTATTTTGGGGTGTAATTGCCAGTATGCTTATGCCATGTGTGAGAAATAACTTGTTAATATGACAATTATGTGAAAAAAATGGTTTCTTAATTTTCCAAACATTTGTGGGGGAAAAGATTACAACTTGAATAAACTCACCATGCCTCTTACTAAATGCCTTGGACTGTCTACTTTCCAAAAAGGGGTCATTTTGGGGGTATTTGTACTGTCATGACATTGTAGGGCCTTAAGAAATAAGATAAGCAGTAATTAAAGCAGGATTGATCAATTTTCAATGATATGTAGCATAGCTTTTAGGCACTATAACTTTTACACAAACCAATTAATATACACCTATATAGATTTCTTTACCAAAGACATGTAGCACAATACATTCTGGCCTAAATATATGACGAAATTTGATTTTATTGGACATTTTTTATAACAGAAAGTAGAAAATATTTGTTTTGTTTTTTTCAAAATGGTCACTTTTTTCGCTCATATTGCAAAAAATAAAAACTTGAGTGGTGATTAAATACCACCAAAAGAAAGTGTTGCGTGAAAAAAATTATAAACAATTAACTTGGGTACAGTGTAGCATGACTAAAAGCTGAAAATTGGTCTGGGCAGAAAGGGGGTAAAAGTGTCCAGCATTGAGGTGGTTAAATAAAGAATTTGCAAAAAAAATTGAAATATATTGAAAAATCATGACAGTTTTAATTAATCTATAAAATTATTTTTAAACCAAACAAAATGCAAATTCAAATTCAAAAGATTAATGTACCTTTTTTCTTTATTGTTTTGATAATTTAATAGGTGATACCTGGATCAAGAGATTTGGTTTATCTAGTCCAGGCAAAAAATAAAATAAAATTGTGCAAACCTAATTCTACCATTTTAGAAGAAACTGATTGGCTTTATAAGTTAATGCACCATTTACACAATCAACACTCTTTGCAAAATGTATTGTTTAAATATCCATTTATGTTTCTCTTCTCTAAACTGAAATCGTATGAAAGTATTTTGGAGATACCATTTACACATAAGTGAAACAATCTGCAAGAGACACTACGTGCCATCCACACATTTTCTATTGTCTCAGAAGCAATATGGATTAGAAAGAAAAATATTTCACTCTTCACTCTATGCATGGCCAGGCTGTATATTTTAAGACTGCACATTAGTTTTTCATTTGCCTCATAGGTTTTATTGTTTTTTAAAAGACTTAAATGATGCCATATTTTATTGGCAATCTTCCTGCCCTAACATTGATTCTTGTCATTGACTTTGTTCATTACTAAGCAGCCTGTGCGGAGATTTCAGAATTGTTTCATAAAAGCACCTATCATCATATTTACATTTTGAAAAGGCTTAAGAAGTGTAGTGGCTTTTTAAACCTTGTATGGAAAGTAGTTTGCATAATAGTTTTTTGAGTAAGATGTTCTTGTAGTAGCATATCCTGAAGGGAGATAGAATGCACTACCATCCAGATTAAGGGCCCGTAGAGACAGCTTTGTTAGAGGCCATCTAAGCTTTGCCTGTGTTGGGTTGTGTAAAGACTGTTTCGCCCAGTGCACTTGGTAGCATCTGAACAGAACATGTCCCTATGCTGATGGTTTGCAGTGAGCTTCGCAAAATAGTCAAGCACACATGCATCTGCAGCTTGTGGATGACAATTTGGTGTTGATTTGCCAAAAACTGGAGAGTGCAAAATCTGGTTCAGCTCTGCAGAGAAACCAATCAGCTTTCAGGTTTTATTTTGTCAAAGCTCATTTGAACAAGCTGAAGCTAGAAGCTGATTGGCTACCATGCACAGCTGCAGCATTTTTTACACCCTCCAGTTTTAGTAAATCAAACCCTTTGGCTCTGCTGGGTGAAGACCAATTTAGAAAAGCTCAGGATGGTTTCTAATCAACTCTCAACATAATCCCTAAGACAGACATGTCCAAAGTCCAATCATGGCCCGCGTTCCGGTTTTGAATGGCCCGCCTGGTTATCTGGACATACATATCTTTTGTGGCGCCCGCCGATCTCCCAGCGCCCGAGCCACAAAAGATATATATGCTGGCTGCCTTGGAGGGGACAGGGAGGAGGCGGGACAAGTGCCGTACATACAGGAGGAGAATTTCCTTTTTACGGGCAGCCTCTGTAATAGGAAGTCCCGTCTCCGGCGCTGCCATTGGACGACTGTTCTGTCCATCAAAGGAGGCGGGACTTTCTATTAAAGAGGTCACCGTGTAAACAGGAGATTCTCCTGTAGGTAATCTTTGGCGCTCGTCCCGCCCCCTCCTTGTTCCCTCCAAGGCTGCAGATGGATGAGCATCAATCAGGCTGCACTGATGGCAATGATGGGTGCTGCATTCCTGGCAATGGTGGGTGCTGCATTCCTGGCAATGGTGGGTGCTGCATTCCTGGCAATGGTGGGTGCTTCATTTCTGGAAATGGTGGGTGCTGCATTCCTGGCAATTGGGGGTGCTGCATTCCTGGCAATTGCGGGGGCTGCATTCATGGCAATAGTGGGTCTGCAGATGGGCACTTGTGAGGCTGCAGATGGGCACTGACCCTTATTTTGCTTCACAGTTCTTTATTTAAAATGTAGATTTTTTTCCTGAAACTTCCCTCTTAAAGTGAAGGTGCGTGTTATACGCCAATAAATACGGTATATCCAAATAATACGCCTGAGCTCATCTCTTTACTCACACACAGCCACAAAGGAAAAAAAAATTTGGGCAGTGTATTAGTGCTCGAACGAGCACACGACCCTGTACACACGATCGGATTTCCTATGGATTCTAATCCGATGGATATTTCCATCGGAAATCCGATGAAGCTGACTTCCATCAGTCTTGCCTACATACCATCAGTCTAAAATCTGACCGTCCCAAACACCGTGACGTAAAACACTCCGACAAGCCGAGAAAAATGAAGTTAAATGCTTCTGAGTTCCACACAGACGATCGGAATTTGCTATCGTTTTTTTTTCCCATCGGATAAATTTAAAACATGTTCTATTTTTTCTCATCGATGGAAAAAAGACCGATGGGGCCCATACACGATCGGTTTGTCCGATGAGAAAAGTCCATCGGACTGTTTTCATCGGTAAAACCGATCGTGTGTACACGGCATTGGACCAAATTTTATTGGTTCAAAGAATGTCAAGCAAAATGGTCGGCCCTCACGCATGTTCACTTCATCAAATCTGGCCCTCTTTGAAAAAAGTTTGGACACCCCTGCCCTAAGACATTTCATCAGCAGTGTTCATCGGTTGGGGATCAATAATAGTATGCAAAATTTTGGTATTTTATGAAGAACAGATAATTTAGTAGAACATAATACATACAGAATATAAGTAGACCTCAAGAACATTTGAAATAAAGCATTTAAGCCCAACTCTGGTTATTTTTTTTTCTGGAAGGGTTACATTTTAAGAAGAAGATTGCCACCATACCTATTCCAAGGGAAAGGGTTTCCAAAGGACAAAAATATTAAAATAGATCTCCCTAATTGAGCCATATACAAAACCAAAAATCATAAGTTCTATCGGTTCCCTACTATATCCAGAATCAAAAAAAAACATTTTTAGTTGAACTGTCAAAACAGCCCAAACCTAACCCCTTTATATACTGTCATATATGGAACACAGATCCTCTGAGATGCCCATAGCAACATATTCCACACAATCTTTATTTATAACTACATTAACTATTTTAAGCCGTGGTCATTATATTACTTGTGATACAGAAGCGATATAAATATTTTTTGGGACAAAAACAAGGTTTTCCTTTCATTGTATTACATTAGTACAATAGAAAATAATTCCGCGCTGCCCTCTGGATAAGCTGCTAACACAACAAGTAGACAAATAGTAAAAAGCGTGGAAACAAAAAGTGTAGCACTAATCAAAAAATGAACAAGAATGCATGACGCACTCAAATGGATATATAAAACAGTGCAATATAAAAAATGCAGATGATGTCCTAGGAGACGAAACGCGTCGGGGGCCTCCATTGTTGCCACATTCTTTGCAAAGCGCTTTTATATCAACTTAAATGTAAGTGTTTCCACTACATTAAATTTTGATTTACATACAGAGTTATGCTATGTGGCTGTTTCTTTTCTCCATTACATGATACCTACTTGCTCATATTGATTGGGATATTCCCGGACCACTACTGCATATGAGGTTATCTGCTAAGAGGTCATATTTCTTCTGCGGTTTCTCTCTCCCTGTTGATGTTTGGCCATTTCCAGCACAGCAATTTGCAGCATACAGATTGTCCAGGTTCCATCGTGGTTCCACCACACCAAGCCCGTTTGGCCCACTGAACATATGTTCCTCTGGGTTCAAACTATCTGGTAAGCTCATTACCTATTGGTGGTGGTTCTCTTCATCTTCTCACCGTCAACATTTTTCCTTCAAAGTTTTCACTCACCTTTGAATTTCACCATTGCATCCATTTTTGAATTACTTTAGGACACTCCTGTTGCACAAGTTTTTACTTGTATTTCGTTTATAGACATTTTGTATATATATGAGGACTTTTCACTGTTCTTACTTAATATTTGAGTGTCTTTTTTATATTGCACTGTTTTATATATCCATTTGAGTGCACCATGCATTCTTGTTCATTTTTTGATTAGCGCTACACTTTTTGTTTCCACTATTACATTAGTACTGTTCATCTGGTGGTGATTTAAAGTTTACTGCAAGCAACGATTTATGAACTATTATAAGGACTGTCAATTACTAGTGGATTGATTATTTAGATTGTTTGCATGCACTCTTATCACTGGGAGGTGGAGGCTCCTCTGTTATACTGTTTTCAGGCTAAGCGCGGCTGAAGTGGTTACACTTCACTTTGCAGATGAACTGAATGTATTTTGATATAGTCTGTATATAGTCTGTATATTTGTATAGTCTTTTTTGTAACTTTTACCTACAGGTAAGCCTATACTAAGGCTTACCTGTAGGTAAAATAAATATCTCCTAAACCTTTACGGTTTAGGAGATATTCCCCTTGCACTGCGCCGCTGACTGCAGCGGCGCATGCGCACAGGGGATTCTCGGCTGAAGGCCCGGCGGACGCCGGACCTTGCCGGAAAGAAGTCTCCCGTGCGCATGCGTGGCGAATCGCGGCTCCAGCCACTCACAGCGCTGGAGCCGCGATACCCGGAAGACATGCCGAGGCATAATGTCAGCTGCCTCGGCGTGGACCGGGAGGGACACCGACGCCTCGTTCTGCCTTTTCCTTTACAGGTGTATAAAAAAAAAAAAGTCAGCAGGTTTACAACCGCTTTAAGCAGCTGCTGGTTGGAGTTAACATTTACAAATCGATTTATTAATGTGTTAATTTACTTTCCTCCAGGAGCGCATAGTATTAAGAATACTAGAAGATAATATTAGTACTGTATTTAAAAATGTTTCATTCACTATATATTTTAAAGGTAAATAAGACAAAAACAAAATAGCAAATACATTTTTCCCCATATGACCAATGATAATTTAAAACAATAATTAATACCATGAAGTACTAATTGTACTTTGTGATTTATCCAGTTTATTATGACACTGAGCTTATAATTCTGGTACAAAGTATGGCAGAGTTATTTGGAAATCAAATTAAGATACTTCATATTCTCCATAAGTTTTTTTAACCTCTTTGCGCCTTATGCCCCATACACACGATCGTTTTTCATGCCGTTAAAAATGGGCATTAAAACCGATCGTGTGTATGCTCCAGAGCATTTTTAACGATGTGAAAAACGGCCATTAAAAATTTCGAACATGCTCTATTTTTTCACGTCGTTTTTCATGTCGTTTTTTTTAACGACGTGAAAAACGATAGTGTGTATGCTCTCACGAGGAGAAAAAAAATGTGCATGCTCAGAATCAAGTATGAGACGGGAGCGCACGTTTTGGTAAAGCTAGCGTTGGAAATGGAGATGGCACATTCGTCACGGTGGAATTAATAGCATTGTTTTAATGCTGCGCATTCCGTTCTTCTTTTGATAATGCTTAAATAATTACCTTCTTTTGCTAATGACATTGAGAGTTATGCCAAACTTGTTTCTTAAGTAATTCCTAATTGACCTAATGATTGTAAAATATTCTTTTGAAGCCACATCTCCCTCATAAATAAATGTAAAGATCACAATTATTTTTATTTTTATTTTTTGTGTTTTTTATTTTTTATTTTAGCAATTAAGCTAGCTTTATTTATTTTTTTGGGCTTCTTTGATATATGTAGGCTTATTTTTATTATTTTTTTTGGATTTTGCTTAAATTATTGGTGTGTAAAGTTACCACACCAACCTTCAAAATTTGTCTCATTTTGCCTCAAGGAGGTTTGTGTCCCTTGTTAATAACAATAATATTATTTGAAATGTCCCTGCCTACTCCCTAGCAAAGTCTCTTTTGAAATACAAATCACATAGTCAAGTATTTGAAGCCCAAAAAAAGAATCCTTTATTTAGGTACATTACAAATTAAAGGTGATGGCAGCACTGGAGAGCCTGCTTGCATTTGTGCATCCTTTGGACCCCACAACAACCATCCAAGATGTCAAAACCAAACTATTTAATAAAAATAAAAAAAAGGAGCCCAATCTTGGCTTGAACTCCCAGAGGTCAGGAACAGCAGCAGATAAGTCATATAGGTCCCCAGTCTGTGGTACTACAGCAGGCATTATTTTTTCCTCTTCCTTGTAGCCTTCTCTCCAGCCTTCCCTGCAGCCTTTGTTGCTTGCTTCCTCGGAGGCTGGGGATCAGGAGGAGAGGAGGTGGCAGGAGGAGTAGTAGGAGGAGGAGGAGGAGGTGGAGGAGTAGGGACAACCTCAGTGATGTCGGTGAACTTGGTCAGTTCACCGAGCAACCCCTTGTTAATGACCATCAGCAGAAGGTTCTCACTATATAGCTTTTGCCGCAAGTCCATTTGGCCTAACTTATGGGCCAGGACTGCGGCAAAGCCCTCCTCAGCAGAGGGTGCCTCTCTGAGGGCCACAGTAGCCTCTTTTAGGAAGGCTCTTGTTTCCTCCTCCACCTGCCTAGCTCTCCTTCGCCCTCGTTGTTTCATTATCAGGGGAGGCATCTGGGCTCTTGTGCTGGGCCCAGCCTCCTCCTGTGTGCCACTGGGCCCTGCCTCCTCCTGGTCCCCAACATCACCCTCTTCCTGGCTCTGCTCTGGCTGTAAAAAAAGAAAGGGACATTCTTTAATTTTTGCCACCATCAATCACACACATTGTTCACCTCCAGACATTTTTTAATTGAATGTCAAAAGGTATTAAATTTGCATAGATTCCACCTCCTGATATTGTTGCCTTGTCCCCATCAAATTTGACCACATTAAATACCTAACAATACTAACATCAATTTAAAATCATCACTTTTGTAACATATAAATGTAGATATCAATACTTTACCTGGCTCCATATATCCAAATCTGCCTCCTCAAGGACCTCATCTTGATCCTCAGAGGAAGCCAGAGCAGGGTTGCTAGGAAGGCTGGAGGGCTGGCTGCAAGGAAGGCTGGAGGGCTGGCTACAAGGAAGGCTGGATTGACCTCTGGGGGGAAGGGTGGACAGAGATTCCCACACTTCCAGCTGGTCATCCAGGAAAGATAACTTGCTGTAGTACCACAGACTGGGTTTATAAACCTTATCTGCTGCAGCACCTGACCTCTGGGACTTCAGGACCATATTCCTCTGGGTCCTGTATGTCCCCCTGATGGTAGCAATTTTGGTTTTCACATCTTGGAGAGTTGTTGTGGGTATCTGGGTTTGGACAAATGCAAGCAGGCTCTCCAGTGCTGCTGTCCTGGCCACTTTATTTTTATTTCCACCACTTTTTGTCTGCCAAAGGATAGGGAGTTCTTTCCATTTATCAATGATCTCCCCCATAAACTCTGGGTTTTTGAAACTATTCATTCTCTCTGTAAAATCAAGAAACAAGAAAATACATATGTTTCAGGCAACATTCATCAAATCAGCATTTGACAGATTTTCAAGCCCCAAATCTCCGCCTCTGATGAAACCCAAATCCTTAAAATGTTATGTACCTTGGTCAGCACGTTCATTGCTAACTCCCTCTCCCGCCAAATGAATGTATTTTCGACACATGGATCTTCACTTGATATACACTGCGCATGCGTGAAACTCTGCACGCTTTCCCCGCCCCTGACGTTCGATATTGTACTTTCCCCGCCCCTTCTCGCTCGTCGTAGTGCTTAACAACATGGCGGAGACACAGGTGGCTGAGATTACCTCTACAGAGGAGGAAATTCCAGGGGAGCCCAAATCCCGATCCAGGAGATATAAGGCATCCAACATGTCATTCGAGGAAATGGTGGAGATGGTCGCCATTTTGAGGAGGGAGGATTATGATGCCAAGCATGGGCCGTATAAAAGGCCTAATCTTGTCAAGACAAAAATTATGGGCAAAGTGGTCAAAACTCTTCACCAAAAATTCGGGGTGTGCAGAACGAAGGAACAGCTCAGAAAACGATGGTCTGATCTGAAGTTGCGGGAGCCCGACCAATACAAAAGAATCAAGAAAGTTTTAGGAAAAAGTAAGTACTTTTTATTCATTTTCCCTGCTAAAGATTATTACTTGTATTAAGTCGTGTATATTTGACTTTGATATAGTACAGTGAAAGATACCAACTTTCATGTTCGTCCGCACAGTAAACGGACGTAGTAAACCTCTTTCTCCGTACAGTTCATTAAAACAATGTTTTTGGATCATCCAGTGTGAACACCCAATTTTTTTTTATTTTTTTTTGGGGAGCAAATTTGGGAAACAATTTGCTTTATTTTTATAATCCAAATGAAATAAAAAAAAAAAAAGGGTATGCATTGTAATGTTAAGGGAGAGAATGCTCAGCAGCTGCTTAAACATCTGAACGCAGTAGTACAAGTGTGGGACAAAACCCCTACATTTTTAGGGTGTCACACACAGGTGATCCTGTGTATATACTTTGGGGTGTTACAATGTGTCAAACTTTGTTTCAAAAAGTATATGCTCTGGTTTTGGCTATGTATCCAATCATGTGTTCCGGTTGTCACTGGGGGTACATTTAAAAATGGACCACACTTCCAAATAATCTTTACAAATCTATTTTTCAGGGTTTTTTGTGGCCCAAAAATTATTAGTTACTAATGAAACTATACCTTTTATTGCAATCTCCATAGGGCTTCAAAAAGCTACGTCAGATGAGCCTATAAATCCAACACCTTCAACAATACCCCCACAACCACATGATGGAGAGGAACGTGAAGTTGTGGAAGTGGAAAGTGGCACCACAACAGGTCAGTGTCAAACCAGACAGATGCAGGTTAATAGATGTAGGCCTACATATTCTATACTACATGATTTTTTTTTTATTTAGGTGCAGTTCTGGCCGGAGACCCCGAAAAGTTTACACATCACAGTGCCCAGATCCTGATCCAATACCTCATGGTCTGCTGTCGTGACCTTGAAAAAATAAAGGGAGACTTGATAGAGATCAGGCAAAATACCAAGCGGGTTGAGGAAAAGCTACAAAATATCATGGCTGTGCTTGGGTGTGTATAATGTTTGAACACAAAAGAACGTTGAACTTGCTGTGTTTTGGCAGGTTTGTTTTTCTTTTAAGCTTTAATGAATAGTACATGTTTACATTTTCACTATATTTTTTGGGATATTTTTTTTTATGCATGGCTGTTCATGCGTTTTAACCCCAAAAATATTTTTATGACATCTACATTTAAAAGGAAGTTTCCTAAAAAAAAATAAAAAAGGTATTTTCTTAACAAGAATTTGTGGCTTCATTATGTAAATGTTGTGCAAAGTGAACTAATCAATGTTTTGTATTTACACTGACAATGAAGGCTAATTAAGAATGCAAAATACACATGGCACTACAAGTGCACTAGGTAAACCTACGAGAAACCTAAAAGAATATTAACCACTTAAGCCCGGACCATTTGGTAGCTAGAGGACCAGAGGTGATTTCAGAATTTTGCACTGCGCTGCTTTAACTGTAAATTGTGCGGACATGCAATGTTGTACCCAAACGAAATTTACGTCCTTTTCTTCCCACAAATAGAGCTTTCTTTTAATGGTATTTGATTGCCTCTGCGATTTTAATTTTTTGCGATATAAATGGAAAAAGACCGAAAATTTTGAAAAAAAATTATATTTTCTACTTTTTGTTATAAGAAAAATCGAATAAACTCAATTTTAGTCATACATTTAGGCCAAAATGTATTCAGCCACATGTCTTTAGTAAAAAAAATGTCAATAAGCGTATATTTATTGGTTTGCGCAAAAGTTATAGCGTTTACAAACTAGGGTACATTTTCTGGAATTTACACAGCTTTAAATTTATGACTGCCTATCTCATTTCTTGAGGTGCTAAAATGGCAGGGCAGTACAAAACCCCCCAAATTACCCCATTTTGGAAAGTAGACACCCCAAGGAAATTGCTGAGAGGCATGTTGAGCCCATTGAATATTTTTTTTTGTCCCAAGTGATTGAATAATGACAAAAAAATTAAAAAAATACAAAAAGTTGTCACTAAATGATATATTGCTCACACATGCCATGGTTATATGTGGAATTGCACCCCAAAATACATTCTGCTGCTTCTCCTGAGTACGGGGATACCACATGTGTGGGACTTTTTAGGAGCCTAGCCACGTACGGGACCCCGGAAACCAAGCACCGCCTTCAGGATTTCTAAGGGCGCAAATTTTTGATTTCACTCCTCACTACCTATCACAGTTTCGAAGGCCATAAAATACCAAAATAGCACAAAACCCCCCCAAATGACCCCATTTTGGAAAATAGACACCCCAAGCTATTTACTGAGAGGCATGTTCAGTCCATGGAATATTTAATATTTTGCCACAAGTTGCGGGAATATGACAAACTTTTTTTTTTTTGCACAAAGTTGTCACTAAATGATATATTGCTCACACATGCCATGGGCATATGTGAAATTACACCCCAAAATACATTCAGCTGCTCCTGAGTATGGGGATACCACATGTGTGGGACTTTTTGGGAGCCTAGCCGCGTACGGGGCCCCAAAAACCAAGCACCGCCTTCAGGATTTCTAAGGGCGTAAATTTTTGATTTCACTCCTTACTACCTATCACAGTTTCGAAGGCCATAAAATGCCAAAATAGCACAAAACCCCCCCAAATGACCCCATTTTGGAAATTAGACACCCCAAGCTATTTACTGAGAGGCATGTTCAGTCCATGGAATATTTTATATTTTGCCACAAGTTGCGGGAATATGACAAACTTTTTTTTTTTTGCACAAAGTTGTCACTAAATGATATATTGCTCACACATGCCATGGGCATATGTGAAATTACACCCCAAAATACATTCTGCTGCTCCTGAGTACGGGGATACCACATGTGTGGGACTTTTTGGGAGCCTAGCCGCGTACGGGGCCCCAAAAACCAAGCACCGCCTTCAGGATTTCTAAGGGCGTAAATTTTTGATTTCACTCCTCACTACCTATCACAGTTTCGAAGGCCATAAAATGCCAAAATAGCACAAAACCCCCCCAAATGACCCCATTTTGGAAATTAGACACCCCAAGCTATTTACTGAGAGGCATGTTCAGTCCATGGAATATTTTATATTTTGCCACAAGTTGCGGGAATATGACAAACTTTTTTTTTTTTTGCACAAAGTTGTCACTAAATGATATATTGCTCACACATGCCATGGGCATATGTGAAATTACACCCCAAAATACATTCTGCTGCTCCTGAGTACGGGGATACCACATGTGTGGGACTTTTTGGGAGCCTAGCCGCGTACGGGGCCCCAAAAACCAAGCACCGCCTTCAGGATTTCTAAGGGCATAAATTTTTGATTTCACTCCTCACTACCTATCACAGTTTTGAAGGCCATAAAATGCCAAAATAGCACAAAACCCCCCCAAATGACCCCATTTTGGAAAGTAGATACCCCAAGCTATTTACTGAGAGGCATTATTAGTCCATGGAATATTTTATATTTTGCCACAAGTTGCGGGAATATGACAAACTTTTTTTTTTTTTGCACAAAGTTGTCACTAAATGATATATTGCTCACACATGCCATGGGCATATGTGAAATTACACTCCAAAATACATTCTGCTGCTTCTCCTGAGTACGGGGATACCACATGTGTGGGACTTTTTGGGAGCCTAGCCGCGTACGGGACCCCAAAAACCAAGCACCGCCTTCAAGGTTTCTAAGGGCATAAATTTTTGATTTCACTCCTCACTACCTATCACAGTTTTGAAGGCCATAAAATGCCAAGATAGCACAAAACCCCCCAAAATGACCCCATTTTGGAAAGTAGACACCCCAAGGAAATTGCTGAGAGGCATGTTGAGCCCATTGAATATTTTTTTTTTTTTTGTCCCAAGTGATTGAATAATGAGAAAAAGAAAAAAAAAATTTACAAAAAGTTGTCACTAAATGATATATTGCTCAAACATGCCATGGTTATATGTGGAATTGCACCCCAAAATACATTTGGCTGCTTCTCCTGAGTACGGGGATACCACATGTGTGGGACTTTTTGAGAGCCACGTACGGGCCCCCGAAAACCAAGCACCGCCTTCAGGATTTCTAAGGGCACACATTTTTGATTTCACTCCTCACTACCTATCACAGTTTTGAAGGCCATAAAATGCCAAGATAGCCCAAAACCCCCACAAATGACCACATTTTGGAAAGTAGACACCCCAAGCTATTTGCTGAGAGGCATAGTGAGTATTTTACAGCTCTCATTTGTTTTGAAAATGAAGAAAGACATATTTTTTTTATTTTTTTTTATTTTTTCAATTTTCAAAACTTTGTGACAAAAAGCGAGATCTGCAAAATACTCAACATACCTCTCAGCAAATAGCTTGGGGTGTCTACTTTCCAAAATGGGGTCATTTGGGGGGGGGGGGTTGTGCCATCTGGGCATTCCATGGCCTCCGAAACTGTAATAGGCAGTGAGGAGTGAAATCAAAAATTTACACCCATAGAAATCCTGAAGGCGGTGCTTGGTTTTCGGGGTCCTGTACGCGGCTAGGCTCCCAAAATGTCTCACACATGTGGTATCCCCGTACTCAGGAGAAGCAACAGAATGTATTTTGGGGTGTAATTCCACATATAACCATGGCATGTTTGAGCAATATATAATTTAGTGACAACTTTTTGTACATTTTTTTTTTCTTTTTGTCATTATTCAATCACTTGGGACAAAAAAAAAATATTCAATGGGCTTAACATGCCTCTCAGCAAATAGCTTGAGGTGTCTACTTTCCAAAATGGGGTCATTTGGGGGGGTCTTGAACTGTCCTGGCATTTTATGCACAACATTAGGAAGCTTATGTCACACATCATCCACTCTTCTAACCACTTGAAGACAAAGCCCTTTCTGACACTTTTTGTTTACATGAAAAAAAAAAAATTTCGCAAGAAAATTATGTTAAACCCCCAAACATTATATATTTTTTTAAAGCAAAGGCCCTACAGATTAAAATAGTGGGTGTTGCATTTTTTTTTCACACAGTATTTGCGCAGCGATTTTTCAAACGCATTTTTTGGGGGAAAAACACACTTTTTTTATTTTTAATGCACTAAAAAACACTATATTGCCCAAATGTTTGATGAAATAAAAAAGATGATCTTAGGCCGAGTACATGGATACCAAACACGACATGCTTTAAAATTGCGCACAAACACGCAGCGGCGTCAAACTACATTCATTTTAAAAGCCTTTACAGGTTACCACGTTAGATTTACAGAGGAGGTCTACTGCTAAAATTACTGCCCTCGATCTGACCTTCGCGGTGATACCTCACATGCATGATGCAATTGCTGTTTACATATGACGCTAGACCGACACTTGCGTTCGCCTTTGCGCAAGAGCAGGGGGGGACAGCGGTGCTTTTTTTTTTTTTTTTTATTATTATTTATTTTGTTTTTTTATTTGATTTTTAAACTGTTCTTTCCATATTTTTTTTTTTTACCATTTTCATTGTTATCTCAGGGAATGTAAATATCCCCTATGATAGCAATAAGTAGTGACAGGTACTCTTTTTTTGAAAAAATTTGGGGGTTAGACCCTAGATCTTTCCTCTGCCCTCAAAGCATCTGATCACACCAAGATCGGTGTGATAAAATGCTTTCCCAATTTCCCAATGGCGCTGTTTATATCCGGGGGGGGCATTCCCTCCCACTGCTTGTAAAAGCAGTCTAGAGGCTAATTATCTGCTAGAATTACTTTTACATGAAAGCCGGCCACTGGCTGAAAAGAATGATACCAAGATGATACCTAAACCTACAGGCATCATTCTGGTATAACCATTCAAAGTCCAGCAACATACCAGTACGTTGCTGGTCCTTGTTGGACATGTATTGTAATCTTTTTTTTCATGCAGCCTGTTGGCTGAACGAAAAAAAGAGATTGATCGGTGGGTATGCCCACCATTAGAATACCTCCCTCCATCCACCCACTTCTAATGATGGGCATATATGCCGAAGCATGGGGGCATCCTCCCGCAAAAAAGTTATTCCGCGTACACGCGGTCGGACTTTTCCACGGGCAAGCATTCGTCGGAATTTCGACCGTATGTACGCGGCATAAAAGGTTATGCCGCGTACACACGGTCAGACTTTTCCACGGGCAAGCCTCCGTCGGAATTTCGACCGTATGTACGCGGCATTAGGAGCAAAATCGCTCCTCCGCCCCTGCTGCCCCCATGCTTCGGCATATATGCTCTTTTTTTTTAACTGTGGTGGTGAAATCACCTCCTACAGCACTGGAGTCACGGCTTTATGTATCGTGGGAGCAAACGCTGTTGCTGTCAAGATAAATAATTCCGCGCTGCAGTTGAATGGCGCACCTGAAAACAAAAAATTACATACCTGAAAAGCAAGCATGATAAAACATTGCAGAATGGAATACAGTAAAAAAGAGCAGAACAATAGAGAGAAAATAGAGAGAGAGAGAGAGAGAGAGAGAGAGAGAGAGAGAACAATAAAACTACAACTATTTTTGTTTTTTTTATTTTATATTTTTTTTGTGTTTTGTTTTTTACGTTTTTTTTTTTTTTCTTTTTTACACTATTTTTTTGTAACTTTAACAACTGTAATGGTTCGGGTCTCTCAAAATGTAATGGCATCTTGGGAGACCCTGTGTAAGTGTGTCCTAGTCTGTAAAAATGCTGTACCCTACGCTAAAACTTCACTTTTGAGTGGTAGCGTTCAAAACATTCACCAAGGCAAAGACCAGGCTTGTCAGGACAGAGTGGACAATAATGACGGGTGTCACGCCTAAATCCGCGCTTGCTACAGACACGACATATTTTTTGGGGGGCTCGTTGGGTAGGGGTACTCGGGAGGACATATGTATAATGCCTCTCATGCAGCCGGCTTACTGCATTTGGTTGGGGATGGTGAGGTGCCGAACCGCCTGGATACAGGAGTTCTGTGACAATCTCATTCTGGAATTTTAGAAGAGATAAAGTCCCGCCTGAAGCTCTGTATAGCATATGAGCGTTCAGCAAAGCCAATTGAAATAAGGATAGAGACACTTTTTTGTACCAGCGTCTCGCCTTACGGTCAATTAGATACGGCGCCAACAACTGGTCGTTGAGGTCCACCCCTCCCATATTTTTGTTATATTCGTGGACACAGAGGAGTTTCTCCACAACACCAGTCGCCGTAGGAATTTGGACTGTCGTGTCTGCATGAAGGGAGGTAAGAAGGAAAACATTGTTATTGTCCCTCCACTTCATAGCGAGCAAGTTATTACACTTTACGCAGGCTCTCTCCCCCAGCCTAAGACGGGCATCTACAAGCCGCTGGGGAAAGCCCCAGCGATTAGGTCGCACGGTGCCACATGCTCCAATCTGATGATCAAACAAGTGACTAAACAGTGGCACGCTCGTGTAATAATTGTCCACATACAAGTGGTACCCCTTTCCGAATAAGGGTGACACCAATTTCCACACTATCTTGCCAGCGCTCCCTATGTAATCTGGGCAGTTGACCGGCTCAACCTGACTATCTTTTCCCTCATAAACCATAAAGCTCCATACATAGCCTGTTGCCCTGTCACAGAACTTATAGAGCTTGACCCCGTGTCTGGCACGCTTGCTGGGAAGGTACTGCTTGAAAGCCAATCGGCCAGAAAATTTAATCAGGGACTCATCAACGCAGACAACTTGATCGGGAGTAAACAAGGCTGCAAAACGTTCATTGAAGTGGTTTATGAGGGGTCGAATTTTATAGAGCCGGTCGTATTCAGGGTCCCCACGTGGACGCCAAAGTTCATTGTCGTTGAAGTGCATGAACCGCAAGATCTGCTCGTATCGTTTCCTGGGCATGGAGGCAGAGAACACGGGCATGTGGTCAATTGGGTGCGTGGACCAATAAGCACGCAATGACGGGAATTTATGTGTGCCCATATTGAGGGAAAGGCCCAGAAAGGTCTTAAATTTGGAAACCGTAATTGGTTTCCAATCTTTGGCAATGGAAGGCAACTGGGGATTAGCGGCGATGAATTGACCAGCATATAAATTACTCTGGTCCACAATAGATCTATAGAGATCTTCCGTGAAAAACAGCGAATAAAAATCAATTGGCATAAAATCAGCTGTTTCCACCTGAATACCGGGTTGGGCAGTGAATGGGGGAAGTACGGGTTCTGCAGAAGTGCTGGGGACCCAATCAGGATAGGCGAATTCTGCAGGAAGAGCACTATGGGTACGACGGGCCTGCCTTTGTCTTCTTATTGGTGGCAGCGGGACACTACTTGTGCTTGCCACCTCGCCAGCTTGAACTGCACTTATGGGACTCGCCACGTCACCACGTGATACTGCAGTGCTGGATGTACGCCCAGGCTGTACTAGGCCGCTGGTGCTTGCCAATTCACCAGAAGGAATAGCGGCGCTAGTACTCCTCTGCTCCATGATACGAGAGCCCTGCGGTTCTTGTTCCTCAACAACCTCAGAAGATCGGGATCGGGTACGCCTGACCTTAGCAGGGACCTCAACTTCGTCGTCAGAGCTATCTGACGTGGGGCCGCTGACGTCACTGTCTTCTACGGGAAGATATTCTGAGCCTGAATCTGACAGATACATGACCTCCTCTTCACTATCTGTCATGCTCAGAATCTCGTAGGCCTCTTTACTAGTGTACCTTCGACTTGCCATTTTGGGCTCTAAATTTAGGGGTACACTAGTAAGATTCACAGGAAAAAAAGCACCTGACTGTCGTCAGCAAATATATCAAACGCTACAAAAAAAATTGTTAACGATCAGGCCTGTCTCTGCGAACGCTGCAGTTATGTGTTTTGTGTTTGGTAAGTGACAGTGATCGATCGATACTGCACTTGGGTGGGCTGGGCTGGGCTGGGCTGGGCGGAGGGGCTAAACGCAGGTGCTAGCAGGTATCTAGGCTGATCCCGCTAACACTGTGTTTTTGGGAACCCTAAACCGCTGGGGACGCTAGTATAGATCTGATCAGATCAGATATTGATCTGTTCAGATACTATACCACTAAGGGAGGTGTATGCTTTGCGCGTGGGTGTTAGCGTTACTGGCACTAACCTAACGCTGCCTGGGGCGACGCAGACCCTCTCTGGCGCTAAAACCTAATTGATCTCACCCGCCGGGCGATCAGGGGGTTAAACCTTTATTGGGTTATATACGGCGGGTGCAGGGCCGGCCCAAGACATTGTGCTGCCTGGGACCAAGAATTAAATGCTGCCCCCCCCCCCCAAAAAAAAAATCACGCCCACCAAAAGGCCCCCACATTCATTATTTTATATCATGATAACTAAAGGGGACCCGTCATGCTCTATACATGTCAACAGGAGTATAAAGAGGACCTGTCATGGCTCTATACGTGTATATAGGAGTATGAAGGGACCTGTGCATGGCGGGCGGCCGCAATGTCTTTTGCGCAAACTAATCAATGTACGCTAATTGTGTTTTTTTGGTACCAAAAATATGTAGAAGAATACATATTGGCCTAAACTGATGAAGAAATATTTTTTTTTTTATAATTTTTTTGGATATTTATCATAGCAAAAAGTAAAACATATTGTCAAATATCACCAAAAGAAAGCTCTATTTGTGGGGAAAAAAGGACATCAATTTTATTTGGGTACAGTGTCGCATGACCGCGCAATTGTCAGTTAAAGCGACACAGTGCCGTATCGCAAAAAATGGCCTGGTCATTAAAAGGGGTTGTAAAGATTTGTTTTTTTTTCACCTTAATGCATCCTATGCATTAAGGTGAAAAAACACCTGGCAAGTACTGCCCCCCAGGCCCCCCGTTTTACTTACCTGAGCCCGTTCACCTGCTGTGCGCGTCCCCCGGCGTCCTCTTCTCCACGGAGGCTGGCCGTTTATTGGCTAGATTGGATAGATTGATAGCAGCGCAGCCATTGGCTCGCGCTGCTGTCAATCACATCCAATGACGCGGCCCGTGGGGGGGCGGGAATGAGTCGTACACGCTGTGTCTATGGACGCAGTGTGTATGACAGGGAGCGCGCCCACAAGCTAACCTCCTTGGGAGAGCGCTTCCCAGAAGGGGGTTATCTGACGCAGGGAGGAGCCGAGACAGCCGCCGAGGGACCCGAGAACAAGAGGATCGGGGCCATTCTTTTCCAAACTAACTGCACAGTGGAGGTAAGTATAGCATGTTTTTTATTTAAAAAAAAATAAAAAACAAAGCCATACAATCGCTTTAAGTGGGCGAATCCTTCCGGTCCTTAAGTGGTTAATCAGGGCTGGGCAAGGCAAGTCCCTCTCAGGCTCTCATGTCTCATACAACTTGTGATGTGTGTTTGTACTTACAGTTTTGCTTTGGACTCCACCACCAGATGCGGGTTGTCACCTGCCACACGTTGCGGATTGTCACCTGCCACACGTTGCGGATTGTCACCTGCCACACGTTGCGGATTGTCACCTGCCACACGTTGCGGATTGTCACCTGCCACACGTTGCGGATTGTCACCTGCCACACGTTGCGCATGGTCACTTGCGTCACATGCCACACGTTGCGGGTTGTCACTTGCCACATCACATGCCACACGTTGCGGATTGTCACTTGCCACGACATCACCTGCCACACGATGCAGATAGTCACGTGCCACACGTTGCGGATTGTCACAACGTCACCTGCCACACGTTGCGCGTTGTCACTTGCTGTGTCCCAGAGTGCACACGGCTGCACAGTGAGGGTGGAATTGTGGTGATTCAGGGCGGGCGGTGAGAGATGACATCATCTCTCTGCTCCGCTGCGCGCTCACTCACTGACTGCTCCTAGCCCCCCCCGGGCTGCGAGTGTTCTGCCCGCGGCTGCCCCTGTCACCACTAACAGCAGCGGCGCTGGGCTCCTCACAGGCAGCGGCGCCTGCCCGCTCACTCACTGACAGCCCCCACCTCCCGGGCTGTGAGTGTCCTCACACAGGCAGCGGCGCCTGCTCGCTGACTGCCCCCCCCCCCCGTCCCCGGGATGCGAGTGTCCTCACAAGCAGCGGCGCCTGCCCGCTCACTCGCTGACTGCCCCCCCCCGCCCCTGGGCTGCGACTGTCCTCACAGGCAGCGGCGTCGGGTTCCTCACAGGCAGCGGATCGGGCGGAACAGGCTGGCTGGCGGGCGTCAGTTTGCCGCCCCCCTAAAAGTGCCGCCTGGTACCATGGTACCACCCGGTCCCATCATAGGGCCGGCCCTGGGCGGGTGCCCTGATGCTATAAAAAGCAAACTAACCAACCAGCGTCACCCGTAACCTTTATATGGTGATCACTGGTGAAAGGGTTAACTAGGGGCAATCAGGGGGTTAAAACCTTTATTAGGTTAAATATGGGGGTACCCGACGCTATATAAAAACCTGACGGGTTACCTAAATAACTAAATAACTAACTGGGTAACCAGTGTCACCAGTGACGCTTATACGGTGATCACTGGTGAAAGGGTTAACTCTAGGGGCAATCAGGGGGTTAAAATAATATATGGGGGTACCTGGCGCTATAAAAACCTGCGGCGAAACTAAAAATAAATAACTGGCTATCTAGGGCACCACCGACACTAAATACAGCGATCGGTAATACGATCGCTTAGTGACGCTGGCGTTAGGGGGTGAAAGGGTTACCTGGGGGGCAATCAAGGGGTTAAACCTTTATTAGGGGGGGTTGGGGGGCTACCCTGGACCTAAAGGGGCCTAAACCTAACTGCCCTGCAACTTTTTACTGTCACAGATGACACTAAATGCAGTGATCAGTAAAATAAATGATCACTGCAATCAGTGACACTGTGATTGGGGGCTGGGGGGTGACCTGGGGGGTGATCTGGGGGTGACTGGGGGGTGAAATGTGTGCCTATGTGTACCTATGTGTCAGTGGACTGTTGGTGCACTAACCTGCTTCTTCTCTCCTCGGTGTCGGGAACGAAAAGACCGACACGAGGAGAGATGACATCACTTCCTCTGCCTGTGTTTACATTACACAGGCAGAGGGAGCATTTTCATTCGCCAGGAGCGATCGCGGGGGGTGGCCGGAATCGAATGGCCGCCCCCTCATCTCGGAACGCTCCCCAACGATAAACGGCCGCTCACTGTATAGGAGGGGGGTCCGATCGGACAATATTTTCTCAAAAAAGGTTTTATATTTACAAATAATAATGTTAAAATTCATCAGGCATATCAATGGCCCCCCTACCCACAAAATAATCGACATATTGTTGACGGACCTCACGTCCAGTTGGGGGGGCCAAGCCTGGACGGCCAGCTTCCAGGGCTACTAAATTTTCAGCTTCCAATAATGAGGCCTCAGGCCCAGTCAAAGTCAGATAATTGGTTGAATGCACCCTGAGAAAATTATGGAGCACACAACAAGCCATTACAACATGGTTCCATTTGTAAGGGGCAAGGTGGATGGAGGTGAGGAACAGGCGGAATCGGCTGGCCATGATGCCAAAGGCATTTTCCACCACCCTTCTTGCTCTGGCCAGCCGATAGTTGAACACCCTCCCCTCAGGGGTGAGGGTGCGTTGCGGGAATGGCCTCATCAAATGGGGACCCAGGCCAAACGCCTCATCCGCCACAAAGACAAATGGGAGTCCCTCCACATTCTGCTCCGCTGGTGGCAAGGCCAGCTGATCCAAAAGGAGCCGTTCCCCAAACTCC
Source organism: Rana muscosa (assembly GCA_029206835.1). NCBI lineage: Eukaryota > Metazoa > Chordata > Amphibia > Anura > Ranidae > Rana > Rana muscosa. The sequence continues at coordinate 102,256,134 of CM055122.1, read as the reverse complement.
GTCTGTGCAAAGACTCCTCCATCAGACATCCTGCCATTCTTGCCAACGTCCACATAGAGGAATTCGTAGGTGGCCGACACCACTGCCATCATGACGATGCTGTGGAACCCCTTATAATTATAATAAAAGGATCCCGAATGGGGTGGTGGGACGACCCGAACATGTTTGCCGTCGATGGCCCCTCCACAGTTCGGAAAGTTCCATCGTTGGGCAAACTCAGATGCCACATTCTGCCATTCATGTGGCGTAGAAGGGAACTGTGGAATTAAATTAAAAATAAATTAACCCTTTGAGACAGAAACATTGAAAGCAGATTTAAGAAAACCATTCATGGCCAACATTGGGAGAAAATGGAAAATTAAAACATTATTAGTAAGCAACAACAAACCAAAAACAAACCCAAAATAAAAACTGGGGGGGGGGGGTTGAAGATGAGTTGGGGAGATCACAAATGAAGGCTGTAGCACTCTGTATGAAGTTTAAAAAAATTTAACATTCCTAGGCAATCTTTAGGGTGCGTTTAGGGTAAAGCACTACGATGGAGCATAGAATGAAATACATGGAATTGACTAGGCAAGGTGGGTATGGGCCCATGATAGCATGCTGGAGAGGTTAGGTAAGGCAAATTTAAATGTAGGCCTAATAAAAACATTCCCAAAAATAAATAACCATGTGGAGAAAGGGGACATTCCCCTTCAGCTAAGAATCATGGGAATTAGGGACTGCTAATAAACCCCAAAAAAAATATTAACAAAGAAATACATACAATGTGAGGTTTTAAATAAGAACACTTACCTTAATATAGTCCTCCTGCAAAACTTGAAGGATGGCAGAACACGTCTCTGGTATAATGATACCCAGAGCCTGGGGGGATATGCCTGTGGAGAACTTTAGGTCCTGCAGGCTTCTCCCAGTCGCCAGGTATCGCAACGTGGCAATGAGCCTCTGCTCAGCACTGATGGCTTCACGCATAACGGTGTCCTGCCTGGTAATGTAGGGGGACACCAAAGCCAACAGATGCTGAAATACGGGGTCAGACATCCTGAGAAAATTCCTGTAGTCCTCAGGATTATTCTCCCTGATCTCCCGCAACAAAGGCATATGACAGAACTGGTGCCGCTGGAGCAACCAATTCTTGGTCCATGAACTCCTCCTCCCCCTGTTCATGGCCTGGAGTCGGGATACAGCATGAACCCCGGCACCAACTACAGCACGAACTCTACGACGAGTACGTAGCCGCAACATGGCTAGATAACGGTCGGCAGCTCAGAACGATCTAGAAGAACGAACGGAAGAACAGCAAGGCCTATGAAGAACAAGCTGAAAAACAGGAACGAGCAGACAAGAACGCACTGAATAAACAGATACGAACTGACTACAAGCACTGCAAGACAGATACGAACCCACAGGCACAAACTGAACTCCACAAAACGATCTTCAAAGCACGAAGACTGAAAAGCGCGAATCGTCTCTCACCAAACTTTTACTAACACGCGGTAACACGAAATTAGCAAAAGCGTCCCAAAGGGTGGCGTCATTAGAACGGAACTTCCCCTTTATAGTGCCGTTGTACGTGTTGTACGTCACTGCGCTTTGCTTGAACGTTTTTTTAAATGATCGTGTGTACGCAAGACAGGCTTGAAAGGAAACATGAAAAAAAACGACGTGAAAAACGTCGGTTTAAAAAATGGCATGAAAAACGATCGTGTGTACGCCGCATAAGAGCTGGTGCACACACAGGCGGCACGGCACGACTTTGGGGGCGACTCGGCAAGGCGATCTGAAGACGACTTCAGAGGCAACTTCAGAGGTGACTTGCAAAATGACTTCTGTATTGAGTCGCCCCCAAAGTCGTACAAGAACCTTTTTCTAAGTCAGAGCGACTTGCGTCGCTCCTATTAGACCGGTTCCATTGAAGAGAGCGGAGCGCGACTTGTCAGGCGGCTGAGTGCCCCTGTGTGAACCGGGTCTTAGGGTAAAACAAATCCTAATGCCTAAGCACAATTTAGCAACTTTGATATGTAAAACCGTACATATCATCACAACTACTTTGTGCATTCAGGTGGATTATACCACCTTTTTTAAGGACAAATTGGGCTTTCATTTGGTGGTAACTGGTAATGGGTATCTCCTGACTTTTTTTTTTTATTATCAAAGAAAAACTAGCCAAAATGGTAAAAAAATAAATATATATATTTTTTTAAAGTTAGCTGTATATTTCTTGATGCTACCATAACCTTCCACCAAAGAACAACCCAAAATAAATTATCCTGATTCTGGCAATCGCAGCAATACCATGTATATGTTTTATTTGTTGTTTGTACCCGTAGTACAGTCAAGAAACAACAGTGCGCATTTTGACACTAAAGCCCTGTACACACGATCGGTTTTACAGATGAAAACAGTCCGATGGACTTTTTTCATCGGACAAACCGATCGTGTATGGATCCCATCGTTTTTTTTTTTCCATCGGTGTAAAAAAATAGAACATGTTTTCAATTTATCCGATGGAAAAAAAAACTATAGCAAATTACTATCGTCTGTGGGGAACTCCTTCGGATAAAAAACCCACGCATGCTCAGAATCAAGTCGACGCATGCTCAGAAGCATTGAACTTAATTTTTCTCGGCTTTTCGGAGTGTTTTACGTCACAGCGTTTGGAAAGGTCGTTTTTTTGACTGATGGTGTATAGGCAAGACTGATGGAAGTCAGCTTCATCGGATTTCCGATGGAAAGATCCATCGGCTAAAAATCCATAGGAAATCCGATTGTGTTTACAGGGCTTAACTGACACTGATCCTAATTTAAAAAAAAAAAAAAAAAAATTCTGTCTGCAAGGACCAATTGTTGGATGCCACACGTGATATTCAATATACAGTATATATCACCAAAAGTATTGGGACACCTGCCTTTACACACACACATATGAACTTTAATGGCATCCCAGTCTTAGTACGTAGGGTTCAATATTGAGTTGTCTCACCCTTTGCAGTTATAAAAGTTTCAACTCTTCTGGGAAGGCTGTCCACAAGGTTTAGGAGTGTGTCTATGGGAATGTTTGACTATTCTTCAAAAAGCGCATTTGTGAGGTCAGGCACTGATGTTGGACGAGTAGGCCTGGTTCGCAGTCTCTGCTCTAATTCATCCCAAAGGTATTCTATCGGGTTGAGGTTAGCACTCTGTGCAGTTCCTCCACCCCAAACTCACTCATCCATGTCTCTATGGACCTTGCTTTGTGCACTGGTCCAAATCATTTGGTGGAGGGGGGATTATAGTGTGGGGTTGGTTTTCAGGGGCTGGGCTTGGCTCCTTAGTTCCAGTGAAGGGAACTCTGAAGGCGTCATCATACCAAGACATTTTGGACAATGTCATGCTCCCAACTTTGTGGGAACAGTTTGGGGATGGCCCATTCCTGTTCCAACATGACTGCGCACCAGTGCGCAAAGCAAGGTCCATAAAGATATGGATGAGCGAGTTTGGGGTGGAGGAGCTTGACTGACCTGCACCCCGATAGAACATGTTTGGCATGAATTAGAACAGAGACTGCAAGCCAGGCCTTCTCGTCCAACATCAGTGCCTGACCTCACAGGGTACATATATATGTTGCAATTAACTTCTTTAGAAACACTGGCAGAGGTGGCTCTAGGTTTTGTGAGGCCTTAGGCAAAACTTAAACATGAGGCCCCACTCACGCCCATAATGTGAAAAATAATTCAAGCAACAAAAATGAACTGGGGTATGGGTAAAGCAACCACAGGTTCAGGAGAGGGGCTAACAATTTAGGTATGCTGTAACCCATATTGTTCAGATCTACGGCTCACAGAACATTGGTGTGATCAGCAATCTGTGCTAAAAAAAATTTTTTTTAAGAAATAGCATTAAATAATAGAAACAAATATTAGAACTTACCTATTTTATGTGAAACTTGTGCTGTTTCTTTCCTGCACAGATTTTCAGTTCTGGGATTAACTTGAGATAAGGGGGGCAGCAGAGCACAATAGGGCACATTACATGGGGAACAGCAGGGCACATTATGGGGCACACAGCAGAACATGGGGCACACAGCAGAACAGCAGGGCACATTATGGGGCACAAAGCAGAACATGGGGCACACAGCAGAACCTTGGGCACATCATGGGACACACAGCAGAACATGGGGCACACAGCAGAATACGGGGCACAACATGGGGCACACAGCAGAACATAGGACACAAAGCAGGGCATGGGGCACCTCAAAGGATGTACCTCAAAACATGAGGTACATCATGGGGCACATCAAGGGGCTAACAGCAGATAATGGGGCACACCATGGGGCAAGCAGCATAACACGGGGTACACATCAGGGCTTATTACAAGGCACACACCAGGGCATGGGGTGCACAGCAGGGCACACAGCAGGGTATAGGACACGCAGCATTGTAAAGGGCACACAGCAGGGTACAGGGAACAGCAGGGCAAGGGGCACAGTAGGGTACAGGGCACATCAGGTATACATGTGCGGTTCGTTTCATACGAACCGGAAATTCGTACATTCGGAAGCATCCGAAATTCGAATTGCTATGCTTCCGAATTGTATACGAAATTTCGTTGACGACTTTCGGATCCAAATTCCGGAAACGTGACTGGTGTTTTGTTGACCAATCAGCACAGCACAGAGATGGTGGGAGCCCCTCATAATGAGCACAGCAGGGGTACAGCCCCAGGAGGAAGTCAGCACAGCACAGGGATGGTGGGAGCCCCTCATAATGAGCATAATGAGTCGACGACTGCCATATTGAAAAGGGTATTTTTTGCTTTTTAAAATTCATCATAACGAATGTTCGTAATTGTTACGAACAGTTAACGGAACTAACGAACATTCGTATTTCGTACGAATCCAAATTGAATTTCGGACACGAATTACGAAATAGGAACTAACGGGCTACTACAAACCCAGGAAGTCAGAACAGCACAGGGATGGTGGGAGATCCTCATAATGAGCATAGCAGGGGTACAAACCCAGGAAGTCAGCACAGCACAGGGATAGTGGGAGCCCCTCATAATGAGCACAGCAGGGGTACAGCCCCAAGAGGAAGTCAGCACAGCACAGGGATGGTGGGAGCCCCTCATAATGAGCATAATGAGTGGATGACTGCCATATTGAGAAAGGTATTTTTTGCTTTTTAAATTCATCATAATGAATGTTCGTAATTGTTACAAAAAGTTAATGAACCTAACGAAAATTCGTATTTCGCACGAATCCAAATTGAATTTCGGACATGAATTATGAATACGAATTAACGGCTAATACGAAACGGAACGAAACAAAACAAATATATGGGGTACGGGGCACAGCAGGGCACAAGGTATGGGGCACATCAGGGTACGGGGCACATAAGGGTATGGGCACAGCAGAGCACAGGGTATGGGGCACATCAGGTACGGGGGAACATCAAGGTACAGACACCTCAGGGTACAGGGTACGGAGCACAGCAGGGCACAGGGTATGGGGCACATCAGTGGACAGGGTGCAGGCACATCAGGGTATGGGGCGCAGCAGGGTACAGGCACATCAGGGTATAGGGCGCAGCAGGGTATGGGCACATCAGGGTAGGGCACATCAGGGTATGGGGCACAGCAGGGCACAGGGTAGGGGCATATCGGGGTACAAGGCACATCAGGGTACGGGGCACAGCAGAGCACAGGGTATGGGGCACATCAGGGTACAGGGCACAGGAGGGCACAGGGTATGGAGCACATCAGGGTACAGGCACAGCAGGGCCCAGGGTATGGGTCAGAGCAGGGTACAGGGTATGGGTCACAGCAGGGCACGGGGCACAGGGTATGGGGCGCATCAGGGTACGGGTCACATCATGGTACGGGCACATCAGGGCACAGGGTATGGGGCACATCAGGGTACTGGGCACAGGGTATGGGGCAAAGCAGGGAACAGGGTATAGGGCACAGCAGGGCACCGCAGGACACACTTTTTCCTATCAGTTTCCTTCAAGTGCAAAATAGCGCAGGAATCAGCTGTAATAAGTTCTCTCTCATGTCGCGCTGCTTCCCGGCGGCCCCTCCCCTCCTCTTCTCCCGTCCAACCCAGTTGATGTCACAAGCATAGGACGAGAGGAGAGGAGGGGAGGGGCTGCCAGGGAGAAGCACGACATGAGAGAGAACTTATTACAGCCACTTCCTGTGCTACTCTGCATATCGGCTGATACTTGATCTACCCGGCAGCTATCTGTGATTGACGGGTAGATTGCCGCTGATCTCCTGGTGACTTCACAGCAGAACATCTGGAAAATCACAGTTAAGAAACACTGCAATAGGCAAATTAGGCGGCCGCGAGGCTCCGGTGAGTGCGAGGCCTTAGGCGACTGCCTAATTTGCCTAATTATAGAGCCGCCTCTTTTCACACATGTGTTTAGGCACAATGCAAATGGCAGGGGCAGGAATGTTCTGATTCCTACTACTGTTTTTAAAACCTGTGAGTGCCTATCTGCGTTGCCTTTTGTGTGTTCTGAAAGTGCAGGAATTGGGGCTGATCTGAGGTGTGATGGTGCAGGAGTTACAATGATCTGAAGTGTGGGGCAAATCAGGGTATGGGGCACATCAGGGTATGGGGCGCATCAGGGTACAGGCAAATCAGAGCACAGGGTACGGGCAAATCAGAGCACAGGGTACGGGGCACAGCAGGGCACAACGTATGGGGAACATCAGGGTACGGGGCACATCAGGATATGGGCACAGCAGAGCACAGGGTATGGGGCACATCAGGTACGGGGGAACATCAGGGTACAGACACATCAGGGTACAGGGTACAGCAGGGCACAGGGTATGGGGCACATCAGTGGACAGGGTACGGCACATCAGGGTATGGGGCGCAGCAGGGTACAGGCACATCAGGGTACAGGGCGCAGCAGGGTACGGGCACATCAGGGTACAGGGTAGGGGCACATCGGGGTACGAGGCACATCGGGGTACGGGGCACAACAGGGTATGGGCACATCAGGGTACAGGCACAGCAGAGCACTGGGTACGGGGCACATCAGGGTACAGGGCACATGGTATGGAGCACATCAGGGTATGGGCACAGCAGGGCACAGGGTATGGGTCAGAGCAGGGTACAGGGCACAGGTTATGGGTCACAGCAGGGCACGGGGCACAGGGTATTGGGCACATCATGGTATGGTCACATCATGGCACAGGGTATGGGGCACATCAGGGTACTGGGCACAGGGTATAGGGCAAAGCAGGGCACAGGGTATGGGGCACAGCAGGGCACACTTTTTCCTATCAGTTTCCTTCAAGTGCAGAGTAGCGCAGGAATCAACTGTAATAAGTTCTCTCTGTCGCGCTGCTCCCCGGAGGCCCCACCCCTCCTCTCCTCTCGTCCAACCCAGGTGATGTCACAAGCATACGGCGAGAGGAGAGGAGGGGAGGGCCTGCCAGGAAGAAGAGTGACATGAGAGAGAACTTAATACAGCCACTTCCTGCGCTACTCTGCATATCGGCTGATACTCGATCTACCCGTCAGCTGTCTGTGATTGACGGGTAGATTGCCGCTGATCTCATGGTGACTTCACGGCAGAACATCTGGGAAACCACAGTTAAGAAACACTGCAATAGGCAAATTAGGCAGCCATGAGGCTCCTGTGAGTGCGAGGCCTTAGGTGACTGCCTAATTTGCCTAATTATAGAGCTGCCTCTGTTCACACACGTGTTTAGGCACAATGCAAATGGCAGGGGCAGGAATGTGCTGATTCCTACTACTGTTTTTTGACAGGGCCGCCATCAGGAATTTTGGGGCCCATTACACAGCTTCAGGCATGGGCCCCCTGGAGTAGAGGGGAACCGGGGTGGGGGGTGCTGCCGCCGCAAGTTGGAAAGCAGGGGAGCAGCAGTGAATTGAGAAGCGGGGGGTTGCCATCCGGGGCCCTGGGGACCTCCAGGCCCCTTACAAAAAATAAATAAATAAATAAAAAGGGGGGTTGCCATCCGGGCCCCTGGGAACCTCCGGGCCCCTTACAGGTGTACTGCCTGTACCCCCCTGATGGCGGCCCTGCCTGTGAGTGCCCAGCTGTGTTGCCTTTTGTGTGTTCTGAAAGTGCAGGAATTGGGGCTGATCTGAGGTGTGATGGTGCAGGAGTTACAATGATCTGAAGTGTGAAGGTGAAGGAATTGGGCTGAACTGAGGTGTGATGGTGCTCAGTTGATTTCCTACTATTATTCAAGAAGTTTACAGCATTTACTTTTTCACTAATTCTGCACACTATGCCCAAAAGGTTCCCCCTGGATTAGAGCAACCCTCATCTTGTGCTGCTTCATACAATTTTCAGGACTCCACCATCAAAACTGGAGTTAAAGTAAGACAAAAAACAGCATCATATGGCAGCTCTGATCTAAATTGGCCCCAATCTGTCAGATTAAACTAAAAAAGGTACCGCAATCTAATCCACACATTCTGGAACCCCACATCCAGTCATCAACCGCCCCCTGCGAATGCACCCCCCACTCCCGGACTGCTCAGTCTAAAAAGCCTGGGCCTATTTCTTGTCCCAGTCTGGGCCTGGTTAGCAGTCATTGGGCAAAAAGTTGTACTGGATCCATACTAATCCAATCTAATGTGCTGCCGAGTGAGTGGAGCGGTACCTGTCAGTACACCCAGCGCTGCACAGGACATACGGCCTGGTGACAGCTGGCAGGAGGGGAGGAGGAGGCATAAAGAAGAATCAGACTGGGAAACTTGTTTCTTGCACAGTGACCCATTATCCTGAAAACCTGCACTATGTTGGACCCTTTTCTATGAGTCAAGTAAAAACACACAATACATGATCTAATGGACCTTACTGTGGAGGCACAAGAGGAGGACTTGCTGCTATTACAATACCAGCAGGAATCTTTGCCCACTAGATCCATTCCTATGATGCAGAGGCTGCAGGAGTCTGAGAAGGAGTATGGGGAAAAATGGTGGACGGTTGGGGTACAGAGGATAAGCAAAGGAGGAAGGCAGTGAGGTTTCAAAGAAGATCTGCTGTCCAATATGTGCTGGAAGTACTGACCTACCCTGCCTAAGGTGTGCTTCAGTACAGTAGGACTGTCACAGTACACAGTTCTGGTACTGCAAAAAGAAAAGGCACGTAAACAATAGCATCAAACTGTTGTGTCTCTCTTCGCATTTTACAAAGTTATACTTTGGCTCAGAATGGGGTGCTTTTACAATATGAAAGTCAAGCTCACTACTGTATAAAAGAAAAAAAATATTCCACAACAAAAATATGTGCTGCCAGAGCATGCTGTTGCTAAGACTGTCTGTAAAAATTATACTTTCCGTAACACCACATACAACTTAAAGCCATGCCCCAAGTTTGTCATTTAAAGGTTTGGGTGGACTTTTAACTTCTTGAGACTCGGGCCATTGACAAATGACAGCCACAAGGTGGCTCTACAGGTCCGGGAGGCCGTCTTTTTATGGCCTTGGCTCCTCCGGCCACTGGGGGGCGCGCGAGCGTGGGCGGCGGCACGCGCGGGTGCCCGGCGCGTCACTGAGATGCCGATGCGTGTGCCTGGCGGCCGCGATGTCAGCCAGGTACCCGCGACCGCCCATTACACAGCCAAGGACGTGGATCTCTGTGTGTAAACACAGAGATCCACGTCCTGTCAGGGAGAGGAGACCACTGCTGTGTCCCTTGTACATAGGGACACAGATCGTCACCTCCCCTAGTCAGTCCCCTCCCCCCACAGTAAGAATCACTCCCAGGGAACACATTTAACCCCTTCCTCGCACCCTAGTGTTAACCACTTCCCTGCCAGTCACATTTATACAGTAATCAGTGCATATTTATAGCACTGTTCGCTGTATAAATGTGAATGGTCCCAAAAATGTGTCAAAAGTGTCCGATGTGTCCGCCATAATGTCGCATTCCTGACAAAAATCGCAGGTAACCACCATTACTAGTAAAAAAAAAAAAAGAAAAAAAATCCTATCCCCTATTTTGTAGCCGCTATAACTTTTGCGCAAACCAATCACTATACGCTTAGTGCAATTTTTTTTTTACCAAAAATATGTAGAAGAATACGTATCGGCTTAAACTGAGAAAAAAAATTGTTTTTAAAAATATATATATATATATATATATATTATAGCAAAAAGTTAAAAATATTGTGTTTTTTTAAAAATTGTCGCTCTTTTTTTGTTTATAGCACAAAAAATTTAAAAACTGCAGAAGCGATCAAATACCACCAAAAGAAAGCTCTATTTGTGGGAAAAAAAGGACGTCAATTTTGTTTGGGAGCCACGTCGCACGACCGTGCAATTTTCATTCAAAGCGTGACAGTGCCGAAAGCTGAAATTTCGCCTGGGCAGGAAGGGGGTATATGTGCCCAGTAAGCAAGTGGTTAAATGATTTTTAAAATGTAAATTTTTTTTTTTCAATGTCACCCTTAAAGTCACATAAAAAGGACCTTCTCCTTGCTGTACATTTTTTTTTATCATTGGTACACATTCTACATGGCAGTGCCCAGTTTCCCATGCCTTTCTTTGACAATAGCTTCCCTTTTATGCCGCGTACACACAATCGTTTTTCATGACAAGAAAACTGCCATTTTTTAGATTGGTCGTCTGTATGCTCCATAGCAGTTTTCTCGACGAGAAAACTGCCCGCAAAAAAATTAGAACCTGCTCTATTTTTTCTCGTCGTTTTCCCGTCATTCTTTTTCTCGTCGCGAAAAACGGGCGTGTGTATGCTTTTCCAAGGGGAAAAAAGCGCGCATGCTCAGAATCAAGTATGAGACGGGAGCGCTCGTTCTGGTAAAACTAGCGCTTGTAATGGAGATAGCACATTCGTCACGCTGTAAATTATTGCATAGTTTAATGCAGCGCATTCTTTTCTTCTTTATAATCCTACAATAATGAACTTCTTTTGCTGCTGATATTCACACAGAGTTATGACAAACTTGTTTCTTTATTATTTATCGTGATCTCATGAATAATCTTATTTTTTTTGTAAGCCAGATCTCCATAAAAATTGTTTAAATAATTTTTTTAAATCTTAATGATGATCATTTTTGGTTATTAATTCTAGAATATTTTAGACTGATTTCTATTTTATATTTTTTTATTTTAGTGTGTCAAGTTACCACAACAACATTATTATTTAGTATTATTTACCCTCAAGGAGGTTATTGTCCCTTGTTAATTTGAAAATGTATTTTTGAAATGTCCCTGCCTACTCACTAGCAAACTCTCCGTTTTGAATAAAAACACATGGTCAAGTTTTTACAGTAAACCAAAAAGCCATTTATTCTGGCACATAACAAATTAAAGGTGAAGGCAGCACTGGAGACCCTGCTTGAATTTGTGCAGACACAGATCCCCACAGCAAACATCCAAGAAAATAAATCCAAAATTGGGACCATGAAAAGCACATATATTTAGGGCCACAATTACTTTTTCTCTTCCTTGTAGCCATAGGTGTGCACAGTCTATTGCATTAGGGTGTGCACCCCAAAGCTCAAACACACACTACTGATCACTAGGGATGAGCTCGGTGTTCGAGTCGAACATACGTTCGACTCGAACATCGGCTGTTCGCGCGTTCGGCGAACAACGAACGATTTGGGCCGTTCGCGCCAAATTCGAGTGACGCGAACGGCCCACAATACACTGCGCCATCGCAGTGCAATCCCGGCGCTGTGATTGGCCAAGCATGCACTGTGACCCTGCATGCTTGGCCAATCACAGCGCCGGCAGCGAGGAGAGCAATGATTGGCCACAGGCAGGATGCCTGTGGCCAATTATAGCTGAGGGGGTTTAGTACACGCCCCACACTATAAAAGGCCGCCAGCACGGCGGCCTCGTGTAGTGTGTTCCGGAGCAGCGAAAGTGAAGGATAGGCAGGGACAGTGTCAAATCTATTCTTTGCTAAACCTTGTGTGTAGGGACAGAGAAGGATAGGCAGGGAGAGTGTCAGTGTCATATTCTTTGCTAAACCTTGTGTGTAGGGAGAGAGAAGGATAGGCAGGGAGAGTGTCAGTGTCATATTCTTTGCTAAACCTTGTGTGTAGGGAGAGAGAAGGATAGGCAGGGGACAGTGTAAGTGTCATATTCTTTGCTAAACCTTGTGTGCAGGGAGAGAGAAGGATAGGCAGGGGACAGTGTCAGTGTCATTGTTGCTAAGCCTCCTGCACATTATACACCTGAAGCTAGCCCGTATTGCTGTGTTTTCCTGTTGTGTTACACTACCAGGCATTTGCAGCACTTACAGCGGACATAGTGTGCTTCCTGCACATTAAACACCTGAAGCTAGCCCGTATTGCTGTGTTTTCCTGGTTTGTTACACTACCAGGCATTTGCAGCACTTACAGTGGACGTAGTGTGCCTCCTGCACATTAAACACCTGAAGCTAGCCCGTATTGCTGTGTTTCCTGGTTTGTTACACTACCAGGCATTTGCAGCACTTACAGCGGACGTAGTGTGCCTCCTGCACATTATACACCTGAAGCTAGCCCGTATTGCTGTGTTTTCCTGGTGTGTTACACTACCAGGCATTTGCAGCACTTACAGTGGACGTAGTGTGCCTCCTGCACATTATACACCTGAAGCCAGCCCGTATTGCTGTGTTTTCCTGGTGTGTTACACTACCAGGCATTTGCAGCACTTACAGCGGACGTAGTGTGCCTCCTGCACATTAAACACCTGAAGCTAGCCCGTATTGCTGTGTTTTCCTGGTGTGTTACACTACCAGGCATTTGCAGCACTTACAGCGGACGTAGTGTGCCTCCTGCACATTAAACACCTGAAGCTAGCCCGTATTGCTGTGTTTTCCTGGTGTGTTACACTACCAGGCACTTGCAGCACTTACAGCAGACGTAGTGCGCCTCCTGCACATTAAACACCTGAAGCTAGCCCGTATTGCTGTGTTTTCCTAGTGTGTTACACCAACAGGCATTTGCAGCACTTACAGCAGGCGTAGTGTAATTCCTGTAAAATATACTCCTGAAGCTAGGCCTTATTGCTGGTTTTCCCATCTCCCTGCAGGCCATTAGAATGTCTGGAAGGCAAACAAGGAGAGGCAGACAGTCAGGAGCCAATAAAAGAGGGCAAGCAGGCTCTGTGTCTAGAGACAACAGTGCTGGTCGTAGACGCGGTGCATCGCCATCAGCACGTGGCCATGGGGCACGTTTGTCCTTTTCGGCAGCTGGACGTGTTGAGCCACATCATGCCGAAGACTTGGTAGAATGGATGACCAAGCCCTCCTCATCCCCCTCATCCTCTCTCACCCAGGCTCAGGGTACTGGCAAAGCAGCTGCCAAAGCGTCCTCATCCCTGGTATCAATGTCATCATCAGTCACTCCTTCCCTAGACCCACCATGTCCTCCTGAGGAGATCCCCGAACTGTTTGAGCATAGTGTTGGGTACATGCTCCAGGAGGATGCCCAGCGTTTCGAAGGGTCTGATGATGATACCCAGCTAGAGGAAGGCAGTAGAGTGAAAGCAGAGAGAGGGGATGCTCAAGAAGGACACCAATCTGGCAGTCATGTTCCAGCAGCTGCAGCATACTGCCAGATTGGCTCCAGTGATGAGAAGGGAGGGGATGATGAGGTCACTGACTCCACGTGGGTGCCTAATAGGAGAGAGGAGGAGGAGGAGGAGGATGATGAGGAGGAACGAGGCAGGATGCCCTTGGGGGGCCAGCGTAAGGGCAGCACACCGACGGAATCACACCGCAGAGCTCCGCCTGTGCAGGGCGCTGCCTCTGCCCGTTATTCAAAAAGTTCTTTGGTGTGGGCCTTTTTTGAGTCGAGTGATTCAGATCGCACAGCTGCTGTTTGCAACATATGTTTTAAGCGTATATCGCGTGGCCAAAACATCAGCCGTTTGGGCACCACATGCTTGACCAGACATATGTTGACCTGCCATGCAGCTCGTTGGCAAGCCTACCTTAAAGACCCCCACCAAAGAACAAAGCGGACCTCTCCTTGCACCGCATCAGCTGGGATCTCCAACCCCACTATACCTTCAGTCCTCTCTGAAACCTGCACTGAGAGGAATGAAGGTGTAGAATTAGGTGTGTCACAGCCAAGTACTTGCGGGCACTCTGCTAACAGTACACGACGTCCGATTCTAGCAGGCAAATTTCCCTGCCCCAGCTGCTGGACCGTCGAAAGAAGTTCACTCCCAGCCATCCACATGCCCAGTGGTTGAATGCTAGCTTGGCTAAATTGCTAGCGCTTCAACTGCTGCCTTTTCAGTTGGTAGACTCGGCCCCCTTCCGTGAGTTTGTGCAATGTGCGGTTCCTCAGTGGCAGGTTCCCAAACGCCACTTTTTCTCACGGAAGGCGATTCCGGCTCTCTACCGGCATGTGGAAGGCAATGTCTTGGCCTCGCTAGACAGGGCGGTCAGCGGTAAGGTGCATATTACCGCTGACTCATGGTCCAGCAGGCATGGACAGGGACGTTACCTTTCTTTCACCGCCCATTGGGTCACTCTTTTGGCAGCTGGGAAGGATGCAGGACAAGGTGCAGTAGTGTTGGAGGTTGTTCCGCTGCCACGCCTCCAAAATGCTACTACTGGTTGTGACACACCTCTCTCCTCCACCCCCTCCTCTTCTTCTTCCTCCACGGCCTCTTCCTGTGCTTTGTCCTCGGAACAAGCGGTGCTCCGTGGGCGTTCAAGGGGCTACGCCAGTACGCAGGCAAAAAGATGCCATGCCGTGCTTGCGCTGGTGTGTTTGGGGGACAGGAGCCACACTGAGCCAGAGGTTCTGTCTGCTCTGCAGGGGCAGGCCGAGAGGTGGTTGACGCCACGCCAGCTTAAGCCAGGAATGGTGTTTTGCGACAATGGCACCAACCTCCTCTCCGCCCTCCGACAGGGACAACTGACCCATGTGCCCTGTGTGGCTCACGTCCTTAACCTGGTGGTGCAGCGGTCAGGGACAACCCGCCTACCGGCGATTATTGACTCCGGAGCCTGCAGCTGCTTCCTGGACTCTGCACTAGCTTCTAAACTGCACTTCCCCTTGCAAACCAAGGACCACTGCCTTCAAGTACACCTGGCAGATGGCTCGCTACCCCGTTCAGGACTAATCACACAAGAAACCAAGCCCCTCCTTGCTGTTACGGACTCAGGCCACAAAGAGTTCCTGCACTTGGACCTCATTCCCTCTCCTATGTTCCCCATCATCTTGGGCCTCCCCTGGCTACAGGCACATGAGCCCCTTATAAATTGGGCCAAGAAGGAAATCAACTTCACCTCATCATACTGTTCCCAGCACTGTCTCCTCTCAGCTCCTACCACTTGTGCCACCATAGCAACCCTCCCGGACCATCTACAACACGTTCCCCCTACATATTTGGAATTCCGGGACGTTTTTGACAAACAGGCCGACCAACTGCCTCCTCATCGGCCATATGATTGCCCCATCGATCTTCTGCCCGGTTCTGAAGTTCCTTTTGGCCGAATTTTTCCCTTGTCAGAGACTGAGTTAAAGGCCCTCAAGGACTATATAGATGAAAACCTGAAAAAGAAATTTATCCGTCCCTCCTCTTCCCCAGCCGGTGCAGGGATCTTTTTTGTCGGGAAAAAGGACGGATCCCTGAGACCCTGCATCGACTATAGGGAGTTAAACAAAATTACGATCAAAAACAGATACCCGTTGCCTCTTATCCCGGAGTTGTTCCAGAGGTTCCGATCCGCCCGGATCTTCTCCAAGCTAGATCTTCGGGGTGCCTATAACCTTGTCCGGATCAGGGCTGGAGACGAGTGGAAGACTGCTTTCAGATCTAGATTCGGTCACTTACGAGTATCTAGTCATGCCATTCGGGCTCTGTAATGCCCCAGCCACCTTCCAACACCTGGTCAACGATATCTTTCGTGAACATCTGGACGACTTTATGGTGGTATACCTGGATGACATTCTCATTTTTTCTGCCTCTGTTGAAATACACCGGGTCCACGTCACAAAGGTCCTTACCATCCTCAGGAAACACAGACTCTATCTCAAGGTTGAGAAATGTGACTTCGAGAGAACCACGGTACAATTCCTGGGATTCATCATCTCTACCGATGGGGTCGCAATGGATCCGGAGAAGGTTAAAGCCATTCAAGAATGGCCGGCTCCAACAGACAAGAAAGGGGTACAACGATTCATTGGCTTCGTCAATTTCTATAGAAGATTCATCATTGGTTTCTCTTCTGTGGTAGCCCCTATCACTCAATTAACCCGTCAGGGCAACCGGTTCCATTGGACACAAGAGGCTCAGGAAGCCTTCGCCAAATTAAAATACATTTTTACCTCAGCACCTGTGCTACGGCATCCAGATCCTTCACTTCCATTCACATTGGAAGTAGATGCTTCCGAAACAGCCACCGGGGCCATCCTCTCCCAAAGGCAGGGCCCAAAATCCCTTCTACACCCAGTAGCCTTTGCCTCCAGGAAACTAACCCCTCCGGAGCAAAATTATGATGTGGGAGACAGAGAGCTACTGGCCATCAAATTTGCTCTAGAAGAGTGGCGGTACCTTCTGGAAGGCGCATCGCATCCGGTCATGATCTTCACGGATCATAAAAACCTGGAGTACTTGAGGACTGCGAAACGTCTAAGACCCAGACAAGCCCGTTGGGCACTTTTCTTCACCAGGTTTAATTTCCACATCGCTTACAGGCCAGGCTCCAAAAATGGAAAGGAAAAATAGAAAAGCGCCTCTTAGCAAAACAGATTTATTATGTAGCAGACAATTTGTATCAAACACTTACATCATGGTAAGTTTCAGGTGTCATCCAGTAGGATCAATGTTTATATTGCGTCCAGGATCTCTGACGCTACTCCACGGATTTCCCAGGTCCCGGTTATGGCGGCCGCAAATAGCCGGGATGCAGGCTGGCTTGTCCGTGATAGGAGACAGCAGCGAAGGATAGCAACGGTCGGTCCGGAGAGGAGCGTCTGACGTCAGCTGGATGGTGCAGGGAACCACAACGCGTTTCAGAGCATGCGCAGCTCTCGTACAGGGCATGCGCGCTCCTTTCTCAAGTGTGAAAGGAGCGCGCATGCCCTGTACGAGAGCTGCGCATGCTCTGAAACGCGTTGTGGTTCCCTGCACCATCCAGCTGACGTCAGACGCTCCTCTCCGGACCGACCGTTGCTATCCTTCGCTGCTGTCTCCTATCACAGACAAGCCAGCCTGCATCCCGGCTATTTGCGGCCGCCATAACCGGGACCTGGGAAATCCGTGGAGTAGCGTCAGAGATCCTGGACGATCCTGGACGCAATATAAACATTGATCCTACTGGATGACACCTGAAACTTACCATGATGTAAGTGTTTGATACAAATTGTCTGCTACATAATAAATCTGTTTTGCTAAGAGGCGCTTTTCTATTTTTCCTTTCATGTCATTTTCCTTGAGTCGGCTTCAACTTGGAGAAGAGCTGCCCTGGGCAACTGAGTTTTTATTAAAGACTTCCTATCCACAATTGTTACTATAGAGTTTTTTATAACTTTATGCTACCTGCCATCCCTTGGTAACAATAATAACTTTATGTCCACCTGATTGGAATACTTTTTTTGTTTTTTGATTTTCAACCTTTGTATAATATCCTTTACACATTTAGGATTAATAGTGTTTGTCTGTGCAGGCATCCCAAGCGCTTGCATTTGCTATTGTTTTCCAAAAATGGAAAGGTGGATGCACTCTCCAGGATGTTTCCTGAAGCATCTCAGACAGGGGAACCTAGTACCATTCTATCAGCACAAAACTTTCTATTGGTCTCTCAGACCGACCTACAAACCGCCATTAAGATCTCCTCCAGGCGCAGCTCTGACCAAGATACCTCCTCTTTAGAAAGACGTAATGATTTGTTTTGGTTCCGAGGTAAAATTTTCATTCCTCTAGAAAGCAGACAACTGGTCCTAAAGACTTTTCATGATCACAAATTAGCAGGCCACTTTGGAACTCGGAAAACCACAGATTTAGTCTCTCGCTCCTTCTGGTGGCCCGGTTGGAGACAGGATTGCAAAAACTACGTTACCTCTTGTACCCACTGCCAACGCAATAAGGGCCCGAACATCAAGAGTTGGGGTTTGCTCAAACCCCTACCCGTTCCTGAACGCCCATGGGCAGACGTTTCAATGGACTTCATTGTTGATTTACCTACCTCTTGGGGTTTTACTACAATTCTAGTCGTAATTGATCGACTCTCCAAGATGGCCCAATGATCGGTACTCCCTCTGCTGCTGATACTGCCAAAATATTTTTTAAAGAAGTAATCAGGCTCCATGGGGTACCCAAGAGCATCATCTCTGATAGATGCACCCAGTTTACATCCAAATTCTGGAGGGAACTTTGCAAATCCCTGGAAGTCAAGATCTGTCTTTCCTCCGCGTACCATCCTCAGAGCAACGGCCAGACAGAGAGAACCAACCAGACCCTGGAACAATATCTCCGTTGCTTCTGCTCTGCTTCCCAGGACGACTGGTCTTCCTTGCTTCCTTACGCTGAATTTGCGTACAATAACTCTATCCATTCTACCACCAGCCAGACTCCCTTTTGGGCCAACTTCGGTTTTCACCCTTCTTTCCTCCCTGATGACATTCCTGAAAGTCCCGTCCCTGCCGTTCAGGATCGGATAGCCTCTGTCCAATCTAACTTCCTAAAATTACAAGAAATGATGCAGACCGCTCAGGAAGCCTATAAAAAACATTACGATAAAAGGAAGGAAGGAGAATCCTGTTTTCAAAGCCGGGGAAGAAGTGTGGCTTGCCGCCACCAACCTCAAACTACCAATTCCCTCATGGAAGCTGGGACCAAAATTCATTGGGCCTTTCAAGATCAAGCGGGCAATCAACCCTGTGGCTTTCGAATTGGCATTACCCGAATCTTACAGGATACACCCGGTCTTTCACACATCCTTGCTGAAGCCTGTTGTCCCTAACTCCTTCCCAGGAAGAGAAGCTCCACCTCCTCCACCAGTCGAGGTAGATGGTGAGTGCGAGTACGAAGTGGAATCTATTCTGGGGTGCAGGAAAAGAGGTAGGCAACTTCAGTATTTAGTCAATTGGAAGGGGTATCCCCCTGAAGACAATTCTTGGGAACCATCTGTAAACCTCCATGCTCCCCATTTTTTTTTTTTTTAAATTTATGTTTATTGATTTTTCCATTGAACAGAGAAAAATTACAGAGCATATCAACATACACGCTTACACATTATTTTTTTGTATTCAGTAGCAATATACCAGTATTACACCGTGAAGCGGGAGCATAAACAATATAGTCTCGAGATAACATTCAAGCCTAATAAGGCCTACAGCTTGTGGCCACATGGCCACATAGGTGTCCCAGTTCCTCAACGGAGGAGAAGAAAAAAAAAAAAAAGAAACACAAAACCCTAATACCAAAGGTGTATCGAGAGTATTTAACTGTGATTTTCACAGGACTCATTCGGTTATCCTTATTCAGTAATACTTAAGTGCTTGCATTCACTCACACAACACTCATACCCATTCACCCAGCACTTCCACCCATTTCCCCAGCCGAAACTACAGCTGGGGGGGGCACTCCTCCTACTCCCCCCCCACATTTATGTGGGATATGTTTCATGTCCCCAGCTTCTTTATTTAGGATAGGAGGTAGTTCTTCCCCCCCCATCAAACAGGAGGGGCTGAATCAGGGCCCACTACTGCTGAGACAGAGGGGTATCCTTCCAAAAGGAGCTGTCTATATCCAGCCAAGGTTGCCAGATCTTGTAGAATTTCTGTATACAGGCCCTTCCTTTATAGATTAGTTTAAAGGTTGGTACGACTTTGTTTATCATGCGGTACAGCAGTTGGATGTTGGGAGCAGATTCACACTTCCATTGTAGTAATATCAGTTTTCTGGCATAAAAGAGTATCAAGCGGACTAGGGTCCGTTCGTGGGTTCTGGGTATGTGGTCATTAAGGATGCCCAGGAGCCCCACTTCAACAGTGTGGGGGGTCACTAGGCATAGATTGTTTTCAAAAAAAGAGAATAGGTCCACCCAGAACCCCAAGAGGGCCGGGCAGGACCAAAACATGTGTACATAACCAGCATTGGTGCACTTACATCTAGGGCAGAGGGCCCCTGAAACATAACCCATGCGAGCCAGACGGGCCGGCGTGTAATGCAGTTGATGAATAAATTTGAACTGTATATATTGGTCGTTAGACCCAACAATATCCAAGAAACAGGCCCCAGAGGCCTCCTCCCACCCCTCCTCTGAAAGCCCATGGATGTCGACCATCCACTTCCGCTGTGCAGCACGGAAGGGAGAACTCCCACCCGTCTGCAGTCGGGAGTAAATGGTCGTGGCTAATTTCGTAATGCCAGAACACGACATCAATGCCTCAAGCGGGGATTCAGCGAGCTCAAGAGTCAGGCCATGAAACTGCGCACGGACAGCGTGTCGTATGAGAAGATATTTAAAATAGAATTTATTTGATAATCCACTTGTAGCTTTTAGGACTTCAAAAGAGATAAATTCACCATTGAGAAAAATGTGGGCAGCGTGGGTAATGCCCAGCCGTGTCCACCACAATGCATCGGGGTGACCCATGAGCTCCAGAAGATTGGGGTTATGCCATAGGGGGGTTTTCGGTGAGACCCCCCCCAATTCTGAAATCGTCTTATTCCCTTCATGCCAGGCCAACCAACTCACTTCTATCGGGGAGCCGCGGGAGCATCGTTTTGGTAAAGATCTATGCATAATATCTACCAATGGGGTCTCTAGGCCAGCAAGTGCCTGCAGTAGATAGGTAGAGCAGGATGCGGAGGCCCCCTGGAACCATTCATAGACATAGGTTAATTGGGCTGCTATAAAATAGTGTCGCAAGTTGGGGCAGGCCAGTCCCCCATCACCCTTAGAGGCCTGGAGGGAAGCCTTCGCTATTCTGGGATTGGTCCCCTGCCATAGGAAGGAGGATAATAACGAGTCTATTCTTTTGAACAGCTTTTTGTAGAGAAAAATAGGGGATGCCCTAAAGGCATATAAAAATTTAGGTAGGTATATCATTTTAAATATGTTCACCCGCCCTATCAAATTCAAAGGTAATGAGGCCCAAGTTTGCAACCTGGTCTCCATGTGTGTAACAACTGGGGCAATGTTAAGAGATTCAAAGAGGGCCAGGTCTGCATTAATGTGAATGCCCAAATATTTAAATGTGGATCTGACTGACAGGTTAGAGTGAGATAAGTAAGTATAGTCCTGTTTGGGGCCTATGGGAAAAGCAACAGACTTGTCCCAGCCCACCTTTAGTCCCGAGACCCTCCCGAACTCCTCCACCACTTCCATTAAAGATTTAAAGGACTGTTCTGTGCCATCAAGGTATATTAATGCGTCATCAGCATATAATGAGATCTTCTCTGTAAGATTACCATAACATATGCCGCCCACCGACGCCGTCTGTCGCACCGCCAGAGCCAAAGGCTCTATGGCAAGTGCGAACAGGAGTGGCGAGAGCGGGCAGCCCTGCCGTGTTCCCCTGTGTAAAGAAAAGACATCCGATACATCCTTGTTAGTACATATTCTTGCCCTGGGATTGATATATAGCAGGCGAACCCATTTTATAAATTGGTGACTAAAACCCATTCGGTGCATGACATCCCACAAAAAGGTCCATTTCACAGTATCAAAGGCCTTCATTACATCCAGTGACAACACCAGGCCACTTTTATGCTCAGTGTCAGCTCTATGGATATGTATGAACAATCGTCTAATGTTGTCATATGTACTCTTTCCAGGCATGAATCCAGTTTGGTCCCTATGGATAAGGTGTAGGATAATCTTTTGTAGTCTCACTGCCAGTACCTTGGCCAGTATCTTAACATCGCTATTGAGTAAGGAGATTGGACGGTATGAGCCGCATAGCGTTGGATCTTTATCAGGCTTGGGGATCACCACAATCAGGGCCTCACACATGGAGGAGGGGAGAACGCCCTCCTCCATTGCCTGCCCAAACTGAGAGTGCAACCTCTGTGCCAAGTCCCCAGCATAGTGTTTGTACCATTCAGCGGGCAAACCGTCCAATCCAGGAGTTTTGTTCGGGGGGAGTGAGTATATGGCAGTGGTAATTTCTTCTACCGTCAAAGGTTCATTTAAGATGGATCTGTGTGAGTCCTCCAGTACAGGGAACCGGAGAGACTCGAAGAAACCCATAGTTTCCCATTCAGGTGGAGAGGGCTGGGACGAATATAGGTCCTCATAGAAGGATTTAAAAGTTAGATTAATGGTCCTAGGGTCTGAAGCGATGGAGCCATCCGGCACCTGGATTTGCGGAATAGTCCTATCAACACAGTCCATGCGGGAGAGATATGCCAACATCTTGCCATTTTTCCCACTGTGTTCAAGCAGCCTGGCCGTCAGATATCTCTGTTGTTTCTGCGTTACATCCACCCTGTGGAGGTCCAGGGCCCTATGCGCCCCCACCAGGACCCCGTGGGAGTCCGGGGTGGGGGACGCAGAATACTGGGCCCTCGCAATCTCCAAGGAGGACTCTAGGGCTAAAAGAGTGGCCTGGAGGTTTTTTTATGTCTGGTAGTGTTAGAGATGTATGAACCCCGCACAGTCGCCTTAAAGGCGTCCCATGTGGGGCCAGGGGAGGCAGATCCTTCATTATCCGCCCAAAAGTGGGACATGTCCTGTCCCACCGGGTCCTGTATTTCGGGGGTGGAGATCCAGCAAGGGCTGAGCCTCCACTGCCGAAAAGAGGGTCGGTGACCCATCACCAACTCTATCTTAAGGGCCGAATGGTCTGAGATTGTCTGCGAGATGTATGCGACCGAATTAACATAAGGGACCATATCAGAGGTTCCCAGGGCATAATCCAGCCTGGAAAGAGTACCATATGTACTGGATTGACAGGAGTATTCTTTTATCAGTGGATGGCCACGCCGCCAAAGGTCGACGTAACCAAAGGAGGCACACCAGTGGCTAAATAGCTTGGATTCATATTGGAGGGGCCTCAACCTGTCCAGACCTGGGTCCAGGACAGAATTGAAATCCCCCAGCACAAGGGTAGGCAGACCCGGCAATTTAGAAAACTGTAAACTTAAGTCAGTGAAGATTGCAGCCGTGACAGGGGGGGGGCATACACCACCACCAAGAGCAATGGGGTGGCGTGGATTTTACACAGTAAAAAAACGTACCGACCCATTGGGTCAATAACTACCTGGTCACAGGAGAAAGGGAGTCCCTTCCTTATGAGGACAGAGACTCCCCTAGCATAATTTGAGTACGTGGAATGATACCCCTGTGACACCCAGTGTTTTTTCAAAGCAAGTATTTTGGAGCCTAGGAGATGTGTCTCCTGTAGGCATAGTATCTGTGGCCTATGTGGCTTGAGAAATTCAAATAAGGATGCTCTTTTAAATTTAGAATTTAACCCCCGGACATTCCAGGAGATGCATGTGATTATAGACATGGCGGGGGGTTAAAAAGGGGCCCATATATGGTAATACAAATCAGACACTTGTCACCGGCGCGGCTGCAATCCAACACTGGGGGGAGCAGGAGAAAAGGAGTACCCATGAACACATCCACACAACCACCATCCATGCAAACACACAAACCATTACACATACATTACCAGTTGAAATCCACATTGATTTCGTTACTACCCCTGCCGTACCCCAAGAACAAGGGGCCGGCTTTGTCCCAAAACTGCTAGTAGACACTAGGAACATGGCCAATACAGGCAAGTCAGCAAACTATTTCGATCAGTCAATGATCAGAGAACAAAAAAAAAAAAGGAAAACCAAAGGGGAAAGAAAAAGGAAAACAACTGCAGCATCCCAATCTTCCCCTTAAAGATCCATAGCCTCTTGTCGAGCTGTAGAATAAGGTACCTGCCATAGGCACAAAGAGCCCCCGATTGGGGCGAGAAAAAGAAAATGAAGTGGCTTTGTAGCCTGTGCGGGGGGGATACCCCGATCAGGTTGCAGGTGGTCGGTCAGATGCGCGGCCGGGTTTGGACAGGGATTCATACCAGGAAAGCGCAGTAGCAGGGTTCTGAAAAAAGTGCACTTGGTCCTGGTGGACGACTCTCAGCGTCGCGGGAAATTGCATGGAGTATTGTATGGTCTGTTCTCTCAACTTCTGTTTAACATGTTGATACTTGGCTCTCGCAGCACGAACTGCTGGGGAGTAATCTGGGTAGAGGGAGACCGATGCGTTGTTGATTTTCAGGCTTCCCTTTATGCGGGCAGCCCTCAGGATAGCGTCCCTGTCCCTATAATTTAGGAGACGGATAACCATGGTGCGAGGGGGGTTTCCAGCAGGGAGCGGTCTCCCAGGGACCCTGTGGGCCCGTTCGATCACAAAACATGGGGACAGGCAGTCTTTGCCAAATTCCTGGGTAAACCAGCATTCAAGGAAGGATACCGGGTCTGCACCCTCGACCCGTTCTGGGAGGCCCACCAGGCGCAGGTTATTCCTACGTAAACGATTTTCCAAATCGTCGATCTTATCTGCCAACGATTGAATTCTGTTGCCATGGGTTTTCAGCACAGGCAGGGCCGGGCCTACAGTGTCTTCCAGGTCACTAATGCGGCGTTCTGTCTCAGCGACCCGGTCCCTGACCTTATGCATGTCCTGGCGCATTATAGTAATGTCCAGCTTTAGTTCCTCCACCTTCCCCATAATATCAGAATGATTTACCTTCAGGATTTTGAGAACATCCAGCAAGGTGGGCTCCGGTTCCGGCCCCTTCTCGAGACCGTCATCACTCGGAGCGGGGTGGGCCAGGGGTATTGAAGGGGCTGAAGCCCCAGGGGATGGTGGTAGTGAGGGGTCCAGATCGTCACCGAAGAGTTCCGGTGTAGATGAGAGAGGCACATGTAGCATGGTGGAGCGGCGGCCATCTTGGGAGGACCGAGTGGTAATATTCATCCTGACCGGGGGCTGTTTTCTCCCTTTTCTTCCTCCCATCCACCAAAATTCTTCCGTAGATGAGCAGCAGGGTCCCTCTTCGGTGTCTGGAGAAAGTTTTGGGCCGATTGGTTTGGCAGGTTAGCAGGATTGCAAAGGATTGTGCAGAGGGATCTTGGAGCTGCAGAGAGGAACGTCTGCTCACATGCTGCGTCAGGCCACGCCCCCATGCTCCCCATTTAATCAGAATTTTTAGAACATCCCGAATTGATGTCTAGTTTGGGCGTCCAGAGCCCGCCCCTTGGGGGGGGCACTGTCAGGGAAACTTCCAAACCAACCAGCACCCAGTACGCGCGCACGGTGGGTCGGGGCTTTGGCGCGTGCGCGGGACAGTGCTCCGGCGTTCGCGGTTGCGCGCGCCGACGCAGCGGTGCACGCGGCGCGCCAATCAGGATACAGGCAGGCATATATAAAAGAGGCCTAGCTCACTGAGAGGTTGCTGGTTTGTTGTCAGCTTTCCTGTGTATCCAGTTTCCTGAATCCTGCTTGAAAACCCAGTTGTGACCCGGACCGGCTTGATTACCTCTTTCATCTCTCCTGGACCTGACCTTCTGCTTGTTTTACGGACTTCTGCCTTCTGCCTGTGCTTGACCCTTGGCCTGTGACCCGGATCTGCTGTTTTCTCCAGCCCTTGACTTCCTGCCTGTACCTCGGATCTTCCTTGTGATCTTCAGCCCTGATCTGATTCCTATACCTATCTGGACTTTGCTATCAGCAACTTTAAACCCTCGATCTGCACTACCAGCCGCAGCTGGTTTCCATCAATCCCTGCTGAACCTGACTGTCGGAGATATTATCTTCAGTTCCTGTTTATCCCTGCTACCGCCTGGTGATTAACCTCCAGCATCTTCACGGACTACTCAGCTATTCCAGCCAGCCTTGCAAGTCCTCTCCACCTGCTGGTCACCAGTGCCTCTTCTCGCCATTCTCTCCCTGTCTCACTTCCAGGGGGCGGAGTGCGTCAAGTTGCAAGGGTGAACCGCTCTCGGCATCTCGGCCTCGGTAAGTACCCGTTGTGACACTGACCTTCATAAAGATGAACCAGTCTTGGATCACCACCAGCTACCAAACACCTGAAGCTGATATAAACAGACTAATTTATTTTCAAATGTCACATCCCTTCAAGACTGATGCTGATGCTGAGTGACTGTCCTGTTATGTTGACTGACTATCCTCCTCCTCCTCCTCAATGATCCGATTGATGATGATAGCTTGGAAGAACATTTTTATTTCTGGGTGCCGCCACCAGTGCCTAAGGCCCAATTTTTCAGCCCCTGTTTAACAGGGGTATGTAATTACAATTTTTTATGCAATGCTTTGCAGCAGGGCTCATTCCTGCACTCCAACTAGAGTATCTGGGAGAGGTTGCAGTGTCGTGGGACCAGCACCAGTGCCTAAGGCCCAATTTTTCAGCCCCTGTTTAACAGGGGCGTGTAATTACAATTTTTGATGCAATACTTTGCAACAGGGCTCATTGCTGTGCTCCAAGTACAGTATCTGTGAGGGGTTGCAGTGTTGTGGCACCAGTGCCTAAGGCCCAATTTTTCTGCCCCTGTTTAACAGGGGCATGTAATTACAATTCTTGATCTAATAATTCACAGCAGGGCCCATTCCTGCGCCCACCAAGAGTAACTGTGAGGGCTTACAGTGTTGTGTCAACACCACCACCACCACCACCACCAAAGGCCCAATTTTTCAGCCCCTGTTCAACAGGGGCATGCAATTACGATTCTTGATCTAATAATTCACAGCAGGGCCCATTCATGCGCCCACCAAGAGTAACTGGGGGGTCTTACAGTGTTGTGTCAACACCACCACCACCAAAGGCCCAATTTTTCAGCCCCTGTTCAACAGGGGCATGCAATTACAATTCTTGATCTAATAATTCACAGCAGGGCCCATTCATGCGCCCACCAAGAGTAACTGTGAGGGCTTACAGTGTTGTGGCAACACCAACATGTAAGGGGCAAATTTCAGCAGAGTATATAGGGCAGGCCCCTACTTTCAAACATCCAACTTACAAACGACTCCTACTTGCAAACGGAAGGAGACAACAGGAAATGAGAGGAAATCTACCCCTAGGAAGGGAAATTCTCTCCTGTAAGAGTTAATATGGGAAAAAGGTGTCTACTCTCTACTGATGCTTTATCACCAATCCTTGTTTCAATAAAAACCCCACTTTTCAAAAACATTTGTCATTGGGATGGAAAGTGAGGTGAAATGTTCTGAACAGGGGCACAGACAGCAAAACAAATGTTACAGGGGTGATAACCCTTCCCTATGTTTTCCAAAAAGCTTAAGAATAGATTTTTTGGCTGGAGCTACACTTAAACAATGTACCTGTTCAAAATTACAAACAGATTCTACATAAGAACAAACCTACAGTTCCTGTCTTGTATGCACCACCTGTATACGGCTGTTCAGAGTATATAGGGCCTTTTTTATTTTGTCTGCGGGGTTCCCCTTAATATCCATACAAGACCCAAAGGGGCTGGTAATGGGCTGGGGTGGGGGGGGTGATGGGGTAGCTATGCCATTTTTCTCAAAGATTTTCATCTTTATTACCGGGACCAGACATGACATTAAAGCCGCAAGCAGTTTTAAATGGCTTTTTTTTCCTTTAGAAATGTCATTTTGTGCAGGGACAGTTCTAAACACGGGAAACACGTGGCACTTCACAGGCATACTTTAGACACCCCCCAGGTACGATATTTAAAGGAATATTTGACTTTTTTTTTTTCACTTTATGCATCATTAAAATGACTGCTCCCGAAAAACGGCCGTTTTTAAAACTTCTTTTTCCATTGATACATGTCCCCTGGTGAAGAACCCGGGTTCCCAAACCCTTTTTAGGACAATAACATGCATAATAGTCGTTATAATTAGCACTTTAGATTTCGAACGTTCGCATCCATTGTATTTAATAGGGTTCTAACGTTCGTGCAAACTTTCGGTCCGTTCGCGGGTTCTGGTGCGAACCGAACCCGGGGGTGTTCGGCTCATCACTACTGATCACTCACCATGTTCATTCAGAAAGGGATGGTCAATTACATATTTACCGGCCCCTTCCTCCACTCATCCTAAAACATCCTTGCAGCAACAGCTGGCGGGAGAGGAGGGAAGCTGGTAGCACTAGAGGGGGGAAGAAGGGAGCCAGGGGTGTAGGGGGAATCTGTGCTGTAAAGGGTGATTAGGGTGTGCCTGGGCACACCTGGCACACCCTGTGCGCACGTCTATGCTTGTAGCCTTCTCTGCAGCCTTCTCTGCAGCCTTTGTTAAATGCATCTTCAGAGGAGAGCTTGTGGCAGGAGCAGGAGCAGGAGGTGGAGGAGGGGTGGCCCCCGTAAGGTCCATGAAGTCGGTAAGCTGCCCCCTAATGCCCCTGTTGACGACCTTCAGAATGAGGTTTTCGCTAAGGAGATGTTGGGCCATGTTCATTCTTGGTAATTTGTCTCCTATAAGTGCAGCAAATCCCTCTGCAGCGGTGGGGTGCTCTCTGAGGGCCGCAGTAGCCTCCCTAATTAGGTCACGGGTTTCCTCCTCCATCTGCCTAAGCCTCCTGGGCTTTTTTTGTTGAATGCGGAGGGGAGGCATCTCAGGACTTCTGTTTGGCCTGGTCACCTCCTGTGTGCCACTGGGGCCTGCCACCTCCTGTGTGCCACTGGGGCCTGCCTCCTCCTGTGTGCCACTGGGGCCTGCCTCCTGCTGGCTCTCATTTTCTCCCCCCCCCCTCATCCTGGTTGTGCTCTGGCTGTGTATAAAAAAGGGAAATAGTTAAATTTTGTGCTTCATCAATCACACACATTTTTCACCTCATGACAGTTGCAAATTGAATGCTAATAAATATTAAAGACAATCATTCTGACCCCTGCATTTTTCATTCTTATCCCCATCATTTTTGGCCACTACTGTCAATTGATATGTAAAACACTTTTTGTTCAATCATTAAATTCTTAGCAATAGTAACATCTATTTTACATCATTATACTTTTATTACAAAAATTTTTATCTAAATACTATACCTGGCTCCATATGGCCAAATCAGGCTCCTCCAGGAACTCAGGTTGTTCATCCGAAGAAGGCTGAGCTTGGCTGCAGGGAAGGCTGGAGGCTTGGCTGCAGGGAAGGCTGGAGTGATGTCTGGGGGAAAGCTTGAAAGAGATTCCCTGGCTTCCAGATGGTCATCAAGGAAGCTTAATTGACTATAGTACCACAGACTTGGCTTATAAAATTTATCTGCAGCTACTCCAGAGTCGCATGGATTTCAGGACCATATTGCGCTGAGTCCTATATGTGCCCCTAATGGTCCCAATTT
Organism: Rana muscosa; assembly: GCA_029206835.1. NCBI lineage: Eukaryota > Metazoa > Chordata > Amphibia > Anura > Ranidae > Rana > Rana muscosa. Next base: position 102,226,899 of record CM055122.1, on the reverse strand, counting down.
TGCTTTGAACATCCTTGATGGTTGCTGTGGGGATCTGTGTCTGCACAAATGGAAGCAGGCTTTCCAGTGCTGCCTTCCTGGCTTCTTTGTTTTTATTAGCTGTGTTTTTTGTTTGCCATAGAATAGGAAGATTCTTCCACCTGTGCAGGAACTCCCCCATGAAAAATCAGGATCCATGAAAACCTGCATGATTTCTGGAAGTCAAAAACTAGACAAAAATATTAGGGCTGCGGAAATTAACGATTAATCCCTCGATTAATCGTTAATTTTTTTGATCGATCAAAATTATTTTGATCGGTACTCACCTCTCCGCCAGTTTCCGGGTCCCCGCTGCCTCACCCATAGGAAAGGCCGTGGCTTCGACCTAGCTCCAGAGCGGCGGCCATCTTGGTCCACCCGGCGTCGGCTAGGTGAGCTCCTAGAGTGGCACGCTAACGTCATCACCCCTCAACTTCTCGTGGATCCAGACAGAGGGGGTCTGCCGGCTTCTATTCTGGTATGTCTGCTGGGGGAGATGTCCTATTACAGTGGGGAAGATGTCCTATTACAGTGGGGCAGATGTCTATTACAGTGGGGCAGATGTCTATTAGAGTGGGGCAGATGTCTATTACAGTGGGGCAGATGTCTATTACAGTGGGGTGATTGCGGATATTACAGTGGGGGAGATTGCGGATATTACAGTGGGGGAGATTGCGGATATTACAGTGGGGGAGATTGTGGATATTACAGTGGGGGAGATTGTGGATATTACATTGGGGGAGATTGTGGATATTACAATGGGGGAGATTGTGGATATTACAGTGGGGTGATTGTGGATATTACAGTGGGGAGATTGTGGATATTACAGTGAGAAGATTGCATATATTACAGTGGGGTGATTGTGGATATTACAGTGGGGAGATTATTATTATTATTATACAGGGTTTATATAGCGCCAACAGTTTGCGCAGCGCTTTACAAAATAAAGGCAGACATTACAGTTACATTACAATTTGGTACAATAGGAATCAGAGGGCCCTGCTCAGAGCTTACAATCTAAAAAGGGAGGGTCAATTGATACAAAAGGTAATAGCTGTGGGGGATGAGCTGATGGAGGAAGTACAAGTTAGAAGCAGGATAGGCTTCTTTAAAGAGTACAGTTTTCAGGGATCGTCTAAATATGGATTGATTAGGGGACAGTCGGACAGATTGGGGTAGGGAGTTCCAAAGGATAGGAGAAGCTCTGGAGAAATCCTGGAGGCGAGCATGGGAGGAGGTGACAAGGGAGCTAGAAAGCAGAAGGTCTTAGGAGGACCGAAGAGAGCGTCTTGGTTGGTATTTTGGGACTAGGTTAGTGATGTAACTGGGGGCCAAGTTGTGGGTGGCTTTGTAAATTATTGTTAGTACTTTGAATTGTATTAGTTGGGTGAGTGAGAGCCAGTGGAGGGATTGGCAGAGAGGGGTGGAGGACACTGAATGGTTGGTAAGGTGTATGAGTCTTGCAGCAGCATTCATGATGGACTGAAGGGGGGATAGTCTATGTAAAGGTAATCCAATGAGGAGGGAGTTGCAGTAGTCGAGGCGAGAGATGACCAGGGAGTGAATTAGAAGCTTAGTGGTGTCATTAGTTAAAAAGGGGCGTATTCTGGAAATGTTGCGGAGGCCAAGGCGGCATGATTTGGACAGGGATTGAATGTGGGCGTGAAAGGACAGTTCAGAGTCTAAGGTTACCCCTAGCACCTTGGCATGTGGGGACGGACTGATAGATGTGCCATTGATCTTGATAGAGAAGTCAGGGGAAACGGGAACGTGGGGGAGGAAATATTAAGAGCTCAGTTTTAGATAGATTCAGTTTGAGGAAGTGGTTTGACATCCAGGCTGATATGTCTGTTAGTAAATCTGTGATGCGTGAGGAGATTGATGGGGTGAACTGAGGGGCAGAGAGATAGATTTGGGTGTCGTCAGCATATAAATGGTAGTGGAAGCCATGGGAGGCTATCAGCTGACCCAGGGAGGATGTGTAGATTGAGAATAGCAGAGGTCCAAGGACAGAACCTTGGGGGACCCCAACGGTAAGAGGAGTTGGAGAGGAGGAAGTGGAGTTGTAAGTGACACTGAAGGTGCGGTGAGATAGGTAAGATTCGAACCAACGGAGAGTGCAGCCATGGAGGCCAAGCAAATTTAGTTTTTTGAGGAGGAGGGGGTGGTCAACTGTATCAAAGGCAGCGGAAAGGTCCAAGAGTAAGAGTATGGAATAATGACCGTTGCTTTTCGCTGTTAGCAAGTCGTTTGTGAGTTTTAGGAGGGCAGTTTCTGTGGAGTGCTGTGGGCGAAATCCAGACTGAAGGGAATCAAGAAGGTTATTCTCAAGGAGGTGGTTGCTCAGTCGGTTGTAGACTAAACGTTCAAGGAGTTTGGAGGCAAAAGGAAGTAAAGAGATGGGTCTTAGGTTGTTAAGATTGATGGGGTCTAGTGAGGGCTTTTTTGGTATGGGAGTGACTAGCGCATGTTTTAGAGGGTTGGGGAAGATGCCAGTAGCAAGTGAGAGGTTGAAGATAGGAGTTAAAGAGTGTAGGATAGAGTCAGATGGTGATCGTAGTATTTGAGAAGGAACAGGATCCAGGGGGCAGGAGGTTAGGTGGGTGTTAGAAAAAAGTTTAACAACTTCCGCTATAGTAGCTGGGTTAAAAGAGGGAAGTATTGATAGTACAGGAGGACAAGGAGTGAAGAGTAAGGGAGATATCTGTAGAGCCGAGATCTCGAGACGAATTGTCTCAATCTTATTTTTGAAGTGATTAGCAATCTCCTGGGCAGTGAGTAAGTTAGTGGGTGGAGGTAATGGAGGAGGAAGTAGAGTGGTAAAGGTAGAAATGAGTTGACGGGGACTGCGTGAGAGGGTGTTAATGAGAGTGATAAAGTAGGTCTGTTTGGCAGTGTGGAGGCAGGAATGGTATTTTTGGAGGGCAGATTTATATTGGCTGAAATCTTGCTGCGACTTAGTTTTACGCCACAGATGCTCAAGAGCGCGGCTACGTTTTTTGAGGCTTCTGGTTTTGTCTGTCTGCCAGGGTTGTAGCGGTCGGGGCCTGATTCTGTGTGTAGTGAGGGGGGCAAAGGTATCCAGGGTGGACGACAGTGAACTGTTGTAGATAGAAGTGGCCAAGTTGGGGCAGGACAAGGATGAGATTTTGTCGTAGAGACAATCTGTAGCAGAAAAAAGAAGAGAAGGGTTAAGATGGCAAAGGTTTCTACGGGTAATAGTTTTGTAGTTGGAAGGCAAGGAGGAGGCAGACAGGGAGATAGTGAAACTAATAAGGTGGTGATCAGAAAGGTGAAAAGGGATATTGGAGAGGTTGTGCGGAGTGCATAGGTAGGAGAATAGGAGGTCAAGTCCGTTGCCAACAGAGTGAGTAGAAGCATTTGTCCATTGTTTTAGGTCAAAAGAGGAGGTTAGGCTCAGTAGTTTAGAAGTAGCGGGAGTGTTACGATTAACAGGGATGTTGAAGTCACCAAGAATGATTGTTGGAATTTCAGAAGAGAGAAAGTAGGGTAGCCAGGCAGAGAAGTCATCAAGGAAGCGTGATACTGGTCCAGGAGGCCGATAGATCACAGCAATTCTCAATGAAACTGGAGAAAATAAACGAATACAGTGAGCTTCAAATGAGGAGAGGGACAGAGAGGGGGGTGAATGAAGAACCTGAAAAGTGCTTTGAGGGGATAGGAGGATTCCAACACCACCTCCTTTTCGTCCACTAAGCCTGGGAGTGTGAGTCCACAGGAGGCCACCATAGGAGAGAGCAGCAGGAGAAGGAAGGTCAGATTCTTAAATCCAGGTCTCAGTAATTGCAAGTAGGTTCAGGGAGTTTGTGATAAATAGGTCATATACGGTGGTAAGTTTGTTACAAACAGAGCGGGCATTCCAAAGGGCACAGGAGAAGGGAAGGCTGGTTCTGGGCTGAAGAGGAATAGAAATGAGATTGTGTGGATTGTGGCTGCTATCAGAGGATGGAGGGTGCTGGGTATGTTGTCTGAAGGTAATTGATGGTGGTCCAGGATTTGGGCAAATATCTCCACAAGTTAGGAGAAGCACTTTTACACTGACAATGATGGGTATTTACTAAAGGAAAATACACATGGCACTACAAGTGCACTAGGAGAACCTAGGAGAAAGATAAAAGAAACACAAGCAAAAAATAAAAAACAAGATGTTTGCAGTAGAAAATATTTTTTTTAATAAAAGAACACATCAATGTTCATCAGGCATAGCAATGGCCCCCCTACCCATAAAATAATCAACATATTGTTGCCGCACATCACGGCCGCTTTGGGGGGCCAAGCCAGTACAGCCAGCCTCCTGGGCCGGCAAAGGATTTGCTTCCTGTAGTGTGGCCTCAGACCCAACAGTAGAGAGATAGTTAGGGGAATGTTTTTTTCATTCTGGCTCTGGCCAGCCTGTAATTAAACACCCTCCTCTCAGGGGTGAGGGTCCTTTGAGGAAATGGCCTCATAAGATGTGGACCGAGCGCAAACGTCTCATCCATGACGAAAACAAAAGGTAGTCCCTCCACATTCTCTGCCGCAGGTGGCAATGCCAGGTCATCACATAGTAGACATTGGGCGAACTCTGTCTGTGCAAAAACTCCACCATCAGACATCTGCCCATTTTTCCCAACGTCCACAAAAAGAAATTCATAGTTGACCGACACCACCGCCATCAGCACTATACTGTGGAACCCTTCGTAGTTATAAAAATAGGATCCCAAAAGGGGTGGTGGCACGATGCGGACGTGCTTCACATCGATTTCCCCTCCACAGTTCGGAAAGTTCCAACGCTGGGCAAACTCTGATGCCACATTCTGCCATTCCTGTGACGTAGAAGGGAACTGTGGAGTTAAACAAGAAAAAAACATTAAATACTTTGATACATAAACATTGCAAGCAGATTATACAAAAACATTCTTGCCCAACATCAGTAAAACATTAATTTTAAGGAGTATTTTAAGACAAAAAAACAATGGTCACTAATCAGATTCCTCAACCCCTCTGATGGCCCATTTAAATTATTTTATGTGGGGGGGGGGGGTTTCGAGATAAGTTAGGGACCTCAGAAATCAAGGCTCTAGCACTCTGTCTGAATTTTATTTAAAAGAAATATACACACATTTTAGGGGTAAAGCACAACAATGGAGCAGACAAAATACATTGGGAAGTGACTAGGCTAGGTGTGTTTGGGCCCAGGAGAGCATGCTGGAGAGGTTAGTTATGGGAAATATGCATGTAGGCCAAAAAACGAGCAATAAAAGCTTACAGCATGCATGGGGACAAAGGGGACATTCACAGCAGATTACAATCATGGTAATTAGGGACTGATGAAGAAAATACAATACATTAGCAAGCATTAAATACATGGAATGTGATGTTAAAGGAGAAAACTTACCTTCATATAGTCCTTCTGCAAAACTTGATTGATGGCAGAACAGGTCTCTGGAATTATGATCCCCAGAGCCTGGGGGGAGATGCCTGGTGAGAACTTGAGGTCCTGCAGGCTTCTCCCTGTCGCCAGGTAGCGCAACTTGGCAACTAGCGCCTGCACAGCAGTGATGGCTTCCCGCATAACGGTGTCCTGCCTGGTGATATAGGGGGACACCAAAGCCAACAGATGTTGAAAAACAGGGTCCGTCATCTGGAGAAAATTCCTGTAGTCATCAGGGTTATTCTCCTGGATCTCCCGCAGCAAAGGCATGTGACTCCTCACCCTGTTCATGGACTGGAGTCGGGATAAAGCAACAATCCCAACAGCAAGCACAGCACGATCTCGGCGACAAGAACGTACCCGCAACATGGCTCGCAAACGGTCGGCTCGTCAGAACGAACTAAAAGAACGCACTGAAGAACAGCAAGGCTTATGAAGAACGACCTGAAAAACAGTAACGAGCGGACAAGAACGCACTGAAAAAACAGATACAAACTGACTACAAGCACTGAAAGACAGATACGAACCCACAAGCACAAACTCAACACCAGAAAACGATCTTAAAAGCACAAAGACTGAAAAGCGCAAATCGTCTCTCACCAAACTTTTACTAACACGCGGTAACACGAAATCAGCAAAAGCGTCCCCAAGGGTGGCGCCATTCGAATAGAACTTCCCCTTTATAGTGCCGTCGTACGTGTTGGCGTACATGTTGTACGTCTCCGCGCTTTGCTCGAGCGTTTTTGTGTATGCAAGGCAGGCTTGAGAGGAATCACGTTGAGAAAAACTTTGGTTTTTTGCATGACAGGAAAAACTATGGTGTGTACGCAGCATTAGATTTAAAAATGACAGAATTTATTAACAGGATTGCCCCATTAACTTCAATGGCATATATTTGGCCTGCGACCATTGCAACTACATAATTCAATGAGATTCGCTGCTAGGCTCGGTTTCTCCAAATTTCTCCAAATTTCCAATAATTCATTGGAACCAGGTAGATTCCATCATCCTTAACCACTTCAGCCCCGGAAAATTTTACCCCCTTCCTGACCAGAGCACTTTACAATTTGGCACTGCGTCGCTTTAACTCACAAATGCTGTACCCAAAGTAAATTTGCATCCTTTTTTTCACACAAATAGAGCTTTCTTTTGGTGCTATTTGATAACCTCTGCGGTTTTTATTTTTTGCGATATAAACAAAAACATTGCGACAATTTTGAAAAAAAACAATATTTTTTACTTTTTTCTATAATAAATATCCCCAAAAATGTTTTTAAAAAATAAATTTCTTCATCAGTTTAGGCCAAAATGTATTCTTCTACATATTTTTTGGCAAAAAATCGCAATAAGCGTACATTGATTGGTTTGCGCAAAAGTTATAGCGTCTACAGACTATGGGAAAGATTTATGCCATTTTTATGGTGTTTTTATTTTTTATTATTTTTTTACTAGTAATGGCGGTGATCTGCGACATTGCGATGGACAGATCAAAGACTTTTGACACATTTTTTGGACCATTGACACTTATAGAGAGATCAGTGCGATAAAAATGCACTGATTACTGTATAAATGTCACTAGCAGAGAAGGGGTTAACACTAGGGGGCGATCAAGGGGTTAAAGCAGAGCTCCACCCTAAAGTGGAACTTCCGCTCATTGGAACCCTCCCCCCCTCCGGTGTCATATTTTGCACCTTTCAGGGGGGAGGGGGGTGCAGATACCTGTCTAAGACAGGTATTTGCACCCACTTCCGGGAGTCCTCTCTGTGGGTATTCTGCGGGTAGTACGTCACTTCCCGCAGAATACCCATTGTGTTCTGGGAGACACTCGGCTCCCAGAACACAACAGGGACCAGTGAGAACGACGCAGCGCGACTCGTGCATGCGCCGTAGGGAACCGGGCAGTGAAGCCGCAAGGCTTCACTTTCCGGTTCCCTCACCGAGGATGGCGGTGGGGGCAGCAGAGTGACGAGCGATTGCTCGTCTTCTGCTGCCGACGTCGCTGGACTCCAGGACAGGTAAGTGTCCTAATATTAAAAGTCAGCAGCTGCAGTATTTGTAGCTGCTGGCTTTTAATGTTTTTTTTTCAGGGGAGCTCCACTTTAAGTGTGTGTTCCTTCACTGTGTTCTGTGTGGGGAGGGGAGTGACTAGGAGAGATGACAGATCGCTGTTTCTACTTTGTAGAAACACGTGATCTGTCTTCTCTACTCTGACAGCATGGGTATTTGTGTGTTTACACACACAAATACCTGTGCTGGCGCTCATGCACATGATCGCATGTGGCCAACGGTAATCGCGCCCGCTGGCCACGCGTATTGGGTTTCCCGCTGTGCAGCGGACACACGTGTGCCTCCGGCGGCATTTGCGCGCTCCCTGGTAGCTCTCCTGGGCAAAGCTGTAAATGTACGGGATTTTGCCAGGAGAGCCATTCTGCCGCAGTATATCTGCGTGAGCCAGTCGGGAACCGGCTCTTTACATATATTCTTACTGGCCCTTCACTATGATGGGCTGCCTTACTGGCCAGCGGAAATGCATAGGAAGCGGAAGAGGGCAGATAGGATTTGATGCTATAAGGAAGTGCAGAAACTTTGAATGATCAGGACGACCAAGCATAACAGAGGAGCTTTAGCTTTTAAAGTAAATAAGAAAACCCTTATGTGTATGATTTTTTTTAATTTGTGTAAAAGTCACAAACCATGACCAAAGTACTTCTGCAAGTCACCTGGGATAGTTGTATAGTGTGTATGGGGTCTTACACAGAACTCACAACAGGGAAAAGACAATGTTGTTGTAAAAGTACTATTTCGAGCATACTTTCTGTCCAGTAAGTAAAAAGGGATTTTATTTAAAATCTGCTACTAAAATATTTATACAAGTATAGGTCTCATTGGCCATTGGCATGCTTTACACATATACTGTATGTGGAAGCTACACTCTACTACAAAAGTGATATCATAAGCCTTATATTGATATTAATAAACAAAGAACAAACATGTCTCTTTGCAGTTTAAAATTGCCAATTTTTTGGAGTTTATACATGAATTAAATAGAGACTTTTAAATGTGCCTGGAGAATGTACTAAAGGGGGCACACCTTCGAAGCCCACTTTCTTGAGACGGCGGCCACTCAGCCCTGTTTAATGGCATGTAACAGGTTAGCTGTATATGGTGTAAGTATGTAGGATAATGGTGTACTGTCACTTTAAATGTATGCATTGAGTTTCAGGTGGTCCAAGTGGAAACCAGGGAAGTTTCTGGTGGTCCCTGAGGAGATGATAAAAGGGGCTGCTGAGGGTCTCTACTTCCTCCTTGCAGCGGCTGACCTACAGGTGAAGAAGCTCGGCTTAGACCTAACAGCTGGAAGAAGCTGCTGTCACTCAGCGTTTTCTCCCTCCTTCTGTTCCAAGGTGCAGTAGCTGCTGCTGATGGAAGACTTAGTGTGGGCCTTTGTGGAGAGAGCCGAGAGCCAGGGGGGAAGCAGGGATGCGCCGCTGTGCTGACTGACCCGGAGCCCCATAGCGCGGTCAGAGCAGAGGAGATTCGGCCACAGCAAGTTCAGCCCTCCCCTCAGAGGAGGTCGAGACGGAGCATGCCCCCGGAGCGTCCTGCGGCCGGGGGAGGTGAGGAAGAAGACACCGGGCGGGCGGAAGAAGAAGAGCGGAGCGGTATGGCGGCGGTGCCCGGGAGACGGACAGGACAGAAGAGGCGGACCTGCTCTCAGTCGCCAGCCAGGAGGAGAGGCAAAGGACACTCAGCACCATGAGGGGAGCGGCTAGTGAGGTCGGCGCCGCCAGCTTCTTCAAGCAGCTTACAAGCGACGGCTATACCACAGCTGTAGGCTCTTCAGAGTGACCTGGTGCCGGGTGCACTTTTCTACAGCCCTCAGACAAGCATCAATATTCCAGCTGCAGAGTCATCATCAGCTGGGCAGGGTGAGTTGCCTAAATCTACTGTAGCGGGGTTTCTAAATTTAGGTGGGGTACACCTGGGTGGTAGTGTGGTCCAGGTGTGTAAAGTATGGGAGTAATTGGACCATTTGTATTCGAGGAGGATTGGGAGGTGTAATAATCTCCTTGGCCTGTGGGTGGCGGGTGCCCGCAGGCTCGAGGTAGATTTGCCACCATAGTGCTGTCCTTTTTGTCCCTTCTCGGAGATGGTACGACGAGGGCGGGGAACCTGCCGTGGCCTCATTGGAGGGGATAAAAGGGGGAGACGCCCTGGTCATGAGGTCTTGCTCTTCTGGAGGTCCTTCATCACGCGTTCAGGCACCTTAGGCCTGGGTGTAGGCGGTTCTGAATTCCGGCTCAGGTGCCCTAGGCCTGACCGGAATGGAGTTGGAGTCCATCCCAGGCACCTTCAGCCTGGGGTGAGATACTAAACCAGGAGGCCTGGGGCCCAGTGACTTCGACTGGGTCCCGCGAGGGTGGAGAAGTCCGAGGGTCCCTGAAGTGGATGGGGCCCGTGTCTGAGGTTACCCATTCAGAGAGTCTGGAGCAGCATCAACCCAGTGACGGATGGGCCTCTGGTAACTCTCTTGGAGGGACATCTTCCCCTGACAGGGGCCACAACACAGCGAAGGTACTCCTATCTACGTTCTCTTGAGTCGCTGGTAGAGACTCTCAAGTTCTAAGTTCTCTCCAGCCAAAGCTATAGTAACCGCTGGTGAGATCACAGTGGTTCAGCTGACAATCAGGATAGTGCCTCGACCTGCTCATTCCCCTGTATCAAACTGTTATTGAGTCCCAACCAGTTGGCTACTGAAGCACTGTTTATTGTGAGTTATGCAATAAAACAAGAGTTGGACTGTGATACATGTGTGAAACTCTGGTTAATGGGAGCAAAGGGAAGTGTTGGCACGGCAGGACTTAATCCTTGACAGAAACACACAGGCCCGAGGAAATATCTGGTACTGGCCTTCACCTCACCCACAGCTATGGGGAGGACATGGGCCATAGCTCATCTCACCCTGTCGTATGTAATACCCCTAGAAGAAAGAGATGGGGTGAGACCACTACACTACTGCTAATGATATTTTGGTATACCTGTCAGCTGTTTCTCATGCTCTCTCTGCTGCTGGCATTTATTTTCCTATCCTCCCTCCTTCTCTTGCTATTTCCCCCTTTTCTGCCTCTGCTAGCCCTGTTTCTACACCTGTTGTCCCAGCTCCTGTGTCATCAAGTCAGCTAGGCAGTACACATGCTGGGGAAGTACACATACACACTCCTGTAAGTGAAGCTGGTAATAGGATGTCAGTACCTGAATCCTGTCTGAAAGGAGTCATGCCATGTGAGATTTCTCCTTTGGGGTACCACCTCCCTATGGCGGTGAAGGACAAAATCTGGCGGGGGGAATTTGTGGAGTTGTTATCCCTTCTTCCCGCTGCAAAGGATTTTGTTTTAAAGTCTGATAAGAAAGGGGATCAGGAGGAGTATAGGCGCAGGGCGGTAACCTGCTCATTCAATAATTGGCTACAAGCATTTTTTGTTTTTGCCAGTGTATTAGTGGAGAAGTGCCCTGAGGTGAGCAGAGGCTTGTTTCAGCATTTAGATCACGTGCTGGAGGCCTACAAGAGTTTTGGCGGCTTGGGCTGGTATGCCTACGATAAGTTGGTTTCGCCAGAAGCTGGCGGTCCACCCGTCTTTACGATGGGGGGTGAAGGACGTGGGCCTCTGGCTTAATCTGATATTGCCCCAGAGAGTGCCTGCTATGCGTCAGACTCCTGTTAACCCTGTTAATTCTGTGTACCACAGGGGTTGTTGTTTTTTCCTTTAACCACTTCAGCCCCGGACCATTTTGGCTGGTTAAAGACCAGGCCCCCTTTTTGCGATTCGGCACTACTTTGCTTTAACTGACAATTGCGCGGTCGTGCGACGTGGCTCCCAAACAAAATTGACGTCCTTTTTTTCCCAGAAATAGAGCTTTCTTTTGGTGGTATTTGATCACCTCTGCGGTTTAAATTTTTTGCGCTATAAACAAAAATAGAGCGACAATTTTGAAAAAAATGCAAAATTTTTGACTTTTTGCTATAATAAATATCCCCAAAAAATATATAAAAAAAATGTGTTTCCTCAGTTTAGGCCGATACGTATTCTTCTACATATTTTTGGTAAAAAAAAAAATGGCAAAAAGCGTTGATTGATTTGCGCAAAAGTTTACAAAACAGGGGATAGTTTTATGGCATTTTTATATTTTTTTTTTTTTAGTAGTAATGGCGGCGATCAGTGATTTTTTTCATGACTGCGACATAATGGCGGACACATCGGACACTTTTGACACATTTTTGGGACCATTGTCATTTTCACAGCGATCAGTGCTATAAAAATGCACCGATTACTGTGAAAATAACACTGGCAGTGAAGGGGTTAACCACTAGGTGGCGCTGCAGGGGTTAAGTGTTCCCTGCATAGTGTTTCTTACTGTAGGGGGATGGGCTCTGTGTCACATGACACTGATCTCTGCTCCGGGTACACGGAGCCGAGATATGTGTCATTGTCACTAGGCAGAGCCGGAAGATGCTTGTTTACACAAGCATCTCCCCGCTCTATACCTCCGTGAGACGATCGCGGGGATCCCCGCGGGGATGGCGGCACGCGCGAGACCACATGGACAGGCATTTAAAGGGGACGTACAGGTACGTTGATATTCCTGTCCGTGCCATTCTGCCGACATATAAGTACAGGAAGCGGTCGGCAGTTAATGAAAGTCAGTGTCGCTTTAACACCTCATGCAAATACAGGCATGAGTGCTCTTTTTGTCCAGGGCCCCATCCTGTGGTGCGTTGTTTTAAGAAAACAGCTAGTTCTGGGCCCCCGTCTCAGCGTGATATTTTTCCCAAGAGCCTTCACGCCAGTGAGGCTGGAAAACATGCGCCCTTGGCTGGATCTATACCCAAGCAGGGAGAAAGCGCATTTACTAATTGAGGGATTTTCTGTAGGTTTTCCTCTGCCGTATTTTTCGGGCTCTGGGTGCACTATTGTGGCTAACCTTAAGTCAGTTGACCGGTTTCCAGAGGTGGTGAGGGAAAAAGGTTTTAAGGAAATCACAGAGGGTCGCATTTCACCAGCGGCTGAGGCCTCGTACACACGGCCGAGAATCTCGTCAGGAAAAAACACATTGTTTTTCTTGACGAGATTCTTGGACAAGAAACTTGTCCCGGCCGAGTGTACACACGCTCCATTCAAAGAACCCGCGGTTCTTTGAATGGAGCGAACGCGGTGACGTCATCGACTACGACGAGCGTGCGCTCGTCACATTCGATGCCGTCGCCGCCATCTTGCTACACCCTACCTATGCCTAGGAAGCTACCGCGCATGCGTCAAAGTCAATTCAAGCATGCGCGGGTTTCCACGGCGACAGGTAAGTGTACACACACACTTTTCTCGTTGAGAAACATGCCGACGAGAATCTCGACGAGAAAATAGAGAGCTGGTTCTCTATTTTTCTCGTCGAGATTCTGGTCAGTTTTCTCGACGAGAAACCATACACAAACGATTTTCTCGGCAAGAAAGCTATCTCTGCAGTTTTCTTGTCATTTCTTGCCGAGAAACTCGTTCGTGTGTACGAGGCTTTACAGTTCGTTGGGCTTTTATTTTGACGGGTTTTATTTTTTTGACAAATGTCTTCCTATGGGATGTTCTTTGTCCTGTACATATTTTGAAACTTTGTCTACATTTATTCATAGGGTAATGTGTTTTGAGTCCAGTCAGGACTCTGTAGCGCACTACTTGGATGATTTTTTATTTATCGGTCCAGCGAACTCTGACATTTGTTCTCGGCTTTTGCGTTTGTTTGGCGTTGTGACGGAGCATTTTGGTGTTCCACTGGCCGTCGAGAAGACTTGTCATCCTGCGACTTCCGTGGAATTTTTAGGTAGTTTGATTGATACTGAGGCGAAAGAGTTTAGTTTGCCCCAGGCAAAAATTAACAAGATGCGGAGTCTTATTGCAGTTTTCTTACGGAAACGTAAGGTGTTGAAGGAGATGCAGTCCCTGTTGGGCCTCCAGGCTTTTGCCTGTAAAATCATGCGGGAGAGGAGGATTTTCTCTCGGTGCCTGTACTTGGCATTCCTCAAGGATGACTTAGTGGTTTGGGCTGATTATTTGGGGTCTTTTAACGGGTGTTCCTTTTTTTAGTCCGATTTTATTTTTGCTCCTGATTTCCGGTTGTTCACAGACGCAGTGGGCACCAAAGGTTTTGTGGCGATTTGGGGATAACATTGGAGTTGCGGGGCTTGGCCAGAGGCCTGGGTTCGACAGAAGGCTACTAGGAACATTGTGCTTTTGGAGCCATTTCCAATTTTAGTGGTCGTGGCGCTTTGGGGAGAATTTTTTGCCAACAGACGGATTCTGGTGGAAACCGACAATAAAGGGGTACTTTTTGCTGTTAATTGTCTTTCTTCTAGCTCTCTCTTTGTGGTTAAGATTCTGCGTCACCTGGTTTTCTTATGTTTGAAATGTAACATCTGGATTAAGGCTAAGTACACACCCAGGGTTTGAATACCATAGCTGACTCTTTCCCGTTTCCAAATGCAGCGTTTTCGTCAGTTGCTTTCAGGAGCGGACGCGGAGGGGACACAGTGCCCCGCTTATCTTTGGGAGCTAATTTAACGCTGGTGGGTGAAGCCATTAAATCCTCAGTCGCTCCCTGTACATGGGCGAATTACTCCGCCACTTGGAGGAAGTGGATTCATTTTGCGTATATTTCTGGTTTTGCTTGGGAGGCTCCCAAGGAGCAGGCTGTGCTGGCTTTTCTGGCTTTTTTGATGGAAGGCCAGCCTTCTTATGGTTTTTTGGCAAAAACCTTAGCAGGGGTAGCCTTATTCTTCCGGATGAGGGGTCTCCCGCCCTGCTCTAGTTTTTTTACGGTAAAACCTGCCCTGAAAGGCTATCAGAGGACAAATTTTGCACCGGGTGGCAGGCGGCCTATCGGTTTACCTCTTCTTAGGCACCTTTGCGATGCCACGCTATGGGTTTGTTTTACCGGCTACAAAGCTTTACTATTTCGGGTGGCTTTTGTGTTATTTTATTTTGGAGCCTTCCGAATTTCCGACCTGCTTCCTGGGTCCAAAAAGAGCTATTTTGGTATGCTGTCAGAGCATGTTGAACATGGTCAGGTACGCCTTTTTTTGAGGCGCTCAAAAACCGCTCAACTGTGATGTGGGGCATGGGTGGTTTTGCCGGCATGGGGAGACGTTTCGGTGTGTTCGGTGGCACTGGTGTAGCACCCACCCCCTTTTAGGGGTGCTATATACTTAAATTTAGGGGGCTGGTCTGAGTTAGTAGTTAGGCTCAGACCGTTCTCATTGATAGGTTGTGCTATTTTGTTTCACCAGGTGGTATACTGGTGTGCAGTTCCCTGTGGCCTGTAGGTGGCACTGCCATGACTGGCCAGGGTTGAACCACTGGTAACAGTGCTGTGCCTTAGGGTGTCCTCTCTCGGCAGCGGTACAGTGGGCGTGGTTGGCCTGCTGTGCATGCTGGGAGAGGATACATAAGGGGCAGCCGCCGCCTGGGAGGGGGTTTTGCGAGGAGGAGAGGAGTCGGAGTCCAAGTGCGTGGTGCATGGCCCTCCAGGCCATGGGGCCACGTGCGCATCAGTCCCAGGCACCTTTAGCCCTGGGGCTGCACCTTCAGCACTGGGCCCAGCACCTTTAGCTGGGGCCCACTTCTGGGTAGAGGAATCCCAGGGTGTCCCTTGCGAGGGAGCCCGCTTCTAAGAAGGAGGCCGGGGGAGGACCTTTCTGAAGGACCGGTGAGAGTTCACGGTGAAGGAAGGGGCCCGGTAACTTTCTGGAGGGATTCATCTATCCACCAAGGGCCTAGTAATGTGCTGTTGCTGGCACCTGCCCTTGTATTGCAAAAGCTGAGAAGTTCGGGACATGATAGATTCTGTGGCAGAGGATCTCCCGATCGTATCTAAGGAAAGAACCTAATTAAGCGTCCGAGCATCACTTCGGCTGCTAGGATCCACTTTTACGGGAGACTATCTGGGTGAGCTGAACCCACTCGGGGATTGAGTGGTGATTGCAACATTTACTTGTGCCTGGACCTCCCTCCCAAAACCTTGTTGTCCTGTCTCTTATCCACCCTTTCCTATCTGAATATTGAAGAAAAATAAACTCAGCGTTGGAGTTTAGAGTGGTGTGGACATTGGAATTACTTGGGGGGAAAACAGAGACTTGTCCCTATATCCTAGGAGATGAGAACCAACCGATGGAGAACCTAGCTGTGGGACCCAAATACATGACACCGCTCAACCTCTTCAAACAAGAGGGTACGGGCATATAGTACGGTGTGCTCTTTTCCTGCAAGTGAGCCAAAGGTAGGAAAAAGGGTCCGTGTGCTACACTGGTGACTGGTTTCCTCGCTGCGCGTCTGGTTGGGTCGAGCTATTTTCTCAGTCATTTGGATCGGTCGTCCCTAACTAAGTACCAGTTTTCATACGTCTTAAAACGTTGTCTTGAGCAATTGGGCTTACGGGATTTGAAGTTTTCTTTCCATTCCTACAAAATAGGGGCAGAGTCTGACGCTGCTGACAGAGGTTTGCCTGCCAAAGCCATTATGGGTTTGTGAAGGTGGAGGTCCAATTGTTTTAAGCGGTATATTAGACCTAACCTGTCACTTTGATTTCCTAGGTTTTAAGCATTGCGTTTGGATTCTGGGCCACTCCTATATACATTGGGAACGAAACCATGCGGCTCAACGCAAGTACTCTGTCAAGTTATCGTTACAGCCGGAATCCTTCGCTCCGTATTGGAAAGATATAAGAGATCTGCGGTGGCAGCATTTATTTTTTCACTTGTCACAATTACTTTAGTTTTGGCCCCACCTTCAATCCTGATAGTTTATTTGGGGGGCAATGATTTGGGTGCTATGCGTACTTTGGATCTGTTATTTATGATTAAAACGGGACCTTTAAAGGTTCCGTTTGACTTCCCTGGGTACAATCATTGTTTTTTCAGAAATTGTTCCCCGCTTCGCTTGGCTGTCTTCCCCGTTGCATAGAGTGATGGAGAAGATGAGGAAGAGGGTCAATCGGGCGATGGCTAAGTACATGCCACTTTTGGGGGGTTTTGCTTATCGGCACATGGATCTTGAGGGGGGACATCCCGGGGCTGTATAGGCAAGACGGGATCCACCTTTCGGATGTGGGTTCCCGAAATTTTCAATCTCGGGCTGCAGAACAGCATCGAAAGGGCTGCGTATTTGGGGTAGGCCGGTCTAGTTTCACAAGTCCGGCTGGTGGGGACGTATTTCTTTGTTTAATAAAGGTTGATTAGCCGTGTTCTGAAAACTGGGCAAAGGTTTGCTGTATATTTGTTTTCATCTGAAGATTGATTTATTATGTTTATCCATTTGAATATTTTAAACCAAGAAAATACTGCGGCCAATTTGTGCCCAATATTGTGTGTGTGTGTGTGTGTTTTACTAAAGATATACGGTTGTATCCGGAGAACTAAGGAAATGGGCTAGGTGTGGCCTGCGGTCCCATGTACAAAAGGGGGCGCACCATCGAAGCCCACTTTCTTGGGACCGCGGCCACCCAGCCTTGTTTAATGGCATGTAACAGGTTAGCTGTATATGGTGTAAGTATGTAGGATAATGGTGTACTGTCACTTTAAATGTATGCATTGAGTTTCAGGTGGTCCGATTGGAAACCAGGGAAGTTTCTGGTGGTCCCAGAGGAGATGATAAAAGGGGCTGCTGAGGGTCTCTGCTTCCTCTTTGCAGCGGCTGACCTACAGGTGAAGAAGCTCCCTCCCTCCCTCCCTGTCACGGTATATTTTATGTGGTTGGGTCACTCGGAATCCGGGGGGACGTATTTCTTTGTTCAATAACCTCTTGCTTACTGGGCACATAAACCCCCTTCCTTTCCAGGCGAAATTTCAGCTTTCGGCACTGCGTGGCTTTGAATGACAATTGCGTGGTCGTGCGACGTGGCTCGCAAACAAAATTGACGTCCTTTTTTCCCCACAAATAGAGCTTTCTTTTGGTGGTATTTGATCACCTGTGCGGTTTTTATTTTTTGCGATATAAACCAAAAAAGAGCGACAATTTAAAAAAAAAAACACAATATTTTTCGATTTTTGCTATAATAAATATCCCAATTTAAAAAAAAAAAACCATTTTTTCCTCAGTTTAGGACGACACGTATTCTTCTACATATTTTTGGTTAAAAAAAATCCCAATAAGCGTATTGTGATTGGTTTGTGCAAAAGTTATAGCGCCTACAAAATAGGGGATAGAATTCTGACATTTTTTTTTTTTTTTTTTTACTAATAATGGCGGCGATCTGCGATTTTTGTCAGGACTGCGATATTGCGTCGGACACATCGGACACTTTTGACAAATTTTTGGGACCATTCACATTTATACAGCGATTAGTGCTATAAAACTGCACTGATTACTGTATAAATGTGACTGGCAGGGAAGGGGTTAACACTAGGGGGTGAGGAAGGGGTTAAATGTGTTCCTTATGAGTGATTGCTACTGTGAGGGGAGGGGACTGACTGGGGAAGGAGACCGATCTGTGTCCCTATGTACAAGGGACACAGCATCGGTCTCCTCTCTCCCTGACAGGACATGGATCTGTGTGTTTGCACACACAGATCCATGTCCTTTTCTGTGTACCGGCCGATCGCGGGTACCTGGCGGACATCACGGCCGCCAGGCACGCGCATCGGCATCTCAGTGATGCGCCGGGCACGCGCGCCGGCGGCGGCACTCGCACGCCCCCCAGTGGCCGGAGGAGCGGAGGCCGTATAATGACGGCCTCCCGGCATTATAGAACCACTTTGCGGCCGTCATTAGTCGTATGACGGGCGCGAAGTGGTTAAAGGTTGATTAGCCCGTGTTCTGAAAACTGGGCAAATGTTTGCTGTATATTTGTTTTCATCTGAAGATTGATTTATTATGTTTATCCGTTTGAATATTTTAAACCAATAAAATACCGCGGCCAATTTTTGCCAAATATTGTGTGTGTGTGTTTTACTAAAGCTATACGGTTGTATCTGGGGAACTAAGGTAATGGGCTAGGTGTGGCCTGCGGTCCCATAGCTAGAGAGGGACATTCCTTTTAAATAATATGAAACCATTTCATTATTTTTAATAGATTGCAGTGGACTGGAAGTTCTTTTAAAATATCTTTCTTCTATGTACATGTATTCTGAAGAGAAGGGACCAAGAACCTTACCTATTAGTTAAATATCCTGTCACATAATCATGCTGTACTCCTTAAAGTAACAAAAAGGGAATAAAATATGTGATATTAAGTTCCCCAGGGAGAAATTAAGTATAGGCATAAGTATATATAAAGTCAAATATTGAATTCAATGTGCCCAAGATATACTGTATAAATGTGTGTTTGTGCTTAACATTTACAATACACATAAATGTAAGGGTCTTATATAAAAAACAGGGAATGTGATATTCACCGGACACTGAGGCCGGGTTCACACTGGTACGACACGACAGTCGTATTACTTTGGATCTGACTTTGCCCTGCAACTTGAAGACTGACATGCGTCCAACTTCAATGAACAGGGATCCGACTTCGATCCCCGACAATACCAGGCACAGTGTCTGATATGAATCTGTAGGAAGAACTCCACACCCAATCTTTAAAAAAAAAACGTCAATAAAAAGTAATTAAATAAAAAATAAAAATTATTGAATGTCACATTCACTGTTGTATAAATCTGCCCCTAAATTTGAAAGTATATCTAAAGTGTAGGGACCCTGCCTTAAGCTGTAACTCCACTTTCAAGGGAAATAGCAAAAAAATAAATAATACAGCATACAACTGCTACACAAGCCATACTGTAATAAATGTTATTAACAGATACTTTCTTTTTCCATCTGCAGCGCTGTCATTTTCCCTAAAATCTAATGCAATATGGCAACTTGAGGGCGTTCCTTACACTGTTGCTCTACAGACTTCCCCCAGAAATATAATTTTCCTCTTGTGATTGGCTCATTGATTTTCCCAGAAGTCTGCATTAAGACACAAGTCAAATTTTAGGCATCCTCTGCAACAAAAAATACATTTTTGATGATATACTCCTAAAGAATTAATCGGTTCTAAAGGGATTCAGACAATGCAACTTTTTTCATTATAACACTGCAACTTTCTTCACTAGAACACTTCAAGTGCAGCTGTATGATAATGAAAAAGTCACTCCCATTCAGATTTACTTTGCACATTGACGTAATCAAACAAAGCTATTTCTTCAGAGCAACAAAAAGCAAGGATTCTGCAACAACATTTGAATCTCTGCATTGTACTTGTTTTTTTTTTTCTGTAGTTAGAAGATTTACCCCCTTCATGACAAGGCCATGTTTTGCAATACGGCACTGCGTTACTTTAACTGACAATTGTGCAGTCAAGCAACACTGTACCCAAATAAAATGTTTGTCCTTTTCCCCATAAATACAGCTTTCTTTCGGTGGTATTTGATCACCTCTGCATTTTAATTTTTTTGTGCTATAAACAAAAAAAGACTGTCAATTTTGAAAAAAAAAAAACTGTCTCTGCCTAATGATCTGTGGGTGCCGGAGGACATTGGGTCCCGTACACCCGCTGATTGGCTTCCGCTGTGTGAAATCAGGGTTGATGCGAGCCGCCGGCAGTGCATGCACGCCCCCTACCCGCAAGTGTTGGATCATGTGTATGTATACACGTCCATTACCAGGCTCTTTGGGTCTGGTATGGATATTAAGGGGAACCCTGCACCCAATTTTTTTTTAAATGGCATGGGGGTCCCCCAGGCCCCCAGGCACTATATACTCTGAACAGCAGTAAATATACTATACGGCCTGCACTATATACTCTGCAGAAAATTGGGCCTTTGGTGTTGGTGGTACCAGAACACTGTAAGTCCTCACAGTTACTCTTGGTGGGCGCAGGATCTGGCCCTGCTGTGAAATACTATATCAACATTTTTTATTACATGCCCCTGTTAAACAGGGGCAGAAAAATTGTGCCTTTGGTGGTGGTGGTGGTGCCACAACACTGTAAGCCCTCACAGTTACACTTGGTGGACGCAGGAACGGGCCCTGCTGTGAAATATTATATCAAGAATTGTAATTACATGACCCTGTTAAACAGGGGCAGAAAATTGGGCCTTTGTTGGTGGTGCCACAACACTGTAAGCCCTCACAGTTACTCTTGGTGGGCGCAGGAACGGGCCCTGCTGTGAAATATTAGATCAAAAATTTTAATTACAGGGGCAGAAAAATTGGGTCTTGGGTGGTGGGAACTCGCATTCCCACATGCAATTTTTATTTTATTTTTCAAGTGGGGGGGCATTTTAGAGCATTTGGAGTATTTTCACTCATCGCACATAGGGCAGCCCATCCACCTGAATGGGCTGCCCTGCACACAGCAATCGTCCCAAAGTAGCTTCGGGACTTTTTTGTAGATGCAGCACATTTCTGAAATGCAAGGAAATGCACAGATGTGAATGGAGCCTCATTGTTCTTGTGTTAACACACCAATTTAACTTTCATTCCCCATTTACATCTAGCATAGTGGGAGCGCACATTTTGTGGCTCGTTTTTCCTTTGACACGCATAGGGCAGCCTGTTGATTTCAATGGGCTGCACTACATGTGACTTATGGGACATTTTGGCGTTTTGTGGGTTGCGTGTTTTTTACTGTGCATTTTGCAGCATTTAACACCCGTTTTTCCCCATGGCAAAATGCTTCTGTGTTTGGTGTGCCGTTAACAATTAATGGCACTGAAAGCGCAACTAGTAAATTTAGGTGTATAAAGGTGGCCATGCACTATACAACCTGATTGCATATTGTGTATTTAGTGATCACTGATTGATTGCATTTCATTTAAAAAGCGTGAAGCTGGGAATGGGTGGGTAGGTAGGAGGGTAGATGATGCAGGGTGTGTGCTAATGAGGTCAGCTGGTCAACTCCTTCCTGTGCCATGACCTAAAGTCTGACCAGGAAATAAGGCAGAATCAATGGATATGTTTGGAAACATGGATGAGGACAAGTGAAATAAGTGCCTGTAGATTTAATGGAAAGCTTTTATATTTTGCAAAAAAAAGTACATCAATGCTTTATTGGTACATAGGGGAGCTGGAATTTAGGAAAAAAAAGATGAACAAAGGTGAACTTATCCTGTAAACTAAAAAGTTTAGCTGCACTTCCATTTTAAATTGACACTTGCATTTGGCCCTGCAACATCTGAAAAAGTCAGTTTGATGGGTTAACTTTCTTGAAGTACTGTGTAGCGGCCTCACTCTCTCTCCATCTTTATCGGTTACACACCAACTCATGTCTAGGGGTTCCTGGGTTGTGAGAGTGAGATGCGCCACGGCCCATTTCCTCCCCATTGTAGTAGGGAGGTGAAGGCCACTTACTGATGTTTCCTCGGGCCGGTGTGTTCTGTGAATGCACTGAGTCTGTAATTGCAAGCTCACCAGCCTCCCCTTTTCTTCCAGTAACTGGAGTTCACACACCGGAGAAAGGTCCAACACTTGTTTATTTGACACTCCAATACGCAAAGCACAATAAACAGTTCTTTTGCAGCAAACTGGTTGGGACCTATAACCTTGCCAACGGTGGGGCGAGCAGATCGAGGCACTTCCTAAAGTTTAAGTTCTATGCCACTGTACTATGACCAGCGGCGCCTAAGCCAATCCGGCTGTTACAGAACAGGAAAGATGGGGTCTCTTCCAGCAACCCCTATGAACAGCAATGGAGCCCTCTTCGATACGCTGTGGCCCCTATCAGGGGGATGTGTCCTCCCAAGAGAGTTCCCAGAGGCCCACTGTCACCGGGTTGGTGCTGCTCCGGGTCTCCAGTGGGTAACCTCTCTGGCCTCCTCACCTCAGATACGAGTCCCTCCGCTCAGGGACCCTCGGACTGTCCACCCTAGCGGGACCCAGTCGAAGGTACTGGGCCCCAGGCCTCCTCGATAGTACCTCACCCCAGGCTAAAGGTGCCTGGGATGGACGCCAACATGACTCCGGACCAGGCCATGGGCACCTGGACCAGACTCCTGGATCTCCAGCACCCAGGCCTGAGGGGCCTGGGTGCGGACCGCAACCCTCCTCCTCCGAGGACCTCCTTCTCCGCAAGACCTCGTGGTAAGGGCGTCTCCCCCTTTTATCTCCTCCCATCAACGGCCCGGCGGGTTCCCCGCCCCAGCCATACCATCTCCGGGAAGGGACAAAACAGGGAGCACTGCAGGAGATGATTCTACCTGAAGCCTGTGGGTACCCCGCCACCCACAGGCAAAGGAGAATACTACATCCTCCAATCCTCCACGAAACAAAAAGGGGTCTGAACCCTAACACAATTATACACCTGGGTCACACTATTACCCAGGTGTATCCCATCAATTTGAGGACCCCGCTACACATTCCCCCCTGTGATTGGACGCTGGTCCCCAGCGTCAGGTGCACACCCATGCCTCCCATAAAGTGGTGACATGGAGTGAAACCCCTGAGGCAGTTCCTCTAAATTTTTCCCAAGTGCCAAGACCTGCTCAGGGAATGGGGAACATATAAAACAACTTATGTCATAAAACACTTTAAACATCTGCATAATCACAACCCCTCTCCCACACTGTCTAAGAGCCACCCACTCTCAATGATCTTGATTGACGATCCTCCTGCAGGGGAAAGAAAAAAACAACATCCTAACATAATTTCGTGTCATTTGGCATGAGTGGGCCTGTCAGCCGAGAGACCCACTCACTCCAACAAGCAAGGTGATGTGTGTGTGAAACATTTTCAAACATTTGTTGCGCAACACTGCCACCTGGTGACAACGCCGCGGTCATGACACTCAACGAGTCTTCGTTCTTCCAGCTTTTCCCTACTCTGCCACTATTCCCAAATGTCCTTGCCTTTGGCACATGAAGAAAAGGGGAAACACAAAAAAACACAACAGCCCCAAGTCTCCAATGAGAAAAAGAAAAGCCCAAATAAAAACAAAAGCAGGGCACAGTCCTGGGTGTCTGGGAATGGCTCTTCCAGAAAGTTCAAGTGCACAAAGGAAATAAACAGGAGTTCTTTTCTCCTATAAGTAAAACTTTGGATCCGGCAGATACAGGGGTTTCAGGTGTTTGTCAAATGCCTCAATCGAATACTCGACATCTTCTCCTTCTCTTCTGCAAATGACTATCTTGTCAGCATGGATATGGCGCCCCAATTTCCATTCAGCTCTGCAGTCCTCAAACCTCTTAGACACTGCCGGCACACATTCCAGGTACCTGCGAGCATGAGGCACCTTCAACTTGTCCCACACAAACTCGTCATACCATCTTGCTCTCCAGACTTCCACCTCAAACAGCAAGTCCCGGGGCAGATACGGGTACTCCCACCCATATTCCCGAGCTACTTTGTGGCAAAACAGTCTCTGCAAGCGGGCCAAAGGTGGCTTTCTCTCCAGTTCCAGGCAGCACAATAGCTTCCGGATGCCGAGGTGCCTTTACCAGCTCCCTGAAACTGACTTTCGGTGCTCTCAGAGAAGCGCGGGGTGTCCCCACAACCAAAGCAGGTGAGGTAACAGTAGGTGAGGACACCGGTGAAGGGGTAGGTTCCCTCGTAAGCTGCGGGTCTTCCACCCGAGGTGTGCTGTCTCCTGTGTACATAGGTGAATCCCGTACCGCACGGGAAGCAAGAAGTGGCATTCTATCCCAGCCCTTGCGGCTGAACAGTTCGTCTATCTCGCCATCATCTCCGCAGTCAGACAGCGACTCTAGGTCGGAGGTGTCATACATCTCCGCAGGCAGATATCTTCCGGTGGACACAGAATCATCCTCCCTGGGGGGCTCCACCTCCAATGGGCCCCCGACACCTCCAACCACCACCACAGTCCCAGCCCCTGGCTCACCTGACCCTTGTAGAGGACTGGGATGTCCGGGACTTCCTTCTCGACCGGCACCATCCAGGCCAGGCAAGCAGCGGGGTGAAGCTCGACCACGTCCATAGGATGCCTGTACTAGGCCAACTTTCCTCTTCGGGGGTGGGAGCAGAGAACTTGTGGCGACCGAGGCAGCATCCTCGGATTTTTCTCTGTTGGGCAGTCCATCGCCCTGGTCAGCGCGCACGGGAACCTCGACAAAGGCCTTGATCTCCCCTTCCGGAGTAGCGGTACCCATGAGGTAGTTGAGGCGAAGGGCCCGGGGCCTTGCTGTGGACGACTCGACCTCAAAAAGGAATTCTCTGCACTCCTCACATCGCCCGAATGGCTTCAGGGTGACCACCAGTCCCGAGCAGCCGGGACAGATCACACCGAGGGCCTCCGTGTCTCTGCAAGTGTACAGAGCCAACCGCCCTCGGGGCCTAAGTCTTATCCCCGTGTCTGTGATGGGGGCAGCAAAGGAAGTCATTCTCGTGGGGTGAGGAACCATAATCCACGGGGCACTTGAGGTCATCCCGACTATCTGCTGCTCCATCATGCACTGACCCCGCTCCGGAGTCTCCACGTGTATCCCCACACTTGGCCAGACTCCTCCCATGAGCTGTACATTTTCGCGGGCTTCCTCTTGACTCCGCCCACGAACGATGTCGCCATGGGGTGCCTCGTGGCGCAGTGCGTTAACAGTCCCCACGTGCAGTACGTCACACGGCTGGACCTCTCCCTTTTTCCGCTCCTCCGCATGGGCCTTTCCTGTGTTAGGGTCATTTCCACAACTCCGAGCAGGGACGCACTTTGGCCAGTAATATGGCCGATCTGCTCGGAACTCCTCTGGGCAGCAAAGTTCAAATGTAGACATTCTCAAGTCCATCTCTAGAACACACTCTATCCCGGACTCACGAGCCCCCACGTGTAGCGGCCTCACTCTCTCTCCATCTTTATCGGTTACACACCAACTCATGTCTAGGGGTTCCTGGGTTGTGAGAGTGAGATGCGCCACGGCCCATGTCCTCCCCATTGTAGTAGGGAGGTGAAGGCCACTTACTGATGTTTCCTCGGGCCGGTGTGTTCTGTGAATGCACTGAGTCTGTAATTGCAAGCTCACCAGCCTCCCCTTTTCTTCCAGTAACTGGAGTTCACACACCGGAGAAAGGTCCAACACTTGTTTATTTGACACTCCAATACGCAAAGCACAATAAACAGTTCTTTTGCAGCAAACTGGTTGGGACCTATAACCTTGCCAACGGTGGGGCGAGCAGATCGAGGCACTTCCTAAAGTTTAAGTTCTATGCCACTGTACTATGACCAGCGGCGCCTAAGCCAATCCGGCTGTTACAGAACAGGAAAGATGGGGTCTCTTCCAGCAACCCCTATGAACAGCAATGGAGCCCTCTTCGATACGCTGTGGCCCCTATCAGGGGGATGTGTCCTCCCAAGAGAGTTCCCAGAGGCCCACTGTCACCGGGTTGGTGCTGCTCCGGGTCTCCAGTGGGTAACCTCTCTGGCCTCCTCACCTCAGATACGAGTCCCTCCGCTCAGGGACCCTCGGACAGTCCACCCTAGCGGGACCCAGTCGAAGGTACTGGGCCCCAGGCCTCCTCGATAGTACCTCACCCCAGGCTAAAGGTGCCTGGGATGGACGCCAACATGACTCCGGACCAGGCCATGGGCACCTGGACCAGACTCCTGGATCTCCAGCACCCAGGCCTGAGGGGCCTGGGTGCGGACCGCAACCCTCCTCCTCCGAGGACCTCCTTCTCCGCAAGACCTCGTGGTAAGGGCGTCTCCCCCTTTTATCTCCTCCCATCAACGGCCCGGCGGGTTCCCCGCCCCAGCCATACCATCTCCGGGAAGGGACAAAACAGGGAGCACTGCAGGAGATGATTCTACCTGAAGCCTGTGGGTACCCCGCCACCCACAGGCAAAGGAGAATACTACATCCTCCAATCCTCCACGAAACAAAAAGGGGTCTGAACCCTAACACAATTATACACCTGGGTCACACTATTCCCCAGGTGTATCCCATCAATTTGAGGACCCCGCTACAACTGTAAGTCTTGTAATCTATAATATCGCTTGCAGTCCCCTGCCCTGTAAATACACATCTTCCTCTCCTGGAAGAGGAAATGCTGATTCAGTTTAAAAGAGAGCAGGCCTCCTGTCTCCAAACAGTATCCACTAGAGTTAGCCAGGAATAGCTTTTTGAACAGCAAAATTGATGTCAGTACACACCCAGGACATGCTGCTGGAAACAAGATTTGTATTCAGTACAGGTAACTTATTGGCATTTTTCATAGACTGCAGGGACAAGCACAAATGTATAATTCACACTGAAAGTACAGCTATACTTGAAATCTCTGACACTTCCAAAACCTTTGCATGGCACATTAGTGTCATGTCTAAAATGCACATTTTATATATATAGCACCAGCCAATATATTAGGGTTATTTGTGTCTGAAAGAGATCTTCAACTTATCTCAGATTAACTCACTACTAATGGTAGTGTTTACCATTCCATAGATATGTTGTATAGGAAAGGAAGAGGCTTGGGTGGACTATATTGGCACCATAGGTAAACTGATAGACAGTCAAAGATATAGATTTAAAAGATTTTTATTTACAAAAATATATAGAAAGTAGATTTATTTTTCCCATGTACATATTTATAGAAAAGAGGGGATAGTTTGTGACAATTATTGAATCATACCATTGCAACCAATGGGAAATCATACAGACATAGTTACATAATAAACAGTGCTCGACATGTTTCGCGTTCGTGATTCCAAAAAGAATCCGCTTCTTCATGATCATGTTTTTCCTTATTTATAGTCACGTGACACTTCTTTTGTATAGCTACTGAAAATAGTACTTATATTCAGCTCCTGAAGAAGCAGATTATTTTTGGAATCACAAACGCGAAACATGTCGAGCACTTATTTATAAGTTTATTATGTAACTATATGTCTGTATGATTTCCCATTGGTTGCAATGGTATGATTCAATAATTGTCACAAACTATCCCCTCTTTTCTATAAATATGTACATGGGGAAAAAAAATCTACTTTCTATATATTTTTGTAAATAAAAATCTTTTAAATCTATATCTTTGACGGTCTATCAGTTTACCTATGATGCCAATATAGTCCACCCAAGCCTCTTCCTTTCCTATACAACAATTGATGGGACGAAGGCACCGACACACATATATATATATATATATATATATATATATATATATTTTTCTGATACTCATAGCACTTTCATTATACATTCCATAGATATGGCAGAATACTACGTTAGAAAACTGCGCTTAGGATTCCAAAAATCACTTATAGTGTTATATATTTCAGTGCTGCTACTTAAATAATAAATCCCAAAAATTCTGTGACATTAATATTAGTGTACTAACCAATAATCAATTCCACAATAGCGCAACCACTGCTACTATGCAGTGGACAATCATATATCTGCAAGTGATATAAGTGCGATTAAATAGAGCCATCTCCCCTATGGAAATGCACTCACCAGATTGAATTGCCTTTCACTCTCATGAAAAGGCAAATAAGCTTTAGGTTAATATCCACCTGGTAGTATCACTCCACAATCAGCAGGTCTCATCTCATTGCACGTGTGTGAGAGAAAACAAAAAGCCTCCAATAGTGCATTAATCCCATAAAACATTTATTAAAATCCAAGTGTAGCGGGGTCTCTAAAATTAGGTGGGACACTCAGGTGTGTAAGTATGGGAATAGTGGACCATTTGTGTTCGTGGAGGATTGGATGGTGTAATAATCTCCTTGGCCTCTGGGTGGCGGGGTACCTGGAGGCTCAAGGTAGATTTGCCATTACAGTGCTACCCTTTTTGTCCCTTTCCGGAGATGGTATGGCGAGGGCGGGGAACATGCCGTGGTGTCGATGGGAGGAGATAAAAGGGGGAGACGCCCGAACCACGAGGCCTTCAGGAGGATCTTCTTCACGCGCCCAGGCACCTTAGGCCTGAGTGCGGGTGGTTCCGGATTCCGGCCCAGGCGCCCTAGGCCTAACCGGAATGGAGTTGGAGTCCATCCCAGGCACCTTCAGCCTGGGGTGAGGTACTAAACTAGGAGGCCTGGGGTCCAGTGACTTCGACTGGATCCCGCGAGGGTGGAGACGTCCGAGGGTCCCTGAGGTGGATGGGGCCCATGTGTGAGGTGAGGAGACCGGGGAGGTTACCCGTCCGGAGAGTCTGGAGCAGCATCAACCCAGTGACGGATGGGCCT
Source organism: Rana muscosa (assembly GCA_029206835.1). Classification (NCBI taxonomy): domain Eukaryota; kingdom Metazoa; phylum Chordata; class Amphibia; order Anura; family Ranidae; genus Rana; species Rana muscosa. The sequence goes on along the minus strand of CM055122.1, from coordinate 102,198,305 downwards.
CTGGTAACTCCCTTGGAGGGACATCTTCCCCTGATAGGGGCCGCAGCGCAGCGAAGGTACTCCTATCTATGTTCTCTTGAGTCGCTGGTAGAGACTCTCAAGTTCTAAGTCCTTTCTAGATAATGCTATAGTAACCGCTAGCGAGATCGCAGTGGTTTAGCTAATAACCAGGATAGTGCCTCGACCTGCTCATTCCCCGTATCAAAAATGTTATCAAGTCGCAACCAGTTGGCTACTGAAGCACTGTTTATTGTGAGATGTACAATAAAGCAAGAGTTGGACTGTGATCGGTGTGTGGAACTCTGGTTAATGGGAGCAGGGGGAAGTGTTGACACAGCGGGACTTGATTCTAGACAAAAGCACATAGGCCCGAGGAAATATCTGGTACTGGCCTTCACATCACCCACAGCTATGGGGAGGACATGGGCCGTAGCGCATCTCACCCTGTCGTGTGACATACCCCTAGACAAAGGAGACGGGGTGAGGCCGCTACACGTGGGGGCTCGTGAGTCCGGGATATGTGTTTTAACTTTGGAAGAAAGAATGGCTGTGTCTGGACTTTGCTGCCCGGAGGAGTTCCGAGCAGGTCGGCCATGTGATTGGCCAAAGTGCATCCCTGCTCAAAGTCGTGGAAATGACCCTAGGACGGGAAAGGCCCATGCAGAGGAGCGAGAAGAGGGAGGAGTCCAGCCGTGTGAAGTACTACATGTGGGGGCTTTTATTGCACTGCGCCACGAGGCACCCTGTGACTGTACAGTTCGTGGGCGGAGCTTGATGGAAGCCCGCAAAAACGTGCAAGTCATGGGAGGAGTCTGGCCATGTGGAGGAACTCACGTGGAGACTTTGGCGCGTGGTCAGTGCATGATGGAGCAGCAGACAGTCGGGATGGCCTCAAGCTCCCCGTGGATTCCGGTTCCCTACCCCACGAAGATGACTACGTTCGCTGCTCCCCTTACAGACACGGGGATAAGACTCAGGCCCCGAGGACAGTTGGCTCTGTACACCTGCAGAGACACGGAGGCCCTCGGCGTGATCTGTCCCGGATGCTCGGGACTGGTGGTCCACCTGAAGCCATTTGGGCGTTGCGAGGCATGCAAAGAATTCTTGTTCGAGGTGGAGCCATCCACAGTAAGGCCCCGGGCCCTTCGCCTCAACAGCCTCACAGGTACCGCTACTCTAGAAGGAGAGATCCAGGCCTTTGCGGAGGTTCCCGTATGCACTGACCAGGGCGATGTGACTGCCCAATCAGAGACTGAGAGAGAAAAATCCGAGGATGCTGCTTCGGTCACCACAGATTCTCTGCTCCCACCTCCGAAGAGGAAAGTTGGCCTGGTGCAGGCCTCCTGTGGTCGTGGTCGAGCTTCACCCCGTCGCTTGCCTGGCCTGGATGGATCCGGTTAGAAGAGTCCTGGACATCCCAGTTCTACAAAAGGTCAAGGTGAGCCAGGGGCTGGGACTGTGGTGGTGGTTGGAGGTGTCGGGGGTCGGGGGTCCACAGCCGGTGGAGCCCGCAAGGGAGGGTAGTACCATGTCTACCAGAGACTACCTTCCCACCGAGATGTATGACACTTCCGACCTAGAGTCGCTGTCAGATTGTGGAGATGACGGTGAGATTGATGAACTGTTTCATCGGAAGGGCTGGGACAAACGCCCATTGCCTGTGTTACGTGTACCGCATGTCAATAGGAGACAGCACGCCCTGGGTACAAGCCCCGGAGTCTACGAGGAAGTCTAGTCCTCAAAGTGCCTTCCCACAATCTACAACATCGCCCGTCTTGGTGGCGGGGCTGCAGCGAGCCTCACTACGAGCACCGAGAGAAAAGCCATCAGAGGTAGTGAAAGTACCTCGGCACCCGGAGGCCATCGTTCAACCCGGAGAAAGTGAGCGGGAAGCCATGCCTCCTTTGGCCAGATTGCATCGACTTTTCTCACAGAGAGTCGCCCGTGAGTATGGGTGGGAATATCCCTACTTGCCTCGGGACTTACTTTTTGAAGTTGAGGTCATATGCCAGAGATGGTATGACGAATCCCCCCCGACACCTACACTGACCCCCCCGACACCTACACTGATCCCCCCGACACCTACACTGATCCCCCTGACACCTACATTGATCCCCCCTGACACCTACATTGATCCCCCCTGACACCTACATTGATCCCCCTTGACACCAACACTGACCCCCCTTGACACCTACACTGACCCTCCTGACACCTACACTGACCCTCCTGACACCTACACTGACCCCCTCACACATACATTGACCCCCCCTGTGACATGTGACCTCTTGACACTCCTGCAGCTCAGCTTTACATGCATAGTGTAGCCCAGCTCATTCCAACCACTTCACAGCAGGCTGCATGCACCAGGGAGAGAGAGCCAGGGACAGAGAGCCAGGATGGGAGAGCCGCTCCGCTGCCCGGCCATTTACACAGAGCGAGCGGGGATCTCCCAGTGCCCAGCGTGGTCGCAGTGTCATTCCCCGCCTCCTCCTGAACCCGGCGGCACCTATGATGGACGTCACACGTCCCGCGGTCTTGGCATTGGACCAGTAGGACGTCAATCATAGGAGCCGGGTCCCGGAGGCGGGACTATTTGTACGTCAGTAACATCACTCGGCCGCGCTGCATAAGCGGCAGATCGTTCCCCGTTGCCCATGGAAACGGCTAAGGGCTAATAATGTTATTAGGGATTATCGAGACCCGGGGCTTTTCGGGGGCACACTCGGGGCTCCAGCCCCCCCTTCCGACTCCACTGGGTATCAGATAGGCAACAGCTCTTCCCAGTCTCACCACCTCCACGTTGGTTTCAACTGTCAGTGTAGTCACTTTCCACACTCTCCCATGATCAACACACAAACAAAGCTCCGCATAGCCACGTCCCGAAGCTTTTCGTGATTTCCGACTTCATCAATGGGGATTGGCGATATGGTGCGGTATCTCTGCTTTTCTACTCATCACCTTCTTACCCTCAAACAACTACCGGGTCTTGATTGTCCACTGCATAGTAATAGTGGTTGCACTACTGTGGAATTGATTATTGGTTGGTACACTAATAATAATGTCACAAAACTTTTAGAATACTACGTTAACTGTAGAGCGGTTTAGCTCAGAAAGCAGCCTATTACAATGTACACACATTCATAAAAGCATAATTGTATTCATACTGAGGTTTAATTTACCAAGTGTCACTTGCTGCATTAGAGTCCCAGCCTGTAGCTGGTGGAGATGGGGACTCCTATGTATCGTTACCCAGAGGAGTCAATGGAGGGCTTACGTTTTTATGTTTCCGTTTTCAAAATCCTTTAAAGCAAAACTCTAGCAAAAATAAGATAAACATTAACAGCCCTTCAAAAGGTAAAATAAAAATAACCTTTTGCTGAAATACTCACCTACACCCCAGAGCTGTCCCTTATTATTCAACCTACTTCCCCTGGACCAGACTGTAATGGACCTGCTCCAGCCTGTGCTTGGACAGTGAAAGAAGCATCACATTCCTGAGCTCATCCCACTGTTACTCTGCTCTCCAACTATCAGCATGCTCTGATTGGCTCCTTGTGCTGCTTATTCCTTTCACACTAGAGCCTTGCCTTACAGGGACAGCAATAAGCTAATACCAAGTCTGATTCACATACTTAGCTTGCTTGTATTTAAAAACAATGCATTAATGATGCATTAAAGTAGATTTCTAGTATAAACCTAACTAGTCTTAAAAATACTCCCCCCTCCTACTAACACATATGCTGACTAACTTGTGTTAAGCCCCGTACACACGGTCAGACTTTTGCCCAACAAACTTAGTTTTAAGCAAGTTGGACCAACAATCCGACCGTGTGTACGCTCCATCGGACAAACTTTTTTTCGTTTGGTTTTGTTTTCATCTGACAAAAGTTGGGTCTGCAAACGGACAAACTTTTGCCCAACAAAAGTCCGATGGAGCAAAGTCCTACCGTGTGTACAGAAAACCATAGGACTTTTGTCTGATGGACAAAACAACTAATGTTAAAATCAACCAACAATAGCAGAAGTTGACCAAAGGGTGGCGGTAAAGAGCCGAAAAGAGCAGAAAAAACATGTGATGTTGCAAAAAGTTTTGGGAAAGTTTGCAGAAAAGTCCTGTGGTGTGTATGCTATGGGTGTGCCCGGCCAACTCCGTTCGGACAAAAATCCACGGAAAAGTCCGATGGAAGTCCGACCGTGTGTATGGGGCTTAAGAAAGATGTGTAGCCAGACTCTGGTCTACAGCAACATGAGGGAGGAAACCATGCCCTCTGTTGCTCTACTTTTTACTGCAATGCTGATTCTATGCTGCGTTATTCCCTCCAACCAGCATGGGGAGAGCAATATCAAACCAGGCAGTGCCGAGAGAGATCAGTGTCAAGGCCCAGGAGGTCAGGGAAAAGATGACCTTGTTGCACAATACAGACTGCTGTGTTTGAGCCTTGACATTGTCACAGAGGAACTGGAGAGACTTTTCACCCACAGCTTCTGAACGCAAGTCTTCCGAAGCATCAGAGGGATAGAGATAGAGTGGGGCACCCCACCTCTACTGCAAGCATCCAGCTGAATTGCTGAGACAAGTGAGATGGCTCATCAGCCCCCATATGCCCTGATAGCAGGACCTGAGACTTTGGAGGCAGGACATTAAGCATACCATATCGCATGTGCCTTATCTAGGCTACATTTATATCCCCTTTTTAGAATAATTCTCTGACTTACCTGTTACAGCTTTACCTTACCCATTGCATCTCCTCTCCCCTGCAGCCACTGTTGGCTGACACAGGAGATCACATGACCGGAGCTGGCTGAAAATAGGTACCATATATACTCGAGTATAAGCCGAGTTTTTCAGCACATTTTTTTGTGCTGAAAATGCCCCCCTCGACTTATACTCGAGTCACCTTTTTTGCGCCTGATCTCCCGGAATTTGGGGACCCAGTACCGGTCGGCCGTAGGTCCCCTAGACCCAAAACTTGGCACACAATAACCTCACTCTTCCTCTACAATTGTGCAAAGTTTGTTGTCCGGGGGACCTACGGCCTGGGAGCACTGATTTTTCAAACCGGGCACCCCTTCCATAGACTCCCATGTAAAACTGTAATTTCTCTGGTGACTTTGGGGACCCGGTACCGGCCGGTGGTAGATCCCCTAAACGTGGCACACATGTAGGCCCATTTCTCCTCTATAAGTGTGCAAAGTTTTGTGTCTAGGGGACCTACAGCCGGGGAGCACCAATTTTTAAAACCAGGCACCCCTTCCATAGACTCCCATGTTAAACGTCAGTCTAGTCATGGACACAGTGAGGCATGGGCACAGTGAGGCATGGGCACAGTGAGGCATGGACACAGTGAGGCATGGACACAGTGAGGCATGCACATGGACACAGTGAGGCAAAGTGAGGCACAGTGAGGCATGCAGAAGGACACCCTAGGCTTATACTCGAGTCAATACGTTTTTCGTGGTAAAATTAGGTGCCTCAGCTTATATTCGGGTCAGCTTATACTCCTCGAGTATATGCGGTAAGTATACAAATCTTTCTTACACAAGTTAGTCAGCATAGGTGTTAGGAGGGAGGGGGGAGCATTTGTAAAACTAGTTAGGTTTATCCTGTAATTTTACTTTGGTGATTACAGAGCTTTAATAAAGAGCAGCTTCACCCTGGTCATTTTTTGTCCCCATCCTTAATTTTTCATGCTACAGTCTTTAGATATCCTGAGCAAACATGCTATCGGGACTCTGCCAATTCCAATACTTGGAATAGTGGGGCATCATGTCTGTGCATGTGCAGAATCTTGCATCGCACAAGCATCCCTCAGCAAAGCACTGCCCCCTAGAATGTGGGGTGTAGACATCCCAGGAGGCAGGGGTGCCTATATCATTATTGCCTAGGCGAGGAAAAAAGAATTGCTGGGCTGCAGTGCTAAAACGATAATACATCTTTGCAGAAGTGAGAAATTGTTCTCCAACTGTGAAAGGTCTGATTTCATTTTTGTCACACATCTGCCTGGAGTGCAGCTTTAACCACTTCCCGTCGGGAGGACATCCATGGACATTCTCTGGTTTCTGTGGTTATACCAGAATGATGCCTGCACCTACATATGCATCATATGTAGGTTTTCAGCCTGGTGATTCCCTAACATGCAGAAGTGAGCCTCACCTGGGCTCTACTGTATGATCGTGGTGCACGGGACCGATGCGCCCGGCGGCAATGGCTGCCCTGAACAGAGAGAGAGGAACTGAGGTTGTTCACCTCTCTCTGTAACCCCAGAAACCGGGAGCGACAAGTTATGTTGTCACTTCCGGTTCTACCTCTTTGTTTACCTGGCCACCAGCGGCCAGGAATACAGCCGATCAGACCGGTATGTGTCTGATCGGCTGCATTGGAAGCTAGAGGAGATATTTGTGGTCTAACAGACCCCAGATCGCTCCATAAAGAGGACCTGCCATCACCCATGCTGTCACAAGGGATGTTGTTCATCCCTTGTGATAGCAATAAAGTTAAAGTAGTATAAAAAAAATTGTATTAAAAAATGTATGTGCAAATGAACACATACGTTACTCCTGCACGCATATGTAAGCGGTGATCGCACCACACATGTGAGGTATTGTCACGAACTTCAGAGTGAGAACACTAATTCTAGCACCAGACCTCCTTTGCAACTCTAAACTGGTAACCTACAAAGGTGTTTAAAGCATCGTCTATGGAGAATTTTAAGCACCATAATTTGCCGCCATTCCACGGGCAGATGCAATTTTAAAGCAAGACATGTTAGGTATCTATTTACTCTGCATAACATACATACAAAACAATTGGGCTAATGTTATTGTTTGTTTTTTTACATGAAAGTTTTTTCCCCAAAAAATTGCGCTTGAAAAACCGCTGCGCAAATACCGTGTAACATAAAAAATAGAAAACCTACCATTTTATTCTACAGTGCCTCTGCTAAAAAAATATATAAAATGTTTTGGGATTCTAAGTAATTTTCTAGCAAAAAAGTTTATTTTTACACGTAGGAGTGAAGTGTCAGAATTGGCCCGGTTGGCAAGTAGTTAATGCCAAACATATTTTTTCTTAGACTGGGGAAAGGTTTGTAACCTATGACTAGGGTTGTGAAAAGTGTATAGGGATCCCTTGCACCAATTGTTAGGAAAATTGAAATCAATTTATCTAAAAAATTTGTGAAAAACTATATAGCTGCTATCAGAGAAATAGACGCTTTGATGTGCATGCGCGCATGAGGACACGCGGCACCATTGTTGGGCAGGCGCGCGCCGGGACTAGGCGGACGTGCGGTGCTATGACGATGTGCACGCGCATGCACAATGGCGCACGCCCGGCGTGATGGATGCCCGGCCTATTTAAACCCAGTGCTGACAGTGGCACATCGCTGGTGTATCTTCAGCTTGTCCTGCGTTTCTGTGTCCTGTGAATCTGCTGTTCCTGATCTGTGTAACGACCCGGCTTGTCCTGACCTGATCCTTCTGACCACCTGGCTTGATCCTTGGCTTGCATCTGACTTCTCTCTGCCTGCTTCCTGCATCTGATCCTGGTTTGGCTACTGGACTTGTTTATCTTGCTCCCTGAACTTGACTCTGATCCTGGACTGACTTCCTGTGTTGACCCCTGGCCTGGCTCCTGACTTCGTTATCAAGTCTGTCCACCGGTCCCTGCTTCCTGGACTATCCAAGCATGCCTGTCTCCAGTTCCAGCTACCAGGCACCCGTGCTTCTGTGGGCACCACACCTGCTGTGTCACCTTGAGTGGTGTGGTGTGCTGTGCCCGGCCGCAAGGGGAGCCCTCCTAGCATCTCGGCCTTCTACCAAGTTCCTGACAGATGCTCCCCAAAACAGTGAACTTGCCACTGTGCAGATTGAAAAAAATACTAATGTGTCTGCTGTGTACTGTTAAATGACCATATGTCATGGAATAAAGTGAATATGTGCATAAAGTGCAAATAAATTGGTAACAAATATTGTAAACATATACATAGAGTGCAACAAATAAGTTGAGCTAAATTATTATATTTTAAAGTCCATAAATTATGTGTTTTATCTTGATGGTTGACCCACAGAGAAATAAACAAGGGGAATTCCTTCACCACTTGCAATTCAAATACAGCCAAAGTGCTCAAATGTGAAATCTGCTAACCAGATGGACATGACCACTTTAATTAAAAATAAGGTCTAATGCGCTGTATGGGAAATCCTGAATGGTTGCCCAGAGCAAGTGGATATGGAATGATGGCCCTATATAGCTGGAAGGTAAATGTGATTGGTGGAGCCGCAATTCTCCACCCTCCACATCTCCAATGAATATGGACAGCTATTACCATTAATATTGTGTTGTAAATCATACATTATCTCTCCAATTCATCATTTTAGCAGACACAATAATTGCAACAATTATTTGACATAAACCATTATTTACAATAATAAAATAAAAATAAAAGGATAAAAATATATTTAAAAACCAATCACTAATTAGTGATGGATGCTAATTTGTGGCTGGAATGTGTGCCCAGTCATGTGAACATAATTATTAAAATGTATTGCTTGGGCTATTGACTGAAAATTAAATTGTATTTTGAATGTGGGTAAAAATAAATGTTTTAATCGTTAGTTACGAAACAATTTAGGTCCAACTCTACGTTAATCCCAGCTGGTTGCATAGTGCCCAGCAGGTATAACCATTTTGTTTCATTCTGGGAGATCGCTCTTTTGAGGTGCGTACCCCTCCAATGTTTTGAGATTTTGTCTATCCCATAAAATGTTTACAGTTTGGGATTTCTATTATGGAAATATATCAAAACCCTTTTGAAATATTAGCAATGTGCTCATTGATCCTGGTCCGTAACCTGTGTGTGGTTCTGCCCACATATTGCATTGGGCACGGGCATTCCAACACATACGTCACACACATACGTACTCAGAGTCACATGTTATGAGCGGCCATATTTTTTGTTCTTGTTTATTGGCTACTAATTGGAACCTATCTATTTTTCTATTTTTTTCTTTTTGTGATTTTGCAGGCTTTACATCTAGTACAGTAGTGAAATCCTTCTCTGTCTAAGAATGTGCTAAGTTTTTTTGAGGGGTCTGGGATATTAGGTGCTACCCTATTTCTCAATCCTGGAGCCCTTCTGTAGATAAATTTAGTTTTTTGGGGAGGAGGGGCCTAAGATCTTTGTCTTTGAGAAGGATTGGCCAATGTTTTTTAAAAATGTTTTTGACCTCTTTGTACTGACTGTGAAATCCTGTAATAAAGGCTAGGCCTCCCTTAAACTTCCTTTGTTTGGTATTAGTTAGAAGTGACTTTCTATCCATAGCAGATACTTTATTTTTAGAATTTTATGTCCCTGGGAGAGTAGCCTTTCTCAATGAACCTAGGGATAAGGATGTTTGATTGGGTGTTGTAATCCTCCAGGCTGTCACAAATCCTCCTCACTCGCATAAACTGGCTTTTGGGTATCCCTCTAAGCCATTGCAGGGGGTGACAGATTTGGATGGGCACATACCCATTCCTGTCCGTTTCTTTGAAAAACGTTTTTGTTAAAATGTTATTCTGTTTCTTTGTAAGTACCAGATCTAAGTAGCTAACTGTCTCTGTGTGGCATTCTGCCATGAATTTCAGACCATTTGTTTAGCATCTCAATAAATAAGTCTAGACTCTCTTTTGAACCTTCCCACATTAGTACAATATCGTCAATATATCGCTTGTAAAACAAGAGTCCCTCCCATTTTTTGGCATAGATGTTTTCCTCTTCCCATTTGTTGAGTACCAGGTTAGCCACACTGGGGGCATACCTTGCCCCCATGGCTACCGTTTTGATCTGTTTGTAATACTGACTTTGAAACCAGAAGTAGTTGTTTCCTATCGCTATTTTTAACCCTTCAATCAAAAATTGGATTTGCGCCATTTTAAGTGAGAATCGGTTTTTCAAGGCCCATTTGACCACTTTCAGGCCATCATGTTGTTTGCTATTGGTATACAGTGATTCAATATCTACTGTAACCAATACAGTATTTTTGTTGACTTTAATTTTTTTCAACATTTTGATGAGTTCCCTACTATCCTTGAGTTAGGATTTTCCTTGTGTGACCAAGGGTTGGAAATAGATGTCTAAATATTCACCCACCTCTTTTTTGTCTAGAATATTATTTTTTATGCCTTTATTTACCCACTCAGTTAATTCAGATTTAGATTTGATTGTGGGGTCTGTTTTCAATTTCTGATATGTAGTAGTGTCTGCAAGTAATCTGAGTATTTCTTGATTATAATCTTTCTTATTGAGTATTACTAGCCCTCCCTTTATCTGCTGGTCTCACTACGATGTCTTTCTTTTTTTCCAGTTCCTTAATTCCTTCCCATATTCATTTGTTTTCCTTATGCTTTTTGATTTTCAGTTGTTTAACCTCATCCTGTTTTAAATGTTTGAACACCTCAATAAAGTGATGTGTACCTTTCTATGGTTAAACACTGAGTTGTTAAACTCCTGAGCCCCCACATCAATTGGGGGAGGGGTTAGTAAGTCTGCAAAATACTTTTTGATAACTAGGGTTGCACCGATACCAGTTTTTACGGGTGAGTACGAGTATCAATACTTTTGGTTAAGCACTTGCTGATACTGACTGAGTACTGATATCTTTGCGTGAAGTGCGGTTTGAGCCCATGCAAAATACATGGGCTCAAATCGCACTGCAAAGAATTGCATGTGATTGGGACAGGAATGCGGTGTGATTTCTGTCCAAATCACATGCGGTTTTCTGCACCACTCCTGTGTGAACCCAGGCTGAAGTCATTATCACAAACCTCGGTTCACATAGGAACAGTGCGGGAAACCAGACAGGAATCACACCTCATTCCTGTTTAAATCGCTTGTGATTCTTTGCAGTTCGATTTGAGACTATTTATTTTGTATGGGCTCAAATCGCACCGCAAAGGTATGGGTTTCGGGTATCGGAGTATTTGCACGAGTATGAGTACTCTACTCGGTATTGGCTCAACCCTACCAATGACAGTTTTTTTTGCCATCTGTTTCCCTGCTAGGGAGATCCCGGTGACCATAGGCAAAATGAGATCTCTGTAACAGGGGCAGAGACAGTAGAACAAACCGTGACAGAGGATTTGACCTCCCCCAACTAAACAAGCAAAGCAAGGATTTTCCATGCTTCCATGTCTTTGTGTCCACAAAGTAACAAAGAGATTTTAGTAAAGTAAAATCTTCCCAATGACTACAGAAAAAAATTCAAACTCTTCCCCACTCGGGCTGTGCTCTATACAAAACAATGTATAAAGTACCAACTCAATGTGATCCACACACTAAAACCACTGTCAAGTAGGAATGGGCTCAGGCGCGTTTGGGATCCCACCTGCTCGATCCCGCCAGGAAGCTGACACTGCACACCGCTAATCACAGGCAGTGAGACATTTCCCGGTCTGCAGCTGCACAGATCGGGAATATCTCACTGCCTGTGATTAGGGGTGTGCAGTGTCGGCTTCCTGGCAGAATCGGGCAGGTGGGTTGGGACCAGTGGCGGCTGGTTCTCAAAATTTTTTGGGGGGGGCACAAACAAACTGAAAAAAAAACATCAATTGCAGCCACTGTGTCCATCAAATGCAGCCACTGTGCCCATCAAACGCCACCAGTTTGCCCCATCAAACGCCGCCAGTTTGCCCCATCAAACGCAGCCAGTTTGCCCCATCAAACGCAGCCAGTTTGCCCCCTCAAATGCAGCCAGTTTGCCCCCTCAAATGCAGCCAGTTTGCCCCCTCAAATGCAGCCAGTTTCCCCTCAAATGGAGCCAGTTTCCCCTCAAATGGAGCCAGTTTCCCCTCAAATGGAGCCAGTTTCCCCCTCAAATGCAGCCAGTTTCCCCATCAAATGCAGCCAGTTTCCCCCTCAAATGCAGCCAGTTTCCCCTCAAATGCAGCCAGTTTCCCCTCAAATGCAGCCAGTTTCCCCTCAAATGCAGCCAGTTTCCCCTCAAATGGAGCCAGTTTCCCCCTCAAATGCAGCCAGTTTCCCCTCAAATGCAGCCAGTTTCCCCATCAAATGCAGCCAGTTTACCCCCCCCCGCCCGGCACTTACCTTTCTCGGGTCAGCAACATCCTCCTCCGAGTCCTCGATGTCTTCTCCCGTCCTCGATGTCATCTCTGCTATGATTGGACACCTGATAGGCGTCCAATCACAGCGCCTTTCGCTTCAGCCAATCAGGTGACCGGTAACCAGACCCAGTGCACCTGATTGGCTTAGAGGCGGGTCAGTGTTAGGGAAGCGATTCCCTAACACAGCATTGTTTAAACAGGGAACGCACAGCCTGTGCACCCTCTGTTTAACCATTTGGAAGCTGATTAGAGCCCACAGGCTCTAATCAGGAAGCCTATTAGAGCCTCTGGTTCTAATCAGGCACTTTCAAAACACACCCACCGCTGTAATTCAGATGGCCGGCGCTCAACAGGGGGCCGGACACCTGAATAGTGGGCGGCAGCGGCGACAATAGATAGATTCATGCAATGCATGAATCTATCTATTGTTGAGTGATGGGTGCAGGAGAGAGGGGGTGGCGCTCCTGCGCCCACTATGGACGCACCGCCACTGGTATGAACCTGAATACGCTTGAGTCCATCTTCACTGTCAAGGGCCATATTTAGCAAACCTTGTGAAAAAATTACCTGTGTAGTCCAGTGGCCAGAAATGAGTTTCACTGGCAAATGACAGCTGGAAAATGTAAATATGAATCACATTGGCTGCTGTGATCAAATGATGTTTTTTTTTCTAGATACTGTAAATAAATGAAACAATTTGTTCTCATTTTGAATCATTTTTACTAACAAGGTAAACCGAAACTGGAAAATCTGACTCTTCGAAGAGATATATATTAATGTAGTCCCTACAGTATATTGCTGAGCTATGTAACTACTATTGCAGCTATTCCAGGAACACCCCTGTGCTTAGGACACAATATTAACTGAAAGCATTAGTGCTCCCTTGACCTTCAATATGCTCTTCTCAATCCATCACTTAAGGTCTTGGTGTCCCACAGTTCCCGTTTATCTATGACAGTGTTGGATTGATCTTTAGGTTGGAATAATTATTTTCCTCCAAGTAAGACACCAGATACAGATCATCTGATTGACTGCTATAGTATTTCACTGCAGAAAGAAATGTGGTTTTATTACCCCATCAGTGCATTTATATTTTCTATATTACCAACCTTATTATCTCTGGATATGGTTAAATATAAATATGTTTTAAAGATTAAAGATATTCAGGTTGTATATAGAAATGCTTAAAGTGATTATAAATGAACATTTTTTTAAAATTGCCTTCTCTTCTTGGGTCCCCCACTGGCTCTCCTGGCCCCTCCTCTCTGTTCAGTGCTCGCTCCCGAGCCCCGCTGCTGCATCCATTGACACAGACAGTGGGACTCAGCCTTGCCCCCCGCTCCCCTCGTCACTAGTTTTGATTGACAGCAGCGGGAGCCAATGGCTCCCAGTGCCCCAGCAAAGCCAGTGAGGGGAGAGAAGAACTGTAGATGTGCACAGCACAGGATTGAATGAGAGCTTAGCTAAGTAAAATGGAGATGAGGGGCCAATACTGATGCCTAAACATTTACCTTAATGTATTCCTTGCATTAAGGTAAAAAGTACTTAGGCTTTAGAACCACTTTAAAGTGATTCAAAAGTCATAAGGTTTTTTACCTTAATGCATTCTATGCATTAAGGTAAAAAAAAACTTTCATTGCCTGTTGCCCCCCCCCCCCCTACATACTTGTGACTTGAGTAGTGTATCGATTCAGCTCTGTGCCCATCTTGCGGGACTTCTTTCCTCTCTGTGCTTTCTCATAGGCTTGGCTGAGAGCAGCAGGAGCCATTGACTCCTGCCACTGTCAGTCAAATCCAGTGAGCAAAGAGAGGAGGGTGGGGCCGAGTAACGTTATGTGTGTCAATGAACGTACACAGCCCAGTTCAGGGATTGAGCCCACAAATGTGCCACCATAGGAAGCGACTTCCTATGGTGCAACACCCAAAAGAGGATGGGCCTGGAGTGCTGGGGGGACTCCAGAAGAGGAGGTTCAGGGCTGCTCTGTGCAATACCATAGCACAGAGCAGGTAAGTATAACATGTTTTTGTTTTAGGAAACTACAATCTTTATTTCAAATGTTCCTAAAGCCAAAATGTTTATTCGTTTTGGTTTGCATAAGGAGGACCTCTACGGGCTCTTTCACACGGAGGTCCGTTCAGGTCCGCCTGTCAGTTTTTTAGGCGGACCTGAAACGGATCCTCCATGTACCCCTATGGAAGCACGGATGTCAGCGGAGACATGTCCGCTGACATCCGCTCCGCCAAAGTGTGACGGAGGAAAACCCTATTTTTCCTTCCGTCGGCGGAGCGGATCGGATGACAACGGACTCTACGGTCCGTCGTCATCCGATTCCCCATAGGGGAGAGCGGCGCTCTGACAGGGCGGTCCCTGCACAGTGTGCGGGGACCGCCCAGTCATCCGTCGGCACAGCGGGGATCAACAGAGCGATCCCCGCTGAGCAAGCGGAGCTTCACGGGGCGGATCTGCACGGATCCGCCCCGTGTGAAAGGACCCTACCAGTTTTTGGGGAGATTTCCCTTGACTCCTTGTTCTATAGACATGACAGGAAGTGAATGGAATTTTTTCCAAGGTGAGACCAAATCCCCTCACAGACATCTGTCACCAAAATAGTTGAACTCCTTTTCCGCTGACAGCTGTAAAATGTTATACTCCTATCACTTTCCATTCTAGAGCCAGTGGTTACCTGGACTAATAGAGGGTGAATCTCCTCATTAGGAGTACATCCAACAATGACAACTTCAAAAAGGCTCTAAGCCTTTTCCAATCTATCTAAAACTAATAATAAAAAAATTTGGGTTTCACAAAAAAACATTTTTAAAGGATTTCTTATGCCGCGTACACACGATCGGAATTTGCAACAACAAAACCGTGGGTTTTTTTTCCGACGCATTTTCGCTCAAACTTGTCTTGCATACACACGGTCACACAAATGTTGTCCGAAATTCCGATCTCCAAGAACGCGGTGACGTACAACACTACAACGAGACGAGAAAAATTAAGTTCAATGATTCTGAGCATGCGTCAAATTGATTCCGAGCATGCGTAGGATTTTTGTGCGTCGTAACTGGATACACACGGTCGGAACTTCCGACAAGAACTTTTGTTGTCAGAAAAATTGAGAACCAGCTCTCAATCATTTGTTGTCGGACATTCCGACATCAAATGTCCGATGGAGCCTAAACACGGTCGGAATATCCGACCAAAAGCTCACATCGAACATTTGTTGTCGGAAATTCCGATCGTGTGTACGTAGCATTAATCTCTAAATGTGATCCTAAATCTTTAATTTGATCTTTATTAACCTTCTTCTGAGGGTGAATTCACACTGACATTGCATTTTAGTCACGTTTTAACACGTGTTGATGTGCTTTTTTACAGGATTTCCTTTGACATCACATCCTGTGGATAGAGAAGGAGTTTTTCCTTTGACATCACATACTGTGGATAGTGAAGGAGTTTTTTCAATTTTTTGGAAACAGCCCTAATCATTGTGATAGCGCTAGCTATCATGAGAAGGAGGAGGCGTATGAGCAGATTGAGGCAAACAAAACAACGCTATTAGCTACATCCATTGCTGTCACAACATGAAAGGAAAGGGCAGTTTTGGACCATATACTAGGAATTACAAAGTCGCCCTGAAAAATTCTTTGCCTATACATGGATGTCCATTATTAGGTAAGTATGTGTGTAAAATGTATGTAATATGTTTGTTGCTAGGGTTAGAGGGTTAAGTTAGAGTTTAATTTGGGTTTAGGGTTAAAATAGGGTTAGTGTTAGTTTCAGGTTTAAGTTAGGGTTCGAGTTAAGTAAAGCCTTAAACACACGATTGGATTTTCATCGGACAAAGTGTAGCACTTTTGTCCGAAGGGCGTTGGCCAGGAACTTGTATTACATACAAATGGCAAAGAATTGTCGGCCAACAAACACAAAACTCTGTGGTTTGTCATCTCTTTAGCACCACCCTTTGGGCAACTTCTGCTAATGTTGTGTTATGGTTAGAGATGAGCTTTGAGTTCGAGTCGAACTCATGTTCGACTCGAACATTGCCTGTTCGACGAACAGCGAACAATTTGGGGTGTTTGCGGCAAATTCGAAAAGCCGCAGAACACCTTGTAAAAGTCTATGGGAGAAATCTAAAGTGCTAATTTTAAAGGCTTATATGCAAGTTATTGTCATAAAAAGTGTTTGGGGACCTGGGTCCTACCCCAGGGGACATGTATCAATGCAAAAAATAGTTTTAAAAACTGCAGTTTTTTCGGGAGCAGTGATTTTAATAATGCTTAAAGTGAAACATTAAAAGTGAAATATTCCTTAAAATTTCGTACCTGGGGGGTGTGTATAGTATGCCTGTAAAGTAGCGCTTGTTTCCCGTGCTTAGAACTGTCCAACAAAATGTCATTTTTGAAGGGAAAAAAAGTCATTTAAAAATACTCGCGGCTGTAATGAATTGAGTAAAATAAATTTAAATAAATACAGCTAAAAAGCACTTCCACAGGAAGTGACACGAGGAACAGAGAACTCATTGACCTCTGCCTATTCCGAGGTTAAAGCAGTGCCATCATGTGGCCAAAAAGAAGAAGGCAGCATAAATAAATTTAAATTATACTGTCATATGTCATATCATGTGGGAAGGCAGAAATTATGCCAAAGGCACAATCATAGATCATGACCAAAAATTTCTTAATGATGATGTAAAACCTTATATACTGCCCGGGACTCAGATCAATACATCAGAATCCAAAAATATTGACATACTCTTATTAATATAGGCATATTCTAAATCAAAACCATAGGAAAAAAAACCATAGATAAAAACATTAAATAAATAAATAAACCATTAGGTAAAGAAAAACATTGAGTAACTTGCATATAAGCCTTTAAAATTAGCACTTTAGATTTTTCATGTTCGTGTCCCATAGACTTTAACGGTGTTTAAATGTTCGAACAAATTTATTGCCTTTTCGCATGTTCTGATGCGAACCGAACTGGGGGTTGTTCGGCTCATCCCTAGTTATGGTGAGCATTGCTTTCGAGCATGCGTGTTTTTACTTTGGAGTTTTGTCCGAAGGACTTGTATACACACGATTGGATAATCCGACAACACACATTTGTTGGCGGACAATTTTAAAGAATGCTATTCCACATTTGTTGGCGGAAAATCCAACAACAACTGTCCAATGGAGCATACAAACGGTCAGATTTTCCAACAACAGCCTGTCATCACACAATTCCCGTTGGATAATCTGATCGTGTGTACGAGGCTTTAGAATTAAATCAAAAGCATTCCCGCTCCTCCCTGCAGAAGCTGCTGGCATCATCACAGGATACACCCCTCTGCTTTACTCTTGTAAGTGGCTCCGGTTGGTGTCTACCCATTGGGCCTAGTTGTTCATTGTTTGAACTTTCTTAATACACTGCTCTCTTTCACAGTGGTGGGGCGTCCATAGTGGGTGCAGGAGCGCCGCCCCCTCTCTCCTGTACCTGTCACTCAACAATAAATAGATTCATGCATTGAATCTATCTATTGTCACTGCTGCCGCCCACTATTCAGGTGTCCGGCACCCTGTTGAGCGCCGGCCATCTGAATTACAGCGGTGGGTGTGGTTTGGAAGTGCCTGATTAGAACCGTCCACTCTAATAGACTTCCTGATTAGAGCCTGTGGGCACTAATGGGCTTCCAAATGGTTAAACAGTGGGCGCACTGCTGTGCGTTCCCTGTTTAAACAATGCTGTGTTAGGGAATCGCTTCCCTAACACTGACCCGCCTCTCAGCCAATCGGGTGCACCGGGTCTGGTTCCCGGTCACCTGATTGGCTAAAGCGACAGGCGAGCAGAGATGACATCGAGGACTGGGAGGGAGCGTGGATGAGGACGGCACTGACCCGAGAAAGGTAAGGCCGGGCGGGGGGGCAAACTGGTTGCATTTGTTGGGGCAAACTGGCTGTATTTGATGGGGCAAACTGGCTACATTTGAGGGGGCAAACTGGCTGCATTTGAGGGGGCAAACTGGCTGTATTTGAGCGGGCAAACTGGCTGCATTTGAGGGGGCAAACTGGCTGCATTTGATAGGGAAACTGGCTGTATTTGAGGGGGAAAACTGGCAGCATTTGATGGGGCAAACTGGCGGCATTTGATGGGGCAAACTGGCAGCAATTGATAGGCACAGTGGCTGCGTTTAATGGCACAGTGGCGACAATTGATGGGTACAGTAGCTGCATTTGATGGGCACAGTGAGGCTGCAATTGATGGTTTTTAGTTTTTTTCAGTTTGTTTGCGCCCCCCAAAAAATTTGAGCACCAGCCGCCACTCCTCTTTTATCTCGGCCTCTGTGTGATCTCTGCTCGCCGAGACACCATGCTGCACCCTGCCCTAAAGCAGGCTGAGGGTGGAGAGGTGGCAATGTTGCATTCCTTTACTCTAAAAAATAGCTGTCACAAGTCTTTTACACATCTGTAGCGCACGGACCTTTCTCCCACCCTGCATTTAACTTTGGCTCCTCGCAGGAGGAAGAAGGGCACACCGCACCACAAGCCCGTACCCTCCTGTGCAAAGAGGTTGAGCGGTGTTGTTTTTGGGTCTTGTCTGCAGCCAGAGTCAAAGATCCTCCTGAGAATGATTCTCACCTCTACCTTGGGTAGATGCAAGTCCTTGACTTCCCCAGTAATGTGAATGTCCACACCAGCTGAAACTCCAACTCAATATTTATTCTCACTTTGCAATAAACAGTCTCTTGGATAGGAAAAGTTTGGAGCAAAGGAAACAGGACAGCCTAAGGTGTGGAGGAGGTCCAGGCACAAACGTAGCTCAAACTCTTTGCTGTTCAGATTCTCAAACAGTTTTAGACGCACAGTCTCTGCCACAGACCGTGAAGTTGGTCTCTGCCACAGACCTGGTGAATAAGGCCCCTGCCACGGACCTGGCAAAACTTTTGGTCTCTGCCACAGACCTGATGAACTTAAACTTCCTTCCTAGAACATGGCCTCTATCAAGGAGAAGATGTCCCCCCCCAGAGAGTCAACAGACCCTTCCTTCACCGTGACTCCCGCATCGGTCCCTCGGAATGATCCTCCCTTCTCTTAGGGTGTGGGTCCCCTCGCAAGGCGGCACCCGGGACTCCTCAATCCCTAGTGGACCCCAACCGAAGGCGCTGGACCCCAAGCCGTCACTGCAGCTCCCGGGTCTCCATACCCAGGCGGACAGGTACGGTGAGGTAGTACCTCACCCCAGGCTAAAGGTGCCTAAGGTGGAACCGAAACACAGCCTCCGGGCCTAGGGCACCCGGAGATGATCCCACACACCCAGGCTGAAGGTGCTGGGCGTGGATGAACGAAGACGAACCCCGATCAGAAGATGTCCGCCCCTTTTATCTCCTCTCCCAGCATGCACAGCAGGTTCCCCGCCCCGCTGTACGGCTGCCGAGAGGGGTCACAAAAGGCACAGCACTGTATTGGTGGTTCAACCCTGCCCTATTATGGCAGCGCCATCTATAGGCCACAGAGAACTGCACACCAACACTATCCCCTAAGGACAAAAATGGTCCATAACGCCTAACAATTTAAGGTGTCTGAGCCTGACTACCACTCAGACACTCCCCTAAATTGACCACCCCGCTACACATCCATTTGGCAGACGTGCACAAATTGGAAAAGTGGCTAGAATTACAGATCCTTTGGTAGGTATATTAGTTTACATATGCATATTTTAACTGTATAACCAGCTGTTTGCCTTGAGTTCTGCTTTGAATAAAAATGGTAAATAGAACCCTAGTAGGGTTGCCACCTCATCCCTTTAAACCCAAACATGTATCTATTATACAGGTTCTGTGGCTGATGAACGTGATAATTAAACTCACTTTGTGCCTTATATGCATTAAATTATGCTCAGAACCTGTGTAATTAATATTCGTTTGGGTTTAAGGGGATGAGGTGGCAACCCTACCCAAGAGCAGAGTACACTGTACTTTATGAAACAAGTCATGTTGGAGGGCTTGTAATTGCTGGTCTCCTTCTGAAAACAAAAGTCGCCTGATTGCCTAAGGGTTTATCTTTTTGAATCACTGACACTAAACACGTACGGCCAAAACTTGACACACATGTAGCCCCATTTCTCCTCTATACGCGTGCAAAGGTTTTTGTCTGGGGAACCTACAGCCGGGGAGCACCGATTTTTCAAAGCCGGGCACCCCTTCCATAGACTTCCATGTTAAACGTCAGTCTAGTCATGGGCACAGTGAGGCATGGACACAGTGAGGCATGCACATGGACACAGTGAAGCAAAGTGAGGCACAGTGAGGCATGCAGATGGACACCCTAGGCTTATACTCGAGTCAATAAGTTTTCGGTACTAGCAATAGAACATTTGGCAATGGCTTTGCGTGTTAATGATTTAACGCGCAGTGTGGACATTGTTGGCAAGCAATATAAGGTTAGCTTATTTGGGGACAACCTTCTGCTCTACATTACCAACCCGCTAATAGCTTTTTCCTTGCTTTTAGGAAATATACACTTTTTTTTTACATTTTATTTTTTTTGATCACTTTTGTTCCTATTACAAGGAATGTAAACATCCCTTGTAATAGGAATGGCGTGTGACAGGTCCTCTTTATGGGTAGATGCGGGGTCAATAAGACCCCACATCTCTCCTCCAGGCTGGAAAGCATGAGATCGTGAAAAAAATTTCACCAATCTCATGCTTACTAGCCGCAATCGCGGCTTTGTTTACTTCTGAGAACCCGGGCGTGACGTCATCACATCGCACCCGGGCCTCCGACGGTCATAGAGATGACTGGTGACCATCTGGTCACCAGTCATCTCTATGCTTGTCATGTGACAAGACAGCAGCGCCGGACGATTCTTTCTCCGGGCCCCTGATGGCACGGAGGAGAGCCCGGAGAAGCACCGGATGGCGGCGGGAGGGGGGATGTCCCCTCCCGCCGCCTATAAGGACGATCAAGTGGTGGAACTGCCTCTATGATCATTCTTATCGTGCGCAGAATCGCCGGCTGAAGAGAAGGATATCTGAATGATGCCTCTAGCTGCAGGCATCATTCAGATATCCCCCCACAAAGCCAAGGACGTCATATGACGTCCACCCAGGATGGGAGATCCCATCTGTGGACGTCATTTGACTATGGGCGGGTAAGGAAGTGGTTAAACAGAGTGAATGGGATATTATTAATTTTGCATTTAAAAATAAGGAATCTACCCCCTGGGTCGCTTACCTCTTGGACATCCGAGACTGGGAGCGAAGAATGGCAACCTATAACCACACCTCTAGACTTACTTACTGGATTATTACAGAGATGCCACTTGACATAGTGGCAGGTAGGCATGGGTGGAACTGATGATGTTTTAAAATGTGTCTCCTATAAGAAAAGCACATGGACTCGCTATTTATGCATGTTATATAGGATTTGCGATTGTTTCTGTGGGGTATTAAGTCCTCTTACGTTAAGGGACCCAAATTTTATCGAGGACATAATAGTAGATAAAATACTATAAGGAGTATCATGTGGTCAGAAGGATGCTACAGAAAAGGGAAAAGAAAAGAAAGGAGAAAAAAAGAAAGAAATGCAGTTCTAACTGGACTCACAAAAAAACTCTAATGCTGCGTACACAGGACCGTTTTTAATGACGAGAAAAATGAATTTTTTTAAAATGGTCATTAACTACTTCCCACCCGGCCACTGTACATATACGGCCGGATGGGTGCTCTCTCCTTCTGAGTGGACGTTCCTGAACGTCCTTCAGAAGGAGGGGGATTGCGTCCTGTGAGGGAGAGGAGGCTGATGGTGTGTCCCTTGTACATAGGGACAACCATCGGTCACCTCCCCCAGTCAGTCCCCTCCCCCCACAGTTAGAACACATTGAGGGAACATATTTAACCCCTTCCCGCCCCCTAGTGGTTAACCCCTTCCCTGCCAGTCACATTTATACAGTAATCAATGCATTTTTATAGCAGGGATCGCTGTATAAATGTAAATGGTACCAAAAATGTGTCAAAACTATCCGATGTGTCCGCCACAATATCGCAGTCACAATAAAAATCGCAGATCGCCGCCATTACTAATAAAAAAATAAAAAAAATTAAAAATGCTATAAAACTATCCCCTATTTTGTAGACGCTATAACTTTTGCGCAAACCAATCAATACGCGCTTATTGCGATTTTTTTTTTATACCAAAAATATGTAGAAGAATACGTATCGGCCTAAACTGAGGAAAATTTTAATTGAAAAAAAAATGGGTATTTATTATAGCAAAAAGTAAAAAATATTGTGTTTTTTTTCCAAACTGGACGCTCTTCTTTTGTTTATAGCGCAAAAAATAAAAACCGCAGAGGTGATCAAATACCACCAAAAGAAAGCTCTATTTGTGGGAAAAAAAGGACGCAAATTTTGTTTGGGAGCCACGTCGCACGACCGCGCAATTGTCATTCAAAGTGTGACTGCGCTGAAAGCTGAAAAATGGCTTGGGCAGGAAGGGGGTTTTAGTGCCCAGTAGGGAGGTGGTTAAAAACTATCGTGTGTGGGCTTCAGAGCATTTTTCACGACGTGAAAAACGGCCATGAAAAAATTGGAACATGCTCTATTTTTTCACGTAGTTTTTTACATCGTCATTTTTCTCGTCGTGAAAAACGGCCGTGTGTGGGCTTTAATGACGTGAAAAAAGCGCGCATGCTCAGAAGCAAGTGATGAGACGGGAGCGCTCGTTCTGGTAAAACTAGCGTTCATAATGGAGATAGCACATTCGTCATGCTGGAAATTATTGCATCGTTTAAAGCAGCGCATTCTTTTCTTCGTTATAATGCTGCAATAATCCAGTTCTTTTGCTGCTGATATTCTCACAGAGTTATGAGAAAAGTTTTTTCTTTATTACTTATTGTTTTCTCATGATTAATCTATATTTATTGTAAGCCAGATCTCCCTAAATACCAACATTTTTTTAGTTACCATCTTGTATTGTAGATGTTATTTTTGCTTATTATTTGGATAATATTTTAAACTGCTTTTGATTATTTTTTGATATTTTTGAGTGTGTCAAGTTACAACAACAACATTATTATTTATTATAATTTTCCCTCAAGGAGGTAAGTGTCCCTTGGTAATTTAAAAATGTTTTTTTTGCTATGTCCCTGCCTACTCACTAGCAAACTCTCTATTTAGAATAAAAACACATGTTCAATTTTTGGCATGAAACCCAAAAACCATTTATTCTGGCCTCAAAACAAATTAAAGGTTAAGGCAAAACAAAACCACAGGTAAAGGAAAACTAAAGAAGCCAGGAAGACAGCACTGGAGACCCTGCTTGAATTAATGCAGACACAGATCACCACAGCAAACAACAAAGGATGTGAAGAAGAAATTTGGGACCATCTGAAGGACATATCCTGGGCTTATTTCTTGCTCTTCTTTGTTGCCTTCACTGCAGGATTCCATGCAGCCTTCCTTGGAGGCTGTGTCCGTGGAGGAGATCTTGTGGCTGGAGGAGGGACTGGAGCAGGAGCAGGGACTGGGGCAGGAGCAGGGACTGGGGCAGGAGCAGGGACTGGGGCAGGAACATAACAAATATCAACAATGTCAGTAAAGTCATTGAGCTTTCCCATCATGCCCATGTTTACGACCTTCAAGATGAGGGTCTCACATTTTAGCCGCTGTCCCATTTCCATTTCTGGCAGTTTGTGCCCAATAAGGGCAGCAAATCCCTCTGCAGCGGTGGGGGGCTCTCTGAGGGCCACAGTAGCCTCCCTAATTAGGGCCTGGGTCTCCTCCTCCATCTGCATAAGCCTCCTGGCCCTTTTTTGGGGAATACGCAGAGGAGGTATCTGGGGCCTGGTGTTCCGCTGTGTCCCACTGGGGCCTGCCTCCTCCTGGGTCCCACTGGGGCCTGCCTCCTCCTGGGTCACACTGGTGCCTGCCTCCTCCTGGGTCCCACTGGCGCCTGCCTCCTCATCCTGTATAAAAAAGGTACATATTTTAATTTTTGGCTTCATCTATCACACACATTTGTCACCTCATGACATTTGCAAATTGAATGCTAATAAATATTAAAGACAATCATTCTGACCCCAGCATTTTTCATTCTTGTCCCCATCATTTTTGGCCACTACTGTCTATTGATATGTCAAACACTTTTTGGTAAATGGTCAAATTTTTCACACAAGTTTAACATCTTTGACAACATTATACTTTTAGTACAAGAAATCTTTAGGTAAATACTATACCTGGCTCCCAATGGTCAAATCAGGCTCCTCCTGGAGTTCAGCTTGTTCCTCCAAAGAAGCTTAAACTTGACTGCAGGGAGGGCTGGAGGGAAGGCTAGAGGGTTGGCTGCAGGGAAGGCTGGAGGGAAGGCTGGAGGGTTGGCTGCAGGGAAGGCTGGAGCTCCTTCTGGGGAGAAGGCTGGAAAGGGATTCCCTTGATTCCAGGTGGTCATCCAGGAAGTTAAGATGATGATAGTACCACAGATTAGGCTTGTATATGTCCTCTGCAGCTGCTCCTGACCGCATTAATGTTAGGACTCTGTTCTGTTCAGTCCGATATGTGCCCCTAATGGTCCCAATTTTCTTCTTCACATCCTCTATTGTTGCTGTGGGGATCTGTGTTTGTAAAAATTCCAGCATGGTCTCCAGTGCTATCTTCCTGGCGTCTTTATTTTTATTTTTTTTATTTTTGGTCTCCCATAAAACAGGTAGATTTTTCCACCTTTGCAGGAACTCTGCCATGAAATCTGGGTCTTTAAATACCTGCATGATTTCTGCAAGTCAAAAACCAGACAAAAATACTAATGTCAGTCAAGACTACTACTAATCTTTATCACCATAAATAGGCCACAAACTCAGCAATTGATCAGTCATCATAGAGTTGAGCGGACACCTGGATGTTTGGGTTCGACTGTTTTGGCCAAACTTCCTAAAAAGTTAGAGTTCGGGACAGAACTTGACCCGAACTTGACCCCGAACCCCATTGAAGTCAATGGGGACCCGAACTTCTGAGGACTAAAATGGCTCTAAAAAAGTAATGGAGTACCTAAAACTGTCCCTGCACAAAGTGTCATTTGTGAAGGAAAAAAATTCCTTTAAAAATCACTCGAGGCTATAATGAATTGTTGGCTCCCGGCAAATGCAATACATAGAAAAGTAATTCTTAAATAATTTTTAAAAATGCGTGCGGTTCCCCCCAAATATCCATACCAGGCCCTTCAGGTCTGGTATGGTTTTTAAGGGGAACTCCACCCCAAATTTGTTAAAAAAATGGCGTGGAGTTCCCCCAAAAATCTATACCAGACCCTTTATCCGAGCACGCAACCTGGCAGGCCGCAGTAAAAGAGGGGGGGACAAGAGCGCACCCTCCTGAACCGTACCAGGCCACATGCCATGTTGATGGGAACAAGGGCCTCATCCCCACAACCCTTGCCCGGTGGTTGTGGTGGTCTGCGGGCGGGGGGCTTATCGGAATCTGGAAGACCCCTTTAACAAAGGGGACCCCCAGATCCCAGCCCCCCCATGTGAATTGGTAATGGGGTACATTGTACCCCTACCATTTCACCAAGAAAGTAAAAAAAAAATGAAAACACAGACACCATTGGGAAAGTCCTTTATGAAAAAAAAAAATACTAAAAACTTGACATTTGAACAGTTCAAGATGTCAAGTTTCATGTTCTTGGGCACAATAATCGATCGTAGAAATCATCGTTCATTAGTAAGAATATGATGTTTTTTTATTAATACAGTTAACTAAATTTGAGCATGCCTATTTAGGAATGATCAAATGTAGTTAAACACTGTATCAGACCAAAACATCGTCATTTAGTGAACGATTGAACAATGATTTCTACGACTGATTATTGTGCCCAAGAACATGAAACTTGACATCTTGAACTGTTTATGTGAGAATATTTTTGAAACATGGTTGTGTATATGTGTTGGTAACTATATTTAACTAATCTAACTGGATTCAGTGTACGGTTAGGAGAGTATGCTCAGCAGCTGCTTACACATCTGGACTCATTAGCACAAGTGTGGGCCACAAGAGCAGCCTTTTTATGGTGTCACACACAGGTGATCCAGTGGATACTTGGTGTGTTTCCATGTGTGAAACCTGACCAAAATAGATCAATCTACCAGCTTTGGTAATGGATACAATCATGTGTTCAGCTTAGAACTATTGACCAAAAAGACAATTGTACCACACTTCCAAAGAATGATTAATTTACCTCTTTCATGCCTAAATATATTTATTTACTGAAGTCTACCTTTGGGTTCAATCTCATAGGGCTTCAAAGAGCTTTGAGACAGGAGGCTAGGAACCCCACACCACCAACCCAAGACCCACAACCGCAGGATGTGGAGGAAGAAGTGGAAAATGGCAACACAACAGGTCAGTGTCATTGTCAGGGTCACCTGTGGCCAGGTGACAGATGCACACCGTAGGGGGACAGGAGTGCACCGCGAGGTAGTGAACCCT
This sequence comes from Rana muscosa, assembly GCA_029206835.1. Lineage (NCBI taxonomy): Eukaryota > Metazoa > Chordata > Amphibia > Anura > Ranidae > Rana > Rana muscosa. The sequence continues at coordinate 102,171,738 of CM055122.1, read as the reverse complement.
ATGGCTGGCTTCTGCGGATAGGGAACTGGGTGGTTGTGGAAAGCGGGACCAGAGGAGCACAACCGGGATCCAAACGGAAGCTAGAGCCAAGATTCCCCAGGGCGCGGAGTCTAAGACCCAGCTGGTCTTCTCCAGGGCCTCTAGTGGTGAGGATGTTAGCTGCAGGCTGGGACCAGGTCGCGGCCCCTGGAGTTTCCTAGCTCACGCCCCGTAGGATAAGGGGAAAAGAGGGGAAGCAGCAGCACACGATAAGAGAGAACCGAATAACAAGCTGAAGGTCAGGGGCCACAAGCAGACAAGGATAACGAAGAACGAGCCGAAGGTCAAGGGTCACGAGCAGACAGGGATAGTCGGGGACAAGCCAATAACGTAACAGAGAGACAGACGTAGCACACGGCAGGCAGGAACCCAAACACACAATGCCTAACAAACACGTTGATCAGCAAAGCAGGCTTGCAGTGCACAGGTTAATATAGTGTTCAGTGATAGGGCCTGGGGTGGAGTCAGGCTGGGAGGAGATTATAAAGGAAGACAGGTGAAGGAGGTCTGGTCTCTAGATGAACACATGAGGAGGAAGGTAAGATGGCAGACAGACACTAATGCATATCCATGACAGTACCCTCCCTCTTACGAGGCCTCCCCCTTCCCCGCCTGGGCCCAGGTTTAGAGGGAAACTTCAGATGAAACTCCTTTAACAGACGAGGTGCAAAAGACCTCAGATGCAGTGATCCAAGACCTCTCCTTAGGACCAAACCCTTTCCAATGAACGAGGTACTGAAGAACGCCTTTACAGAGTCGGGAGTCCAGAATTTGACTGATCTCGTACTCCTGATTATCCTCAGAGACAGGCGCCACGGTAGGGGGAGGACGAGAGAATTTATTGAGGACTAAAGGCTTTAGAAGAGCAACATGAAAGGAGTTAGTGATTTTAAGGCTCTTAGGAATCTGGAGTTTGAAACAAACCGGATTCAGTTTAGCAGTTACCGTGTATGGACCGATGAATCGTGGAGCAAACTTCAGAGAAGGAACTCGGAGCTTGATGTTCCTGGTAGAGAGCCAGACTTTGTCCCCTGGCTGAAGAGAAGGCGGTTTACGCCTGCGGCGGTCGGCAAAGCCTTTGAATTTTTCAGCAGCTGCCCGGAGGGAATCATGAACGTGACCCCAAACGGAATTGAGAGACTCCTGAACCGAAGCCAAAGCTGGAATGTCTGGAGAACAGATCATGGGAAGAGGAAGTTGAGGGTGTTTTCCATAAACTGTGAAAAAGGGTGTCTTCTGCGAACTGGTATTCACATGATTGTTATGGGAGAATTCTGCCCACGGGAGTAGAGAGGACCAATCGTCATGGTGAGAAGACACAAAGGTGCGAAGAAAGACCTCTAACTCCTGATTAACCCTCTCAGTCTGTCCATTGGATTGGGGATGGTAAGAAGAAGAAAAATCCAAGACAATATTGAGGGATTTGCAAAAGGCTCTCCAAAAACGAGACGTGAATTGGACTCCCCTGTCGGAAACAATATGAGAAGGGACCCCATGTAGGCGGAGAATTTCCCGAATGAAAATGGGAACCAAGGCAGGGGCAGAAGGAAGACCAGGAAGAGGAACAAAATGAGCCATCTTGGAGAATCGATCGATTACCACCCAAATGACTGTATTATTCTCAGACAGTGGGAGATCGGTGATAAAATCCATGGCAATATGGGCCCAGGGTTCCTTAGGAATGGGCAAGGGCATGAGGAGACCAGCAGGAGCTTGTGTGGAGGATTTGGACTGAGCACAGACATGACAAGCTTTAACGTAGTCTTTGACGTCTGAGCGGAGATTAGGCCACCAGTAGTGACGACTGATGAGTAGGAAGGATCGGAGGAATCCAGAATGCCCTGCCACCTTGGAATCATGTCCCCAACGAAGGATCTTAGCTCTTAGCTCAGTGGGGACAAAGGTCTTACCAGGCGGAATTTTTGACTTCAGGGTGGTAGAGTGGGCAACAATGCATGCGGTGGGAATGATCGGCTCAGGTTCAGGGGCGGACTCCTCGTCCAAAGTGTCAAATGACCTAGAGAGCGCATCAGCCCGACCGTTGCAGGAACCAGGTTTGTAGGTAATCGTGAAATTAAAACGGGCAAAGAAGAGACTCCACCTGGCCTGTCTAGGATTCAGACGTTTAGCATTCTGTAGGTACTGTTAATTCTTGTGATCGGTAAAGATCGTTATGGAGTGAGGGGAACCCTCCAAGAGATGACGCCACTCCTCTAACGCCAATTTAATTGCGAGAAGTTCCCGATCACCGATGGCATAATTCCTCTCTGCCTGAGAATTTTTTTTGGAGAAGAACGCACATGGTTGGCGTCTCTTCTCAAAGATTTGAAGAAGCACAGCTCCCACCCCCATTGAGGAAGCGTCCACTTCAATAAAAAATGCATTCCCAGGATTTGGTCTCCTCAAGAGGGGGCCAGAAACAAAGGCCTGTTTCAGGTTGTGAAATGCAGAGACAGCTTCGGGAGGCCAGTCTCTGGCATTCACACCCTTCTTGGTCAAAGCGATAATAGGCGCGGCAATGGAAGAGTAATTCCTTATGAACTGCCTATAATAATTAGTGAAGCCAAGAAAGCGCTGTGTGGCCTTGAGGCTAGCAGGAAGAGGCCAGTTGGTGATAGCCAAGACCTTCCCAGGGTCCATACGAAGACCCGAACATGAGGCGAAGCATCCCAAAAACAGGACCTCAGAACATTCAAAGGAACATTTCTCTAGCTTGGCATAGAGATTGTTCTCTCTAAGACGTTGAAGTACAGTGCGGACATGGTTTCTGTGGACGAGCAGATTTTCAGAAAAGATCAGAATGTCATCCAGATAGATGACAACAAACTGGTACAGCAGATCTCTGAAGATTTCATTGACAAAGTTTTGAAACACGGCTGGAGCATTACACAGACCAAAAGGCATCACCAGATATTCGTAATGCCCGTCTCTAGTGTTGAATGCAGTCTTCCATTCGTCACCCTCCCGTATTCGAATGAGATTGTACGCGCCTCTGAGATCCAACTTGGTGAAAATGGAGGCACCCTTCAACCTATCGAATAGCTCAGATATTAAGGGTAAGGGGTATCGATTTTTAATAGTAACCGCATTTAAACCCCGATAATCGATGCAGGGTCTTAAGGTACCATCCTTTTTGGCAACAAAAAAGAACCCTGCCCCTGCAGGCGATGAGGATTTCCGGATGAAACCTCTCTCCAGATTCTCTGCGACATACTCCGACATGGCCTGGGTCTCTGGGATGGACAGAGGGTAGGTACGACCCCTAGGTAGAGTTGCTCCGGGGACAAGATCAATAGCACAGTCAAAAGACCTGTGGGGAGGAAGCACCTCAGCTGATTTCTTACAGAACACATCCCGGTAATCGCTGTATGCAGCAGGAAGATCAGAAGAAACAGAAGTGGCAGCAACCGGAAGACTCTCCTTGGGGGTCACCTTGAGAAGACACGACGAGAAACATGAGGAACCCCAGGCCAGGATCTGCCCAGAGACCCAGTCCACATGTGGAGAGTGGAGCTGTAGCCAAGGGAGGCCCAATACAACTGGGGTAGAGGCCTTGGGTAGAATAAGAAAGGATATCCACTCCTGGTGGAGAATCCCTACCGACATCCTAATAGGTAGCGTCTGGAAGCGAATAGGGCCCCCTGGGAGAACAGTGCCATCAATTGCCGAGACTACCAATGGGGTAGTGAGAGGTGAAAGGGTAAGCTTCATAGAAGAAGCAGTTCTCCAATCCATAAAATTGCCGGCAGCCCCGGAATCCAGGTATGCAAGGGTCGACTGAGGAGAAGTGCCCACATGAAGGAACACCGGCAAGAGCAGGCGAGAAGGTGATGTTTCTGGGTCCAATACTCCACCTTCCAAATGTATTAGACCCGAGCGTTTCCCGGACGAAGCGAGCAGGAGTCACGAAAATGACCCTTGCCCCCACAATAGAGGCACAAGCCCAGAGTTCTGCGCCTAGCACGTTCTTCGGGGGTTAGTCTGGTCCGGGCCAGCTGCATAGGTTCTTCAGCAGGTAGAGGATGCTCCACGGAATGAAGGGAGGGGAGCTCAGACTGGCTAGGACCCAGAGAGTGCTGGCGTTTTTTCTCTAAGGACCTCTCTTGAAAACGAATGTCGATCTGGTTGCATAATGAAATTACATCGTCCAGACCGACGGGAATGGCTCTTCCCGCTAATTCGTCTTTCACTCGGTCAGAGAGGCCATGTAAAAAGGTAGCGACCAGGGCCTCATTATTCCAGCTCAATTCAGCTGTGTGGATACGAAACTGAAGAGCATATTGCCCCACTGAACTAGATTCTTGGCGAAGACGTAAGACAGCACTAGCCGCTGAAGAAGCCCGAGCCGGCTCTTCGAAGATGTTACGAAAGAGCTTCAAGAAATCGGACAGACTGGAAACCACCGGATCGTTCCTCTCCCACAGGGGGGCAGCCCAGGCCAAAGCTTCACCGGAGAGGAGGGAAATGACATAGGCTACCTTAGCCCGGTCAGACAGGAAGCTTTGAGGCTGAAGCTCAAAATGAATTGTGCATTGGCTGAGAAACCCCCTGCAGGCCTTGGAGTCCCCAGAGAAACGGAACGGAGCTGGCAATCTTAGTGAGTGTGAGGCTGCGACTGGTGCGATAGGTACAGCCGCTGGTTGTACTTGGGGTTGCGGATTCGGGGTTCCCAAGGAGACCTGAAGCTGCTCGAATCGAGAAGCCAGATCCTGGAGGAATCGCATCACCTGAGTCTGATTTGATTCCTGGGTCTCAAGTCTGCGAACTATGCCCTGCAATGGATCATCCGCGGGAAGCGGGATGTCAGCCGGGTTCATGGCTGATCAAACTGTCAGGGTCACCTGTGGCCAGGTGACAGATGCACACCGTAGGGGGACAGGAGTGCACCGCGAGGTAGTGAACCCTATGGCTGGCTTCTGCGGATAGGGAACTGGGTGGTTGTGGAAAGCGGGACCAGAGGAGCACAACCGGGATCCAAACGGAAGCTAGAGCCAAGATTCCCCAGGGCGCGGAGTCTAAGACCCAGCTGGTCTTCTCCAGGGCCTCTAGTGGTGAGGATGCTAGCTGCAGGCTGGGACCAGGTCGCGGCCCCTGGAGTTTCCTAGCTCACGCCCCGTAGGATAAGGGGAAAAGAGGGGAAGCAGCAGCACACGATAAGAGAGAACCGAATAACAAGCTGAAGGTCAGGGGCCACAAGCAGACAAGGATAACGAAGAACGAGCCGAAGGTCAAGGGTCACGAGCAGACAGGGATAGTCGGGGACAAGCCAATAACGTAACAGAGAGACAGACGTAGCACACGGCAGGCAGGAACCCAAACACACAATGCCTAACAAACACGTTGATCAGCAAAGCAGGCTTGCAGTGCACAGGTTAATATAGTGTTCAGTGATAGGGCCTGGGGTGGAGTCAGGCTGGGAGGAGATTATAAAGGAAGCCAGGTGAAGGAGGTCTGGTCTCTAGATGAACACATGAGGAGGAAGGTAAGATGGCAGACAGACATTAATGCATATCCATGACAGTCATACACCACAGCCTCAGGTAATAGATGTAGGCCTGCATATTTATAAGACATGTTTTTTTTTCTAAATTTAAGGTGCTTTTCTGCCTGCGTCCCAAGCAACATTCAACAGTCACAGTGCCCAGATGTTGATCCAAGAACTTATGGTCTGCTCTCGTGACCTGGATCAAATGAACGAAAACTTGCTCCAGATCAGGCAAAAGAGCAAGCAGCTGGAGCAAAGAATCAAAAAAATAAGAGATGTTCTTAGGAAGGTTTAAATCTTTTATATGGGCTTTAATTGTTTGAAGTACTATTGTACATGTTGAACTTTGTTACATATGGTTCATGCGTTTTAGCAAGAAAAATACCAAAAAATACGAAAAATATACCATTTTATATTTATATAAAAATAAACCAAAAATTGTGCTCCAATAAAAATTATTTTTGAATCAACAATGTGTGGCTTCTTATATCAATGTTGCCCCCCGCAAAAAAAATGGGTGTGTTTACACTGCCAATGATGGTAATTTACTTCTGAAAAATAAACATGGCACTACAACTGCACTAGGATAACCTAGGACAGTGATGGTGAACCTTGGCACCCAAGATGGTTTTGAACTACATTTCCCATGTTGCTCAGGCACTCTGCAGTGGAGTTGAGCATCATGGGAAATGTAGTTGCAAAACATCCGGAGTGCCAAGGTTCACCATCACTGACCTAGGAGAAAGATCAAAAACCCCAAAAAAAACTAACAAGATGTTTTCATTATAAATTATATTTTTATTCCCAAGAATTTTTCAAATGTTATCAGGCATTGCAATGGCCCTCCTACCCATAAAATAAAACATAGCGTTGGTGCACATCACGCCCGCTTTGGGGGGCCAAGCCTGTAGGGCCAGCTACCTGGGCTGGCAATGGTCCATCTGAGAACTGTGTGGCCTGAAGGGCAACTGAAGAAAGGTAATTATTTGAATGTCTTTTTAAAAAATTGTGGAGTATGCAACAGCACTTTATTATATGATTCCATTTGTACTCCGCCATGTTTAGAGAGGTCAGAAAAAGGCAGAAACTACTGGCCATGATGCCAAAGGCATTTTCTACCACCCTTCTCGCTCTGGCCAGCCTATAATTAAAGACCCTCCTCTCAGGGGTGAGGGTCCTTTGTGGAAAAGGCCTCATCAAATGGGGACCGAGCGCAAACGCCTCATCTGTGATGAAAACAAAGGGTAGTCCATCTTCATTCTCTGCCGCAGGTGGCAATGCCAGGTCCTCTGATTGAAGCCGGTGGGCGAATTCTGTCTGGGCAAAGACACCACCGTCAGACATCCGCCCATTTTTCCCAACGTCAACATAAAGGAACTCATAGTTGGCAGACACCATCAGCACAATACTGTTCAACCCTTTATAATTAAAATAAAAGTATCCCGAATGTGGTGGTTGCACGTTGCGGACGTGCTTGCCATCAATGGCTCCTCCACAGTTGAGAAAACTCAGATGCCACATTCTGCCATTCCTGTGGCGTCGAAGGGAACTGTGGAGTCAAAAAAAAACAAAATTAATACTTTGATACGTAAACATTGCAAGCAGATTATCACAAAACCTTCTTGTCAAAACATCAGTATAACATTAATTTGGAAGGAGTATTTTAAAGCGGAGCTCCGCCGAAAAAACAAATATTAAAAGCCAGCAGCTACATCTACAGCAGCTGCTGACTTTTAATATTTGGACACTTACCCGTCCTGGAGTCCTGCGACGTCCGCAGCAGAGGACGAGCGATCGCTCGTCACTCTGCTGCCCCCTCCGCCATCCTCGGTGAGGCTTCACTGCCCGGTTCCCTACGGCGCATGCGCGAGTCGCGCTGCGCCGTTCTGACTAGCCCTCCTGTGTTCGGGGAGCCGAGTGTCTCCCAGAACACTATCGGTATTCTGCGGGAAGTGACGTGTCTCCCGCAGATTTCCCGCAGAGAGGACTCCCGGATGTGGGTGAAAATACCTGTCTTAGACAGGTATCTTCACCCCCCTCCCCCCTGAAAGGTGTCAATTGTGACACTGGAGGGGGGGAGGGTTCCACTGAGCGGAAGTACCACTTTAGGGTGGAGCTCTGCTTTAATAAGTGCTAAAAATGACCAAAAATAAGATTCATCACCCCCTCTGATGGACCAATGAGATGAGTTGGGGACATCATAAATAAAAGCTCTAGCACTATGTCAGAATTTTTTACAATTATATAAAATAAAAACATTTGGGGGGGGAGGGTCAAGCTAAGCACTACAATGGAGCCGACAAAAAACATTGGGAAGTGACTAGGCTAGGTGTGTTTGGGCCCAGGATAGAATGCTGGAGAGGTTGGTTTTTGGAAATATGCATGTAGGCGCAAAAAATGGAGCATTAAAAGCTTACAACATGCATGGGGACAAAGGGGACATTCACAGCATATTACAATCATGGTAATTAGAGACTGTTTAAAAAAGTACTAGACATTAGCAAGCATAAAATACATATAATGTGATGTTAAAGGAGAAAAAATACCTTAATATAGTCCTCCTGCAGGACTTGGATTATGGCAGAACAGGTTTCTTGGATAATGACGCCCAGAGCCTGGGGGGAGATGCCTGTCGAGAACTTGAGGTCCTGCAAGCTTCTCCCTGTTGCCAGGTAGCGCAACGTAGCAACTAGCCTCTGCTCAGCAGTGATGGCTTCCCGCATAACGGTGTCCTGCCTGGTGATATAGGGGGACACCAAAGCCAAGAGCTGCTGAAAAACGGGGTCAGACATCCTAAGAAAATTCCTGTAGTCATCAGGGTTATTCTCCTGGATCTTCCGCAGCAGAGGCATGTGACAGAATTGGTCCCGCTGGAGCAACCAATTCTTGGTCCAAGAACTCCTCCTTACCCTGTTCATGGACCGGATCTGGGATATAGCAACAAGCCCAGAAGCAAGCACAGCACGATCTCGGCGACAAGAACGTACCCGCAACATGGCTACAAAATGGTCGTCTAATCAGAACGAACTAAAAGAACGCACTGAAGAACAGCAAGGCCTCTGAAGAACGACCTGAAAAACAGTAACGAGCGGACAAGAACGCACTGCAAAAACAGATACGAACTGACTACAAGCACTGAAAGACAGATACGAACCCCACAAGCACAAACTGAACTCCAGAAAACGATCTTTAAAGCACGAAGACTGAAAAGCGCGAATCGTCTCTTCCCAAACTTTTACTAACACACGGTAACACGAAATCAGCAAAAGCAGCCAAAAGGGTGGCGCCATCAGAATGAAACTACCCCTTTATAGTGCCGTCGTACGTGTTGTACGTCACCGCGCTTTGCTCGAGCATTTTTTTCCACGATAGTGTGTAGGCAAGGCAGGCTTGAGAAGAATCACGTCGAGAAAAACTTTGTTTTTTTCAATGACATTAAAAACGGTCGTGTGTACGCGGCATAACTCTCTATTCACCTGGAAAAACCTAAGGGGAAGTCTATAGGGCAAGAGCCTGTCCAGGATCCTGAGCCCACTCATGCTCCTAATAAACAGAAAAAGAAAAAAGAAAAAAAGAAAAGGAGAGCCTTCCATAAATTAACTCTACCAACTGAAATACACTTAGAAAACAATCCCCAAGGGTAACATCAATTGTAGAGTAAATGCCCCATCAAGTGAGCCCACTGAAACCCCAGGAAAAGTGAGAGCCTGGGCCTAAGATTCATTCCAGGGATTTGTATTCAAAGGGCAATACTGCAAGGGCCTTGAGACCACCCAAATTTTCACTCGTGGTCCCAAACTATCCGTGGGGTCACTCAAAATATGTAATAAAGCAAGCTTAACACTATTGCTGTAATAGTCACACACCTCAGTACAAAAATAATAAAACATTACCCACACAGGAGAGTTGTATACCCCGCTCCCCAGACCCTCTACCCCAAAAGAGCAGAATAGGCATGAGCGCAGGAGGACAGTCTCCCGTTAAGCAGTAAGACCCCAATAGATGGAAGTGGGATTACGTTCATAGAGAAAAAAAAACAGGAGCTAATAAAGAACCCAACTCCATTTTGAAATAATTGGGTTAGGGAAAGTAACGAAAGCAGAGTACAAGAAGGAACCACAAACCACCAAGCATAGTTTCAGCCTTGAGATAGGTGCTTAAACATACATGCCCACGGAGGTCTTGGGAAGAGTGAGGGTCTCAAAAAAAAAGGAAAAACATCTGTCCCTCTTTGTGCCTACATAAAAAATATACAAGTCCAAAAGCTCTCTAAAAGATCCCAACCTGTCCGTAAGGTCACTAATTTGTATAATATAATAAATCAAACTCTTAAATACTAGATCATGCCTTCCAAGAGCGGATGGCAAGACCCGCAACCTGGGCCAATCCAGCCCGAGCGCAGAGAATACAGCCCCTCCCAAGGCATGGTATACCCCCTAGTGGAGTAAGACAAAAAATAAATAAATAAAGGGAACTCGCTCCATTTAATTTTAATTGGGTCATCTATGGTGCCATAACAGAGAAAAAATATATATAAAGCCGCGCTAACCAATAAAAATGAAAAGGGATTCCCAAACTGGGAATTCGTAATGTAATAGAGCAGTGTATAAATCAATAAAGATTGTACACAATCACAAATAACAATAATGATTTACAAATATATGTGAAAAATTTAAATTGTGTAAATGTCCCAAATAAAGTCCAAAGAAAATTAATAAATGATGAATCCTTGGATCATCCACAGATAGATATACATAGTTGATCAATTCCACCAGTGCAGATAGTCCTATAATATTGACAATCCACGCTCTGCAGCAATGGAGTAGCAAACAAAAAGTGTTATCCACCACCAATGAAGGGGATCTGCTTACCAGAACCCCGTGGTCCCCTATTACGGAGGACCCAGGGAAGCCTTGGATGTAAATGCTGCTGGGCTGAATGGTTCCAAACTCCTCCACACCTGCTACACTTAAACCTCCAAGGTAATGGATCCCGATGGATGGGGAATTATATGGAACAAACAAAAAGCCTCTAATAATAGTGTAAAATCTTAAGGTTTATTCCAAAACATATAAACAAAATACACTTACAGAGTTGCAGTGACAGATAAGCCTATAGCCTGTTGCGCCGGCCGGATGCAAACGGACCACCCGTCCGTCCAGGAGATACAAGCAAAAGAAGGGAGGTGACGACAGGGCACCGCTCGTTCCGCCCGACTAGTTTCGTGACAAATCACTTCTTCTAGGGGCACCTTTTCATTTTTATTGGTTAGCACAGATTTATATATATTTTTTCTATGTTGTTCACTGTTTGATGTATCACAGAAAGTCGCAGCTTGGCACTGGTGTTCATTTGCACTATTTTTCTGTTCAACCGCAGGATTATTTGTTTTATTTTTTATTCACTCTTTGCGCAGTTTCTTTCTCTATTTTTTATTTTGCCATAACAGAGGCCTGTTTAGAAAGTAGTCTAAACAGAGTGCTGGGCAGCGTGGCACTATTCCTCCCACTAACACCAACTATTTCTCCCCTGAATACCAAAGATCAGGCATTGTTTACTCCCACTGGGCACAGTCCGCCCCCCCTAAAGTCTAAAGAACAGTAAACTGGCCCTTTCTTTAGAAAGTTTAGAGACCCCTGGTATAGAGAATGAACACCAATATCATTTTTCTCATTAGACAAATTCAGACAATGTGCCCAAAAAATGAATACAGTCCAAACACAGTGTGAGACCATGTTGGCAAACTAGACACTGTAATCCCATAACCCATTCAAACAATTTGAAATGGAATAACTCCAGCTGTTAGTCACAGGAGGGCCCTGGTTTTTAGGTATTCAGATTCCTCCCATGGTGCGAGAGATAGGGGAACACTCTTGACCAGTTTTTCTGGTAACACCCATTTCTGTTAGGTGAAGAATCCCCAAGCCTTTTGGCCCCAATGAGAAAATGCAGACAAGGTGGTGCTGCCCTGGCCTATCACATCGAAAAAATTTAGTAGAAGTGATTTTCCGGAGTACATGGCAAGGGCTAACAATTGTAATAAAGAGTAATTGTGGATGAAGAACACAGCATAGCCAGGATAAAATAACAGAGCTCTGTAATGGATCAACTAGACTTATGTTAGAAGTGTTCTTGGCATCTCATAGCCAAAAGCAATATTTTAGTGTCCAGCACCACAATCTGGAGAATATATCAGGACAGGGAAGCCATAATCCTTTTTTTTTTTAATTAGGAAACACAGCTAACAACTGGCAGGAATTTAGGGCATAAAAATTGCTGGTCTACAATGCTCTGTTGGGGAACCCCGCTGACTGCACCATCTTGCTGCCATAGTTTGTGTAGATACAATTAGATTTTCAACGTTCTGATGGCTAAGCCGAGAGATCTGACACAAAAGTATAATGGCACTTGCAATCAGTATAGTGAACAGCAGGTTCTTACAGAAAGAAAAAAACTGGGAGCAATGAAATAAAAGAACATCTGTTTTAAAACTAGGAAGCATCACAAATTAGCAAAACTGCATAATTTTCCAAAAATACCATACTTCTAGATTACAAATCACATCACTACTGGTGTCTTTTTCTTTTTTTGTTACATCTACTGTTGTCTTCGTATAGCTTTCTGCTGACATACCAAATGGGACCGGTTAATTGGGTTAGAAGGAGGAGAACATCCACCAGCTGCTTTTGCCTATCACGAAACACCAGAATAGCATTTGGGGATTGAGCTTTCAATATAAGTAAAAAGTATGCAAACACACAATTATAAGAAAGTTTTTAGAAACTCATTATTTGTATTTATCGGGAATGGAAATGTTTAAGTAAAAAAACATGTTATTTTTTTTCAGGGCTTTTGTGCATCTTAAATTAAATAAAATATAGGCAGCAGGTGCTGGTATAGATATGTAGGAGAAAAAAAAATGCAGCATGCAACTCCCAGCTTAAAAACCTAATGAAAAACACACTGAGTTACCAGAAGCTTCTTTCTAGTCAGGCCCCCTGCTGAGATGAAAGGTCAGAAAAGAGAGACTGGAAATGGGAGGAGGTAGGGAGAAATAGGAGAGGAAAGGTATTTTGCAGGAAAGATAAATTTAATGCGAATCAGTACCCAAACCGATAGTGCGGGGTGATTATTTTCTTTGAATGCCAGATGTTAGCATCGTTCATAAAGAAAAAATAAAATAAGATATAATCCATTTAAAAACAAATATAGGCAGTCAAATTTCCCCTGCTGCAGTGACGTCTGCAGCAAGTAACTCTATTTTATAGCTAATAATTTTAAGACCAATGGAAGGCTTTTTGGCAGTCCCCTACTGCCTCCTGCTGGTTAAGTTCTAAAAGTGTTCTTGAAAAATGATAGGAAAACAAAATTGGTGTATGGCAATGGTTTTAAATATTAGAATCCTTTGTATGTATTTAAGTAAACTGTATGTATCCAGGTACTGAAGGGCTATTTATATAGGTTGATTTTACAATGGGAGACTGGAGAAGGTACCTTTCTTTAAGGTGACATAATTGTATCTTATGTAGCGGCCTCACCCTCTCTCTCTTCTTTAACGGTTGCTTTGGCTTCGGTCTAGGGGTACCTTGAAGGGGAGAGCGAGGTGCGCCACGGCCCATGTCCTCTAGATTACTGCGTGTAGAGGTGAAGGCCAGAATCAGATTACACCCAGGCTGTGTATACGTTCAGAGCCAAGTCTGTTCTGCTGATAACCCCCTTTGCTCCCAGTAATTGGAGTACCACACACTGAAAAAGGTCCAACACTTATTTATTCCATAACGGCAAACAAATAGTCGTTTGCGAGCAGACAGTTTGAGACCCATAGAACAGTTCAGTATTGGTGGGGAGTAGGTCAAGGCACAATCCTCAAAGAAACTAAACCGTTGAGGTTTCACCAACGGTTGCTAAGCACGGTGGCTGTTAAATGGACTTCTGGTACAGAGTCTCTTCCAGCGACTCTAGTGAACAGGAACTGGAGTTACCTTCGCTACGTTGCAGCCCCTGTCAGGGGGAAGACATCCCTCCAAGGGAGTTACCAGAGGCCCCGCCATCACCGGATTAATGCTGTACCGGACTATCCGGAAGGGTTACACTCCCCGGCCTTCTCACCTCAGATACGGGTCCCAACACCTTAGGGCCCCTCGGACTCCTCCACCCTCGCGGAACCCAGTCGAAGTTACTGGGTCCCAGGCCTTGGCCGTAGTACCTCACCCCAGGCTTAAGGTGCCTGGGATGGACTCCATCCCTCGCTCCGGCCAGGTCAAGGACACCTGGGCCCGGATCTCCGGAACGCCAGCACCCAGGCTGAAGGTGCCTGGGTGCGGCCGCGTCCTCCAACTCTGAACCCAGAGGTCAGGGCGTCCGCCCTTTTATCTCCTCTCCCTTTGCGTCACAGCGGGTTCCCCGCCCCGCTGTACCGGCGCCAGGAAAGGACAAAAAAAGTACAGTCTTGCGGTGCAGGTTCAACTTTGACCCAGGGCGACAACGCCACCTGCAGGCCACAGGGAACCTTGCACCACCAGAGTCCTCCAAGAACCACAAAAGGGATTCTCAGTTTCCCTAACAATTAGTACATCTGGGTTAAATAATCCAGATGCCCCCCCCCCTCCCCAATTTAAATACCCGCTACACTTAATTTGCCATTTTTTTCATATTTTTTCTACCTGCTTTCTATTGCTGTTTTTGTATTTCACTCTGAAATTACAATTTCGCAAGTAAAACTTTTACGGACAGATTCTATGAGAAAACTGGGAACAATGCAACAAAATGACATGCAATAATTTTACCACACTTTAAAGCAAGCACCCTAAAGCCTCGTACACACGATCAGATTTTTAGAAGTGACGTCACATGTTGAATAGTTTTGTATGTATTCTTTAGTTTCTGAGCATGCGTAATCTTCCGCTTACGAAAACTGTACTAATTGAATGAAAATCGGACGTTGAGTTCACGTACAACAAAAATATTATAGTCTGCACATCCAGCTTTTGTCTGGCGAAAAACCGGAATCGACTGTCGAAAGCACCATACTAACTATACGAAAATTGGCAGATCGTTCGTCGGATCAAATGTAACTTCCGATTTTCATATCGTGTGTACGGGCCTTTAGACAGGTAGGATTACTTGGGTTAACCTCACACATGTCTATATATCCAATAGCCGGGATATATAATATACAGGTGCATCTCATAAAATTTGAATATCATCAAAAAATACATTTATTTAAGTAATTCAATTCGAAAACTCATATATTTTACATAGATGTGTTACACACAGAGTGATATATTTCAAGCATTTCTTTCTTTTAATTTTTATGATTATGGCTTACAGCTAGTGAAAACCCCAAATTCGGTATCTGTCAAATTATATTCAAATTCTTCTGGAAATAACTATGACGTTCCTTCAATAAAGGCTTGGTGAGTGCATTGGCAGTTATCTCCTCTGACGGGCAATATTGAATGTCAATAACACCTTGCGCTTGATTGTCCCTCAGTAGTAGATACTTGACGTCGATGTGCTTGGCCCTAGGATTGACCCTTTCTGATTGCGTAAGTTTTATACAACACTGGTTGTCTTCAAATATGGGAATTGGTTTTGAGATGTCTATCCCAATGTCCACAAAAAGTTGACAAATCCATATTGCTTCTTGACAAGCGTGTGCTGCTGCAATGTACTCTGCTTCAGTTGAAGATAGAGAGACAGTTGTATGCTTTTGACTAGACAAACTTATGGTTCCTTCCCTATACTTGAAGATAAATCCACTTGTGGATTTGCGGTCTGTGCAGTCCCCGGCCAAATCAGCATCCACATATCCAACCAGTGTTGGATTTGATGTTGCTGGTAACTGTAACTTCATCTGAATTATTCCTTTTGAGGTATTGCATCACTCTTTTTACTGCATTCCAGTCACGCTGACAAGGAGCTGAAACTTTCCTGCATAGTATGCCCAATGCTGTGGCTATGTCTGGTCTTGTCACGGTGGCAACATATATCAGCTTACCGATTGCTCTGTGATACGTGTCATGTGGGGTAGCACATTTTCTGCTTCATTGCTCTTTTGATAGCCTAGTTTCATAGGAGTTTTCACTTCCTTTGCATTTTGCATATGTAATTATTCCAAGACTTTGGAGATTTTCTGAGATTGGTTAAAGTGGAGCTCCACCCTAAATAGCAACTTTTGCTATTTGGATTCCTCCCCCCCTCCGGTGTCACAATTGACACCTTTCAGGGGGGAGGGGGGTGAAGATACCTGTCTAAGACAGGTATTTTCACCCACATCCGGGAGTCCTCTCTCTGGGAATCTGCGGGAGTTACGTCACTTCCCGCAGACTTCCCTTGGTGTTCTGGGAGACACTCGGCTCCCAGAACACAAGAGCACCAATCAGAACGGCGCAGCACGACTCGCGCATGCGCCGTAGGGAACCGGGCATGAAGCCGCAGGGCTTCACTTCCTGGTTCCCTCAGCGAGGATGGTGGAGGGAGCAGCAGAGCGACGAGCGGTCGCTCGTCCTCTGCTGCGGACGTCGCTGGACTCCAGGACAGGTAAGTGTCCAAATATTAAAAGCCAGCAGCTGCTGTAGCTGTAGCTGCTGGCTTTTAATATTTTTTTTTCGGTGGAGCTCCGCTTTAAGAAGATAACTTCCATCTTCTTCTCTCTCTATTTGGATTCCCAGATAGTAGCTAATGTTCCCAAGCTCTTTGATTTCAAAAATTTCTTCCAGCTTGTGAACTATCTGATTGTAATTCCCTTCTTGTTCAAAACAGGTTATAATGTCATCAACATAGATAAGGATGTATATCCATCTGTCTTCTTGATTCTTGGAGTAGAGACAGGGGTCTACTTTACTTCTTGAGAATCCCTCTTTAGTAAGTACTTTGTTCACAGCTTACATGGATCAGTGTTTCTGGTGATGGACTCTCATCAAAACAAACACTACGGCTTATTGTCACTTTGTCAGTCTTTGGGTGTAGGATTCTGTAACTCTTAGTTTGCTCACTGTAGCCTACTAGAATGCCCTCTATTGCTCTAATCTCCAGCTTGGATCGCTTTTCACTTGGAATTTAGGCATATGCTTTACATCCAAACACTCTGATGTGCCCTATGCTGGGCTTTGATCCATGCCACATTTCGAATGGAGCGCTTTAATGGCTCTTGAGGGTAGTCTGTTCTGTAGGTAGGTTGCAGTCATGACTGCTTCTCACCAGTACTTGTGAGATAGGTTGGCATCCGAAATGCAACATGCATCTGGCCATTTCTATAATAGTGTGATTTTTCCTTTATGCTACACCATTTTGTTAAGAAGTGTATCAGTGTCCTTTACGGCTGTGTGCTTTTGCCTACAACGTGTTTGTGTAACACCCGAGCGGGAGCCGGGAGGCACTGAAGCTGGACACAGATGTAAGTGGAAAAAAATATGACTGCTGGTGCTGTTGGGGGATTTCTCTGTTGGGGACACAAATGAGCGGTGGGGGCTCTTTTGAGGGACACAGATGTGAAACAGGGCTCTAAGGGGGGCACAATTGTGCAGGGGTCTCTGATGGATACAAATATGGAAGGGGGCTCTAAGGTGGACACAAATATGCACTGGGGCTCCGATGGGGACACAGTGTGTGGGAAGCCTCTGATGGGGACACAAATATGCAAGGGGTTCTTATAGGGACACAAATATGCACTGGGGCTCCGATGAGTACATAAATATGCAGGGGGGGCTCTGATGGGGACACAAATATGCAGGGGGCTCTGATGACACAAATGTACATGGGGGTCTGATGGGGAGACAGTGTGTGGGGAGGCTCTGATGGGGACACAAATATGCAGGCGGTTCTTATGGGGACACAAATATGCAGGGGGGCTCCAATGGGGACACAAATATGCAGGGGGGCTCTGATGGGGACACAAATATGTAGGGGCTCTGATGGGGACACAAATATGCAGGGGGGCTCTGATGGGGACACAAATATCATGGGGGCTCTGATGGGTACATAAATATGCAGGGGGCTCTGATGGGGACACCAATATGGAAGGGGTCTCTGATGGGGACACAAATGTGTCAGTGGGCTCTGTTGGGGCACAAATATGCAGGGGGGCTTTGATGGGGACAGAAATATCGAAGGGGGCTCTAAGGGGGACACAAATATTCAGGGGGCTCTGATGAGGACACAAATGTGCAGTGGGGGGTCTGATGGGGACCAAATGTATGGAGGTGTGTGTGACGGTAATACAGATGTAAGGCCCTGTGCACACTGGAAGTTTAGCCCCCGTGCATGAGGTTACGGCTTTTAGGTGCGGGAGGAGGATACAAGTGCGCCATCAATCTCTACTGCCGTCAGCCTGTCAAATTCTATGTTATTCTACTGCAGATTCATTTAAAGAATAACTGATTTGTTTTCAGCCTGCGAATATGTGAAAAATGCACAATGTGGCCCTCGAAGTGAAAAGTTTGGAGACCCCTGGTATAGTGCATACTATACTGTAAATGGACATACTTTTCAGTATGCCAACATTTCTGTATTAAGAATCCTTTTTTTTTTTTTTTTTTTGTGGTCTTATGTAATATTCAAATTCTCTGAGATACTGAATTTTGGGTTTTCAGTAGCTGTAAGCCATAATCATCATAATTAAAAGAAATCAATGCTTGAAATGTATCACTCTGTGT
Organism: Rana muscosa; assembly: GCA_029206835.1. Taxonomy (NCBI): domain Eukaryota; kingdom Metazoa; phylum Chordata; class Amphibia; order Anura; family Ranidae; genus Rana; species Rana muscosa. Next base: position 102,153,558 of record CM055122.1, on the reverse strand, counting down.
GTAACGCATCTATATAAAATATATGAGTTTCACTTTTTGAATTGAATTACTGAAATAAATTAACTTTTTGATGATATTCTAATTTTATGAGATGCACCTGTATATGTAAACATATGTAGCAACCACTGTTTGTAACCTGCGATGTTGAAAAACTAAATTTTGTTGGATAGTGGTGGGTAGCTTTTAAGAGGCCATTTGACAGGCAGTGAGGAAGAATTAGGTCTCCTCCTCACTGCCTAACTTAACTCCAAAAAACCCACACCACAACCTTTTCCTTGTCCATAGGTGTATAGGTCATGTTCAGTAGGGGGGCTATTTTTTGTTATACTCCGTCTCAGTTCAAGCATATTTACACTGCTATCCATTGCCTTTGCAGCTGCAGGGGGGCGGTAAAAACACCTGTTTTTACCACACCCCAACCGCAAGTGTAAACCTAAGGATGATACAATTTGGACACACCCCCTCCTATCTCCAAATCCAGTTAGATAAATTCTTTCATTGATCAGTTTGATCTGTCACAGGATTTTCTTCCCCATTCATAGGCAGAGTAACCAATGAAAGATGTTTTCTCAATGGAGGAGGAGGCATCTCCCAATCAAACCATCTGTACAGCTGTTCTAATTTAAGACACAAAGCTGTTAATTGTTGCAGTTCCGAAAGTTCAGAGACAGGAAGAGGACAGGGCAGCCCTGCAGTGAAGATTTCTCCAGGATCCAGCAGCCTGCATAACATGAGGAATACTTCATTAGAGCTAAGTAATGTGACTATAGCTGTAGATAATTTTTTTAAGTTAAACTTTAAGCGATTGTAAACCCTTAATTTTTTTTAACAACAAACATATACTTACCTGCTCTGTGCAATGGTTTTGCACTGAGCAGCCCCTATCCTCTTCTTCTTGGGTCCCCCACCGGCGAATGCCCGAGCTGTTTGCTATGGGAGCACTCATGTGGGTTTGACTTGAAGATGGCTCTGTGTGTCTATGCCAGCTCAGCCCGGCCCCCTGCTCCCACCTCTTTAGCTGTGATTGACAGCAGTGGGAGCCAATGAGGAGGGAGCAAGCTAAGAGAGCCACTGGATCAGGATCAGGCTCAAGTAAGTATAAGGGGGGGCTGGGGGCAAGAGGCTGCACTCAGAAAGTTTTCTACCTTAATACAGAGAATGCAACCTTCAGCCTTTACCTTTAACACTGGTGATTTGTGCCAGCTTTCAGTCCTTATGATTAGCCATTATTGTTAAGCACCAAAGAAGGGGGAGTTCTTTGCACCCCCAAAACACATTGACTGTTCTGTGTTCTGTCCTTTGTGAACCAATACTAATATACCCCTGTTGAAGACTTTGAGGTCGAAACGCGTCCGGTATTGCCTTGCTGCACCCCACATTGCTTTTATGTTCGTGATCACTTTTTTAATGCTTTGTCAAACTTTTGTATGGCAATTTTGCAAATAAACCCTGTCACGGTTTTATTGACCTGCACCACTGGGAGCCTTCCCTTTTTTTGTCTTCATACTTTTTCCATTCGATTCCCTGGAGCTCGTATGCTAGAGAAGTTTGTACTTGCCAATTAGTACACCGGATTGCCCTCTTCAGGAAGGTTCAAGACATCCATGGCATCCTGTTCCATCATCCTTGGTCTTTGAGACCTCAAGCCTATCTGACTCACTATCGTAAGACAGCTGAGTCCACCTGTTGTGGTAAGAGTACCCCACCTATTCTTTGTATCAAGTGTTTTGATTTGATTGCATCAGTCAACAGTCTGGTTCCTTTCATGTGGTCAACACGTGGGAAGACAATCACGGAATGGGCTTAAGGCAGTTGGACTCTTAACACCTAGTATTGTTCATTTATCAGCACAGTTGTGTTAATTTCCCATTGGTGTGCCTGTTACACTCATAGGGATTTAATTTTTGGTCTATTTTTACTTCATGGACTTTTTTTTTTTTTCATATGTGTTATATTTTGGATTATTCACATTCATTCGTGTTTATATTTTATGGTAACTCTTTGAGTGTGTGGACTTCTTCCATATAGAAATACCCACACCACACTCATTTCATTTGTGGTTTTATGTTTGTATACATCACTGTGATATTCTCACCTCATGTTTTATTATCACTTTTTATTAGTGATTTCTTAGTATAGCACCGCACTACCTATTTTTGCATTTCTATTTTAAAAGTTTTTGGACTGTAAGTTTGGTGAGGAACACACCATTCTTGTTGACAGCAGACTAAGCAGATCCATTGTACTTTATTATGAACTAACTGATTTGAACCCAGACACTCATTTTCACTTCACTTGTTTCTTCCCATATTGCAATCAGCCTTATTAGATCAATCAAGCAGTATTAACCCAAGTGATGTTGGGTTTACCCAAGTTAACCCAACCCATCCTGTTACCCACCAATCATCTGTTTTCCTCCCCTGTCCTTTACCCTCATTCCCATATTGGCAGTTGAAAATGAAAATGATGTTAAATCCTAATTCCAGGCACAATTTCAAATAAAATGGTGCCCCTTTAGGTTCTTAGAATAAAAAAAGAAGCTCAGACTGAGCTTAGGCATTTGGCAATGAGTTATTAAATATGTGGTCATGAGACTCAAAAGCAAATAAGCTGAAAAAAATAAATTGATAGATATCACCAGAACAGGAGGCAAGAGGGAATTTTGACAACTCTCAAGGCTGGACTTCCCCTGATTATGGGGAGATTTTCACTCACTTCCTAGTGTTTTTGGTACAGGAAGTGCTATACGTGTGATTCCAACCTTTCCCACTCTATCCAAAGCGTTAAAAAACATTGGTCTGGAGTCTTAATTTCAAGCACACAAATGCCATGTTTAGTTTGGCATATATTTATTATAAAGAGTTTGGGGGTTCGGGGGTTATGTCAGTCAAGTCTGATCATTGGAGGACAGGCATAGGATGGGTGAGTCTCCAGTCTAGTATGGTCAGTTTGAAATAGGAAAGCAGGGGGGGCTGGTAGGATCACCAGGAATTTCACACCTAGGGAGCAATACAAAGTGTACAGAATTCTTTTTAATATAAGCACATGGTACAACAAACATATATCAGGGACATGAAAGGTTGGGTTAACAAACACTTTAAATGCAAATTATGCAGTATCCTGAAAAAATATCCTTCGTCTTGATTTCCGCCTGAATAGTAGCATGCAATTTCTGGTATGTGAGGGTGCCTATGCACTCCTGTGTCAAAACTTGAATATCTGTATTTTTGCAGTTTGAGGTCTAAGGCCCGCTATACATGATACATTTTTCTTCATTCAACCAGTGATTTGAAAAGAAAAAAAAAATGAACCGATTTCCCCATTCACACATTTAAAGTGGACGGGGGAATCCTTCCCGCTGTGGTATTGTATTGGGACAATGAGGAGACTTTCCCCGCTGTCAGAAAATAATGTTCAGTGTTGCTGGCTATAGCTGGTGGCACTGATCATTCAGGGAAAACCTGATAGGCTGGCTGTACACAAGTTGATCGATAGTCAACTTGTGTACAACTAGCCTGCCCATACTTCAAAATTCAGCAGGTCCCTGCTGAACTGGCCAAGTTCCAATCCATGTATGGCGATCTTAAGGCTTAAGGCACATACTGCTAGTCTTTAGGAATTTGGAGTGAGATTTAGTGATGTCACTATTGGGCAGCTGGAGGTTCTGACATGAAAAAACAAAACCATGCCTCTCCCAAAATGGCTTCCTCCACATAGAGACACAGAGTGGAAAAAGACATAGTGACTCAGCAATGAGGAAATGATCAACTGCAGGTAGACCACAGGCAATATTGATGACTATTTATTTGCCCTCTGCTGGCCTTTTTTGGGCACAGGTTCCAGAGTTCAGCTCATCTTTAAATGATTCCATATAGTCTATGAAGAGACATGGATCAAGCTGGGAGTTTATATAAATAAATAGGAATACATTTGTTCTTTCCTGGTCATATCAAGTTAGCTTGACATGACAGAACAGATGAGTTAATTCCAAGCGAAAGCACAGAAGCAAAACAATAGGCAATGAATGGTCGCATAATCTTAAGTACATAAAGAACCAATAAAAAAAAAAGAAATCTCACTGTATGCTTGTTCTGTGACGGGCAGGGAGACATGCCGCTATTCACTATCATATGATAAGTGTATAATGTAGTAAGCTGCGCTCTCCCACCCTGCTGTTTTCCTATCGATCATATGGTATTATTTGTAGAACATTCCAATTACAGAGCTGCTAATCTGTAGAGTGCAAAAATAAGCCCAGCATGCAGGGAAACCTGAAGAGGCGGGAGCAAGACTAAGCTATCAACATGAACAAAAGCGCAGGACCAGACAAACAGCAGGAGGAGAAACATCATGAATGGTGTGAGAAAACAGGCAATATAGATTACACTGCCTACTGCTAATTTGAGCCTTAACACTTTAATAGAGTTGTTGTAACAAAAAGAAGAGAGAAAAAAATTGCATAATAAGGTGTTAGGATGGGCATCAAATGTAGCAACATTTTGAGTTTTTTTGCACAAAACCTAAATTGGACAAATCCCAGGTCATAAAGAATTGCAATACAATTGACTCACATACTTGAATCTAGTTTTATCTCTTCTAATAAGCATCCAAAAATTTTCAAAAAAAATAAAATTATTATAAACAATATGGCAGAATCTCTGTCTCAGTCAGTAGGGTCGATTGCACAAAATACCAAGAACAATAATAAACAAGGGTGACCTGTGGATAAGGACACCATATTCCAAGGCAGAGCAAAAACATAAAAGTATGGGATTTTAGGGGTGTAATCCAAGTTCACTTTTCTGGAAAATGTTATAGATAGGCAACTCCTATCCTCATATTGTTTTGTGGTTCCAAATTAATAAAACCTACAGCAGTAGGGAACAGACACACAAAAAAAAAACACTCATCATCTTTCCAAATAACTGTTTTGTTTCGGCACAATTTAAAGTGATACTATATATTTTTTTATTATTTAAAAATAACAAACATGTCATACTTACCTCCACTGTGCAGCTCGTTTTGCACAGTGTGGCCCCGAAAGCCGTTTTCTGGTGTCCCCCGCCGCCTCTCTCAGCTCCTCACCGCTTCAGATAACCCGCCATGGGAAGTGCTCTTGCAAGGGGGTGCGCTCTTGAGTCCTGCATTCGGCGTCCATAGTCGCCGAGTGCAGGACTCGGCCCCGGAGCCCGCGTCATTGGATTTGATTACCAGCAGCGGGAGCAATGGCTGCGCTGCTATCAATCTATACAATAAAGAGCCAAGAACCCCGGGGAAACAGGGCTCAGGTAAGTAAAACGGGGGGCCGGTAACTGTCAGATGTTTTTTCATCTTAATGCATAGGATGCATTAAGGTGAAAAAACATGAGGGTTTACAACCCCTTTAAGTTTTTATATAAGTATCACATTAATATTACAATTGTACTTTTAGGCCCCTTTCACATGGACGTTCAATTATATATCCATTCATATCTATTTTCTAACGAATTTTGAATTTTAGAAATGATTAGAATTAGAATCAGTGGAAAACTGATCAACCAATCCAAATTCGATTTGAAGAATAGTTACTTGCTAAAGAACGGGCTGGCAAGCTGTAATTCCTGGTTACATGGTTGTCAGTGCAAATTCCCACTCACATTGGTGGTCAGTGAAAATCCCTTCTCACATTGGTGGTCAGTGTAAATCCCATCTCACTTTGGTGGTCATTGCAAACTCCCCGATTACATTGGTGGTCAGTGTAGAATCCCCCATTATATACTTGCCAAAGACTTTGCTCTACAAGATTCAGAATTTGCCACAGTGTACTGCCTCCTAACTAATCCCATCCCCCCACCACTGCCACTAATCCCATCAACCCCCCAGCATTGCCACTAATCACACTCCCCCCCCCCCCAGCATTGCTACTGATCCCAGAAGTCCTAGAATCGCTAGGAGTTTTCTGTCTATTGATGGACATTTTCACTGTGTACTCACTTTTGTTGCCAGCGGTGCCATAAAATGCCATAACACTATCCCCTATTTTGTAGATGCTACAACTTTTTCGCGAACCAATCAATATACGCTTTTTGCGTATTTTTTTTTACCAAAAATATGTAGAAGAATACGCATTGGCCTAAACTGTGGAAAAAATTTGATTTTTTGGGGGATATTTATTATAGCAAAAAGTAAAAAATATAGAATTTTTTTCAAAATTGTCGCTCTATTTTTGTTTAGAGCGCAAAAAATAAAAACCGCAGAGGTGATCAAACACCACCAAAAGAAAGCTCTATTTATGGGGGAAAAAAAGGACATAAATTTTGTTTGGGAGCCATGTCGCACGATTGCGCAATTGTCAGTTAAAGCGACGCAGTGCCGAATCGCAAAAAATGCTCTGGTCTTTGGCCAGCGAAATGGTCCGGATCTTAAGTGGTTAAGGAACAAATGGAAAAAATCCAGCGCTGCCTTTAACAGTGAAAAATTAGGTGTTCAAGGCACAAAGGTGAGTATGATACTATAAATGTGTGAGTGAGTGGTGAGAGATATGACCTTCACCTGAAGGGTGGGTGCTGCTATTCAATTAGCCTGAAAAAGACTCAAAAATAATGGAAAAAAGAGATCAAAAAAGCGCAACCCAATAAAATTAAAATCAGTGAATAAATCACTAAAAATATGTGACTAAAAATTCCAACTGATATCCCATACGATATCACAAAGCTGAAATATAGGTGAAACAAATTAAGACAAATAAAACTTATGGCATAAAAAACGCTCAAATAATAAAAGTCCTTGTGATGTTATATCTATAGGGGAATGATTCCCTAAATGAAAAAAAATATAAAATTGTTGCCGTGAAGATGTTCTCATGCGGCGGAAGACATTATACTTAGACAAGTTGATAGTATAAGCTTCACATCCAATGGATTACTGATAAGTAAATGGCTGCTTACCAGATATAAGATGATATTGGGCTCAGGATTAAGCCGACCTGCCTTCACACAATCCGTCCTCGGTGTTCACCACACATGGATCGATTTGGAATTCCAGAGACGGTCACCTTAAAGCTGAATCCCACAGACTGCAGACACTTCGTAATCTTTCAAATGCCGTGAAGTGAGTTTTGTAATTTGTATAACTCACGTTTTCCACACACAGCAAGTAGAGATTGACACCCAGAAGTCAGCAATCAATTACCAGAGAAAGGAAGAAGAAAAAATCCTCAAGTAGAGGGCTATAATACCGTAGTCATTATCTAAAATAAGAAAAATAATGGTGATATTGTGGTCTGGGAGGAATAAAAATATAGGGGTAGGCATAAAGCATGATGGCTACCCCGCCACCATACATATACCTAACCCGTTAACTTACATGTCCATATGCGCAGTGGCGGCACGGCCACGTAGGCAGCAGGTCGGCCCAAAGAGTCACGGATGGGAGCTGAGGGGGCATGGCGAGGCGACAACAGCCAGCCACAGGCTGCCAGCCCGAGAGGGTCAGAGTGGATGAGATGACATGGAGGTGCACTACCAAGAAGGACCCCAACTGGAGATAAGGGGACCTAGGTAACAAAAGGGGGGAGTGAAAAAATTGCTAAACAAAAACAAACACAAAAAGCCAATGGACTAATGATGGGGAATGAATGAAGGTGATTATGAGATAGAGTGACTGGATGTGGTGCAGTGAGGAATGGGGAAAGGCTGAATAAGTGAGAGAAGGAGATAGGAAAGCAAGGGGAGCAAAATGTAAAGATGTGGCTGTCTGGTGTATGAAGTGGTGGAGATAGGTATGTGTGAAGTGGTGAAATTGGGAAGATCGGAGGAACAGAAAGTAAGGACATGGCTGTCTGATATGTGAAGTGGTGGAGAGGGTAATTACCTGGAGCAGAGGACTGGAAACAAGAGTGTGCTGGTGCATGAATTCCTCAGTGTGAATGGCAATGTGTGTAAGAACCAGCAAGGGAGGGAGCCTATGTAAGGGGATTCCGCCGCAAACCAGCCCCCAGCATCACGCGAGAGCACAAGGGGGATGGAGGTCCCGGGTGTGCTGACAGATGGAATCACTCCGCCATTTGCGCGGTGCCACGAGGTCGCCGCAAGCCTAGCGGGGAAGGCATGACGCTGACGCGCAGTGATGGCGCCCCCGCCTGCCCCACGTCAGATCAGGGCGGGGGGCAACCAGTGCGCGTCGCAGCTCCCAAACGTGGCAAAGGAGGGACGGCCCAAAACCCATTCATGACCCATACCAACAATGCGCACATGACACACAGTTATAATATAACGGCTAAGGATATGAACTGAACAGTAATGGGACATAAAAAGGAGAGCATGGCAACTAAAAAATATGTTAATTAAATAAAAATGGACTAAGATGGAATCAACTGCTGAACAGCCACATATGAAACATATTGGTAGAATATATTGGTTAATGCAAACCGTGTGCTTCCATCCCTACTTATTTGGAGTAAAAAGGGGAGGCATGTTAGTGGGACTTTAGATGAGGATAGCAGGGCCGTTCGGTCCCCTCCTCCATCCCGATTAATATAATACAAAGAGAGGAATGAACATGGGGCGGGACTTTACATGAAGCACACGGGCGCAAAATAAAAATTTGAATAAAGGATAGTTTTTTAATGGTTCAAATACTCATGTATTTACATTATCATTACATTTATGAATATTATGCTTTTTGCTATAAATTAGAATTGATTAACGCACTATACAAGGACCAGCTATCACATAATATAAATACATTCCAACAAGGAATTGGCATACATATTGGCAAATAAATAGGTTTGGTTTGATGCATATAAAAAAACAATACAGTTCATACCTATATCAATTCATCATATTAAAATGTCAACTAAATATGGAAAAATATATAAATTAATGGTAGGAACGTCCATAGCAGCTTAATAAATGAGTAGACTTGTTGGTGGTTGTAAGCTCTACGCATTTCAGGGCCTTATAGCCCCTCTTCAAGAGCAATACCGTAGTCATTATCTAAAATATGAAAAATAATGGTTGATATTGTGGTCTGGGAGGAATAAAAATATTGGGGTAGGCATAAAGCATGATGGCTAACCCGCCACCATACATATACCTAACCCGTTAACTTACATGTCCATATGCGCAGTGGCGGCATGGCCACGTAGGCAGCAGGTCGGCCCAAAGAGTCATGGATGGGAGCTGAGGGGGCATGGCGAGGCGACAACAGCCAGCCACAGGCTGCCAGCCCGAGAGGGTCAGAGTGGATGAGATGACATGGAGGTGCAATACCAAGGAGGACCCCAACTGGAGATAAGGGGACCTAGGTAACAAAAGGGGGTAATGAAAAAATCGCAAAACAAAAACAAACACAAAAAGCCAATGAACTAATGATGGGGAAGAAATTAAGGTGATTATGAGATAGGGTGACTGGATGTGGTGCAGTGAGGGATGGGGAAAGGCTGAATAAGTGAGAGAAGGAGATAGGAAAGCAAGGGGAGCAAAATGTAAGGACGTGGCTGTTTGGTGTATGAAGTGGTGGAGATAGGTATGTGTGAAGTGGTGAAGTTGGGAAGATAGGAGGAACAGAATGTAAGGACATAAAAAAATTTAATATACTGCGCTGTCTATGTGTAGATCTAATTCCACATAATAAAACGTGAATGTAATCTAAAAATCCCTACAAATGCTGCAACTTAAAAGTGAGACACACACAGTAAACAATAATAAAAATGATAAAGCTGCGCAACGTTTGAATTAAACACCAAACTTGCATAAACATAAGGTGTGACCAAAAATAACTCCTATACAAAAATGTTTCAACCACCAATGATGGTGAATTGAATAAAATAACAAATCCCAACCAATAAAAAATCACAACCAATAAAATTGATTGATAACTAATCGAAAATGCTGAAAAATGCTGAAAAAAAAGGGAGAAGAAAGTTCAGTCCTGTGGATAATTATTGCAATCAATAGAGTATAAAGATCGTGTAAGCAAAGGACAGCAAACAGGGGTCTTCTCACTGGTGACTTCAAACTCTAAAAACACCCTTGGAATAGTGCCTGGTATTCGATAGACAGAGATTCCACCACCACTAGTAATCGCTGCCGCTTACCAGAGCAAAGGATCTGTGCACAGATCAATATCAACAGATGGCCAATTCCCTGCCAGGGTCTCTTTAATGATGATTACTTCCCCTCCTCTGGATTCCACGCCACTTCTCTCCAAATACCACCATAGATCAGGATGTAAAAGGAAACAAAGCCACCATAGCGTAAATCCGATATAACTTAATTTTATTGGTTGTGATTTTTTATTGGTTGGGATTTGTTATTTTATTCAATTCACCATCATTGGTGGTTGAAACACTTTTGTATAGGAGTTATTTTTGGTCACACCTTATGTTTATGCAAGTTTGGTGTTTAATTCAAACGTTGCGCAGCTTTATCATTTTTATTAAGAATGTAAGGACATGGCTGTCTGATATGTGAAGTGGTGGAGAGGGTAATTACCTGGAGCAGAGGACTGGAAACAAGAGTGTGCTGGTGCATGAATTCCTCAGTGTGAATGGCAATGTGTGTAAGACCCAGCAAGGGAGGGAGCCTATGTAAGGGGATGCCGATGCAAACCAGCCCCCAGTGTCACGCGAGAGGGGGAAGGAGGTCCCGGGTGTGCTGACAGATGGAATCACTCCGCCATTTGCGCGGCGCCACGAGGACGCCGCATGCCTAGCGGGGAAGGCATGACGCCGACACACAGTGATGATGCCCCCGCCCGCCCCACGTCAGATCAGGGCGGGGGGGCAACCAGTGCGGGTCGCAGCTCCCAAACGTGGCAAAGGAGGGACGGCCCAAAACCCATTCATGACCCATACCAACAATGCGCATATGACAACACAGTTATAATATAACGGCTAAGGATATGAACTGAACAGTAATGGGACATAAAAAGGAGAGCATGACTAAGATGGAATCAACAGCCACATATGAAACATATTGGTAGAATATATTGGTTAATGCAAACCGTGTGCTTCCATCCCTAGTTATTTGGAGTAAAAAGAAGAGGCAGGTTAGTGGGACTTTAGATCAGGATAGCGGGGCCGTTCGGTCCCCTCCTCCATCCCGATTAATATAATACGAAGAGAGGAATGAACATGGGGCGGGACTTTACATGAAGCACATGGGCTCAAAATAAAAAGTTGGATAAAGGGTAGTTTATTATTAGCAGGGGCGTACCTAGAGCATGTGGCACCCGGGGCAGATCCTACATCTGGCACTCCCCCCCCCCCCCCCAAACTTTTAAATGGAAAAACACTCACAATTTTTTTTCATGTTTTCAAGAACATTTATTGCACGAATTTGTAAACTTTACATCAACAATCAAAAAAAACATTGGAAAATAAGTTATTAACTTACTTAAACCTATTTCAATTATTTATAACATTTACTGAACAGATAATACTGCTTTTTTAAACAAAAAACAGATCAAAACTCCAAAGTGACCACTCAGTCTATATTGAAAGGAATCATTCACATCCTCTGCCTTCGAGCCTTCAGTTCCGCAAATTGATCAATGACTGCATCAAAGTTAATCTCCTTTGCATATTCATGTTCAATTGAAAGTATGGCCAGATTTGTCAATCTTGTCTCACTCATGGTGGAACGGAAGTAGTTTTTTATTAATTTTAATTTTGAAAAACTTCTTTCACATGAAGCAATGCTCACACAGAGAGTCAAAAAGAATCTAAAACACAGTGACAAGTTAGGCAAAGATTCACCAAAATCCCATTTAACAATGAACTGCAGGAACTGCAAAACCGTCCATTTCTTTGCCTCTTCAATACTGATCTTGGCTGCTTCCAAATGCCTCCGAAGGCGTTCAATCTCCACATAGATGTCTTCATTAGAGAATTCATCAAAAACCTCAGTCAATTTTGGAGTATAATTCTGAATATCTTTTTCTGTTGCAACAACCAGAGTGTTCGGTTGAATAACAGCAAACATTGAAAGGATTTTTTCAATTGCCTTAGTACGAATTTCCAACTCCTGGTGAAACCGATCAAGGCACTCAAACATAGCCCTTTTCATTTCCTCTGGCAATGTGAGACCAGCATCCTTTGCCTTCTCTCCTGGCATTGTTTTCCGGAGCTTTACTCTCCCTCTTCTCTCCATTGAAATGCCCATTTCCTCACACATGGTAGTTGCATAATGAATGGCCTTTTCCACAATTTCATTTCGTTGACCTGCAAGAAATGCTTTTAGAGCTTGTAGCTTCACAATGCACTTTTCAAGAGTGAGTCCCACTGTTTGCAAATACTTCTGTGTAATATTAACTTCTTCCAGAATGTCACACCAGAAAGAAAGATAACACAAAAAAGTAAAATCGCATACAGCAGGCAGCAACATCTGAGCAGATCCTCTTGTGTCCACATTTTCTTTGGGATCACACAGCTTTTCAAGGGCTGAAATAAGTTTTTCAAAATTTTCCCTCACTGGCTTCACAGCATCATAATGAGCGCTCCATCTTGTTTGGGAAAGTCTTTTCACTGTCACACCTAAATTCTCCATCAGCAATTCCCAACGATGTGTAGAAACTGAAAAGAACGAATACACTTTCTCCAATGTTCCAAAAAAAGTAACACAGGAAGCAACACTTCCAAATGAGTGCACCCCACAAAGGTTCAGAGAATGGTTTGCACATGGGATAAACAAAGCCTTGGGATTTATCTCTTTTATCTTTGCCTGAACACCACCATGAATCCCTGCCATAGTTGCAGCATTATCATATCCTTGACCACGGCAAAGGCTTATGTCCAGTGCAGCTTCCTCCAGATGTTGCAGGATATTTTCTGTGAGCTCAGCAGCAGTCTTTCCAGCAATAGGAAAGAAGCCCAAGAATGATTCTTTTACTTCAACATTGTCACCTTCAATATGGACATATCTGATCACTTCACACAACTGATCAATGTGTGACACATCAGGGGTACTGTCAAAAAGAATCCCAAAGTACTTTGCTTTCTTGATATCAGTCACTATTTTCTCTTTCACATGATTCCCCAGAAGACAAATGAATTCATTTTGAATTTTTGGAGAGAAATAAGAAGTCATTCTCTTCCCAGATTCAATAGAATGTTTCAGCCTTATCAAATGTTCCTTTAAAACTGGATCATAATTTGAAAGCAATTCTACCAATTCCAGGAAGTTTCCTTTGTTTACTGATGACATGGTCTCTCTATGACCACGAAAAGGAAGATTTTGGTGAGCCAAAAACAAGGTTACATCCAAGAGGTGATGCAAAATATCCCTCCATTTCTTTTTCTCTTTGTCCACTGTTGTTTGGTGGACATGATCAATGCATTTTTGTAGCCTCAGTCCTGCCACCAAGCATGATTTACTGTATTGAGATTTGGATAAACAAGCATTGAATTTTTAGAGACATTTATTTCTGGTTATATAATTTACTTAGGTATAAAGGACACATTGGATGGACTTTGAATTCAATTTATGGTTTGTCATTGGATATTTACCACGTTAAAGGAGAAGTCTGGCCTGAGCCTTTTAGGCTGGGCTTCTCCTCTGGGTCACAATTTGTTTTGCACTCCTGTGACCCGTTTTCAGCGGAGAACGGTCTGAAGTCCGCTCTCCGCTGACGTCACTGCCATCAGTCGGGATCCGCCAGCTGCCCTGATTGATGGCAGTCTCAGCGAGCCGCTGAGACAGCCTCTCCCTGCCCCTCCGCGGCTCAGCGCTCCAATGAGCGTGGAAAAGCAGAGAGGAAAGGCGCTGACTGACAGTCAGCAGCTTTCCTCTCGGAGATCTGTGAGAACCGAGCCATCGGCGGGGGACAGATGGAGCATCAGCCTGACGCTCCATCCACCGAGGTAAGTATGAATCAAAAAAAAAAAAAGTAAACCCATACTTCTCTTTTAAATGAGTTGATTATTTATCACATGAGGGGCAGTGATTTGAAAAGGCAAATATCCCGCAGAGAAACAAGATTGATTTACGACATACAATGTTATAGTCCATGGGGACTTAACATTGAATGGGATATAAATTGTTACATTAATAACCGATGAATGCCCTCCCACCCCCTTTCATCACCTGCTCGCTTATATATATCATTTTTGGGTTTGGCTTTACATTATAAGTCATTGCTGCTTTCATTCACATTTATTAGATTTCAAACACTACAGATCTCTCAGTGGATAGATAGGTGGCTGGATCGATAGCAGCATATTTTTTGAGATATTTTTGGGTAGAATTTAATAGTACATTTCCTTTCTTATACCAAGCTGATATTTTCACATGTATCTGTTATTCAGAGATGTGGCGATGTTTCCCTTTGAAAATGGCATCAGATCCCTTCTTTATTCTGGTGCCTTTTTTTCCCTAGGGAATACACATGCCACAATTTCCTTTGGTTTTTAATATAATATTTTAGTATTTTATTCAGGATGGGGTAAATGTATATGTTTACAGGCAAATTATTATACATTTTTGATAATGTGCCCTGACTTATGATTCATTGAGCATATGAATTGTAATGGTGGTATGACACACCCACTGTGAGATAATATATTTTAATTTATTTTATTGTGTAATAATCAATATATTTGGAAATATTATTTGTCACATGTTATGCACATATAGATCTCCGTGCCTGCTGAATAACTAACACCAAGTGATTGCTGTTGGTTATTTGTTTTTATCAGTTAATTGTTTTTCGGATCGGCGGTGTGAGTGACACAGGTTGATTTCGTTACCAACTCACTTCCTGTGTCACACCCGCAATAGAGGTATTTAAGCGTGGTGATGGACGTCGGAACTTCAGCCTCTGTTCCCAGTAGAATCCTTTTACGGGGTAACATGTAGGGTGGAGCTACAAGTCTCTGACGTCATCACGTTCCAGCCAGCTGGTGCTAACCGCGGCTGTTTTTGAAAAACTGTCTCTGTTCCATGGATGTCAGTGTTTAATGAAGCCTGTGCAATAAATACATTTTTTATGAAGAAATACTGCACCATGAGGATTTTTTCTTCTTCCTTACTCTGGTAATTGATTGCTGACTTCTGGGTGTCAATCTCTACTTGCTGTGTGTGGAAAACGTGAGTTATACAAATTACAAAACTCACTTCACGGCATTTGAAAGATTACCGAAGTGTCTGCAGTCTGTGGGATTCAGCTTTAAGGTGACCGTCTCTGGAATTCCAAATCGATCCAAGTGTGGTGAACACCGAGGACGGATTGTGTGAAGGCAGGTCGGCCTAATCCTGAGCCCAATATCATCTTATATCTGGTAAGTAGTGATTCGCACCAGAACCCGCGAACGGACCGAAAGTTCGCACGAACTTTCGAACCCTATTAAATACAATGGATGCAAACGTTCGAAATCTAAAGTGCTAATTATAACGACTATTATGCATGTTATTGTCCTAAAAAGGGTTTGGGAACCCGGGTTCTGCACCAGGGGACATGTATCAATCCAAAAAAAAGTTTTAAAAACGGCCGTTTTTCGGGAGCAGTCATTTTAATGATGCATAAAGTGAAAAAAAAAAAGTCAAATATTCCTTTAAATATCGTACCTGGGGGGTGTCTAAAGTATGCCTGTGAAGTGCCACGTGTTTCCCGTGTTTAGAACTGTCCCTGCACAAAATTACATTTCTAAAGGAAAAAAAGCCATTTAAAACTGCTTGCGGCTTTAATGTAATGTCTGGTCCCGGTAATATGGATGAAAATCTTTAAGAAAAATGGCATAGCTACCCCATCACCCCCCCCCCCTACCCCAGCCCATCACCAGCCCCTTTGGGTCTTGTATGGATATTAAGCGGAACCCCGCACACAAAATAAAAAAAGCCCTATATACTCTGAACAGCCGTATACAGGCGGTGCATACAAGACAGGGACTGTAGGTTTGTTCTTATGTAGAATCTGTTTGTAATTTTGAACAGGTACATTGTTTAAGTGTAGCTCCAGCCAAGAAATCTATTTTTAAGCTTTTTGGAAAACATAGGGAAGGGTTATCACCCCTGTAACATTTGTTTTGCTGTCTGTGCAGTGTGCACCTGTTCAGAACAGTTCACCTCACTTTCTGTCCTAATGACAAATGTTTTTTGAAAATTTGGGGTTTTTATTGAAACAAGAATTGGTGATAAAGCATCAGTGGAGAGGAGACACTTTTTTCCCATATTAACTCTTACAGGAGAGAATTTGCCTTCCTAGGGGAGGATTTCCTCTCACTTCCTGTTGTATCCTTCCGTTTGCAAGGAGGAGTCGTTTGTAAGTTGGATGTTTGAAAGTAGGGGCCTGCCGTATATACTCAGCTGAAATTTGCCCCTTACATTTTGGTGTTGCCACAACACTGTGAGCCCTCACAGTTACTCTTGGTGGGCGCATGAATGGGCCCTGTTGTGAATTATTAGATCAAGAATTGTAATTGCATGCCCCTGTTGAACAGGGGCTGAAAAATTGGGCCTTTGGTGGTGGTGGTGGTGGTGTTGACACAACACTGTAAGGCCTCACAGTTACTCTTGGTGGGCGCAGGAATGGGCCCTGCTGTGAATTATTAGATCAAGAATTGTAATTACATGCCCCTGTTAAACAGGGGCAGAAAAATTGGGCCTTAGGCACTGGTGCCACAACACTGCAACCCCTCACAGATACTGTACTTGGAGCACAGCAATGAGCCCTGTTGCTAAGTATTGCATCAAAAATTGTAATTACATGCCCCTGTTAAACAGGGGCTGAAAAATTGGGCCTTAGCCACTGGTGCTGGTGCCACGACACTGCAACCTCTCCCAGATACTCTAGTTGGAGTGCAGGAATGAGCCATGCTGCAAAGCATTGCATAAAAAATTGTAATTACATGCCCCTGTTAAACAGGGGCTGAAAAATTGGGCCTTAGCCACTGGTGGCGGCACCCAGAAACAAAAATGTTCTTCCAAGCTATCATCATCAATCGGATCATTGAGGAGGAGGAGGATAGTCAGTCAACATAACAGGACAGTCTCTCAGCATCAGCATCAGTCTTGAAGGGATGTGACATTTGAAAATAAATTAGTCTGTTATATCAGCTTCAGGTGTTTGGTAGCTGGTGGTGATCCAAGACTGGTTCATCTTTATGAAGGTCAGTAGATCAACAGAGTCGGTGGACAGGCGCACCCTGTGATCCGTGACAAATCCTCCAGCAGCACTGAATGTGCGTTCTGAAAGAACGCTGGATGCAGGACAGGCCAGTAGCTCAATTGCATACTGTGCAAGCTCTGGCCAGTGATCCATCCTCAAGACCCAGTAAGCCAGAGGATTTTCGGTGGGGAAGGTGTCCAAGTCTGACCTTGCCCCTAGGTATTCCTGCACCATGTATATCAGACGCTGGCGATGGTTGCTGGAACTGATCATACCTTGGGGCTGCGGACTAAAGAATTGTCTGAACGCATCGGTCAGACGGCCACCTTCCCCACCGCTACTTCTTTGACTGACCGAAGCCTCAGCAACTCGTTGTCCAGGACCAGGAGTTTGTAACCTCCCAGTCTCTGGGAACGCGTTGCACAGACCTTTCTGCAAGGCCTCCCGGAGTTGTCTCATCCTTTGCTCCCTCTGTGACAGTAAGATAAGGTCCACAACCTTACCCTTGTACCGTGGATCAAGGAGAGTGGCCAGCCAGTAATGGTCCCTCTCCTTGATCCGAAGAATACGAGGATCCTTCCGCAGACTTTGCAGGATCAGGGAGGCCATGGAGCGTAGGTCAGCTGAGGCATTCGGTCCGGAGTCCTCTGGGTCACTAAGGACAACATGATCCGCAGCCACCTCCTCCCAGCCACGTACAAGTCCACTGGTTTCTTGGGACTGTAAATCATCCCTAAAAGACTGCTGCTGATGATGCTGAGTGCCAGGCTCCACCTCCATGCTGACACTATCCTCCTCCTCCTCCTCCTCTTCTTCCTGTGCGATGGGTGGGACAGAAGAAACACTGTCTGGGTAAAGGGGGCCTTGAGAGGCAAGGAAGTCCTCCTCTTCCTGCCTCTGTTCTGCCTCAAGTGCCCTGTCCATTATTCCACGCAGCGTATGTTCCAACAGATGGACAAGAGGTACAGTGTCACTGATGCATGCACTGTCACTGCTCACCATCCTCGTGGCCTCCTCAAATGGTGCCAGGACAGTGCATGCATCCCTGATCATGCCCCACTGGCGTGGTGAAAAAAACCCGAGCTCCCCTGACCCTGTCCTGGTGCCGTAGTCGCACAGGTACTCATTGATGGCCCTCTGCTGCGTGTGCAGCCGCTGCAGCATGGCCAACGTTGAGTTCCACCTGGTGGGCATGTCACATATAAGGCAGTTCTTGGGCAGGTTCAACTCCTTTTGCAGCTCAGCCAGGCGAGCACTGGCATTATAAGATCTGCGGAAATGCACACAGACTTTCCTGGCCTGCCTCAGGACATCCTGTAAGCCCGGGTACCTGCCCAAGAACCGCTGCACCACCAGGTTAAGGACGTGAGCCACACAGGGCACATGGGTCAGTTGTCCCTGTCGGAGAGCGGAGAGGAGGTTGGTGCCATTGTCGCAAACTACTATTCCTGGCTTAAGCTGGCGTGGCGTCAACCACCTCTCGGCCTGCCCCTGCAGAGCAGACAGAACCTCTGCCCCAGTGTGGCTCCTGTCCCCCAAACACACCAGCACAAGCACGGCATGGCATCTTTTTGCCTGCGTACTTGCGTAGCCCCTTGAACGCCTACGGAGCACCGCTGGTTCCGAGGACAAAGCACAGGAAGAGGCCATGGAGGAAGAAGAAGAGGAGTGGGTGGAGGACAGAGGTGTGTCACAACCAGTAGTAGCATTTTGGAGGCGTGGCGGTAGAACAACCTCCAACACTACTGCACCTTGTCCTGCATCCTTCCCAGCTGCCAAAAGAGTGACCCAATGGGCCGTGAAAGAAAGGTAACCTCCCTGTCCATGCCTGCTGGACCATGAGTCTGCGGTAATATGCACCTTACCGCTGACCGCCCTGTCCAGAGAGGCCAAGACATTGCCTTCCACATGCCGGTAGAGAGCCAGAATCGCCTTCCGTGAGAAAAAGTGGCATTTGGGAACCTGCCACTGAGGAACCGCACATTGCACAAACTCACGGAAGGAGGCCGAGTCTACCAACTGAAAAGGCAGCAGTTGAAGCGCTAGCATTCAACCGCTGGGCATGTGGATGGCTGGGAGTGAACTTCTTTCGACGGTCCAGCAGCTGGGGCAGGGAAATTTGCCTGCTAGAATCGGACGTTGGTGTACTGCTAGCAGAGTGCCCGCAAGTACTTGGCTGTGACACACCTAATTCTACACCTTCATTCCTCTCAGTGCAGATTTCAGAGAGGACTAAAGGTATAGTGGGATTGGAGATCCCAGCTGATGCGGTGCAAGGAGAGGTCCGCTTTGTTCTTTGGTGTGGGTCTTTAAGGTAGGCTTGCCAACGAGCTGCATGGCAGGTCAACATATGTCTGGTCAAGCATGTGGTGCCCAAGCGGGTGATGTTTTGGCCACGCGATATACGCTTGAGACATATGTTGCAAACAGCAGCTGTGCAATCTGATGCACTCGACTCAAAAAAGGCCCACACCAAAGAACTTTTTGAATAACGGGCAGAGGCAGCGCCCTGCACAGGCGGAGCTCTGCGGTGTGATTCCGTCGGTGTGCTGCCCTTACGCTGGCCCCCCGAGGGCATCCTGCCTCGTTGGAGATGTGCCTCCTCCTCATCCTCCTCCTCCTCCTCCTCCTCTCTCCTATTAGGCACCCACGTGGAGTCAGTGACCTCATCATCCCCTCCCTCCTCATCACTGGAGCCAATCTGGCAGTATGCTGCAGCTGCTGGAACATGACTGCCAGATTGGTGTCCTTCTTGAGCATCCCCTCTCTCTGCTCTCACGCTACTGCCTTCCTCTAGCTGGGTATCATCATCAGACCCATCCTCCTGGAGCATGTACCCAACACTGTGCTCAAACAGTTCGGGGGACTCCTCAGGAGGACATGGTTGGTCTAGGGAAGGAGTGACTGATGATGACATTGATACCAGGGAAGAGGACGCTTTGGCAGCTGCTTTGCCAGTACCCTGAGCCTGGGTAAGAGAGGATGAGGAGGATGAGGAGGGCTTGGTCATCCACTCTACCAAGTCTTCGGCATGATGCGGCTCAACACGTCCAGCTGCCGAAAAGAAGGACAAGCGTGTCCCATGGCCACGTGCTGATGGCGATGCACCGCGTCCACGACCAGCACTGTTGTCTCTAGACACAGAGCCTGCTTGCCCTCTTTTATTGGCTCCTGACTGTCTGCCTCTCCTTGTTTGCCTTCCATACATTCTAATGGCCTGCAGGAAAATGGGAAAACCAGCAATAAGGCCTAGCTTCAGGAGTATATTTTGCAGGAATCACACTACGCCTGCTGTAGGTGCTGCAAATGCCTGTTGGTGTAACACACCAGGAAAAAGCAGCAATACAGGCTAACTTCAGGTGTAATATGATCAGGAGGCACACTCCGTCCGCTGTAAGTGCCGCAAATGCCTGTTGGTGTAACACACCAGGAAAAAGCAGCAATACAGGCTAACTTCAGGTGTAATATGATCAGGAGGCACACTCCGCCCGCTGTAAGTGGCGCAAATGCCTGTTGGTGTAACACACCAGGAAAAAGCAGCAATACAGGCTAACTTCAGGTGTAATATGATCAGGAGGCACACTCCGCCTGCTGTAAGTGCCGCAAATGCCTGTTGGTGTAACACACCAGGAAAAAGCAGCAATACGGGCTAACTTCAGGTGTATAATGTGCAGGAGGCTTAGCAACAATGACACTGACACTGTCCCCTGCCTATCCTTCTCTCTCCCTGCACACAAGGTTTATCAAAGTATATGACACTGACACTCTCCCTGTCTATCCTTCTCTCTCCCTGCACACAAGGTTTAGCAAAGAATATGACACTGACACTGTCCCCTGCCTATCCTTCTCTCTCCCTGCACACAAGGTTTATCAAAGTATGACACTGACACTCTCCCTGCCTATCCTTCTCTCTCCCTGCACACAAGGTTTAGCAAAGAATGTGACACTGACACTGTCCCCTGCCTATCCTTCTCTCTCCCTGCACACAATGTTTAGCAAAGAATATGACACTGACACTCTCCCTGCCTAGCCTTCTCTCTCCCTACACACAAGTTTGAGGTACAAATAGCACTGACACTGTCCCTGCCTATGCAACTCTTTCCCTGCGCCGGAACACACTACACAAGGCCGCCGCGCTGGCGGCCTTTTATAGTGTGGGGCGTGTGCTAAACCCCCTGAGCTATAATTGGCCACAGGCAACCTGCCTGTGGCCAATTATGGCTCTCCTAGCTGCCGGCGCTGTGATTGGCCAAGCATGCGCGGTCACAGTGCATGCTTGGCCAATCACAGCGCCGGGATTGCACTGCGATGGCGCAGTGTATTGTGGGCCGTTCGCGTCACTCGAGTTTGGCGCGAACGGCCCAAATCGTTCGACGTTCGCCGAACGGTCGAACAGCCGATGTTCTAGTCGAACTTATGTTCGACTCGAACACCGAGCTCATCCCTACTGGTAAGTAGCCATTTACTTATCAGTAATCCATTGGATGTGAAGCTTATACTATCAACTTGTCCGAGAATATCTTCACGGCAACAATTTTATATGATTTTTCATTTAGGGAATCATTCCCCTATAGATATAATATCACAAGGACTTTTATTATTTGAGAGTTTTTTATGAAGTAAGTTTTATTTGTCTTAATTTGTTTCACCTATATTTCAGCTTTGTGATATCGTATGGGATATCCGTTGGAATTTTTAGTCACATATTTTTAGTGATTTATTCACTGATATTACCGTATTTATCGGCGTATAACACGCACCGGCGTATAACACGCACCCCAAGTTTAGGAGGAAATTTTAGGGAAAAAAACTTTTAGCAGGGAAGTTTAAGGAAAAATAACTTACATTTAAATGCAGCCTTGTCAGTGTCCATTGCAGCCTTGTCAGTGTCCATTGCAGCCTTGTCACAGTGCAGCCTTGTCAGTGTCCATTGCAGCCTTGTCACAGTGCAGCCTTGTCAGTGTCCATTGCAGCCTTGTCACAGTGCAGCCTTGTCAGTGTCCATTGCAGCCTTGCCCCAGAGTCCATTTCAGCCTTGCCCCAGAGTCGCCGTGCAGCCTTGCCCCAGAGTCGCCGTGCAGCCTTGCCCCCAGTGTCGCCGTGCAGCCTTGCCCCCAGTGTCGCCGTGCAGCCTTGCCCCCAGTGTCGCCGTGCATCATTTTAAAATTGGCGCCGAGACTGTGCGAACGCCGGGGACGCAGGGGACGCAGGGACTGGGCGGAGCCGCCGCCGAGATACACATAGCCGAGTGTACTCAGCTATACTCGGCTTTTCTCGGCTCCGCTCACAGTCACGCCGAGTCCCGCCCTATGATGGACATAACACAGGTCCAATGGCGGGACTGGGCGTGACTGTGAGCGGAGCCGAGAAAAGCCGAGTATAGCCGAGTACATTCGGCTATGTGTATCTCGCTCCGCTCCGCTCACAGTCAGCGGAGACAGCTCAGGGATGACAGTATCGGCGTATAACACGCACCCACGATTTCCCCCTGATTTTCAGGGGAAAAAAGTGCGTGTTATACGCCGATAAATACGGTAATTTTATTGGGTTGCGCTTTTTTGATCTCTTTTTTCCATTAAGTGGTTAAGGACCTTGCTTTGTGC
The DNA here is from genome assembly GCA_029206835.1 of Rana muscosa. NCBI lineage: Eukaryota > Metazoa > Chordata > Amphibia > Anura > Ranidae > Rana > Rana muscosa. Next base: position 102,130,870 of record CM055122.1, on the reverse strand, counting down.
ACTAGTCCAAATCATTTGGTGGAGGGGGGATTATGGTGTGGGGTTGTTTTTCAGGGGTTGGGGTTGGCCCCTTAGTTCCAGTGAAGGGAACTCGTAGGCGCAGGTGTGTCAAACTCAGTTTCATTGCGGGCCGCATCAGCATTACCAATGCCCTCAAAGGGCAGGAATAGATGTCCAAAGCACCCCAACCCCCCTTACAGAAGATGTCAAGAGTCCCCCCATTATCACAAAGTCGAGTTCCCCACCCTCCCATACATTACAGTGCACCCCCCTATCTTGTGCTGCTCACAGGATTTCTCACGGGTTCTGTCCTCCTCCCTGCTGCCAACTGCTGAGACAGAGTGGGGGCAGAGATGAGGGGGGTGCTGCAGCTGCAGGAGAGGGGCAAGGGGCACATGAAATGACCTTGTGTTTGACACATGTGTCGTAGGGCATCAGCATACCAAGACATTTTGGACAATTACATACTTCCAACTTTGTGGGAACAGTTTGGGGTGGCCCTGTCTTGTTCCAACATGACTGTGCACCAGTGCACAAAGCTTGAGATTTTATTGAGGATCTGGTCTGAAGGCTTCACTGAGGAGACTGTCTGCCTGAGTCTGGAGAGAGACATCCAAGTCCCAGGGACATTGTGAGTACAGGCCTGAGAGAAAGATCCTAGTAATTGTTGCTGCTGATAATTACGTTTTACCTGGCCTGGAACAATACTTATGGTGTCCTAGTGCTGTTCACTTCATGTACTACTGCTTAAGGAACTGTTCCAAGAAGTAGCTGCAAAGGAAAAGTGTCCTCACATTCTTTTTCAGTGTTCTGGAATATCGCACAGCTTCCCTAAGCCACATCCAAGTTAATTTGCAATAAACTTTACATAGTTACATAGAAGGTGAGGTTGAAGAAGGATAATAGTCCATCCAGTTTAACCTGTGTAGGTGTATGTGTGTCAGTGTCAATAATTATTTTTCATATCCCTGTACGTTGTTTTCTTTAAGATGCATGTCCAAGAGTCTTTCAAAAATATCAATACTTCCCACTGACATCACCAATTGTGGAAGAGAGTTCCACATCCTTACCGTCATGACAGTGAAAAAAAACCTACGCAGCTTAAGGTTAAACCACTTCTCCTCCAATCTCATTGTGTGGTCCCATGTCCTCCTACACTCCCTGAGACTAAAAAGCTTTTTTTCTATGCTGGGATCACCTTTGAGGTATTTGTAAATCGCTATCATGTCCCCTCTCAAGCGTCTCTTCTCCTGCGAGAATAAATTTAGTGTTTGTAATCGCTCCTCGTATCCTCCAATCTCCTTATTAATTTCATTGCCCTTCTTTGGACTCTCTTGAGTTCCAGGACATCACCTTCTGGGGACTGGTGACCAGAACTGAACGGAATACTCCAGATGTGGCCTAACCATTTTTTTACAAAGTGTCAGGATTATAGTTTTATCTTTAAACTTTAAAACAGCAACACCTAGACTGTTTACTAAGCCAGAGGAGTGAATATTGCTGTTTGCCGGGCTGCTGCTGCACTAGTGGGTAAAGAACCTGGGACACAAATTAGCGGCCCTTGTGAGGGTAGCACTACATAAAGAATTCCTTAAAGATTTTGCAGAGAATACCAGGTTTTAGCCCTGCACTACCAGCTCTTCCCCTCAATCCCTCTGAATTTCAGAAGATGTTGAGATAAGAGGGCTGGTTTACTTAGTAAGCTGAAAATCTTCACTAAATAAATTAGCTAAATAGTCTCTTTAATATTGCAATCATTTGAGAAAGAATTTTCCCATGACTTGATAACTGAAGTGCAATTAATTACATGAAGATTCTCAACACCTTTATATCAGCCAACTTGCTTTTTTTTTTTTTTACACATTTGGTAGCTTGCCCTAAATTCAGCAGTTTTACTCACTCTGTTTTTTCCTAAACAATTTACCTCCTGAACTTTTTTTTTTTAAAGGTGTTTATTTTTAAGTTTTTTTAAAAGAAACAACAAAAGAAAAGCAAAACAGTACAGGCTGCCATTACAACATGCAAGTGCGGCAGCTGCAACAATCAGGCAGTGTGTAAATGAAAGCATTAGCAGACTGTACATAACAAAAGTACCCCAAGAACAAACATCATCGCCATTCACACACACACTCAAATTCACAGCACAAACGACCCCACATCAGCAGTATAACTCTAGAGGCCCGCAGGCAATAAAACTTTTGTTTCATACAAAGCAATTCCTGCCCAGATAGAGCGACGGTAACTAAGTAGGAAGTACCGAATCACAGCACCCCAAAAATCACTGAGAGAGCTGTGAGGAGAGGGCCTCCCCCCAGAAGTTCTTGGAAACATCTAGCCATGGTTGCCATACTTTGGTGACCTTCTTAGGGCATGCCCTACTTTTGTATATCAATTTAAATTTGGGGAGGCTACATTATCTGGCTACATTCTTCATGTGTGTATGTGTCAGTACTGTGAATCGAGCGAGATGACAGCTCGCAGACACAGCGGGGAGACATTGCAGGATCCAGGGGACAAGGTGAGTTACTTTGCCTGGATACTGCGATGCGATCCCGAGTCTGGCTGAGAGCTAGAATATATTTTACTCGTGTAAGCGCATACTCACAAATAAACTCAAAATAAACGCAAGAAATTTTGATCAGGAATACTGATGTTCAAACATTAGTATAATGTGCAGGCATCCTTAAACCCTTGGCAAAATGACAGCATAGATAGACAGAAGATACATTTAAAAGAGGAGTTCCAGGCTCCTTCAGAAAAAAACTAAATCAAATACTGTAGCTCCTGGCTTTTAACCACTTAAGCCCCGGACCAATACGCAGCATAAAGACCAGAGGTGATTTTACAATTTGGCACTAAGCTGTTTTAACTGGAAATTGCGCGGACATGCAATGTTGTACCCAAACGAAATTTGCGTCATTTTCTGCCCACAAATACAGCTTTCCTGACAGACTCCATGGCAGACTACGTGTGGGTTAACCCCGCCTCCTCTCCATAGCTATAGGACCCCTTTCCTATAAATTTGAGCTCACCTCCACAGACAGGTGTTCCTTTTTTGTCCTCCTCATTTGGACCCTTCATCATGTGATACAGTGCAAATCCAGGATGTCCGTCAGGATCAGGTACCAGTTATGCGGTGCACCCAGGGCCCAGCTATGAGAGGGCGAGTGGTTTTCGGGCAGATGATACCCATATGGTGGAAGGGATGTGGCCCAGTGTACCAGGACGGACGCAGGACTGGCTGGCAAGGTCTGAAGATTTTTGTTTATTTTCCATGGCAGACCATTTATGTGTGTTGTTTGTCTGTTTCTTCCTTGTGTATTGAATGTTGCGCCGTGTGTGGAACGCTTCTGCGGTCCAGAACGCCACTCCACTTCCTGGTTCCCGGTCCGCTGTATGTCTGCACATGCGCAAAGCCACGGTGAAACCGAGGCTTGGTTTTCGCGCGTGCGCAGTGCGGCGGAGGGGTCAGGGGCCGCGCAGGCGCAGTAGGTTCGGTCCCTCCGGCGCATGCGCGCAGCGGGACCGGCCCTGACGTCATTCCGGCGGGTTATTTAAACCGCCGAAGAGCCCTATATAGGTGGGATAACCTGTGGGCATATAGTGGCAGCCTCCCGGAGCCTCAATTCTACTGGACGAGGGTAAGCACTTCTGGCAATGTACTGCATATAATGCTTCATACTATAGTGTCTCTTAAAGGGACAGTCTTAAAAAAAAAAAAACGTTTTTTTTGTGTGCTGTTCTTGCATTGATTTGCCTATCCTCAGTCTAGGTAGAGTAGTATGGATCATTGTGTGTCTTCCTCATCATGGACTCATCATCACCGCCGTGTGGCCAGCCCTCCCGCACAAGGTATGTGCGGAGTGGGTAGGGGGTTGATGTCTTGGTGTCATTAATGCTGGTGGATGCTAACGGTTACAACCTGCCCACCCCCACCCCCCCCCCTTCCCTCTGTCTGTATTATCTTTTACAGCCTGGCTACATCTCATCGGTCACAAGATAGAGACCTTGCCAGGCCACAACATCATCATCACCAATCATCTTCTAGGTCCAGACGTGATACTCCGTCTAGGACCCACCATCATAGGGGACGCTCACATTCCCCCTCTAGACATAGGAGATGTTCCCATTCCTCCTCTAGTCACCGCCACCACCACCGCGATAGTCGCTCTGACCACAGAGCCTGTTGGGGATGTAAAACCAAAATCCCAGAGGGCAAATCGCTGTGTGAAACATGCTATGCCCGAGCGGTCAGTGAGAAAGAGACTGAAAAACAGAATCTGGAGTCTCTTGTTAAACGTGTGGTACAGCAGTCTATGATGGAAATAGATGCCACCCACACAAGGAGTCAGTCCACCACCTTGTCTGGCTCCTTGGCTGACGAGGCCCAGGAGGATCCCGGCCAATTCCAGCCCCATGATGCCTCTCATGATTCCTCGCAAGACGAGATGGAGGGAGATGATTATGTAGTGGGATTCGACTACGCTTCAGTCGCTCCACTGATCAAGGCAGTGAAGGAAACCTTAAAGCTGGAGGATGCCACTGCCCCCCCAGAAAAACAAAGAAAACTGTTTAAGCAACTGGTGAAGGAACGCTCCAATTTCCCATTTCCCTCCGAGCTGAAAGGAGTGTTTGAGGAAGAATGGAGCAAGGGAGACAAGAAGAGTTCCATGCTAAGCAAAACCTCTAAACTATATCCCTTTAAATCCGAGGAAGTTAAGCATTTGGAAAATGCTCCCCTCGTGGATGCAGCAGTAATGCGCCTAGCGAAGCATGTCACCCTCCCACTAGATGACACCGTGGCTTTTAAAGATGGTCTGGATCGAAAGATTGACCAAGATCTTAAGAGGATATATAACTTAAATGGTATGGCTTGCAAACCAGCCTTAGCCCTTGCAGTCACCTCCAAAGCAATGGAGGCCTGGGTGGAAAATGTGGACTCCGTTCTAAAAGGTGTCTCGGAGGAACTAGCACAAAGTTCAGCAGTACAAGAACTTAAACTAGCTGTTGCCTTTCTGGGAGAAGCATCAATTGATCTCATCCGCTTGATGGCTAAATCCATGCTTTCTTCAGTCACAGCCAAACGAGCACTATGGTTGCGCCCCTGGCTTGGTGATCAAGCCTCAAAGCAGGCATGGTGCAAAATTCCTTTTGAAGGAACTTCCTTGTTTGGAAACAAGCTAGACAACGCCATTTCAAAGGCTACAGGTGGAAAATCGGGGTTCCTCCCTCAGGACAGACGTCCGTTTAACCAAAGGAAACCTCAACAGGGACGCAGTACAGAGCATTCAAGAGAGGCACGCTCCTATAGGCCCGGACGGGATTTTAGGAGAAGCTGGAATTGGAACAGGCAGACATCTTTCCAAAAAACCGGCAAGAAACAGACGCCCGGTGGGCGCGAGCCAACCAAGTCCTTTCGAGATTGGGCCCGCCCAAGCGGGTCGGGTAGGGGCTCACCTACGTCTCTTCCGCCACATTTGGGTGGCCTCGATCTCAGACCATTGGACCATCAAAACGGTCTCAACAGGTCACACATGGTCCTTCACCAAGGTTCCTCCATGCAGACCAATGAAAACTTCCATGCCTCAATCAAAAGTAAAACAACAAGTTCTTATTTCTTATGTGAATGCCCTGAAAGATCAAGGAGCAGTGGTGCCCGTCCCAAAGGACGAGGAATTCCAGGGGGTATACTCCCCCCTCTTCCTAGTACAGAAGAAGAACGGCTCCTGGTGTCCAGTTATAGATCTCACTTTCCTGAACAGGTACATAAGACACGAGAAATTCAAAATGGAATCACTCTCAATCATCCAAAAAATCGTTCAACCAGGCGACTGGTTGATCTCAATAGATCTAAAGGATGCGTATTTTCATGTTCCCGTGGCAGAAGAGTTCCACAAATACCTTTGATTTCAGGTCGATCGAGAGCACTTGCAATTTATTTGTCTTCCATTTGGACTAACGACCTCTCCAAGAGTCTTTTCCAAGGTACTGTTGGCGATTGTATCCCTTATCAGAATACAGGGTGTGCGTCTGTATCATTATCTGGACAATCTGCTATTACTGTCCCAAGACAAGCAGCTGCTGCTGATCCACAAAGACCAAGTGATCTCTACACTGATAGAGTTTGGATGGCTACTAAATCGGGAGAAAAGTTAGCTAGAGCCGACCCAACGCCTAACCTATCTAGGAGCTCAATTCGACACCGTAGAGAATACCATCTCTCTTCCGGAAGAAAAAATCCCGGTCATTCGGGAAAGAATATCCTTAGCCCTAGACTACTCTCACCTAAGGGTGTCACAGTGCCTGAAGATAATCGGCACGATGGTGGCCACATCCCCCATGGTCAAATGGGCAATGTGGAGGCTTCATCCTTTCCAATCAGGATTTCTCCAGCAGTGGAAGACAGACGATCCCAATCAGCCGATCAGGATTACTCAGTCAATGAGGAACAGTCTCCCCTGGTGGCTTCAACACAAAAACTTGTTAACATGCCACTCTCTTGCTCCCATCCAATGGCTGACTGTTACATCCGATGCCAGCAATGCAGGCTGGGGGGCACATTGTGGGGCAGAATTGGCTCAGGGCAAATGGGATGCCCGTCTCCACATTCCAGGGTCAAACGTTCTGGAACTGCGCGCGGCATTGTGCGCCCTTCAAGCCTTCTCCCACCTTCTGAAAGGGAAGTCGGTCCTTCTCAGAATGGACAACACCACTGCTGTGGCATATGTGAAGAGACAAGGGGGCACTCGGAGCTCCACCCTTCTCCAAGAGGTCGAACCTATCATGACCTGGGCTCAGAGGAATCTGCTCAACTTAACAGCAGTCTTCATTCCAGGGGAACAGAACATTCAAGCGGACTTCCTGTCACGCAGCACCTTAGACAACAACGAATGGTCACTGCATCCACAAACATTCAGGTGGATCCTATTGTTGGGAATAGTTCCAGAAGTGGATCTGTTCGCATCCCCCTGCAATCACAAAGTGAACAGATACTTCACTCGAGGTCGGTGCAGCCAAGCCTTTGGAGTAGATGCAATAACGAGCCAATGGAGATTCAACAAGGCATACGCCTTCCCTCCACCTCCGATCATACTGAAATTCCTGCAGCGGCTCCTGTTGGAGAAAGTCGAAGTGATAACAATAGCACCATATTGGCCGAGCAGGCCATGGTTTCCTCTCCTGAACCTGATGAGCTTCGGGGACCCGCTGCCTCTTCCTCTCAGGCCGGACCTTCTTTCTCAGGGGGCGACCCTGCACCCTTGTCCAGCGATACTGAGACTGATGGTTTGGTTTTTGAGAGGGAGAGGCTAGAGTTTCTTGGGTGTGCCTCAGGGGTAATCTCTACCCTTATGAGCTCCAGAAAGCCTAACACAAACAAAACCTATAACAGAATCTGGACAAGATTCGTCAGCTTCATGACTTCTGCCGGAAAATCCTTCAGAGATCCTGGAGTTCAAGACGTCCTGAGTTTTCTCCAGACAGGCTTGAATCTTCCTTTATCGATCAGTTCCCTCAGGGTACAAGTTTCAGCCTTATCATCATTTTCAGGAACATCATGGGCAACGCATCCCCTGGTTCAACAGTTCTTTCGGGGGGCTTCGAGAATCAGGCCTCAGAGGAAACCCAGATTCCCCAAATGGGATCTTCCGCTCGTCCTTGATGCTCTTTTAGCACTAAACAACAAGGATCTTTCCATTAAGGACTTATCAATCAAACTGGCCTTTCTAGTGGCCATTACCTCAGCCAAAAGGGTTTCAGAAATAAGCTTCCTGGGTTATCAAGAACCCTTTCTAACTTTCTTCCCGGACCATGTGGTCTTTATTCCCATGCTTGGGTCTAAACCCAAAGTCACGTCAGTTTTTCACGAAAACCAGGAAATAGTCCTTCCTACCTTCAATTCTCCAGAATCAGCAGATGCTCATCCCCTGGATGTTGGCGAGACTCTGAAAGAGTATCTGAGAGTCACTTCATCTTTTAGAAACTCGAACTACCTGTTCTTATTACACTCTGGCAGCAACAAAGGAAAGAGAGCTTCCTCCAGATTGATAGCAGCCTGGATCGTTCAGTCTATTCAACAGGCTTACAGGGCAAAGGGCTTGGCCCCTCCAGAGGCGGTGACGGCTCATTCCACCAGAGGCATGGCAGCCTCATGGGCAGCAGCTCGACATGTGGCTCCTGATGTGATTTGCAAGGCAGCTTCGTGGTCTTCCATTAATACCTTTATGACTCATTATTGCATTGAGCCTGCTTCCCTTTCCTCTGTAAATTTTGGTCGAAAAATCCTATCAGTTGATGGGAAAGATTAAATATTTTTTTTCAAGCATACCCTCCCGTGTGGATTGGCTAGTTATTTCCCACACGTAGTCTGCCATGGAGTCTATCAAGAAAACAAAAAATGTATTACCAATACTTACCGTAATTTTCCTTTCCTGATAGACTCCATGGCAGACGGAGTTCCCACCCATGAATAAAAATATGAGAGTCGAAATTTGAGTCGGCTAGTTACGGAACACCTGTCTGTGGAGGTGAGCTTAAATTTATGGGTAAGGAGTCCTATAGCTATGGAGAGGAGACGGGGTTAATCCACACGTAGTCTGCCATGGAGTCTATCAGGAAAGGAAAATTACGGTAAGTATTGGTAATACATTTTCCGTTTTCTTTTAATGGTATTTGATTGCCTCTGCGATTTTTATTTTTTGCGATATAAACGGAAAAAGACCGAAAATTTGGAAAAAAAAATATATTTTCTACTTTCTGTTATAAGAAAAATCGAATAAACTCAATTTTAGTCATACATTTAGGCCAAAATGTATTCAGCCACATGTCTTTAGTAAAAAAAATGTCAATAAGCGTATATTTATTGGTTTGCGCAAAAGTTATAGCGTTTACAAACTAGGGTACATTTTCTGGAATTTACACAGCTTTTAATTTATGACTGCCTATCTCATTCCTTGAGGTACTAAAATGGCAGGGCAGTACAAACCCCTCCCCCCCCCCAAATGACCCCATTTTGGAAAGTAGATACCCCAAGGAAATTGCTGAGAGGCATGTTGAGCCCATTGAATATTTTTTTTTTGTCCCAAGTGATTGAATAATGACTAAAAAAAAAAAAATAAACTTACAAAAAGTTGTCATTAAATGATATATTGCTCACACATGCCATGGTTATATGTGAAATTGCACCCCAAAATACATTTTGCTGCTTCTTCCGAGCACGGGGATACCACATGTGTGGGACTTTTTGGGAGCCTAGCCGCGTACGGGACCCCTAAAACCAATCACCGCCTTCAGGATTTCTAAGGGCGCAAATTTTTGATTTCACTCCTCACTACCTATTACAGTTTCGAAAGCCATAAAATGCCATAAAATGCCAAAATAGCACAAACCCCCCCCCAAATGACCCCCCTTGGAAAGTAGACACCCCAAGCTATTTGCTGAGAGGCATGTTGAGTCCATGGAATATTTTGTATTTTGCCACAAGTTGCGGGAATATGACAAACATTTTTTTTTTTTTGCACAAAGTTGTCACTAAATGATATATTGCTCACACATGCCATGGGCATATGTGAAAATACACCCCAAAATACATTCTGCTGCTTCTCCTGAGTACGGGGATACCACATGTGTGGGACTTTTTGGGAGCCTAGCTGCGTACGGGACCCCAAAAACCAAGCACCGCCTTCAAGATTTCTAAGGGCATACATTTTTGATTTCACTCCTCACTACCTATCACTACCTATCACAGTTTTGAAGGCCATCAAATGCCAAGATAGCACAAAACCCCCCCCCCAAATGACCCCATTTAGGAAAGTAGACACCCCAAGCTATTTGCTGAGAGGCATGTTGAGCCCATTAAATATTCTTTTTTTGTCCCAAGTGATTGAATAATGACAAAAAAATAAATAAAACATTTACAAAAAGTTGTCACTAAATGATATATTGCTCACACATGCCATGGTAATATGTGGAATTGCACCCCAAAATACATTTTGCTGCTTCTCCCAAGCCCGGGGATACCACATGTGTGGGACTTTTTGGGAGCCTAGCCGCGTACGGGACCCCTAAAACCAATCACCGCCTTCAGGATTTCTAAGGGCGCAAATTTTTGATTTCACTCCTCACTACCTATTACAGTTTCGAAAGCCATAAAATGCCAAAATAGCACAAACCCCCCCCCCCTAAATGACCCCATTTTGGAAAGTAGACACCCCAAGCTATTTACTGAGAGGCATGTTGAGTCCATGGAATATTTTATATTTTGCCACAAGTTGCGGGAATATGACAAACTTTTTTTTTTTTGCACAAAGTTGTCACTAAATGATATATTGCTCACACATGCCATGGGCATATGTGAAATTACACCCCAAAATACATTCTGCTGCTTCTCCTGAGTACGGGGATACCACGTGTGTAGGACTTTTTGGGAGCCTAGCCGCGTACGGGACCCCGAAAACCAAGCACCGTCTTCAAGATTTCTAAGGGCATACATTTTTGATTTCACTCCTCACTACCTATCACAGTTTTGAAGGCCATAAAATGCCAAGATGGCACAAAACGCCCCCAAATGACCCCATTTTGGAAAGTAGACACCCCAAGCTATTTGCTGAGAGGCATGGTGAGTATTTTACAGCTCTCATTTGTTTTTGAAAATGAAGAAAGAAAATATATATATATATATTATTATTTTTTTAAAATTTTCAAAACTTTGTGACAAAAAGCGAGATCTGCAAAATACTCACCAGACCTCTCAGCAAATAGCTTGGGGTGTCTACTTTCCAAAATGGGGTCATTTGGGGGGGTTTGTGCCATCTGGGCATTCCATGGCCTCCGAAACTGTGATAGGCAGTGAGGAGTGATATCAAAAATTTACACCCTTAGAAAGCCTGAAGGCGGTGCTTGGTTTTCGGGGTCCTGTACGCAGCTAGGCTCCCAAAATGTCTCACACATGTGGTATCCCCGTACTCAGGAGAAGCAACAGAATGTATTTTGGGGTGCAATTCCACATATAACCATGGCATGTTTAAGCAATATATCATTTAGTGACAACTTTTTGTACATTTTTTAGTAGGTAGTGACAGGTACTCTTTTTTTTAAAACAATTGGGGGGTTAGACCCTAGATCTTTCCTCTGCCCTCAAAGCATCTGACCACACCAAGATCGGTGTGATAAAATGCTTTCCCAATTTCTCAATGGCACTGTTTATATCTGGGGGGGGGGACATTCCCCTCCCACTGCTTGTAAAAGCAGTCTAGAGGCTAATTATCTGCTAGGATTGCTTTTACATGAAAGCCGATTGCTGGCTGAAAAGAATGATACCAAGATGATACCTAAAATAAAAGGTTATGCCGCGTACATACGGTCGGACTTTTCCCACGGGCAAGCCTCCGTCGGAATTTCGACTGTATGTACGCGGCATTAGGCGCAAAATCGCACCTCCGCCCCTGCTGCCCCCATGCTTCGGCATATATGCTCTTTTTTTTTTTTTTGTGCAATAAGTTTTTATTGAAATAATGAAAAACATGACACTTTACAGAAATAAAAAAGGGCAGTAAGTCAACGATGAAATACAGCTACCTCGCATAACACAATTCACACGTTTAGTACATAATACTTGGCTAATGCCAATCCAGTAAAGTGCATATACCATTTCAAACAACCATAAAAGCTGCAGACCGGGCATTACATCAAATCGTGAGAAAGTCAACGATTCAAGGTTGATGCTGCTACAGACTGTGCGTGCAACATCTGACTTTTGCCACCCTCAGAGCATGAGGACTCGGTAGGTGTCATACACATAAAAATTGTGTGTAAACATTGAAATAAAAGAAAAGAAAGGGAAAGACAAGGGAGAGAGTAAAGAGGAGAAAGCGAAAAGAGAGAAATAGGGAGGGGGGGGGTAACCAGCCTCTACAGGCAAATGAGCAAGTAAGACTATACGTTTCACCCTTGACTATCCCTGTTGGGCCATAATGCTTGCATATGCTTCAGTGTATTTAAAAGCGATCCAACAGAACCATATCCTATTCGCCAAATCAGATTTATTCCTTAGCGTGAGCGTGCTTTTTTCCATATGGTAGAAATGGTCTAACCTCTCCAGCCATTGGCGTATTGTGGGAATTTACTTTTGTTTCCAAAATTTTGAAATAAGAGACTTGGCCGCGTTCAAGAGATGGGGTGCTACAGATTTTTTATATGATCCTATTGGTTCACTTGTGCAATGAAGCAATACCGCCCAGGGGTCATTAGGAACAGCACTACCCTGAATTTCTTTAATCCAATGCAACACATTATTCCAATATGGCCTGATGAGAGGGCAAAACCACCAAATATGAGCATGAGTCCCCTGATCACCACAACCCCTCCAGCAGAGTTCCGATACCGCAGGGAACGTTTTATGAAATACTACTGGTGTGTAATGCCATATGCTCTTTTTTTTTTTAACTGTGGTGGTGAAATCACCTCCTACAGCGTTGGAGTCACGGCTTTATGTATCGTGGGAGCAAACGCTGTTGCTGTCAAGATAAATAAATCCGCGCTGCAACTGAAAGGCGTACCTGATAAGCAAATGATGGTTAACATTAAAACAAAGTAACATTACAGTATAACAGTAAAGCCTCGTACACACGATTGGATATCCTATGAATTCTAATCCGATGGTTTTGTCCATCGGAAATCTGATGAAGCTGACTTCCATCAGTCTTGCCTACACACCATCAGTCAAAAAACCGACCGTTCCAAACGTGGTGACATAAAACACTCAGGTGAGCCGAGAAAAATTAAGTTTAATGCTTCTGAGCATGCGTCGACTTGATTCTGAGCATGCGTGGGTTTTTTATCCGATGGACTTGCCCATAGATGATCGGAATTTGCTATCGGTTTTTGATCCATCGGAAAAATTTAAAACATGTTCTATTTTTTAAAACCGATGGAAAAAAGACCGATGGGTCCCATACAGGATCGGTTTGTCCGATGAAAAAAGTCCATCGGACTGTTTTCATCGGTAAAACCGATCGTGTGTACAGGGCTTAAGACCATACCATACCATACCATACCTGCAAAGCAAATACCAAAAAATAACCCACAGACTATCGTTTTTCTCGTCGAATGGAAAAAATTTCGTTTTTCTCGACAAGAAAAACGGCCGTGTGTACGCGGCATAAGACCTTACCATACCATACCTACAAAGCAAATACCCAAAAAAAAAACTAGTAAAAAATAAAACATTTTTTTAACGCAACCTGTGCCTAACATATATATATGCCGAAGCATGGGGGCATCCTCCCGCAAAAAAGTTATGCCGCGTACACACGGTCAGACTTTTCCACGGGCAAGCCTCCGTCAGAATTTCGACCGTATGTACGCGGCATACAAGGTTATGTCGCGTACACACGGTCAGACTTTTCCAGGGCAAGCCTCTGTCGGAATTTCGACCGTATGTACGCGGCATTAGGAGCAAAATCGCTCCTCCGTCCCTGCTGCCCCCATGCTTCGGCATATATGCTCTTTTTTTTAACTGTGGTGGTGAAATCACCTCCTATAGCGTTGGAGTCACGGCTTTATGTATCGTGGGAGTAAACGCTGTTGCTGTCAAGATAAATAAATCCGCGCTGCAACTGAATGGCGTACCTGCTAAGCAAATGATGGTTAACATTAAAACAAAGTAACATTACAGTATAACAGTAATGCCGCGTACACACGATCATTATTCACTGCGGTTAAAAAACCGCCGTGAATAATGTCATTAAAAACGAGGGAACAGCTTGTTCCCCACACACGGTCGTTTTTCACGTCGTTTTTTTCTCTTGTCGAGAAAAACGACCGTCTGTGGGCTCCGCGGCAGTGTTTTCCTATGGGAAACACTGCCGCGGAAAATATGTCGAAAAAAACGACGAGAAAAAATGTTCTAATTTTTCTTGTCGTTTTTAATGCCGTTTTTCTCGTCGAAAAAAACGACAGAAAGCCCACAGACTATCGTTTTTCTCGTCGAATGGAAAAAATTTCGTTTTTCTCGACAAGAAAAACGGCCGTGTGTACGCGGCATAAGACCTTACCATACCATACCTACAAAGCAAATACCCCAAAAAAACCTAGTAAAAAATAAAACATTTTTTTAACGCAACCTGTACCTAAAATATATATATGCCAAAGCATGGGGGCATCCTCCCGCAAAAAAGTTATGCCGCGTACACACGGTCTGACTTTTCCACGGGCAAGCCTCCATCGGAATTTCGACTGTATGTACGCGGCATAAAAGGTTATGCCGCGTACATACGGTCAGATTTTTCCACGGGCAACCCTCCGTCGGAATTTCGACCGTATGTACACGGCATTAGGAGCAAAATCACTCCTCCGTCCCTGCTGCCCCCATGCTTCGGCATATATGCTCTTTTTTTAACTGTGGTGGTGAAATCACCTCCTACAGCACTGGAGTCACGGCTTTATGTATCGTGGGAGCAAACGCTGTTGCTGTCAAGATAAATAAATCCGCGCTGCAACTGAAAGGCGTACCTGCTAAGCAAATGATGGTTAACATTAAAACAAAGTAACATTACAGTATAACAGTAAGACCTTACCATACCATACTTTTTTTTTTTTTTTTATTATTATTTATTTTGCTTTTTCTTTTTTTTTTTTTTAAACTGTTCCTTCCATTTTTTTTTTTACCATTTTTATTGTTATCTCAGGGAATGTAAATATCCCCTATGATAGCAATAGGTAGTGACAGGTACTCTTTTGAAAGACAAGCGGGCAGAAAATAAAATCAGGGACTCATCAACGCAGACAACTTGATCGGGAATAAACAAGGCTGCAAAACGTTTGTTAAAGTGGTTTATGAGGGGCCGAATTTTGTAGAGCCGATCGTATTCAGGGTCTCCACGTGGACGACAAAGTTCATTGACGTTAAAGTGCATGAACCGCAAGATCTGCTCGTATCGTTTCCTGGACATGGAGGCAGAGAACACGGGCATATGGTCAATTGGGCGCGTGGACCAATAGACGCGCATTGATGAGAATTTATGTGTGCCCATGTTGAGGGAAAGGCCCAGAAATGTTTTAAATTCGGAAACCGTAATTGGTTTCCAATCTCTGGTAATGGAAGGCAACTGGGGATTAGCGGCGATGAATTGACCAGCATATAAATTACTCTGGTCCACAATAGATCTATAGAGATCTTCCGTGAAAAACAGCGAATAAAAATCAAGTGGCGTAAAATCAGCTGTTTCCACCTGAATACCGGGTTGGGCAGTGAAAGGGGGAAGTACGGGTTCTGCAGAAGTGTTGGGCACCCAATCAGGATAGGAGAATTCTGCAGGAAGGGCACTATGGGCACGACGGGCCTGCCTTTGTCTTCTTCTTGGTGGCAGCGGGACACTACTTGTGCTTGACACCTCGCCAGCTTGAACTGCACTTATGGGACTCGCCACGTCACCACGTGATACTGCAGTGCTGGATGTACGTCCAGGCTGTACTAGGCCGCTGGTGCTTGCCAGTTCACCAGAAGGAATAGCGGCGCTAGTACTACTCTGCTCCATAATACGAGAGCCCTGCGGTTCTTGCTCCCCAACAACATCAGAAAATCGGGGTCGGGTACGCCTGACCTTAGCAGGGACCTCATCATCTTCGTTGTCAGTGCTATCTGACATGGAGCCGCTGTCTTCTACGGGGTTGTATTCTGAGCCGGAATCTGACAGATACATGACCTCCTCTTCACTATCTGTCATGCTCAGAATCTCGTAGGCCTCTTTACTAGGGTAACAAATGCACTACAATGTGAGTAATTAACCGATAATAAAGCCAGTTAAGTGAAATCCACAAACACACTGATGAATCAAAAAGTCCATAATATGATGACAGGTGAACAAAGTGAAGTGTGACGTGTGTCAGTGAATAAAAAGTTCCATCAGGGCCAAAGATGAAGAGAGACCGTGGGGGAATAGGCAGTTGTAAACTTGATGAATGGTGCATGCAACACCCGTGTCCACCATCAATGATATAAACTGCTTACCAGAAGTAAGAAACATATGAGCCCATCTGCAATCCCAGAAAATGGTCCAATGAAGTCCAATAGATGGCTTAAATCACAGCAGACATTCCCAAAAAGACAGAAGGTGCTCGATAGTGCATTACCCAATATCAAATTTATTAAGAAAAGGGTTAAAAACACTTACAATTAAAATGTAGCAAATAGACAAATCGACCGGCCGGTCCGCCGTAACCTGTCCCGTAGTAATGACGTCAGCACGCACACCTCCCGACGTACGTTTCGTGTTCCTACACGTCGTCAATGGGGATCAGGTGACGTGCTGACGCATCACAAGATATAGCAACAAGAGAGCCAAGCCTCACTGTGAGCAGCCTATGGACGCAAGGCAAAAAACCAAGCCTCCACATCGCTACACAGACCCGGCTTTAAACCACCATGCAAACCAAGCCTCACTATGAGTAACAGGCAACGGCTCGCAGGGTGGACAATATTATGAAACCTAATCACAACTCAATGATAAAGGCAACATATATACAAAACCTTAATACAGATTGCAATATACAGAACAAACTGTTAAAAGCGATCATTAAGCATATGGATGGATAGGATCAACATTCACTTTGAAGAATATCATCCGTAAATCCACCACCACAGAAAAAATATTATAATATATCAAAAACATAAAAATCATTAAAAATAATTTAAGATAGGAAGGATGATTCTGAGTGTATAGTATATGGTTAATAAATGAATTAATATAGGTCCAAAAAGACTGAAAAAACCTTTATATACTTAAAAATTGAAGGGGGGGAGAGGAAAGGAACAGGTCCAGATAACATAACTTATCAAATAACCCGAGGGATTGTATGTAATGTGGGTCAAAACTATTGTGACATGTTCACATATATATGATGAACTAGGCCACCAGGGCCACAAATTACCCGTAATTAATAATTAACAAAATGCACATGGACATATAACCCGCTAATCTAAGAATTGTCGATAAAAGCGTTGAGATCTACCTCAACGTTCATCCCAAACGGGGCATAACTCTTCAACTTGTGGATCCAGGCCATCTCCAGTCTGGATATGCTCCGAATCATGGAGTCACCTCTCCATCTTGGAGAATATTTGTCTATCCCCAAAAATATGGTATTAGTGGGGTTCTTGGCGTGGACCTCTAAGTAATGCTGAGATACCAGATGCTTAGAAAAACCTGTGAGTATGTTTGTAATGTTCATTAAGTCTCACACGGAGAGGTCGTTTAGTCCTGCCCACATATTGAAGTCCGCAAGGACATTGCAGGAGATAAACAACTCTCTCCGGGGAACAAGTAATGAAGGGAACTATTTTAAATTGAACATCAGTAATGGTGGACTTAAACCTATTGGTACGTCTATGTGGACACCCACTGAATGAACATACTCTGCATCTCTTGCATTGATAGAAACCCACCAACTGGTCAAGAAAGGTCCTTTGCACAGAAGGGGGATCTAGAATATTAGGTGCCACTCTCCCTTGTAGAGAGGGTGCACCTTTATAGACAACCTGAGGTTGAGTTGGCAATACTGCCTGTAAGACTGAGTCATTAGTGAGTATATGCCAGTGTTTTTTAATCAGCTGTTTAACACCCCTATGTTGAGAGGAGTAGGTGGTAATAAATGGGATCAATGGTGTTCTTAATTGGGACTTAGGTCTATCAATGAGAAGATCTCTCCTATCCAACAAGGCCACATCATTTAAGGTGTTAACAAGGGAAGCATGAGAATAACCTTTTTCCACGAATCGACTGGTCAAGATCCCTGCTTGAGTTAGGAATTAATTGTGATCTGTACAATTCCGTTTGAGTCTGATGAACTGGCTCTTGAGTATGGAATTGAGCCATGATGAATGATGGCAGCTATTAATGGGAATATATGAATTCCTATCCGTGTTCTTGAAATAGGTGGAGGTGATGAAAGAGTCATCTTTAATGGATATTTTTAAATCCAAAAAATGAATTTCCTCTTGACTGGCTTCAAAATTGAAAACGATGCCCCTCGTATTTGTATTGAGGCCCTCCATATAAATATCCAAATCATGGCGACTACCATCCCATAGGAGGAGGACGTCATCAATGTACCTAGCCCACAACATGAGTTGGGGTGGACGTTGGGCATAAACGACACCCTCCTCCCATAGGGCCATGAAGAGATTAGTCAAACTGGGGGCATACTTAGCCCCCATAGCAACTCCTCTGTCTTGTCTGTAGAATTGGTTATTAAACCAAAAGTAGCTTCTAGAGGCTGCAAAAGAAAGTAATTCCAGGATGTAAGAGATTTGTTCATCGAACAGCCTGGAATCACGTCTCAAAAAATACTCCACTGCAAATAAACCCAAGTTGTGTGGGATGATCGTGTATAGGGACGTAACGTCAGCTGTTACTAACCACATATTAACTTTGGTAGTGATCCCGGTCAGAATATTAATAACTTGACGAGAGTCTTTCAGATGTGAAGGCATCATGGAGACCAGTGGCTGTAGAAAGCCATCAATATAACGTCCCACCCGGGATGTGATGGAATCTATGCCACTGATTATAGGGCGACCCGGGGGGTGAGTGGAGTTTTTATCTATCTTGGGAAGATAGTAAATTACGGGTGTGCGTGGTGCCCTGGGCACAAGAAATTCACTCTCTTTTCTATTAAGTATCCCAAGATCAAGACCTCTTTGAACCAATAATGACAATTCTCTAGTGTAAAGGGTCTTTGGATCAGTGGGGAGGGGAGTGTATGTATCCCGGTCATTTACAACACGGTACATCTCGGCAACGTATTCAGCCTTATCCAAAATGATGATACCTCCCCCTTTATCTGCAGGCCTAATAACAAGATCCCTATTTTTACATAGGGAATCAAGGCCTTCAACAAGGGTCTTATCAGAGTGTACCTTTTTGACCGGTAACAAATCAAGATCCCTGAGGACCACATCTCTAAATACCTTTAGAGGAGGGGCCAAAGCTCCAGGTGGGTTAAACAAAGAAGCATTGGATAGTCCTGAGTGGGTAAAACCAGGCATTGAATCATTATTTGTCCCAACAGGGTTAGACAAAAAATGTTGTTTTATGCTAACTCTCCTGATGAATCTATGGACGTCCATGTAAGTCTGAAATGTATTTAACTTACGAGGAGGGGTATACTTTAGACCCTTATCTAAAACAGTCTTTTCTGCATCTGTTAAAATAACAGAACTCAAATTGAAAATCCCTGTTCCCCTCATGATTTTTGTCTTTTTGTTTCGAGACCGTTTGCCCCCTCTAGTTCCTCTCTTGCGTCGCATGACCTTTTGGTACCCAGGCCCGGTTTGTGAAAACCCCAATGCTGTCCGTCCTGTCCAGACAGACCAGGACTATCACAAATCTCGTGATGGGCAGCACTGGAATGTTGTATCTGGCTATGATAACCATTCTCATGGTCAGTCAGAGGGCCGTAGCGATCGCTAAGAGGGAAAAAATTATTGGATACATCTATATTATAATCATAGTCATCTCTATAATTGGATGGACCTGGGGGTTCAAAATGATAAGATGTAGCACCTCCTTTATCCATGTAGTTAGGTCCATGGCCTGAATGAGGACCATAATAGTACCCCTGAGTCCATCCCTGGTTGGAACTCTGTGGATGGGGTGGACCATTCCTATATGTATTCCCCATATTGCCCTGATTGGATGCATGAGGTGGCCGTGACTGATTGTGTCCTGAGGGGCCATGGCCATAACCACGTCCCCAGTGACCATGGGGCAAAATCCCTGGTCTCCGAAAAGGTTGTGGTGGTTTAGGTGTCTGTGTAGGCAATCCCTTGCCCCCCCTCCCTGCCTGGAGGGCGACTGATATGAACCCCGTCTCCCTTTAGGTGGAAGTGGCAGACGGACCCCTGTCAAATGTTTATTGACAGGTTGGGAACTGGAAACAAGTGGTCCACTGATTCCACCACTGGGGGCCGCGGTCTCCATATTCTGACTAATAGGAGCAGACTGTTCGGCTAAAAGTTTATTTTGCCACTCAAATACAATGCTACTCTGGTAATCAGCCAAGTCGCGATTGTATTTTTTCTTTTTCTTAAATTTTTGTTCCCTATCCTCCTTCTCTAAAATTTTTAAAAGTGGTAATGACCTCTCCTTATATTCATTGCTCTCGTTGAATGGGATGAGTTTTTATTTTTTAACTTTAATTTCCTCATCTAACCGAATCAACTTGGTGTTTTTCCTCTCAATGAGGAACCTAAGAAAATTAATCCCGGCAGTGTTAAAATATTTGAACCACTCCTCTAATTGGGTGTCTCCTTTTTGTGGACTGACTTCCCATCTGAGACTGCGTGGAACCATCCCATTTTTAACATATGTTTCTAGGTAAGCAATATCCCATTGGGTATGTGTCTCAGAAACCAAAAGATTCTTAAGGCGCATAAAAAGACCTCCAAGGTCACCTCCCTCATTGGTGAAGGCTTCAAAAACACCTTCAGTGTTTACCACCCTAGTGGCTCTAAACTCAAAAATATCCATCCTCCTTATGACGGGAAGTGGATTCCTCTAGAGTTTAAGAGATATGAGTGAATGTGAAAAATTAAAACATGATTATACAAAATAAACTGTATAAGAAAGCTGCAGTGCTAATATAAAAAAATACAATAGGAAAAAAAATGAAAGAAAAAGCTGTGCTATCTACACCAATAAAATGACAGCAGCACCTAATTACATAATCACAACCAAGAAACTTTTAGCCGAACAGTCTGCTCCTATTAGTCAGGAGATGGAGACCGCGGCCCCCAGTGGTGGAATCAGTGGACCACTTGTTTCCAGTTCCCAACCTGTCAATAAACATTTGACAGGGGGCCGTCTGCCACCTCCACCTAAAGGGAGACGGGGTTCATATCAGTCGCCCTCCAGGCAGGGAGGGGGGGCAAGGGATTGCCTACACAGACACCTAAACCACCACAACCTTTTCGGAGACCAGGGATTTTGCCCCATGGTCACCGGGGACGTGGTTATGGCCATGGCCCCTCAGGACACAATCAGTCACGGCCACCTCATGCATCCAATCAGGGCAATATGGGGAATACATATAGGAATGGTCCACCCCATCCACAGAGTTCCAACCAGGGATGGACTCAGGGGTACTATTATGGTCCTCATTCAGGCCATGGACCTAACTACATGGATAAAGGAAGTGCTACATCTTATCATTTTGAACCCCCAGGTCCATCCAATTATAGAGATGACTATGATTATAATATAGATGTATCCAATAATTTTTTCCCTCTTAGCAATCGCTACGGCCCTCTGACTGACCATGAGAATGGTTATCATAGCCAGATACAACATTCCAGTGCTGCCCATCACGAGATTTGTGATAGTCCTGGTCCGTCTGGACAGGACGGACAGCATTGGGGTTTTCACAAACCGGGCCAGGGTACCAAAAGGTCGTGCGACGCAAGAGAGGAACTAGAGGGGGCAAACGGTCTCGAAACAAAAAGACAAAAATCATGAGGGGAACAGGGATTTTCAATTTGAGTTCTGTTATTTTAACAGATGCAGAAAAGACTGTTTTAGATAAGGGTCTAAAGTATGCCCCTCCTCGTAAGTTAAATAAATTTCAGACTTACATGGACGTCGTCCATAGATTTATCAGGAGAGTTAGCATAAAACAACATTTTTTGTCTAACCCTGTTGGGACAAATAATGATTCAGTGCCTGGTTTTACCCACTCAGGACTATCCAATGCTTCTTTGTTTAACCCACCTGGAGCTTTGGCCCCTCCTCTAAAGGTATATAGAGATGTGGTCCTCAGGGATCTTGATTTGTTACCGGTCAAAAAGGTACACTCTGATAAGACCCTTGTTGAAGGCCTTGATTCCCTATGTAAAAATAGGGATCTTGTTATTAGGCCTGCAGATAAAGGGGGAGGTATCATCATTTTGGATAAGGCTGACTACCTTGCCGAGATGTACCGTATTGTAAATGATCGGGATACATACACTCCCCTCCCCACTGATCCAAAGACCCTTTACACTAGAAAATTGTCATTATTGGTTCAAAGAGGTCTTGATCTTGGGATACTTAATAGAAAAGAGAGTGAATTTCTTGTGCCCAGGGCACCACGCACACCTGTAATTTACTATGTTCCCAAGATACATAAAAACTCCACTCACCCCCCGGGTCGCCCTATAATCAGTGGCATAGATTCCATCACATCCCGGGTGGGACATTATATTGATGGCTTTCTACAGCCACTGGTCTCCATGATGCCTTCACATCTGAAAGACTCTCGTCAAGTTATTAATATTCTGACCGGGCTCACTCCCAAAGTTATTATGTGGTTAGTAACAGCTGACGTTATGTCCCTATACACGATCATCCCACACAACTTGGGTTTATTTGCAGTGGAGTATTTTTGAGACGTGATTCCAGGCTGTTCGATGAACAAATCTCTTACATCCTGGAATTACTTTCTTTTGCAGCCTCTAGAAGCTACTTTTGGTTTAATACCCAATTCTACAGACAAGACAGAGGAGTTGCTATGGGGGCTAAGTATGCCCCCAGTTTGGCTAATCTCTTCATAGCCCTATGGGAGGAGGACGTCATTTATGCCCAACGTCCACTCCAACTCATGTTGTGGGCTAGGTACATTGATGACGTCCTCCTCCTATGGGATGGTAGTCGCCATGATTTGGATATTTATATGGAGGGCCTCAATACAAATACGAGGGGCATCATTTTCAATTTTGAAGCCAGTCAAGAGGAAATTCATTTTTTGGATTTAAAAATATCCATTAAAGATGACTCTTTCATCACCTCCACCTATTTCAAGAACACGGATAGGAATTCATATATTCCCATTAATAGCTGCCATCATTCATCATGGCTCAATTCCGTACCCAAGAGCCAGTTCATCAGACTCAAACGGAATTGTACAGATCACAATTAATTCCTAACTCAAGCAGGGATCTTGACCAGTCGATTCGTGGAAAAAGGTTATCTCATGCTTCCCTTGTTAACACCTTAAATGATGTGGCCTTGTTGGATAGGAGAGATCTTCTCATTGATAGACCTAAGTCCCAATTAAGAACACCATTGATCCCATTTATTACCACCTATTCCTCTCAACATAGGGGTGTTAAACAGCTGATTAAAAAACACTGGCATATACTCACTAATGACTCAGTCTTACAGGCAGTATTGCCAGCTCAACCTCAGGTTGTCTATAAAGGTGCACCCTCTCTACAAGGGAGAGTGGCACCTAATATTCTAGATCCCCCTTCTGTGCAAAGGACCTTTCTTGACCAGTTGGTGGGTTTCTATCAATGCAAGAGATGCAGAGTATGTTCATTCAGTGGGTGTCCACATAGACGTACCAATACGTTTAAGTCCACCAATACTGATGTTCAATTTAAAATAGTTCCCTTCATTACTTGTTCCATGGAGAGAGTTGTTTATCTCCTGCAATGTCCTTGCGGACTTCACTATGTGGGCAGGACTAAACGACCTCTCCGTTTGAGACTTAATGAACATATTACAAACATACTCACAGGTTTTCCTAAGCATCCGGTATCTCAGCATTACTTAGAGGTCCACGCCAAGAACCCCACTAATACCATATTTTTGGGGATAGACAAATATTCCCTAAGATGGAGAGGTGACTCCATGATTCGGAGCATATCCAGACTGCAGATGGCCTGGATCCACAAGTTGAAGAGTTATGCCCGTTTGGGATGAATGTTGAGGTAGATCTCAACGCTTTTATCGACAATTCTTAGATTAGCGGGTTATATGTCCATGTACATTTTGTTAATTATTAATTACGGGTAATTTGTGGCCCTGGTGGCCTAGTTCATCATATATATGTGAACGTCTCACAATAATTTTGACCCACATTACATACAATCCCTCGGTTATTTGATAAGTTATGTTATCTGGACCTGTTCCTTCCCCCCCCCCTTCAATTTTTAAGTATATAAAGGTTTTTTCTGTCTTTTTGGACCTATATTAATTCATTTATTAACCATATACTATACACTCAGAATCATCCTTCCTATCTTAAATTATTTTTAATGATTTTTATGTTTTTGATATATTATAATATTTTTTCTGTGGTGGTGGATTTACGGATGATATTCTTCAAAGTGAATGTTGATCCTATCCATCCATATGCTTAATGATCGCTTTTAACAGTTTGTTCTGTATATTGCAATCTGTATTGAGGTTTTGTATATATGTTGCCTTTATCATTGAGTTGTGATTAGGTTTCATATTATTGTCCACCCTGCGAGCCGTTGCCTGTAACTCATAGTGAGGCATGGTTTGCATGGTGGTTTAAAGCCGGGTCTGTGTAGCGATGTGGAGGCTTGGTTTTTTGCCTTGCGTCCATAGGCTGCTCACAGTGAGGCTTGGCTCTCTTGTTGCTATATCTTGTGATGCGTCAGCACGTCACCTGATCCCCATTGACGACGTGTAGGAACACGAAACGTACGTCGGGAGGTGTGCGTGCTGACGTCATCACTACGGAACAGATTACGGCGGACCGGCCGGTCGATTTGTCTATTTACTACATTTTAATTGTAAGTGTTTTTAAACCTTTTCTTAATAAATTTGATATTGGGTAATGCACTGTCGAGCTCCTTCTGTCTTTTTGGGAATGTCTGCTGTGATTTAAGCCGTCTATTGGACTTCATTGGACCATTTTCTGGGATTGCAGATGGGCTCATATGTTTCTTACTTCTGGTAAGCAGTTTATATCGTTGGTGGTGGACATGGGTGTTGCATGCACCATTCATCAAGTTTACAACTGCCTATTCCCCCACGGTCTCTCTTCATCTTTGGCCCTGATGGAACTTTTTTATTCACTGACACACGTCACACTTCACCTTGTTCACCTGTCATCATATTATGGACTTTTTGATTCATCAGTGTGTTTGTGGATTTCACTTAACTGGCTTTATTATCGGTTAATTACTCACATTGTAGCGCATTTGTTTCTCTATATTTTTTTGTCTTTTTTATGTTATCACATAATCACAGGTGCTGCTGTCATTTTATTGGTGTAAATAGTGCAGCTTTTGCTTTTGTTTTTTTCCTCTTTACTAGTGTACCTTCGATTTGCCATTTTGGGCTCTAAATTTAGTGGTACACTAGTAAGATTCACAGGTAAAAAAGCACCTGACTTTCAGCAAATGTATCAAACGCTACAAAAAAAACTGTTAGCGATCGCAGGGATCAGGCCTGTCTCTGCGAGCGCTGCAGTTATGTGTGTTGTGTTTGGTAAGTGACAGTGATCAATTGATACTGCACTTGGGTGGGCTGGGCTGGGCTGGGCGGAGGGGCTAAACGCAGATGCTAGCAGGTATCTGGGCTGATCCCGCTAACACTGCGTTTTTGGGAACTCTAAACCGCTGGGGACGCTAGTATAGATCTGATCAGATACTATACCACTAAGGGAGGTGTATGCTTTGCGCGTGGGTGTTAGCGTTACTGGCACTAACCTGACGCTGCCTGGGGTGACGCAGACCCTCTCTGACGCTAAAACCTAATTGATATCACCCGCCGGGCAATCAGGGGGTTAAACCTTTATTGGGTTATATACGGCAGGTGCCCTGATGGTATGAAAAGCAAACTAACCAACCAGCGTCACTCGTAGCACTTATACGGTGATCACTGATGAAAGGGTTAACTAGGGGCAATCAGGGGGTTAAAACCTTTATTAGGTAATATATGGGGGTACCTGACGCTATATAAAAACCTGACGGGTAACCTAAATAACTAACTGGCTAACCAGTGTCACCAGTGACACTTATACAGTGATCACTGGTGAAAGGGTTAACTCTGGGGGCAATCAGGGGGTTAAAATAATATATGGGGGTACCTGACGCTATAAAAACCTGTGGCAAACCTAAAAAAATAACTGGCTACCTAGGGGCACCACCGACACTAATACAGCGATCGGAAAAACGATCGCTTAGTGACGCTGGCGATAGGGGGTGAAAGGGTTACCTGGGGGGCGATCAAGGGGTTAAACCTTTATTAGGGGGGGTTAGGGGGCTACCCTGGACCTAAAGGGGCCTAAACTTAACTGCCCTGCAACTTTTTACTGTCACAAATGACACTGATTGCAGTGATCAGTAAAAAAAATGACCACTGCAAACGGTGACACTGTGACTGGGGGTGATCTGGGGGTGACTGGGGGGTGATTTGTGTGCCTACGTGTACTGGTGTCAGTGGGCTGTTGGTGCAACTTACTGTGAGATGTCTTAACTCCTCGCGCCGGACGAAAGGACCGCCGCATGGAGAGATGACATCACTTCCGCTGCCTGTGTTTACATTACACAGGCAGAGGAAGAATGTCATTCGCCGGGAGCGATCGCGAGGGGGTGGCCAGAAACCAATGGCCGCCACCTAATCCCGGATCGCCGCCGAACGGAAAACCACCGCTCCATGTACCGGAGGGGGGTCCCATTGGACCCCCCACCCATACGAAGGCAGTCACATACAGGTACGTGATTGTGCCTGTCCGTGCCATTTTACCGACGTATATGTACATGGGGTGGTCGTTAAGTGGTTAATATAGGGAACCTTACATGTCCAGGGATCCAGCAATGTCCTCATCCGAACTGATTCTTCAATCGTCTTCAGGTGCAGGCGCCGGCATATCTAGTAAGGGAAACAGGAAGTGAAGCCTTGCACAGGGTGACCAGATTTTTTAAATAAAATCCGGGGACATATTTTTATTTTTACTAGTAATGGCAGCAATCAGCGACTCTCTCCCCGACGTCGCCGCCGCTTGCCTCAAGCCTCTCGAGTCTTACTCTCCGGGCCCCGGCTACTACTGGGTGGGAAGCGGAGGAAGATCACTCCGCCAGGGAAGGCAAGAAGATAAACAGGCAGGTGGCTTGCGGGGACTTGAGCCAAGGCAGAAGAACATGTGAGTGGAGCTGAATGGGCATTCACCCGAAACTGAAGAAATATTCCCTCCGCTCCGACCAGCACATGATCATCAGAAAGGAGCACAGATAATGGAAAAAAATATACCCCCTAGGCTAGTAGGAGCGGGGGGGGGGGGTGTAATTTAGATTATTTTCTTTTTAATTCTGCACTGACTGTCTTTGAAATTGCCCCAGACCCTGTTCAAATCCAATCCGGGGACAAAACCGGGGACAGACTTGATCCGGGGACAGTGTCCTCAATCTGGGGACTGTCCCCAGAAACCAGGGATGTCTGGTCACCCTAGCCTTGCAGCTTCACAGCCTGTTTCCTACTGTGCGACTCACGCTGCCCTTTGTGAATGATCCCATAGTCTTTTGGAACCTGTGATGTGTCCCAGAAGACTGGGGGGAAGGAGGGACAAAACTCAGTTTTAAAGTATAAATAAAGACACTTTTAATTTCCACTGACAGATTTTTTCTTTAACATGTGTCCCATTGTGGAAATGTTCCTTTAATTACTGTGATAAAGACATAACAGAAAGTGAAAGGAAATCTCTCCAAACTGATATAAATGCCCTCTTAGGCAGTTGCGTAAGAGTTTCTGCTCTATTCATGTTCTGGTGACAACTAAAGAAAATAAATTGGATTTTCCCTCATTTTTAGTCCTGATGACATTGGTCACTAGAACCTATTGAGAGAACAAATCTCCAAAACCAGAACACGGGCAGTGCAATCCTGAGAAAGGTTCTAATCCCTCAACACATTATCTAAACCAATTCAATTTTAGTAAAAAAAAAAAATATTTAAAGTTTAGTAATGTAAGGTTATATACCAAAGTCTTGCCCCCTACACAATAAATTAAATACACTGGATGAAACAGCATGTAGAGTTAGTATCCCTGGAAGGGAGGCACCTTTAGCCCTCAAAACAGTCCCATAGACATCTCTGGAGGGATCACTGCATAGGCATGGTCAGAAAAAATGAAGATTTTGGCCAAAAGATTTAAACTTCTTCTGCCCGTCTGATATCTACCCTCACCTGGCCTCTGACCCTCCTTTGTTTTTTTAATTAGTACCTCTTCTGCTTGGTTTACATCAGAGTGAGTTGGCAGGGAGGGTGACACATTGATGCATGAGAATTTAGCCATCATCAAGCGGTAGTATTTCTAGATTAGCTATGGCATAACTGAGCATTCAGAAATTTCAACTAAAAATTTTATTTAAAAATTATTCTAAACACAAAGTAAATATTAGTTTCAGAAATATTATTTAACCTTTTTTTTTCAGCGATGTACACAAAGAAAGGGAATGCTGCAGGAAATAATTACAGATAATGACAATATTTACTCAAGCGGAAATACTAATTTTTGCTAATAATCCATCCTATAAATCAGGACATTACTTCCTTTGCTCCATAAGCTGTGGCAGTAATTGATATTTAAAGTTGTTGTAAATCACAGACATGAAATATGAACAAAGCATATCCCTCTATTGTGTGTACTTGTCTCATTTAAGAACACTCAGTATCACTTTTGTCTGATGCTTTGTTCCTCTGCTATCAGTATGAATCACTTATGACAAGTTTTCCTGACACCAAGAGAAAAATGGTGATGGGGAGGGACCTCCAGCTGATTGACAGCCACGGCTCTGTTCCTGTGTGCTGTGTGAAGGGGGGTGTCCCTTCCCTCCAATGAGCTATCAGAGTTCTTCTCACTAAATATACAACATAAATAGTCTGCGCTAGAAATGTCCAATCCAAAGAGATAAGACCCTAACCAAGGAATCCCTTAACCACTTAAGGACCGCCGCCTGTACATATACGTCAGCAGAGCGGCACGGACAGGCACATGCACGTACCTGCACGTCATTGCCTTTCCGCGGGTGGGGGGTCCGATCGGACCCCCCCGGTGCCGGCGGCGGTCCATTTCGCTTCAGAAGCGATCCGTGATGAGGGGGCGGCCATTGATTTCTGGCCACCCCCTCGCGAACGCTCCTGGCGAATGAGAAGCTTTCCCTGCCTGTGAACTGTAAACACAGGCAGGAGGAAGTGATGTCACCTCTCCTCGTGGCGGTCTTTTCGTCCGGTGCAGAGGAGAAAAGACATCTCAGAGTAAGTGCACCAACACCACACTGACACCAGTACATGTAGGCACATAAATCACCCCCCAGATCACCCCCTGCACCCCCAGTCACAGTGTCACTGATCGCAGTGGTCATTTATTTACTGATCACTGCATGCAGTGTCATTTGTGACTGTAAAAAGCGTCAGGGCAGTTAGCTTTAGGCCCCTTTAGGTCCAGGGTACTCCCCCTAATAAAGGTTTAACCCCTTGATCGCTCCCCCAGGTAACCCTTTCACCCCCTTTTGCCAGTGTCACTAAGCAATCGTTTTTCTGATCGCTGTATTAGTGTCGCTGGTGATGCTAGGTAGCCAGTTATTTTTTTAGGTTCACCATCAGGTTTTTATAGCATCAGGCACCCCCATATATAGCCTAATAAAGGTTTTAACCCCCTGATTGCCCCTAGAGTTAACCCTTTTACCAGTGATCACCGTATAAGTGTCACTGGTGACGCTGGTTAGCCAGTTAGTTTTTTAGTTATTTAGGTTCACCCTCAGGTTTTTATATAGCGTCAGGTACCCCCATATATTACCTAATAAAGGTTTTAACCCCCTGATTGCCCCTAGTTAACCCTTTCACCAGTGATCACCGTATAAGCGTTACGGGTGACGCTGATTAGTTAGTTTGCTTTATATAGCATCAGGGCACCTACCATTTATTACACAATAAAGGTTTAACCCCCTGATTGCCCGGCAGGTGATATCAATTAGGTTTTAGCATTAGATAGGGTCTGCGTCGCCCCAGGCAGCGTCAGGTTAGTGCCAGTAGCGCTAACAACCACGCGCAAAGCATACACCTCCCTTAGTGGTATAGTATCTGATCAGATCTATACTAGCGTCCCCAGCAGTTTAGAGTTCCCAAAAACGCAGTGTTAGTGGGATCAGCCCAGATACCTGCTAGCATCTGCGTTTAGCCCCTCCGCCCAGCCCACCCAAGTGCAGTATTGATCGATCACTGTCACTTACCAAACACAACACACATAACTGCAGCGTTTGCAGAGACAGGCCTGATCCCTGCGATCGCTAACAGGTTTTTTTGGTAGCGTTTGAATCAGTCGCTGACAGTCAGGTACTTTTTTACCTGTGAATCTTACTAGTTGTACCAGTAAATTTAGAGGCCAAAATGGCAAATCGAAGGTACACTAGTAAAGAGGCCTACGAGATTCTGAGCATGACAGATAGTGAAGAGGAGGTCACGCATCTGTCAGATTCAGGCTCAGAATACGATCCCGTAGACAACAGCGGCTCCATGACAGATAGCTGTGGCGACGAAGGTGAGGTCCCTGCTAAGGTCAGGCATACCCGATCCCGATCTTCTGCTGTTGTTGAGGTGCAAGAACAGCAGGTCCCTCGTATGGAGCAGAGAGCCAGTACTAGCGCCGCTATTCCTTCTGGTGAACTGGCAAGCATCAGCGGCCTAGTACACCCTGGACGTACATCCAGCACTGCAGTAACACTTGGTGACGTGGCGAGTCCCATAAGTACAGTTCAAGCTGGCGAGGTGGCAAGCACAAGTAGTGTCCCGCTGCCACCAAGAAGAAGACAAAGGCAGGCCCGTCATGCCCATAGTGTCCTTCCTTCAGAATTCGCCAATCCTGATTGGGTGCCCACCACTTCTGCAGAACCCGTACTTCCCCCATCCACTGGCCAACCCGGTATTCAGGTGGAAACAGCTGATTTTACGCCACTTGATTTTTATTCACTGTTTTTCACAGAAGATCTCTATAGATCTATTATGGACCAAAGTAATTTATATGCTGGTCAATTTATCGCCGCTAATCCCCAGTTGCCTTCCCTTGCCAGAGATTGGAACCCAATTACGGTTTCCGAATTTAAGACCTTTCTGGACCTTTCCCTCAAAATGGGCATACATAAATTCACGAAGTTGCAGTCATATTGGTCCACACGCCCAATTGACCATATGCACATGTTCTCTGCCTCCATGTCCAGGAAACGGTACGAGCAGATCTTGCGGTTCATGCACTTCAAGGACAATGAACTTTGTCGTCCTCGTGGGGACCCTGCTCTACAAAATTCAGCCCTTCATAAACCACTTCAACAAACGTTTTTCAGCCTTGTTTACTCCCGATCAAGTTGTCTGCGTTCATGAGTTCCTGATTACATTTTCTGCCCGCTTGTCTTTTAAACAGTACCTTCCCAGCAAGTGTGCCAGATACAGGGTCAAGCTCTATAAGTTCTGTGACAGGGCAACAGGCTATGTATGGAGCTTTAAGGTTTATGAGGGAAAAGATAGTCACGTAGAGCCGGAGAACTGCCCAGATTACATAGGGAGCGCTGGCAAGATAGTGTGGAACTTGGTGTCACCCTTATTCGGAAAGGGGTACCACTTGTATGTGGACAATTATTACACGAGCGTGCCACTTTTTAGTCACTTATTTGATCATCAAATTGGCGCATGTGGCACTGTGCGATCTAATCGCCGGGGCTTTCCCCAGCGGCTTGTAGATTCCTGTCTTAGGCTGGGGGAGAGAGCCTGCTTGAAGTGTAATAATTTGCTCGCTGTGAAGTGGAGGGATAATAGGAATGTTTTCGTTCTTACCTCCCTTCATGCAGACACGACAGTCCAAATTCCTACAGCGACTGGTGTTGTGGAGAAACCCCTCTGTGTCCACGAATATAACCTTAAGATGGGAGGGGTGGACCTCAACGACCAATTGTTGGCGCCGTACCTAGTTGCCCGTAAGGCCAGACGCTGATACAAAAAAGTGTCTGTTTACTTATTTCAATTACGCAATTACCAGTTAAAGCAGCGCAGTGCGAAATTGTAAAAAGACCTCTGGTCCTTAGGCTGACAAATGGTCCGGGGCTTAAGTGCTTAAGTTGAATGCTTACTGTGAAACAATCTGGCCAGCACCATACTCCTTGCAGCTCATTGATCAATGGGAAATTGATAGCTGTGAAAACAAAAGGGAATA
This sequence comes from Rana muscosa, assembly GCA_029206835.1. Classification (NCBI taxonomy): domain Eukaryota; kingdom Metazoa; phylum Chordata; class Amphibia; order Anura; family Ranidae; genus Rana; species Rana muscosa. The sequence goes on along the minus strand of CM055122.1, from coordinate 102,098,882 downwards.
CGAGCGCACAGGCTCATGGTGCAATAATGTATTTTATTGGATATAAAAGAATAAAACCAATACACTCACAAGTGAAGGTGAATAAACAGCGTCAAACAGTTCCTCCAATAGAGAGCCTTAGCGAGGGACACGTCCATGCTTCAGAGTGGCCGAGAAGACTGCTGGCTCCACAGACACAGGCTCATCAAGCAGCTGCCGACAGGCCGCAAGTGAGCCGTTCATTGACTGAAGAAACAGCCGGTCAGGGGAGGGCTGTGGGGCGCCTACAACACTTGTCCCAGGTAAACCTCTAGTAAAGCCAGCTGATAGAGGACACTGTAATTGTCAGGATAACATGTTTTGGAGGGCGTGGCCTCCTTCCTCAGATCCATCCTCAGAGCTCTGCAGTGTAATTTCAGCTCTCCGCCTCTTTTTTCTGAACTCTCAGACAAGCTTTAAAATTCAGCACTTTGACTGGATGTAGAGAAGAAATTCATGCAGATAAACAGGTACAGCTTAAAGTAGGAGGATTTGTTTTATCTCTGTGTATCACCTGGGGCCTGTCACTTCACTGGGTTTATAGAAGGGTTTACAGCCATTTGAATTGGCTTTAAAACTATAATTGCTTTGGGTTGAGGTTTTTTCTAAGGGTACATTTTTTTAATTGAATGTATTATGCATTTTTTTATTTTCAAAATAAAAATTTATTTTACAAGCATTTAATACTGGAAACACTCATTGTAGAAAATAGGGGATAATTCACAACAGAGCATTACAGTAACAAACACTTCATTTTTACTATTCACTGGTCTATAATCTACTATCTTATTTTGCAGGGACAGAGATCAGGAAAACAAGGTTCTACAGTTGCATAGCACACAATATGCCTAGTATTGATAAATATATTGTATATCTAATTTAGCTTTATTTATCAGTTTATATAAAGTTGGACTGTGGTAATTGAGCATAGACAAAAACAGATTCTTCTCAGTAAATGTACTTTGCTGGTCTACTGCTGGTTACACATTTAGCAATTGTGTTATTTTTAAACAGCTGTTGGCCAAAGTCATGTCTAAAAAGGGATGTAGACCCAGCATGTTTCCTCATTTGAGCCCTATGAGTGCAGCAGCTGATTGATAATTATGAAACCACTCCCATTAGACTCACTCACAGGTTTTGGGCTTGTGTCAATGATATCAGTTTGGGACAATTGTGAGAGCATTCTGGATTCATTGACAGATGCATTTGTCCTGCCACAGACTTTTATGGGAATGCAAAGCCCCTCTGAAGTGAACCAAAGCCAGTCAACACAGGCCCTAGGAGTTAGGTGGTGTGTTAGCATCCAGTGATCATCTGACCTCATTCCAGAGTAAAATCTTTTAAGTCAATAAAAGATAAAATCATATTTTTTGCTTTTAATAGTCCTGTTATATCAAAAATGAACATGCACACAAACAGCACTAAAAAAGTACCACAGATAAAAACAGAAACCCTTTTGAACAAGGGTTAAAAGCAAAACCTCATTTGAAAAACTATTTTACAAACATCAAATATAAGTTTTAATTGATGAGTTTTGGAAATAAACTTAAAAAAAGAAATTCATCCTGAAAAGTCAAAGGCCTAATCTTCATCTTCCTCATCAAAAGACAGTAAACTGCTATTTCGAACTTGTTTCTGACTGGATTTGCTGGATGATTCCTGGCTTTCTTCCGGCTTCTTCTTCTTGCTAGAAGTTGAATTTATACCCGAAAATTTGCTATTAGAAGTGCGTTTAACTGGCTTTCTGAACAGGATCTTTCCATCAGCAGGGATTGGATCATCATCATCTACATGAATAAAAAGATGAATTAAACAATTGATATGATTTTTAATGAGATCAGCTTGACACAGTCCTTGAGACTTAACCACTTAATGACCGCCCACTGTAGTTATACGTCGGCAGAATGGCACCCACAGGCAAAGTCACGTATATCTACGCGATTGCCTTTGTATAGTTGGGGGGTCCGATCGGTGAGTGAGTGGTCGTTTTCCGTTGGGGAGCGATCCGAGATGAGGGGACGGCCGTTCGATTCCGGCCACCCCCTCGCGATCGCTCCCGGCGAATGAGAAAGCTTCCTCTGCTGTGTAGTGTTTACACAGGCAGAGGAAGTGATGTCATCTCTCATGCGGCTCTCCTATATACCGAGCGCCGTACAAGAGAAGACATCAGGTCAGTGCACAAAACACTACACTGACACCAGGACACATAGACACACAAATCGCCCCCCCAGACACCCCCCAGTCACAGTGTCACTGATTGCAGTGACCATTTATTTACTGATCACTGCAATCGGTGACATTTGTGACTGTAAAAGTGTCACTACAGTTTAGTTTTAGGTCCAGTGTAGCCCCCTAACCCCCCCTAATAAAGGTTTAACCCCCTGATCACCCTTTCACCCCCTAGCACCGCCGTCGCTAAGCGATCGTTTTTCTGATCGCTGTTTTATTGTCAGTGATGCCAATCGGTAGCAAGTTATTTTTTGTAGGTTCGCCGCAGGTTTTTATAGCGTCAGGTACCCCCATATATTACCTAATAAAGGTCGTGTTTGGTATCTATGTACTCGGCCTAAGATCATCTTTTTTATTTCATCAAACATTTAGGCAATATAGTGTGTTTTAGTGCATTAAAATTAAAAAAAGTGTATTTTTTCCCCAAAAAATGCGTTTGAAAAATCGCTGTGCAAATACTGTGTGGAAAAAAAAAAATGCAACACCCACCATTTTAATCTGTAGGGCCTTTGCTTTAAAAAAATATATAATGTTTGGGGGTTCAACATAATTTTCTTGCAAAAAAAAAAAAAAATATGTTTTCATGTAAAACAAAAAAAAAGTGTCAGAAAGGGCTTTGTCTTCAAGTGGTTAGAAGAGTGGATGTAAGCTTCCTAATGTTGTGTATAAAATGCCAGGACAGTTCAAAACCCCCCCCCCCAAATGACCCCATTTTGGAAAGTAGACACCCCAAGCTATATACGGAGAGGCATGTCGAGTCCATGGAATATTTTATATGTTGACACAAGGGTGTAAATTTTTGATTTCACTCCTCACTGCCTATCACAGTTTCGGAGGCCATGGAATGCCCAGATGGCACAAAACCCCCCCAAATGACCCCATTTTGGAAAGTAGACACCCCAAGCTATTTGCTGAGAGGTATGGTGAGTATGTTGCAGATCTCGCTTTTTGTCAAAAAGTTTTGAAAATTGGAAAAAAAAAAAAAGTTTTTCTTTCTTCATTTTCAAAAACAAATTAGAGCTGTAAAATACTCAACATGCCTCTCAGCAAATAGCTTGGGGTGTCTACTTTCCAAAATGGGGTAATTTGGGGGGGGGGGGGGGGTTTGTGCTATTTTATGGCCTTCGAAACTGTGATAGGTAGTGAGGAGTGAAATCAAAAATTTGTGCCCTTAGAAATCCTGAAAGCGGTACTTGGTTTTCGGGGCCCCGTACGCGGCAAGGCTCCTAAAAAGTCCCACACATGTGGTATCCCCGTACTCAGGAGAAGCAGCAAAATGTATTTTGGGGAACAATTCCACATATAACCATGGCATGTGTGAGCAATATATCATTTAGTGACAACTTTTTGTAATTTTTTTTTAGTCATTCTTCAATCACTTGAGACAAAAAAAAAAAAATATTCAATGGGCTCAACAGGCCTCTCAGCAATTTCCTTGGGGTGTCTACTTTCCAAAATGGGGTCATTTGGGGGGGGGGGTTTGTACTGCCCTGCCATTTTAGCACCTCAAGAAATGAGATAGGCAGTCATAAATTAAAAGCTGTGTAAATTCCAGAAAATGTACCCTAGTTTGTAGACGCTATAACTTTTGCGCAAACCAATAAATATACGCTTATTGACATTTTTTTTTACTAAAGACATGTGGCTGAATACATTTTGGCCTAAATGTATGACTAAAATTGAGTTTATTTGATTTTTCTTATAACAAAAAGTAGAAAATATCATTTTTTTTTCAAAATTTTCAGTCTTTTTCCGTTTATATCGCAAAAAATAAAAATCGCAGAGGCAATCAAATACCATTAAAATAAAGCTCTATTTGTGGGAAGAAAAGGACGCAAATTTCGTTTGGGTACAACATTGCATGTCCGCACAATTTCCAGTTAAAGCAGCGCAGTGCCAAATTCTGAAAACACCTCTGGTCCTTTAGCTACAAAATGGTCCGGGGCTTAAGTGGTTAAAGAGGTAGTAAACCCTTTACAACCACTTTATGCTACAGGTAAGCCTATAAAATAAGGATTACCTGTGTAGCTACCCAGGATATGGCCTGTCCCCTGCATGTGCCAATGTCATCGGCTCACTAGAGCAAACTGAAGCAACAGCACGTAGGATCTATGAAATTCTTGTATTCGTGATTGGAATGTAAATATTTAAGAAAAAATTAATTGCAAATTGTGATTCTCTGGATTTGATCATCACTTTTTAAATTGAACGTGAAGTTATAATAACATGAACTTTCAAATTGTAGGGAGGTCTGTATATAGCTTCTCCTCTGTTTATTTCACATTCTAATGCCGCGTACACACGACCGTTTTTCCCGTCGAGAAAAATGAAATTTTTTCCTTTGGACGAGAAAAACGGTCTGTGGGCTTTTTGTCGTTTTTCTAGATGGGAAAAACGGCATTAATTACGACGAGAAAAATTAGAACATGCTCTAATTTTTCTCGTTGTGATTCCCGTTGTTTTTTTCCCGCGGCAGTTTTCCTATAGGGAAACACTGCCGCGGAGCCCACACACGGTCGTTTTTCTCGGCAAAGAGAAAAATGTCGGGAAAAACGGACGTGTGTAGGGAACCAAGCCGTTCCCTCGTTTTTCCCGTCAATTTTCTCGACTGTGTTTTCACCGTCGAGAAAATCGATCATGTGTACGCGGCATTAGAACTGTTGTATATACCTCATGGTACCTTGCCTCTTGAAAACAGTGATTCCTATACTGACTCTGCCTCTTAAAACTCCTACCCTCGGCATCTCTGTAGTTCAGAAGGCAGGCTCTGTGAAATGTGTGACACAACAGGACCTACTCACTGAGCATAGTAATTATGTGCCACAGAATTCAAAGAAGTAATTCATTGCCTACGAGTTATTTTATCCTAAAGGAAAAGGCAACTTTCTAACAGCATTTTCTCCACCCTTTCCCTGTCTGCAGTGCATTTTCTACCTTTCTGCTGCCTGCTTTTGTGCAGTAGAACCCCATACACTTTTTTGGGGCCAGGAGAATGATTCGTCTCCTGGTCCTATAGAAGTCTATGAGGTTCTGCTGTGGATGCATAGGCAGCAGGAGCTGGAAGCAGCATTTATGGACAGTGATGCAGATCTCCCCCAACCTCCCTGCACAAACCAACAATCAAGCTTCTGGCACAGAAGTCTCTCATTGCTAGTAACTTTTTTTGCAGCTTTCTTCTGTAGATCATGTGACATAAAAGAGCCACAAATAAGTTATTAATGACAGGACACTTTCTGTGCTAGAGGTTGATTGCTGGTATCTGCTACAGGTTAGAGAAGATCAGCAGTACGATCACTAAATGCCAGGTCTGCTCTAGGGGGTAGCATAGGAATTTTTGTGATAACACAAAATGTTGCCAATAGGGCATGTTTAGTAGCAACATGTAGGTAAATATTGTGTCACTACCACTCACACACAGTAGAATCAACCTAAATTAAATTATAGATAAGAGAGGAGTATCATTTACAAAAGCCAGAAGCACAGCCAGTGGTCCTTTCAGAAGGTGAGAGTCCATGTCACAATGGGACATGGCCATCTAATTTCTGGCCCCCCTTCAGCTCACACTACCAACTTCCCCACCCAACCACTCCTATTGGCAGGGAATACTACATCTGGAGTTACAGCTGCTTATAGGGGCACCAATTAACATGGTACCCTTCATTGTTAACACTATTCCTGAAACCATCCCATCACTGTGCCTTCATGCTAATATCCCTTTGTTTTCACCACTGCCGATAATCACTATACTTCAACCCCCATATTTTGAAGTCTTGCCACAGATTCTTAAATGCGTAATTCTAAAACCATTAGGTTTTTGGTTTGGTACCACATTATTGTGGCTAAGCTAGAGATCTAGGGTCTTTAGGGTCACTGTCCTACTGGAAGTCTCTTGTTTCCAACAGAATGAAAGGGTTTCCTAAAGAAGTGCCCTGTCCTCATTCAGGAACAGTTTTAAACTAAATAAAATAGAAAATGTAATTTTCTTATTGTTAATTCCAGGCTCTGGATGTTACAGAGCTTTGCACAACTATTCAATAAGGAGTCAGATACCAAGATAGATAGATAGATAGATAGATATCTATGTCCCTCAGTGTAAATCACTGGGACACACATATTACAGCACTTAGAGGTGACACATAAAAACAGCTGCATTAAGGCTAGGTTGACACCTGTGCGGCTGATTGCTGTTGCGGGACCACACCCACAACCACCTGTATAGAAAATCACGCTGCGGCACAGGAAATGCGTGGGGTTGCCATTAAACCTAATGACAACCCCACAACCTGCAGCACTTCTTCCCGCACTGGGAACTGCACCTCGCTTGTGGTTTCCATGTGGGCAGCACTTTCAAAAAATGGAGCGGGGGACCTTTTCCCTGTGTTTTCAGATGGCACAGCCGCCCATTCAAATAAAAAGGCTGCCGTGTCCATGCAAGACATGGCTCGCAGAGACTCACAATTGTGAACCTATCCGAAGACAAAAAATTTGGCAAGACAGATGAGGTGGGAGTTCCTAAAGTAAACGCATGAAAAGCTGATCTCCGTGTTTCATTAAACTTTAAATAGTCATCCAAACTATTTACTTCACTAACAGTTGCAGCAGCTGTGAGTGCTGTATAAAAATAGGATTTTTTGTACTCACCGTAAAATCCTTTTCTCTGACATCCATGGACTGACACGGCGTCTCTTTACACGTGGGTTATGTCCCTGCTTGCAGGAGAAGACCTAGGCAGAATGTGAGATGTTATACATACATTCATTCTAAAAGCCAGAGCTGAACAGCCCCACCCAGGGGGCGGTCCCTCCGGACATAACCCTCCCACTGCAGTCAGCAGACCTCAGTTCGTAACAAAGCAGTACAAACTTAAAAAGGGTGGGTGCCGTGTCAGTCCATGGATGTCAGAGAAAAGGATTTTACGGTGAGTACAAAAAATCCTATTTTCTCTGATCATCCATGGACTGACACGGCGTCTCTTTACACTTTACACGTGGGATGTCCCAAAGCAGTGTCAAGAGGGATGGGAGCAGTATAGAAAGGAAAAACCAAAAACTTCACTCCAAACAAGGCGGAGCCCCTCAACGGAGGAGTTGCAACTTTAAACAGCGGCCTGCAGTACCTTGCGGCCGAAGGAAGCATCCAAAGATGCAGCCACATCAACCTTATAAAAAAAAAACTTCGAAAAGGTATGAACGGACGACCAGGTCGCCACCTTGCACACTTGTGCAACCGATGCTTGATGTCGGAAAGCCCAGGAAGCACCAATTGCCCTGGTGGAATGCGCTGTAACCGGAAAGGGAGGCGCCAGCCCCTTGAGAGCATAGGCTTGAATGACGGTTTGTCTGATCCACCTAGAAATGGTGGCCGACGAAGCCGCTTAGCCCTGTTTTGGACCAGAGACAGTCACAAACAGCGAGTCAGACTTCCGAATAGAAGCAGTAGCAGACAGGTACACCCGCAAGGCTCGTACCACATCCATTGTGTGAAGCGCAAACTCCCCGAGATGCGATGGGTGAGGACACAAGGACGGGAGGACAATGTCCTCATTTAGGTGAAAGGCCGAGACCACCTTTGGCAAAAAAGAAGAAGGACGCGGACGCAACACCGCCTTATCCTTAAGGATGACTAAATATGGCGACTTGCAGGACAAGGCTGCCAACTCAGACACTCGTCTAACAGAAGTGATTCCCACTAAAAAAGCCACTCTCTGAGACCAAGTCAAGAGGGGAATATCCCTGATATTCTCAAAAGGAGGTTCCTGGAGAACCGAGAGTACCAATTCCAATGCCACGGGGGGAGAGGAGACTTGACAGGAGGGAGCACATGGCGAACCCCCAGCACAAGGTGCTAACCAAGGAATGACTCGCTAGAGGTCGCTGAAAGAAGACGGCCAAGGCTGAAATCTGACCCTTAAATGGTACTCAAAGCAAGCTTTTGGGTGAAATATAGGACCTTGAGACAGAAGGTCCTCCCTTATCGGCAACCGCCAGGGAACGTCCGCGACGAGACGTACCAGATCGGCGTACCAGTGACGCCGAGGCCAATTCGGAGCAATGAGGATCACCGGAATTTCCTCGGTCGCCACCCTGCGCAGCAGCCGAGGGAGCAACTGCAGCGGAGGATAAACGTATATCAGGTGATAATGACCCCATGGGGCCACCAACGCATCTGAGGCATCTGCCCAAGGATCCCTGGATCTGGCGACAAACCTCGACAACTTGCGATTGAGTCGAGAGGCCATTAGGTCCACATCCGGCGTGCCCCACCGACGGCAAAGGAGTTGAAATATGCAAGGACCACTCTCCTTGGTCCAGCATCTGGCGACTCAGATAGTCCACCTGCCCATTGCCTATGCCCAGAATGTAAATGGCCGACAGAGCCGGCACGTTTCTTTCGGCCCACTTCAGGATACGGGCTACCTCGGAAGCCGCAGCTGAGCTCCGAGTCCCCCCTTTGATGGTTTACATACGCCACCGCCGTGGCGTTGTCTGACTGGATCCTGATGGAGCGACCCTGTAATCTCTCCGACCACGAGGAGAGGCACAGTCTGATTACCAATCACTGCTCTGGAAATACGGGCAAACGGGCTTCGTCCGGAGTCCAAAGCCCTTGGGCTGACAGGACTCCCCAGACTCCACCCCAGCCCATCAGGCTGGCGTCCGTCGTGAGTACCATCCATCGGATAGGGAGGAACGACTTTTTGGACCGAAGAGCCAGGGATCTCAACCACCATGTCAGGGACGCCCTGACCAGGTGACTCACCTGGATCCGAAGATCCAAAGACAACAGGGATTCGTCCCAGGTGGACAAGATCTCCTTCTGCAATGCCCTGGTGTGTGATAGGGCATACGGAACGGCCGCAAAGGAGGCCACCATGAGTCCCGGGACTCTCATGCAAAAACGGATTGACGACCATTTTCGGGACGTCAGCACCCGCACTGCAGACTGAAGTGTCACCAACTTCTCCGGAGGTAGGATACCTTTGCCTCCAAGGAGTCCAGAATCAGACCCAGATACTCCAGACGCCGAGTCGGGACCAGGACTGACTTCTGATGTTCAGGAACCACCCAAAGTCCCTGAGGGTCTAATTGACGATAGTCACACTTGCTTCCAATTCTGAGCCACTTTTCTGCTCTTAGCAGAAGATCGACCAGATAGCCCACAACAGCAATGCCTCGCTGTCTCAGTAAAGCTAGAACCGGAGCAAGCACCTTGGTGAACACCCTCGGTGCCGAGGCTAGGCCGAAAGGAAGAGCCACAAATTGATAGTGGACTTCGCTGATCGCAAAGCGCAGAAACTTCTGGTGACTTGCGCAGATCGGAACATGCAAGTAGGCGTTCTTGAAGTCCAAGGACGCCAGAAGAAAATTCCCTTGGTGGAGCGTAGCGATCACCGTGCGAATGGATGCCATGCGGAATTTCTGCACCTTCTCAAAAGGCATTCAGGGCCTTGAGGTCCAGAATAGGTCGAACCCCGTCCTTTTTTGGGATGACAAACAGATTTGAGTAGAATCCCTGAGAACTCTCCTGTGACGGAACTGGCACAATCACTCCGGACCTGATCAATCCTGTGCAGCCCCCAAGAGGGCTGCCCGATGGGTAGGAAGGAGAGGAAGATTCGAGGGAAAGAATCTGTCTGGGGGCCAGGATCGGAATACTATCCTGAATCCTGAGGTGACCACCTCGCACACCCACCAGTCGGAGATCCGGGAGGTCCACCGATTCGTGACCTGCGAAGTCGTCCCCCCACCCCAGAGTCGGGCGGGGGCAAGACTTCACGCGGAGGCGGGCTTGGGAGCCGCTTGTTTGGCTTACGCACCCAGGGGCGCTTGTGCCCACCAGCGCACTGCCGTCAGTCTGGAAGGGCCTACCAGTGGACTCCGACTGACGAAAAAAAAACCTTTTTAGCTGGAAAGGAAGGACCCCGTTTGCGGCGGGCCCCCTTACTCATGCTAGTCTAAGGAAGAAGAGTGCTATTACTTCCCGTGACATCCTTGACGATGTCAACCAGAGCAGCACCGAAAGGTCTACCACCTTTAAATGGTAGATTCGTCAGGAGCTTTTTAGAGGCTAGGTCAGCAGACCAGCATTTCAACCAGATAAGACGCCGCAATACCACCGCCGAGACAGCGGCCCTGGCTATTAAAAGGGGCTGCGTCCATCGTGGCGTTGCACACATAAACCAGGCCCTGCACCAGTTGGTGGGCCAGAGCAACTGTGTCTGGAGGAAGATTATGCTCCTGTACAGCTAGGTGCAACATTTTTTGCCCAACCTGTAAGTGTTTAAGACACAAGGGTCGCCGCTACCACAGGCCGTAGGGCGGATCCCAACAAGGCAACATGGCTCTGCTCACCACTTCTGACCTCCTGTTAGTGGGGTCCTCAAATGCAGGAGTCCCCTCCATCGGGAGAGTGATAGCCTTGTTCAACCGGGCGACTGGAGGGTCGACCACTGGGGGAGAAGCCTACCTTTTAAGTAGGGCATCTACAAAGGGGTATCTGATAGACAAACGCTGCGGGACCATAAAAATCTTCTGCGGCTTTTCCCAGACCTTATCAATGAGCTGGTCAAAGAAAGTTACATATGGAAAAACCTCTTTAGAAGGCCTGGCCTTAAAAGAACCAAAAGGAGACTGTATCCGCCTGAGGTTCTGCATCTGCAGCATTTAGCTTGGGAGTGTCCCTCACTGCAGTCATGAGTACACTAACAAGCGCCATGTCATTTACTGACTCAGGACTGGAGTCCTCCTCATAAGGAATGTCCTGTTCAAAACCATCCAATACATTCAGAGCTAGGGTCCTGAGCGGTAGTGGCTAGGCCCATATCTGAATCAGCGCACTGCCCTTGTGTAGATAAAGTGGGGAGAGGGCGCTTTTTTGCTCCCTTGCGCTCGCACACAGCTCCCATCCTGGTCAGAAATGATTCCAGGACTGCCCACAACTGGTCCATAGGGACCGCAGGTGCTGAAGCACTGCCTGTTGTCCACTGACATGTTAGGGGAAACTGGTGACACAGACTCCATATTGTCCCCCTCTGAGACTCCTCAGATAAAAAGTCCACCCACAGGCTGTGCTGACTGAGGAGGGGGCGCCTAGGGGACTCACCAAACCGGACCAGGGACCGCTCAGTTTCTCTGTCTGTACCGCACTGTGTCCGCGCTGGTGAGCTGAGGAGATTCGCGCTGTTACAGCAGCGCTAGAGGCCAAAACTAGTGCTGAAAAGCGCGCGGGCTACAAGAAAATGGCCGCCGCACTTCACTGAGGCGATCCGCGGCAAGATGGCCGCCATGACGCAGTTAATGTGAAAACAGCACACACACAGCGCCACTCAGGCCCCAAAACACACAAAAAGGCCCCAAGCATATATGCAGACCAGCATGAGCCCCCCCAAGAACAGTATGACCCCCAGGCACCCCACACAGTACAGCGCCAGCAATGGTGACAGAGAGTGACAATAAAATACAGGGGGAGACAGGGAAAATCCCCCACAGAGAAACACACAGCCTTTTGTACTCACCTGCAGGCAGGAGAGACTACTTACCCGTCCCCCGAGGGACCCACTGGTGTGTTTCTGACAGGACTATCACAGTGCAGTACTGAGTAGCTGTCGGCCCGGTCCACCGCGAAAGATACAGTCAGTCAGGAACTGTTCAGTCTTGAGAGGACCGTGGGAGCATGAAAGCAAACCCGGCCACCCCTGGAGTCATGGGGTATGTCGTGAACTGAGTCTCACGCACACAAGGCGAGGATCAGCACGCTCGATGGTCGGACAGGGAAGACTACGAGGATATCTTGTACCCAACCTGTTGCCCAGCCGACAGTTGATAGAAGATTCTCAAAAATAAAATAAAAAAAGAATTCCAAAAAAGGAATAAAAATAGGTCAGGAGACTGGCTCCTGAGAGAGTCATGTCTTCTCCTTCTGCTAGGCAGAAAAAAAACTGAGGTCTGCTGACTGCAGTGGGAGGGTTATGTCCGGAGGGACCGCCCCCTGGGTGGGGCTGTTCAGCTCTGGCTTTTAGAATGTATGTATAACATCTCACATTCTGCCTAGGTCTTCTCCTGCAAGCAGGGACATAACCCACGTGTAAAGTGTAAAGAGACGCCGTGTCAGTCCATGGATGATAAGAGAAATATAATCTATACAATATGTTGTATAAACCGTATGAAGCCTCAGTAGCATACAGTATACAATCGCCGTGATCCGGCAGTGAACAAGACCTTCCCACCCCAAGTCAGGCAGACCCCTGCTCAGCCATTCAGAGGATGCTTTGTATTCACTAATGGAATACAAAGCTTCTTCTGAATGGCTGAGCAGCGTTCAGCCCAACTTGATTTCGGTTCAGGATCGGGACAGAAAGGTCTTGTCCTGCTGCCGGGAACACAGAGCTGTATACTGTATGTAACGGAGGCTACATACAAATTTATATAGTACTCACAGCTGCTGCAACTGTTAGTAAATTAAAATGTACCAGCTTGGTCCAAACAAACTATTTAAAGTTAAATGAATCCTGGAGATCACTTAACGTAATGCGGACGATACATGCAAGGATTTGATCATCCTACATTTCCACTATACAGCATGTGTGGCAACTTTAGCATTACTCCCTATGAGTGTAACCATGCAGCAATGACTTGTTCATAGCGAAGCAAACAGCTATGCTCCATTAAAAAGTATAGAATGCTTATGAACAAGTAAAACGATAGAATAAAAATGGTTTGCAAAATAATTTAGTGTATTACAGTAAAATACAGCACAACTTTATTAACCGTAACAAAAATGTTTACTAACCTTTTGCACTTCCCTTAATTTGTTGTTTAATCTTCATAACCTCCTCTTCTGAAAGGTCACCTTTCTTAAGCATCACCACTTGTGGCTGTTCATCCTCTTTGTCACTGCCATCACTGTCATCTGCTACAAAAGGAAGATCCTGTCGCTGATGGGAGAACATTTTAGAACAAACGGAACATGTTACACCAGCCATTCTGTAGAAGCATTGCATTGCTTAAAAAAAGAGAATACGCATTAAAGTGGTAGTAAAGTTCTGATTTTTAAAATTTGCTGACAGACAAAGTTTTTTTTTTTTTTTAATAACAGAAGAGACCCTAGTGGTCTTTTCTGTCAGAAATAATCCCCCTGCCTGTCAGCGATAATGTGATTTGAGCTGTGCATGCACAGCTCAGATCAAATTTACAGCCCGCCACTGCAGCCCGGCCATTCAAAAGGCCGAAGACAGAACCTGGAAGGAAAAGGAGCAGTGACAGCAAAGCACTGGAGGGCTCCGCCTGCAGGTAAGTCTGTCATATTGTGCTAGAATGCAGTGCATACTAGTATATTATGACATAAACCTACAGGGGGGACAAGCTTTTTTATTTTTAAAAACATGACTTTACTATCGCTTTAAAAGAACTACATCTGTATTCCTGAAGATCCACATACTAACATTTTCAGTTATGACATGATTCACACCCAAGTCATTACTCTTTCTTCCAATTAGCTACACTACAGGATAATATTTGGATTTCGTTTTTTTCTTTTTTTTATTTCCACGAGATGGCTGACAATCCTAATTGCAACCTTTGCTGAGTAGAGACCATTCAGCTCTGACCCCTTTGATTGCATCAGTGGAAGGTATTCTGTGGATCCAAAGGCAATGTGCAACACTGTGTTAATATTTTTCTTTACGATGAACTTGACTTCTTTCTCACTTTCACAGGACAACCAGTCCAAAAAAGTCGCTTCTCTTTGCCAGTCAAATCAAAAGCTGTTGATCATGAATTGTATGCAAGACTGTTGAATCCTGCCCACAATCCAGGGCTGAATTTGAGGCAAGTGCTGGCTACAGCAGAAGTGAGGAATAAGGCAAGTATCCCTCTCAGTTTATCCCCCTAGTCTAAATGAGAATTAGAGGTGAATGTTAGCCATACAGTTGTGCTCAAAAGTTTGCATAAACTGGCAGAAATTGAGAAATTTTGTCATTAATATTGAAAATATGACCGATCATGCCAAAAAAACAAAGATGGAAAAGGATATAAAAATATATCCAAAGCCTTGAATATGGCAGTTAGTACTGTTCAATCACTTAATAAGTGGAAAATTTGGGGATCTATTGACACCAAGCAGCCAAGGTCAGGTAGGTCAAGAAAGATTTCTGGTAGTTTCTTGCTTAATGCACATGTCTGGTTTGGTCATCATCTGCCAAGCCGTAATTCAATTGGGGAGGGGGGGGGGGGGTGAAAGGCATCTATAGCTTGGATTTCATTATTTTTGCAATACTATTATTTCTATCTGTTATTGCTTAATTAAATGTTGTATACGGTTTGATTTTTACCTGCAAGTGTTTGTGATCTCTCTTTGCACAGATCAAAAAAATATATAACCTATCAGGTAACCGTGATGAAGCAGCATATCAGAATGGATTTTTATTCACCCTGGTTATGTTACCGGCCAGGGTCTTAGATGCAAATGACACAATCAGCAATTAAAACAGTATTGAACTACAACAAATGGGTTTGAAGGAAAAAGGAAAAACTACCACAAGTGTATCCATGTCCACATGGTTTTACTCTATGTAGTTTTGTGGGCTATTATTAGCACACCCAAAGTGTGAAATCTGACATCGACAAGTATGAGACTGACATCAGCATCTGAAAATGGGTAGCATATAAAGATAACTTAGGTTGTATAACAATGGAAATGATATATTAGCTCCAACTCGTGGAGCTAGGTGGTGTGGACAGAGACTTAAATTTGGGCCACTTCAGCATTTACTGAAATTTGAACCATGTAAGGCCGGCTTTACTGTGGAAAGGGGGGCTACTAAAATGGGATTTATATAAGATGAGCGGAGTTCAGCCTTAAAAGCAAACCTCTGCTGCCATTGCCAATTTTATCTGCTTAAAGCGAAGCTCCACCCTAAAGTGTAACTTTCGCTCATCAGAACCCTCCCCCCCTTTGGTGTCACAATTGACACCTTTCAGGGGGGAGGGGGGTGCAGATACCTGTCTAAGACAGGTATTTTCACCCACTTCCGGGAGTCCTCTCTGCGGGCAATCTGCGGGAAGTAGGTCACTTCCCGCAGAATACCCGTTGTGTTCTGGGAGACACTCGGCTCCCAGAACACACGGAGACCAGTCAGAACGGCGCAGCGCGACTCGCGCATGCGCCGTAGGGAACCGGGCAGTGAAGCCGCAAGGCTTCACTTCCTGGTTCCCTCACCGAGGATGGCGGTGGGGGCAGCAGAGTGACGAGCGATTGCTCGTCCTCTGCTGTGGACGTCGCTGGACTCCAGGACAGGCAAGTGTCCTAATATTAAAAGTCAGCAGCTGCTGGCTTTTAATATTTTATTTTCGGCAGAGCTCTGCTTTAAGGACCAGCCGCCGCAGTTATACTGCGGCAATGTGGCTCGATCCCGCAAATCGCCGTAGGTGTACATCGGCTCATATACGGCGACTTGTGGGGGAGCGCGCTCGCTCCCATTGCCCAACAGGGGAGCAAATTGGCTGGTCCTGTGGACTCGATCCACGATCGTTCCCTGCAGTGACAGAACGGGGGTCTGCCTGCGTAAACAAGGCAAATCTCCGTTCTGACAGGGGAGATCACACAGATCCCATCTTTCTGCTATGCAGGAAGACGGATCTGTGTGTTTCCCCAGTGACACAGTCCCCCATACAGTTAGAACACACAGTGAGGGAACACATTTAACCCTTTGATCGCTCCTGATGTTAACCCCTTCCCTGCCAGTGTCATTAGTACAATAACAGTGCATATTGTTAGCACTGATCACTGTAACAATGTCACTGGTTCCCAAAAAAGTGTCAAAAATGTCAGTTAGGTGTCCGATCTGTCCGCCGCAATGTCGGAGTCCCGCTAAAAATCACTGATCGCCAGCATTACTAGTAAAAAAAAAAAAAAAGCCATAAATCTATCCCCTATTTTGTAGACGCTAGAATGTTTGTGCAAACCAATCAATATACGCTTATTGCGATTTTTTACCAAAAACATGTAGAAGAATACATATTGGCCTAAACTGATGAAGAAATTAGTTCGTTTTTAAAAAAAATTGGGGATATTTATTATAGCAAAAAGTAAAACATATTTATTTTTTTCCCCCAAAAACGGTCGCTCTTTTTTTGTTTATAGCGCAAAAATAAAAAACGCAGGAGGTATTCAAATATCACCAAAAGAAAGCTCTATTTGTGGTTAAAAAAAAAAAAGGACGTCAATTTTGTTTGGATACAGCGTCGCACGGCCGCGCAATTGTCAGCTAAAGTAACGCAGTGCTGCATTGCAAAAAATGGCCTGGTCATTAACCGCTTGAGGACCGCCGCACGCCGATGTACGTCGGCAGAATGGCACGGCTGGGCACATGGGTGTACAGGTACGTCCCCTTTAAGAGCCCAGCTGTGGGTCCTCTTCTCCGCGACCGTCCCCCGCGGGAACAGCGGACCCGATCACCGCTGGTGTCCTGCGATCGGGTCACAGAGAGGAAGAACGGGGAGAGGTAAGTGTAAACAAACCTCTCCCTGTGCTTCCTAGTGAGCCGTCACTGATCGTCTGTTCCCTGTAATAGGGAACGACGATCAGTGACGTCACATGCTAAGCCACGCCCCCCACAGTAAGAAACACAAGTCAGGGCACACTTATCCCCTACAGCGCGCCCCCCTGGTTAACTCCTTCACTGCCAGTGTCATTTTTACAGTAACCAGTGCATTTTTATAGCACTGGTCGCTGTAAAAATGACAATGGTCCCAAAATAGTGTCAAAAGTGTCCGATGTGTCCAGCCATAATGTCGCAGTGATCGAAGCCATTACTAGTAAAAAAATTTTTTTATAAAAATGCCATCAAATTACCACCTATTTTGTAAACGCTATAACTTTTGCGCAAACCAATTAATAAACGCTTATTGCTAATTTTTTTACCAAAAATATGTAGAAGAATACGTATCGGCCTAAACTGAGGAAAAAAAAATGTTTTTGTTTTTTTTTTTATATATTTTTTGGGGATATTTATTATAGCAAAAAGTAAAAAATATTGCATTTTTTTCAAAATTGTCGCTCTATTTTTGTTTATAGCGCAAAAAATAAAAACCGCAGAGGTGATCAACTATCACCAAAAGAAAGCTCTATTTGTGGGAAAAAAAGGACGCCAATTTTGTTTGGGAGCCACGTCGCACGACCGCGCAATTGTCAGTTAAAGCAACGTAATGCCGAATCGCAAAAAGGGGCCTGGTCCTTATGCTGCATATTGGTCCGGGTCTTAAGTGGTTAAGGGGGAAATTCTTTGTGGGCTGAAGTGGTTAAAGATGCTAGATGTCTGGTTAGTACATTGACTAAGTGGATTAAAATAAGTTTGAGTCACTGACCTCGAACAATTATGCATATCTGTTAAAGTGGAGCTCCACCCTAAATAGCAACTTTTGCTATTTGGAACCCTCCCCCCCTCCGGTGTCACAATTGACACCTTTCAGGGGGGAGGGGGGTGAAGATACCTGTCTAAGACAGGTATTTTCACCCACATCCGGGAGTCCTGTCTCCGGGAATCTGCGGGAGTTACGTCACTTCCCGCAGACTTCCCTTGGTGTTCTGGGAGACACTCGGCTCCCAGAACACAGGAGCACCAATCAGAACGGCGCAGCGCGACTCGCGCATGCGCCGTAGGGAACCGGGCATGAAGCCGCAGGGCTTCACTTCCTGGTTCCCTCAGCGAGGATGGCGGAGGGAGCAGCAGAGCGACGAGCGGTCGCTCGTCCTCTGCTGCGGACGTCGCTGGACTCCAGGACAGGTAAGTGTCCAAATATTAAAAGCCAGCAGCTGCTGTAGCTGTAGCTGCTGGCTTTTAATTTTTTTTTTCCGGTGGAGCAACCCCTTTAAGTATAACTTTATCTGCATTCTTGTTCCATGTTACGCCGGGTACACACGGGCCAAAAATCGACCAAAAACTGTCAATTCGTCAGGAACCGGTTGACTTTCGGATCGTGTACACAGCTCCCTGTCCGACAGAAGCTTGTCTTACGACTGGCTTCTGTCAAATGGGCATGCTGGAAAACCATCACCCGATTGGCATCCAATCAACATTGGCAGTCAATGGCTGCCAGCGCTAATCAGTGTGTCCTGGCCAGGGGGGGGGGGGGGGGAATGGGTTTGGATCAGTGGATCAGTCCCCCTGTCAAAACATAATAGCACAGCAGGGACATCGCTGTACTAACATCTGTCAGGTTTCTTTTTTGTTCAGCCCACTGGGTTGAACGAAGAAAAAAACTTATAGTGTGTGCCGGGTTTAAAGGATTTAAATTATTGACGCAAGGGGGTAAACAGAACAACATTAACATTTGCAAAATGACAAAGCTCAATGGAAACCCCCATCTCTCATTCAGGATAGATTTCCTTTAAATAAAATGTCAAACTATGTCATCATTTACAGGGCAGCAAACTATAGATCTATTGTTCTGTTAATAATTGCTTACACACAACCCAATAAAAGCAAGTAATACAACTATCGCTTTTAACAAGTTGGACATGCAAGTTTGTGGTAATGGGGGCTTTCTTTTATCTGAAGCAAGTTCTTACTTTTCTCAGCACGGCATAGGTAATGTGGCCAAATCAGGAATTTAGAGTCTGAAGTGGCTCACAACAGTGAAGATTTACCAGGACAAGAAGATGCTTCATCGGCTGTTGCTGTCAATGACATATCTGTCCATCTTTGACTACAGTGTTATCTCATATCTTCACTACTCACAATTTCATGAAACTTTTACAGATCTATCTGTGAATGCGAACAGTGACTTAAAAAGGGATTATAAAGCTTGGTTTTTGTTTGTTTTAAACAAACATGTCATACTTACCTCCACTGTGCATTTTTTTTTGCACAGAGTGGCCCCGATCCTCCTCTTCTGGGGTCC
This sequence comes from Rana muscosa, assembly GCA_029206835.1. Taxonomy (NCBI): domain Eukaryota; kingdom Metazoa; phylum Chordata; class Amphibia; order Anura; family Ranidae; genus Rana; species Rana muscosa. The sequence goes on along the minus strand of CM055122.1, from coordinate 102,079,737 downwards.
CTCAGGCCGCTCCTGGCTCATCCCTGCATCAAGTGTCCACGTCAGAGAAGTGATCTCCTTGGTGGACACCCATGCCGGCGTGCTCTTGAGTCCCACATCTGTGACCATTCACACAGAATGCAGGCCCCATCCCTGGGTCATTGGATTTGATTGACAGCATCGGGAGCCAATGGCTGCGCTGCTATCAATCTATCCAATCAGGACACGAGACACCAGCTAGAGCAGGAATGCTTATTCCTGGCCGAAGAATGACAGCGTTCAGGTAAGTAAAACGGGGGCTGGGGGCCTGCAGCACCACAGAAGTTTTTTCACCTTAATGCATTAAGGTGAAAAACCATTAGGGTTTACAACCCCTTTAATCTAATTTTCTGAAACATCTTAGAAGTGATACTGTCCACTTTGCCCTCAATAGGTAGATTATCCAGGTCTCTTTATGACCCACCCCCTCTGCTACTAATACTTGACTTACTTTCTAATACTTACAGATCAGAGTGATTGTGAATGGTCAGTGCCAGCACAGTGAATTGCTCTGATCCACCCCAGAAGCCCTGCAGAAAGAAGAGGGAGAAGAGCCGCTATGCTGGCTGCATTGGCACTGAGAGCTCATCACCAAAGAGGCAAGTACAACGGGGACTGGGGTTGGGGTCTAGGGTGTTGAAGCACGTTTTAAATTTTTTCAGAAAAAAGGTGAACTAACCTTTTATATATGGACAATATACAAAACAACATACACACACCTTAGTATCCACTGTTGGACCCTCTCTGTAGCCAACATCTTTCTTAAACTTTGTCAGGAAGGAGGGCTCGGCAGGCTTCACATATGACACCCGATTCTTCTTACTCATGGCTGCAACTGTACAGAAAACAAAGTATTAACAAGCACCTATAAAGATATTAGCTGAACAGTGAGTGCATTGTTATTGGAGAGTTGGCTGACGGACTTGCATTTTAACAAGGAGCACTAAACCACAACCAATATGGATTAGTACTGCAAAACAGAGCCTAATAACGGCTCCAATGGAAATATGTTATTACAACCAATAACTTGCCAGGTCTGTTTTTTAGATTGTGGAGTTAGAATGCTGCAAACTTATTTCTGAGTGAAGGTTCAATTTAAAGCTGATGTCCACATTTCATGACACTTGAAATACAGTTGATATAAAAAGTCTACACTCCCCTGTTAAAATGTCAGGTTTCTGTGATGTAAAAAAAAAAAAAAAAAAAAAATTAGACAAAGATCAATCATTTTAGAACCTTTCCCACCTTTAATGTGACCTATAAAACTGTACAACTCAATTGAAAAACAAATTGAAATCTTTTAGTGGGGAGTAAAAAAAAAAATATGGTTGCATAAGTGTGCACACCCTTAAAGTGGTTGTAAACCCTGAAAAAAAAAAAAAAAAAAGAAGAAAACACACCTGCAGGACAAAGCCATAATGAGCTAGTATGACTAGCATACTAGCTCATTATGCATCACTTACCTTAGATCGGGGCCCCCAAAACCATCGTCTCCCCCTTCAGCCGCAGCCATTGCTCCACAGATACCCGGAAGGTTACTTCCGGGTATCGCCGCTCCAGCCAATCACAGCGCAGCTCCGGCATTGTGATTGGCCGGAGCGGCGAAGACGTCACTCCGCGCATGCACGCGGGAGCCGTCAAATTCGGATTTGTGACTGGGATTAACCCTATGAATGCACCATTGTCTACAAGCATTCCTGCTCTAGCTGGTGTCTCGTGTCCGGATTGGATAAATTGATAGCAGCGCAGCCATTGGCTCCCGCTGCTGTCAATCAAATCCAATGGCCCAGGGATGGGGCCCGCATTCTGTGTGAATGGTCACAGATGTGGGACTCAAGAGCACGCTGGCATGGGTGTCCACCAAGGAGATCGTGCATGCGCCGTAGACATCGGTGCATGCTTTTTTTTGCAAACCGTGTAGGTTTAGGAGAGATTTCTTGCACCTACAGGTAAGCCTTAATCTAGGCTTACCTGTAGGTGCAAGTTGCATAAGTGGGTTTACTACCACTTTAAACTAATACTTTGTTGAAGCACCTTTTGATTTTATTTGTCTTTTTGGGTATGAGTCTATCAGCATGGCACATCTTGACTTGGCAATATTTACCCACTCTTCTTTACAAAAACACTCCAATCTGGAAGATTGCGAGGGCATCTCCTGTGCACCACCCTCTTCAGATCACCCCACAGATTCAGGTCTTGGCTCTGGCTGGGCCATTCCAAAACATTAAATCTTCTTCTGGTGAAGCCATTCCTTTGTTGATTAGGATGTATGCTTTGGGTCGTTGTCATGCTGAAAGATGAAATTCCTCTTCATGTTCAGCTTTCTAGCAGAAGCCTGAAGGTTTTGTGCCAATATTGACTGGTATTTGGAACTGTTCATAATTCCCTCTACCTTGACTAAGGCCCCTGTTCCAGCTGAAAAAAAAACAGCCCCAAAAAGCATGATACCGCCACCACCATGCTTCACTGTTGGTATGGTGTTTTTTTGGTGATGTGTAGTGTTGTTTTTGCACCAAACATCTTGGAATTATGGCCAAAAAGTTCAACCTTGGTTTCATCAGACCATAACACATTTTCCCCACATGCTTTTGGGAAACTTCAGATGTGTTTTTGCAAAATTTAGCTGAGCTTAGATGTTTTTCTTCATAAGAAAAGGTTTCTGTCTTGCCCCTCTACCCCACACATATGAAGAATATGGGAGATTGTCACATGTACCACACAGCCAGTACTTGCCAGATATTCCTGCAGCTCTTTTAAAGTGACTGTAGGCCTCTTGGCAGCCTCCCTGACCAGTTTTCTTCTCATCTCTTCATCAATTTTGGAGGGACATCCAGTTCTTGGTAATGTCACTGTTGTACCATATTTTCTTCACTTGATGATGACTGTCTTCACTGTGTTACATTGTATATCTAATGCCTTGGAAATTATTTTCCACCCTTCTCTTGACTGATACCTTTAAATAATGAGATCTCTCTGATGCTTTGGAAGCTCTCTGCGGACCACAGCTTTTGCTGTAGGATGCGACTAAGAAAATGTCAGGAAAGACCTACCAGAACAGCTGAACTTTATTTGGGGTTAATCAGAGCAGAGGCACTTTAAAAATGATGGCAGGTGTGTACTGACTCCTATTTAACATTAGTCTGAATGTGATTGCTCAATTCCGAACACAGCTACATCCCCAGTTATAAGAGGGTGTGCACACTTATGCAACCACATTATTTTAGTTTTTAAATTTTTACTTCCCTCCTACCTAAAAGAGTTTAGCTTGTTTTTCAAGTTATATATACAGTTTATAGGTCACATTAAAAAGGTGGAAAAAAGTTCTGAAATGATCTTTGTCTCATTTTTTTACATCACAGAAACCCAACATTTTAACAGGGGTGTGTATGTGTAGACTTTTTATATCCACTGTAGCAGTGTCCCTAAGCACGCTATGTAATGCATGAAACTTCAGCTACATACAGTACACAGTGCTGGGTTCCCACTGTGAGACCCCGGAGCAAAACAGAGTCTGGCTGAGCGGCGTTTAGCCATCCATAGACCGCTTTGTATTCTGTGAATAAATACAAAACTTCCTCTGTATGGCAAAGTCAGAGTGTGACTTCATCAGCCCCCCCCCCCCCCCCACTCAGCCAATCAGAGGAAGCTTTGTATTTATTCATAGAATACAAAGCTACCTAGGAATGGCTGAGAGGCGCTCAGCCAGACTCTGTTTTGTTCCAGGTGTGAGACAGGAAGTGTCTGTCGCACAGCTAGAATGCAGCATTGTGTACTGTATGTAACTGAAGTTACATGCAGCACATAGAGTGCTTAGACACTGCAGCACTTAGTGAAGCAAACAAAGGGATTTTTATAACAGCTTACATGTAAAATCCTTTTCTTGGAGTACATCACGGGACACAGAGCGACTTAGTCATTACTAATGGGTTATATAGTTTACCTTCAGGTGCTGGCACTGGCAACTTCCAAACCGGAAGTACCCTCCCCTATATAAGCACCTCCCATCTGGGAGCACCTCAGTTTTGTAGCAAAGCAATAAGTGTCCCAAAAAGAGGGGTGGGAGCTCTGTGTCCCGTGATGTACTCCAAGAAAAGGATTTTACAGGTAAGCTGTTATAAAAATCCCTTTTTCTTTTTCGTACATCACGGGACACAGAGCGACTTAGTCATTACTAATGGGACGTCCCAAAGCAATGCCAAATGAGGGGAGGGATACATAAGCTGGGCGCCATCAGGCATGAGGATCTTTTGCGGCCTGCAACACACTGCGCCCAAAGGCGACATCCTCCTGACTTCTAACATCTACCTGGTAGAATCTAGTAAACGTGTGTACTGAAGACCATGTTGCGGCCTTACAGACTTGAGCCAGGGAGGCCTGGTGATGCTCTGCCCATGAAGTTCCAACTGCTCTTGTGGAGTGCGCCCTAACTTTGAATGGAGGCGGTCTCTTTCTCAAGCCATAGGCTTGTATTATGACCTGTCGAATCCACTTGGCTAAAGTAGATTTTGATGCTGCCTGACCCTTTCTAGGGCCTTCCGGCAGAATAAACAAAGTATCCGTTCTGCGAATCTGAGCAGTGGCTTTTAGATAAGCTTTAACTGCTCTTACTACATCCAAAGAATGCAATAACTTTTCCTCTACCGAGCTAGGTTTGGGGAAAAAAGAAGGAAGAACCACATCTTGGTTCAAATGAAACCTCAATACCACCTTAGGAAGAAAGGCTGGATGAGGACGTAATACTACTCTGTCCTTATGGACAACCAGATATGGCTCCTTACAGGACAAGGCGGCTAATTCCGATACTCTTTTAGCCGAACAAATGGCTACTAAGAAAATCAATTTCCTGGTGAGAAGAACCAAGGAAATGTGTTGCAATGGTTCAAACGGTTGTTTCTGTAGAACCGACAGAACCAGGTTTAAGTCCCATGGACATATGGGAATACTAACCGGAGGGCTAATACGCATCACTCCTTGTATGAAAGCTTTGACTAGTGAATGCGAAGCCAAGGGCCTTTGAAAAAATATTGACAAGGCCGAAATCTGACCCTTGATAGTACTCAAGGCCAGCTTCCTATCTACAGCCCACTGTAGGAAGTCCAAAATCCTACCTATCACGTACTTACGTGGATGCCATTTCTTGGCCTCACACCATGTAATGTACGCCTATCAGATCCTATAATAGATCTGCCTGGATACCGGCTTCCTGGCATTGATCATGGTAGATACCACAGGATTAGAGAGCCCTCTCTTTTTCAGAATGTGGGCTTCAATAGCCAGGCCGTCAAACCTAGGGCTGGTAAGGAAGGGTGGTATATCGGTCCTTGCGACAGCAGGTCCGGACGATGTGGGAGGGTCCAAGGACTCCTCACTGACATTTTTACAATCTCCGCGTACCATGCCCTTCAGGGCCACGCTGGAGCCACCAGAATCACTGGTTTCTTTTCTACCCTGATTCTGCGGATTAATCGCGGTAACAATTGTGGCGGTGGGAATGCATATATCAGCTTGAACTGATCCCAAGGGAACACTAGGGCATCCGAGCCGCAAGCTAGGGGATCCCTTGTGCGAGACACAAATCTGTCCACCTTTGCGTTGAATCTGGATGCTAGCAGATCTACATCCGGTGTTCCCCACCGCTGGCATATTGCCTGGAAAACCTCGGGGTGAAGAGACCATTCCCCCGGGCATAATTGTTGGCGACTTAAAAAGTCCGCTCTCCAATTTTCCACTCCTGGGATGAAAACCGCGGATATGGCTGGGACATATCTTTCTGCCCATTCCAGGATGCAATTTGCTTCCCTCTGGGCTGCACGACTCCTGGTGCCACCCTGGTGATTGATATATGCCACTGCTGTGGCATTGTCTGATTGAATTCTGACAGGGGACCCTTGGAGTTTGGATGTCCATGCTACTAGGGCATACCGGGCTGCTCGTATCTCTAAGAGATTGATGGGCAGGGCCTTTTCTGCTTCTGACCACTTGCCCTGGAGAGACCATTGCTCCAGTACTGCCCCCCAGCCTATGAGGCTGGCATCTGTAGTGACCACCTTCCAAGAAACCGGACTGAAGGGTTTCCCTTTTTCCAGATTCTGGGGCACCAACCACCAATGGAGGCTCTTGCGAACGGAAGGGGACAGGGACATTGGTAAGTCTAAAGCCTGAACTTTTTTGTTCCAGGCTGACAGTATGGCCCTTTGCAAATTCCTTGAATGGAATTGACCGTAGGGTACTGCTTCGAATGAAGCCACCATTTTTCCCAGCAGCCTCATGCACAGGCGTATGGATGGTTTTCTTTTTGTACCCACTAAGTGGGTCAAATCTTTTAAAGACGACACCTTCTCTGGGGGTAAGAAAATCTTTCTCTGATTTGAATCCAGCCTTAGCCCTAAGTATTCCAGACTTTTGACTGGTCTTAGAGCTGACTTGTCCCGGTTGATAATCCAACCGTGATATTCCAGATACTTGATTGTCTTGTGAATAGCTACTTCCAGCTTTTCCACTGAGTGGTCTATTAGTAGCAGGTCGTCTAGATATGCCATTATCGTTACACCTTGTGTTCTTAGATTGGCCAATAGTGGGGCCAGAACTTTTGTGAACACTCGTGGTGCTGTGGCCAAACCGAAAGGTAAGGCTCTGAACTGAAAATGGCGCCCTTCTACTGCAAAGCGTAGAAATTTCTGGTGGGCCGGAAAGATGGGAATATGCAGATAAGCATCCCTTATGTCGATCGAGGCTAACCATTCCTGCCCTTGTAGGGTGGTGGCCACCGATCGGATCGACTCCATCCGAAAAGTCCTGATATTTAGGAACTTGTTTAGCCCTTTTAGATTTAATATGGGCCTCACGTCCCCATTTGGTTTGGGGACTGTGAAAAGGTTTGAGTAAAACCTGAATCCGCTTTCTTCCAGGGGAACCTTCATGATTACACCTTGGAGCAATAGTTGTTCTAGTGCCAGAAGGAGGGATCCTCTCTTCTGGGGATCTCTTGGCACGTTTGACCTCATAAATTGGGCAGGAGGAGTGCCTTTTAACTCCAGCTTGTATCCCAGACTTACTGCGGAGAGCACCCATCTGTCTCTGATGGTGTCCCGCCAGGTCTCTGTCAACAACTGAAGCCTTCCCCCCACCCGATTGAGTGGGGGCAACGCTTCATGACTTGGGGGGAGGTTTTGTACCTCTCTTGATCCAGGGCTTCTTGTTACCCTGTGATTGTCCCTGATTTCTGCCCCCTGAATTTGACCGCGGAGGCCGTCGGAACTGTTTCACAGCCGATGTGCCCGGGACTGGAGAAGTAGGCCTCTTAAAAGAAGGACTTCTACTCTTGTTCTTAACCGGTAAGAGTGAACTTTTACCGGCAGAAATTTTCTGGATATATTTGTCCAGATCTTCTCCAAATAAGCGTTCTCCATGAAATGGGAAGCTAACCAGCAGTTTCTTACAGGGAGCTTCAGCAGACCAGTTTTTGAGCCACAGAAGCCTACGCATATGTACTACAGACAGCGTAAAGCGGGAGGCCTGTTGGATTGTATCCTTTATGGCGTCCACCGCAAAACACAAGGCTCTAGGCAGGTCAGCTAGGGCAAGAGCCTGCTGATCTGGTAAGTCCCTTAAGACTTGTTTCAACTGATCTTTCACTGCTTGGCAGACTCCAATCGCTGCTACCGCAGGTTGTGTCACCATGCTTGCTGTAGAGAAAGCAGATTTTAGTAAAGACTCCAATTTTTTATCTATTGGGTCTTTGAACATTGGAACATTATCTACTGGACATGTCAGTGATTTGTTCACAGAAGAGATGGCTGCGTCCACTGTAGGGACCCTCCATTTTTTTATGAACTTATCCTCCATGGGATAGATCACCGGAAATCTCTTGGGGGGAGCAAATATTTTATCAGGATGCTCCCAATCCTGGTAAATAAGCCCTTCTAATAAAGGGTGGATTGGGAAGGAACAGACAGCCTGGGGAGCTTTTAGCGACCCCAGCGAGGAAACCGTAGTGGTTGATGGTTCCGCCAGAGGCATTTTAAATGCTGATCGGACCATGTTAGTCAGAGACTGAACCCATAATCTTTCAGCCTGAGATGCTGAGAAAGGTTCTTCCACTGTTGATTCCTCCATAACTGAATCAACCTCATCCTGATCCCCTTCAGGTAGGTCGATCTCTGTGTGGGGCTGTTCCTCCACTAACAGGCACTCTGAAGGAGGAGACGGAGATCGGACGCGCTTTCCCTGTGACAGGGAAGCAGCGATCAATGCTGTTAATCTCTCTTCCAATCCTCCCAGAGTTGAGGATAAAACCTCCTCTGTTATATATACAGGAGCAGGTGGACTGGGGACAGCCGCAGCACCAGGCACTCCTGCGGGGTTTCTACGGCTACTGACCTCTGAATTCTCAGGGGAGATTGGTGCAGTACAAGCATGCCCAATATCCTCAGAGCCCGATGGAGACCCCTTTGGCTTCCTGGAAGACTTATTTCCGGAGCGTCTGGACGACATATCCTTTAAGCACAAAGCTGAGGTATTCCCGTCGTCATACACCAATTTTGCTGGTAATAGTCTAACACAGTTGCTGCTATATACCAGCTGGTGTCCACTAAAGTGCCTTTCTATGGGGATGCCTGCATCAACCGCCTCTGTGTGCCACTGTTTGTTGCTAGCTCTGTTTGCATCCAGCTGACACTTGTACTGTGTCTTTATACAAGCTGGGACGCCTGCACATGCGCAGAAGCGCGCATCGAGCGTCATCCACCCGCCCCGCCCCTTTTTTTCATAGGAGGCGCGTGCACGCGCCCGCGCGCCATTGGCGCCCTTTTCGAAACCAAACAGGGACTAGGAGCCAGGGCCCTTTTTGCCGGAGGGCCTGTGCGGTGGATGAGCGCAGCAACAGGGAAGAGAAACTTACCAACTGCCTGGATCTTTTGACTTGAGAAAACCAAAGATCCACATGACAAGAAAAAATGGACCACAGCGGCCTCTAGTGTTTAACACAGGTACCGCGGTCCTCTTTTTTTTTTTTTTTCTTGACTACTATTAAAATTTTACATTTTTCAGTAGTTACAGGCATATTAGATATTAGCGGGAATACCGTTAGGTAACAGACAGAAAGACAAATTAGGCTTGGGGGTCCCCCAATAGAACCAAGTTCCTGGGGGCCCCCACTTACCTGTTCCCCGCCGCAGGACTCTGTTTGGTCCACAGAAGCCCAAACTTCACCTATAACGGCAGGCATTGTAATTAAACCTTCAGGGACCGGGTTCCCAAGGATTCCACTCCCCTGGACCTGTATAGCACCCTGCACAGAAAACATCTTGGTCGTGGGTATGACCAGAGCTCTGGATCCCAGGGTCCAGCCCTCCTAAGAGAGGCATTACAGGCAAAACCTTGCTCTTCTGCTGCAAGGCCCGGGTACCGACCGTTTAGCTATGAAGCTTTTTTGGTGGGATCCGGAACAGCTTACTAAGGCCCGTAAAAGAACCTGTACGCAAGCCCAGTGAAAACACATGTTACTCTTTGGCCAACACCTTAGACACTGGCAAAAAACTGAGGTGCTCCCGGATGGGAGGGGCTTATATAGGGGAGGGTACTTCCGGTTTGGAAGTTGCCAGTGCCAGCACCTGAAGGTAAACTATATAACCCATTAGTAATGACTAAGTCGCTCTGTGTCCCGTGATGTACGAAAAAGAAAGTTTGTTTTGATCAGCTTGGTCCAAAAGGAACTACGTCAAGTGACATGAAACATGGTTATCAGCTTTAAAGAGTAAAGCCTCGTACACACGCACGGTTTTCTCAGCAAGAAAGCTGCTGGGAGAGCTTTTTGCTGTGAAAACCGTGCGTGTATATGCTTTCTCGGCGAGAAAACTGCCGGGAATCCTGACGAGAAAAATAGAGAATTTTTTTTGAGCCCCTGCTGATTTTGTTACGGTTGCCCACTGACAAAGAAATGATTAGTCTATAATGTTAATGTTAGGTTTATTATAATAGTGAGAGACAGAATAACAAAAAAATCCAGAAAATTCAAGTTAGACTTACCGGTAACTTGTTTTCCAAGAGTCTTTCAGGACAGCACATGAGAGAGAGTGGCTCCACCCACTAGGAAACAGGAAACACAATCGCCACCATAATTTAAAAAAGGAGGCGACTCCCCACATCTCGTCAGTTGTAGTAGAGTACCTCCGGCCCAAGCTGGAACACATAATCAGAATATGGTTAATCACAGCATGTATGTATGTATGTATGTATGTATGTATGTATGTATGTATGTATGTATGTATGTATGTATATATATACACACACACACACACACACACACATATATACACACACAAACCAAGAAGGGCGGGTAGCTTGCTGTCCTGAAAGACTCTTGGAAAACAAGTTACCGGTAAGTCTAACTTGAATTTTCCCTTATCGTCTTTCAGGACAGCACATGAGAGGATAATCAAGACTTACCAACTAGGGAGGGACAACAGCCTGCAGGACCTTTCTGCCAAATGCCTGATCATCGGCTGACAGCAGGTCCAGTCTGTAATGATGGACAAATGTCAAATAGCTTGACCACGTAGCCGCCTTACAGATCTGATGTGGGGTGGCACCAGCTTTTTCTGCCCATGTAGTGGCTAGAGCTCGAGTAGAGTGTGCACGTATTCCCTGTGGAGGAGACAAACCCATCTGGGAATAAGCCTCAGAAATAGCCAGTTTTAGCCATCTAGCAATTGACCCCTTCGATGCTTGGCGTCCCTTTCTGTTACCAGAAAAAAGAACAAATAAAGAGTCCGAAGACCTAAAGTCCTTTGTTATTTCCAAGTAGTGTAATAAAATTCTTCTTACATCTAAGTTATGGAATAAAGTCTCCCTTCTTCCTGAAGGATTTGAACAAAAGGTTGGCAGGATAATTTCCTGCGATCTGTTATGAACTGATGCCACCTTTGGCAAAAACCCCGGATCTGTTTTAAGCACAATCCTGTCTGGGTAAATTAACATAAAAGGTTCTTTTATTTAAAGAGCGTGTAGTTCACTGATTCGTCTCGCAGTCGTAATTGCAACTAAGAATACCGTTTTAAGAGTCAACTCTTTCAACGAGATTGTCTGTAACGGTTCGAAAGGTTCTTTTGTGAAGGCTTGCAAAACTACTGACAGGTCCCATTTAGGAAAATGTTTAGTAGGCACTGGCCTGGCTCTAGTAAGTGACCTAAAGAATCTTGTGAAAGGAACGGAGGAAATTGGTTTTTCCAGGTATACTCCCAGGGCAGCCACTTGCACTTTGAGAGTGCTAATTGCAAGACCTTTGTCCACACCATTTTGTAGAAACTCCAGAATCGACACAATGTCTTCTAGGGTTCGGTTTGATGAATGACACCAACTGTTGTAGACTTTCCAAACCTTTGCGTAGATATCTCTAGTTACTCTCTTTCTACTGGCGAGTAAAGTAGATACTAGAGGCTCTGACAGTCCTTTGTTCCTTAATAACTGCTCCTCAGATACCAAGCCGTGACGCTTAGTCTGGCTACATCCGGGTGGTACACTGGGCCCTGAAGTAGCAAGTCCTGCCTGAGAGGAAGCTGCCAGAAAGGTTTGATCATCATTTGTAGGATGGAGGAAAACCAGGCTCTTTTCGGCCAGAACGGAGTGATCAGGATTACTGATCCCTTTTCCTTCTGTATTTTTCTCAATACCAGAGGGATTAGCTGAAAAGGAGGGAAGGCATAACCCAGATGGAAGCTCCAGGGATGTGCCATGGCATCTATCCCTATTGATCCGCTGTCTCGGTGCAGAGAGAAGAATTGAGGGAGCTGGGTGTTTTCTTTTGATGCAAACAGATCCACCTGAGGACATCCCCACTTCTTGGTGATCAGTGAGAATATCTCCGGATTCAGGCTCCACTCTGCCTCTTGAATTCTCTGTCTGCTCAAGAAGTCCGCTACTTCGTTTAGCGTGCCTTTGAGATGCACTGCTGACAGGGAGAGTAAATGCTTCTCTGCCCACTCTAGGATTTCTGATGACAGCAACAGTAGAGCTTTGCTCCTTGTGCCCCCTTGTTTGTTCGGGTATGCCACTGTGGTGACATTGTCTGAAAGAATCTGCACATGAGACCCTTGGAGGTTTGGAGAGAAGGCAGCTAAGGCTAGAGCAACTGCTTTTAACTCCCTCCAGTTTGAGGACCTTCCTGTTTCGGATTGGGACCAAACTCCCTGTGCTATGTTTTGATCCCAGTGGGCTCCCCATCCCCAACTGCTGGCGTCTGTCGTGACCCTTACTTCTGTCGGAAAGGACCAAAGCAGGCCCCTTGACAGAACTGCCTGATTCCTCCACCACCAAAGAGTCCTCTTGACCCTGGTGGGAAGTTTTACTTTTGTGTCTAAGGTTTCTGGGCTGTGATCCCATACCTTTAGAAGAAAACTCTGGAGGGGCCTGAAATGGAGCCTCGCCCATTGAATGGCCGGCATTGTTGAGGTTAAGGTACCCAGGACTGACATAATCCTCCTGATTGACACCTCCTGGTTGGTCTGAAGACTGGCTACTACACTCAAGACCTTGTCTTTCTTTTCTTCTGGGAGAAAAATCCTTTTGCTCTACAGAATCTATCAGATAACCTAGAAACTGAACTCTTTGAGCAGGATTGAAATTAGATTTTTGAGTTATTACAATCCAGCCCAAGGCTTCCAGATGACTGCGGGCCTTGGTTAGATCTACCTGCAACCTCTCTCTGGAAGGGGCAAAAATTAGGAGGTCGTCCAGATAAGGGATGACCGAGATTCCCTGTAGACGGAGAGGAGCTAGAGCTTCCGCCATTATCTTGGTGAATATCCGCGGGGCGGATGAAAGACCAAACGGGAGGGCCTTGAATTGTAAATGAAGCACCTCCCTCCACATATTTATTGCCAACCTTAGGTATTTTTGAGACTGAGGGGCTATGGGCACATGCAGGTATGCGTCTCTTAAGTCGATTGATGCCATGAAACATCCCTTGACTAAGGAGGTTTCTCACTGAAAAAATGGAGTCCATGCGGAACCGCCTGTATTGGACTGACTTGTTTAACGGTTTTAAATTGAGAATGAGACGGAAGCTTCCTGATGGTTTCCTTATCAGGAAGATTTGGGAATAGAAACCCCGGTAACGTTCCTCTGGAGATACCTGAACAACAACACCCTGTCTCATCAGATCCTCCAAGAGGTTTTTCATGGCTAGGGCCTTTGTTGTGTCCCTTGGCAGGTCTGTTGCACAGTATCTTTCTGGAGGAAGATCCGAAAGTTCTATTTTGTATCCCTGGGCCAGCGTGTCCAAAATAAAATGTGTTTTCCGTCACGCTTGCCCAAAGAGGAAGGAATTTTTGAAGCCTTCCCCCCACAGGCAATGACAAGTTATTGCGTTTTATTGGTTGGCGCAGGAGGATTGAAGAGGACATTTCCTCTGCCTTTACCTTTTTGCGCCGACCAAATTTTCTTTTTTCTTGGGGCCTGCTTCCCTGATCCTGATTTTTTTTAGGTCGAAAAAACCGCTTAACTGGTTGTTTTTTCTTTTTAACAGGAAAGGACTTCTTTTTGTCCGCTGTCCTATCTAAAATATAATCCAGATCAGGACCGAACAAAAGATCTCCAAAAAAAGGAATTCCACATAACCTACTTTTGGAAGCTGCGTCCCCTGGCCATGTCTTAAGCCATAGAGCTCTCCTGGCTGAGTTGGTTAAGGCCCCAGATCTGGCTGACATCCTTATTGATTCTGCAGAAGCGTCAGAAATATAAGCCACAGCTGCTGCTAGGGTAGAAAAAGAATCAAGGATCTCCTGCTTAGGTGAGTCTGCTATAATATGAGCTTTAAGCGGATTAAGCCAGAACTCCATGTTTCTAGAAAACACAGGTAGTAGCCATAGCTGGTTTAAGGTTACCCATAATGGATTGCCAAGCTTTTTTAAGCTGCTGATCCATTCTTTTGTCCATGGGATCTTTGAGTACACCCATGTCTTCAAATGCCAAGTCGGTTGACCTGGAAACTTGTGAAAACGCTGCGTCTAATTTTGGAATTTTATTCCAAAGCGCATCTGGGTCTTCATTGAACGGAAAGAGTCTTCTATGCGATCTTGGGGAAAATTGTTTTTTCTCTGGATCAGCCCATTTCTTTTTAATGGCTTCCGAGATTACTGAATGCACAGGGAAAGTGCGACTTTTTGTTTCACTAAGCCCTGCATACATTCGGTCATGCAGCGATAATTCTTTCTTTTCTTCATCTATTCCTAATGTTGCATATATTGCTTTCAACAGACTGTCTACTTGCTCTAAGGACAGTTTGTATTTTGAAGGTGCATCTCCTGCATCTTCTTCTTCCTCCTCACCTTCTCTGGAGTGAGAGGGGGAATGTTCCCTTTGGGTAGGAGGGCCAGCTTCAGCCTCTAGCCCTGGGATTAATTGTGAGCCCTGAGAGGATCCTGAGGTAGTTGGCTGACTCAGGGAAGGTGTTGCAAGAGAAGAGCGAAAAGATTGTATGGTAGCATCTAGCTCTTTCTTGACTGATGCGATTAAATCGCTGCATGCAGAAGAAGCTTCCGCCTTCACTAAGGAATCAACACAAATCTGGCATAAAGCTTTCTTCCAGCCCTCTGGTAACTTTGCTTTACATGAGGGACATCTCTTTTTGATAGGAGGGTCAGAGCTCTTAGCCTGCCACATAAAAAACACAAAAAGAGAAAAAACACCAGCATCCCTTTTTAGTGAGTCAAACCTGCCTCCTAACGAGCTCACCCAGGTGCACAGTTAGTCTAACAGCCAACACCCTGCCCAGACAGGCCCCAGCCACCAAGGGGGGAAAAAATGCATATAGAGAGAGACTCCTACAGTAAACAGGGTAGATCCCACATACCCCCTTACCTGGGCCTTGCTGGTGCCCGTGCCTGTCCCACTCGCTGCTGTTACGTTCTCCATCGTGGATCAGCGCTTGTTCTGTGGCATCAAAAGCGGCGGTTCCGGAGTCCATAGACGCCGCTGCGTCGGACCGGAACCACATTTATAGGCACCAGAACCTCTCCTCTCCCCCTGCGCGAGTTCCGCCGGAAATGACGTTTGCGCCTGATCCCGGTGCCGCCCCTTGCAGGATACCTCACTTCCTGCTAGCGGAGTCACTACTCAGCCTGTAACGCCGACATGCAGTTCAAAACAAAAACCCCGCGAACGGCTGCCGCCGCCTAAGGAGCGGCTCCAGGGACAGTCCTTGCTCCACTGAGCTGAAAGGGGAGAAGGAGCCCACTTACCAACTGCCCACTGGCGTGGTGTGGGAGGATCGGACTCTCTGGAGGACAAAAGGTATGGTGGGGTAGGCAGCCTTAGTCTCTCAGGACAGCACCTTAAGAGACCTGACTCCTACTAGGTGTTCCCTTGCCGGAAGAAACACAAAAACTGACGAGATGTGGGGAGTCACCTCCTTTTAAATTATGGTGGAGATTGTGTTTCCTGTTTCCTAGTGGGTGGAGCCACTCTCTCATGTGCTGTCCTGAAAGACGATAAGGGAAAAACGCATTTCAAAAAAAGTTATAAATTGATTTGCATTTTAATGAGTGAAACAGTATTTGAACCCTTTGCAAAACATGACTTAGTACTTGGTGTCAAAATCCAAAAGGTCAGACATTTTTTGTAGTTGGCTACCAGGTTTTTCACACATCCCAACCTGCAACCAACCAAATTGACCTGTTTAACAATATCATACAGGTCCCTCAAGGCACCCCATTTTCTGTAGTCCCCAACGCTAACTTTTAAGAGTCTCCACAGTGGAAGCACATGCATTTTGATGGATAGGTAGATGGCAGGTGAGCCCACCCATCCTTAAAGGCACAGAGGCACACTGAACACCCAACACATTGCACCATGGCAGCAAAGGCTTCAGTGCGTTGCCTGACCTATATATTAAAGAGGAAGTAAACTTCCTAGGATTGTTTGTACCTATAGGTAAGCCTATAAAGCTTACCTATAGGTACTGTAAACATCTCCTAAACATGCGCCATTTAGGAGATATTTACTGCATATGCCGCCAATCACATTATCGGCACATGCACTCTGAAGGAACAGCAGCCTGTGCGGTTTCTCCAGAGCCCTGTGCTGCGACAGGTGGCTCCTGCCCCGCAAGCGGCATCACGCGTCTCTGGCCAGTCACACAGCCGGAGTTTGCGGACCCAAAAGGAAGATGGGCAAAGATGGATGTGGCCTCCAGCGGTGTCAACGAGAGCTTCGTTTACAGGTATGTTTCATTTAATGGGCTAGTATGCAATGCATACTAGCTCATTATGCCTTTTCTTTGCAAAAAAAAAAAAAAAAAAAGAAGGAGGATGCAGAGTTTACATCCTCTTTAACAATACAACCAAATGGCCACTGCCCCCACCTATAACTAGCCTATGCAGCAAGGAGCACATGGAAGGGCGATGCATATCAAACAAACCATTTGGTTGTATGTTCTTCAGCAAGATCTGAACACTAGGTTGGAGACTTCTTTCCCAAAACTCTTCAATTACTCCAAACTCCAGAACCCAATCCTAGAATACCAAAACCTGGAGAAAACCAAAAGATCAGTTCTCTATTCTCCAAATTGCTATTCTGGAGTAGGGATGAGCTCAGGTGTGTTCGCATTGAACACATGCGGAGCCCGCCAAGGAAGTCGGCACCGTCGGGACCGCGCTGCGCTAATCACAGGCAGGGAGACATTTCCCGATCTCTGCAGCCGAGCATCGGGACAATGTCTCCCTGCCTGTGATTAGCGCAGCGCGGTTCCGACTTCCTTGGCGGGCTCTGCATGTGTTCAATGTGAACACAACTGAGCTCATCCCTATTCTGGAGCCTTGCACTCTGCATACCTGCGAACCCTGTGTCACATCTACTTCCATCTTCACAGGGGTAGGGTCTCACCTTGTCACACACTGCATTGCTGGAACGAGGAGGTGAATATTTCTATGCTTTTGGTTATGCTTTAAGGGCACAGTTGACACCTTACAAAAATGTAAACAAAATTCACCCAAATTTTAAAAAAATAAAAAAAGCGCATTTATTAACATGGCTGCTGAGTGTTGCACCCATGATCAGTGTAGCATTGATGCAATGCACCGGCTCCTGTATGTTTTACATCCCAGACCCAAGTCTGATCAGAGGTATGGACCTAACGTTATGAGGCTATAGGAACGTAAATGACTAATGATGGACGTGTCCACAAAAGGGCACCAATATCACCAGCACCCTTTGTTTGCATGTGCAGCACGGCGGTTAATGACCCGGTTTGCAGCCGATTGGACTAATAAAAGTTTACAACTTTGAAGATGGGATTGAGGTAAGTATGGAGGGTGCCCCCCCCCCCAGACATCTCTACTGATGACACACGGGAGACCAGCTGTAAGACCAAGGAGGAGGCAGCCAGCTCCTGAGGGCATGACATGGCACATACACATATCTTCTACAATGGTCCTGAAGCCTCCTGAGATGTGTGACGAGGAGGACGGGCCTACCTCAGGCATGCCTGGGTGAGGAATGTACAAAGACAACTATGTATTTACAACCAAACCTATACAATTCTATTACAGAGAGGGCACCATGTAACCCTGGGAGATATGAAGACTACTCATACATTACAAAGCTCCGCTGTCCAGGTCCTGCAGAGGTCCCAGCATGCACAGGGCTCCCCTCAGTACACCCCCTCCCTCCATTGTGTATGTACAGTACACCCCAGCCTTCCTTCCCCCTCACTTACCTCCGTACAGTCACTACATTCCCCAGCGCCGCTCACCCTCCATTGGTAGCAGCAGGCAGGCAGGCAGGCAGGCAGGCCCCCCTGTCCCCGCCCACCTCCAGGACGGTCACATGACCCGGACAGTTTAAAAGCTCGTGTGACGTAGGGACGGGATCTGTTTGAAAGCGCCAAATTTGAAGGATCCGCCATTTTTGTTGTGAAAGTGACCGAAAGATTCCGCGACACCACGGGAGAGAGTGACCGAGGAGGAGGATGGCGCCCGGGACAAAGAGTACGTGTCTGCAGAGTGTGTGTTCGTTCCTCTCCTATGTCCCGGCCATGGTCTATATATCTGGTAGTAGTCAGTCCCATCTATATTGACGTGTTTTGTATACAGCTCAGTATTACAGAACGAGTCCAGAGGAATGGGACTGACTACTACTGGAATCCTTATACTAGATATGTACCATGAGTGGTGTATAGGAGATCACAGGATAACATGGCTTTATCCGGCCTCAGAGACAATCCCCTCTCACCTGGTTGGGAGGAGAACACAGTGCGGGTCTATGTGTTCATCTGAGGGAGCGAGGGGTCGCCTTTGCGGCGCTGTCGTAGAGAGCGGCGGGGTCGCCTTTGCGGCGCTGTCGTAGAGAGCGGCGGCGCTGTCGTAGAGAGCGGCGGGGTCGCCTTTGCGGGGCTGTCGTAGAGAGCGGCGGGGTCGCCTTTGCGGGGCTGTCGTAGAGAGCGGCGGGGTCGCCTTTGCGGGGCTGTCGTAGAGAGCGGCGGGGCTGTCGTAGAGAGCGGCGGGGTCGCCTTTGCGGCGCTGACGTAGAGAGCGCGGGGGGGGGGGTCCCCTTTGTGGGGCTGTCGTAGAGGAAACACTATGCTCACATGTTTGAGGAATGTAAAGGGTTCAGAAAGGTTTTATAATCCCTTCATGGACTTGATTTATTGGTCTTTAATTGTGAGATTTGTTTGTTTTACAGGTGATCTGGTTGATATTCCCACCAGCCTAACAAGGTAAATAAAATTATTTTGTGATACTATTCAGGCTTTGATAATTCTATGTCGTACTCTTGAATGATGTGAGGCCCCCCCCCTTTTTTCATCTCTTTACAGTCCTGATGGTGATGCCATAAAAGTATTTGTAAGAATCCGGCCACCTGTCGAGGGAAACCCGGGCAGTGATGGTGACCAGGGGCTATGCCTCTCTGTACTGTCTCCCAAGATGATTCGCTTGCATTCCAAACCTGAACCAAAGATCTTTACATTTGATTACGTGGCAAATATAGAGGCAACTCAGGTTTGTGTGATTATCTTAAAGTCATTGTAAAGCCTGGATTTTTTTTTTATTAAAATGGTAAACAATGGTTTTGCATGGAGCAGCCCTGAACCTCCTCTTCTGGGGTCCCTCTGCCGGCACTCCTGGCTCCTCTTTTCAGCGTACCCCTACAGCAAGCCGCTTACGATGGGGGGGCACACATGCATGCTAGTTCCCGATCTGCATCTATAAAGCTGCGCTTCATAGACCAGCCCATAGTGGCTTGGCCCCGCCCTCCTGACAGCATTTGATAGGAGCCAATGGCTCCTACTGCTGCCCGAGTCCCAGTGAGCAGAGGAGGAGAGGGGAGAGAAGACTGCAGCTGGGCACAGTGCTGGATCCCTGACAGTAGAGCTGCATGATTCTGGCTAAAATGAGAAATACCATTTTTTTTTTTTTTTTTTTTTTTTTTTTTGCTTGGAATAAAGATCATGAATCTCACGGCATAACATTCTACAAAAAAATTGGTATAACTTTAGTGTGTGTGTCTGTGAATAATAAAAAAAAACAATAACCACTTAAGGCCCGGATAATGACCAAGCTATTTTTTTGAGATCCTGCGTTGCTTTAACCACTTCACGCAAATCGCCGTACCTGTACGTCGGTTCTTTGACGTTAAATACCGTTGTTATGGCAGCAGCTAGCTGCCATAACCCTAGTATTTTCAGGAACGGCGTGCGTTTCTCTTTAAGATAAGTGGTCTCTGCACCGGATTCGCTGCGAGATTACTTTTATCGGTGGCGGGAAAGGGGCCCTCCCGCCTCGCTCCGGTCGTCTCCGCTGCTTACCGGAGCCACCGGTAGCGGCGGGGACTATTGCGTCTGCTCTCCTCACTGCCTGGATGCTGAATAAGGGAAAGGTGGCCACCACTCGGCGCCATAGCATTGGAGGGTGGAAACTACGTCAAACGTCCCTTCCGCCCAATGCTCTTAAAGGGGATTTTATTTTTTAGTGTAATCTCATATTTAAGAGGTCCTGTCATGCTTTCTTTTTTTTTTTTCTATTACAAGGGATGTTTACTTTCTTGTAATAGAAATAAGTGAGCCAATTTCCTTTAAAAAAAAAAAAAAAAACTGTGTAAAATAAATAATGGGAGGGGGGGGGGAGCGCCCTGTCCCACCGAGCTTGCACGCAGAAACGAACACCAATGCAAGTTGTGCCCGCATATGAAAACGGTGTTTAAACCACAAGTGTGGTATCGTTGGAGCAAGAGCAATATTTCTAGCACTAGACCTCCTGTAACTCAAAACTGGTAACCTGTAGAAACGTCGCTAATGGAGATTTTTAACCACTTAACGACCGCTCACTGTATATATACGTCGGCACAATGGCACCGACAGGCACAATCACGTAGAGTGTACGTGATTGCCTTTGTACAGTTGGGGGGTCCAATCGGACCCCCCTTCTGTACAGTGAGCGGTCGGAATTCATCTGGGAGCGTTCCGAGATGGGGGGGCGGCCGTTCGATTCCGGCCACCCCCCCCCCCCCCCCCCGCGATCGCTCCCGGCGAATAGAAATGCCCCCTCTGTCTGTGTAATGTTTACACAGACAGAGAAAGCAGGAGGAAGTGATGTCATCTCCTGTGCGACGCTCACATATACAGAGCGTCGTACAAGAGAAGACACACAGGTCAGTGCACTAACACCAGCACACATGGGCACATAAATCGCCCCCCTAGATCACCCCCCCCAGTCAGTGTCACCATTTATTTACTGATCACTGCAATCAGTGACATTTGTGACTGTAAAAGTGTCACTACATTTAGTTTTAGGTCCAGTGTAGCCCCCTAACCCCCCCCAATAAAGGTTTAACCCCCTTGATCGCCCCCCAGGTAACCCTTTCACCCCCTATCACCACTGTCGCTATTCGATCATTTTTCTGATCGATGTCTTAGCGTCGGTGATGTAGATTGGTAGCCAGTAATTTTTTTTAGGTTCGCCGCAGGTTTTTATAGCGTCGGGTACCCCCATAAATTATCTAAAGGTTTAACCCCCTTGATCGCCCCCCAGGGAACCCTTTCCCCCCCCTATCACCACTGTCGCTAAGCGATCATTTTTCTGATCGCTGTGTTAGCGTCGGTGATGCAGATCGGTAGCCAGTAATTTTTTTTAGGTTCGCCGCAGGTTTTTATAGCGTCAGGTACCCCCATATATTATCTAATAAAGGTTTTAACCCCCTAATTGCCCCTAGTTAACCCTTTCACCAGTAATCGTCATATAAGTGTTACGGGTGACGCTGGTTAGTTAGTTTGCTTTTTATAGTGTCGGGCACCCGCCGTATATAACCCAATAAAGGTTTAACCCCCTGATCGCCCGGCGGGTGATATCAATTAGGTTTTAGCGTCAGAGAGGGTCTGCGTCACACCCCAGGCAGCGTCAGGTTAGTGCCAGTAGCGCTAACACCCACGCGTGAAGCATACACCCCCCTTAGTGGTATAGTATCTGATCAGATCAATATCTGATCAGATCTATACTAGCGTCCCCAGCAGTTTAGGGTTCCCAAAAACGCAGTGTTAGCGGGATCAGCCCAGATACCTGCTAGCACCTGCGTTTTTCCCCTCCGTCCAGCCCAGTCCACCCAAGTGCAGTATCGATCGATCACTGTCACTTACAAAACAAAAACACACATAACTGCAGCTTTCGCAGAGACAGGCCTGATCCCTGCGACTCCAGTGCTGTAGGAGGTGATTTCACCACCACAGTTAAAAAAAAAAAAAAAAAGCAAATATGCCGAAGCATTGGGGCAGCAGGGGCGGAGGAGCGATTTTGCTCCTAATGCCGCGTACATACGGTCGAAATTCCGACGGAGGCTTGCCCGTGGAAAAGTCCGACCATGTGTGTGCGGCATAACTTTTTTGCGGGAGGATGCCCCCATGCTTCAGCATATATAAATGGTGCATGTATGCCCATCATTAGAAGTGGGAGGATGAAGGGCGGTATTCTAATGGTGGGCATACCCACCGATCAATCTCTTTTTTCGTTCAGCCACCTGGCTGCATGAAAAAAAAAAGATTACAATACATGTCCAACAAGGACCAGCAACGTGCTGGTATGTTGCTGGACTTTGTATGGTTATACCAGATTGATGCCTGCGGGTTTAGGTATCATCTTGGTATCATTCTTTTCAGCCAGCGGCCGGCTTTAATGTAAAAGCAATCCTAGTGGCTAATTAGCCTCTGGACTGCTTTTACAAGCAGTGGGAGGGAATGTCCCCCCCCCCCCCCCCCCCCCCGGATAAAAAAAGCACCATTGGGAAATTGGGAGAGCATTTTATCACACCGATCTTGGTGTGGTCAGATGCTTTGAGGGCAGAGGAAAGATCTAGGGTCTAGACCCCAGTTTTTTCAAAAAAAGAGTACCTGTCACTACCTATTACTATCATAGGGGATATTTACATTCCCTGAGATAACAATAAAAATGATAAAAAAATAAATAAATATGGAAGGAACAATTTAAAAATAAAATAAAAAAGCAAAATTAATAATAAAAAAAAAAAAAAAGCACCCCTGTCCTGCCCTGCTCTTGCCCAATGGCGAACGCAAGCGTCGGTCTGGCGTCATATGTAAACAGCAATTGCACCATGCATGTGAGGTATCACCGCGAAGGTCAGATCGAGGGCAGTAATTTTAGCAGTAGACTTCCTCTGTAAATCTAACGGGGTAACCTGTAAAGGCTTTTAAAAATGTATGTAGTTTGTCGCCAATGCGCGTTTGTGCGAAATTTTAAAGCATGTCGTGTTTGGTATCTATGTACTCGGCCTAAGATCATCTTTTTTATTTCATCAAACATTTGGGCAATATAGTGTGTTTTAGTGCATTAAAATAAAAAAAGTGTATTTTTTCCCCAAAAAATGCGTTTGAAAAATCGCTGCGCAAATACTGTGTAGAAAAAAAAATTGCAACACCCACCATTTTATTCTGTAGGGCCTTTGCTTTAAAAATAATATATATAATGTTTGGGGGTTCAACATAATTTTCCTCCAAAAAAAAAAAAATGTTTTCACGTAAACAAAGTGTCAAAAAGGGCTTTGTCTTCAAGTGGTTAGAGTGGATGTAAGCTTCCTAATGTTGTGTATAAAATGCCAGAACAGTTCAAAACCCCCCCAAATGACCCCATTTTGGAAAGTAGACACCCCAAGCTATATACTGAGAGGCATGTCGAGTCCATGGAATATTTTATATGTTGACACAAGTTGCGGAAAAACGACAATTTTTTTTTTTTTTTGCACAAAGTTGTCACTAAATGATATATTGCTCAAACATGCCATGGGCATATGTGGAATTACACCCCAAAATACATTCTGTTGCTTCTCCTGAGTACGGGGATACCACATGTGTGAGACTTTTTGGGAGCCTAGCCGCGTACGGGACCCCAAAAACCAATCACCGCCTTCAGGCTTTCTAAGGGTGTAAATTTTTGATTTCACTTCTCACTGCCTATCACAGTTTCGGAGGCCATGGAATGCCCAGATGGCACAAAACCCCCCCAAATGACCCCATTTTGGAAAGTAGACACCCCAAGCTATTTGCTGAGAGGTATTGTGAGTATTTTGCAGATCTCGCTTTTTGTCACAAAGTTTTGAAAATTGAAAAAAAAAAAAAGAAAAAAAAAAGTTTCTTTCTTAATTTTCAAAAACAAATGAGAGCTGTAAAATACTCACCATGCCTCTCAGCAAACAGCTTGGGGTGTCTACTTTCCAAAATGGGGTCATTTGGGGGGGGGGTTTGTGCTATTTTGGCATTTTATGGCCTTCAAAACTGTTATAGGTAGTGAGGAGTGAAATCAAAAATTTGCGCCCTTAGAAATCCTAAAGGCGGTGCTTGGTTTCCGGGGTCCCGTACGTGGCTAGGCTCCTAAAAAGTCCCACACATGTGGTATCCCCGTACTCAGGAGAAGCAGCAAAATGTATTTTGGGGTGCAATTCCACATATAACCATGGCATGTGTGAGCAATATATCATTTAGTGAAAACTTTTTGTATTATTTTTTTGTCATTATTCAATCACTTGGGTCAAAAAAAAATATTCAATGGGCTCAACATGCCTCTCGGCAATTTCCTTGGGGTGTCTACTTTCCAAAATGGGGTCATTTGGGGGGGTTTTGTACTGCCCTGCCATTTTAGCACCTCAAGAAATGAGATAGGCAGTCATAAATTTAAAGCTGTGTAAATTCCAGAAAATGTACCCTAGTTTGTAAACGCTATAACTTTTGCGCAAACCAATAAATATACACTTATTGCCATTTTTTTTTTTTTTTTTTTACTAAAGACATGTGGCTGAATACATTTTGGCCTAAATGTATGACTAAAATTTAAGTTTATTCGATTTTTCTTATAACAAAAAGTAGAAAATATAATTTTTTTTCAAAATTTTCGGTCTTTTTCCGTTTATCGCAAAAAATAAAAATCGCAGAGGCAATCAAATACCATTAAAAGAAAGCTCTATTTGTGGGAAGAAAAGGACGCAAATTTCGTTTGGGTACAACATTGCATGTCCACACAATTTACAGTTAAAGCAGCGCAGTGCAAAATTCTGAATTCACCTCTGGTCCTTTAGCTACCAAATGGTCCGGGGCTTAAGTGGTTAAAGGGGAGTTCCAGACTTTTTTACGTTTTTATTAAAAGTCAGCAGCTACAAACAGTGTAGCTGCTGGCTTTTAATAAAACAGACACCTACCTGCTTCACTGTCCAGTGACGCGGCCTAACGGAGCTTCACCCCCCCCCCCCCCTTCTCCGCCTGCACCTCCATTCCTACTGTGGGCACCTGGCCGTGACAGCTTTCGGCTTCACGGCCAGACACTCACTGCGCATGCGCGAGCGGTGGAAGGAGGAAGTGGAACAGGAAGTTCCAATTTTGGGTGGAACTCCGCTTTTAAGTGCCAAAGTTTGTCACCATTCCACGAGCGGGTGCAATTTTGAAGCGTAACATGTTACAATGTCAATTTACTTAGTGTAACATTATCGTCCACAAAATATAAAAAAAAATTGGGCTAACTTTACTGTTTTATGTGTTTTTTTAATAAAAAAAAAAAATAAATTGATAAAATTGCGCTTGTAAGACCGCTGTGCAAATACGGTGTGACATAAAGTATTGCAACGACCGCCATTTTTTCTCTAGGGTGTTGGAACCCCCAAACAATTGTGCGGTCGTGTGACGCTGTAGTCAAAGTCCCCCCCACAAATAGAGCTTTCTTTTGGTGGCATTTGGTCACCTCTGACCGACCATTTTTTGACAAATTTTATGTATGTATTATTTTGCTATATCCCAAAAACGAATTTCTCCATTAGTTTAGGCTAATATGTATTCTACATATTTCTGGTAAAAAAAAGTCACTGAGCATATATTGATTGGTTTGCGCAAAAGTTTTACAGGGGATAGATTTGTGTTTTTTTTTGTTGTGTTTTTTTTTTTTTTTTTTTTTTTTTTTTTAACTAGTTATGGCGGTGATCAGCTATTTTTAGCAGGATTACGGCGGACAGATCGGACGCTTGACACTGGTGACCTTTTATACAGCGATCAGTGCTATAAAAATACACTGATTACTGTATAAATGACACTATCAGGGAAGGGGTTAACACTAGTGGTGATCAAGGGGTTAAGTGTGTTCCCTAGGGAAGTGTTTCTAATTGTGGGGAGAGTGGACTGACTGGAGGAGGCGAGAGATCGCTGTTCCTAATCTTTAGGAACAGCAGACCTCTCTCTGATCCCTGCTCTGGCTCTCTGGAGCGATCGCGGGTGGCCGGCGGACATTGCGGCCGCCAACCACACGCATTGGCTCCCCCGCCTTGCAGCGGGCACGTGCCTGCTATAGCTCTTAAAGGAGCCAACGTACACCTATGGTGATTTGCAGGTACGAGCCGACCTGCCACAGTATAATCATGGCTGCTGGTCGGCAAGTGTTTAAAGGGGTTGTAAAGGTTCATGGTTTTTTCACCTTAAGGCCCCTTTCACACTAGCGGACCGTATGTCCGCTTTTTCATTCATCCGTTTACAGATGAAAAAGGGACATACATTGGTCCCTATGAGATCGCGGGTGTCAGCGGATGAACATCTGCCGACACCCGATCTCATCCGGGTCCACAATCCCCCGTTTCTGCAGACGGAGGAAAATCCTATTTTTTTTCTATGACGGCGGAGATCAGCGGAGCGATCCCCGCTGAGCAAGGGGAGGTTCATGGGGCGGATCCTCATGGATCCGTCCCGTGTGAAAGGGGCCTAATGCATTTTATGCATTAAGGTGAAAAAACATCTCATGTTTGCCAGCCCCCCAGTTTACTTACCTGAGCCTTTGAAAGTCCTGCGTCGAACGTGCTTTATTTTGGCCCGGTCTTCTCGGCTCTTCATTGGATAGATTTATAGCAGCGCAGCCATTGGCTCGCGCTGCTGTCAATCAACTTCAATGACGCGGGGCCGAGTCCTGTAGTTGGCGGCTATGGACGCCGAATACAGGATTCGGGAGTGTGCCTGCAAGGTAACCCCCTTGAAAGAGCGCTTCCTAGGGGTGTTACCAGAAGGAGGGAGGAGCCGAGACAGCTGCCGAGGGATCCCAGAAGACGAGGATCGGGAGCCACTCTGTGCAAAACGAGCTGCAAAGTGAAGGCAAGTATGACCTGTTTGTTGTTTAAAAAAAATAAATAAAATGTAAAGCTTTACAATCCCCTTTTTTTTTTTTTTTTTTTTCCAAAAATATTGCGTTTTCAGTGACCGCTGCGCAAATGCAGTGTGACATAAAAGAACCGCTATTTTATTCTCTAGGGTCTCTGCTAAATATAAAATGTTTGGGGATTCCAAGTAATTTTCTAGCAACATTTTTTTTTGATTTTAACTTGTAAGCAACAAGTGTCAGAAAAAGGTTTAGTCTTTTTAAAGTGGACCTTGAGTCATATATTTTATTTATTTTTTTAAACTTTCCATCTATTAAACCTTCTACTTTTAACTTTGGATAGTAAAACATTTTTTTTTTTCTCCTATCACCTTCCAGGACGGCACACCTGAGAGATGAGGGCTCCTCCCCACAGGAAACACAATCAATTGACAGCTTGTTATAAGGCCCCACCCTTCCCCTTGATCCCCAGTATTGATTGTGTTTCTCCCGAACACAGCGACATGTTTGGTTTTAGAACCTAAAGACCGGGGAGGGTCTGATGGTACCCCTGCAGAGACAGGTTTTGGGGAGGGCTGAACTAACCTGTAGGCTTCGGTCTATCTCACAGGTCGCCCCCAAGTAAACCAGCGCTCTGGCCGCGGGGAGTGCGCGCCACCGATGTAGTTCAAAATTACCGCCGTCAGGTCGCTCTCCTCACTTCCGGATTTCAGGGCAGGAAGTCCTGTACTCCAGGCCTCGCTCTGAGTGGCCGTGCCACAGGAAGTGGGCGGCACCGCTGATTCAGACAACCAGGAAGTGTTAGACAGCGTGGAGAGCGGCGCGGACACGGCTTGAAGCGGTCGGCTAAACAGTACCAGCCTCTCTTGCGGTACTCGCAGCCTAGGACCTAGCCAACCTCCTCATGGAGCAAGAGGAAGGGAAGGCCACTGCGACTGCAGGCAGATCCAGGTCGGGACTGGTGAGTACAGGACCCCCTTGGAAAGGGAGGGGAGGGGGGAGTGAGTTCCTGGCTCTTAGGGAAAGGGATTCCTGGGACCAGCCAGTACAGGACTGGATGTTACTGCTCGCTTCCTTTTCCCCTCCCCAGTACAAAGCTGCAGTCCTGAGAAAAGACAAAGCAGTGTTTATGCTGTATACTATTTCTCTTGTCTTTCAGAAACCCCCAGCGGTACCCAGGAGGCCTCAGTACAACCTCCTGCCGCAACAGGGAGTAGTTCCTCTAAGAGGTGTGGAAACTGTAGGGATAAACTCCCTAAGTCCCACCAGAAGGCCTTATGCTATAAATGCATAAATAATTTAGCAGGGAAGGAGACTTCAGCAATGATGAAGTTCCTTGCATCTATGCAGACAGAAATGCTGGCAACAGTTAGAGCTTTCCGTGAAGCCGCTGGACAGTCAGCTTCCCAAGGTCCTGATACAGAGGAGCTTACCCCTAGAGAAGGCACATCTTCCCAATACTGCCTCGTTACAAGGGGACCCAGTACCCTCCTCCCACCCTCAACCACCTCTTCTAGAGGTCACAGCTCTGAGGGGGAGTTGAATATAGATTCCTTAAGCCAGTCTCAGGAAGAGATTAGACTAAGGAGACACCTCTTTGCTGTAGAAGATATGGATGGACTCTTACAGGCAATTTATGCCACAGAGGAGATTCCAGAAACCCCTAAGATCACCTCAGCATGGGACAGGGTCTATAGGGGGCTGGGAAAATCTGAATCTAAAGTGTTTCCACTTCATCAATCCCTCAAAGACTTAAGCCTCGTACACACGGCCGAGAATCTCGTCAGGAAAAAACTTGTCGTTTTTCTTGATGAGATTCTTGGACAAGAAACTTGTCCCGGCCGAGTGTACACACGCTCGATTCAAAGAACTCGCGGTTCTTTGAATGGAGCGAACACGGTGACGTCATCGACTACGACGAGCGTGCACTCGTCACATTTGATGCCGTCGCCGCCATCTTGCTACACCCTACCTATGCCTAGGAAGCTACCGCGCATGCGTCAGTCATTTCACGCATGCGTGGGCTTCCCGGAGGACAGGTAAGTGTGTGTGTATGTATATATGTATGTGTGTGTATATGTATGTATGTGTGTGTATATATGTATGTATATGTATGTATGTATATATATATATATATATTATACACACTTTTCTCGTTGAAACATGCTGCCAAGAATCTCGACGAGAAAATAGAGAGCAGGTTCTCTATATTTCTCGTCGAGATTCTTGTCGGTTTTCTTGACGAGAAACATGATAGCCGCGTACACACGACCAATTTACTCTGCAAGAAAGCTCTGCCAGCAAATTTCTTGCTGAGAAACTGTCGTGTGTACGAGGCTTAAGTTTTACAGGAATGGAAGGAGCCTGAGAGGATTGTCAGACAAAAGACCTGGAAAAGGAGATTTCCCTTTGACCAGTCTGATGAGTCCTTTTTTAAGCTCCCTAAATTGGATGCATCTTAATCTCAAGTCACAAAAATGTCTGACCTCTCCTTTGAGGACGCAGGCAGTATTAAAGATTTAATGGACCGCAGAGCAGAATCCCTTCTTAGGAAGGCCTGGGAGATCAGCCATGGGTCCAGCCTTAGCGGCAGCCTGCGTAGCCAGGAATGCAGATTCCTGGGTGGAAAAAAAGCTCACTAGGCACATATCCCAGGGAACCAATTCGGAGGATGTTATTGATTCCCTGACAGTCATAGGGAAAGCTGCTGCTATTGAGTCTGCAAGAGCTTCAGCTAAAACTGCAGCTTTAATCAATTCAGCTAGGAGAGCTGTCTGGATTAAAGCTTGGGAAGGAGATATATCATCCAAAGGTAAACTATGTGGCCTTCCCTTTTCAAGGTTAACTGTTGTTCGGACAGGGCCTAGATGATGTACTATCAAGGTCATCCGAAAAGGGTAAAAAGTTTCCAGTAAAACCCAAAAAATAAAAAGTTTAGTATAGAACCAAAAAGGAACCCAACAGACGCTGGGGTTTTGGCAGGGGAAAGCAGAGAAATAATCTTCTGTTTACTTCCCCCAAAGTTGGTACCAAAGAGTCGAAGTGACGCCAAGATCAGGGTGGGGGGTCGACTGTCCCATTTTTATTTTTATTTTTTTTTCCTCATTGGGAAAAGATTTCGGACAGCACCTACATTTGTCAGATTCTACGAGGAAGGTTATCGGTTGGAATTTCTGACAAAACCCCCCTCTATGATCACTCTGACACATCCTCCCAGGGATGCCTTAAAAAGATCTGCCCTCCTGGAAGGTATCCAGGAATTGGTACAACAGCACGTGGTGGTACCAGTACCAAAAGAACAACAATACCAGGGGTTCTATTCCCACGTATTTTGTTGTTCGCAAACCATCAGGGAAGTACCGACTAATAGTGAACTTAAGAAACCTGAACAGGTATCTGGAATACAAAAAGTTGACTATGGACAGTATCTACTCGGTACGCAAAAACCTCATGAAAGAAGCCTTCATGATGACCTTGGACCTCAGGGATGCCTACCTGCACGTGCCAATTCACGTGGAACATCAGGCATACTTAAGGTTCGCTGTAGTGGTCAAAGGAGAGATTTTTCACTGGCAATTCAGAGCCCTCCCATTCGGGCTAACAGCCAGTCCAAGGATTTTTTACAAAAATCCTAGCAGAGGCAGTAGCCTTTTCTCCAGGGTATATCTCTAATACCTTACCTGGACGATCTACTGATCTCCGAACAAACTGCCCCCCTGGTCAGGTCGCATACCAACA
Organism: Rana muscosa; assembly: GCA_029206835.1. Lineage (NCBI taxonomy): Eukaryota > Metazoa > Chordata > Amphibia > Anura > Ranidae > Rana > Rana muscosa. Next base: position 102,049,369 of record CM055122.1, on the reverse strand, counting down.
AAGCAATTTCAGTCCTGGAAAGCCTGGGTTGGATAATCAATACAGAAAAATCCTCCCTCGCACCAGAACAGGTCAAGACCTTTCTGGGCTACATTGTGGACACCAGGCTGCAGAAGCTCTTCTTACCAGAAGACAAAGTAAAAAAAACTAACTTTGTCGGTAGGGGATCTGATAAAGACCCGTTGCATTCCAGAAGGGAAGTATTAAGACTTCTAGGCCTGATGTCAGCAAGTATACCAGCAAAAGTCTGGGCACAACTCCACTCAGGGATGCTCCATTTCTTCTTCCTGTCCTCATGGGACAGAAAGGAGTACATGGATCAGGAGATACTGCTAGCCCCTCAGGTCCTGTCCTCCTTGGAGTGGTGGAAAATTCCCAAAAACCTGTAGGGAGGCAGACCTTGGGCCCAGTGGAGTCCGGTAAAGGTGACCACTGATGCCAGTTCCTGGGGGTGGGGAGCCCACCTAGGAAGGGAAGTAGCCCAGGGGCAATGGAACAACCCGCTAAGTCGGATGTCATCCAACTACAGGGAGCTCAAAGCAGTAGGGGAAGCCCTAAAAGCCTTTCAGGCGAACATCACGGGCAAGGAGGTTCACGTAAGCTCCGACAACGCCACTGTGGTAGCCTACCTGAATCACCAGGGAGGCACCAGATCCAGACCCCTGTTGGAACTATCCAAAGAGATTCTGGATTGGGCAGAGGAAAAGGTCCTCTTCATTTCCGCCATCCTCATAAAGGGGATAAGCAATACCGAGGCAGACTTCCTCAGCCGTCAGACGATAAGGCAAGGGGAGTGGGAATTAAATCCAGAGGTATTTCTAAACCTGGTACAGTGCTTTGGAAATCTGGAAATAGACCTATTTGCCAACTGGCAAAACAGGAAGGTCTAGATGCACTAACTCAGACCTGGAATTACAGGCTGGCATACGCCTTCCCGCCTCTGGCCCTGATTCCACGGGTCCTTCAGAAGATCAGAGGATCTCCAGGTCAGATCCTCCTGATAGCACCCTGGTGGCCGAGGAGAGCTTGGTTTGCAAGCCTTGAGATCCATGGCAGTAGTGGAACCTTTGAAGCTCCCGTACAGGACAGATCTTCTCAGACAGGGGCCAGTACTACACCCGAACCTGAATTTTTCCAGTTGACAGCCTGGTTACTGAACGCCAGATCTTGAAATGCAAAGGCTGCTCAGAGAAAGTAATAAGTACCCTTCTTCTGAGTAGAAAACTAGTAACTAAAAAGATTTACTTAAAAGTTTGGAAGACTTTTTGTTCCTGGGGAAAAGAAAGACAGATGACCTCCACTTCTGTGCCGGTGATCCTGGAGTTTCTCCAAGATGGAGTAGACAAAGGCCTAACTGTGTCAGTACCCTTCGAGTTCAAATGGCAGCCCTCTGTCTATCTTGAGAAAAGATTGGCAAAAGAGGCCCTCATTAAGCGTTTTCTGTTAGCAAGGGAAAGAATTTCCCCAGTCCTTTAAAGGTAGTTTTCCACCTTGGGACTTGACTACGGTGTTAGAGGCGTTATCTAAACACCCATTTGAACCTATAGAAGAGGTTCCCTTTAAGTTTCTAACTTTAAAAATAACATTTTTGTTAGCTATTACTACAGCCAGGAGGGTAGGGGATTTGCAGGGACTATCAATGAAGGAACCATTCCTACTGGTACAGCCAGACAGTCACCCTCAGAGCAGATCCCTTGTATCTACCAAAAGTGGCATCCTTATTTCATAGGACGCAAGACATAATATTGCCGTCCTTTTGTGATATTTCAAAAAATGAGAAAGAAAAGAAATTTCATTGTCTTGATGTAAGAAGGTGTCTTCTTACCTATCTAGAAAGAACAAAAAGTTTTAGGAGATCAAATCACCTACTCATTTTGTACACTGGCCACAGGAAGGGACTTCAGACCTCAGTTTCCAGATGGATTAGAGAAGCTATCGCTAGAGCTTATGAAGGCTCTGGGAAGCAAGCACCAGCTAAAGTCAAAGCTCATTCAACCAGGTCACTAGCAGCTTCCTGGGCTGAAAAAGCAGGGGCCTCCTGGGAACAAATCCGCAGCGCGGCCACCTGGTCCAGTCAACATACGTTCCTGAAGCACATCGTGTGGAAGTGTTGTCACAGCAAGACTTGGCTTTCGGCCAGGAGGTCCTACAAGCTGTGGTCCCACCCTGAAAGTAGGCCTGTGGTTACTTGGTTATCCTCTCAGGTGTGCCGTCCTGGAAGGTGATAGGAGAAAACCTACGTTGGACTTACCGGTAACGGTATTTCTACGAACCTTCCAGGACGGCAGGCCTACTTCCCGCCCTTTGTGGAGGGGAAAGCTAAACGCTAGGTGGTAAGTACCTATATGGAGCTATGTCCCTTGTGAACCAGTTCGGGATAACTTTATTACATACTGGGGATCAAGGGGAAGGGTGGGGCCTTATAACAAGCTGTCAATTGATTGTGTTTCCTGTGGGGAGGAGCCCTCATCTCTCAGGTGTGCCGTCCTGGAAGGTTCGTAGAAATACCGTTACCGGTAAGTCTAACGTAGTTTTTTTTTTCTGCCAGTAAATACCTTATACAGCTCACTTCCTGTTTCTTGTCTGGTAAAAAGCCTAGGCTTTTGACATGCACAGCTCTCCCTCTCTCACTCTCGTGAGCGTTTGCCAGGAAGGGAGAAGGCTGAGTCAGAGGGCCAATGAGAGCTGCAGAGCTGGAGGTGTGCCTCTGTGTTTGTGTAAATCCAGGAAGTGAACAGGCAGCAGCTTCAGCTGCCCTTAGTTAAAATGATTGCAGCCAGACTCAGAGGGAGATTTCTGCAGCATATTTGGCAAGTACTGAATCGCAGTGTATATATAAACCAATATGCAAAGTGGTTGGAGGGAAGCTTCAGAAGTTTTTATTACAAATTATGTGAGCATACTGCATTTTCTCTTTAAGTGGTTTAAACTGCCCTCTACAGACAAAGAAAGAAGTTAATTCCTTTGATCAAAAGAATAAAATGTTACAATGTTTCTCTTTTATCTAGCCTGAGCAATGTTGTGGTGTGTGTATGTATGTGTATGTGTATATATATATGTGTGTGTGTGTGTGTGTGTGTGTGTGTGTGTGTGTGTGTATGTATGTATGTATGTGTGTGTATATGTATGTATATATATATATATATATATATATATATATATATATATATATATATATATATATATATATATATATATATATATATATATACACACTATAAAACCACTAAGCAGCCGTTTAAAAATAAGAATAAAACGGTTCAGTCTCTGTGATATTAAAATACACAAAACAGTGCTTAAAAATCAATAATGATAGACTCGTGGAAAAACCACTGAATAAAGCAAGTCTTTGATGTAGTCAAGGTGATGTAAACAATCCAAAGTGCTGAATGGTGTCTTCCCTCATGACCCTGCAAAAATAAAGAAAATACAAAAGTGTACCTCTGTTCAGCAAAAATGGTCTTTCTCAAGACGTCTTCCAGGACGGCACAATGAGAGATGACTAGTCCACCTGACAGGAAACACAATCGATCAAAGAGGTTAAAAACCCCACCCCTCCCTGTGCTCCTCAGTTTTTGATTGTGTTTCCCCACAGCGAAACCGTTTGTTATTTTCTAAAGGCCTGGTGCTGGAGGTCTCCCCCCTGGGACCTAGGTCGAACGCTTAGGAAGCCTCTGGACCTAGCAGGACAGGCTCATCCTTCCTGGGGGGGTCCCCTTTTTGTTGTAACATACTCAGGGGGGAAGGAATAGCCTTGAAGAACCCCCCCTGAGTTTTCTGAAGCCCTAAGGTACAGGGTACCTGGAAGCTTCAGGGGCCAAATGTTTCCTCTTTTTTCCTCCCTACCTGGTGGGTGTCCACTTCGGAGGGGGGGCTGGCAGGTCTCCCGCAGATGTGGTGGTGAACCCAGCGGTGAAGCGCTGTTCTGGCTATTGGCGCCGCTCAGGCATGTGCGGCGCCATTTTCCCATGGCCTGGAGGACTCATGGATTTCCTCCTCTAGCGCCCGGAATGACGTCACCGCGCGCCACTTCCGGTTTCCGGTCTACGGCAAGATGGCGACGGCCGGCGTCTTTTCAGCCAGCTTCCACTATAAAGATGCCAGGAAAAGAGGCGCCCATTCCTCCTGTTTGCTCTTAGCGACACGGTTCGAGCCCGGACAGCGCATGGAGCATGAGGAAAGGCCCGGTACGGCCAAGGCTACAGAGGAGGCCACAGGAGGTGAGTCCTACCCAGCCAGCAGGGGTTATGATGGGGGAGGTACCCCGACTCTTCCCCCTTTTTGCTCTGCACAAGGGTGTTTGGTACTAAAGAATTCCCTGTGTGTATTTGTTTTTTCTGCAGGAGGGGACGTCACTGCCCAGGGGTGTACCAGCCGTCCCTCTAAAGCCCCTGCTCGCATCAAAAGATGTGGCTACTGCAACGATAGGTTGCCTCCAGACTATTCCAGACCTTTCTGCTTTAAATGCATTCAGAAATTGGCTGGAAAAGAAACATCTCAGGTCATGAAAGACTTCCTGTCTGTCCAGACCCAGATGCTAACTACGCTTAAGGAGTTTCAATCCTCACTCAGGTCTAGGGAACCAGAACCTCAGACAAGTGGGGGGCTCTTCCTCTCAGGAGAGTTCTTTGACTCCCAGGGTGGTTAAAAGACGCCCGCAGCCTCTAAAATCCCTACCTTCACAGGGTTCGGGGCTGGAGGAGGATTCAGATATCTCCGATCGAGAAGTATCTGATGAGGGTCTGGTGGATAGTCAGGCAGAGGACGAGGAAGAGGGCTCCAGGCCAGGAAGGCACATCTTCTCGGCCGATGATATGGAGGGCCTCCTTGGGGCAATTTATACTTCTGAGGAGATCCAGGAGCCTGCGGAACAGGTTTCCGCACAGGATAGAATGTATCAGGGTTTGTTGAAGTCTCAACCCAGAACCTTCCCCGTCCACCAGGCACTGAAGGACATTATCCTTCAAGAATGGAAGGATCCTGAAAGGAAGCTTTTAAGACCAAAAACGTGGAAACGTAGGTGCCCTTTCAAGGAGGAAGATGAAGATAGGTTCTTCAAAACACCCAGATTGGATGCTTCCTTAGCCCAGGTATCCAAACAGTCTGACCTCTCCTTTGAGGATACTGGTAACCTCAAAGATCAGATGGACCGGCGTGCTGAAACCACCTTGCGGAGGGCCTGGGAAGCCAATGCGGCAGCCATGAGCCCGGCGCTGGCTTCAGCATGCGTAGCCAGGAATGCAGATGCATCTCAAAATTAACGGACCATGTTTCAGGCACTTCCAAATCCAAGGAAGTCTTGGAGTCGTTGCAGCTAATAGGTAGCGCGGTGGCGTACCTAGCGGACGCAGCGGTAGAAATCGTAAGAACCACCGCAAAGACTGGAGCCCTCTTAAACTCTGCTAGAAGAGCTGTATGGGTCAAAACCTGGGATGGTGATGGTGCATCCAAGACCCGTTTATGTGGTCTCCCATTTGAGGGCTCCCTTCTTTTCGGTACAGGACTTGACCAAGCCCTGTCCAGGTCCACCGAAAAGGGTAAGAAGTTTCCTACCAAACCTAAAAAGGAAAAAAAGATTTTTTCGAGGCCCCCAGGGTAAGAACCGGTCTTCAGACAAAAGACCTGGCAATACTAGGAGGTGGAGTGCTGGCAAGGACAAACAGAAGGGAGGTATCCTTTTCTCCAGCCAAAAGCCTAATGACAAGAACTCTAAGTGACGTAAGGGTAGGGGGAAGGCTTTCCCAGTTTCTCCCCAGATGGGAAAGCATATCTCAGAGCCCCCATGTCCTCCAAATCTTAAGAGGGCTACAAGCTAGAGTTCCTTCACTCCCCTCCCCCGAAGTTTCTGGTAACACATCTACCCAGGGACCCCTTAAAAGCTGCAGGTCTGGTACAGAATGTCTCAGAACTGGAAAGGCAGGGAGTAGTTATCCCGGTACCTACAGAACAAGGTTTGGGCGTCTATTCCCACGTTTTCGTTGTTCCAAAGCCGTCAGGGAAGAATCGGCTTATAATAAACTTGAGACCCTTGAACGCTTATCTGCGTCGCAAGAGGTTTCGGATGGAGAGCGTGTACACTCTCAGGAAGCTTCTTCTGAGGGGGGTGGTTATGGTGACCATAGACCTAGAGGACGCCTATCTACACGTCCCGATATTCCCAGCACATCAGGCCTTCCTCAGGTTTGCAATCACTTCCGCCCAGGGAGTGCAGCATTGGCAGTTTGCTGCGCTTCCCCTCGGACTGTCATCCAGTCCAAGAGTCTTTACAAAGATCATGGCGGAGGTGATTGCTTACCTGCACCTGCAGGGTATAGCAGTAGTCCCCTACCTCGACGATCTGCTTCTCTACAATCAGAATCGAGATCTCCTTCTTGCAGACCTGGCCAGGGTCGTGAGCACCTTGGAAAGCCTGGGGTGGATCATCAACAAAGAAAAATCCTCGATGGTCCCAGAACAGAAGAAGGTTTACTTGGGATTCCTAGTGGATTCCTTAGAAAACTTGTTTTACCCCAGGACAAGGTCTTATGACAACGGTCAGGTCTATGTTGGAGGCAGAGGAATCCTCCTTCAGAAGCATCATGCGGGTGCTGGGTCTAATGACCTCTTGCATCCCAGCGGTGCCGTGGGCTCAGCTCCACTCCAGACCTCTCCAAGAATTCCTTCTATCCTCTTGGGACGGATCAAGGGAATCTCTAGACTACAGGGTCCCCATCCCAGTTGTGGCAAAGAAATCTCTGAGGTGGTGGCTCCTTCCTCAGAATTTACTGGTGGGTCGTCTGTGGAGTCAGTCCAACCCTCTCAGGGTAACCACAGACGCAAGCGCCTGGGGTTGGGGGGCTCACTTAGACGAGCTCAGAGCTCAGGGTTCCTGGAACTGAGGTCAGAGGGGCGCCTCCTCAAACCTCCGGGAATTGTTGGCGGTCCGGGAGGCTCTAAAGGCCTTCGAGGAGAGAGTCAGGGGCCGAGAGGTCCAGATTCTATCCGACAATGCCACCACAGTGGCATTCCTGAACCATCAGGGAGGCACCAGGTCGCGTACCCTTCTGGCTTTGTCTCTGGAGATCCTGAGCTGGGCAGAGCTCCGGATTCCCTCTATCACAGCGGTTCACATAAAAGGGGTTCACAACGTAGAGGCGGACTTTTTAAGTCGCCACCCGATTCTCCAGGGAGAATGGGAGTTGAACACAGGTGTTCGATCTGGTGTGCCAACGGTTCGGCAATCCGGAGATAGACCTCTTCGCCCGCAGGGAAAACAAAAAGCTAAAGAGGTTCTTTTCCCTGACCTGGGAATGGGGCTCAGAGGGAGTGGATGCGCTGGCCCAGGTGTGGAGTTTTCATCTGGCCTATGCCTTTCCCCCTCTGGGTCTGATTCCGAGGATCCTGCAGAAGCTGGACCTCTCAGAATGCTGTCTCATTTTGGTCACCCCCTGGTGGCCCAAGAGAGCCTGGTTTCCCACTCTGGAGAACTGGTCTGTAGCTCCCCCTCTCCATCTACCAGTTCGGTCAGACCTTCTTCTTCAGGGTCCGGTCTTCCACCCAGAGCCCAGCTTCTTCAAACTGATGGCCTGGTGCTTGAAAGGCAGAACCTGCGGGAGAAGGGCTGTTCAGAGAGTGATCACCACTCTCCTCTCTAGTAGAAAGGAGGTCACCAGGCGGATTTATGCTAAGGTGTGGGGGGTCTTCTCTCGCTGGTGTTCAGAGAGAGAGGTTTCCCAACAGGAAACTTCGGTCATTCTGGAATTTCTCCAGGATGGAGTTGATCTGGGGCTGGCTACCAAGACACTAAGAGTTCAGGTGGCAGCCTTATCTTACTTCCTGGACAGAAGATTGTCCCAGGACCCGTTGATTAAAAGATTCTTGTCAGCTAGGGACAGAATGTCTCCAGTACAGATCTCTAGGGTTCCACCCTGGGATCTCTCCTTGGTTCTAGAACAGTTAACTAAGGCTCTGTTCGAGCCTTTAGACAGTATTTCTATTAAACTTCTCACAGTTAAGTTTACCTTTCTGCTGGCGATAAAGACAGCCAAAAGAGTAGGTGATATGCAGGCTCTGTCAATTAAAGAGCCGTTTTTTCGTTTGAGGACAGGGTTGTTCTCAGGCAGGACCCCCTGTACCTTCCCAAGGTAGTATAAAAATTTCATAGAACGCAGGAAATAATACTCCCTTCTTTTTGTTCCAATCCCCAGAATGAAAGGGAGGCTTCCTTTCATTGTTTGGATGTCAGACGATGTCTGCTTTCTTATTTGGATAGAGTTAGCATTTTCAGAAAATCCAGCCACTTATTTATTAATTTTTCTGGTCAGAAAAGGGGCCAACAGGCTTCTAGAGTAACCATAGCTAGCTGGATAAAACAAGCAATCTCCCTAGCTTATGACCAGGCTGCTAAGACAGCCCCGAAGGTTAAAGCACATTCCACTCGGTCTCTGGCGACCTCCTGGGCAGAAAGGGCCGGAGCTTCGGTCGAACAAATCTGCCAAGCTGCGACATGGTCAAGCCAGAACACTTTTTTGAAGCATTATAGAGTGGAGTTGCTGTCGCCTCAGGACCTCTCATTTGGTAGGAAGGTCCTGCAAGCGGTCGTCCCCCCCCTAAGGTAGGCCTGCAAATTACTTGCTTCTCTCTTTGTGCCGTCCTGGAAGACGTCTTGAGAAAAGTACCAGTTACTTACCGGTAATGGTCTTTCTGGTAAGTCTTCCAGGACGGCAGGCCTACTTCCCACCGCTCTGGTTAAGTATATTAAAATATATATATATATACTTAACCAGAGCGGTGGGAAGTAGGCCTGCCGTCCTGGAAGACTTACCAGAAAGACCATTACCGGTAAGTAACTGGTACTTTCCCTCCTCCAGGCTGGGGCAGAGTTGACTAGATCCATGCAGATTCCTTTTCTTTCTGGTTAAGGGGCACAGGAAGTTCCTTTACCATAGTGTTTTACTGCCATCTACAGAGTTTGGACCCTGGCAAACAAACTAGGCCATCTCAGAATATCACCACCTACCCAATGCCTCAGTTTTTGTTTGTCCTAGTAGGAAGGACTCCTTTTCTTCAGCACTTTTGTGTTCAGACTAACCCATTCCTTTAACCTTCTATTTTTGCTAGCTATCTGGTTTGGCCATCCTCTGCTTGGTTTTTGAGTGCCATGTCTCGACCCTACCAGTGTTAATTTTGACGTCAAATTTTGATTTAGTTTTAGTCGGTCTTTTGACTAAAAATTATGTTTTTAGAAGCCTTTTTGAACAGCTGAATTGTTTTAGTCGACTAAAATCTCCAGTATCATAAACAAAGAAATATTGCTTTAAAATATAAAAAAAATAATTAACCTGTGACCAGTTTTTTTTTTTTTTTTTCCCTGCTCTCCATATTAGCTTATGTGTCCATTCAAACACACACAGGTTTTTAGCAGCTTTTAGAGGCTGGTGTTTATCATGAGAATAAAATTACTATTTCCAAAACGTCTTTCAGGACAGCACCCGAGAGATCATGGCTCCTCCTCCTACAGGAAACACCTCATCAATTAAGTCTTTAATTGGAGGCCTCCACGTTGCTTCCATCAGTTTTTTGTGTTTCCTCCAGCCGGAGGAACACCTCTGGTGAGAGCCACGATCTCTCAGGGCTTTCCTGGGAGACAAGGTTCTCAATCAGTCTTTTTTCTAGGAGAGTGATCCTCCCACTTACCTCCTAGCATGGACGGTCCCGTGGGCTCCCTCTTCCGTGCTCGGGGAGAGCCTGTACAGCCCGGGAGGGCTGCCTCCTTTTTCTTCAGAGCGGTGGTTGCTGTACTCTCTCCGACAGCTGGCGAAAGCGGCGTGGAGCTTTGCGGCGGCCGCCATTGTTCTGGTGGCCGAGGAGAGCCTCGGCCACGTCCTGTATGGGAAGAGGCAGCACTTCCGGGTCGGCGCGCGCGTCATTTCCGGCTGCAAAGCGCAGAGGGAGAGGGCAGGGTCACCTGGTGCCTTAAAGTTCCGGTTCCAGGTCAGCGCGGCGGCGTTTTCGAATCTGGAACCAGCGTTTTTCTTCACCACGCATCCGCAGACAGCTATGGATAGCGATGCAGCGGATAAGGGGGCAAGCCAAGGCACCAGCAAGGCTAAGGTAAGGGACTGTGTCCTATTTTACACTGGGCCGTTTTCTCCTGTAGAGGGGGGGGGTATTCACCCTTCTCCCCCCTCCATCTCCCCCATCTCCCTGGTGGTGCAGTGGCTGGTGATTTAGCGTGTCTGCATAATATCTAGGGGTCTTTTTGTAAAAGGTGGTGGTGGTGGTGCATGGCTTGCGGGGCACAAGGAAGTGAAAGTGTTTTTTCCTATGTGCACCTGGGTGTATTGATTTGTACTGTGTAACAGCTTTTGCTTAGCGTGGTCCCTGGTTTTTTTCTTTTCTGTTTGTGCAGGCCAAAAGTTCTGCTCAACCAGTGAAGAGAAGGTGCCCTGTCTGCAAGGAAAAGTTAAGCGAGGCTTGGACCAAGTCACTTTGTGCAGACTGCACTGCAAATGTAGTCAGGGAAGAGTCTCCATCCTTTTGTGGCGATCTAGTATCTACAATTAAGGATGAACTCCGTGCCACCTTTCAAGCTTTTAGGTCAAACCTAAGAGAAGAACCAGGCCCTTCAAGGGAACCTAGGGCTCCTCAGCCTTCTTCAGAACCCCAAGACGGCTCTCAAATATTATTGGGAGGTCCGATAGACGCTTCCCAAGAATCTGCTTCCCTTGCTCCGGATGGAACAGACTCTGAGGAGGAAGAAAATGAAGCAGAGCGCGCTTCTAAGTACAAGATGTCGCTTGAAGAAGTCGCAGGACTTTTAAAAGTAATCCATGTGACTTTGGGGATTGAAGAGGAAAAGAAGGAGCTCTCCCTACATGACCACATGTATGCAGGTTTGGGTGATCCAAAAAGCCGTGTTTTTCCAGTCCATTCAATAATCTCGGACATGATTAAAAAAGAGTGGTTGGAACCTGAGAAAAAGCCTTTTTTTTTTTTTTTTTTTTTTTTTTTTTTCCTGGTCTCATAAGAGAAGATTTCCATTTGAGGATAACCCGGATTCCATCTGGAACAAGGTTCCAAAACTGGACTCTGCTTTTTCACAGGTCTCAAAATCAACTGACCTTGCCTTTGAGGACATGGGCATGTTAAAGGAGCCCATGGACAAAAGAATGGATTTGCTTCTTAAAAGGGCTTGGCAGTCTGTGATGAACAATCTAAAACCAGCAATGGCAACAACCTGTGTCGCTAGGAATTTAGAACACTGGATTAACCAGATGAAGGCCCATGTTACGGCGGATTCTCCAAAACAGGAGATTCTGGACTCATTTACAACGCTTTCTGCAGCAGTATCATATATTGCGGATGCTTCAGCAGAATCCATTCGTATGTCAGCCAGGTCAGCGGCTTTGACCAATTCTGCTAGAAGAGCCTTGTGGCTTAAAACTTGGCCAGGAGATGCTGCATCTAAAAATACTGTGTAGCATTCCCTTTGCAGGGGATTTGCTATTTGGTTCTGAGCTGGAGTCCATTCTTGACCGTACAGCTGACAAAAAGAAGGCGTTTCCGGTCAAAAAACAACAGGTACAGACCCGTAAGCGTTTTTTTCGTCCCCAAAAAGGACAACAGGAAGGAAAAACGCAAACCAAAAGGAAGCAGTGGTCTTCCCAGAAACCAAAAGGTAGGAGTGGAGTGCTCTTCCATCCTCCTGCGACCCCCGGAAAGCCGCAGTGACAATCCACCCCAAGTAGGGGGAAGACTCCAGGAGTTCATTCCCCAGTGGAGAGACATCACTACAAATCAGTATATTGTAAACATGCTCTCCCAAGGATATGTGGTGGAATTCACGGAAGAACCCCCAAAGAGATTCCTAGTGACAAACGTCCCGAGGGATCCGGTCAAGGCACTCGCCATGAAGTCCCTAATTCAGGAACTGATATCCCAGAGAGTCATTGTTCCGGTTCCAACAAAGGAGTTCTTCCAGGGGTTCTATTCTCACATTTTCCTTGTACAGAAACCTTCAGGAAAGTACCCGCCTCATCCTAAATCTAAAAATGCTGAATTTGTCAGTAGAATACAAAAGATTTCGGATGGATTCCATTTTCTCAGTAAGAAGCCTCCTGAGTCAAGGATGCTTCATGGCGTCAATAGATTTGCAGGACGCATACCTCCACATTCCTATTGCTGCCAGATCTCAGAGATATCTGAGGTTAGCACTGAGAGAAGGGAAGAAGGTGGTACACCTGCAACTCAGAGCTCTTCCATTCGGCCTGTCATCTTCTCCAAGGGTGTTCACGAAGGTAATGGCCGAAGCTCTAGCACCCTTGCGTCTAGAGGGAATTTCAGTGATTCCTTATCTAGACGACCTGCTACTGTTTGCCCAAACCAGAGATGGACTTCAGAGAAACTTGGACAGAGCACGTGCTCACCTAGAATCCATCGGATGGATACTAAACCTCCAAAAGTCCAATCTGATTCCCTCTCAGGAGGGGTTATTCCTGGGTTTCCGTATCAACTCTGTGGAGCAAAAGATTTTTCTCCCAGAAGAAAAACGGGAAAAGCTGTTAAAGGTTGTGTCACTCTTACAAACCAGTCAGCTTCTGTCCATCAGGAGGGTCATGTCAGCATTAGGAACCCTGACCTCTTCCATACCGGCAGTACAATGGGCAAAGCTCCATTTCAGGCCACTGCAAAAGTTTCTGTTAAAAATCTGGGATCGCCAGCAGAATTCACTAGATTCACTGGTGAAGATCCCCACCAAAGTAAAGAGGAGTCTCTGGTGGTGGAAGAACCAGACAAGACTCTCAGCAGGCCTGTTATGGTCCTTTCCAACCCAGGTAAGGCTAACAACCGATGCCAGCTCCTGGGGTTGGGGGGCTCACATGAGCGGTTGTTGGGCTCAGGGATCTTGGCCCACAAGGGAAGCACTGAGATCTTCAAACTGGAGGGAACTAAAGGCGATAGAAATGGCCTTATTGTTCTTTGCAGAAGAAGTCCAAGGGCGACATACACAAATTCTGTCGGACAACGCCATGGCGGTGGCTTACATAAACCGACAAGGGGGCACCAGAAGCAGAATACTTCAAGGCCTAGCAGAGAGCATTCTAAATTGGGCAGAGCTCCATACTCAATCCTTGTCCGCGGTCCATCTAAAAGGGACCCTAAACAGGATAGCGGATTTCCTCAGCAGGAACCAGGTGTACGAAGCGGAGTGGCAATTGAATCCAGATGTCTTCAATCTAATAGTGAAGAAATGGGGACAGCCAAGAGTGGATCTCTTTGCGACTCAGGAAAATACACAAATATCTCTCTTTTTTTTGCCTGAACAGGAACGAGTCATCTCTGGGGGTAGATGCTCTGGCGCACAGTTGGAATTTTCACCTCAGCTACGCCTTCCCTCCTTTTCAGCTGATTCCGCAGGTCATAACAAAAATCCGGAAGGAGGATACGACAGTAATCCTCATCACTCCCTTCTGGCCCAAGAGGCCTTGGTTTTCAGCTCTTCTACAGATGCAGATCAAACCATACTGGCATCTTCCCTTGAGACAAGACCTTCTGTTACAAGGTCCGCTGTTTCACCAAGAAGTAGAAAAGCTAAAACTCACAGCCTGGCTTCTGAGGAGCAGCTCTTAAGGAGAAAAGGATTCTCGGATAGGTTGGTGGCTACCCTCCTATCTAGCAGAAAGAATGTTACCAGAGCAATATATCACAAAGTCTGGAAAGTCTTTAACTCTTGGTGCACTGCATCCGGCAGACCATTAAAGCAGATTTCTTCTATCTTGGAATTTCTGCAAGAAGGAGCAGATAAGGGCCTAGCGATCAGTACCCTAAAAGTTCAGGTTGCCGCACTGGGGGTATATTTTGAGAAATCTATTTCATCAGAACCCCTAGTAAACAGATTCTTTAAAGCCCTCACTCGGGCTAGACCGATAGTGATCAAAAACTGTCCGTCATGGGACTTGTCAGTCGTTCTACAGGCCCTGACCAGGGAACCTTTCGAACCTCTCAATTTAACCTCCCTGAAGCTAATTACTTTAAAAACAATTTTTCTAGTAGCTATTACAACAGCTCGAAGGATCAGTGAGCTGCAAGCTTTATCTGTCAGGGAGCCATTTTTTTCTATTTTTTCAGACAGAATTGTGCTGAAGACGGATCCTAACTTTTTACCAAAGGTTGCCTCAGTTCAAAATAGAACCCAGGAGATAATACTTCCTACGTTTTGTTCTAATCCGTCGGGTAAGAAGGAAGAAGAATTCCATACCCTGGATATTAAAAGAGCAGTCTTAAGTTACCTGGAAGCTACTAAAGACTTTAGGCGTTCAGACGCACTATTCATTTTATTTTCCGGAAATAAAAAAGGAAGACAAGCTTCTAGAGGAACCATTGCCAGATGGTTGAGAATGGCTATCTCAGACGCCTATTCCCTTACAGGCCAGGAGAGTCCAGTAAGTATCAGGGCTCATTCTACTAGAGCTTCGGCGGTGAGTTGGGCAGAAAAAGCTGGTGCCACCCCCGAACAAATCTGTAAGGCAGCTACATGGACAAGTCTGACGACCTTTGCCCGTCATTATAGATTAGATCGCATGACGGCTGGGGACAAGGCTTTCGGAAGGAAAGTCTTACAGGCTGTTGTCCCACCCTAAATGGGGTAAGTCTCGATTATCCTCTCGGGTGCTGTCCTGAAAGACGTTTTGGAAAAATGCAAGTTAGACTTACCGGTAACTTGTTTTCCAATAGGCTTTCAGGACAGCAGGATCCCGCCCTTTTTTTATGCTGTTGCTGTAATACTATGTAATAACTGTCGCTTATGTGTTGCAGCTGGGGCTGGAGGTTCTCTACAAACAACTGATGGAAGCAACGTGGAGGCCTCCAATTAAAGACTTAATTGATGAGGTGTTTCCTGTAGGAGGAGGAGCCATGATCTCTCGGGTGCTGTCCTGAAAGCCTATTGGAAAACAAGTTACCGGTAAGTCTAACTTGCATTTTTTTGTATGGAGTTATTAGAAAATTGTAAACTAGTACTCCTTAATGAGGGTTTATTTAATTTACATTTTTTTTTTTTTTGTAGCATATGATTTCTTCTTCTGTACTTAAACCATTTTGATTTTGTTTAAAACCTCCACCCCCTCCCTTTTTTTTTTTATAATTGCAGGAGTCCGTTTTCTCATGCGTGGCAAAAAATATTATCGAATCCTGTATGACTGGTTACAATGGCACGATCTTTGCTTAGTAAGTATACAGCTGGGTCTGTCTAAAAAAATCATCCTAAATAAATTGCAGCAAAGTGTAAAAACCATCCCATACATCATCCAACCAGGTTGTAAGTAAAAAATGTATGAGATCAGTCCCAAATATCATCCAATTAAGTTAGATCATCCAATTAGATTGTAAGTGCCCAGAAAAAAACACCACCACAGTTCAGTTCATGTAGTGAAGTAAAAGCAAGTCTTCCAAAGTATCAGAAATCTTCCGCCATGGACTGACAGGTTACCACCCATGTGCCCAATCGGGTGTCTCCTCACCTGATTTTAAAATAATCAAGGTGGTCAAAAGTGCTGTAATCACAAAGGCAGAAGGTCGGCAGCCCCAGGTCCCAGCCAGGTTTGATTAGTGTAGTGATTGTACCGTGGAGTGATAGCTGCTCTTTCACGGTTTTTATTTTTTATGGTAGTGTATCCTTTTTATCAATAGTACCGCAGGTTTTTTTTTTTTTTACCTAAAATTTGCCTTTGTAGGGTTCAGTTGTGGTGTCCCCATTACGGATATTCCCTACTCTACGTCACGTCTTTTTTTGATGACAGAACAGGGATTAGAGATCTTCTAAACTGGGATCAAACCCTGATAAGGTTTTAATATTTCCCCATTCTATTCATTAATGATTATTAAAAAAAATGCCAGGATTTATTAAATGTTTAAAGCTGGTCTTTATTATATCTGCAAAAAAATTTTTTGCAGTAGAAGCATTTTGCTTTTTATTTTTCTATGAAAAAGATGGACATGGAGTATATTGACAATGACTTTTAACCATATGTGTGGGGTGGTTCAAAAGAAATCATCTTGGATGCTGATGATCATGCTTTAGTCTCTCGCAGGGTGTTTACTGCTTTCACTATACAGGCATATATGCTGCATCACCTTCCATCTAGTGCAGTGATGGCGAACCTTTTTGAGCCGAGTGCCCAAACTGTAACATAAAACCAAATTATTTTAAAGTTCCAACATCCATCGCCATACAGCACATCTCACATCTCCATCACACTGTAAACTTCTAGCACATATTTTGTTTTTGCTTTCAGCTCTCACCTCTCTGTCCGGCCACATCACATCAGTAAGCTACAGCACATTTATACATCGCCATGTAATGCATAGCACACCTCCTCACCATGCATCGCACCCCTCCATGCAGTTTATGGCACACTTTCCTTTCTATCACACATCTGGTCCTCCCTCTGCAACACACCACCCCCTCTGCTGTGTTGCGGCAGTAGTGCAGTAACACTCAAGTAGCCCATCTTGCTCCCTCTGGCCATACATGCCTCTCCTGCTATCACCATAGCACAGAACATGGTCACGTGGCGTGGCTCATCCCCGGCCGCTCTGGCCTTCTGTGGGCTTTCTCACCAATGGAACGGAGTGGCTGCATACAGGTGACCCCCAGGCAAACAAAAGCCCACTTCTCCTTCCTCGCCAGTCAATTGACTGTTCATTCCCTGGCTGAGGCAGGTGATTGGCCAGTTTGTGAGTCGTTCCCGCAGTAGTTTCTCTAAGGAGTTGCCTGCTGAGTCAAAGTGCTGTGTGATCTGGAGGAGGTAGGCGGTGCAGGAACAATGTGGGGATACTGGGCCCTTTTGTCCTAGTAAAGTGTGAGGAGCCTTTGCATGCCTGGAGTTTCTGCGTACCCACAGAGAGGGCTCTGTGTGCTAGCTGTGGCACGCGTGCCATAGGTTTGTCATCGCTGATCTAGTGGATTCTCAATAGGACCAGGCCATTGACGACACTTGCAGCTAAAACGCAGCTGTCCTAGGTTTGGAAGGAGTCCCATTTTCTTAGTCTTTACTGCTGGATAGCGCTGTGGCTAAAAATGTATCCTTACTGAAATATAATTTTTTGCATTGACATTGAAATACAGATGTCGCATGCAGAAATCCGCCATGGTTGCAATGAATTGGCATTTATTTTTGTATAATTGTATTAGCAAAATAATATGAAAGCAGAACTCTGTGGTCAGGGCTCTTTGGAGCTTTGTATTGAGTTCTCTAATACTGAGAACACCCTAAGGGTCCTTTCACACCTCTCCGTTGGATGAAAAACTGACCTGCATGTATGTCTTTGGGCTAGCAGATGTTAGTGGACGATCTTCCGTCTAAAAAAAAAGCTTAACTTAAACAGAACGGATAATATCCGCTGACATCCGTTTTTTAAACCCTTTTTTTTTCCCCCTCTAACACACTGGTTGTCGGGTCTGCGGGCTGGGGGCTTATCAGAATCGCAATGTATGAGATGGTATCACAAGTCAACCTGTCCCTTTCCCCTAAATATACAAAAAGTGAAAGTCTCTGAAACATCTCCCATTTTAAACCTGCTTTCTAAAAACAAAGTACAGGTATGTTTTCATTTTTTGTGATTGTTTAGATTGAGATCTCTCTCTCTCTCTCGCTCTTTCTTTTTTTTTTTGCTCTCGCTCTTTTTCTTGCAAGGTCATCCTTCTAGGGCTGTTTCACACTGGAATGGGTGCGGTTTGTGAAAAGTAGTGCTCACACTACACAAAACCGCATGGTGGCCACAAAGCGTAAGAGCTGTGTTTGGGGTGCCATTAACAATTAATTGGCACCTGCGTTTGTCTCGGTGCAGGATACGCACACAAAATGTGCCTTTTCCGCACCGCATTTTGGTGCGAACAGGTCCTTGGTTGTACCTTTTTTTTTTTTTTTTTTTTTTTTTTTTTTATTTTTTTATTTTTTTTTTTTTTATTTTTTTTTTTTTTTATTTTTAATACTAACATGATTTTTTTTTTATTTCTTGCAGTGGGCAGACAGGTTCAGGAAAGACCTTTACAATGCTTGGTAAGCAATACATAAGTCTATGGTCAAAGAAATAAGCCTGGGCAATTCAAACCGTTACCCTATGTTGGGTTATTTGGTGCCTGCATTTCACCACTACTGTTTTTAGTGTGGAACATGTAACATCATAATGCCGCGCCCCCCTGTGTGAATGATTATGGGGTAAAACGTTTTTTGACAAGTCCTCTTATTAAAAATGAAGAATGTCCCGCCGTCATAGCTCCAACGCCAATCACAATGTCTTCTTCCTCTGCCGTTGCTGACCCGCTGAGAAGAATAAAGAAGAAAAAAAAAATCCAACGCTGGCTACCGCCGTTTTGCGAGCTCCTATGTCTGTCAGTTCTTACATGGCTATGGGTTGTGGCCCTGTGGTGATGTCATCCTGAGACCCCATCCACTTGTGATTTCACTGACCCATCATGCCCGTACAACAATAATTCAGTCACCCCCTGCAGTAAAAGCAGCTGTCACAACAGGTGCCCAGTCGCCACTACTGATTTTTAATCTTCTTTTTTTTTTTTTTTTTTTTTTTACTTCATTTATGGCCTTAATAGCCTCCCCAAATCGATTGGCCCATGCCCTACTACTTCTGAATTACGGCAGTAATACAAAAAGATGATGCCCAGGATGAGACAAATTGCTTACTATCTGTTTTAGCTCTACTTCTTCTTTTGCACAGGGAACCCCTGATCTTCGTCTTCTGGGGTCCCCTGTCTGGGCTCTCTCCTCCACCCTCTGAGTGCCCCCATAGCAAACTGCTTGCTATGGGATCACACTTGCAGACACTTTCCAGAGCCGTGCGCTGTGTCCATTGATGCACAGGGTGTGGCTCAGCCCCCAGCTCTCACCTCACATACTGTGATTGACAGCCGCAGGAGCCAATGGCTCCTGCTGCTGCTCTTGGGCACAACAATGGCTCGAGGTCAGGCAAAGATGTATTGGGGAGGGGGCTGCACACAGGGTGTTTTTTTTTTTTTTTTTTTTTTTTTTTTTTTTTATACCTTTTAATGCAGGGAAATTGTTAAAGTAAAAAATCTTCTACATGTAAAGGTTGTAATTTAAAAAAACAAAAACAAACATGCTATACTTGCTCTATGCAATAGTTTTGCACATAGCAGCCCCGATCCTCTACTTTTTGGGTCTCCCGCTGGCAGTCCTGAATTCCCTCTTGCTATAGGGGCACTTGAGCAGGCTCACCCCCGAGCCACGCTCCTGTGAATGAACATTGTCCATTCACACACACACAGCGCGACTGCCCCATTCTCTTTTCTTATTGTCTCACTGGCTGTGATTGACAGGAGCAGGAGCCATTGGATCCCACTGCTGTACGAGAAAATTACCTGGAAGAGCCGCTGCTCTCATGCACATCTCTGGATGGAGATGGGGCTCAGGTAAGTATAAGGGGGGGCTGCACCTTGAAGGTTTTTTAGAATGCATTAAGGTTAAAAAAAAAAAAAAAAATCTGCCTTTAGTAACCACTTTAATGCACCCAAAGGGCCCATTCACAAGCCAAGTGGGTATGCACAGGTGTTTTGCTATCAGCCATTGCTTTTAGCATGTTAGGCTGGCCATACATTATACAATTTTCCTTTAGATTTACCAAAACCATATAATAGGAGGTCAAACCTAAACATTTTTTTTTTTTAAACTATAGTTTTATTGAAACAAAAAAAAAAAGTGCATACATGGTATTGCATACATCCAGGGTATCGGATATATCATGCATGTGTACAGTAAGTAAATTACAAACATGTCAAAACCTTTTTCAATAGTGTGGCTAGCACAGGGAAAAGAGAACGGCTCCTGGAGCCGACATGTATCCCAATCCCCCCCCCCCCCCCCACACCAGGGGTGGCATGAAAGGCTGAGGGTGGGCTAATTGTCTGGTGAAACAGGCCGAGGGTGCTTTATGAATAGGTATCAGAGTCCTAAAGCCATCGATCCCATATTTTGTTGTATTTGGCCGGGCATTCTCTGTTAATATACATAACTTTTTTGTACAGTAAGGTATTGTTCTTGTCCGCCTTCCACTCCTCAAACCTAGGAGGCAGGGGCCTCATCCAGTTCCAAGCAATAACCTACCGTACAGAGAACAAGGTCTCATGCAGAAACGTCTTCGTGTATTTGTCAATGGTGTCTAGGAGCAACCCAAGCAGGCATTGTTTTGGGTCTAATGTGACCGGAGAGCCCACGTGATCGTGTAGAAAAGTTACAACCTGCGTCCACAGGCCTTGTATTTTGGGGCATGACCATAATAGGTAGAAGAACGTGCCCACCTCCCTCCCACACATCTGGCAAAGGGTAGATTGGGTGTTTCTATATCTAGCAACCCGAAGGGGGGTGAGGTATGCCTGATGTAGTTTTGAGTCAGTTTAAAACCTAAACCCTTTTAATTTGTATGCAATCAGGCAGGCCCTTGTACTACATAGTTGAAAGTAAATCTAAAGAAAATTGTATGGTGTATAGCCAGCTTAACCATGCATCTGAAATGGCTCATGTAAATGACTAACTTTTCTCTCCTAGGGCCATCTGATTCTGATAACTTTACTCATAACCTGAGAGGGGTTATTCCAAGGAGTTTTGAGTATTTGTTCTTCTTAATAAATCGTGAGAGAGAAAAGGTATGTGTTTGTGTTTTTGCATTCTGTTGTCTTATGTGAAAAGAAAAAAAAAATGACAATGTGGTTCCATGAATTACGTGCTGCACCTACCTGTAGGCATAAGCAAAGCTAACTAGATTCTCACAAAGTGACCTTGTCTCATTTTCTTGCACAAAGCTTCCATTTGTGTACGAACAGTTGTACAGGCCGGTGCATCCCTTCTCTGGGGCTTTATACTCACTCTACATGGGCTTACATTCCTAGAATGGTTAGAAAACTACTTGGTGCCAATATACCAAAGCCTCAGAGAAATCCATGTTGTAAGTCTTAAAGGAAACCTGTGCCATGGGGGGCAGTTTTTTTTCTGAACTCAATCGTGCCAGCATTAAAGAGGAACTGCAGTCTGCTCATATAATTTGTATAAAAACATCTTTGCCATTCTGAAGCTTCCCTCCAACCACGTTGCATATTTTATATATACTGTGATTCTGTACTTGCCAAATATGCTGCAGAAATCTCCCTCCACTAAGTTTGGCTGCATCCATTTTAACCGTAGTCAGCTGAAGCTGCTGCCTGTTCACTTCCTGGATTTAGAGAGGCACACCTCCAGCTCTCATTGGCCCTCTTATGACTCTCCCCCCCTCCCTTCCTGGCAAACTCACAAGTGTGAGCGAGAGAGCTGTGCATGATGTCATAAGCCTAGGCTAATGACCAGACAAGAAAAAACAGAAATGGAAGGCGCGCGCACACCTAGTGCATTACCAGAGATAATTTAATAATACAATTTTTTTTAGTATAAAAGTGGGTACTCACAAAATGCAACTGACAAAAGGCCATAAACACAGTGCATGGACATGCACAGAACACGGGGTACAACTAACGCGTTTCGGGGGCGCACCCCCTTCCTCATATTTCTTGCTCAACCGAGTGCCCTTTATAGGAGTTTTATATCTTTTCTTATGCCATGGAAACTCCCCTTCATAATTTTTAAATAACTGGAGAATACAGCTGTCAAAATGAGACCATCCTGAAAAGGTTAGATCAAGACAGGAGGGAGAAGAGATTTCACCATCAAGTGCCTATGATATTTGCAGTACTTGTGGACGATTTTAACTCTTTTGCAGTGTGATGAAAAATCCACCTAGTGTGGGGTGGTGTTTTTTTATTTTTAACTGACTGGGGAAGTCCCAATTAAACCTCAAATTGCTGACCTCCTCTACTGAATATACTCGTTCTGACTGTATTTATGATCTGTACTTTGTCAATGGCCCACACAAGTCAAGTCAGTGACTTAATACAGCCAGGGGAAACTGTCACATGGTGTTTCACAGCACAAGTAATTTTCTCCTTTTCGTCTTCCAGGACAGCCTCTGAGACATATATAGGGCTTCTCCCTCCAGGACCGGAAACACGCATACCAAGTATCTTAAAAGGCGCTCCTCCAGGCCTCCCTCTTCAGTTATTGTGTTTCCTGCTGGACGGGAAGGAGCACGCTATAGGAACCTAAGGGAGCTCCATGTCTCAGGACTGTCCTGGGAAGAGCCCCTGGCGTTGACTCTCCTCTGCCTGGGCACCCCTCTGTCCTATTGTGGAAGAGTAAGGTTGCCGGCCCCACCGCTGCCACTAGCTCGGAGAGCAGGACCTTTGACCACTGACCCTGATGCCCTGTTACCGCCCGTACCTGTGTAAAAGTGTGCTGTTTGTGGTCAGGAGGAGGAGGTGGCGGTGATGTCTGTGTCCTGGGCCGGCAGGCGGGAGACGCTTGGCCGGCCACACCGATTCGGCCTACACTTCTGGGTACAGCGGGGGGGTGGGCTTCTGCGTGCATGTTCAGGCTGTAGACTCCGGTTCATCAGGCTCTGGTGCCTCCCAGGTAAGGTGGTGAGGGTGGACCATTTCTTACACTGGGGGGTCAGGGTATTGGACACCTATGTCACCCCTCCCTGGGTGGAGAACCTCTGGTGAGGGCTGGGCCCTTCCTAGGCTGACGCGAGCACATTAGTGGTGTGGGTCAGGGAGGCATACTGATGGGGGGGGGGGGGGGGGGAATTCAGGTTAAAGCCCAGGACAAGACTTGTATGCAGCCGCCTAGAAAAAAGTGTGCTGTTTGTGGGGCTAAGTTAGGCTCTAACTGGGAGAAGCCACTATGCCCCGATTGTGTCAGCAGCCTCATCAAGGATGACTCTGTGGCAGTGTCACAAAATCCTGACTTTGGTTAAGGACGAGCTAGCATCCAGAGCAGCCAGTGCGCCTTCCCTGTCTGAGCCCAGTCAGGAGGGGGAGGTGGATAGGGAGAGGGTACTGAGATCGCTAGCCTCTTCTCAGGCGTATTCAGCATCTGAGGGGGAGGATGATTCCTCCAGGGGGTCCAGATACAAATTATCCTTGGATGATGTGGGAGATTTATTGAAAGCGATTTATGGCACGTTAGAAATCCGTGAGGAGCAGGTCCAACTCTCCAAGCGCGACCTGATGTATCAGGGGTCTAGTGCACAGAAAGCCGGGGTGTTTCCCGTACATAAACCTGAGTCGATTTTGCTGGAGTGGGAACAGCCGGAAAAGAGACCATTCTTTTCTGGTAGCCTCAAGCTGAGGTTTGAAGCAGACGCATCTCATCCCTGGAATAAGATTCCTAAATTGGATGCACCGTTGGCCAAATCTGTCCTCTTAGAGACTTTGGCTTTTTGATGACTGGGGGCCGCTCAGAGATCCCATGGATAAGAGGGTGGATGTGCTGCTAAAGAGGGCTTGGGATGCCTCGTCAATAGGGTTGAAACCAGCCACTTGTGTGGCCAGAAATCTGGAGTGCTGGCTCGCACACTTACAATCCCACATTTCTGCTGGTACATCTGTTGAAATCATTCCCCTTACTATTCAAAGCAGTGGGCTTTCTGGCAGACGCCTCCGCAGAGTTGGTTAAACTGGCAGCGAGGTCTGTTGCACTAGTAAATGCGGCTAGAAGGGCTGTATGGCTAAAAACCTGGACAGGCGATTCCACCTCTAAGCTAAAGCTTTGTGGGTTACCTTTTTCAGGTGACCACCTGTTTGGACCAGGCCTACGGGAGGCACTGGAAAGAGCTCGGGATAGGAAGAAAGCCTTTCCTGAAAAGAAAAGCGAGAACAAACGTTTTTTTTGTGGAACAGGGCAAACAGGAAAGGGCTGGCCGCCCCAAGAAACATTGGATGGGCCAGAAGGGATGTAGAAGAGGAGGAATCCTATTTAATCCTCCTCAAACCACCCCTAAGCCCCAGTGACTCCTGTGTCCCAGTGGGAGGGAGACTGGGGGAGTTCCTCCCACAATGGACCAATTCGACTCCAAGCCTGTTCATTCTGGACATCATAAGGAACGGTTACAAATTGGAGTTCGATTCGGTTCCCCCCCCCCCCTCAGTGTTTCAGCTTACCCAGCTGCCCAGAGACCAGGAAAAAGCAAAGGCTTTGGGTCTGTTATTAGGGCATCTAGTGGATCAAAGAGTCCTTATTCAAGTGCCCCAGAAGGAGCAGCATCAGGGGGGTATACTCTCACGTGTTTGTCGTGAAAAAACCTTCCGGGAAGTTCGGTTAATCCTGAATCTCTGTCCCCTGAACAAGTTTGTAAGATACAAACTGTTCAGGATGGAGTCAATATTTTCCGTGACCAACCTCCTGTTCCCAGGCTGTTTCATGGCCACAGTAGACCTCGGGGATGCCTACTTGCATATCCCCATACATCAGGAATTTCAAAAATTCTTAAGGTTGGCAGTATGGATAGATTCGGAAGTTCTGCACTACCAGTTCCAAACACTACCTTTCGATCTGTCCTCTTCGCCGAGAATCTTTACGAAGGTTCTAGCAGAGGTCCTGGCCCCGCTGAGAGTCAAAGCTATTACGGTGATCCCCCTACCTGGACAATCTCCTGTTTGTCGCCCCATCTTTTCAACAACTAGAGAGAGACCTACAGGAGGCCCAGAGTTTCCTACTCTTTCTGGGGTGATCAACCAGGACAAATCTTAGCTGACCCCGTCTCAGGAGGTCCAATATTTGGGATATAAAATCTCTTCAGTGGAGATGAGTCTTTCTCCCCAGGGAAAAGATTCTGAAGGTGGATCAGGCCGTAGCCCAACTTCAATCCAGTCAGCCCTGATCAGAGAGGTTATGAGGGTTCTGGGTTTGATGTCGTCCTGCTTCCCAGCAGTTCCTTGGGCAAGGCTTCATCAGTGCCCTCTGCAGAGTCTCATGTTGAGTCACTGGGATGGCAGAAAAGAGGGCCTAGATCAACCTATGCTCCTTTCAGCCAAGGTCAAAAGGACTTTATGGTGGTTGCGAGCCCATCGCAACCTGGAGAAGGGTCTGTCCTGGGCCAGACCTACGGCCATAGTGGTGACAACCGGCGCCAGTGCATTGGGTTGGGGTGCCCACCTGGAAGAAACCTTGGCCCAGGGAGCCTGGTCACCAGTAGAGGCCCGTCGATCCTCAAACCAGAGGAAGCTTCTGGCGATTCTCGGGGCTATAGAGGCTTTCCAATCCCAGATAGTTGGACAACACCTACAGGTGCAGACAGACAATGCGGCGGCTGTCGCTTATGTTAACAAACGGGGGCACAAGGAGCCCCACCCTTCAGGCCATAGCGGACAAGATTCTGTGTTGGGCCGAGGTAAACCGGTCCTCTGTCAGCCATTCACCTGAAAGGCTCGCAGAATTCTCTGGCTGATTTCCTCAGCCGTCAGCACATGAGTCAAGCCGAGTGGTCTCAACAGGGATGTATTCAGGGAGATTGTGCAGCAATGGGGAAAGCCGGAGGTGGACCTCTTTGCTTCAGAGGCCAACAAGAAGGTGCCACAGTTCTTTTCCATCCACCCGCTGGACCAGGCCACAGGGATAGACTCCTTTGCCAATCCTTGGCAGTTCAACCTGTGTTATGCCTTCCCTCCAGTGAGGCTGATAGCCGCGGTTCTTCAAAGGTTCTTGACAGAATCGACGGACCTAATCATAATAGCGCCATTCTGGCCAAAGAGGCCATGGTTTGCCAACTTGAAAAGACTGGCCATTTGTCCTCCATTGACTCTTCCAGCCAGGGAAGACCTGATCTCCCAAGGTCCTGTTCTCCACCCACAAGTAGAGAAATCTCAAATTAACGCCCTGGTATCTGAGGAAGAACTGCTAAAAGCTCAGGGTTTTTCAGACAAAGTGATTAAAACTGCTGGAGTGCCGTAAGCCAGTAACCAGGGCCATTTATGCCAAGGTATGGAAGATATTTAATTCCTGGCTGGGAGAGCAGGGGCTGGATCATCCTGGGATTCCAGCGGTACTGGATTTCCTCCAGGCAGGTGTAGAACTGGGACTTTCTATCAGTACCCTAAAGGTTCAGACCGCAGCCTTGAGCATTTTCCTCCAGACTTCACTTCAGCAAAATCAATTTGTTAGAAATTTTTTCAAGGCCCTAGCAAGATCTAGGCTGGTGAAGGTTAGAGCCTGCCCCACTTGGGATCTGTCTTTGGTCCTTAGGGCTCTTACGGGTAGTCCTTTTGAACCCCTGGAGAAATCATTACTGAAATGGCTTGTACTCAAAACAGTTTTTCTGATGGCGATCACGTCGGCCAGAAGAGCGAGTGATCTGCAGGCTCTGTCCATTCGGGAGCCTTTTTTTTTGTTAATTTTGGAGGACAGGATCATACTTAAGACAGATCCTAGTTTCCTCCCTAAAGTAGCATCTATGTTTCATAGAACACAGGACATTGTCCTACCAACTTTTCGTCCCACCTCCAGAAGATGAGGAGGAATCTTTTTTTAAGTTTGTTTAGATGTTGAGATTAGTCTTTTTTTTTTTTTTTTTTTTTAATTTAGAAGCCACTAAGTTTCAGGCACTCGGATTCGCTTTTTGTTAATTTTGCAGGGGCCCGCAAAGGTTAGTGTCTAAATCATCCATTGCTAGATGGATAAGAATGGCGATTATAGAGACTTATCTGTTAGAAGGTAGACAAGCACCATTGGTTAAGGCACAGTCTACCAGGGCAGTCTCGGTATCTTGGGCAGAGAGGGCCGGAGCTTCCTCGGAGGACATCTGCAAGGCAGCAACATGGTCATCCTACTGTACTTTTGCAAGACTTTACCATCTGGATTTGTTGTCTGACAAGGAGCAGACATTTGGACGAAAGGTCCTCGGCAGTGGTCCCGCCCTGACAAAGTAAGTTTCTTGCTTATCTCCGAGGCGGGCCTGAAAGACAAAAGGAGAAAACCGGTGCTAGACTTACCGGTAACTCTTTTTCTAGGAGTCTTCAAAGACAGCAGTGGGAGCAGTGATTTTAATAATTAAAGTGAAACAATAAAAGTGACATTTTCCTTTAAATTTCGTACCTGGGGGGTGTGTATGATATGCATGTAAAGTCGCGCATGTTTCCCGTGCTTAGAACTGTCCCTGCACAAAATGTCATTTTTGAAGGAAAAAGTCATTTAAAACTCACTCGCAGCTATTAATGAATTGTCGGCTCCCGGCAATACATAGAAAAGTTATTGATAAAAAAAAAAGCGTGGGGGTTCCCCCAAATGTCCATACCAGGCCCTTCAGATCTGGCATGGATTTTAAGGGGAACTCCACCCCAAATTTAAAGAAAATGGCATGGAGTTCCCCCAAAAATCCATACCAGACCCTTATCTGAGCATGCAACCTGGCAGGCCGCAGGAAAAGAGAGGGGGGGGGGACGAGAGCGCCTCCTCGTGAACCGTACCAGGCCACATGCCCTCAACATGGGGAGGATGTCCCCATGTTGATGGGGACAAGGGCCTCCTCCCCACAACCCTTGCCCGTTGGTTGTGGGGGTCTGCGGGCAGGGGGCATATCGGAATCTGGAAGACCCCTTTAACAAAGGGGACTCCCAGATCCCGGCCCCCCCATGTGAATTTGTAAGGGGTACATTGTACCCCTACCATTTCACAAAGAAAGTGTAAAAAAAACACACAAACACCTCGGAAAAGTCCTTTATTTAAAAAAAAATAAGCAAGAAAAAAACCATTCCAGCGATGAAATCCAGTGTCCCACGGCGATCCGATGTCCAGCGCTGTCCGTCATTGGCTGAGCCTGAGTGGACCTGATGGGGAACTTCCTCCGCAGTCTATTAAATGTATAGACCCGCCCCTTCTAAAGTTCCCCATCAGGTCCGCTCAGCCAATGACTTGGTGTAAGGCTAAGCAGAACGTGAGAAGGGGCGGGTCTATTCATGTATTACACAGTGAAGGAAGTTCCCCATCAGGTCCACTCAGGCCAATGACGTAGGCGGGGTCTGACATGAGGGGGCGGACCTGAGGGGGAACTTCCTTCACTGTGTAATACATGAATAGACCTGCCCCTTCTCATGTTCCGCATCTGGTCCGCTTAGCCTTACACCTAGTCATTGGCTGAGCGGACCTGATGGGGAACTTTAGAAGGGGCGGGTCTATACATTTAATAGACTGTGGAGGAAGTACCCCATCAGGTCCGCTTAGTTAGGCTCAGCCAATGGCTGACAGCGCTGGACATCGGATCGCCGCGGGACACTCGATTTCATCACTGGAATGTGTTCTTTATTTTAAAAAGACTTCTCCAAGGTGTGTGTGTGTGCGCACTTCCTTCGTGAAATGGTACCCCCCTTCTGTACAGTGAGCGGTCGGAATTCGTCTGGGAGCGTTCCGAGATGGGGGGGGGCGGCCGTTCGATTCCGGCCACCCCCCTGCGATCGCTCCCGGCGAATGAGAATGCCCCCTCTGCCTGTGTAATGTAAACACAGGCAGAGGAAGCGGGAGGAAGTGATGTCATCTCTTGTGCGGCGCTCACATATATCGAGCGCCGTACAAGAAAAGACATCAAGGTTAGTGCACAAACACTACACTAACACCAGCACACATAGGCACATAAATCGCCCCCCCAGATCAGCCCCCAGTCAGTGTCACTGATTGCAGTGACCATTTATTTACTGATCACTGCAATCGGTGACATTTGTGACTGTAAAAGTGTCACTACAGTTTAGTTTTAGGTCCAGTGTAGCCCCCTACCCCCCCCAATAAAGGTTTAACCCCTTGATCACCCCCCCAGATAACCCTTTCACCCCCTAGCACCGCCGTCGCTAAGCGATCATTTTTTTAGGTTCGCCGCAGGTTTTTATAGCGTCAGGTACCCCCATAAACTATCTAAAGGTTTTAACCCCCTAATTGCCCCTAGTTAACCCTTTCACCAGTGATCATCATATAAGTGTTACGGGTGACGCTGGTTAGTTGGTTTGCTTTTTATAGTGTCAGGGCACCCGCCGTATATAACCCAATAAAGGTTTAACCCCCTGATCGCCCGGCGGGTGATATCAATTAGGTTTTAGCGTCAGAGGGTCTGCGTCACACCCCAGGCAGCGTCAGGTTAGTGCCAGTAACGCTAACACCCACGCGTGAAGCATACACCCTCCTTAGTGGTATAGTATCTGAACAGATCAATATCTGATCAGATCTATACTAGCGTCCCCAGCAGTTTAGGGTTCCCAAAAACGCAGTGTTAGCGGGATCAGCCCAGATACCTGCTAGCACCTGCGTTTTGCCCCTCCGTCCAGCCCAGGCCACCCAAGTGCAGTGTCGATCGAGGTATGTTGAGTATTTTACAGCTCTCGCTTTTTGTCACAAAGTTTTGAAAATTGAAAAAAATAAAAATAAAAATTCTTTCTTCATTTTCAAAAACAAATGAGAGCTGTAAAATACTCACCATGCCTCTCAGCAAACAGCTTGAGGGTGTCTACTTTCCAAAATGGGGTAATTTGGGGGGGTTTTGTGCTATTTTGGCATTTTATGGCCTTCAAAACTGTGATAGGTACTGAGGAGTGAAATCAAAAATTTGCGCCCTTAGAAATCCTGAAGGCGGTGCTTGGTTTCCGGGGTCCCGTACGTGGCTAGGCTCCTAAAAAGCCCCACACATGTGGCATCCCCATACTCAGGAGAAGCAGCAAAATGTATTTTGGGGTGCAATTCCACATATAACCATGGCATGCGTGAGCAATATATCATTTAGTGACAACTTTTTGTACATTTTTTTTGTCATTATTCAATCACTTGGGACAAAAAAAAAATATTCAATGGGCTCAACAGGCCTCTCAGCAATTTCCTTGGGGTTTCTACTTTCCAAAATGGGGTCATTTGGGGGGGGGGGGGGGTTTGTACTGCCCTGCCATTTTAGCACCTCAAGAAATGAGATAGGCAGTCATAAACTAAAAGCTGTGTAAATTCCAGAAAATGTACCCTAGTTTGTAGACGCTATAACTTTTGCGCAAACCAATAAATATACGTTTATTGACTTTTTTTTACTAAAGACATGTGGCTGAATACATTTTGGCCTAAATGTATGACTAAAATTGAGTTTATTCGATTTTTCTTATAACAAAAAGTAGAAAATATCTTTTTTTTTCGAAATTTTCGGTCTTTTTCCGTTTCTATCGCAAAAAATAAAAATCGCAGAGGCAATCAAATACTATTAAAAGAAAGCTCTATTTGTGGGAAGAAAAGGACGCAAATTTCGTTTCAACATTGCATGTCCGCACAATTTACAGTTAAAGCAGCGCAGTGCAAAATTCTGAAATCACCTTTGGTCCTTTAGCTACCAAATGGTCCGTGGCTTAAGTGGTTAATATCCATTCCAGACCTGAAGGGCCTGGTAATTGAATTTGGGGTAACCCCCACGCTTTTTTTTTTTTTTTTTATTATATCAATGACTTTTCTATGTATTGCCGGGAGCCGACAATTCATTAATAGCCGCGAGTGAGTTTTAAATGACTTTTTTTTTTTCGTTCGAAAATGACATTTTGTGCAGGGACAGTTCTAAGCACAGGAAACATGCGCGACTTTACATGCATATCATACACACCCCCCAGGTACGAAATTTAAAGGAAAATTTCGCTTTTATTTTTTCATTTTAAGCATTATTAAAATCACTGCTCCAGTAAAAAAGGACAATTTAAAAAAAAAAAAAATTTGCATTGATTGCAGGACCCGGGTCCCCAAACACTTTTTAGGACAATAACTTGCATATTAGCCTTTATAAATAGCACTTTAGATTTCGAACGTTCAAGTTCATTGTATTTAATAGGGTTCTAAAGTTCAAGCGAACATTCTGTCTCTTCGCGGGTTCTGGTGCGAACCGAACAGGGGGGTGTTCGGCTCATCCCTGATTCTGCTGCCTACAGGGGGCTCAGTTTCACATATATGTGAACTGGATGCGTTTTGAACCACATCCGATTCACATGACATGTGACTCAAACCGGCTTTCTATGGAGCAGGTTCACATATATGTAGTGCAGCCGAAGTATGAATGCTTTCAAAGAGTCCAGTGCATTTTTGAGCACTGCGGTGCAGTTTAGATTAAAATTCCAGGCTCATTGCCTTCTATGGGAACACGCCTGAATCTCACATCTGATCCGTTTTTGAACACATTTGTTCCCAAATCCTAATTCCCTTGTCCGAGAATGCAGCCTGGCATGTCAGGAACCATACCAGGCAACATGCCCTCAACATTGGGGGGGGAAGGGTGCTTTGGGGCAGGGGGGCTCTGTCAATTCTTTTTGCTGCCAAATTCCTTTGCTATTTGCATAAGCAATTTCTGACATGTTTTCCTGACAAAAGGTAAAAAGGTGACCGGTAGGGAGCTTGAGGACACAGCCTGCGATTGATCACCTACGCTCTGTTCCGGTGAGCTGTGTAAAGGGGGTTTGTCCCTCCCTCCAATCAGCTTTCACTTAGATCTGCGGAGTAAGGGCCCTTTCACACGGTCCCTGTCTGTGTGCGGGCTCTGCTTTGTTCAGCGAGGATTGCTCTGTCTCTGCACACTGTGCGGGGACCGACCTGTCAGAGCGCCCCTCTCTCCTATGAGGGATCGGATGACAACGGACCGTAGAGTCTGCTTCCTTCCTTCCTTCCTTCCTTCCTTCCTTCCTTCCTTCCTTCCTTCCTTCCTTCCCTCCCTCCCTCCCTCCCTCCCTCCCTCCCTCCCTCCTTCCCTCCCTCCCTCCTTCCCTCCTTCCCTCCTTCCCTCCTTCCCTCCCTTCCTTCCCTTCCTTCCCTTCCTTCCTTCCCTCCCTTCCTTCCTTCCCTTTTTTTCTTTGTCCATCGATGGAATTCATGAAAAGGATTTTAGGGTTGGTACAAAAACTGTTTTTCTTTTTCTTCTCCATAAATCGGTTTTTAACATCTGTTTTACTTTTTCAGGCTGGTGATGGGAAAAGTTTTCTGTGTAAATGTTCCTTTATTGAAATCTACAATGAACAGATATTTGACTTGCTGGACTCTGCATCTGCTGGACTGTTTCTTAGGGAACATATAAAGAAAGGAGTCTTTATTGTTGGTGCTGTGGAGCAAGCAGTGGCCTCTGCTGCTGAGGCATACCAGGTAAGTTCATAAATCTGCAACATTAGGAGGAGAGGTGGACTATTCATATCTCTGTCCTTGTGTTGAGGCATGCATGAAGATGCCTGTACATGATGTGAAAATTTAGATTCCCTTTTAAAAACTCACAAAGCTGCAGTGCATAGATGTGAACCAGCCACATTTAAAAGAATAGCATTTCTACTTGAGATTTATTTTCTTTCAGTAAAATTTGTTTTATTGCAGGGCAAGTGTAAATTTTGGCCTTTTTAAAAGCAGGATTAAAAGAGAAGTCAAGCCTGAGCTAATTTGGCTGGGCTTCTCCTCTGGGTCAAAGGAGTGCAATTCGTTTTGCACTCCTGTGACCTGTTTTCAGCAGAACGGTCTGAAGTCCACTCTCTGCTCATGTCACCAAGATCAGTCCAGGCACCGTGTCTTCCCAACTTCGGAAGTCTGGATCTGCCAGGTGCCTGGACTGATGGCAGTCTCAGCCTCTGAGCGAGCCACTGAGATGGCTGCCCCTCCCCTCCACAGCTCAGTGCTCCAATGAGCGTGGAGGAGCAGAGCAGCTGATTGACAGTCAACAAATCTGCTCTCGGGGAGCCGAGAGAACCGAGCCATCTGTGTTCAATAGCTTTGTTCTCAGTGATGAGACGCCGGGGGACAGATGCAGCATCGGACCAATGCTGCATCCACTTGGGTAAGTATGATTATGGGAAAAAAGACAAACCCATACTACTTTAAACCCAAAAGCAAACCTTTTGCTATATTTAAGCTTGATGTCTATATTTTCTCTTTTAGGCCTTTAATTTTATATAGTGATCCATATACTGATTTCAGTAACCGTTATAAGACCGGCCATTTAACACTGGTAGGGGTGCTTAATATCAGTGTTTATGTAAAGCCTTTATCTCAAAAGGGGGGGAAAAAAATGTTTGCTATAACGGGTTATAAAGTATTTGCCGGAGTTTGGCTTCGATTTGTTACTGTGTCTAATTCTACTAGTACTACTAGCACTTCCCTCCCCCCAGACTGACTGACAATGCTGCTGTCCAAAGGTGCCTCCTGTGCCCAATAATCCAAAGTGGGATTTGCAGTGGGTATCAATAGAAAGTTAACGACACCTCAAATGCAGGTTGCAAACGCAGTGCATTGGACCATACCAGATCGCATGGTACTTTTGTACCATGCAATCAAGTTACAGTGCACTTTTTTGGTGTGACACATGTGAATCGCACAGCCTGTTCCTGTGTGGGCATGGTGTGAACCGGCCCCTAGGTGATTCCCCATACCCCCCCCCCCATGTATAAATTATCCTATGGGGCCCAAGGTTGCCCAAAAAATGTTTTACATTTCTGGGCCCCCTGGCTGTCTGCTGAATAATACCTTTTTATGTGAACTATTTGTATATAGAGTAGAGCTGCACGAATAATCATTAAATTGTGATCTTGATTCATCCCCTTCACGATATTAATCTGGCATTTTTAGTGCAGAGCCGTTCTCTGCTGACAGCTGTTCAAAAGAAAATGCAACCTGCCAAGTTTATGACAACATTGCTCAGAGTTGAGAGAGAGAAAAAAAAAAAGAAACCTTGTATCCTTTTGGTTCTATTAGATCAAAGGTATGAACATCGGTCTGTAAATGAGGGCAGTTTAACCACTTAAAGACTAAGCCTTTTTCTGACACTTGTTGCTTACCAGTTAAAATCGGTAGGTTTTGCTAGAAAATGACTTGGAACCCTCAAACGTTATACTTTTTTTTTTTTATGTTTATTTTTTTAGCAGAGACCCTAGAGAATAAAACGGCGGTTGTTGCAATATTTTATGTTGCACTGTATTTGTGCAGCGGTCTTTCAAAAGCAATTTTTTTGGGGGGGGGGGGGAAATACACTTCAATGAATAAAAAAAAATAAAGAGTTGGCCCAATTTTTTTTTTTTGTATAATGTGAAAGCTGTTGCCCAAGAATCGTGATCTTTATTCTAAGCAAAAAATTGTGATTCTCATTTTATCCAGAATTGTGCAGCTCTAATTATAGAGTAATGTTTCTTTAGTACAAGCAGGTTTTTACTGTTGCTGCTGGAATATCTTCTGTAGAATAGCCAATGGTTGCCTGAGATGTACATGCTATTTGGTGATGTCTTAAGATACATACTCTACAGTTGTGCTCAAAAGTTTGCATACCCGGGCAGAAATTGTGACATTTTAGCATTTAATATTGAAGATATGACCATGCCAAAAAACTGACTTTTTTTTAAGGATAGCAATCACAAGAAGCAGTTTATTATCGCATAGGTTTTTTTGGATCTTTTTAAATCGTAATAACAGAAATCGCCCAAATGGCCCTGATAAAATTTACATTCCTTGGTACAGAAACTGAAGATGGCACACACAGGTAAAATTGCAGTTAAAGGGGTAATGTCCCACATTTGTGGCTTTTTTTTTTTTTTTTTTTTTTGTTATTGAAAAAAAACAACTTTATTGAGAAGTATATGCATGGTACATACATCAGTAAAAGCCAGTATGGCCAAAGCAGTAGTACATACATGAACATAGTGAAACATCTGTGTGACATAAAGATGAAGACACCAATGGGATTGAAGCCGGCGCACAACAAAGATGGGGAATCAACATGTCAGGTTCACGTTTCACCATCCGCCAACCATCTGTCCCAGACCCTTTCATACTTTAGGGGACACCCTCTATGTACATAAATCCGTTTTTTTTATATGGGAGAGCATCGTTAACCGCCTTTTTTCCAGCACTGAATTGTAGGGGGCAGAGCCTGCATCCAAGTTCGGGGCCACTACTTTTCTCGCCAATAATAGCGTCTCATGTAAAAAGGTACGCAGGGGTTTGTCAGCATCTAATTCTGGCAAAAGGCCAAGGAGGCACATCTTTGGGTCAAGGGTAGCAGGGGAGCCCATCTGGTTGCGCAGGAAGCGTATCACCTGTATCCAGTATGTCTGGATAATGGGGCAGGACCAGATGAGGTGGTAGAAGGAGCCCGGGGTATGGTTGCAGAGGCGGCATCCTGGGTTGTACGTGGGTTTGAAACGTGCTATTCTCTGAGGGGTCAGGTATGTTCGGTGTATGATGTACAACTGTGTGAGGCGGTCCGATAGTTTGGGGGAGACTTTTTTCACATCCTCCAAGATCTCAACCCAATCCTCATCCTCGATTGGTCCAACATCCACCTCCCATCTGGTCTTGGCAGCATAGGCCAATGCTGTGGTGCTAGGGAGACGAATGGCGGAGTACAGAGTGGAGATGAGTTTGGCAGGCTCATTACCCGTGACTGTGTCCACTATAGAGGGAACTGCCAGGGACGGGTTAGAGCCAGAAAACTGGGCCTGTATAGCGTGACGGAGTTGCAGATACCTGAAGAAGAGGGAATTGGGGAGGGAAAATTCATCCTTCAGCATTTGAAATGCTTTAAGGCCTGTGGCGGTCATGATTTGGTGTAAATATAAGTTCCCATGGCGTGTCCACACCGCGGGGTCTGGAATGGACAACAATTCTGGCAAACATGTGTTGAACCAGAGAGGGGTATGAGAGTGTACCTGTGAGGTTCCAGTTTTTTTTTTTTTTTTTTTTTAGTGCCATCCGCCATACCCTCCGGTGGTGAGTCAACATGTCTGCTTTGTGTTGGGGGCGGGTGTCTTGTCGATGGGGCTCTAAGGACTGACTGGAGTGGGGTATGGGCTAAGTCATCAGGATGCTCACAGAGCAGTGTCTGGTATCTTGGTAGCTCACGTTTGTCAAAGTAATAGAAGTGGGACAGTTGGGAGGCAAGATAATAGTCCTGAAAGTCTGGGAGAGCAGCTCCTCCCAATGTCACAGGGTTCTTCAGAATTCTCCAAGATAATTTGTGTCTGCCATGACCCCATATAAATGAATTCAGAATGGATTCAATTATTTTGAAACATTTTTGTGGTATATAGAGGGGAGCATGCCAGACCAAATAGAGTATTTTTGGAAGGAGTATCATTTTAACTAGACTGATGCGACCCATAACACCCAAGGGTAGTCTGGCCCAAGTCTGTGTCTTGGTCTTGATCAGGGCATACAGGGGTTCAATGTTCAGTAGTTTGTAGTCTGAGAGCGATCTGGTGACCTGCACACCAAGGTATTTGATCAGGGAGACCCTTGGGAGAGCCAGAGGAGGGGACGTGAAGGAGGGGGGGGAATGGTCAATCGGGAGGATCTGGGACTTGGACCAATTAATGCTCAGACCCGAATGGCCACCCATACGTTCTACGGACTGGAGGGCTGCTACAAGAGAAGGACCCGAGTCCGCCAGATACAGGAGTGTATCATCGGCATACATCCCAATCTTTTCTTCCAGGTTCCCTATCATGAGACCTCGGATGCAAGTGTCTGCACGGACCATAATGGCCAACGGCTCCACGGCCAAATGCGTACAGCATGGGGGAAAGGGGGCAGCCTTGTCGGGTCCCTCTCTCCAGCGGGAACTGGTCGGAAAGCCAACCGTTCACAAATACTCTGGCCCTCAGGGACTGATGGAGTTGGACCCAGCGAATAAAGCTGGGGCCAAATCCAAATCTTGAGAGGCACTCCCACAGATAGTTCCAGGGAGTCAAAGGCCTTGGCGGCATCCAGAGCCACCACGACCCTCGAGCCAATTTCATCGTGGGACCCCTGAATATTCATAAATAGCGGCGAATATTCATAGCAGTGTTTTTTTCCCTGGCATAAAGCCTGTTTGGTCAGGGTGAATCAATGACAGAATAACTTGATTAAGGCGGGAGGCTGGAATTTTAGCTAATATTTTATTGTCTACCTGTAACAAGGAAATAGGCCTATACGACTCCGGGTATTTAGGGTCCTTACCGGGTTTGGGAATTACCACAATTTGGGCCGCTCATAGAGGGGGGTAAAACTCCTGAATCAAATATGGATTTGTACAGGTCTTTACGTTTAGGGGTTAGAATTTCAGAAGAGGTGGCATAGAATTCTAGAGGTGGACCATCCGATCCTGGGGCCTTAGATGAGGCCAAACAGGAGATCGCCTCGGAAATGTCCTCCTCAGTAATGGGGGGCTTCTAAGATTTCAAGCTGGTCGTCGGTCAGTCTAGGGAATTGAACTCCCGCCAAGTAGTCCCTGGTATCTTGGGGAGTGTGGGTGACCCGGGAAGTGTAGAGTGTACGGTAGAATCTCCCAAATTCCTCTGCCACCAGTTGTGGGTCGGTGATGTTGTTCCCCTGTGGGTCAGTCAAGGACACCACCACAGGGGGATGCAAATTCAAATGGGCGAGATACGCGAGCAGTTTGCCTGATCTTTCTCCATATTCAAACACCCTCTGTTTACAGAAAAAGATTAGTAGTTTAGCCTTCTCGATGTGCAATTGGGAGACCTGTCGCGCCTGAATCCTGAGATTATTAGCCGTGCTGGGAGAGGGGTCTCAAACGCCTCCTCCAGCACCTGTAGGTGGTCTGCCGCCTGCTGGACGATAAGTGTTGATGACCGTTTAAGCCTGTTGATACGTGTGGAAAGCAGGGAGCGAGCGTGGAGTTTAAACATTTCCCACACCACATCATACGTGGCAGAACCCCCGTTGGCCGTAAAGTAGTATTGCAATTTCGTGGGGATGTCTTCCTGGTCCTGCAGGGCAGTCAGCCAGAACGTGTTTAGCTGCCAAGAAGGAGCAGGGGAAGCTTTCAGGAGCTGGATCATGATCCAATAGGGGGCGTGATCCGAGAGTACTCTCGGAGCAAAGCCCACGTCCCCTAGTTTAGGCAACAGGGACATTGAGACAAAAACGAAATCAATTCGCGACATTGTGTTGTGACTAGCTGAGAAGCATGAGAAAACCTTGGTGTGCGGGTGTTTGTGGCGCCAAGTGTCAAAAAGGGCAAAGTCTGTCATTATGCGGTGCAGTCTGGTATGGGCCGTGGATTAAGGGGGGGGTTCAGCACGCCCAAGCGGTCCAGAGCGGGGATTAGGGTCATATTAAAGTCCCCCATCCACACTGCCGGTACAGAG
The DNA here is from genome assembly GCA_029206835.1 of Rana muscosa. NCBI lineage: Eukaryota > Metazoa > Chordata > Amphibia > Anura > Ranidae > Rana > Rana muscosa. The sequence goes on along the minus strand of CM055122.1, from coordinate 102,011,385 downwards.
GGATATTGAGTCATAAAGGCAAGGCCCTCCTTAATTACAGCTGAGTTGTACATGGCAAGAAAGCAGCAGGATAGGAGACCCATTAATGGTAGCGTGTATAAACACATATCTGCCTTGCTGGTCCGTGCGGAGTAGTACTGGATCAAATGGTACCCGTTTGGCAACCAGGATCGATACTCCTCTGGAATATGAGGTATGGGTGGCGTGGTAAGCCCACCCTATCCAAGGCTTTTTGAGGGAGGATTGCAGGTGGCCCGTGACATGGGTCTCAACTAATGTGATAATGTCAGCCCTCTGAGATTTGAGAAACGTCAGGATAGCTGTGCGTTTAATCTTATTGCACAGGCCCCTAACATTCCACGTAAGCAACTTCAGGCAACTCATGGTGGGTGTAGGGCATGTATGATAAACCGCAACCGGACCAGGACCAGCGGAGCAGAGAAGGACACATCAGATAGCATAAAACATAGTGAAAACCAATATCGATAGTGCATGTATGACAATAACAACATAGTACCTTTAGCAGAAGTAAACAATTGTAAACCTAGTGGCAATAAAAAAACAACCACAACATTTCCCTTCCCTCCCAGTCCATTGCCACCCCATAACCAGGTATCAACGGGGGACATCCAACGTGAAAAAAAAAACATTGGAGGCAGGGGACTTAATTTCAATGGGACATAGATACCCGTGATGAAAAGAAAACAAAAAAGGAGGAAAAAACAGTCAGTCAGGTAAATGGGGGGGTGAAAAAAGTCCATAGGGATCCTAGGGGGGCAACTTCTTCTCTAAGAAGTGCATGGGGTGTAGGGGCCACAAACGTGCTGCACCATTACAGCATTGCAGGAGGGGGCCCCGCCTGCCATCAGGGTGGTAGATATAGTAGTGTAAGAAGTTCCCGCAACGTTCGGTAGACTGCCTTCCACAAGTATCTCCCACATGTGGGGAGGCCGGGGGATCAAAAGTCAGTTAGGTCGCCCGGAGGCGGCGAGCATGCCGTGAGATCCAAGGAAACATGGGGGAAAAAAAAGTTCAGATCTTCCTCCTGTCCCGGTGAAGGGTACACATTAGCAATATAGCTACTGAGGGGCTAAACGCCAGAATGAGGACAGAGCGCATTACCGGCACAGGGGGGAGCAGGGGAGAAATAAAAGTACTCACAGCTTGCAGGCAGTGTGGCGTGCTCAGTCTCACTGATCTCTCTGATCAATCCAAGTGGATGCCAACTCTGGGTCCTCAAAGAAGTGGGTTCGACCATCGCATTCCACACAAAGCTTTGCAGGGTACAGCATAGCGTACTTGAGGTGCAGGACGCGGAGGCCCCATTTAACATCTTGGAATCTGGACCGCTGCCGTTGCACCTCATTGGAGAAGTCTGGGAAGACGGCCACATGTGTGTTGGTATGGGGGATGTTCCCCTTCTCTCTGGTCAGGCGGAGGATCTTGTCGCGGCCCCTGAAGTTGAGGAACTTCGCTATAGGGGTACGCGGCGGAGTTCCTTGAGGAGGATGGGCAGGGATTCGATAGGCTCTCTCCACCGCGAACATTACCGAAAATGCGTCTCTGCCGAAGGTTGATGTCAGGAGGTTTTCAAGGAAGCTCGCCGGATCATTGCCTTCAGCAGACTCAGGAAGACCGATGAAGTGGAGGTTACATCTCCGAAGGCGGTTTTCCATGTCGTCCTGTTTTGCGCTAATCTGTTGCAGCTGGCGGCGCATCTCATCGGTGGTATGTTGTAGAGGGTGCAAGATATCTTCCGCTCTGCTAATACGGCTTTCCGTCACGCGGTCCCTGAGGGTAGAGAGATCTTGGCGGATAAGGGACACATTAATTTTGACCTCCTCAATTTTGGTGGTGAGCGTACTCTGGCACAGGGCGATGGCATCCAGTAACTTGTTAGTAGCCACTACAGAGTGTTCCGTGCCCAGGGACGCGTCAGCGCCATCTCTGGCCTGTTGATCCTCGTCAAGCCGGCGGTATTTGGCCAGCTTGTCAACGGCCTCTGAGTTCTTTTTTGGCGGGGACATACTGCAGGGGTGGTCAGGGGGGTCCCAGGTGTACCAAGATGGCCGCAGCTAAGTAGGCCGAGTCCTCTGCAACCCCTTTCCCACCGCTGTCCAGGGGTGACTTAGCGCGACCCGCAGGCAGCGGTCAAGAAAATGCACTCTATGCTGTATCCCAGGGAATCCTGGGCTCAGGGGAGTCAGGAAGGTCGATAATACTTGCCCAAGTCTTCTCTGGGTGTAGCAAGATGGCCGCCGCTCCAGGAGTCAGGCTGAGGCCGCTATCCGTCCCCACAGCAGATGCAGAGTAATGAGGCACCGCTGCAGCGGGATTAGGTAGTCCGGAGGCCGATGCAGGAGAATGTGGGGCACAGGGTGTGCAGAGAGACCAGCAAAGGCGTCCAGGAGCACCGCCGGGGGGACCAAGATGGCCGCCGTACCGAGGACTAGGCCGAAGCCGCGGTCTTTCCTGTTGCAGGTGGCCGGGAAGCTCCATGATGGCGGCGTTCTAGAAGGCTTAATGCCTCAGACCACGGGGGGAGCAGGACAGGTCCCCGGGTGTTGAGGATGGCAGGAACTACGCAGGATTGTAGGTAAGGAGTATGGGCAAGCGGAGCTCTCCTTACATGCGTCCCATCCCATTGCTCTCCAGGCCACGCCCCCACATTTGTGGCTTTTTTAAATCACAATTCGTGCCGGTGTATAAATAGTCAATGAGTTTGTTAGCTGTCGCATGGATGCACTAAGCAGGCTGGTCACTGAGCCATGAGGAGGTATACAAGAACAGTCAAAAGACCTGCGTAACAAGGTAATAAAACTTTACAAAGATGGGGGGGGGAAAGGATATAAAAAGATATCCAAAGCCTTGAATATGCCAGTCAGTACTGTTCAATCACTTAATAAATAGTGGGAAATTTGGGGATCTCTGGATACCAAGCCAAGGTCAGGTAGATCAAGAGATTTCGGCCACAACTGACACAGGAACTGTTCGGGATACAAAGAAAACCCCACAGGTAACCTCAGGAGAAATACAGGCTGCTCTGGAAATGGATGGTGTGGTTTTTTAAGGAGCACAATACGATGATACTTGAACAGAAAAAAAACTGCCTGGTCAAGTTGCCAGAAAAAAGCCTTAACTGTACAAGTTCCACAAAAAAGCCTGGTTACAATACGCCCAACACCTTGACATGTCTCATTGGCTTTTTTGTGTCATTGGCGCAGTAAATGTAATGTTGAAGTATTGTGGAACTTCCGCTTAAACCACTCCTCGCCCCCTTACATGACACATTTGGCATGTAATTTTTTTTTTGCGGGGGGGGGGGGGGTGGGGGCTTCAGTAGGAGTGGGACTTCATGTCCCAGTTCCTCCTTCCGCCCAGGGACCGCTTAGGCGACTCGTCATATCGCCTAAGGCGATCGCCTGTCCACTCAGGAAGTGCAGCGCCGCTCGCGCATGTGCAGTGGGTGCCTGGCTGTGAAGCCGAAAGCTGTCGCGGCCAGGTGCCCACAGTTAGAATGGAGGCGCCGGCGGAGAAGGGGGGGGAAGAAGAGCGACTCTCTTTCTCTCTCCAGGTCTTTTGGCTGTTGTCTACCTCCTTATGGCTCAGTGTCTAGCCTGCTTAGTGCATCCATGTGAGCTAACAAACTCATTGACTATTTATACACCGACCCTAATTGTGATTTAAAAAGCCACAAATGTGGGTAATTAACCTTTTTAATTGTCATTTTAACCTGTGTGCCACCTTCTGTGTCTGTACCAAGGCCAAACATTCCAGGGTATGTAAAAACTTTATCAGGGCCATTTGGGTGATTTCTGTTATTTAAAAAGTATCCAAAAAACTATGTGATAATAAATGGCTTCATTTGATTGCTATCCTCAAATAAAAGACAGTTTTTTGGCATGATCAGTCATATTTTCAATATTATTAATGCCAAAATTTCACAATTTCTGCCAGGGTGTGAAAACTTTTGAGCACGACTAAATTGCTGTTGAACCTTGGATGTCTAAACCGTTTGTTTTTAGCTGTTATTACAGTATGGAAAAACTTCACTGTATGGGTCAGTATTGTTTCTTGAACTATTTGTATGAACTGTACAACCTATCAATACATTTTACTTTAAATACAAAAAATGAGGTTGTGCCAAGTAAATACTGTAGATGCCAAAAATGTGACGCCTTAATACTTTTGCTGGTAGAACTGTTTTTGCACATGTTTAAAAAAAAAATTGATTTTCTGAAAACGGACTGATAATATAGTTGTAAATTTTTTTTTTTGGTCACACAATATTTACACATTGGTTTATCAAGCACAAAACTTCAGTTAAAATACATTACGTTAATTTTAGGGCACAAAGCTGCAATATATTGCCAAATGAGGGAGATTTTATATCGCATATGGGTAAAAGTGATTTTATATATGAAGACCAGATTATCATTAATGAGACATTCAGGTTTTTTTTTTTTTTTATTTCCATGACATGTCTACACCAAAATTTTGTTGCAGACACCTTTCCATAGGTTACTCTTCAAATGTCGGTTTGGAGTTGACCATAAATGATGTTGCTAGAATTATTGCTCTCACTCCAGTGACCTGTAACTTGTAGAGCAGTTGAAATTTTCAAATGTAGGTGCCCCTGAGTGCTTGGATGTAACTGTTTTTAAATTTTTTTCCCACTTTTGCTAATCTTACAGGGAGCTGACAAGCCATTCCCTTCTTTCCTAGCCACAACAGTCAGGGAAAGTGACAGCTGCAACTGCAATGCATGATTCCAGGTTCTTACTAGCAACCTGGTGGCTGTACAGCTACATCTTAATGTTGACAGTGTGTATAAAACCACCATCTGCTGCCCTTAGTGATGGCAGCTAAAGGGTAAACTTCAGTTTAACCGCCTTCTCCTCCCCCTTTTTTTTTTTTTTTGCCTCCTTCATATTGAGGACAGCTTGGGTTATGGCAGCATAACCCAATTGAATGGACACTGACCAAAAAATGTTCAGTAATCCCAGGTATAACCCATCCCAGCTCTGCTATACCTCTGTTTTTAGCTAGTGTCCTTTTAGGTGATGGGTGTGCCTACCTAAATTTCTAAAGACTTCCACTTGTACGATTTTAGTTCCCCTGGATCCTGGCCTGTTCCTAACACTCCGGATGGGATAGAGGGCTTCATCCCAATCAGCCGCTGCAGCAGTAGGCCAAGGAGGACAGTACCCAGACCCCTCACGCAAGAGCGGTGTACTAGATGAACTCACTGGCAATTTGTTCTACAGATCCAGGACAGTGATCCCCCATAGTGTGAGTGGAGTCCCCACAGGCTTGGGGTGCAAACATGAGCAAAGTTCTTCACCCTTCTCTCCTTCTGTAGAAGGATGGGATGATGGAGGCACATCCTTAAGAGAAGCTGTTGGGGATCGGGGTTCCTCTGAAGACAAACTCTTGCAGGAGGAATATCAGGGTTTGTGGTTGTCTTGGACTCTGACAACTGCAGTGAGCCTTCTAGAAGACATGGTGTGTGCTAACTTTAATTTGACACTTCTATAATCCCTGGATATGTCACTGGCTTTGGGTCTTGGTGGCCACCAGAACATCTTAAATCTTTCAGTGCACCTCACTTGCAGGAAGTAATGTATGCCTCCGAGGCTTTCACCTCCTGAAATGATTCGCTCAGCAGTACCTCCACGGAGGAAAGAATTTTCCAAGGTGTGTGTGTGTATTCGTTCTTGCTTGAATAGCATCCTGAAGGTCCTGGTTTTTAAAGACTCTATGCTCTTCGTTGGGACCAGCTCTGAAGCCTGAGGTGGGGGAATACCAATTCTTAATACTTGATCAAAGCATATTCTCCAATCCACCAAATTGGACCCAGAAGATCCTGCCGTCTGGCAGTTCCTGGAAAATTGGTTTCTCGGTGGATGCCTTGGATAAGTCCATATGGTAGCTATCATGGGTGGGCACAATGCCTGTCCACATGAGAAGCCTCCTAAAGCTTAAATGTTGTTTGGCAGAACTTCTCTGCAAAAAGCTAATTGAGAGGCTGCCCTTTGAGAATGAATGCTTGTTTGAACCATTCTTGGATGCCTTCATCCAGAAGGTGACACTGGGTAAAAGCACCCCAATATAAAAAAGTGACCAGTCTGAAATCGGTGTCCTCTTCAAGAATTCTTTCGTAAGCAGGCTTTAAGCAAAAGTCTACATTTCAGTTCCTCTCAAACAGCCGCCATTGTGCAGTTGGCAGGGTGTCTATTGGCCTTTGCAGCTTCCTGGACATCACCAGTCTGCAGCATGGTGTCCTGGGGTTACAAGCTGCAGTTTGCTGCTTTTCCCACCCACGCTTTGATCTCAAGAGTAACTTCGGAGCACCGGATAGGGGGTCAACACGCTGAATCAGAACGTCTATTACAACGTGGGTTTTTTTTTTTTTTTTTTTTTTCCTGTCCGTGATCCCCAGGGTATTTACCAAGGTGTCTGTTCTGGAGTTGAGGAACCAGGGTATACTCCATTGTGGTCAACCTTCTCTGGGAGTAATTGGCTCATTAAATGTCCAGCAGGATGATACAGGTCCTGGGAAAGTTTTTTTGGTTGGGTGCTAAACCTTTACAGAAATTATTTCTTTTGACACAACGCCTGGAGTACTTAGGCTTAGTTCTTGACACAGGAATAGGCAAAGATGCTGCTTCCACAGGAATGTCTGTTTCTTTTCTCCCAGGGGGAGCTGCTGTGGTCACTCAAAGGCCCCTCGATTTGGGCCTACATTAAGGTGCTGGGGGAAAAGTGGTGAGAAGGCCGGTCTGGATAACAGGATTAGCCAGAGATAATAGTCTGCAAGGATGATGGTGTGGATCAGGCAAACGGGTGACTTAGGATGGCATTTGAACAGCACTCCAAGAGGGAAGAAAATCTCTGGCAATGAGAAGGCCCATCGTATCCATTATTATAAACAAGGTGTAAAGTCCAGCAATGGCGGTCCTACAGGTAGTTCGGTGTGCAGCCAGTTGAAACTGATCCCAGGCGACCAGCAGAGGGGGGGGGGCCGCAAGGAGAAACCACCAGGAAGAATGGCCACGCTGCCGGGACCAGCGTGAACCGCGGGTACCCAGAAGTGATGGAAAGAAAGGTAGGGTGCGTGTCGGAGTGTGCTATTGGTTGCTCCTTCATGCCAATAATGGAGAGCCGATACTCAAGGGTTTTATTTAGCAGCAAGGGAGGTGGGCCACGGGCGGGAAAAACCAGTAGCAACCGTGGTTTGTCCTATATATGCACAATATAATTGGCAATAATACAACAAATAATCAAAGGAAGTTTAAAAATAAGTTAAAATTGATATTACAGCTGCACAAATGACAAAAAACATAGACCAAAGAAAACCTAAAACGGAAGGACTACAAGTACCAGTATTCCATGTGGTTAAAAAAAAACATGAAATGGATGGACTACAAATGCAAGCATTCCGTCCATAAAGCAAGGAACCAGCTTTCTACGTGGTACTGAACGTGAAACTGGATCAGCTGGACTGCAAATGCAAGCAATACACACACAAAGCTATAGACCAGTAGGACTAAAATGTACCAGCTTCCCACATGGTATATTGAGTACCGTAAGAGAAGTCTCAATATATAGAAGCTATACGTGTGTGTAAAATATATATATATAAATTTATTATGACACTGGTCGTATACTATACTTACAAATATGCAATAGAGGATGCTAATGATGATAGTAATATTAATAAAAGTTCTAAGGCTTTGTGGATAGAAAAGGGTCTTTCCACAAAGCCAGACGCAAAAGCATGACCTTTTCAGAGTGTATGTACAGATACATTTAGGAGAGGGACTCATTCCGATGATAATCCCTGGGTTCAATTTACACTGGCCCTGTGCCTTGTTGCTTTTTGTTTTTAATCCTTAACATCCTAAAGAGAAGATGCCTTCACACTTTGGATGTTTGTGTGAGTTTATCTCAATGTATTGAAGAAACCACACTAGCTCAAGGCACCCACATCCCAATTTGAAAATTTTTTTTAAGGGAAGAACTGGAAAGGGGGATTATATTGGTGCCACGGGTATACACGAGATTTTTCAAGAAAAATTTATATATTTTATTACTATCCAAATGGAAAAAGAGTGAACAATGTTGACTTTTAAAAATAGAGAAATACATCTAAAATTATCAAAACATAATGAACAATAATATGCATATAGAGCTGTATAAATGCCTGTTGGCTCAACATGTTTCGCTACTTTAGGAGCTGTAAGGCATATATTGGCTACAGAAAAAAGATATGATATCAAGCATGAACAATTTTTTTATTACAAGATCAGAATATACAAATAAGTAGAACAATATGAATATCTAAACAGAAAACAAAACAGGGCATATAGAAAGGCCTGATTTGAATGGTCTTATGGCTATATGGGTCTCACAGAGGGATGTGTGCGATGGCAGTGAAACCTACCCATCATGTGTATAATAAATACATTTATTAGAATCCTGTTGCTCAAATAAGGGAGCTTCAAATCCAGCAATGGGAATCGCAGGGTGAGCACCAGAAAAAAAACACCATTCCTAAATATAATAATGCAGCAATGAGGCTAAATCCCTCCTTTGTAAATTCAAAGATAACTCAAATAAATGACTACAAAATATAATGGAGCAGAGGGAAAAGGAGGGGGGGGAAGTGGAGGAAATGACAAAGGGGTGGGTGGGGGTAAAGAAGAGAGGGAAAAGGAAAGGAAGCTACAGGAAAAATGTGTTTTTAATTACCTTAAGTCAATATCCGCAGTATTGCCCAAAACAAGAGTTGTGGCATTTATAGCACTGATGTATGGTGAAAAGATATGTTCACGGCATTAAAGGGGTTGTAAACCCTTCTGTAGTGCTGCAGCGCCCCCCCCCCCCCCCCGTGTCCCCGTTTTTACTTGCCTGAACCTGGTTTTTCTCCCCGGGGACGAGCACACCAGCTCTAGTTCTGAGGGACCCCCGGAAGAGGATCAGGGCCACTCTGCAAAACGAACTGCACAGTTGAGGTAAGTATGACATACTAAAATCGGGCTTACAAGGAGATGAAAAGCCAAATCTAAAAACAAGGCATCTGAAAGGTAAATGTAAGGGAGATGCTCCCGTCTACACTTAAAAGGGCTGAATCAATAAAAGGCTAATAAGCCTCTATGCATAGGGAGACTTCAAAGTCACTTACCAAAAACCCACCATAGCTGTATCGACAGCGTCCCCCTGCTCTCAACAGGTGCTGTGGTGATTCCACCAACCCCCCATTTTTAAATGGGCTCACCCCGATCAGCTGACGTCACTCGCGGATGCAAATGGGACCACTGCGCTTGCGAGATCGTCACAAAGGCCTGACGTCAGACGTAGGCGCGCTGAGTCTCAAGCCACCATCTTGGAAAGTCTGTCAAGGACAGGCATCCATAGACTGGGGCTATTCCCACATCGCCTGGCCCGATGGATTAGTATGGGAGGACATGCACTGGTTAGCTCCAGTCTAGCAATGACAGACCAGGGCAAAACCAAACTAACCTTAACCTTAAAGTGGATGTAACCCCACTCTCATCCTTACTAAACTACTGCCATAGTGCTGATCTATAAGGAGGATATACATGCCTCCTGCATGTATCCTTATCTGTCAAATGTCTCCCCTCTGTCTGTTATGAGACCTGAAAAACTGCAGATTCTGTGGGTGGATCTGTTGTCTGGAGCTCGGTGGGTGGAGTCGTGATGTCAGTAGACTCCCCGCCCACCTCTACACTCCCCTTGTCAACATGCATTTTATCCTGTGTATTCCTTCTGCTATGATCACTAACATCCAGTCAAAATCCAGAAAAGTAACCACATGACTTCAGAAAAAGAGGGGGGGTGGGAATTAAAAAATGCCTGTCTAAAGCTAGTGCACGAGACATGTAAATAACCTGTCACTCAAAGCAAGGGGGCGGAACGGACAAAGGTTTTTCTGTTTGTCCGTTTTTATCTCACTGAACAATAAAAGATGATTGCCAAGAGCTGGATTAACTTTGTGGCAAGACCTGGCACAAATGATAGGAAATCTTGTACACTACATTGTGACAGCAAAAAAAATTAAAAATTCGGGGATGGGGACCAACAAAAGAAGGCACCCAGGAGATAGGGAATCCAATTCACCCAGTGATGTAACAGGAAAGGAAGAAAAGGAGATTGATTCTCTCCTACCACATGGTCCAGAGGGTAAGAAGGGGAGAGGACCAGGACAGAGGTGGTCGACTGGTGCCCACCAAATGCGGGAAAGGGCCACTGTGGAACAGGAGCCCACCCGCTAGAGTTTCTCAAGTTTACAGCTTTGTTTGGACAGTCTGATTCTGGTTCTTCTGCCTTGAGGGTCCTCACAAGGTCCTAGATCCACTATTTCTAGGTAGATTCATCTATGCCTTTCTCAGCCCTGTGGTATCAAGGGTAAGGTTCCCCTTTTTTCCTGGTTTTACAGGAGTGTTGGTGCTTCCTGGGCAATTCAGCATCAAGCTTCTGTTTGTAAAATTGCTACCTGGTCTTTTCACGTTTACAAAGTTTTACCAGGTTCACACCTCTCCAGATGCCAGTTTTGAGGTCTCGCAGGCTTCTTTTGTAGTGGGGTTCTCCAACCCCTCCCATCCTGGCGTGGTGTTTTTGCACATTTTTGACCTCGCTGCTGTCGCCACCCCTCCTGTTCAGTGCTCTTTGTCATCCCAAGTAGTCCTAAATACAAATGTCTGTGTCTTGTGATGTACAATTTAAGATATTAAGATTTTTGGTTTAGCCCTTTTCCTTGGCAGTGGTCCACATTGCTTTCTACAAAACTGATGCTTATCTGAGCTAGGAGGGGTTATGCCTGGATGGGTATTCCTACTTTTTTTTTTTAGGCAGTGTCATTTACCTGAAGATGTAAGCATAACTCAAGCAGTCATGAATATGAAGCGTGTCCTGTGTAATCCAGTTTGCTAATCTGTAATCCTAATTCAAGTAATATGCACAAATTTTTCATGTACTTTGTATGCTTGGTAAAGTGCTTTTTGGTTTTGTTGGTAATGCCTTTCTTTTATTTTATTTCTTTTTTTTTTTGGATTATCTTGCCAGGTTCTTTCTACTGGGTGGCGGAATAGACGAGTAGCTTCAACCTCGATGAACAGAGAATCCTCCAGGTCTCATGCTGTCTTCACTGTCACAATTGAATCTATGGAAAAGGTTAATGAAATTGTCAACATAAGATCTTCACAACTTAACCTTGTGGATCTTGCTGGATCAGAAAGACAGAAAGACGCTCATACTGAAGGAGTCAGGCTTAAGGTGAGATAAAATTTGATATATTTTTAATTCATATGGACAGTTAGTCACTTTTTTGCATAGAGTTCTTGATATATAGTACTACTGGTCTTTTAAATTGTTGGAAGCCATGTGCTCATGCGCTGACATGAGACTGAAGTAGAGGAATGATGTGCAGAGTGTTTACGTGGGTGCCTGCAAACAGGACAATTCATAAAGGGTCACGACACTCTGTAGAATTCCATCATGGGGCAAGTATCGCGTACGGCGGTGTATTGAGGCAGGATTGTCCATACAGAGCTTTCTCCTCCATATAGACAGCGCAGAAGACGAGGAATATTTATATATTTTTTTTTTTTTTAAGCTTGGTAGGCAGATCTTCATGTGGATTCAGAGACCTTCGTTCTCCATCAGTTCAGCTCCCCTTGTGATTGACAGCAGGCAGTTGGTGAACCGATAGCTAATGGATACCCTGCTGTTTTGGGTTACAGAATCCACCCACTGTTGTCCAGCACAAGGTGAGCGCAGACCTAATGGGGAACTAGTGTCTCATCTTCCCTATCTGGCTCTGTCCACTGTCAGCATCACTAGTTACTAAGTTACTAGGAGCCTGTTGGCTGTGAAGCGGAAAGCGTCCTTAAACCACTTAAGTCCCGGACCAATATGCAGCTAAATGACCAGGCCCCTTTTTGCGATTCGGCACTGCGTCGCTTTAACTGACAATTGCGCGGTCGTGCGATGTGGCTTCCAAACAAAATTGGTGTCGTGTTTTTTTCTCCACAAATAGAGCTTTCTTTTGGTGTTATTTGATCACCTCTGCGGTTTTTATTTTTTGCGCTATAAACAAAAATAGAGCAACAATTTTGAAAAAAAATTCAATATTTACTTTTTGCTATAATAAATATCCCATATATATATATATATATATATATATATATATATATATATATATATATATATATATATACATTTTTTTCCCCCTCAATTTAGGCCGATACGTATTCTTCTACATATTTTTGGTTAAAATCGCAATCAGCGTTTGCTTGGTTTGCGCAAAAGTTATAGTGTTTACAAAATAGGGGGTCGTTTTTATGGCATTTTTTAATTACATTTTTTTTACACGTTATGGCGGCAATCAGTTTTTTTTTTTTTCGTGACTGCGACATTATGGCGGACACTTGACACATTTTTGGGACCATTGTCATTTTCACTGCGATCAGTGCTATAAAAATGCACCGGTTACTGTGGAAAAATGGCAGTGAAGGGGTTAACCACTAGGTGGCGCTGTAGGGGTTAAGTGTACCCTAAGAAGTGATTCTTACTGTAGGGACGTGGCTACACGTCACTGTTCCCTGTCATCGGAACAGGATGATCAGACGATCACTGACATGCCACGGAGAAGAACAGAGAAAGGTTTGTTTACACTCGCATCTCCCTGTTCTTCAGCTCTGTGACCCGATCGCGTGACACCGGCAGCGAGCGGGTTCACGGGTCCCTTGGGCGTGGTCATGGAGCTCAGGACCAGGTCTAGAGCGCGACCCACGGCTGGGCTCTTAAAGGGCACCGTATCTGTACTTTGATGTGCCCAGCCGTGCCATTCTGCAGACGTATATTGGCGTGAGGCGGTCCTTAAGTGGTTAACAACCAGTAAGGGGTTGGTAGTAGTTGTGACAAATGTGCAGCTCTGCTACACAATGTACAGAGTAAGGCACACTGCCTGTGCAGCAAGTTTTTTTTATTTTTTTTACTTTTTTTATTAAAGCATTTTTTCCATACATTCTACATTTTAACATTCATATCCCCATTCTCCTACCCTCCCCCTCCCTCCCTCGTCTTCATAGAAAAAGAGCAAAAAAGAAAGTGGTCTATTTAAAAGCTAATACCCCACGTGTGAATGTTTATCATAATATCCATGCATCCATCCATTTTCCTTCTTCCCCATCATATTTCTACCCATCAGCTTCTGCCTATCGCATCCATCCACTTCATCCTCGCATTCATCCCCTGCACTCTCCTTTATTTTAATCTTAGTTTTTCGTCGGTCACCTCATATTTCTATTATATACCTCGGTTTAGATGTTAATACCTCTTGCTTCCCACCAAAGTTTCCAGATTTTGTCGTATTTCTTTAATCCCCCTTGTCTAAAATCTAGTGATTACTCCTTAAGAATTGGCTCATTCTTATATTTACCCATTCCCTTCTGGACGGAGGCAGGACCAATTTCCACTTCTGGGCAATCCACTTCCTTGCCTGAAATGGGCCTCTCAAGACTGCGATCTGAGTATTTGGTGGGTTCCCCACACCTTCCAACAGTCCCAGAATACACTGCTTCACCTCTAAGTCTGTAGAAGTTCCAAACACCCAGTTTATAACTCCTATTACCTCCCTCCCAATAGTAGAACAGCTTCGGGCATCTCCAAAACATGTGAATCGTATCCTCCTTTTCATCCCCACACCTGAGACAACTAGCATCCGGTCTTCGTCTGAACTGAGAGTTTATATGGAGTGTAGTTAAGTTCTATATAACAGGGACAGGTGCGTCATTCTCTGAGCGGGGGACAGCGAGACCATGGGGGCACGTTCAAGCATTATTTTCCACTGTATTTCAGTTAAGCTTCCCACATCTTTTTCCCATTTTCTTTTATACAGGGGAATCTCTATACCTCCCAGTCTCCCCTTATTTATGTGTGGGTATATTTTTTAAATTGGGCCTTTCCCCATCTCTGAATTTAATAATCTGTTTAGGCATAGGTATCGTACTCCCCTCCACGGTCCTTCCTCTGAACTGTTCTGTCAATGCGTGCCTAATCTGTAAATACCTATAAAAAGATTTGTTCGGGATTGCATTTTGATCTTTCAATTCCTGGAAAGTTTTCAGAGAGCCATCTTGTATTAGCTGATCAATAAAATGTATTCCATATGTCTCCCATTCCCTTACTGCCCCTATTTTCTGAACTTCTTCCAATTTCTATTTTCCCATAAGGGGGAAAATTCTGTTATTCCTCTATACTTCAAGATTACCTTCACTGTGTCCCATACTCTCATCATCATTTTCAAGGTGGGTAGTCCCGGGGGCAAAGACCCTGCCTCCACTAGCGATCTATGTGGGGTGTTTTGCAAAATCCTCTTTTTCAGCCTCTCCTCCCTTCAGATTGCACTCACCCATATACTGTAGTTGTGACGCTAGATAGTAACTAAAGGGGTGTTGGAGCGCTGCTACTCCTTCCTGTTTCTGTAATTGCAGAGTGCTTAACTGGATTCTAGCTGAGCCTCCCTTCCATATTGGCTCCCTGAACACCAGTATCTAATTTTTGAAACCACTTTTTATATACCCATATTGGGGAATTGTGCAATACATATAAAAGATGCGGCATACATATCATTTTAATTAAATTACAACGACCTGCCACAGATATTGGCAGTCGTTTCCATACTTTTATTTTTCTCTTGAATTTATCCAGAAGAGGGACCATATTATCCATTATATATTTGTTTTAGGATCCCTGGAGACAATTATGCCCAGGTATTTGAATTTTTTGGCGGCATCCAAAGACAGAATTTCCCTCCCCCCCCCCCCCCCCCCCCCCCCCCGATTGGTCGGGGTGGACGAGTTTCTGGATGACCCTGTTCAGTCTAGTCGCCAAGACCTTTGCGAGTATTTTAATATCGGTGTTTAATAGGGAAATGGGTCTGTATGAGGCAGTATTAAGTGGGCTTTAACCCTCCTTATGTATTACTATTATGTTAGATTCCCTCATTGACGGAGGGAGCTCTCCCTTTCTCTGACCAGTTTGAGGCCCTCATCAACTCAGGAAGTAAGACTTTCCCATAGTGCCGATTAAATCTCAGCCGGGAGCCCATCTGGTCCCAGAGATTTCTGTCCCGCCATCTCGCTCACTGTATTTCCTCTAGCGTTATGGGCATATCTAACTCCTTTCTGTCCATCTCATCCAGGAAAGGGACAGTCAATTCCCCAAAGAATGCATCCATTTTATCCCACTTCTCCTGTCGGGAACTATAGAAATCTTCATAGGCCCCTTTCACACTGGAGCGGTTTGCAGGCGCTATTGCGCTAAAAATAGCGCCTGCAAACCGACCCTAAACAGCGGCTGCTGTTTCTCCAGTGTGAAAGCCCGAGGGCTTTCACACTGAGCGGTGCGCTAGCAGGACCGCTCCAAAAGTCCTGCTAGCAGCATCTTTGGAGCGGTGTGTTTACCGCTCCTTCCCATTGAAAGCAATGGGAAACCGCGGCTATACCGCCAGCAATGCGCCTCAGTAGAGGCGCATTGACGGCGGTATTGACCCTTTTTCTGCCGCGGGGGGGGGGTAAAACCGCCCCGCTAGCGGCCGAATACCGCAGCGAAATTAGTAGTAAACCACCGCTAAAAATAGCGGTGCTTTACCGCCATCGCCCCAGTGTGAAAGGGGCCTTAGTCCATTGAGAACTACAAACCATCTGCCACAGTGGCAGGCAGGGCATGTCGTTTATTCATTCACAAAACTAGTACTAACAAACTGGACCCGGAACTCCGGATTTTGGGTCACCTGATTGGCTATCACAGATGGTCACTGTGAAGTGTGTTTGTTTTTCTGTGAATAGAGGAGAGATGCATCGTCTCTAAATAAATAATACCTAGATCAAGGTTTGATCTAGGTCTGTTCCAGGGTTGTGAGTGTGAGTGTTTCTTTTTTTTTTTTTTTTTAAAAAGACGATTTTGGGCCAGTTTTTTTCCTTTTTTGATAATAAAAATCAGGAGAGATCTATTTCCATTTATCACCAAAAGAAAGCCCAACTTGTCCTGGGAAAAAAAACAAGGTATAATTAACCAGGATGCACAAAGTTGTGGTGATGTGTACAGTTGTACTAACGCATGTTAACGTTTCAAAATTTGTGCGTAGGCATTTTGGATTTGTTTTACCCTTAGGCGTGAAGGGGTTAACACTTGTTTCCTAAAAGCTCCTGGACACGTCCAGATGGGAATAAATTGCTCCCCCACATCCCTTGAGCCTGATGGTAGCCTCCCTAAAGCAAGCTCCTTTGGCCAGTTTCACTCCAGACCTTTACAACGCAACGTTCTGATGTCAGATGAGGTCCCTGGACAGACCGATTTTGTTTGATGCGGAGGACAAGGTTGTCTTTGGCTTTGTGGCTCAAGAATTTTGTTCTTTGTAAAGGTGTTTTTTTTTTGTTTGTTTTTTTTTTGAGGATCACCGCACAAATGGAGCTTTCTATTGGTGGTATTTAACCCCCTTCATGCCAACAGTACGCATATATGCAGCCCCATTGGACAGGGCTTCTTTCCGTGGGGCCGCATAAATGTGTATCGGTCTATGTGCTGGGAGCGCACCGCACAGCATGCTTCCAGCACAGAGCCTGGGGGCTCAGCAGGAGCCCTGAGTTCCGCACTAACACTCGATGCCTGCAAACTCGTGGTTTCACGTCACCCGATAGCCTCTGACTTTAAAGTGATTGTAAAGTCTGTGTGTTCTGTTTTTAAAAAAAAAAAAACCTATTCGACTTGCCTTTGCTGTGCATTGGATTTGCACAGGATAGCCCAGATCCTCCTCTTCTAGGGTCCATCTTCGGCTATCCTGGCCCCTCCCTCCTGACGAGTGCCCCCACAGCAAGCAGCTCTTTTCATTGGCTGACTGACTTTGACAGCAGCAGGAGCCAATGGTGCCACGCTGCTGTTTCAGCCAATGAGGAGGGGCGTCCTGGGCAGACAAGACAATTCTACAACATCGCTGGATACAGAGAGGTCTAAGGTAAATATTAGGGGGGTTTCTGCACACAGAAGGCTTTTTATCTTAATGCATAGAATGTATTAAGATAAACATTCTGCCTTTACAACCACTTTAAGTGTCAAAGGTACTGGGCAGGATTTTTTTATTTAAAATGTTTTTTGTTTTTTTTTTCCCCTGTGTCAGTGTGTTTAACCACTTCAGCCCCAGAAGATTTGGCTGCTCAATGACGGGCCATTTTTTGCGATATGGCACTGGGTCGCATGAACTGACAATTGCGATGTTGTACCCAAACAAAATTGACGTCTTTTTTATTTTTTCCCCCACAAATGGAGCTTTCTTTTGGTGGCATTTGATCACCTCTGGGTTTTTTGTTTTTTGTTTTTCAAAGTTTTTGCTATCTTTTACTTTTTGCTATAGTAAATATCCCAATTTATTTAAAAATAAAATAAAAAATTTTCCTCAGTTAAGGCCAGTGTTAATTTTGGCAGCAAATTTCGATATAGTTTTAGTCTTAAGCCCCGTACACACGGTCGGACTTTTAGCCAACAAACTTCATTTTGAGCAAGTTGGACCAACAATCCGACCGTGTGTACGCTCCATCGGACAAACTTTTTAGTTTTTTTTTTTTTTTTTTTGTTTTTTTTTTTTGTTTTCATCGGACAAAAGTTTGGTCTGCAAACAAAAGTCCGATGGAGCAAAGTTCGACCGTGTGTACAGAAAACCATTGGACTTTTTTGTCCGATGGACAAAACAATGTTAAAATCAATCAACAATAGCAGAAGTTGACCAAAGGGTGGCGGTAAAGAGCAGAAAAACCATGCGATGTTGGAAGAAGTTTTGGGAAAGTTTGCAGAAAAGTCCTGTGGTGTGTATGCTATGGGGTGTTCCCGGCCAACTCCGTTTGGACAAAAATCCATGGAAAAGTCCGATGGAAGTCTGACCGTGTACGAGGCTTAAGTCTTGGGACTAAAATGGCATTTTAGTTTTAGTCCCATTTTAGTCTTCTGCAATTGTTTTAGTTTTAGTTTGGGGTGCAACGGATCAAAAAACTCACGGATCGGATCGATCCTCGGATCAGAGTCACGGATCGGATCATTTTTCGGATCGGCAAAAAAAAAAGACACTCTTGTTACACCCACCGGAGTTTTAGATTTCAGTTATTTTCAACACAAAACGGAGCTCATTTGCTTAAATACAGTATTTGTAAATCCGGACTGTTTACATGTTAAATTTAAAAGCAGCAGCAAACCTTACATGCTTGCTAATGTGACGGAACACCTCTGATTTTCACATTTAACTAAATGTTAAATGTGAAAATCAGAGGTGTTCCGTCACATTAGCAAGCATGTAAGGTTTGCTGCTGCTTTTAAATTTAACATGTAAACAGTCCGGATTTACAAATACTGTATTTAAGCAAATGAGCTCCGTTTTGTGTTGAAAATAACTGAAATCTAAAACTCCGGTGGGTGTAACAAGCTGTCCACTTGGCCCCTTCTCTATCATTACTGTGCAGGAGTGTGGGGTGGAGCAAGAGGGCGGCGAAACGTCACTACAGCGGCAGCCGCCGGGTGTACCAAGATGGCCCCCGCTCCGGAGCTAGGCCGAAGCCGCGGCCTTTCCTACGGCCGAGGCTCCGGATCGCGTGGTGATCCGATCCGGACAGGGTAACCCGTTCGGATCACGGATCACCACCGATCCGTTGCACCACTAGTTTTAGTCTTAGTCAACTAAATCTCCAGTACATTTTAGTCGACTAAAACTAATATTAGTCGTCTAAAATCTAATGGGTGTAATTAAATCGTAATGCATTCATTAACATTTCTCTACAATGTCCAAATGTATTAAATACTGCTGGAGTGAAAAATCTAATATGTTGTTATTTATGGTATTGAGGGATGAACATGCACTATAGACCAATGTTAATTTTGAAGTCAAATTTCAATTTAGTTTTAGTCTTACTCTTTTGACTAAAATGGCATTTTAGTTTTAGTCGTATTTTAGTCATCTCAATTGTTTTTAGTTTTAGTCGACTAAAATAGTATTCATTTAGTCAACTAAACAGTTTTAGTCGACAAAATTAACACTGGTTTAGGCCGATATGTATTCTACCTATTTTTGGTAAAAAAAAACAAAACACAATAAGCGTATATTGATTGTGTTATATCGGGGAAAACTCTATGGGAAAGATTTGACGTGTGTGGGGGGCATATAAACATGCGCTGATTACTATGCAAATGTCACTGGCAAGGAAAGGGTTAACACTAGGGGGCGATGAAGGGGTTAAAGGTGTTCCCTATTGTGTGTTCCAACTGGGGGGGAGGGGACTGACTAAGAGTTGAGAGATTGTGGTTTCTACTTCTCTCCTCTAATAGCACGGGTTCCCCGCTGTGCAGCGGGCGCGTACTCTGGTGGCTCTCCTGGGCGAAAGCGTATATGTACGGATTTCGCCCAGGAGAGCCAATCTGTGCGAGCTGGTCGGGAACCGGTTAAACAAATAACATGCACATATGTGGTATCGCTACTGTTGTCGGGAGAATTTTATTTTGGGTTCTTTGGTGGTAGGTTATGGTAGTAACAAGAAATTAGTCCCAGGGGCCGGTACACTGGTCAGCTCGTGGAGCGCGTTCTGGGAGAACGTCATGATGTCTACCCAGAACAGTGAATGTCCCACCTGGCCGTCATTGTATTATAGGCGGGACAGGAACTGGTTGAAAGGGGGGGAATAATTGGTGGTAGTAGTAGGTTCCATCAAATTTTAATAATTGTATTGCTAGATTTTACAGTAAGTTGTGTTTTGTTTGAAATGTTTGTAGGAGGCTGGCAGCATAAATCGGTCGCTGAGTTGCCTGGGTCAGGTGATCACAGCCTTGGTGGAGGTGGCTAATGGAAAGCAGAGACACATATGTTACAGAGACTCCAAACTTACATTTTTGTTACGGGTAAGCATTTATGCGTTGGCACACAAAGTATGTATTTATTGCATTGTTGATTTACACCACACTTTATATACAGTTAACCACTTCAACCCCGGAAGGATTTACCCCCTTAATGACCAGGCCATTGTTTGCTATATGGCACTGCGTCGCTTTAGCTGAAAATTGCGCGGTTGTGCGACGTTGTACCCAAACTAAATTGATGTCCGTTTTTTCCAACCCCCCCCCCACAAATACAGCTTTACTTTAGTGGTATTTAATAACTTCTGGTTTTTATTTTTTGCGCTGTAAATAAAAAGACTATTTTGAAGAAAACACTTTTTTTTTTTTTACTTTTTGCTATAACAAATATCCCCAAAAAAGTATAACAAATTTCTTACTCCGTTTTTAGACCAATATGTATTCTTCATATTTTTGGTAAAAAAAAATCCCAA
This sequence comes from Rana muscosa, assembly GCA_029206835.1. Classification (NCBI taxonomy): domain Eukaryota; kingdom Metazoa; phylum Chordata; class Amphibia; order Anura; family Ranidae; genus Rana; species Rana muscosa. Next base: position 101,990,998 of record CM055122.1, on the reverse strand, counting down.
TTAGCGTATATTGAGTGGTTTGTGCAAAAGTTAACGCGTCTACAAAATAGGGGATAGATTTTTGGCTTTTTTTTTTTTTTTTTTTTTTACTGGTAATGGCGGTGATCTGTGACTTAGCGGGACTGCAACATTGCAGCGGGCAGATCGGACACTTTTGACACTTGGCTCCCCTGCTAGTGAATGGGCGCGTGCCCACAGATCGCAGTGTAAGCGCCCGATGTACAATGATGGCGATTCGCAGAGGAGAGCCAACCTGACGCAGTACAGCTGCGGCAGCTAGTCGGAAAAAGGATCATTTCCATAAGTCGCTGCCCTCAAGGAGCTTACGGTCTAAGGCAGTGATTCTCAAACTGTGTGCCGTGTCCCTCGGGAGTTTTGAAAAATATTTAAAATTGCTAGCGTTTTGAATCCTTGAACATATCCAAAAATGTAATGGTAAATCAATGTCGCAAAAGTTAAAGTAACATGTATAAAACCGCAATTTCTGTCAGTTTGTCATTCATTGGTTCCTAATTCTATTATAATAATCGAGACCGTTCCATTCCAACTTTGATGCTTATAAATAAAATTTGTTTGTTTGTTTAGCGATGGAGAAATGCTTAATCATGTCTGAAAGAGAAACTGTTAAATGAAAAGCAAGAAAGCAAGAGAAAGTACAAAGAAGATTACAATCGCTTCAATATTTGCTCTTGAATGCAGGCACATCCTTCACAATAACCACTAGCCGACCAGCTCGCAGTTATACTGCGGCAGGCCTGCTCTTCTGCGGGAGCGTGACCGCGAGTCCCGTGGACTCTATGTGCGCCGGCGACCAACGATCGCAGTGAGGGGAGGCAGGACGGAGACCTGCCTATGTAAACAAGTTCATTCCTCATTCTGCCAGATTACTTGTCAGGGATCTACTGTTCCCAGGGATCGGGAACAGTTATCTGTCATGTTCCAGTAAGCCCATCCACCCTATAGTTGGAACACACCCAGGGAATCAACTTAACCCCTTGATCGCCCACTAGTGTTTATCACCTTGCCTGCCAGTGTAATTTTTACATTATTCGGTGCATTTTTATAGCACTGATCAATGTAATAGTCACTGGTCCCCAAAGAGTGTAATTTGGGGTCAAAATTGTCCGCCCCAATGTCGCACTGCCAAAAATCACAGATCGCCGCCGTTACCAGTAAAAAAAACAAAAACAATAAAAATAAAAGTCCCTAAATCTATTCCGTAGTATGTAGAGGCAATAACTTTTGTGTAAGTAAATAAAAGAGATCTAAAAAAATTGTAACCAAAAAATATGTAGAGGGGGCTATATATCCACCTAAACTAAGTTTGAAACTTTTTATTTTTTTATATGTATTCTAGCAGAAAGTAAAAAAATAAAATAAAAATGTTTTTAAGTAATTGTTGGCTTGTTTATAACGCAATAAATAAAAACCATAGAGGTGATCAAATACCACCAAAAGAAAGCTCTATTTGTGGGTTAAAAAGATCTTGTTTGGGTACAGCATCCCACGACCACGCAATTGTCAGTTTAAGCAGCACAGTGCCGTATCGCAAAAATGGCCAGGTCATTAAGGGGGCAAATCCTTCCGGACTAGATTATACAGAGAGAGAGCGAGAGAGATTAAAAAATGTAAGTTCTTCACCACAAAAAGTGTTAAATCTTTTCAGGTGTGCCGGGAATTTATTTTTTTTTTTTTCTCTTTCGTTCATTGACGGACACAGCAACTTAAATCTTGACCTTAGGGTTATATCGCCACCTTCAGGAGAGGACTAGGCAGAACATGTTAAAACGGCAAAACTGCACAGTACCGCCCAGGGGGCGATCCTACTGGCTTTAACCCCTCACACTGCATCCAGCAGCTCAGTTTTTTTTTGGTTTTTTTTCTGCCTAGTGTAGGAGAAGGACCTGGCTCCCAGTGGGGACCATTGGTCCTGGAGAATTCTTGTGTGTGTTGTGTTTTTTTTTTTTTTTTCCCCCCGATTCCTGTGATCTACTATCAACAGCTGGGCTGGGTGACAGGCTGGATAATAATAGATCCTGGTAGTCTCCCCAGCCCGGCCATCGAGCGTGAGCAGGCCTTCGCTACACGCTGGGTCAGCCACGACATGCCCCATCTGATCCAGGGGTGGCCGGTGAGTTATATGCTCCGGGGCACACATATGACCGGGCTACTGCTGTCCGTGTCAGTGTGCCGTGGCCGACAGCCACCCCGTACCGCTCGGGTGATGGGTCTGTCCGTGGAATGCGTCCAGCAATCCCCACAGGACGGGTAAGTATGTTCCACCTGTCCCGGCAGGATGGAGCAGCTGGGCATTCCTTGGGAGGTCGACTAGGGGGTCTCTCACTCTCCCTTTCTTCTCTCCCTGTCCTTTTCCCTCCTCCCCAAGCTTGGGCCCCTGTGTGTGAATGGCCGGGGGGGCTCCGGGTCCAGACAGGGGGCTGTGCTGTGTATGGGGTCCCCTTGCCTCTTCCCTATATTTGGGCATTGTGGGGTGTTTGTGAGGAGTGGTCGCGGCCATTTTTCTGTAGCCTCAGTCAGGAAGTCCGGCAGCCGTTTTGCCAGAGCCCTCAAGCTGTGCTGAGGCGGCCATATTGCCGGAGCCCTCATGCGGTTTCTTGGTGAGGCGGGCATTTTCTAGTGGTCTCAGCTTGTTTTTTGCCTCTAGCGCTGGGGGATTTTCCTCTAGAACGGCACGAATCACAGAGCACCGTGTGACTGGGAGAGCGGACGGCAGCACAGCGCAGTACTTGGGTCTGGGTGGTGAGTCCTACGGGGGGGCCCCCTCAGTCTGTGGCAGCTAGGAGGGTGGACTTTTTAGTGTGACTTGCCTTCGGTCCCTAATGGGTGTCATGCGAGTTTGGGTCAGCATGGCGTCAGAAGCTAGCGCTGCTTCCTCAGACATCCTTGTAGTGGCAACCGGTTCCCCTGTACCTGAGGTGCCTATGGACGCTTTGTTGGCGGTCCTGGAGTCTTTTTTGTTGCCAGGGTGGAAGTGGCGTGCGGGCACAAGGGGGGTAAAAAACCGGCCCCTGTTCTGAATTTTTAGAGGATGCGGACCAGGACCATTCGGACAGTGAGGATGATTCCGGGTCGGCGCAGGAAAGGGCGCTTGTAGGAGCACTTATCACAGCGGTGTGGGATACCCTAAAAATGGAGGATATGGTGGGGGTCATCTACAGAGGTGTCGGTCCCTTTTGGGTCTCGCAAGCCCGCACGGCTAAGGTGTTTCCCTACCTGACCTATTTTGATAAATTTATCTACAAAGAATGGGAATGCCCGCAGCGGGCCTTTTCGGTCCCAAAACGCATGGCGGTGCGTTGCCCCTTTGAGGAGAATTTCCTGAAAAAAATGGACATCTCCCCCGATGTGGTCCCCCCGGTATCCAGGTTAAATGAGGTAGCCACGATTTCGGTGGAGGGGACCTCTGCCTTTTTAAGGACCCTTCTGATAGGAGGGCCAAGGCGGTTTTCCGGTCCATGTTTACGGTGGTGGGGTCAGCATTGCGGCCAGTGTTGGCCACGGCCCTGGTGTCCCAGACACTTACTGAATGGGCAAAGTAGTTGCACCGTGAGTTGGAGAAGCAACAGGCTTCCCCGGTCTGCGTGGACCTGGCAGACCAGTTGGTGCATGGCCTTAAGTATGTCTGCGATGCGGCCTTAGATATGGCCCCCTTGCTTTCTAGAGCCTCAGTATCTGCTGTGGTGCTACGTCGCCTGGTTTGGCTAAAATGCTGGTCTGCGGACCAGGCATCTTAGAAGGCTCTGGCGGATTTGCCCTTCCAGGGAGAGGCTTTTTGGAGCCTCGCTGGATGATGACATTAAAAATGTTACTAGGGGTAAGAGTACGTTGCTCCCACAATCCAGAAACGGTAAGGAGCCTCGCCGTAGGCCAGGACCTTCCTTTTCCGCTCGCAAGAGGTTTTTTTTGTTTTTTTTTCGTCCGCCCAGGGCGGCGGGTAAACGTCCCCAGGCCGACAAGGTGTCCTGAGGGGACAGAAGCACCCCTGGTTTCACAAGCCAAACAAGCCTGCGAACAAATCTACGACAGCATGAAGGTTTGCCCCCACCCGACTCTCAGGTGTGGGGTCACCTTCGGGAGTTTGCAGCTCGGTGGACCTCCCTGCTTTCTGACCAGTGGGTCTGCGAAGTGGTTTCATCTGGATACAAGATGATGGTTTCTCTCTTGTCCACCAACAGTTTTTTTTTATATATTTTTTTTTTTTCCCCCTCAAACCTTCTTCTTCTGGCTCCCCCTCTGCGCGGGGTGATGGTGCCGGTACCGTCGCAAGAAAAGTTTCAGGTATTCTACTCCAATTTGTTTGTGGTCCCAAAGAAGGAAGGGGTCTGTCCGATTCTGGACCTCAAGGCCCTCAACAGATTTGTGAAGGTGAAAAGATTCAGGATGGAATCAGTTCGCTCTGTGGTCGCGGCACTCCATCCGTGGGATTTCCTGGCGTCTCTAAACATCAGGGACGCATACTTGCATGTCCCCATATACGTCGGCATCAGAGGTTTCTGTGGTTTGCAGGCAGGGACGAGCACTACCAATTTGTGTATCTCCCTTTTTGGCCTGGCGTCGGCACCAAGGTGCTTGCCCCGATTCTGGCTTTGCCGAGACGTCAAGGAATCGCAATCATGGGCTACCTGGACGACCTTCTGAGAGCAGCTTCAGCCTCAGAATTAGAGGAGGATGTGGCGATAGCCAGTCAGACCCTTCGGGAGTTCGGTTGGGTTCTGAACCTCCAGAAGTCGATGTTGGTACCGTCTCAACGCCTGGAGTACCTGGGCTTGCTTCTGGACTCCTCAGAGGCGAGGGTCTTTCTCCCTTCGGACAAACTACAGACTCTTCGGGCTGCGGTGAAGCTGTTCACGTCCCGCAACTGGTCGTCGCTGCATTTTGCATGCGAGTCCTGGGTCTCATGGTGGCCACTTTCGAAGCGGTACCGTATGCTCAATTCCACACTCGAGTCTTGCAAAAGGGAGATTCTGTCCAAATGGGACAAGTCTCCTTTGTCTTTGGATTGTCAGATTCGGGTGAGCCACCTAGTCAGGGAATCCCTGGTCTGGTGGCTGAGGTCCCCAGCCCTGCAGTCCGGGAGGTCGTTTGTTCCTTTTTCATTGGACGGTAATCACGACGGACGCCAGCCTTACCGGTGGGGGGGGGGGAGTTTGGAGTGTACAGTCAGCACAGGGTCGCTGGATGCAGGAAGAATCCCTGCCGATCAATGTGCTAGAACTTCGGGCGATCAGACGATGCCTCTCCACATGGTCACAGAGGCTGCAGGGATGCCCAGTCAGGATCCAGTCGGACAACGCCACGGCGGTGGCGTATGTCAACCGTCAAGGAGGAACAAGGAGTTTGGCTGCAGCATTGGAGGTTGCTCACATCCTGCCGTGGGCAGAGCGGCACATTCCTGCTCTATCAGCCGTGTACATTCTGGGCGTAGAGAACTGGCAGGCAGACTATCTGAGTCGCCAGATGCTGGACCAAGGGGAATGGTCGCTACATCCAGAGGTCTTTCGACTCCTTTGCCTGAAATGGGGCACGTCAGATGTGGATCTCCTGGCCTCTGGACTCAATCTATCGGAAGGTACTGAGGTTTGGCCAGGTCCAAGGACCCATGGGCGGACGCGGCAGACACGTTGGTGGCTCCATGGGGGCATTATCGGCTGATTTATGCCCCCCGATAAACGTCTCCCCAGAGTAGAGACCGAGGGCATTCCGGTGATTCTAATTGCCCCAGATTAGCCTCGGCGTCCCTGGTACGCCGACAATGCGAATGGTGGCAGATGTTCCTTGGCGACTGCAGATGCGAGAGGACCTTCTGTCGCAGGGCCCTATACTTCATCCTGCTTTTACAGACGCTGGCTTTAACAGTGTGGCTGTTGAAAGTCAGGTGCTAAGGGACCGAGGTCTGTCGGACTCGGTAATCTCCATTATGAGGGCATGGAAGTCATCTTCTCTGAAGATTTATCATCGCACATGGAAGGCCTACATCTCTGTGTGAGGAGATGGGGTGGCGTCCGTGTACGTATTCGGTTTTTCAGAATTCTGCTTTTTTTTTTTTTTTTTTTTTTTTGCAGCGGGGAGTGGATCAGAAACTTGCCTTAAGCACCATTAAGGGGCAGATATCAGCCTTGGCTGTCCTTCTTCTTTTTTTTTTTTTTTTTTTAGCGACCCTTGGCGGTTCATTCTTTGGTGAGTACGTTTGTGCAAGGGGTTCGACATGTGGCCCCTCCGGTTCGGGCCACCGCTGCCTCCGTGGGATTTGAATCTGGTACTCTTGGTTCTTCAGAAACCGCCGTTTGAAAACATTAGGGAGATCCCCTTACTGACACTCTCTCAGAAGGTAGCCTTTCTGGTGGCTATTACATCTGCCAAGAGGGTTTTCTGAGTTGGCGGCCTTGTCTTTCAAGTCTCCCTACTTGATCCTCCACAAGGATAAGGCGGTGCTACGCCCGCAGCCTTCATTTATTCCTAAGGTGGTTTCGGCTTTTCATCTGAATGAGGACATTGTACTTCCATCCTTGTGTCCTCGGCCGCCGCATCCCAAAGAGGTTGCGTTACATTACTTAGACGTGGTACGTGCTCTGTTGGTGTATCTGTCTGCTACGGCTCCATTTCGGAGGTCAGACTCACTGTTTGTGTCGGTGACTGGTCCAAAGAAAGGCCTGACGGTCTCGTCGGCCACCATTACAGTCGCTGGCCTTAACGGCATGATTATTGAAAGCCAGGTAACAAGGGATTGTGGTCTGGCAGATTCGGTAATCTCCTTCATGTTGAGGGCCTGGGAATCTTCTTCCCGGAGGATCTACCATTGCACTTGGTAGGCCTACATCTCTGTGTGATAAGATGGCCGGGCGCCCACGGACATAGTCGGCCTCTCGGATCCTGCTGTTCTTACAGTGCGGAGTGGATCTGAACCTTGCCTTGAGCACTGTTAAGGGGCAGTTTTCAGTCTTGGCTGTCTTCTTCCAGCGGTCCCTGGTGGCTCACTCACTGGTAAGTATGTGTGTGCAGGGGGTCAGACACGTGGTTCCCCCGATTTGACCACTGCTTCCTCCGTGGACTTGCTTTAGTGCTCTCGGTACTTCAGAAACCTCCCTTTGAGAACATCGGGGAGATTCCACTTTTTCTCAGAAAGTTGCCTGTCTAGTTGCCATTACATTGGTCAGAAGGGTTTCTGAATTGACGGCCTTGTCTTGCAAGTCACCTCACTTGGTCCTCCATAAGGATAAGCGGTGCTCTGCCCGCCACCCTCATTTCTTCCTAAGGTAGTTTTCGGCTTTTCACCTAAACAAGGACATTGTGCTTCCGTCCTTGGCCGTCAAATCCTAAGGAGGTTGCTTTGCATTCCTTGGACGTGGTCCGGGCTCTGCGGGTGTATCTGTCTGGTACGGCTCAGTTTCGGAGGCCAGTCTCACTCTTTGTGTCAGTAACTGGTCCGAAGAAGGGCCTGGCGGTCTCTTCGGAAAAATGGAAATCATATCCACCCAGAGTGGTACTGGGGATACGATGTAATAGAAAATTGCCACGTCCCGAGATTGTAAATTGAATAAATTGGGATGAAAAGATGGACTTTATGGGCACGACAAAATTGATATAAAATTACTCAAGTTTTATTAAAAAAGACCAAAGAAAATAACAAATCGTACAAATAAAAATGAATAGTATACAGAACTATTCATCAACCTAATATTGACCCACTTGAACACATCACCCAATGACCAAAATTCAATAAAGAAATAGGGTTATACTAAGTAAAATGACAGCAATGTCAATTCTTTCAGTATATTGGATACCAATAGACGATGGTGGCATTGATTGGTGATGTGTCGTCAAATTGATTCCTAAACCCGACATGTTGCGCGACATAGATCGCTTCTTCAGGAGTTTTTTGAATGTCTATGAATACAAATACATAACATAAGAACAGTATAAGTAAATTACAAAACAAGAGAACCTGTATGTCTGGCCAAGTGCTTCCAGAAACATATGATCCCCCAACAGCAATACCACTATTGGAAACAGAGCAGAACAGAACAAGACCAGAAACAAACCAGGAAAATAGGAAAACCTCACAGATTGGAGAAGTCCACTGGATGGTTAAATCGTTTACCATAACTTACATGAGTTCAAAGGTTTTCCAAGTAAAAACGGAGGTTATAGATGGTCAAGATGGCAGTAGTAGTAGAAAAATGCCTCTGGGTATCTTGAACAAACTAAGCATGAACAAACACATGTGGATCAATCATATGATTTTATCCAAATATACAACATGTATATAATTTAGAGGCATTGCCAGCATACTGAAAGCTGACCAATTCAATATATACAGGCTTACTTCTGCTTACCTGGATAGCATAATATATAGCTACGGTGTAAAGCCCAACATCCGTATTTAAACCCCAATTGTAGAGGAGAAAATAAATTGGTACACGGATATAGGTGCTGGCAGTTTCAATTATGCTAGCAGGAATTCGGTATTGTCATGACTTGCAGTTTTCCCCAGTCTGGCGGTCTCTTCGGCCACCATTTCTCGGTGGATTAGACCGATCGTGATCCAGGTTTATGCCTTAAAAGGGCGGGTGCCTCCCTTTCCTGTCACGGCACATTCGACCAGGGCAATTGGTGCCTTCTGGGCTTTCTGACATCAAGCGTCCGTTTCCCAGGTGTGTAAGGCGGCGACCTTGTCGTCCGTTCACACTTTCACTATATTTTACAAGGTTGAGTGCATCTGCGGATGCTTTCTTCGGCCGCAAGGTTTTGCAGGCGGCTGTTTTAAGGTTGCAACTCCTCTGTTATGGGTGGAGTTTGTTTGCTTGCTGTTCCCACCCCTCGTTTTTTGACACTGCTTGGGGACGTCCCTAAGGTCAAGATTTAAGTTGCTGTGTCTGTCAATGAATGAAAGAGAAAATAGGATTTTTGTACTCACCGTAAAATCCTTTTCTCTGAAGTTCATTAACGGACACAGCACCCACCCCTCCTTTTTTCTGTTTGTACTGCTTTTTGACGAACTAAGCTGCTGGATGCAGTGTGAGGGGTTATAGCCAGTAGGACTGCCCCCTGGGCGGTACTGTGCAGTTTTGCTGTTTTTAACATGTTCTGCCTAGTCCTCTCCTGAAGGTGGCGATATAACCCTAAGGTCAAGATTTAAGTTGCTGTGTCCATCAATGAACTTCAGAGAAAAGGATTTTACGGTGAGTACAAAAATCCTATTTTTTTCTTTTTTGTGCACCGCAAGACCAAAAGGTTTGAGAAACCCTGGTCTGAGATCACTCTTATATGCACACATGCTTGGGGCAGTTTAGACGGAAGCCATTTCACCTACCAGCATGTCTTTGGGGTGTTGGAGGAAATAAATTACTGGAAGAAAAGCATGCAGGCACAGGCAGGATATGTAAACTTCAGTAGATGGAGTCCTGGCCAGCCTGGATTTTAACTGGGGCCTTAATGCTGCAAGTAAGAAGTGCAAACCACTGATGGAAAGTATAGGCTGCAATCAATCTCAAGTGGAAAAGGAATATACAGTTTTTTCAGAGTATTCATTTTTGTATTGCAATTACCTAAAAGTAATTTTGATGTTAAGATGTTAACCCTCAATGTTCAAGTATAGTTTGTTCTTATACATTTAATTATGATTAAAACCCCTGCTGAGGTTAAATGCATCCTTCTTGAATGGTACCACGTTCTGTAAATGTTTAAAGGACATAACCTTTCAAATGTAATTGACTTAATTTCTCCAGTATCCAAGGACCACCCCTTCCCACTTTATTTTAAATTGGTTATAGACATCTTTTTTTGTAACATACAGTAGATCTGTTTTGAAGTTGTGCAGCTTTGTTCAGTATTTTATTGTGGTTTTTGTTTTTGGGCAGATTTTTTTACCCTTTTTATCATTTAATTTTGATCCTTCAGGACTCTCTTGGAGGTAATGCAAAAACCTTTATCATTGCAAATGTTCATCCTGGATCCAGGAGTTTTGGGGAAACACTTTCTACTCTTCATTTTGCCCAGAGAGCAAAACTAATTAAAAACAAGGTAATATTTAAATTTACTATCTTGAGCAAGGCGTTTTTGAATTGATAAGAGAATTTTTACTTATGGCCTTACTTTTCTATTTTTATGGCTACGCTTCATGTGGCCCCTGAGAGCTGCATCACAATTTTGTCCATTGACATGCATTACAGAATATGCTGTGTGCGTGTAACTGCATGCATGTGGATGTATTTTTCAAGCTTGGGTACCTTGGCTCTTTCTTGTGGCACTTTACAGACTGGAGTGAACTGTTTTTTGTAGCTGCAGGCCGCTTTCCAGGTCCAGAGCTCTGGCACGGTCCCAGATGTATCCCTGTCTCTGAAGAGAGTTGGGGAGCGAAGGACATGTTCACCACTACAGGTGACCCCAGCCCATATAACCTTTCCTCTCAGGGAACAGACACTTGCAATCTGGATTCTAGTGACCCTGTACTTATAGGGTCTTCATCATTGTGACCGCTCGATTCCTTGTGAATGTTAACTGTAGAGGTTCTAAGTGTGCTCCTGCGCTACCTCCTGCAGAATCTAGCTTTGAGCTTTCAGGGGCCTTTAGAAAAGGTTGGATTTTTAGTCTCTAACCATCTTTTCACCTTGCACGGGTAATCCTCTAAATAAACCTGGTGGAGCATTGTATAACATTTTGGATATAAATCCGTTTAGTGGAAGTGAGTGACTGCATTTAATTGAAACTTGGGGTAGGGGAGAGGTGCCAGTTAACAGAGCACCCTTGTACTCTTACAGCATGTGCTAGTTGTAAATAAAGAAAATGCATATTGTCTTGTAACCCATATTTAGCCTGTAAAGCCAGAAAAGGAAGGAGCCTGCCTTGGTCAAATATTTTGGGATACCATATCCCGTAGGCTCGCCATTTCAGGGCATATTGTAGCTTGGCCAACTCTGGGTATGAGGCGTTAAGCCAGATGGTACTATATAAGTCACAAACCCTGTCACTTTTTGCAACTGTTTAGTCTTAACCAAGATTTTGTGTGTCGCAAGGTCTCCGGCCTTGTCAAGTCTAATGAGGACCGCCAAGGCCAAATATAGCTGACATCCTTCAGTGTGTGGTGGGTTGCGAGGCATAGTGGGTGCAAAGATGGTCAAAGTCATTGGGCGCCAGACACTTTTTTATTGGATGTAAAAGAGGTTTTATTTCTTTTGACAGTCCTTTTTGTATTTGTGGGGGAAAGGGGGTTAGGGCCAGGACACCCTTAAGTAGTTATAGATTAAATTGGCAGACTCCGAGACTTCAATAGGACAGCTGTGCAGGAAAAGGCCCTAGCAAGGCACCACTTCTGCACATGAAGGAATGCTGTCTCCTAAGGCAACAGTCCTTTTAACAGTTCCTAACTGAAACGTAACTGTTCTTTCAGCTCCACTACTACTGCCTCTTGTAGTTCTTCAACACCGAGCTCCCGGTCTCTCACTAGACCCTCTGATTTCACTGAATCCCTTAAGCTCCTCCAAGGTTGGTGGTGGTATCTCCCTCAAGCGTCACCCACGCTTCCCTGCTGGGTCCCTAGCTTGACACTCCAGATACTTCTCAAGCTTCACCCCTGCTAACTAGTGAGGTCCCTGGCTTGACTCAAGTCAAGAGTCTGACTGACTGCCCTACAAGAGTGTCCTCCGCGTGTTGGGTCCCTGACTTGATCCCTGCCTGAAGTTTCCTGAATCTCCACCATGCCTGTTCGGTGAGAATATGGTTCCAGTACTTCAGTTACTCACTGTGGTCCCTGGTAAAAATGTTGGTCCTTTTTTTGTGGCAATAGCTTCCCTTCTGCCTGCGACCACTGACAGGTCCTCCGGCCGACAGAACCGTCACTTTCGGTTGGACTGCAAGCCGCAGTCCCAACCCTGTGCTGCCCTCTTACTTCTGGATAGCCCCTACACAGCCTGGCAGCCAGATGCCGCTGGGATAGGCCCAATCTCCAGGCCCAGGTAAATTTGTGAGGAGCTCCTTGACTAAACTACAGGGTGCTACATGTGCATCGGCATATAAGTAGGCATAGTTTTGTTAGGTTTACATAGTGGGTCTAGGCCCTCAGCAAAGGTACGGGCATGAGTAATATGAGCCACTGCGGCCAGAGTAGAATCAGCAACTGTGGCTTCTGGGTCAGGTTCCCTCATTCCATCAACCAAGTGCTCCAATTGTGCTGCTATATAGTACAGCCAATGGCTAGGGGTGGCTAGGCCTCCACTATTCCTTGGATGCTGCGACTTCTCCAGTTTTGAGTCTAGGTGGCCAGTTCCTTCATCCGAAAAATCTTTAAAGCTATAACTGGTGTATTGTGTAGGAAATAAAGTAATTGTGGCATTAAAAATTTAATGAGATTGGCTCGTCCAATAAGGGACAGCCATAACTTATTACAAAGCTTCACTTTGTCACGAAAGTGGGACAATGGTGATAAAATTTTAAGCCGGCAATAAGTTGTAAATAAAGTTGTACTGGACAAAACGAGGACAGGTGGGAATCATGTCTGACCACATGAGGATCCCATGGCTCAAATATTGGTTAGTGGAATTTCTCTGCAAAAATAAATCGCAAGGCTGCCTTTTGAGGGCAACTGCTTATTGGGACCATGCTTGGATATACTTTCATCCAAAAGGTGACTGGAGAGAAGTATGCTTTTTACTCCTAAAGAAGGTGGCATATGGGACAGGTCAGAAACTGGTGCCTCATTTTAGAATCCAGAATGAATTCCTTTCGTAAGCAACAAGCCTTAGACTGTAAGCAGAAGCCTACATCTCAGTTTCGTAAGAACTGGACCTACTGCACATTTCTGGACCCAGACATTCTTTTCACAGTGAAGGTGCACCCCCACTCATGTACGGTAAGTTTGTTGAGGGAGGGCAGGAGATCTGCCATCCTTCCTGGTCTTCTGGTCTTGGGAAGTAACAGACATATAGGTCTGCGGAGTGGTGTCCAAACTGAAATTTCAATGCTTTCCCTCTCTAGGCTTTGAGCTCAAGGGTATCTACAGAGCCACAAAAAGAGCATTTTTCTTTGCAGCTCTGGGTAGGCTAATTATACAGGGGGTCATCATACCCATACCGGGGTTCAAGGTGAAATCCAGATGTTCAGTGATTACCTTGTTTCATCAGGAGGTAGTTGAAAGGGTCACTTGTGTTCTAAATTTTTAGCAGTAGGCCTTGGTTCTTCTGAAACAACATCTGTGGTATTTAAGCCTAGTCCTTGATGCAGCACAAATGAAAGTACTGCTTTCGCAGGTTTCCAGTTGGAGTTCCTGATTATCAGATTTTGATGATCATTCCACGGTCCTTAAACTGCTTGAGCAGAAGATAGGACTGTATTGTATGGAACAAGCCTGATGAGACTTTGGTTACATTACTCTAAGGGTACAAAATGGCATATGATGGACAGAGTTTAGACTGTCCATACAGTCTTTCTACATCACACAGTGGCAATATTTGGCCTGATAGAATGATACCGGTATAATAACTTTTCGAACTGTGCACTTTGATACAGTATATGCCAAATATTATTTTGTTTTTATCCTAGCGTGATTATAAAGTTCACTGTATGTATATAGTAAACCAAAATCAAGTGAACATTTGTCCTGGTAGCATTGTTAGGAGCTTCTTCAGCAAAACAAATGGAGAATAACTCAGGGTTCGTACGGTCATTAAATTCCTGGAAAAGTCATGGGATTTTGACATGGCACTTTCCAGGCCTGGAAAAGTTTTGGAAAATGACTGAACCCCACTAAGTTTTGGAAAAGTCATGGAATATTTTAGTCACTACTAGTCGTGCAACGGATCGTAAGTGATCCGAACAGGTCATCCTGTTAGGATCGGCACACAGCGCGATCCGCGGAGCGCTCCGGAGCCTCGGCTATTGGGAAAGGCTTCGGCCTAGCTCCGGAGCCGTGGCCATCTTGGTACACCCGGCGGCAGCCTATTGGGGGCTTAGCGGCACGCTGACGTCAGCAGGAACTCGAGGGACACACACTGCGCAGTGTATTGCTGTTCTGAGGTCTGTAAGGGGGTGGGTGCCTGCATTACTGGGGGTTGTCTGTACTACTGGGGGTGTCTGTACTGGGAGGTCTGCACTGGGGATGTCTGTACTACTGGGGGTGACTGTACTGTACTTGCGTCAGTGCTACAGTTTGCATTTGTGTGAACTGTGAAGTTAAGTCATGGATTGTGGAAACTAACTAGTGTCGGGTGATTTGTATATAGTGTTTAGACCACATTTACCACTGACTAATGCAGAGTTGCAATGCAAGGAAATCGGCTAAAAGTAGTTGGATCTGTATGTGTGTTATTAATTAATCAAAATTAGTCGTTTAATCGATTAAAATTTTGTGTTCGATTAATTTTTTTTAATCAGTAACCGCCCTAATTTATATTAGTAAAAATATGCTGGGTGTGACATGGATTTTCTTATTTAACATGTATACATAGACATTTCATGTAACATAAGGGCATGAATATTTACGTGAAGTCATGGAATTTGATTGGTAAAAATGTGTATGAACCCTGATAACTTTATTTTTTGTGGGACATTTTGAGATATTCAGTATCTGTAGACCCTTGAGTACATTTGACCGCAGTGCCATTTTAAAACTTGGCATGCTGCTGCAATATTTTGGGTTCTAGTTAGTCTCCCCTTTCCATTCATTTTCCAAAATGTTTCCACTCACTGGAGATGTCCATTCATTAGGCTTAGAATATTTATTTGTAATTCAATCTATAATAGGACTTCTATCTATTCATACTGTAGATTGCATTGCTACTCAGTCAGCCAGCGAATTTTGTGTCCAGCTCTTCTCTGGAGTTAATTCTAATTTGTCATCATTGAACACCTCCAGGCTGTAGTTAATGAAGACACCCAGGGGAATGTGAGTCAGCTACAAGCAGAGGTGAAGAAGCTGAAGGAACAGCTTTCTCAGCTCCTTTCCGGACAGATGCCACAGGATATTTCTATTGCCAGAGGTGAGATGAGAAATCAAAATCATTTCCTATTGCCTGCTTAACTCCTTCACCCTCATACTGTGCATGGCATGATAATGATGGTTCTAGCTGTCACTGCATAAATAATTTGTCACAGCTCTGGATGTCAAATTCTTTACAACGGACATATTTTTATTTGACTTTTTAATTAAGATATTTTTTTTACGCAAAATCCACTTTGTGCAGATTACCTATTCTTGAAGACTATTTTGGTGGTAAGATCGTGTTTTTATTGATCAAAACTGCATCTGCCATTGCAACATTTGTGTTTACTTCCCATAGACGGCTGTCAGTTTGATTGCTAAAAGGTGTAGGTGTGTGTGTGTGTGTGTGCGCACGTGTCTTTCTTCCTGGCATTCCCAACTTTATCCAAAGTGTATTTTGATTTGGACCGAGTGCTTATTTAGGCGAGTGCTTATTTACAGTTGGGGAGATTCTCCTCATTTCCATTAGGAAAGTGATGGAAAATGCCCTTAGCAGGGGCACAACACATTAGCATTGAGAAAGGCTTAGAACATCCTTTTATGTCTTTCAGTGTCTTCATGTGGACAGCTGCCTTCCCTGTTTCTTGTAAGGGAGTTGTATGGAAATGAGGGCAGTTCTTACTAATGGGCTCATAGGCCGGGACAAAAACCTGACAGAAATGTTACCTCTTAACCACTTAAGGACAGAGCCTTTCTGAGATTTGGTGTTTACAAGTTACGTTTTTTTTTTTCTCTTTTTGTCCATGGACGGACACAGCTCCTTAATTCTTGACAAAGTGGGTTATGTTCCTGTTCATAGGAGAGGACTAGGCAGAACAGGTTGGTTATCTTAAAACATGTAACTTTAACAGAGTTGAACAGCCTCGCCTAGGGGGCGGTCCCTCCGTACATAACCCTCCTACCTGCAGTCAGCAGCCTCAGTTTTTTTCTGCCTAGTAGAGAAGGACCTGGCTCCCTTTTGGGCCCATTTTTACTTTTTTTATTTAATTTGTTTGAGAATCTTCTATCAACTGCCAGCTGGGCATGACAGGCAGGATAATATAGATCCTTGTAGTCTCCCCCCAGTCCGGCGAGCGTGAGCAGACCTTGGCTACGTGCGGGGTCGGCCACGACATACCCCATGGCTCCAGGGGTGGCCGGTGAGCTATGATCCAGGGTTCACATATGACCGGGCGGCTTGCTGTCTCAGTGGACCGGGCCGACAGCTACTCCGTACTGCTCGGTTGTAGGTCTGTCAGGAACGCACCAGCGGGTCCTCGCAAGGACAGGTAAGTACGGTTCCTCCTGTCTTGGCAGGATGGAACAGCTGGACATTCCCGGGATTAAGGGGTTCTCCTGTCCTTTTCCCTGCTCTCTGTCGCCCTTTCCCCTCCTGCCCTAGAGCCCGCTGCAACCGGGGTGTACCTGTGGGGGGGCTCCAAGTCCCTGTGGGGCGCCGGGGTCCGTTTTCTGTGAGGGGGGGGTCTGTCTCTGCAGGCCTTCTCATCCACGTCCCGGGCCTCAGACGCCATTTTTTTCCGGCGCTGACACCATTTTTAGTGTGGTGTTTTTTTCTTATTTTTTTTATTTTCTGTGTTAAAATTTCCATTGGGGGCCATTTTGTAGCCACGCTGTGGCGCAGGTCTGTATTGCGGGCTGCCATTTTCTTGTTCATGCCCTTTTTATCAGAGGCGTCCGGTGGCCATTTTGGAGTGGGTTTTGGCCTCTAGCACTGGCTTTCTGAACGGCGCAGTTCATTCTCCTCACAGCTTTTTATTCACACACACGCTGTGTATACAAGGCGGGCAGCGGTGCTGGGCGGTCTCCTTATGGGTGGGGAGTCCCCTGGGTTAACCCCCCAGGTCAGTGCAGCATGGAGGGTGGACTCTTATGTGTTTTTCACTTAGTCCCTGAGGGCTGTCAGTGAGTGTTTTATGGAGTCAGTATGTGACCTTTCTTCCCCATACATTGCCTGAGGTAACAAATTATGCCTCTGCACCTGCGGTTTCCATGGATACGTTGTAGACAGTCCTGGAACCTGTTGCCAGGGTAGAGGTGTAAGGGGGGTAAGGAAGCTCCCTCCCCCCACCATCTTTTGGCGAATGTTATTTAGGGCACTTCTGAGTGCACTTCTGATGCTGTGCGGGACACTCCAGCTGGGAATGCAGCTGGGACTTCCGCAGAGGAGTCGGTCTCCCTTAGGTCACACAAATCTGACCGCTTTGTGACTGTTTTCCTTATGTTACTTTCTTTGATAAGTTCATAAATAAGGAATGGGAACGGCCGCAGAGGTCCTTGTGGTTCCCCAGCGCATGCAAGTCACCTTACTTGGTCCTCCATAAGGATAAGCGGTGCTCCGCCTGCAACCCTCATTCCTTCCGAAGGTAGTTTCAGCTTTTCACCTAAACAAGGACATTGTGGTTCCATCCTTGTGTCCTCGGCCGTCGCATCCCAGGAGGCTGCGCTACATACCTTGGACGTGGTACTTGCCCTACGGGTGTACCTGTCTGCTTATGCTCCGTTCCGGAGTTCTGACTCGCGTTTTTTTTTTTTTTTAAACCATTGTCATATATACAGCGATTAGTGCTATAAATAGCCACTGATTATTGTATAAATGTCACTGGCAGGGAAGGGGTTAACACTAGGGGGCGATCAAGGGGTTAAATGTGTTCTATCTGTGGGGGGATGGTGTTTCTATATATTAGGAACACACTATCTGTCTCCTCTCCTCTGACAGGACATGGATTTGTGTGTTTACATACACACATCCACGTTCCTGCTCTGTCGCACGCGTTCGCGGATGCCCGGTGGACATTGCGGCCGCCGAGCACATGCATCGGCTCCTCAGTGACGCAATGGGTGCGCGCCCCTTATACCCCTTAAAGTGTCCGCCATATAGCTATGTCGATTTGCGCAGGGGTGCCATTTTCCTGCCGTCAGACGGCGGGTGGTCGGCATGTGGTTAAGGTAACTTTGCTGTAAAAGCAAGGAAGCTCTGTAGTAGTATTAATGTGTTTTTACTAATCAAAAATGCTGTACCTACAAACTACATACAATTATACGACATGCAGAGTAGCAAAAACAGGCTCCCGATATACCACATAAGCTACCTATCCTTTCTAGCAAGTGAGCTTAGACAAAGTATACGATAAGGATACACTAAAAGTTTCTTCACTTGGGTTGTAGATTAAGGAGAAGTCCAGCCAGAGCTTTTTTGGCTGGGCTTCTCCGGGTCACAGGAGTGCAATTTTTAGTTTTGCACTCTCGTGACCCATTTTCAGCAGAGAGCGGTCTGAAGTTTGCTCTCTGCTGACATCACACAGATCAGTCCAGGCACCGCGTCATCCCGACTCTGGGAGTATGGATCCGCCAGGTGCCTGGACTATAGTTTGTCTCGGCCTCAGTGGGAGGCTGAGACGGCCACTCCCTGCCCCTCCACAGCTCAGCGTTCCGGTGAGCTGGGTCCGCGCAGAGACTGACGGGCAGCAGCTCTCTGCTCGGGGAGCTTAGAGAACCGAACCATGGGCGATGTTCGGTGGCTCGGTTCTCAGTGCAGAGGCGGTGGGGGACCGATACAGCATCGGTCCGATGATGCATCCACCTAGGCAAGTATGATTTTGGGGAGAAAAAAATTCCCATACTTCTAAGTGTCATTCCCAGGTAAAGTTCTTATTCTCAATCTTCATTATGGAGTAGCCGTCCTTCTGTTCAGGATCTCTTCCAGACTTCTTGCTTCTCAGAGTCCTCCAAAACTACTGCCTTATGTTCAGCACATGCCCATGTTCAAGTGTTGTTTTTTTTTTTTTTCTTTCCCCCCTTCCACTATTTTCTGCCAACATAAAAAAAATTGTTCCATGACCTCCATAAATCAGTCAAACACGTTAATTAGCATATGTATAGAGGAAGCCCAGCTTCTAAAAGTGATGGTATCCAAATGCATCATTCCATATGTTTGCTAAACAAAATCGCTTAACTTTTTCAGATCCACTCTATAGCCGTCTGACGGCTACAGTGCGGATCTACTTTGCCGGGAGGGCATCAATAGACGTCGTCCTGTGCTCGAGCGGCCTGGGCACCCCCCTGCAGGGCACACGCGGCACGCTCTGTGGTCAGCGAATCTGAGACTTGCTGGATCACAGATTGGACTAAGGGGTCGATCCCGACCCTTTACCACGTGATCAGCTGTCAGCCAATGACAGCTGATCATGTGATGTAAACAGAGCCGGTAATCGGCTATTCTTTCTCCTTGCGCTGATAGCGTGAGGAGAAAAAAAAAGCCGGTCGCTGTCAGAGGGACATCGGTCCCAATCGAAGAGAGCTGCTGCCAGCTCATCTGTGCCACCTGCCAGAGCACAACCATGCGGCCTACTAGTGCCCACAGTGCCATCTATCACTGGTACCTATCTGTGCCCACCAGTGCCGCCTCATCAGCGCATATCAATGAAGGAGAAAAATTACCTGTTTGCAAAATTTTATAACAAACTATGAAACGTGATGATTTTTTTTTTTTTTCAAAATATTTTAAATTTTTTTGGGTTTTCGCAAAAGATAAAAACCCCAGCGGTGATTAAATACCACCAAAAGAAAGCTCCATTTTTGTGGGGGAAAAAAATGATAATGTAATTTGGATACAGTGTTGTATGAACGTGATATTGTCATTCAAAGTGCATCAGCGCTGAAAATTGGTCTGGGCAGGAGGGGGGTTCAAATGCCCAGTAAGAAAGTGGTTAAATAGCCATAGCAACTCGGGGGCAACTGCCAGAATAGATTGGCTGCAGCAGGAGATTCCAATTTGTGAAATGTTATGCATTCCAGTGCTTTGTATTTCATCAATTAGGAGGTTTGTATAGAACAGATCTGTTGTGATCTAGCCAACATCCCTAACTATATTGTATAGGAGAGTTTCCCCTCAAAGGTGGGACTTTTTAGGCATAGATTATGACAACCACTTGGGGGTATAGTCTAATAAAATTGTTTTATTACAAAAAATGAATAACACATAATATGATTGAGCTTGATAATACAGGCTTAGACAAAAATTTCCATAACTGGAATTGTCACTAGATCATACAAGGTACATAACATGTAGGGACAAAATAACCATACAGGTATGTTGACAATATGAACATGTGTATGTGTGTATATGTGTGTGTGTGTGTGTGTGTGTGTGTGTGTGTATATGTGTATATATATAAATATATAATATATATTATATAATATATAATATATATTATATAATATATATTAGATCCTACGTGTTACGGAGAAAACTCCTTCTTCAGGGAAGTTCCAATATATAATTATGATTGTAATCTAAAAGAGAGAAGCGGATCTTTACACCACAGCATTCATTATAAGAGACAAACGGATGACCCATCAGACAAATGAATGATAGGTCCAGTAATGAAAATAAAAAAAGAAAAGTATTAAGAGAGAGAGATTACATGGACATGCATGTGTCAGGCTTGGGACTTGGGTGTATTGAACCCAACAGATCATATAGGTAAACAATTGGTGTACAAAAGCCGTAAAGAAGAATACTATAAAAACAAAACCCATTGATGGACGGCTGAAGAGTCCAACGCAAGAAGGCGTCCGAAGGACAGTCCAGGACCGCGCAGGTCTAAAAGGGGGACATGGAAAAATATGTACCAATAAAGTAAGGTAGAAAGAAACCTAGATTTAAATGTTTCAAAAAGATAGCGTCGTAATCTAAATGTCATCAGACCTCAAATTCAGACCTCTTTTGTATATGAGGTCAAAAGGTGGTGAGAAGCATATAGAGATACCTGTGTATGTACACATATCTATACATGTACATATATAGATTAGAGAGAAAAACATCTTAGTTCTATATATATATATTTCTTACCTCACAGAAGGTGCTGTGTATCTTTGGGGGGAGGAGAGGATTGGAGCAGAGAGTAGAATGTTACATGTGCAATAGATTCACACATATAGGTTTGTAGGTATGGTCAGATTTAAGCAGTCCGGCCGTATGGAATAGTGGACTGAGAGATCAGGATCCAAATTCAAATGGGAGATCCCCGGGTGACATCGTTAGTCTAACAGTGAAGGTAAAAGAATTGCCTCGGAAATCTGTATACAGAAGAATGTATACACCTAGCGTGAAGGTATGGTATACAAAATACCTCACCTTAGGACAAGAGATGAACATGTCTAAAGGTGAGGATAGCAAAAAAGTTTTTCTTCATTACCTGCTCAATGTTGATAGCAACATGCTCTCTCCCCGCTGGCCACAGCACTAGTGATCCAATACAGGACCAGTCCTTAAATACGGACTACGGTCCAATCAAACAGGTTCCCAACAGCGCGTGTGGCTGTCATTACCACACACGCTGAAAAAAATCAGACAGCGCGGTCCTCCGGGCGTGCTGCGCACAGCGTCATCCTCGCCCATGACCAAAATTGCCACTTGGGGAGAAGGGCGTCATGCGTCACGCCCCCACCGGCACGCATGCGCGGCTACCCTCCAGGCCGCATAATGGAACAAAAAAGACGAAGGAGATGGACTGATCCATATAACGTCAGATGGATCATGTGCCAATGCAGCGGGGAAAGCCGCAAATTCCGGCCGGACCGACATAGGAGGCGGATCAGTGGATAGTTGTATCCCCAAATTCCGCGCCCCAGTGAAGGCTCGGATCGCCCCCGCGTGCCGGGATTGACCCCCAGACAGCCGAAAGCGTAAACTCCCCATCCGCCATCACATAAATGGATATTGAATGGTAAACTGGCCATAAAAAGTAAAAAAAAATTTTTCAATTTATATAGAAGAATACAAATAACGGGGATGTAAAACATTGCCTTGTATTTCAAATTGCTCGCCCCTATTTATGTGTTTTCATTATAATCCTATATCTTTAAATCCAGCTCCTTTCGTTGATGAGAAAACTACAGATTACATGAATAACTTTTTAGAGGCAATGATGCTTTTGGAGAAATCTGAAAATGAGAAGAAGGTAAGGTTATGGTCCATTTAATCATATTGATTAAAATATTTTAACAGCACATAAAATATTGCCTAAATTAATAGATTTAGTAAAAATTTCCTGCTGGCACCTTCTGCAGTTGCTGATTCACAGTGGGCTAGCACTAGGGCCGAAACAACTAATCGATTAATCGATTACTATTTTCACAATCGATTCATTTCATAATCGATTAATCGGCCAGTAGCATAATGGGGTTTAAAAAAACTAAAATGAGCCTTTTACAGTACAAAAAGAGAAAATCGCTACTGTAAATATTACTTTCACTGTCCCACAGTAAAAAATTAACCCCTTACAGTGATTATTTGCTCTTTTTGTACTATTTTTTTTTTTAAAACATTGTTACTAAACATCTCAGGCCTGGGCCACACCTCTGTTTTTTTGGTGTTTTTTTTTTTTTTTTTTTTTTTTTTTTTTTTGCAGAAACACACTACAGGTCATTTACATGGTTTCCTATGGGACACGTTCACATCCATGATTTTTTCAGCTGCTGTGTATTTGGAAAGTACTTTTTTAACGCAAAACGGTGCTATTTTGTTTTTTTGGTTCAATATACTTCAACGGAGAAGCTGCAGAAAAGCATGTAATAATGTGTTTTTGCAGCCATTTGTGTTTTTTAGTCTGCCCAACAACAAATTGGCCCAAAAAAATAATGAAAAAAGGCAAATCGCAGCAAAATTACCTTTTTTTTTTTTTTTTTTTTTTTTTTTTTTTTTTACGGTTATTAACCACTTCCCTACCCAGCCATAGACAAATGACGTCCACAGATGGGATCTCCCATCCTGGGTGGATGTCATATGACGTCCTCGGCTTTGTAGGGGGATATCTGAATGATGCCTGCAGCTAGAGGCATCATTCAGATATCCTTTTAAAGTGCCGGCGATTCTGTGCACCATAAGAACGATCATAGCGGCGGTTCCGCCGCTTGATCGTTCGTATAGGCAGCGGGAGGGGACACCCCTCCCGCCGCCATCCGGTGCTTCTCCGGGCTCCCCCGTGCGATCGGGGGCCCGGAGCGAATCTTCCGGCATCGTTGGTGGAGTCACGTGATGAGCATAGAGATGACTGGTGACCAGATGGTCACCAGTCATCTCTATGATCGTCGGAGGCCCGGGCGCGATGTGATGACGTCACGCCCGGGTCCTCAAATGTAAACAAAGCCGCCATTGCGGCTGTAAGTATGAAATCAGTGAGAAAATTTTCACTGATCTCATGCTTTCCAGCCTGGAGGAGAGATGTGGGGTCTTATTGACCCCGCATCTCTCAATAAAAAGAGAACCTGTCACACACATTCCTATTACAAGGGATGTTTACATTCCTTGTAATAGGAATAAAAGTGATCAAAAAAAAAAGAAAGTAAAATCATTGTAATAAAAAATAAGTAAAATAAATAAATAATAATAAAAAAAAATTAAAACGCCCCTGTCCCCGGTAGCTTGCCATCAGAAGCGAATGCACACGTAAGTCGCCCACATATGTAAACGCCGTTCAAACCACGCATGTGAGGTATCGTCGCGTGCGTTAGAGCGCGTGCAACAATTCTAGCACTAGACCTCCTCTGTAATTCTAACCTGGTAACCTGTAAAAAAAATTAAAGCGTCGCCTATGGAGATTTTTAAGTACCGAAGTTTGGCGCCATTCCATGAGTGTGCGCAATTTTAAAGCGTGACATGTTAGGTATCTATTTACTCAGCGTAACATTATCTTTCATATGTTCCCAAAAAATTGGGCTAACTTTACTGTTTTGTTATTTTTTAATTCATGAAACCATTTTTAAAAAAAAAAAAGGCGTTTGAAAAATTATTGCGCAAATATTGTGCAAGAAAAAATGTTGCAATGACCGTCATTTTATTCCCTAGGGTGTCTGCTAAATAAACATATATAATGTTTGGGGGTTCTGAGTAATTTTCTAGCAAAAGAATGATGATTTGTACATGTAGGAGAGAAGTGCCAAAATAGGCCCGGTATAGAAGTGGTACAAAAAGCCCTGTATTGAAGTGGTTAACCGATTAATCGAAACCATAATCGTTAGTTGCAGCCCCAGCTAGCACAATTAATAAAAAAATTGAATTGCTTTTTCAGTTGATTTAGGTCAACAGTGTGGACATCTGCATTGTCATACTATTGGGGCTATGCTTCCCATGTGAGATTCTCATATACTGACCTAAAAGTACATGTTTCAGATATGTATAAATACAGACAGAACATTTTAGTAATGCTGTCTGCATTTTTCTGCTCCTACTGGTTTGATGTTTGTACCAATAATGCTGCTTGCTGTGTGCAGTCAAGCACTTCCTATCTAGACTTGTGGCATAGTGGGCAAGCAATTTGTATGTACTTTACCCATGACTTGCTGCAACAGTTCTGTTACTGAATTCCCACTTTGTTGGTTTCATTGCATGCTAAATGTACCCTTGTTAGTAATAATGAGTTTTGATGGAATCAGAAGAGCAAACCTTCACCTTTTTACAGTTCAAAATTATTTTGTAGGCCTTATTACAGAAAGTAGCTCAGCTAGAAGACCTCTGCAGCAAGAAAGAAAAGTTCATCCAGTCAAACAAAATGATTGTTAAATTCAGGGAAGATCATATTGCTCGACTTGACAAGGCTCATAGAGATGGCCAAGCAACCTTGTCGAATAATGAACAGGACACCCTCATAGCAGAGATGAAGGAAGAACTCAAAGTTTTAAAAGGACAGGTAAAGACTAAAATACATTAAAGCAGAAAATGTTGCTCTGCATTTTTTGTTGTAATTTAGAAATGATTGTTTTTGTTTTTTTACAAATAATTTTTTTACTTTTTTTTTTTGTTTAATATAGGTTTTTAAGTTTTATTACCGGATTATGTTTGAATAATTTCTCTTTATCGTCATGAACGGACACAGCTCCTTAAATCTTGACAAAGTGGGTTATGCTCCTGTTCATAGGAGAGGACTAGGCAGAACATGTTGGTTATCTTAAAACATGTAACTTTAACACAGTTGATCAGCCCCCCCCCCCCCCCCCAGGGGGCGGTCCCTCTGTACATAACCCTCCTACCTGCAGCCTTAGTTTTTTTTTCTGCCTAGCAAAGGATGATGTGGCTCCCTTTGGGCCCAGAGTCCTGAAGGATGTTTTTATTTAATTTAAATTTTTTCTTTCGTGATATCTTCTATCAACTGCCGGCTGGGCGACAGGCTGGAGATATATATATATATATATATAAGGGCTGTGGAAATTAACTATTAATTCCTCGATTAATCGATTAATTGCTTTGATCGATCAAAATTCGATCAAAATTCTTTGGGCTTGCCGTGTCCATCTGAATGGCTCCTTTGCTGTGCCTTCATATCTGCATGCCGGCAGGACCTTACTTTCTGCCACACGCAAGGGCTGTTACACTTCCCGCTATCAACCTGGGATTCTACAGCCATCCACTGGGAGTTGTGATAGTTCCCTTCACAGGACATCTACATGCCGACGGACTGATGTTAGCCCCTTCTCATCTGGATTCAGCAGTGGTATCGTTGTACACATTTTTATACCAGTATCATACTTAGATACATGTTTTTATGACTGCTTTTGCTACCATAGATTTTATCTCCAGTGCAATATTTATTTTGTTACCTACTTGAAGACTATAAAAGTTTTAATGCTATTTCCATCGAGCGCTGCCTTTGTGTGTTTTTTGTATCCTGCTATCGATTTTTCCAGTGGTTGGTAGCTGCACTGGGAATCCACCTGCAAGGAGATCAGCTAAAAGTAGTTGGATATCTATGTGCGTTATAATTAATCGAAATTAGTCGATTAATCGATTAAAAAAAAATCGATTAATCGAACACGAAAATTTTAATCAGTAGCAGCCCTAATATATATATATATATATATATATATATATATATATAATGTGTGTGTGTGTGTGATACTTGTAGTCTTCCGAGTTCCGGCCATCGAGCATGCCAGTCCTTTGCTTCGTGCTTGATTCTGTCCACGACATACCTCATGGCTCCAGGGGTGGCCGGTGAGCACATGCCCCAGGGTCCACATATGACTGGGCTGCTTGTTGCCTCACTCACAGTGGACCGGGCCAACAGCTACTCCGTACCATTGGTTGTGGGTCTGTCAGGGACGTGCCAGCTTGTCCTCGCAAGGACGGGTAAGTACGGTTTCCACCTGTCTCGGCAGGATAGAACAGCTGGGATTAAGGGGTTCTCCTGTCCTCCCTTTCCCTGCTCTGTCGCTCTTTCCCCTTCTGCCCTAGGGCCCGCTGCAACCAGGATGTACCTGTGGTGGGGCTCAGAGTCCCTGTGGGGCGCCAGGGTCTACTTTCTGTGAGGGGGGGGTCTGTCTCCTGGGAGTCTCTACAGGCCTTCTCGTCCACATCCCTGGCCTCGGGCGCCATTTTTTTGCGGCGCTGACTCCATTTTTTTATTTTTATTTTCTGTTACAACTTCCATTGGCGGCCGTTTTGTTGTAGCCGCGCTGTGGCGCAGGTCGGTATTGCGGGCGGCCATTTTCTTGTGGTCCGCGCCCTTTTTTATCTGAGCCGTCTGGTGGCCATTTTGGAGTGGGTTTGACCTCTAGCACTGGCTTCTGAACAGCGCAGTTTTTTCTCCTCACAAATTTTTCATCACACACGCTGTGTATACAAGGTGGGCAGCGGTGCTGAGTGGTCTCCTGGGTAGTGAGTCCCCTGGGTTTCTCCCCCCCCCCCCGGTCAGTGCAGCATGGAGGGGTGGACTCTTGCGTCAGTGTTGTAACCTATATATGGCTGCGACTTTCCATGTAGGGCAGCACAGTCACTGGTTCGAACCCCGACACCATCTGCCTGGAATTTGCATGTTCTCCCTGTGTCTGCGTGGGTTTCCTCGGGTACTCCGGTTTCCTCCCACACTCCAAAGACATGCGCGTCTTCTGCGCAACAGTATGAACATGCGCATTAATACATACACAGTGTGTGTATGTATTGTTTATGGTGACTTCTGGCGTCTCTGGATACCAGGGTCGCATACTTGCATGCCCCCATCTGCAACCGCCATCTACGTTTTCTACACTTTGCGATTTGACTTGGCGTCAGCACCAAGACACAACACAAGGTGCTCGCCCCGATCTGGGCTTTGCTGAGACAGCGAGACATTTATATCGTGGGCTACTTGGACATTCTTCTGAGAGCTGCTTCTGGCTCAGAATTAGAGGACATGTCTATAGCTAGTCGGACCCTCCGGGACTTTGGTGAGAAGTCGGTGTCGGTACCGACTCAGTGTCTGAAGTCCCTAGGCTTGATCCTGAATTCTTTGGAGGCGAAGGTCTTCCTTCCTTTGGAGCAGTTGCAGACGCTCCAGTTGGCGGTGAAATTGTTGGCATCCCGCGAATGGTCGTCTCTCCCCTTTTTTTTGCGCGAGTTCTGGGCCTCATGGTGGCCTCCTTCGAGGCAGTTCCATCTGCCCTATTCCACACGAGTATTGCAGGAAGAGATCCTGTCCACTTGGAACAGATCTCCATTGTCTCTAGACTCGGGTAAGTCACCTGGTCAAGGCTTCCCTGAGAGGGCGGCTGCATTTCCCGGCTCTTCAGTCCGGGAGGTCGTCCCTTCCTTTCCATAGGACTGTGATCACGACGGACGCCAGCCTCACGGTCTGGAAGAATCTCGACCGCCGATCTATGTCCTCGACATTCGAGCGATCAGACTGTGCCTCTCCAAAGGGTCGCCGAGACTTCAGGGGTGTCTGATCAGGTTTCAGTTGGACGGCCGCAGCATCGGTAGTTGCTCGCATCCTAAGTTGGGCTGCTTACATCCGGGCGTAGAGACCTGGCAGGCAAACTATCCGAGTCACCAGATGCTGGGCCAAGGGGTATGGTCTTTTCACCCGGAGGTGTTTTCAATTACTTTGTCGGAATTGGGGCCCACCAGTTGTGGATCTCCTGGTTTCTCGACTCAATCGCAGGTGTCCGAGGTTTGTGGTCAGGTCCAGGGCTCCCTGGGCAGACGCGTTGGTGGCTCCATAGGGAATTTTATGCCTTTTCCCCTACTGGAATTGCTTCCTCGTCTGCTCCGCAGAGTGGAGGCCGCAGGGATTCTGGCGTGTGTGGTTTTTTTTTTTTAATTGCCCCAGATTGGTCCCGGCGTCCCTGGTACGCCGACCTCGGGAGACTGGTAGCTGATGCTCCCCGGCGACTGCCATTGCAGGAGGACCCTCTGTCTCAAGGTCCCATGCTTCATCCTGTTTTACAGTCGCTGGCTTTAACTCCTTGACTATTGAAAGCCAGGTACTAAGGGACCTTGGTCTGGCAGATTCGATAATCCCCTTTTTATGTTGGGGGCCCGGGAACCTTCTTCCCGGACGATCTACCATTGCACTTGGAAGGCCTACATCTGTGTGATGAGATGGCCGGGCGTCCATAGACCTAGCCGGTTTCTCGGATCTTGCTGTTCTTACAGTGCGGAGTGGATCTGAACCTTACCTTGAGCACCGTTAAGGGGTAAGATCTCAGACTTTGCTGTCTCCTGATGGCCTCTGGTGGCTCACTCACTGGTAAGTACGTGTGTGCAGGGGGTCCAACACGTTGTTCCCCTGTTTGGACCACCGCTTCCTCTGTGGACTTGACTCTAGTGCTCTCGGTACTTCAGGAACCTCTCTTTGAGAACATCAGGGAGATTCCACTCTTTCTCAAAGTTGCCATTACTTTGGTCAGAAGGGTTTGTGAATAGGCGGCCTTGTCTTGCAAGTCGCCTTACTTGGTCCTCCATATGGATAAGCGGTGCTTTGCCCGCAACCTTCATTCCTTCCTAAGGTGGTTTCGGCTTTTCACATAAACGAGGACATTGTGCTTCCATCCTTGTGTCCTCGGCCATCGCATCCCAGGAGGCTGCGCTACATACCTTGGACGTGGTACATGCCCTACGGGTGTACTTGTCTGCTACTGCTCCGTTTCGGAGTTCTGACTCACTGTTCGTGCCAGTATCTGGTCCACAGAAGGGCCTGACGGTCTCATCGGCCATCTTTCTAGGTGGATCCAGCTGATCGTCATCCAGGCCTATGCCCTTTAGGGGCGGGCGCCTCCCTTTCCTGTCACGGCGCATTCAACCAGGGCAATTGGGGCTTCCTGGGCTTTCCGTCATCTAGCATATGTCTTTAAGGTGTGTGAGATGGTGACCTGATCGTCTGTTCACACTTTCCCAACGTTTTACAAGGCTGATGTGTGTGCATCTTCGGATGCTTCCTTGGCCGCAAGTTTTTGCAGGCGGCTGTTGGAGGTTGCAACTCCTCCGTGAGGAGCTCTGTTTGGGGTGAAGTTAAGTCTTCTATTGATTGCTGTTCCCACCCCTCGTTTTTTTCTGACACTGCTTGGGGGACATCCCACTTTGTCAAGATTTAAGGAGCGGTGTCCGTCCTTCCATGGACGATAAGAGAAAATAGGATTTTTTTTTTTTTTTTTGTACTCACCGTAAAATCCTTTTCTCGTTCGTCCATGGACGGACATGGCACCCACCCCTCCTCCTCCTCCTCTTTTTAGTTTTTACTGCTTTACTACGAACTGAGGCTACTGACTGCAGGTAGGAGGGTTATGTACGGAGGGACCGCCCCCTGTGCGGGGCTGTTCAACTCTGTTAAAGTTACATGTTTTAAGATAACTAACATGTTCGGCCTAGTCCTCTCCTATGAACAGGAACATAACCCACTTTGTCAAGATTTAAGGAGCTGTGTCCGTCCATGGACGAACGAGAAAAGGACTTTACGGTGAGTACAAAAAATCCTATTTTTCAGCCAAAAAAGTCTAGTTACCCATAGCATCTAATCCCCATCCAGAAGTCATTTCAGCAGTAGAGAGTTGATAATGAAACCAGCATTCTGATTTGTCTTTTTCAAAATGAAATGTCCCTGTTGCCACACTTCATACATAAGCTCAAAAGCGTATGGTGGTCACAAGAAAAAGTTGCCCTGGTGTATTTTCATGCTTGGATCAGGTAGTGTTGCTCGATAATACACTCCTACCCACCTCGGTGATATTGACATGGCCAAATTGGTTTCCAAAGAAGTAACTATGCAGATATATAAGGAACCCTGTGGTGGCCACTGATTACGTCCAGTACTGTACTTGTGTTGGCCTTCTACCTGATCTGTGTCTGAACATGAAGAATGATCTTACTGTTTCAGCAGATATTGCATGATCCAATGCTTAGAAATTTGTTGTTCATGACTTGCCCTGCGCAATATTCCAGTAGCTTTTTTTTGTCAAGCTGAATATGCACGTCAGTGGTTCTTTCTACTGTGTCAGCATATTGGTAACACAGAAGTGATTTGCCTTCAATAAGTAGGGTAATTATCGGGTTAGATTGGAATTGTCCTAATGTGGCAGATTACAAGACAGATGGAATTTTGGCTTAACTGATATCTGCATTCAGATAAGGCTAAACTGATCTCATTTGAGTTGAGCTATGTTTCAAAGCCATGGTTTCCATTTTTTTATTTTAATTTTTTTAGAATCCTTAATGACTTGTTTGCCACTAAACTGACACAAGATCAAAGTGATGGTACTTTTTTAGCTTTTTTAGATGTAGTAAGTAATAGCAGGCAGGTTAGTTTAACTTCTATAGCCAGGAAGGACAGAGCTTGATAAAGACACATTTTTTGCCAGAAAACAATATAGTATGTAATGGCATGGATTCAGAACATACAAGATGTCAAAACAAATCTGCTTTCTTTTTACGAGGAAGTATGCAAAAACTTAGACAAAGGAGTGGCTGTGAATAATGAATAAAGTATCCAAAAACAATGCTAACAATATAACAAGGTGCTAAACCTTATTGGCCAGTAGTGACTGAAGTAGTCCCAATTGGAGGGTAGAAGTAGTCAAAAGGTAACACAACACAGCGCAAGGATCTTGAGGGTATACAGAATCTCACAAAAGTGAGTACACCCCTCACATTTTTTTTGTAAATATTTTATTATATCTTTTCATGTGATCGCTGTATGGTTTTGGCCACAGTTCTGCAGCTCAGTTTCAGGGTCTTGGCAATCTTCTTATAGCCTAGGCCATCTTTATGTAGAGCAACGATTATATTTTTTTGGAAATCCTCAGTTCTTTGCCATGAGGTGCCATGTTGAACTTCCAGTGACCAGTATGAGAGAATGAGAGCGAGAACACCAAATTTAACACGCCTGCTCCCTATTCACACCTGAGACCTTGTAACACTAACGAGTCACGTGGCTAATTGGGCCCAATTAGGACATTTTCACCTAGGGGTGTACTCACTTTTGTTGCCAGCGGTTTAGACATTAATGGCTGTGTGTTGTTATTTTGAGGGGACAGCAAATTTACACTGTTATACAAGCTGTACACTCACAACTTCACATTGTAGCAAAGTGTCATTTCTTCAGTGTTGTCTCATGAAAAGATATAATAAAATATTTATAAAAATGTGAGGGTGTACTTTTGTGAGATGCTGTATATGGTGTCCTAATACACAACCAAGATGATGGTGCTGATGTCTTTTATAAATTACTTGTGTGGGTGCCAATTGTGGACTAATTCCAATGCCACACATAATGCTCCACTACATGCCCAAGCAATAAAGACTCTTGTAGTGGTGTTGAATTAATGTGCCAATCTCATATAAAAATCCAATGGACACTTTGTTTTTAAACCCTTATTGACTCAAAGTCCACAGTGAGTAAATGTTATCCACATAAAAACAGAAATCCTAAATAGTGAATCCACTGGTCTTCACAGTGTGCAGTGGAATAAAAGCATATCTAAACCTCCGGACTCTTGTCTGAGGCACACTCACAAACTACCCGACCAGCGGTTATAATATGGCAAGATCTGTGCTCCCTTGAAGGTGAGAGTGAAGGAAGCTGCAGCCTTCAAGCCAGCAGGGACACTAGAGCTGCTTTGTCAGACTAGAAGTGCATCACTGCTAACAGGAATTCCTCAATCGGCCATATTACCGGAGTCCATAGTGCCAGTAAGCAAGTCTGACAGCAGGTCTAGCGCCCCCGCTGGCTTGAATGCTGCAGCGTCCTTCACTTCCCCTTCCAGGGAGCATGGATCTTGCCACATTATACCCGCTGTTTAAATGCAGACACTGGGTTTGGACCTGGGCACCCGCTCCTGCCCACAGTATAGTCGCAGAACCTTTTCAAGTAAAAACTTGTTACTCTTAAGACCTCTGTGAGTAATCTAAAATGTTAGTTCAATCTTACTTAAAAGCTTTTACCTACTTGTGACTTCAAACTTTTCATTTATTAAGTCCCCATGTCTGCATTCAGACTTGGCCTACCCAGAAATCTAAGACTGTGCTTGCCACTTATGACTGTTTCTCACTTAAAACATACACGGGCCGCAAAAGTATAAAGTGAATGGCGAGGTGGCAATCTTCTCATAAATGATATACAAAAAATGTAGCGCTATACATAAAAGTTATATACAAAACACCCAAGTGTAGTGCTCAAAACAAATAAATGTAAAAGAGTCCGTAAAAAGTCCAAAATGGACAAAATATATGTGTAAATAAAGTCTTTGACCATTCAAACGTGGATAGTCTTGAAATTTTCAAAACACAACTGGTGACTTTCAAAAAGCAAATGACTATAACGTGACCACCACCAAATGGAAAGGAGGCTTACCAGATGGAATGGACCCAGTAAACGTATGTCTAAAGGGTCAAACAGGCTTGGTACATGTATACTCGTAGGTCTAGAGTCCTGGCTGGCGTTGCACACATCAATGTCCAAAATCCAGGGTCTAGTGGTGTCACCAAATATCCGAACCCAGTATGATGATGGGATAGCTCACAATGGAACCATATTATAGGGAAGAAGGAGAGGGCACATAGCGTAATAACGTAGATACTATTTATTAAATGCAGGTAGATACACTTACATTCAAGCAGTAAACGTAGCGCTTTGCAAAACACTCAGTGGCAGCAGTGGAATCTCCCGACGCGTTTCGCAATACCTTGCATCGTCTGGGGTATGACTCCACTGTTGCCTGCATATTATTTATAAGTTTAAGGGACCTCCCCCTCATTAATCCATTATGCAATCACTTCCTGAATCTTTCAAAATGGCGTGTCGGCGTGCGTTCCACGCCTCTCTATGTAATCCCTGCATAGTGCGCTAATATATTCATCATATGGGAAGCTGTATGGAAAAAAGATGGGGGGATAGATCCATGTTTGTGTGGAATAACCTCATCATACATGCTAGATACGGGGCATCACTAACCCAATACTTACAATACATCATAGATCTTAGTCTGGCGACTAACGTCGCGGCTGTGACGTCACGCGTAAACCATGTGATAGACGCCATGCAATCGTCCGGCGACGTTACATGACGCGCGAACATCAATGTATTAGCATTTCAGGGTTGCCCACTTCCGGGAAGCACGCCGTGATCGCTTGATTATGCGATTGCGTTGTCGGACTCAATACGGACGTCTCTACGTCCTATCCGGGCTGCGTGTCTCAGATGGGGGCGGCGCTTGTATGCGATGACGCGAACGCGTCGCTTTTCATTAAGATGCTCGCGGGTCATGTGACATCATGTGATGGTCACATGACGGCGGGATTCCTCGTGACGCGGTTGCGCCGTCTGATTGGATATGGACGTCATGTGACGCCACTGGACGATCACATGGTTCAGGCGCCGTCTGATTGGACATTGATGTTCACGCGTCATGTAACGTCGCCGGACGATTGCATGGCGTCTATCACATGGTTTACGCGTGACGTCACAGCCGCGACGTTAGTCGCCAGACTAAGATCTATGATGTATTGTAAGTATTGGGTTAGTGATGCCCCGTATCTAGCATGTATGATGAGGTTATTCCACACAAACATGGATCTATCCCCCCATCTTTTTTCCATACAGCTTCCCATATGATGAATATATTAGCGCACTATGCAGGGATTACATAGAGAGGCGTGGAACGCACGCCGACACGCCATTTTGAAAGATTCAGGAAGTGATTGCATAATGGATTAATGAGGGGGAGGTCCCTTAAACTTATAAATAATATGCAGGCAACAGTGGAGTCATACCCCAGACGATGCAAGGTATTGCGAAACGCGTCGGGAGATTCCACTGCTGCCACTGAGTGTTTTGCAAAGCGCTACGTTTACTGCTTGAATGTAAGTGTATCTACCTGCATTTAATAAATAGTATCTACGTTATTACGCTATGTGCCCTCTCCTTCTTCCCTATAATATGGTTCCATTGTGAGCTATCCCATCATCATACTGGGTTCGGATATTTGGTGACACCACTAGACCCTGGATTTTGGACATTGATGTGTGCAACGCCAGCCAGGACTCTAGACCTACGAGTATACATGTACCAAGCCTGTTTGACCCTTTAGACATACGTTTACTGGGTCCATTCCATCTGGTAAGCCTCCTTTCCATTTGGTGGTGGTCACGTTAGTCATTTGCTTTTTGAAAGTCACCAGTTGTGTTTTGAAAATTTCAAGACTATCCACGTTTGAATGGTCATCAAAGACTTTATTTACACATATATTTTGTCCATTTTGGACTTTTTACGGACTCTTTTACATTTATTTGTTTTGAGCACTACACTTGGGTGTTTTGTATATAACTTTTATGTATAGCGCTACATTTTTTGTATATTGTTTGTTTTTTTGCTTTTTCCATAGGCATTGTAGCTGCTCACATTTGTTAGTAGCGCGAATATTGTTTGTATTTTGTGCTATTTTTTTCTCATAAATGGCATGGTGGTGCAGAAGGTCTTTGTGTTGCTTTTAACATATAAGACTCCTGGATATACCTTTTTAGAATTGTAGTATCTAATTTCTTTGCTTTCTATGTTGATTTTCTTGTAGTGTGCAACTTTTCATAGTAGGAAATGTTATGATTAATTTTCTTTGAAAACCGTTGACTTGTTTCTCTGTTTTTAGATTGAGCATCATCCTCGAGTAGCCAAATATGCCTTCGAGAACCACAGTCTAAGAGAAGAGAATAAGAGTCTCCGCTCTCTCCAGTCTGTAAAACGAGCGCAAGAAATTAACAATCAAAAGATCGCAGACCTTGAGAGAGCTTTTTTAGAGGCTTCCTCGTTTGCAAAGAAGCATGGTGGTAAATTGTTGTTTTCTGTTTTTATTAAAGCTGATTAGATATTCATCAACTGTTGTAGGTATGAGCAATACTACAAATGTGTGTGTGACCACAGCTAAATAAAGAAATAAGCCAGAAATGAAAGAATCCCTAGGACATGTGTTGGTAAAAGGTTATCCTCTGGCCTGTCTGCTTGCTTTCTGTGAGGTAGATTAAAACATAGATGTGACCAGGGCTCAACGATTTTACTTGGCTTCCATCCCTTGCAACTGTAGGACTGTCGCCCTGTGGTATGGACAGGTCTTTGAAGCGGAACTTCATCTAAAGAGGGATGCTCTCCCCTCCCCCTCCTCTGCCTATATTGGAGGGGAGATAGAGAAAATGTGTGTATGAGAGAGAGAGATTTTTTTTTTTTGGTACTGGGTACCTAGTTTTGACAGGTGCCCACTTCCGCTTGGATCACCTAGGCAATCGGAGTTGCCCTCCTTCCCGATGCAACCTCCTGGGATGTGTCCCAGGAGGTCTGGGCCCATTGAAAAAACTCAGTGAGATTGGCGCATGCATGGTGGGAAGCTGTCTGTGAAGCAACAGGAAGTCACAGTGGGCTTCCCACATCCAAGATGATGGCGCAGGGAACCCGAAGACAGGTGAGGACAGCTCTGGATCCCTGGCTGGTGAGTGTCTGTTTTTATTAAAGTCAGCAGCCACAGTTTTTGTAGCTGCTGACTTTATTTTTTTTTTATTTTTTCAAAGCTTGTTTGGCTATACTTCTCTTGTGGGTCACAGGAGTGCACTTATTCGCAGTCCTGTGACTCGGATTCAGCCAACAATGAACTAAGTCTGCTATTGGTTGGGATCCACTCAGATGCCTGACCGGCAGCCTCTCGGCCTCACGGAGACCCTTGACCAGCCTCTCCTTCCCTCTTCACAGCCCGGTGCTCCAGTGAGAGCTGGAGGGACAGGCAGAGCTGGTTACTGACAGTCACCACACTCTGCTTAGTGAAGGCCGAGAACTGAGCAATCAATGGCCACGTGATTGCTCAGTTCTTGCGCTTAGAGCCAGTGGGTGACAGCTGCAGCATTGGATTGATGCTGCAGCCATATAAATGATTTTTTATTTTTTTGGCCTTTAATACTTTGTCACTGATCTGAAGCAAGTATGCAGGAGTATTGACTTTTCTCTTTCCTGATCTGCTTCTTATTCCTGCTCAGTAATTTAAACTTCTGAAGCTAGGAGCCTAGCATTTTTAAAGAGGATTCTTGGACTGATTTCTTATTGCTCTCAATACAGAGACGCTTCACACATCCATATTTTTCTGGATCACAAGATTCGACACATATATAAGTGCGTTCAGCTGGAATGTGTGTGTGGGTGTTCATCTATCTTTCTCCAAATGTACACTAAATGCATATCTAACATTATTTTGAAAGTATAATTTTGTCACAACTATAGTAACTGATGCTTTCTAATAGGCCTGCAACTGGATATTATTCGGTACATACTTTATAACTGTAGTATAGTCACTGTGGGCCAGTAAAGTGTTTTTTTTTTTTTTTTTTTTTATAGGGATTGCAGTACTGTTTTTTTTTGGCAGTTTGTGAAATTAACCACCTTGGCAATGTTTAAGGGGGGGGGGGGGGGTTGCAGCATTATTGCAGAAGAGAGCACTGTATCGAAGACCATGGTTGCCTGAAAGCCAGTGCTGACTACAGGGGTCAGGCAATAATAGCCTTCACCACGAGAAGGAGGCCTCGGCTGTACAAAATAACCTCTCGACAGGAAACCGTTGATCCAAAAAAATTTCAGCGCTAGAAATGGCCTCTAAATAGTGCCTGAAAACCTGACGCCTGACTTTTTTCACACTGGGGCTGTGCGCCTACGGGACGTTAGGAAAAGTCCTGCAAGCAGCATATTTGGGAGCGCTGTATACAGTGCTCCCAAAACGCCTTGCCCATTGAAATTAATGGCCAGTGCTTCCAAAGCGCCTGAAAAGTTATATTAAAAGCGCCGCAACACAGGCGCTTTTAACACCTTCGGCCGCTAGCGGAGGTTAAAATTAGAGGTCGACCGATATTCGGCCATTTTGGAGAAATCTGCATCGGCCGATTTTATTATCCAAATTAGGCCGATATTTAACACTGCCTGCACCTGTGCCAGCAGAGTGTGGAGGAGGAGGAACGTGGGGTTCCTCCTCCCTTCTCCACACTGTCTGCAGAGCAGCGCCGCAGTGTGGGAAACGTTATGGAGAGAGAGAAGGGAGCTGTCATTAGTGAGGTTGGATGTCGAGGTGGGCGGGACCCAGCTATCCAACACCAACTAATGGGATGGGATCTGGGCGGACCGCTACATGTATGTGACCCCGCCTCTTTAACGGCCCGATCATTGGCTGGATAGCTGCTGGATCCCGCCCACCTCCGACATCACGCTGAATCTGTGAGCTTATCTCTTTATATCTCTATGCAGTTTCACACCGTTACATTATCGGCTGTGAAGCCTGCTAGTGCCACCTGCCAATCTGTGCCAACCAGTACCACTTGCCAGTGCCACCTGTTAATCAGTGGCATCTGCTAGTGCCATCTTCCAGTGCCAATTAGTGCCACCTGCCAGTGCCAACCAGTACCACTTGCCAGTGCCATCTTCCAGTGCCACCTGCCAATCAGTGGCACTTGTTACTGTCACCTGTAAGTGCCACGAGCCAGTGGCACCTGCCAAAAGAAAAAAAAATCAGCCTAAAATATCGGCCGCAAAAATCGGCCTCCTATATCGGTCATCGGCCGCCCCAATTTCTAAATATTGGCATCGGCCAGAGAAAAACCCGTATCGGTCGACCTCAAGTTAAATGCCCCACCAGCGGCCGAAAAGCACCACTGACACTCGGCGGCCCCAGTGTGAAAGTAGCCTTAAACGAAGTTGCTGTCTAGCAAAAGTGGTTGGTTGTTTGTCTTTTTTTTTTTCCCTATTTTTATTTTGAAAAGGTTAGAATTCCATATCAACCTATGAAATCCGAAACCAAAACTGTGACATTCACTGCAGTTGAATCAAATGCCTTTTTTTATAATATTTATAAATGTGTTTTTTTGTTAAATTTTCTTTCTTTTTTTAATGATTTTTTTCTTTTCTCATGTGTCCAGCTTTACCAATGCACTCCACACCAATACCCTCTGAAAATAGTATGGTTTCTACAGAGAGGCTAAAAGAGAAGTTACTTCAACTTCAAAGTGAGCTGGCCACAGCAAAACAAGAATATGAAGAATTTAAAGAATTGACAAAGTTAGTTGATAGTCGTCTTCTAATTTTTTTAATACAATGTACCCTAAAGGTAACATTTACAGAGATAATGCATAGGCTGCCATTGAAGAGTTTTTATTTGATACATTGTACTAGTTGCCTGGCTGTTATGCTGATCCAAAGGCTCCAATATTTTCACTGACCCCAAACTATACAGATCAAGAGCTCTGACTTGCAAGAGAGATTGGCACTTAGTCACCTCTTTGTTCCATTTTTGTCATGTGTCTGGACATTAGGGCTAGTATCGCACATTTTATATGCATTAACATTTTTCAAAAATCTATTTAACGTGATACTGTAGGTTCAAATTTTTTTTTTTTTAAATAACAAACTTGTCATACTTACCTCCACTGTGCAGCTCGTTTTGCGCAGAGTGACCCCCGAACAGCATTTTCTGGGGTCCCTCAGCGGCTCCTCCCCGCTTCAGATAACCTCCTCTGGGAAGCGCTCTCCCAAGGTGGGGTTACCTTGTGGGCGCGCTCCCGAGTCCTGCATTCGGTGTCCATAGCCGCCGAGTGCAGGACTTGGCCCCACCCCCCGGCGCCCGCATCATTGGATTTAATTGACAGCAGCAGACGCCAATGGCTGCTATCAATCTATCCAATGAAGAGCCGAGAACCCCGGGCAAAGGAAGAGCGCATTCTCAACGCAGGACTTTCCAGGGCTCAGGTAAGTAAAGGGGGGGGGGGGGTAATTGTTAGATGTTTTTTCACCTTAATGCATCCTCTGCATTAAGGTGAAAAAACATGAGGGTTTACAGCCCCTTTTAATGCTTTGAAACAGAAATTGGCTTCTAAAGATTTCTGAGGACTGCATCCTTAGGTAAGCAATCGCATAGCGGCCAACAACCTTCCTAAACCTCTTCAAACCACCTTTTTGCTGGGTCTACCAGTGATCAAAGTACAGTGGAACGTCTGATTACGAGCATAATCCGTTCCAGGAGAATGCTCGTAATCCAACAGTACTCGTATATCAAAGCGAGTTTCCCCATTGAAGTCAATGGAAACAAAAATAATTTGTTCCGCATTGACTTCAATAGCATGCAATACCGCATGTGGCCGCAGGCAGGGGGCATCGGAGAGCCTCGCAAACGGCCGAAAAGGCCTGAGGACACCTCGGCTGACCTCGGAAAGACTTTGTTCCCGAGATTTGCCAAGGTCAGCTGTGCTGTCCTCGGGCCTTTCCGTGCATTTCCGAACAGCGACGTTCGGCTCCGGCGCCCCCCCACCTCAGGCCAAAAGCGGTACTGCACACCGCTTTGGCTTGAATCGTGCTAGTTTTGCGAGACAACACTCACAAACCGAGCTACAATTTTTGAAAATACAGTGCTCATATTGCAAAACGTTCATTAACCGCGTTACTCGCAATCCGAGGTTCCACTGTATTGGCTGTCAGAGGAATGCATGACTGGAGCAAAGATCGTGTAATTGCTCTTGATGGCAATTACTGAATATTCAAGGATTCCTGTAACAAGATCAGTCTTGGCACAAGCTGGGGGATGTCGGCACAGCAGAGGTGCCTAATAATATTGAATGTCAAGTTATTTTAGATGGTAATACAGAATTAAGCTATAACAATTTGTATATGTTCGAATCTCTTAGGAAGAAGCAGGTTGAACAGGAATCTGAGCTTCAGTCTTTGCTCAAATCTAATCAGCATCTTGAAGACATATTTGAGGCCATCAAGGCCCATAAGAGGAATGAAGTGTCCCAACTGAACAAAATGCATGCAGAAACAATAAAAGTAAGCACCCATAGTACTGGACAAGCCAAATAAATGTGCACCTAAATATCTGTGTAGAACCTGTCTATTGGTTCAGCTAATACAAAGGAAAGCCATATATATATATTTTATTAATTGTAGTGTTCCCAAAGACAAACAGACGCGACTCACAGGCACATGGAAGATTATCACCAATTAATTGCTCGATTTAATTATTGGTCGTACATTAAAGATATTGGCATTACTTACAAGTGAGCTATACTACAAGCTTAGCAGTAGGTACTACTCAGAAATGAAAGTTTACTATTACTAGTAAACTTTCATTTGAGTAGTACCTACTGCTAAGCTTGTAGTATAGCTCACTTGTAAGTAATGCCAATATCTCCTGAACATGTACTGTTCACTCAGTCGTTCCAACCGCAGGACTAGCAATGCAGTGCACTGCTGGGGGCTCATTTTAAAAGAAAAAACACACTAGACTTTACTACTGCTTTTAGGGGCCCTTGAATGGTAATTCAGGTACATAGGGTTATGCTGCTACCTTCTGGAGATTGAACTTTAGCAAAACAAAGATGTAAGGACAGCCCAGTGGAATCCCTTTTCATGTTCCAGTGCTGTACAGGTTCAGGGCCACAGTGCATCTGTGTGGTGCAACACTGTTCCTGAAAACCTAATAGGGCGTATGTACATCTCCCTGAAGGTGAAGGCTGTTTGAACAGGGCATGTGCTCCGGATCCTACCTAATATTTCCGACCTACCTTGTTGGGACTGCACAACTGCAGTACTTGAGGGCATTGCCCTTATGGGAAATGGAGTGTGCTTAACCTGCTCATTGACCAGGCCATTTTTTGCGATGCAGCACTGCGTCGCTTTAATTGACAATTGCGCGGTCGTGCGACGCTGTACCCAAACAAAATTGTTTTTGTTTTTTTTTCACAAATGGAGGTTTCTTTTGGTGGTATTTGATCATCTCTGCGGTTTTTATTTTTTGCGCTATAAACAAAAAATAACGACAATTTAAAAAAAAAAAACATAATATTTTGTACTTTTTGCTATAATAAATATCCCCAATTTTTAAAAAAAAAACAATTTTTTTTTTCCTAAGGCCCCTTTCACACTGGGGCGGGCAGGAGCGGTGGCGGTATAGCAGCGCGATTTTCAGCGCTGCTATACCGTCGTTCTTACCGCGGTATGCGGTCGCTAGGGGGGTAAATTTTACCCCCGCTAGCGGCCGAAAAAGGGTTAATACCGCCCGCAAACCGCGGCTATTGCCGCGGTTTGCGGGCGGTATTACCGCGCTGTCCCATTGATTTCAATGGGAGACCGCGGTAAAGGAGCGGTGAACACACCGCGCCTTTACCGCTGTAAAGAAGCGGCTAGCAGGACTTTTGGAGCGGTCCTGCTAGCGCACCGCTTCAGTGTGAAAGCCTTCGGGCTTTCACATTGAAGGCTGAAGGGCATGAT
Organism: Rana muscosa; assembly: GCA_029206835.1. Lineage (NCBI taxonomy): Eukaryota > Metazoa > Chordata > Amphibia > Anura > Ranidae > Rana > Rana muscosa. The sequence continues at coordinate 101,949,487 of CM055122.1, read as the reverse complement.
TTTTTCATGCGGTATAATAGCGCTAATATTGGCGCTTCTTCTTGTGAAAAAAAAAATATTGGCGCTAAACCGCATGAAAAACGCCCCAGTGTGAAAGGGGCCTTAGGCCGATGTGTATTCTAGATATTTTTGGTAAATATCGCAATAAGCTTATATTGATTGCTTTGCGCAAAGGTTGTAGCATCTAAAAAAATAGGGAATAGATTTATGGCATTTTTACAATTTTTTTACTAGTAATGGCACTGATCTGCAATTTTTATCAGGACTGCGAAATTTCGGCGGACATATTGGACACTTTTGACACATTTTTGGGATCATTGACAATTAGTGCTAGAAAACTGCACTGATTACTGTATAAATGTCACTGGCAGGGAAGGGGTTAACACTATGGGGCGATCAAGGCGTTAACTGTGTTCCCTGGGTGTGTTCTAACTGTTGGGGGGGGTGGGACTTCTTACTAGGAGGAGAGAGAGAGAGATTGGTTTTTATACATTGTAAAATTACTATATCTATAACTCATGATACATTAGTGTGATGGTCAGTGGGAAGAATGCTCCTTACACTTGTGGTTATTGGGAAGATACACCTCTTGTAGATGGCAAAAAGATCAATGGCGTCAGTGGGAACTTATCTGAGAGGCAGAAATTGCACATTGCTCAAGGAACACCTAGCAACTTCTAGAGGAACCCTAGGGTTCCACAGGCCCCTGGTTGAGACCCTGTATTAGGAGTAAATTTTTCTCTCTGGTTTCCCATATCTGCATTTTTCTAAGCCTTTAAATGTTAGGGACAGCTTTTTGTAGATTATTTTTCATTTGGGCAACGGCTTCATTGCCAGTTTGTTTTATATTTTTTGCTACTAAGAGCTCAAAGGATAAGTTCCCCTTTTCACAAAAAACTAACAATGCACATATTTTTGCTGGTAAAAAAAATTTGATTTTTTTTGTTTCTGGAGCCTCTAAAGCATGCAGATCTGTCTGTATATCCATGTGCCCGTTCATCCCATACAGGCAAGCAAATACAATCTGACAGGAAGAGAGAATGCTCCACAGCGCTGTGGTAGTTCATTGAAAACTGTGAGTGATGTGCCCCGAATGGCCATATTTTTTGTTAAATTGGGGGGTTCAAGGGCCGGTCCATAACATGAGTATGGGTCCTTTTAAACCACTTGTTGACAATTGTCATGTAAGCAACTCGTTTATTTCAGTGTTATACAGCTAAAATGAATGGCAACAAATGGTAAAGTTGCCAACACAAGAATATAACACACTAAGGGCACTTTCACACTGAGGCATTTTTCAGGCGCTAAAGGGCTAAAAGTGGTGCCTGGAAAAACGCCACCCCAGTGTGAAAGCATAAGTGCTTTCACACTGGAGCGGTGCGCTTGCAGGACGGGAAAAACATCCTGCAAGCAGCATCTTTGAAGCGTTGCGGGAGCGGTGAATACACCACTCCTGAAACGCCCCTGCCATTGAAATAAATGGCCAACGCTGGCAAAGCACCCTTTTTCGGACGCTAGCGGGGGGTTAAAAGCGGCCGAAAAGCATAGCTAAAAATAGCGGCACTTTACCGCTGAAGCCCCCCCATTCCAGTGTGAAAGTGCCCTAACTGTATCTGCAGTTTGCTTCAGTCACCTGTGCGCTTTAGACCTCTTTCACACTCGGTCGCTTTGCAGGCGATATAACGCTAAAAATGGCATCTGCAAAGCGACCTGAAACAGCCGCTGCTGTCTCCAGTGTGAAAGCCCCGAGGGCTTTCACACTGGAGTGGTGCGCTAGGACGGTAAAAAAAAGTCCTGCTAGCAGTATCTTTGGAGCGGTGTGTATACCGCTCCTCCACCGCTCCTGCCCATTGAAATCAATGGGCACCGCGGCGCTTTGCCGGCAGTTTTAACCCTTTCTCGGCCGCTAGCGGGGGTAAAATTGACAGCAAAGCTCTGCTAAAAATATTGGCGCTTTACCGCCAACCCCGCCCCAGTGTGAAAGGGGCCTTAATGTCTAAATGCAATATTCCACTTCTGTAATCTCCAGAAGTAGACAGGTCGTTTTTTTTTTTCTTTAAATCGTTTAGTTTACTAGCTTCTTTTTTGGTTATGTCCTACCAGATTCTGACTACTCCAACAAAAGCTTACAATTTAAGATCACGACTTGTTCCTCGTCTCAGTCCAGATGGCATTGACTGTGATTTGCTGGATACTCCTAAGTCTGGGAACCATCATGACAATATAATCAATGAACCCATCCCTCCAGAGATGAGCGAACAAGCCTATGAAGCTATTGCTGAGGAACTCCGACTGATGCAGGTAAGGCTAAATTATGCGGATGTCAGTTGGTGCATACCATTTCTGGGTTATTCTATTCTGCACTGACACAAACCAGGATTGGTAACAAGCCTTTAACAGGATGCCTTTACTTTCATATTCCCAGTGGGTTAGTGATGCTCCAATCTCCTTCAGCATGCACTTTGGTTACGTGCTTGAGTTTTAAAAAGTGCATGTGCAGAACCAAGCCAGTGCTTTCTCTTGGGTAGCTGTCAGACAATCTATTTAAACAAGTTTGAGCTTAATTTGAGTCCAGTTTAAAATGCAGTGGGTTTTTCAAAACTTTTTACAATTTTAAAGGCAATAATTATAATGTTTGAATGTACACATTAAACTTTTTGTATACATTGCTTCCTTCACAAACAGTTGCTTAGCCTCTAAAATGCTTTCCTCCAAAGTAAATCTACATCAACCAATGACAATTTTTTTTTTAAACATTTTAACCTCCCTAAAATATGGTTTCTCTAGTCTACTCTCTCCTATCTGGGAGATTGGTTCCTTCTCCATTTTCAGCACAATAGGAGTTGGATTGTGATTTGCAGTTTTTTTCAGGTGAGGATTGGTTCAAGGCATTCTCCCTCACTCATCCACTCTGTCATGTATAGCACAGGAACGTCATTATAAAATATTGACATTGTGCTATTACCGCCCAACTACACTTACCAGAATTTTTCTGATCACTTTTAAATACCTGCTGGGGGTGTCATAAACACAAAGGTACCTCCGTTCATGTCTGGCGGAGTTGTCTGCCCCTTAAACAATTTTAGGATGCAGTCTTTAACCTCTTCCCACCAACCATACGCGTATGTGACCTCACAGAAGCGGGTCTTTAGCCATGCAGCCGCATATATAAGTATCTCTCCTTTGTACTGGAAGCATGCTGCACAGCTCACTCCCAGTACAGAGTCTGGGCTCTCGCCAGCTATCAGGACCCAGAACGCCTGGTCCAGGGGTCACCTGATCGCTGTGATAGCCTATCAGAGGCTATCACAGTGATCAGTCACTGAGCCCATCCCTGTGTTTTACTTCCTCTTCTGAATAAAGAGAAAGATGCATTGTATCTTTTCTTGCAGTAGAGGAAGATATATAAACAAGTTTGTTAATTTAAAACTAAAGAAAAAAGGTTTGCCAGGGTCACGGTCGGCATATTTTGAGTACAGTGGAACTTCGGGTTGCGGTTAACGAGTGTTTCACAATACGAGCACGATTCAGGCCAAAGTGGGTGCAGTACCGCGTTTGGCCTGAGGTGGGGGGTGCTGGAGCCAAGCCGAGTCAAACGTCGCCGATCTCAGCTGATCGGCGCAGTTCGGAAAGGCTCGAGGACAGCACAGCTGACCTCGGCACATCTCGGGAATGAAGTTTTGCCGAGGTCAGCCGACGTGTCCTAGGGCTTTTTCCGAGGCTCTCCGGCACACCCCCCCCCCCCCCCCCCCAAATTATTTTCATTTCCCTTGACTTCAATGGGAAAACTAGCTTTGATATGCGAGTACTTTGCTCGTAATCCATACTCGTGGAACAGATTATGCTCCTAATCCAAGGTTCCACTGTAGATTATTTTAAAAAATATATTTTATTTTTTAATTGGTTTGTGTCAGTTTTAGGCAGGATTAAAAAAAAAAATGCAAAAGGCGCACCATTCTTTCTGGGCCCTACTATGGGTACAAAGGGCTACTAACCTACACATATGTGGTTTCACTTCAATTGTCAGGAGCAGGAGAATTTATTTTGGGTTGTTCTTGGGTGGTAAATTATGGTTATTCTGAGAATTCTATACAGCCAAGTTTATTTATTTATTTTTCTTTCTATTTTGGGCTGGTTTTCCTTTTTGATAATTAAAAAAAAAAACAATCAGAAGATCCTTCCTTCCCATTTACCACCAAAAAGCCCAATTTTTTCCTGGAAAGAAAGTATAATCCACCAGGATACACAAAGTAGTTGCAATGATATGAAAAATTTTACTAACCAAAGTTGCAAAATTGTGCTTGGGTATTAACATTTGTTTTAGCCTTAGTCACTAAGGGGTTAATTTGTACAATGATTTCTTTCCGACAAACTATTTTCCCCGCTGAGATGTTCTGACGGGGCTAGCCCCCCGCAAGAACACTCCGAACAGAACGCTCTGCCATTGGCTGAGAGCTGATCGGGAGTCGGTCGCGGCTTTTATTTTATTTTATTTTCTTCCCCCGAGCATGCACGTGGGCCCAATGTCAGCCGTGTGTTTTTATTTTTTGAACTGGCAAATGTCTCTGGACATTTGACCTGTGTGTACCTGACTTAAGTCTGAACAGTTCAATGCAGTCTGGATGTCGTGGTGGGTAATTGTTGACACAATTTAAACTTTATTACTCTTTCGTTCATGGATGGACACTGCTTCCTATTGACAGGTGGGTATTGTCCTTTATTTAGGAGTGACTAGGCAGAAAAACTTGTAAAAAGTGTTACATCACACCACCTACAGCACTGCCCAGGGGGCGGACCCTCTGGGTATAATCCCTCTCTGCACCTCGCAGATCAGTTTTTTTCTGCCTAGCAAGGAGAAGGACATGGCTACCTTCGTGGCCCACTGGTCTGGGGGGATTTTTTTCTACGTTTGTTGTTTTGTTTCCTGCGCTCTTAGATCAACTGCCGACTGGGTGACAGGCTGGATCCTCGATCCTTGTAGTCCGTCCCCCCCCCCCAGTTTCGGCCATCGAGCATGTGCCGACCCTAGCTACGTGCTGGGTTTTCCACGACATGCCCGTCGCTCTACCGGTGGCCGGTGAGCCTACGCTCCAGGGCTTGCATCGGACCGCTCAGCTCCGGCTGACCTTGAGGCCGAGTCGCAGTAGCCTGGCCGGTGAGCTTACACTCCAGAGCTTGCATCGGACCGATCAGCTTCGGCTGAGTCGCAGTAGCCTGGCCGGTGAGCTTGCGCTCCAGGGCATGCATACGATCGTTCCCTAGGGCTCAATCACAGCATGCCTGGCCGACAGTCACCTCCGTGCGCGGATGATGATCTGTCCAGAATGTCTTCCAGCATGATCCACGCAGGAAAGGTAAGTAGCTCCCCTGCTTCGGCAGGGTGACTTGGCTGGACATTCCTGGAGAGATCAAGTAAGTGGTTGTGGCCCCTTTCTTTCTTCTCTCCCTGCCTTCCCTCCTCCCTAGGCTCTGAGCTAAGGTTGCTGGGTGATGGGGGGGGGGGTCACCTAGGGGTCTCCATCTGGAGCGGGGCTACGCTGTAGCTGTCATTTTAAAAGATGTCATATTCTGCTTACCTGTGTGTGCCTTTCTCCCTCCATGCTGTCGGCGGCCATTTTGTGATGGTCCATGCCTGTTTGGCCTCCAGTGACTGTCCGGCGGCCATTTTCTTGTGGTTCGTGCAAATATGTATATACCGCCGCTCGGCGGCCATCTTTTTGTGGCCCGTGACCGCCTTTGCCTCTACCAATGGTTTGGCGGACATTTTCTTAGGGCCCATATTTCAATACGGCCGCTTGGCGGCCATTTTTCAGAAGTCTCCGGCCTCTAGGGTGCAATTCACTGGTGCAAATCTCACGCAGGGAAACGCTGATAGAAATCAGACTGACACAGCAGTGGTGGGATAACATCACAGGCGGAGCACACTGTGATGTTATCACAGCAATAGCGGTACCGTTCCAAGGGTTGTAAGTCCTCTGGGAGACACTGTATCTTTGTATCAGCTAGGAGGGGGGCCTATTGATACCTTGCCTGAAGTCCCTGTGGGTGTCAGCGCGTGGGTCAGCATGCCCCTGATGTATCTATTATTGCCAGGTCAGCAATCCTAGAGGCTTTTGTTGCCAAGGTGGAAGCGGCACACACGGGGGGGGTAGTAAACCCCCCAGTCCCTGCAATCTTCAGGGGATAATTCTGATTCTGATGCATCAGACTGCAGACCATGACCGATCGAACAGTGAGAATGACTCCAAGTCCAGGTCAGCACGCGAAGAGGATTTTGGTATCTGACCTTACCACTGCAAGGTTGGAGAATGCTTGCAGCAAACACACCGGTCCCCTTTGGGTTCCGTAAACCGACCCGCATTGCCAAGGTGTTTCCTTGCGTGTCTTATGATAAATAAGCCTTTGTACAAGGAGTGGGGAAACCCACTGAAGGTTTTTTTTTTGTTTTTTTTGTTTTTTTTTTTGCAACCCCAAGAAAAATATATTTTTACAATTTTGTTACCCGTTGAGAGTTTCCTGAAAAAAGGGACCTCTCCCCCGGATAGTGCACCCCCTGTGTCCAGACTTGACAAGTTACCACGATTCCAGTGGAAGGGGCTGCTGTCTTCAGGGACACTCGCTACCTATACACAGTGGGGGGCTCAGCGGTGCGTACAGCACTGGCGGGGGATTTCTGATGGCTCAGACACTGGCTGAGTACGCAAAGAGGCTACTCCAGGGGTTAAAGGCACGGGAGACTCCTCCGAACGAGATGGCTCTGACCGACCAGTTGGTACTGGGCCTTGAGTCTGTCTGCGAGTCAGACATGGATACTATTCCCTTGCGGTCTTGAGCCTCCGTTTATGCGGTGGCGTTGCGCCGCCTGATCTGGCTAAGGTGCTGGTCTGCTGACCAATTTTCCTAGAATGCCCTTTTGGATCTGCCCTTTTAAGGCAATAGACTTTTTGGGGCTTCTCTTTATGACATCATTAAGATGCCACAGGAGTTGAGAGCACATTGCTTCTGCAATCCAAAAAAGGTAAGGAGCCACGCCATAGGCTAGGGTCCTCCTTCACCGCGCACAAGCGGTTCTTTTGTCTGCCTACTGTGGCAAGTAAACCACCTTAGGCCGATAAAGTGCCTGCTGAGGGACAGTAGCGTCCCTGGGTTCGCTAGCCTGACCTTGCTTGCCTACCCAACAGATTTTTTTTTTTTTCCCCTCTTAACCGCCAACTTCAGCCGACTTGTCGGAAAGCCCTACGTGGGGCGGTCCAAAACCTGCTGATACGCAGGGTGGACCTTCCTGTCTTGGTACAGGAACGGGTTCAGGGGTTCTACTCAAATCTGTTTGTAGTGCTGAAGGAGGGGGGTTTGTCCTATCTTGGATCTCAGGACCCTCAACTGCTTTGTGAAAGTACAAAGATCCAGAAGGGAGTTGGCTCGCTCTGTTGTCGCTGCCCTCCATCCGGGGGATTTTCCAGCATCCTTGATCTTCAAGGACGCATGCTTGCATGTCTCCATATGCACCAGGCATCAGAGATGTCTGCGTTGGTGGCCGGGGAAGACCACTACGAATGGTGGCTCTCCCCTTTTTGCCCTGGCATTGACACCAAGGGTGTTCACCAAGGTGCTTGCCCTGATTCAGGCCCTACTAAAACAGCGTGGCATCGCTATCATGGGCAACTTGGATGATCTTCTGAGGGTCACTTCAAACATAAAGTTAGAAGTGAGCGTGTCTATAACCTGTCAGACCCTCCGATACTTGGTTGGGTGCTTAACACTCAGAGGTCCGTATTGGTACCGTCCAACTCCTAGTGTGTCTAGGGTTGATTCTGGACTCCTCAGAGGCGCAAGTTTTTTTTTTTCTCCTTGGGGAGAAAGTTGCAGACCCTTAGGGCTGCGGTGCAGCAGTTGACATCCCAAAGATGGGTTGTCGTGCCACTTTTGCAGGCGAGTCCTGGGCCTCATGGTAGCCTCCTTCGAGGCGGTACCATAGGCACTATTTCACACTCAAGTGTTACAGAAGGTAACTCTATCCTGTGGGGTCAAGTGCCTTCATCCCTGGATTATCGAAATCAGTTTGAGCCACCTAATCAGGACCTCTCCTAGTTGGTGGCCGACCTCACCGGCAGTTCTGTCTGGGAAGTTGTTCCTTCCTTTTTACTAGATGGTGGTCACGGCGGATGCCTGTCTTCCTGGTTGCAGAGGAGTCTGAGGAGCTCAGTCAACCTGGGTCGCTGGACTCCGGGGGAATCTCATTGCAGATCATTGGCCTGAAATCCGGGTGATCTGGCTTTGCCTCTCCACATGGTTTCAGAGGCTACAAGGGCGTCCAGTCAGAATCCAGTCTGACAAACACCACAGTTGTGGCATATGTCAATCTTTAGGGAGGAACAAGCAGCTCTGCTGCAGCATCGGAGGTCGCTCACCTCTTAACGGGGCTCCCTTACCAGAGGGGAAGCACGCCAGTCGTACATCTCCTGGCTTCTCGACTCAATTGGAAGGTATTGAGGTTTGTGGCCAGGTCAAGAGACCATGAGCAAACACGACAGATGCGTTGAGGGCACTGGGGAGTCAGTACCGACTAATCTATGCCTTCCTCCTCGGAAGCTCCTTCCTCCTCAGACTGGAGGCAGAGGATTACAATGGTCCCAATTGCTCTGAATTGGCCTTGGCGTCCTTGGTACGCCGATACAGTGCGTCTGGTGGCAGACTCCTTTTGGCATCTACCGCTTAGAAAGGACCTGCTGTCGCAAGGTCCCATACGCCATCCTGTTTTACAGTCACTGGCTTAACGGCATGGCTCGAGAACCAGGTGCTAAGAGACCGGGGCCTGTCAGTCAGTGATCTCTACCAGGAAGAGTGCTCAAATCATCCCCTAGGAAGATTACCATCGCACTTTGAAGACCTACATATCCATTTGTGAGGAAATGTGGTGGCATTCGTTTACTTATTTGGTTCCAGAGTCCTGCTGGTCTTCAGCAGGGAACGGGCCAAAATTTTTACTTCAAGTACAAATAGGGGGCAGGTATATGCCCTGGCTGTCTTTTTTTTTTTTTTTTTTCCCAACGACCCCTGGTGGCTCACTCTCGTGAGAACGTTTGTACATTGGGTTCGGCAGGCGGCCCCTCTGGTCCACCCTCCACTACCTCCGTGGGGCTTGTGTAACAGACGTCCTTGTGGCGTCTACCACTACGAGAGGACCTGCTGGTCCCATATGCCATCCTGCTTGCAGTCAATGGCTTTAACGGCAGGGCCTCGAAGTGCCTCAGAAACCACCATTTGAGAACATCAGGGAGATTCCCTTGTCAACATTTTCTCAGAAAGTGGTCCTTTTTGGTGGCGGTTATGCCAGTAAGATGGGTTTCTGAGCAGGCAGCCTTGTCATACAAGCCTCCCTATCTGATCTTCCACAAGGATAAGGTGGTGCTGCGTCCGCAGCCTTCTTTTCTTTCTAAGGTCGTGCTCGACCTTCCATCTCAAGGAAGACATTGTACTGCCATCCTTGTGTCCGCATCCATCGAATCCTAAGGAGACGACGTTGCATTCCTTGGACGTTGTCCAAACTCTGAGAATGCTTGTCTGGTACTGCTACGTTCCAGAGTCCAGACTCGCTGTTTGTTTCGGTGGCTGGTCCCAAGTAGGGCCCAGCGGTCTCGTCGGCCACCATCTCTAGGTGGATCTGACAGATCGTGAACAGGCTTACGCCATGAAGGGTCAGGCGCCTCCCTTTCCTGGCGCATTCGACCAGGGCAAGAGGTGCCTCTTGGTTTACATCAGTTAAGACAGTTTTCTGAGCCGGCAGCCTTGTCATGCAAGGCTCCTTATCTGATCTTCCACAAGGATAGGTGGTGCTGCGTCCGCAGCCTTCTTTTCTTCCTAGGGTCGTTCGACCTTCCATCTCAAGGAAGACTTTGTACTGCCATCCTTGTGTCCTCATCAGTCAAATCCTAGGAGACGACGTTGTACTTTTTGGACTCTGTCCGAGCATCAAGCATCTGTTTCACCAGGTGTGTAAGGCGGCGACCTGCTCGTCCGTTCACACTTTCACTAAACTTTACAAGTTGATGTGTGTGCATCTTCAGATGCTGCTTTTCGGCCGCAAGGTATTGCAGGCGGCTGTTTAGAGTTGCAACTCCTCTGAGCTCTGTTTTGTTTGGGGTGAAGTTGTTTTAATGCTGTTCCCACCCAAGAAGGAAGGAAGTGACAGATTTATTAGAGAAAATCAATGTACTGGAGATTAAACATAAAAAAAACCTTGACCCCTTAGAGATCCAACAACTAGGGAACCTTCGAGCAGAACTCGCACAATGTCTAGATCGAAAAATTAATAACAAATGCAGATACTTTGCTCATAGGTTCTATGAGCAAGGGAACAAATGCGGTCGGCTACTGGCTAAACAACTTAAAAACAACAAGAATCTAGACATGTCCATAACCTGTTAAGTCGAAACAAAGATAGTGGAAACCCAGGCCATAGCAAAAGTATTTCAAAGATTCAATGAAACATTATATAATATCCAGACACCCGAGACTTCACAAATAGAAAATACGGGAATATATTAAGGAATCATCAATGCCCATCCTATTGGAGATGGTTACAGCAGAAATGGAACATCCAATTACAGTTGAAGAGTTGAGCAGAGCAATAGCAGCCTTGCCGATAGGGAAAAGCCCTGGCCCAGATGGCTTGACAAATATTTACTATAAAAAAAATTCTAGTTGATAAGACCATTATGTAATTACTTTATTTCAATTAATGCGACTAATCCGTTGCCATCAGAAGCCCTGTTGGCGTACATTACTGTACTCCCAAAGGAAGGGAAAGATCCACAGTATTGTGTCAATTGCAGGCCTATTTCTCTGCTCAACTCGGACACTAAACTGTTGGCCAAAATCCTAGCACTATGATTGCAAGAACATATTGGGGGGCAAGTACATCCAGATCAGACCGGTTTTATGAAAGGACGTGAGGCAAGGGATAACACCATCAGGGCACTTCATCTTCTTCATTGGATGAAATATGGCCCAGAGAAAGCCCCAAAGATCGTTCTATCAATGGATGCTGAAAAAGCTTTTGATAGGGTGAACTGGGGCTTTATGAGTGAAGTCTTGAGGGGGGTGGGCCTGGGTGACCGCATGATGGGATGGGTAATGGCCCTTTATGCGAACCCAAGAGCAAGGGTTAAAGTAAACGGTACAGTATCAGACTATCTTAACATACGAAATGGGACAAGATGGGGGTGCCCACTTTCACCATTTAATATTTGCTATAATATTAGAACCATTTCTTTGTAAGATCAGAAGCAATGGGGAGATATTAGGGACATGTATTGGGGATGTGGAACACAAAGTATCGGCTTATGCTGATCACTTATTATTCTATCTTTCAACACCACAGACATCCTTAACAGCTCTTATGCAGGAAGTGGGCTGATATGGGTACTTATCTAACTTTAAAATTAATTTTGAAAAATCAATACTTTTACCCAGCCATGTACCTCAAGAGATGGCAAGGACGCTGAGGAGGGCGTACCCCTTTGTATGGAAGAAGGATTCCTTGTTCTATTTGGGGGTACATATTACCGCAGAACAAAAAATATTATATGATCTTAATTATGCATCCCTAATGGCCAGGATAGTGGAGGACCTAAAATGGACAGGACAATGCCTAATATGGTTTGGAAGAGTGAGTGCCATTAAAATGTGTATACTACCTAGAATTATCTATATATTACATACAGTCCCGATTAGACTACCAGAAACCTTTTTTAAACAGATACGGAAGGCTTTTGTAGCATTCGTGTGGAATGACAAACGACCAAGGTTAGCTTATGACATCCTACGCAGAAGTAAGGCAGAGGGAGGAATGGGGTTGCCAGACATATCAATGTATTATAAGGCAATGTCGCTGGTTCGAATTTTGAACTGGTGCCATGACTCCTCTAATAAAATGTGGGTCCCACTAGAAAAAACAATAGCAGGGAGGAACCTTGCAGGGGCCCCTTGGGTCCCGAGTACGTTAAGAGGACTCGAAATGGACATCTCCCCTGACTTGGAACTCTTTGTTAATATGGTATAAGTTGAGTAAAACAGGAGAGTATTCCCCCCAGGTGTCCCCCCTAGCTCCACTGGAGGGATTCCCATGGTTCCCGCCAGGGGAGGGAGGGGGATTCCTGGGGGCATGGGGATGGGATGGAGATACCACGTGTGGTAAATTCGCCCCGTGGGAAACCTTAGCAGCCTATTCAGAGCTGGTTGCGGCCCTAGGGAGTATACCCACATCAGGTTGGAGATGCTATCAAATGACAGGTTTCTTTAACAAGATGAAACCCCTACGGAGATCATTAAACTCAATTACGGTGTTTGAGGGCCAGTGTGTGCGCTTGAGGGACGCTAGGCATCGGTTATCTCAGATGTACAGATTGATACTAGGAGCCCAAAAGAGTACAGTTCCGTACTTTATCAGGGAATGGAACAGAGGAACAATCTGTTATCAGAGGAACAAATTAAACAAATTAAAACAAATTAAAAAATGAGCAAATCAACCTATTTTACATCTATAAGTTCGTACGTTCAGGAAACGGCTTATAAATTTATGACAAGGTGGTACAGGACGCCAGTAAGATTAACTCAGATGTACCCAGCGGCAGATGCCCGGTGTTGGAGAGGATGTGAGCAGAGGGGTACATTTCTCCACTTCTGGTGGGAATGTCCCAGAATTTAAACATTCTGGTTATCAATCGCACCATGGATTGAGAGGTTGACCCCTAGACCTATGGAGTTTACGCCCCTATGCTTCCTATTCCATGGAACACCCGGCTCCTTTAAAACCTACAGGAAGAGTATCACACCACACTTATTGGACGCAGCTAAATTATTAATCCCCAGATTTTGGAAACAGACCGCCTGTCCAACATTAGAGGACTGGAAAAAGGAGGTCAACCATATAATGGAAGCCTAAAGGTGGACGCAAGTAGTGAAAGACAAAAGGGGAATTTGATAAGACATGTGCACGCTGGATACAGTGTGCACCTGAGATGGGCTGAGGATAAGAGACATGGAGTGGGAAAGCAGGGGGCGTAGCAGATCCATAAGGATCCCCAGTATAGTTGCTTATGGTTTCAGCTATAGAAGAATAAAGAGCCGAACCATGAACCTTGACCAGGATTGATATATTTTCCTTATTTTATTTCTTAATTTAGATTTAAGAAATAAAATCTGGATGATGGGGAGTGGGGCACACACAGGAGAAGAGGGATTTAAAGTAGTATTTGGACATAGATTGTACATGATCACTGCGAGGATATCACTTTTTTTTTTTTTTTTTTTTTATGGGGGAAGAGTAGGTTAGGAGGATCGCTTGAATGTAAACACAGGTGAAGATATCACAAGGTATAATCATCTATTTTTAACACCACGGCCATTGGAGGCCTCTTATGAGGTCTGCGTAGAGGGGAATCAATAAACACGTGGAAGTAGGAGAGGGGATCCCTCCCCTATTCCCTTTTTTTTTTTTTTTTTTTTTTTTTTTTTAAGCTTGTTTGTCACTTAAGTTGGGCATAATTTCTTAAACTTTTGATAAGACAATTTTGTACCTGGTTCTTTCCTGTAAGGTTCATTTGTGTCTTATGTAATATAAGAATGTACAATGCTGAATGGAAATGTTGAAGTTTATAATAAAATAAAAATTTTGATTATAAAAAAAAAAAAATTAATGCTTTTCCCACCCCTCGTTTTTAACACTGCTTTGGGACGTCCCACTTGTCAATAGGAAGCTGTGTCCTTCCATGAACGAAAGAGTAAATAGGATTTTTTACTCACCGTAAAATCCTTTTCTCTGAGTTCATGGACAGACACAGCACCCACCCCTCGTTTAAGTTTGTACTGCTTTTCGGCGAACTGATCTGCGAGGTGCAGAGAGGGATTATACCCAGAAGCTGTGTCCGTCCATGAACTCGGAGAAAAGGATTTTACGGTGAGTAAAAAATCCTGTTTCCCTGAAAACCTTCCATCCCCTAATGAAGTTAGTCCTTTCCTGGAGCAGACATTTTAAGTCTGAGTCGGCCATCCCTTTTTCGCCCTCCTACCCTTGACCCTTACCCGTCCTCCTCCCCCCCCCCCCCACCCCCCCCCCCCCCCCCTCCCTTTTTTTTTTTTTTTTTTTACCCTTCCTATTTTATTCCTAACCTCAATATTTTACTATTACTCCGCATAAGGTCTTTAAAATTGTGGCGGTTCCCTGAAAAGGCCATCTGTCTGTCTGTCTGTTTTATATGTTAACATTTTCCCGCGTTTTAGCTGCAGGGTGACAATGTAATTTGCTATGTACTACTTTTATAGAATGTTAAACTGTTGTGAACCCTATATGGCACAATGGGGTTGGTTTTACTAAAACTGGAGAGTGCAGAATCTGGTGCAGCTGTGCATGGTAGCCAAGCAGCCTCTAAATGCATCTTGTTTAATTAAGCTTTGACAATAAAACCTGGAAGCTGATTGTTTCTATGCAGAGCTGCACCAGATTTTGCGCACTCAAGTTTTGGTAAATCATCCCCAATGTGTAACTGATTTGGTCTTTACCTCTTTAGTAAATACAGATTTGCATACAGTCCAATTTAGCATTCTGCATATTTACAGCTGAGCTACCACAAGAAAATTTTACGGTATGTTTTCTGGGTGATCCTAAAAACCCCTGTTCTAAGGGAACTCTCTGCCCTGTTTGAATATTGCTTGTTTCCACTGTTCTGATCCATGCTGATAACATTTACCTCCAGGTTGCGCCTTACCCCCTCATGTGGCATTTTACAATATTTACTGAATGACCTTACAGGAGAGACTCTACTATAAAGATTTTCTCAGCCAGTCCATACTGTAGCTACAAAAAATATGCCACTGGCCTTTGCAGCAAGGAGCATTGGAAGCTAACACATATCAAACAAAAGCCAGGTAAAAATCTTTGGAAAAATTCCAAGCTCTACTTGCCAACCAGCCCGCTACCAACCAGATTACCTGCCCAACAGTATGCATTTAAAAACCGGGGTTTAGTTGCACAAATTTGCAAATACAAGCGTAAGCTACAAGCCCCGTCAAGGCACCCAGTGATCTGTAGACCCTATCTCTAATTTATAAAAGGCTCCACAGTGGAAGCGCATGCATTCTAATGAGATAGATGAAGGCAGATGGATTGGAGGGAGCCCACCCCTTCATAAAGGTACAGGGGCACATTGAACACCCAGCATGTAGCAGGTGGATAGATGTAGGGGTGGGCTCCCTCCAGTCCATCTGCCTTTCATCTATCTCATTAGAATGCATGTGCTTCTACTGTGGAGCCTTTTATAAATTAGAGGTAGGGTCTACAGATCACTGGGTGCCTTGCCGGGGCCTGTAGCTTACGCATGTATTTGCAAATTTGTGTAACTAAACCCCTGTTTTTAAATGCATACTGTTGGACAGGTTAATCTGGTTGGTGGTAGGCTGGTTGGTAAGTAGAGCTTGGAATTTTTCCTTGGCTTTTGTTCAATGCTGTAGCTAGGCTATATAAGGAAGATGGGCATGTTTCGCAATTTCTGGAGACATTGGTGGGGTTTTATTTTTTCCCAAATGCATACTGTAAATTTTGGGTCTGGCTAGCTGAGTTGAGTACCAGGAAACGTATTATTGATTATCTGTTTTAAATTATGCTACAGGAGCAAGTGACGGCAATGCAAGCTAAACTTGATGAGGAAGAGAGCAAAAGTATGAAGTTACAACAACAGGTTAACAAGATGGCGCATCATTCCACACAGATGGAAGAGGTTGGTTCACCATAATATAGTGTTTTTTTGTTTGTTTCTTGTTTTGTTTTTTTATGTGGCACAGTTGCTGGCCATGTATTTTCATTGTCGATAGTTGATATCGCTTGCAGTGTTTATTTATTGCAAATGATTGTGACTATATTTATGACCTAACTACCAAGACTTGCCAAGAATGTACTCGGGGACACATGTGCAATGTCAGTTCTGCTTTAGGTGTTAGTTTAATACACCCCACAATCACATTTTACAAGGCATTCAAAAAATTCAGACCACAACGTGGAGCCTGCAATGCCCTTTGGAATGTTCTGTGAATAACTCTGTAGAGCACTGTGATTGGAAGAAAGTAAGGTCACGTGATTTGTTGCGCTCATTGTACAATTGTGAGCATTTTGATGGGCACAAATTAACGAACTACACACAAACCTTTTGATCTGTTAGGGGCACAGGAATTCAGAGACTGTTGGTAACTCAATATAATTCCTCCAGGAACATGGATGTCCTTCTAGTTGTACATTAGGGGACACAGGGTGAGTATTCGGGGTACATTGGGTTATGCTGCTGCCTTCAGCAGATTGGACACTGGCACTACAAAGTTGTAGAAACAGCCCAGAATATCCACTCCCATCATGCCTCAGGTTTTTTTTTGTGCTGGTGTCCTAGGACAGTGTTTCTCAACTCCTAGTCCTCAAGGCGCCCCAGCAGTTTATATTTTCAGGATTTCCCTCAGATGAAATGGCTGTGGTAACTACGAAGGCAGTGAAACTGATCAAATCACCTGTGCAAAATAATGGAAAGCCTGAAAACATGACCTGTTGGGGTGCCTTGAGGACTGTTGAGTTGAGAAACGATCTCTTCTCTCATAGAAAGGGGGGGGAAAAAAGTCTTAGTTTCTTATTGTTTTTATCTAGCAAGTTGGTTCAGAGCCGGAACAGGCTCCTTTTTTGCAACTTTTAATTATAAGCACAAGGGAAGCAGTCCTGGGGGCCGGCCAGCTTCTGATCTGTGGTGTCCTTTCTATAGTATCTGACCTCTATAGCTGGAATCACTATCCCCTGCCTGAGTCATAGCACTCCTTTGAGTCTTCTCCCCTTCAAGGGTTTGCCCTTCCTATGTAGAAGTATCTTCTAGGGAAGAATTCTCAGTTACTATGTCTGAGAAAAAAACTACAGCCATGGTGGCTTAACGTGGACACAGGAGCAGCATACACGCTTCCACACTTTCTCCACCAGAATCTGTCCCTAAATTCTGAGTCTGCCGTTGCTTCTACAGTCCGCCAAGAATGAGGATTGCATACATCAACCAGGAGGCTTATATTAACCATCAATTAGGAAACAAAAAGTCTTGCAGCTCACAGAAAAGCAGAGCTGATTCTGACTTGTGCATAGTTTTACTTTCCGGCCCTGACTGTCATGCATGTCACAGTTGTGGAAAATTTGATAGGTGGACTTCCTCAGTCATTAAAGGAGCACTATACCTTTTTTTTTTTTTGCTTAAAAATAACAAACATGTTATACTTACCTCCACTGTGCAGCTCGTTTTGCACACTGTGGCCCCGATCCTGGTCTTCTGGGGTCCCTCGGCGGCTGTCTTGGCTCCTCCCCGCAAGGACTCCACACCTTAATGCGAGTGAGCTCGCATGGTGTGGAGTGATTGCGGGCGCGCTCCCGTGATACAGCGGCGGCCATAGCCGCCGACTGTATCACTCGGCCCCGCCCCCCCGGCGTGCCGCGTCATTGGATGTGATTGACAGCAGCGCCAGCCAATGGCTGCGCTGCTTTCAATCTATCCAGTGTAGCCAATCGGCGGCCAGGCAGAAAAACGAAGAGGATGACGGGGACGAGCATGGGACTTTCGAGGGGCCAGGTAAGAAAAACGGGGGCTGGGGGGGGGGGGGCGGTATTGTCGAATGTTTTTTCACCTTAATGCATAGGATGCATTAAGGTGAAAAAACATGTAACTTTACTACTCCTTTAATGTCTGGGCCCTGGAGAATGGGCTCTTTGCCCAGAGGTGTTTCCAAAAACCTTGTAGTGGGTGGGGGATGCCAGACAGTGATTTCCTGGCTTCTAGATTCAACAACAAAGATTCAGGGATCCGCTAGCTTTGAGTGTTTGCTCTGGAGACTCAGTGAGATCAAGTCAACCTGATCTATGCTTTTGCTTCTCTCCTTCCTCACCTACTCTGCAGGATCACAGTGGAGAGAATCCTGGTGATTCTCATTGTGCTGAGCTGGTCCAGGAGGATGTGGTACTTGGACTTAATGCTTCTGGCAGACCCTGGGGGGGCCTAGTAAAATTGTCCAGATCTTCTGTCCCAAGGGCCAGTTTGTCACCCTGCTGCTTAGCCAGTGGCTTTAACAGCTTGGCTGTTGAAGCCCAGTTCCTGAAGGACAGGGGCTCATTAGAGCCAGTCATCCCTTGGCACTTGAAAGCTAGGAAATAGACTTCCCAATGTCTATCATGACACTTGGAATATGTAATTCCCTTGGTGCAAAATAAGGAAATTCCATTCCAGGAAGCTTTCTGTAGATGAATCCCATCTTTTCTTCAGTCTCTTCTGGATTAGCATCAATTCTTGGCTTTTTCGGTTTTTTTTATTTTCAAAGACCGCTTGCTGCTCACTCCTTAGTGAAGGCCCTTGTTCACCACTCGCATCGATTCTCCTGTACTTTGCCTAGTGACTCAGTGATATATCAACCTGGTCAGTTCTTCAAATACCACCATTTGGACCTAAAAGGAATATTCAGTCTATCATAATGTAATAGATTGCCTCTGGCCCAAAACCAAAATGTATGTCCTGTTCTGCCTGTGAGCCTAATTCAATGTAATGTGAGAGCATGCATGCCTAGGAATCGCACACTTGGTCAGTGCAAAGCTCCTTAACAGCAGGAGGCCTTTATTCACGTTACAGCTCTTTATAGCCAAAGTGACATAAGCAATCGTCATCACAGATGTGTACATATCATTGGTTCATTCCATATATGGTCCTTCTCTTGTGACGTCTGCTTCTTCCACGTGTCAAGCCACATGCTGTACATTCCTCAGCTCGGCAGCCATTTTATCTTAGACGATGGGAGGGGGGGAATTGAAGGAGTGGACATCTGTTCCTCGGCTTCATTTTGAGATGAATATCTCTGTCACAGCCTTCAATCAAGGAAAATAATACTAATGTTTTCTCATCTTGTTACATGAATACTAGAACACACACACATGATAATACTCTTCGGGTTCCCAATATGAACATCAATTACGTTTCTTATTGTATAAATATATCTGTGTGTGTCTATTGTTCCCTGCATATATATCAGGGGCTGTTTACTCTAAAATTCCTAAGGATGGGGCTGTGAACCATGTGAGCAGCTGAGACAAGAATCACCCAACTTGCATCAAACTTCTGAAACAATATACCAAAACATAAAGAAGGAAAGAAATAATAAAAATAATTAAGAATAAAAGAAAATGCCAATATTTGAGTGGATAAAAGAGAGAGACAACATAGATATAAAATTAATCATTTTATCAACTCCATCACAATAGCTTGAAAGGTTGCATTTCTCATCACCAAAGAAAGAAGTGTGCAAAACGCCAATTTCTACCAAATCCCATATATTCGTTCAATTAGAAAATGTCAAAAAACAAATGGTATATCATGGCATGTACTCATTCCTGCCTGTCATCAAGCCCCTCCCCCCCTTGCCAAGAAATACCCCACCTATCCCCAAAAAACCCACCTGTCCCTAGAACCCTCCCTATTAAGTAAGCCTTTTTGATATGTAATGACCTACATCTATTCCTACATGTGCCTTATGGAAGCACCTAGGAAAATGTATGTTATTTGGCTGCAATACCACAATAGGCACCCAACGAGGACTATATGCACACAGTGGGGGTTATTTACGAAAGGCAAATCCACTTTACACTGCAAGTGCACTTGGAAGTGCAGTCGCTGTAGATCCGAGGGGGACATGCAAGGAAAATAAACAGCATTTTAGCTTGCACATGATTGGATGACAAAATCGGCAGAGCTTCCCCTCAGATCTACAGCGACTGCACTTGTAGTGCAAAGTGGATTTGCCTTTAGTAAATAACCCCCGGTGTCAGATAAGGCAGATAATATTAAATGTATGTACGGACACCTAAATGGACTGGTCCTAGAAATAGAAATATGCCTTTGCCTTTCTCATCACTTCTGCCAGGCGCGTTTCCTAGTTGCTGGCCTTGTCCTATGTATAGCACAAGAAAGGGTTCTTTACAGGTTAAGATTATCTTGAAGCCCAGTGCTAGTTCTTCCAAAGGTATTTTTTTTTCTTTTTTTTGTTTTACCTCAACCAAGGTTTCGATCTGCTACAGATCCCTTTCTCCAGTCTAATGCTGTTGTCCCTGCAGGTCCTTAGAGGGGACAGACTGCTTCTCTGCCCCCTATTGCTAGGTGGATTTAACTGCTTGGAGGAGAAAATGTTTTCCTGGGCTGGTCTTTTTTGTGTTTTGTGTGTCCAATTTTCATATAGGCAGCATTCTAAAGCCCCGTACACCTGGGCCAAACATTGGGTGGTATTGGCCAGTTCAGTAGAAACTGGTCGACATTCGTTTGTACGGCAGCCGATCCAGCAGAAGCCGGCCCGAATATCTCTAAGAAGCATGACCGAAAAAGGTCTGCCGATTGGCATCCAATCCCAGGGGGAGTCATCCTCCTGTCAGAACACAATAGCTCAGCGGGGGAGATCGATGTACTAACATTGGATTGTTAGTACAGTGTCTCCTCTTGAGCTCTTTAGTTTGTGTGTGTGTGTGTTTGTGTTGTGTTTTTTACGTTCAGCCTGCTGGGTTGAATGGAAAAAAAATGCTAGTGTGCATCAGGCTCAACTCGACAGTCTCTGAGTTCCTGTGTCCCTCATTTGGATTTTACAGAGCGTACAAAAACCCTGTAAGATGAATTAAACTTTTGCACTTGTCCATTATCTGCCGGAAAATCTGATTTTGTATTTTACAGCTTTTTTCATCGGAAAGGGCAAGCTGGAACAACAGGCATCAAGAACTTCTTGCACAGATTAATGTTTTTGAAAAACAGCAGCAAGACTTTAAAGGCGGAGAAGATGGTGAGCAATAGTGTAGGGTGGGATTTAACGTCCGTTATGAATTCTAGCTTGTGGATAAGCGAATAATGCAGTAGGTTATTAATGTTAAGCCCTGTATGGTAAATGCTATGACCTATATCACGAACAGATGGCACTGCAGGTAAAATCTAATTGTGTTCTTAATAAAAGTGGAGACACATGGACTTTTTCTTTTGCTGTGCTGATAATCTTTTGCCTCATTAAGGGCTTGTTTACACTTTCTTCACTCTGAATAGTGATCCCCAGTGGATCGCTTTTCATAGAGCGGTGCAGGTGCAGCGGTCAGGCATTTAGTATTTGAAACTGCTACCTCCTGAATGCCTGTGTGTTTTTGTTGTGGCCTTTTGCTTGACAGCCCGGCTGTTTTAATGGGAATAACTCCACTGTGTTGCCCCGTGCATTTAAATATGTTGTGTTCGGCGGTGGTACTGCTGGCCAAACATGATATAGGGGATAATTTTTTCAACAAAGCAATGCATTGTGGTGCATGTACCACACATCTGGCTGCCTATGGGGCAATAAATGTTTCTCAACTGCCCAATTTCTCCCTCCGACCCCCCCCCCCCCCCCCCCTTAAATCACAGGTGTAAACTAAGCCTAAAGCTGGATACATACTATACAATTTTGTTTTACCAAAACCAATATAATATGAGGTCAAACCTTAAGTGGTTGTAAACCCATTACAACCACTTTAACCTACAGATGAGCCTAGATTAAGGCTTTACCTGTAGGTGCAACAAATATCTCCCAAACCTAAAAGGTATAGGAGATATTTGCAGAAATAGCGGCACCGATGTCTATGGCACATGCATCATCGCGGCTCCGGCCAGTCACAGCGCCGGAGCCGTGATACCCGGAAGTCAGAGGAGGCGAACGAGGGCCGCTGTGGGGGGCTTCAATCTCAGGTAAGTAATTCATAATGAGCTAGTATGCTATGCATTATGCCTTTGTCTTGCAGGTTGTCTTTCTTCTTTTTTTCTTTTTTTTTGCCGAGGGGGTTTACGTGCTCTTTAGTTTCAATTTGTATGCAATCAGGCAGGCACTTGCACTACGTGGTTTTGTTAAGTCTAAAGGAAATCAAACAACAAGAGTTGTATAGTGTATCCACCTTTTTTAAAGTGTTTAACCCGAAAAAAAAAATCCTGTTCCTTTTTTGAAGCATTTTATACAGTGCTTGTGCTATGTCATTTGGCCCTCTGTATCACCTGAAATACCTGGCTGATCCTGCCTGGCTATGCCCTCCCCCCTGTACGCTGACTCTGATATATCAGGGCTGCTGAGCCCTGATACCGGAGGCATCCATACGTGCCACCGTCATCCGCAGCCTCCTGTCTGTCTCCTCTGTGCTGTCTCCCCCCTCCCCTCTCTACCTGTCGGCTTGTGACAGTGCCTGCCCCCTCAACTCCTGCTGCTCAAATAACTTTCACATCCCCTCTGTGTTCTAATACTGTGTGCCCCTGTGTGAGGTGCTTTATAAAAAAACAGTCTGTTATACCTCATTTCACAGCTCTTCTCGGCGATCACATGATTCTCTCTCTCTCTCTCTCTCTCTCTCTCTCTCTCTCTCTCTCTCTCTCTCTCTCTCTCTCTCTCTCTCTCTCTCTCTCTCTCTCTCTCTCTCTCTCTCTCTCCTTGTATCAGCGGGGGAATCTTGACCCCGCCCACTGCATCTATCAGACTGTGAGAGAAGAAAGCCAGCCGATCGCTGAGAAGAGCTCTGAAATGAGGTCTAGCTGTTTTTTTTTGTTTTTCCTGTTTGTTTGTTTTTTTTAATCACTCACACAGGGGCACACAGGATTAGAACACAGAGGGATGGTATGAAGATGTGAAAGTGGCTTAACCACTTTAAGGGACCTTTCACACAAGCGTCATTGGTTCAGTCATGTTTTGAGCTAAGAAAAATACTGCTTCGGGTTACATCAGTTGCACATCCGTCTACACTTTACATCTGATTTTTGCATTTGTTTCTTTTCTATTTTTTTTTTTTTTTTTTTTTTTTTACATGTCTTTTTCTGTTGAAGAAAATAGTCATTGGTGACACAAGTATATACAAAGATGTGCCTTGCCTAAAAATGGACGTAAACTGTTATCGATTTTATGTCCACAGCAAAAAAAAAAAATTGAAAAAGGTCCGTGTCCTTTTTTTTTTCTTTGGACATCCACAGACTTGAATACTTGAATGTAAATGGACATACAGCCGTTGCATTCACCCACCCTTAGAGATACATAATTGTTCAGTCTGGATCCGTCTAGCAAAACCTGACAGATTCAGACTGACTACCGGTGTGAATTTGTATATAGACGTATGTCAACTTAATTAATTTTAAGGATCAATGCATAAACTATAATTTTAAGTAAGGGATTTTACTGATGATTATCACAAATTCTGCAATGTAATGTTGGGCAAGCGATTGTCCGGTTTTCCTTGAGGTTTCACAGCAAGTCGAACCCAAGGATCGTACGACTTGTACAAAAAATTATCGAACGACACAGGCTTTTTTAATTTGAGGCAGAAACTTTGTAGCCTAGATTGTCTGTGTAGTCTTTTTTGTATTAGATTTTTCTTGTAGGAAAAGCATTCACATTAAAAGAAAATCGTTCAATCTGCTCACATACGAGAAAAATTTCAGAGTTTGGCAAGTCTGAATCGGATGTCGAAAATTGTGTACATGCTATACAAAAATTGAACGATCATTCCTCGTACAGAATTTTTCTTCAGATTTTTTTTTTTTTTTTTTTTTTTTTTTTCTTAGCGTGTACCCAGATTAAGGATAACAATGAAGATTATCTTTAATTCTAGTGTTGATCTCATATTATGTATAGTATTTTTGAAGGCTGGATTTTACTGTTTTGTAGTTTTAAAAAGCGAGGTCCACGATCTGCGTGTAGTACTTCAGTCTGCAGACCGCGAGCTTCGGGCTGTAAAGATCGAGTACAGTTTATACAAAGAAAAACAAGAAAAGGAGATGAGTGACCTGTCTAACCGCCACATAAATGTGCAGCTGCAATTGGACAATGTCAGGTATGCGTGTTTGGAATTGTTGGTACAAGCCAATCGTTACAATGAAAGGCATTTTGATGTTTTCATTTTCATTAAATAACTAGCAATAGTTTACCCATCTGGGTTTTTATGTCTGTAGAGCAAAATGCAACTTGGCTGTAGGGTTTGCAAAGCATATAGGTATGCTAAAGCAGTGTTTCTCAACTTCAGTCCTCAAGGCGCCCCAACAGGTCATGTTTTTTTTTTTTTTTTAGGCTTTCCATTATTTTGCACAGGAGATTTGATCAGTTTCACTGCCTTAGTAATTACCATAGCCACTTCATGAGGGAAATCCTGAAAACATGACCTGTTGGGCCGCCTTGAGGACTGGAGTTGAGAAAAACTGTGCTAAAGCATGTTGAAAATGTCCTCGTCTAAAAAATTTGAGAGCAGGTACCACAAGGCGCTTACGATTACCGATCATGTCCAGAAAAGCCTTCTCTGTGCTTCTTTTATCGACTTGGAAGCACAAACTACACCCACCACAGCCCCGTTAAATGAAAGTTCCTTATCAATAAGACTTTCTTATTGGAAACAGTCAGTGAAAAGACGGGGCTGAAGCACAAGTTAAAAAGAGAAAGGTATCCCAGAAGAGGATACCTCTGTCTATTCTGGACAGAGTTGTAATAGCCCTCCATTGTGCCTGCTCTTGGCCATTAGAGTGAAACACATGTTTACTGAATGGTCTTGTATCTTAAAGCTAAGTAGTTTTTAAGTTTATTAAGTCAGTAGCTACTGACTTTTAATAGACTCACCTGCCCCACAGTCCATCGATGCGGCCGCCCGAAGCCTTGCAATGCCAGCGTCGCGGAGAGGAGCAAGTGTTGGCACCCGGCTGTGATAGCTTGTGGCTTCACGGCCTACTGCGCGAGTCACGCTGTGACTTATCAGTGGCTGGGCAATCTTCTGAGACCTGTGACATGTCCCAGAAGACTGCAGGAAGGGGGAGAGGAGTCGCCGCCTATGTGGCGAGAGCCGAAGTGGTTGCTGGGTACCTATCGAAACTAGGTATTCTACTTCAACAGATTGATCACAATAGCAGCCACTGCTGACTTTAATTCATGTAAATATGTCTCTAAGAAAAAAAAATGGTTAGGCGCTGAGTAGGGATGAGCTCCGGCGTGTTCGCATTGAACACGTGCAGAGCCCGCCAGGAAGTCGGCACCACGATGCGCTAATGACAGGCAGGGAGACATTTCCCGATGCTCTGGTGCAGAGATTGGGAAATGTCTCCCTGGCTGTGATTAGCGCAGCGCGGTGCCGACTTCCTAGCGGGCTCTGCACGTGTTCAATGCAAACACGCCGGAGCTCATCCCTAACGCTGAGATGTGGACTTACAAGTCATGTTTTACTTCTGTTTAATAAATTAGGTTGGAGCATGAAAGTTTACTAGAGGAGAAGCAGTCCCTTCAAGATGCTTATGATAACTTGGAAGAAGTCATGAAGTTTGAATCCGATCAACTAAAACAAGAGCTTTCTGACAGCAAACGTGAGAATGAAACCGTGAAAGCTGAACTTGGTGTAAGATCTGGCCTTTTTTTTTTTTTTTTTTTTCCCCCCCTTTTTACCCAAGCATAAGATTTCCAAAGCTGTGATAATGTAATGGTCTGACTATTCCATCACTACAGTGTGTGTGTTTTAATGCCTGCATCCAACTGCCGTTAATAGCACCCCAGTCCTTGGTCATAAGCATGTTCCTGCAACTATCGGGTACAGGCTGTGGTGTGTGTGTGTGTGTGTGTGTGTGTGTGTGTGTGTGTGTGTGTGTGTGTGCGTAAGAGGCGCAATTGACATAGCAACTGGCAGAGAGAAGGAGCTTCAGCAGCCATGGAAGATGTGGGTTTCAGAGGAATAATGTTATAGCGCCACCCGTAACTCTGCGAAATAGAAAAATCTTGATGCAATAATAGGGGTAAAATGATGCACATTCATGCTTGTAGTAATAAATTATAGGTACTACAAGTGGTGAAGAGGTGTCTTTTTAAAGGAACATGAACTGAGGGAAAACTTACCTGAAAAAGTCGCTGATGGACGGCGTTTGCTGGCTGATAAGATTTGGAGGTTGGAAGGTAGTCTGGGAACAGGAAAATCTAAGACCTTGAGGCGCTTTTTTTCAGGTTTACTTTACTGCCTTTTAAATAAAGCAGACTTATTAAATTGGCCTAGATATTCATGTTCTGCCATTTTGTCTGAGAGGGACATGCTTACTATATTATGTGACAGATGTGAAGTATTGGTCATAGAAATTAGCCCACACAAAACAGATTTACTCTTTCGTCCATGGACCGACACAGCTTCTCTATTGACAAAGTGGGTATTATCCGTTAATTAGGAGTGACTAGGCAGAAAAACTTGTAAAAAGTGTTGCATCACACCTTCTACAGTACCGCCCAGGGGGCGGACCCTCTGGGTATACCCTCTCAGTCTGCACATCGCAGATCAGTTTTTTTCTGTCTAGCAAGGAGTAGGACATGGCTCCCTTCGGGCTCATTGGTCCGGGGAAAAAAGATATATATATTTTTATTTTTTTGCTACATTTGTTGTTTCCTGCGATCTTCGATCAACTGCCGACTGGGTGACAGGCTGGATCCTCGATCCTTGTAGTCTCCCCAGTTTCGGCCATCGAGCGTGTGCCGACCCTAGCTACGCGCTGGGTTTTCCACGACATGCCCGTCGCTCCACGGGTGGCCGGTGAGCCTACGCTCCAGGGCCTGCATCGGACCGCTCAGCTTCGGCTGACCTTACGGCCGAGTCGCAGCAGCCTGGCCGGTGAGCTTACGCTCCAAGGCTTGCATCGGACTGCTCAGCTTCGGCTGACCTTACGGCCGAGTCGCAGCAGCCTGTCCGGTGAGCGTCATGCTCCAGGGCATACATATGATCGTCCCTTCTGGGTCCAATCACAGCATGCCTGGCCAACAGTCACCTTCCGTGCGCGGACGATGATCTGTTTGGAATGTCTTCCAGCAGAATACATGCAGGATAGGTAAGTAAAACTCCCCTGCCTCGGCTGGGTGATTTAGCTGGACATTCCTGGAGAGATCAAGTAAGTGGTTGTGGCCCCTTTCTTCCCTCTCTCCCTGCCTTTCCCTCCTCCCTGGGCTTCTAGCTAAAGGTTGCTGGGTGCTGGGGGTCACCTAGGGGGTCCCACTGGAGCGGGGCTGGCTGTAACTAACATTTAAAAGAAATGTCATTTTTGCTTACCTGTGTTTCTGTGTCTCCATGCTGTCGGCGGCCATTTTGAGGTGGTCCATGCCAAGTTTGGCCTCTTGTAACTGCCTGGCGGCCATCTTCCTGTAGTTCGGCCACACCCACTGGCCCCTATCAGGTGATCGGCGGCCATGTTTGTCCACCCTGTATGCAGATATTGCCGTTCGGCGGCCATCTTTTTTGTGGGCTATGGCTGCCTGACCTCTATCTTCTGTCGGCGGCCATTTTCTTAGAGCCCACATTATCTTCCATACAGACGGTTTTGGCAACCATTTTGCGAGAGCCTCCGGCCTCTAGGGTGCATTACACTGGCGCGAAAATTCACACAGGAAGTGCTGATAAAAGAAGCAGACTGACACAGCAGCAAGGGGACAGCATCATAGGCGCAGCATAGCAGTACCTATCCAGGGTGGTGAGTCCTCTGGGTGACCCAGCATCTCTGCAGCGCAGGAGGGTGGCCTATTGATATCTTGCCTGGAGCCCTGTGAGTGTCAGCGTGTGGTCAGCATGGCATCTGAGCCAGATGTCTTCTCCCCTGAAACACCAGATTTAGCAGCTGGTGTCCCTGAGGTGTCTATGGACGCTATGTCGGCAATCCTAGAGGCGTTTGCTGCCAGGGTGGAAGCAGCACACGGGAATACAGGGGGTAGTAAACGCCCCATCCCCTGCAAGCTTCTGGGGATAATTCTGGTGCAGAACCAGGTCCAGCTATGGCTCGGGGCCCAGATTCTGACGCATCAGAGACTGCAGACCGTGACCGGACAGTGAGAATGACTCAAAGTCCAGGTCAGTACGCGAGACGGCTTTGGTATCTGACCTTATTACTGCAGTGCGGGATATGCTAAAATTGGAAAATACTGCAGAAGCAGCAGAGACTCCGGTCCACTTGGGTTTCATAGACCTGCCCGCACTGCTAAGGTGTTCCCTTGTGTGTCTTTTGATAAACTCTTATACAAGGAATGGGAGAACCCACTGAGGGTCTTTACAGCCCCAAAGAGGTTTGCGGTACGGTACCCCTTTTGAGGAGAGTTTTCTGAAGAAATGGACCTCTCCCCCCTATAGTGGACCCTCCGGTGTCCAGACTTAATAGAGCCACCACAATTCCTGTAGAAGGGGCTCCTGTTTTCTAGGACCCTGTGGATAAGAAGGCTGAAGCACTCGCTTGCTACCTATACTCAGTGGTAGGCTCGGCAGTACGCCCGCCATTGGCGGGGGCCCTAGTGTCTCACACACTTACTGAATGGGCAAGATTGCTACTCCAGGGGTTAAGGAGCGAGATGCTCCTCCTGATGAGATAACATTGGCCGACCTGTTGGTCCAGGGCCTTAGGTTTGTCTGCGAGTCAGACATGAATACTATTCCCCTGCTGTCTAAAACTTCGGTTTATGCAGTAGCAATACGCCACCTGATCTGGCTAAAAGGCTGGTCTGCGGACCAGACTTCCAAGAAAGCCCTGTTGGATCTGCCTTTTAAGGGCGACAGACTTTTTGGGGCTTCTCTGGATGACATCATCAAGGATGCCACAGGAAGTAAAAGCACTTTGCTTCCCCAAATTAGCAAGGGTAAGGGGCCACGCCAAGGGCAAGGGCCCTCCTTTACTGCACACAAGTGGTTTTTTCGTCCCCCTAGGGCGACAGGGAAAAGACCCCAGGCCGATAAAGCGCCTGCCCAAGGACAAAAGCGTCCCTGGTCCCGCATACCCAATAAGCCTGCGGACAAATTTGCGTCCGCATGAAGGTCCACCCCCACCCAGCTCTCGGGTGGGGAGACGTCTTCGCAAATTCGCGACTCAGTGGACAGCACTAATCTCCGACAGGTGTGTTTGCGAAGTAATCTCCTCAGGCTACAAGATAGTTTCTCTCTTGTCCACCGGACAGATTCAACACCTCCAATCTCCAGCTACTACCGACCCGTCGGGAGGCCCTGTATGGGGCGGTCCAGGGTCTACTGGAACGCGGGGTAGTTATTCCAGTTCCAGAACTGGAACGGGGTTTTTACTCAAATCTGTTCATTGTGCCGAAGAAGGAGGGGGTTCGTCCAAGCTTGGATCTCAGAGCCCTCAATTGCTTTGTGAAGGTACAAAGTTTTCGGATGGAGTCGGTTCGATCTGTAGTCACGGCTCTCCATCCGGGGGACTTTCTGGCCTCCTTGGACATCAAGGACGCATACCTGCATGTCCCCATATACTCCAGACACCAGAGGTTTCTGCGATTTGCTATCGGGAAGAACCACTACCAGTTTGTGGCCCTCCCGTTTGGCCTTGCCTCAGCACCCAGGACGTTCACCAAGGTGCTCGCTCCGATTCTGGCACTTCTAAGACAGCGGGGTATCGCTATCACAGGTTACTTGGACGACCTTCTGCTGAAGGGCCCTTCAAGCTCAGAATTAGAGGTAAGCGTGTCCATTACCTGTCAGACTCTTCGAGACTGTGGTTGGATACTAAACACGCAAAAGTCAGTATTGGTGCCCACTCAACGCCTAGTGTACCTGGGGTTGATTCTGGATTCCTCAGAGGCAAAGGTATTCCTCCCTGTGGAGAAGTTGCAGACCCTCCGGGCTGCAGTACGGCAGCTGACTTCCAGGAATTGGTCGTCACTCCGTTTTTGCATGCGAGTGTTGGGCCTCATGGTAGCCTCCTTCGAGGCGGTCCCATATGCTCAATACCACACTCGAGTGTTACAGAGGGAAGTTCTGTCCAGATGGAACAGATGCCCTTCATCTCTGGATTATCAAATCCGAGTGAGCCACCTAGTCAGGAGATCCCTGGTATGGTGGCTGACAGCACCGGCTCTAATGGCCGGGAAGTCATTTCTTCCGGTTTACTGGATAGTGATCACGACGGACGCCAGCCTTACAGGTTGGGGGGGAGTCTGGGGTGTCCAGTCGGCGCAAGGTCGCTGGACCCCAGAGGAAGCCCTCCTGCCGATCAATGTCCTGGAGATCCGGGCGATCAAGCTGTGCCTCTTCAAATGGTCTCAGAGACTGCAAGGGCGTCCAGTCAGGATCCAGTCAGACAACGCCACAGCAGTGGCATATGTCAATCATCAAGGAGGAACAAGAAGCTCAGCTGCAGCATCGGAGATCGCTCGCATCCTGAAGTGGGCAGAGAGGAGCGTACCGGCACTGTCGGCCGTGTACATTCCGGGTGTGGAAAACTGGCAGGCGGACTACCTGAGCCGCCAGATGCTGGACCAGGGAGAATGGTCCTTACACCCGGAGGTGTTCCAACTCCTCTGCCAAAGATGGGGCACACCAGACGTAGATCTTCTGGCTTCCCGACTCAATCGGAAGGTATTGAGGTTTGTGGCCCGGTCAAGAGACCCATGGGCAGACGCAACGGACGCGTTGGTAGCATCGTGGGGCCAGTATCGGCTAATCTATGCCTTCCCTCCCTTAAGGCTTCTTCCTCTTCTGCTCCGCAGAGTGGAGGCAGAGGGAATTCCAATGATCCTAATCGCTCCAGATTGGCCTCAGCGTCCTTGGTACGCCGATCTAGTACGTCTGGTAGCAGACGTCCCCTGGCGCCTACCACTACGGAAGGACCTGCTGTCGCAAGGTCCCATATTCCATCCTGCTTTACAGTCATTGGCTTTAACGGCATGGCTGTTGAGAACCAGGTACTGAGAGACCGGGGCCTGTCAGACTCAGTAATTTCTACTATGAGAAGTGCTCGGAAACCGTCCTCTAGGAAGGTCTATCACCGCACTTGGAGGGCCTACATCTCCATGTGTGAGGAAATGAAATGGCATCCGCGTACCTATTTGGTTTCCAGAATCCTGCTGTTTTTACAGCATGGGGTAGACCAAAGGCTTGCCCTAAGTACGAGTAAGGGACAGATATCTGCCCTGGCTGTCTTTTTTCAGCGACCCCTGGCGACTCACTCTCTCGTGAGTACATTTGTGCAGGGGGTTCGACATGTGGCCCCTCCGGTCCGCCCCCCGTTACCTCCGTGGGACTTGAACCTGGTCCTCTCGGTGCTTCAGAAGGCACCGTTTGAGAATATTAGAGATATTCCCCTGTTGACACTTTCTCAGAAGGTGGTCTTTTTGGTGGCTGTTACGTCAGTTAGACGAGTCTCTGAGCTGGCAGCCTTGTCCTGCAAGGCTCCCTATTTGATTTTCCACAAGGATAAGGTGGTGCTGCGGCCGCAGCCTTCCTTTCTTCCGAAGGTCGTTTCGGCTTTTCATCTCAACGAAGACATTGTACTTCCATCCTTGTGTCCTCAGCCGTCGAATCCTAAGGAGTCGGCGTTGCATTCCTTGGACGTTGTCCGAGCTTTGAGAGTATACATATCTGCTACTTCCCTGTTCCGGAAGTCAGACTCACTGTTTGTTTCGGTGGCTGGTCCCAAGAAGGGCAAAGCAGTCTCATCGGCCACCATCTCTAGGTGGATCCGACAGATAGTAATCCAGGCTTACGCCTTAAAGGGTCAGGCGCCCCCCTTTCCTGTCACGGCGCATTCGACCAGGGCAATAGGTGCCTCTTGGGCTTTCCGACATCAAGCGTCTGTTTCCCAATTATGTAAAGCGGCGACTTGGTCGTCCGCTCACACTTTCACAAAATTCTACAAAGTTGATGTAGGTGCATCTTCGGATGCCTCTTTCGGCCGCAAGGTTTTGCAGGCGGCTGTTTAGAGTTGCAACTCCTCCGTTGGAGGAGTGCTGTTTTGTGTTTTGGGGTGAAGTTTGTTTTTATGCTGTTACCACCCCTCGTTTTTTTCTCTGACACTGCTTTGGGACGTCCCACTTTGTCAATAGAGAAGCTGTGTCGGTCCATGGACGAAAGAGTAAATAGGATTTTTTACTCACCGTAAAATCCTTTTCTCTGAGTCCATGGACCGACACAGCACCCACCCCTCCTTTTAAGTTTGTACTGCTTTTTGACGAACTGATCTGCGATGTGCAGACTGAGAGGGTATACCCAGAGGGTCCGCCCCCTGGGCGGTACTGTAGAAGGTGTGATGCAACACTTTTTACAAGTTTTTCTGCCTAGTCACTCCTAATTAACGGATAATACCCACTTTGTCAATAGAGAAGCTGTGTCGGTCCATGGACTCAGAGAAAAGGATTTTACGGTGAGTAAAAAATCCTATTTTATTTAGTTTTGGCAGGATCCTTGCGCTTGAAATCCCAGGCCTTCACACTTCTTGTGCCAGTTAAAGTGACACATAACCAAACACAAATTCAGTTTTTTTTTTTTTTTTTTTCTTCTATAGGGGCCTGGAGCACTCCCTAGGCATCTGTGCCAATACCAATTCTTTATCTTTGTAGCCATAGGTATGCTCTCCACTTTGCAGGACCTGTTAATTGGTCACTTGTGTATTGTGAATGCCTAATACCCCTCCTTGTAAGACTATTCAAGGGGAAAACTTCCAGAGTTTCCTAGGTATAAGACAATTGCCACTAAGACTATGGTGAGGTCTTTGTGTTTTGAGTTCCAGAGTTTGACTGCACACCTTTGTCATTTTAAAGAGGCTCTTGCTCTTCATTTTTTGACTTTTTTTTTTTTTTACAAGTGAGAATTCCAACCTGGACTTGAAAAGTTGGGACTTGTGGCAGGATTATCTCATTTTTGGAGTATCCAAAAAATTTATGAAACAAGATACTGACTCTGTCACCTAGGTTCCCATTTAAATTAAAATATAAATTTCTGCTCACCTTCTGAAAATGCCGGTTGCCTAGCCAACACAGACCTAAATACTGCCCTCAAACAAGCATGCTGCAAGTAAAAGTCAAGTCCTAACTTCTAATCTGCATTAAAGCAGAAGTTCACTGGAATTTTTTTTTTTTTTTTTTTTAAAGCCAGCAGCTACAAATACTGCAGCTGCTGACCTTTAAAAAATGGACACTTACCTGTGCAGGTCGTCCACTGAAGCCGTGCTACCGCCGCCATCCTCGGTGAGGGAATCGGGAAGTGAAGCGCTGCGGCTTCACTGCCCGGTTCCCTACTGCGCTGCGCCATCCTCACTGGTCCCCGCTATACCCGGAAGTGGTGCAAATACCTGTTTTATACAGGTATCTGCACCCCCTCCCCCCTGAAAGGTGCCAAATGTGAAACAAGAGGGTTCCGAAAAGCGGAGGTTACATTTTGGGTGAACCTCCGCTTTAACTAGTATCCTCCATATTCCCCAGTGTAGGTCTCCTTTAAAGCTGGTCACAGAGACATCAGAGTGCATCAGACAAGCAAGATATTCCAGACCTGCCTTTTTATGGCTTTATAGTGGGTGGGAAAAATCTTCCAGTTTATATCAAGGAAAACCGCTGTGACTAGTGAGAGTTAAAATATAATAAAAAAAAAAAATCATTGCTTGATCCATTGATTTTTGAATCCTCAAGTCCGAGTACAGTTTTCTCTGAAATGGCGCAAACTTTTTAGTTCAAAGAAAGTTTTTTTGTTTACTTAACAGAATCTTTTGGAGCTTTTGGAAACTGAAAAAGAGCACCGACAAAACTTGAAATCGCAACTGGAAGAAGACAAAGAAAACAAGTCTAGGTAAACAAACAAGATTGAATTATAATTTATGCACTTACAGCTATCCAGCCACAAATAACCAGATACTACTACTGTAAATTGTCTTGTGTACGGTAAATTGGATGCTGCAAGAAAAAGTAACCAGATGACTTCTGCTGCGCGGTCCGCAGTCTAATGCTTTTCTTGCCTCCTTATTGTCCCCAATCACACTATGAAGATAATGGAAAGGGCAAGGTAAGCAGGACTGAACAGACAACACAGTGACAAGAAGTTAATTTTTCTTTTAAAGGATAAGTTAACCTTTTTTAACATGTTAAACCTGGTATTCAGGGTGTAACATGTTACAGGGGCAGCAGCCCCTGTTGTGACAACGAACCTGGGATCTTCTCCCCGCACTCGCTGTCGCAAAAAAAAAAAACCCTGGCCGTGTGGGGCTCCACCCACCCACCTGCGTCAATCATTTGTAGAGTTCTGTGAATGGGAGAACTTCAAGTACCAGCAGCCTTTGCAGCTGTCCGCTTGTAGTTCTCAATGAACTACCAGGGTGCTGTTAAGCGGTTGTCTTTCTGTAACCATTGTCCCTTTTTATAATAGTAATGTTTGCTTTTTGTCTGTTTTTCCCCCTTTTTTAGAGAGCTTCTGAACGTTTTGGAAGAGAGTATGATCCTCAAAAAACAGTGCTCTGAACTGACAACTAAGTGTGAGCTGCAGGTAAAGCCATAATTTGCATGGATTCTTGAGTTGGTGTCTGTGCACACAAGTGGTTTCTTTTTAAGTTCATATTGGCTAAAAAGCTAGGTAGGCGCTGGAAGGTAAAGTATGTGTACACATTGCTGTTGTGCAAAAAACGAATCTCAGAAAAATAAAAACATGCTCTCGATTTTATGAGGTATGATTTTTTGCTTGCTGTTGCTTTTGCAGTGTAGTTATCTATGTAGAACAATGGCTTCAGCCTGCTGGATTTTTCCATCTAGCATTTTTTCAAGAGCGCCCATAAGTAAAGACCATCTGTGTGATTAGGCTGCAGGACTTTAAAACATTTTAATTTAGGTTACAATACCTGAAAAAAAATAGGTTGATCCTAAAGTGATCTTTTCCTTTGCCCCTACAGGGCTGAGTAAAAGGGTCACTTAACGCTACTTCTACAAAAGAATAAAAGCTCTGCGTAAGCTTCCTGTTGATTTGGCAGAGCCAACACAGACTGGATCATTGCCCCGTGTGAAATCCTGGGCTAGTTAGGAGGTACCACGATGTGATGGATATTTCATGTCACTCCAGGAAGCTGGTTATAGCTAATGGTGAACCATTTTGCACTGTCCTGCAAAGAGTTGCTAAGGCGCACTTGTCCATGGGACTTTCACTTATAAATATCTTGTTTTGCCTGTATTGTTTTTATGCTTGGATGCATTTTTTTATTTAAAACTAGAGGTGCCCTGAAATTTCGGCCTCCGAAAAAAATTGTGTTTTCGGTATGTGGTCGAAAGAAAAAGGTGCCGATAATGGAACCGAAAAGGGGGTGGTCCACCCCGGGTGCCACAGTCCTCCCCTACCTCCTCTCCTTGTGAGTGTCATGCAGAGGGCGGCCGCTGTAACAATGCCCCGCCTCCTAGACCAGCTCTTGTGATAGACGGCACACTGATCCAATGCTGGGAAATTGAATTAGTGTGACGTGTGTCAAAGGAGCAGGTCTAGGAGGTGGGACTTTGTTACAGCGGCCGCTCGATAATTCAAATCCAGCTTTGTGAGATTGCACTACCAGGCACTGGTGGGGCTGCATCTGATGGGGTTGCATTGGTCTCTTGCATCATGTCTGCAGTCTCTGCCCAGCTCTTGTATCATGTTTACTAAAACTATTGGCAATGTGTTTAAGAGATTGGTTGGAGACTGCAGACTGCATTTTTCTTGAGCTTTTCTTGGACTAAAGGTGCCAATAATGGCCAACAATAAATTCATATTCATTTAAATTGATATTAATTAAAACTTTGAATATACAGTATCTCACATTTTTGTAAATATATTTTATTATATCTTTTTTTACGTGACAACACTAAAGAAATTACACTTTACATTAGCAAAGTAGTGAGTGAACAGCTTGTATAACAGTGTAAATTTGCTGTCCCCTCAAAATAACTCAACACACAGCCATTAATGTCTAAACCGCTGGCAACAAAAGTGAGTACACTCCTAAGTTTAAATGTCCAAATTGGGCACAAAGTGTCAATATTTTGTGTGGCCACCATTATTTTCCAGCACTACCTGAACCCTCTTGGGCATGGAGTTCACCAGAGCTTCACAGGTTGCCATTGGAGTCCTCTTTCACTTCTCCATGACGACGTCATGGAGCTGGTGGATGTTTGAGACCTTGCGCTCCTCCACCTTCCATTTGAGGATGCTCAATAGGGTTTAAGTCTGGAGACATGGCCAGTCCATCACCTTTACCCTCGGCTTCTTTAGCAAGACCTTGGTCGTCCTGGAGGTGTGTTTGGGGTCGTTATGACGATGGAATACTGCCCTGGGGCCCAGTCTCCAAAGGGGGATCATGCTCTGCTTCAGTGTGTCACAGTACATGTTGGCATTCATTGTTCCCTCAATGAACTATAGCTCCCCAGACCAGGACTCTCCCACCACCATGCTTGACTGTAGGCAAGACACGCTTGTCTTTGTACTCCTCACCTGTTTGCCACGACACATGCTTGACACCATCTGAATCAAATAAATTTATCTTGGTCCCATCAGACCGCAGGACATGGTTCCAGTAATCCATGTCCTTAGTCTGCTTGTCTTTAGCAAACTGTTTGCGGGCTTTCTTGTGCATCATCTTTTAGAGGCTTCCTTCTGGGATGACAGTCATACAGGCCAATTTGATGCAGTGTATGGTCTGAGCACTAACAGGCTGACCACCCCACCCCTTCGACCGCTGCAGCAATGCTGGCAGCACTGATGCGTCTATTTCCCAAAGACAACCTCTGCATATGACGCTGAGCACGTGCACTCAACTTCTTTGGTCGATCATGGTGAGGCCTGTTCTGAGTGGAACCTGTCCTGTTAAACTGATGTATGGTCTTTGCCACCGTGCTGCAGCTCAGTTTCAGGATCTTAGCAATTTTCTTTATTTCATCTTTATGTAGAGCAACCATTTTTATTCAGAGCCATAGAGTTCTTTGCCATGAGGTGCCATGTTGTACTTCCAGTGACCAGTATGAGAGTAATAGCAATAACCCCAAATTCAACACACCTGCCCCCCACTCACACCTGAGACCCTGTAACACTAACGAGTTACATGACACCGGGGAGGGAAAATGGCTAATTGGGCACAATTAGCACATTTTCACTTAAGGGTGTACTCACTTTTGTTGCCAGTGGTTTAGACATTAATGGCTGTGTGAGTTATTTTGAGGGGACAGCAAATTTAAACTGTTATACAAGCTGTACACTCACTACTTTACATTGTAGTAAAGTGTAATTTCTTCAGTGTTGTCACAAGAAAAGATGTATAATAAAATATTTACAAAGATGTGAGAGGTGTACTCACTTTTGTGAGATGCTATAATAAATGTATACATACAAAGCGTATATGTATATATGTGTGTGTGTGCGTGTGTATATATTATAGTTTAAAAAAAAAAAACGGTTTCCGACTAAGTGCATCCTGCATTTTCGGTTTCGGCGCCAAAGACATATTCTTCCCGTGTGGGAAGCTGTCCCTGCTGGGACAAGACAGTGATAATCGCAAGCAAAATCTACCAGGCTGGTTGTACCCAAGTTGAGCAATCGATCAACTTGGTACATTAAGCCTGCCCGTGCGCTGTTAAAATCTCGGACGGTTCGAACTGTCAATGGCTGACCTCATACTTTTTATAGGACCTCGGACATGGAGGTTTGTGACTATATATTCTTGTTCGACTGGACTCCTTTTCTCTTCCTTTTTTTTCACCTGGCTTCAGAAAGTCCACTAACCCTTTTTATGGAGGTTTGTTTTATATATTCTGCGTGATAATCTAAAGATCTTACATTGACGAGTGACCCTTCTGATGTTTAGAGCTGTTGCATTGTTTGCTAGGTAGCGAATTGTTATATGCCTGGTATGTGTGTGGTGTTTAGAAAATGCCTCATGTAATGTTTCTTGTTTTATAATCCCATTTAGATCACACAGCTACAAACTTGTGAACTCCAATTAACTACATCAAAAGAAATCATTAACGATCTTGAGAAAAGATGCTCTTCAGATAAGGTATGGGTTCCATTTGTGTCAATGCTCTTGCCAAATGCCTAAAATTAAAGTGTTTGATTACTGACATGGCCTGGATTTGTGGAAA
Source organism: Rana muscosa (assembly GCA_029206835.1). Classification (NCBI taxonomy): domain Eukaryota; kingdom Metazoa; phylum Chordata; class Amphibia; order Anura; family Ranidae; genus Rana; species Rana muscosa. Next base: position 101,911,567 of record CM055122.1, on the reverse strand, counting down.
GGCAAACTAGGTCAAAGTCTAGGGGTAACATTTTCATGGGGGCTGGGATGGTTTTCACACATTTTTCTTTATGCGCAAGCATAGCATAAACTGCATTTTCTATTTTAGGTAAATGTGCTTCACTTTTATATTAAACCATAAATGGGGACCAGGAAATGTTAACCACTGCACGACTGTACGTCGGCAGAATGGCTCGGCTGGGCATATGGACGTATCTGCACGTCCCCTTTTAAGAAGCGGCATTGTGGGCGCGTGCCGCGAGTTCCATGTGTGACCGTGGGTCTCGCGGACTCCATGTCGGGAGTCCTGAGATCGTCTCACGGAGAGGAAGAACGGGGAAATGCTGATGTAAACAAGCATTTCCCGATTCTTCCTAGTGACAGGACACTGATTACAGCTCCCTGTGATCGGGAGCAGTGATCAGTGTCGTGACACGCGTAGCCCAGCCCCCCTACAGTTAGAACACATCCCTAGGACACACTTAACCCCTTCAGCGCCCCCTCCTGGTTAATCCCTTCACTGCCAGTCACATTTACACCGTAATCTGCATTTTTATAGCACTGATCGCTGTATAAATGTGAATGGTCCCAAAATAGCGCAAAAAGTGTCCACCATAATGTCGCTGTAACGATAAAAATCGCTGATCCGCCGCCATTACTAGTAAAAAAAAAAGAAAATATTAATAAAAATGCCATAAAACGATCCCCTATTTTTGTAGACGCTATAACTTATTCGCAAACCAAACGCTTATTGCAATTTTTATTTTATTTTTTAACCAAAAATATGTAGAATACGTTTCGGCCTAAACTGAGGAAAAAAATGTTTTTTTTGTTTTTGGGGATATTTTTTTATAGCAAAAAGTAAAAAATATTGCATTTTTTTTATTTTTATTTTTTAAATTTGTCGCTCTATTTATTTTTGTTTATAGCGCAAAAAAAAAAACCGCAGAGGTGATCAAATACCACCAAAATAAAGCTCTATTTGTGGGGGAAAAAGGGACTTAAATTTTGTTTGGGAGCCACGTCGCACGACCGTACAATTGTCAGTTAAAGTGACGCAGTGCCGAATCGCAAAAAGTGCTCTGGTCTTTGGCCAGCCAAATGGTCTGGGGCTGACGTGGTTAAAGTAAATGAGAAAAGAGAAGGTTGGGACTTTATATGAAACACAGCACTTGGGTGGAATGAATCAATCAATATAGTATAAACAATATTTAATGTCGCAATTTGAGCATAGTAAAGTACATAATGGTCATCATTAAACAGTGGACACAATACAAATTAAATAAGAACATGATTGGTAAATCACAAATGTTCATAATAAATTGCACAGTATACATAATAACATATAATCATTGATAAGACCAGCAGTATACCCAAAAATATATAAAATAATAAAAACGTAATTGGTAGTATATTAATTTGATTGATGATTCAAACAACGTAAAACCCATGGTATGTACATGATTGATGTGACATGGCAACACTTGTGTAGGCTCTACGCGTTTTGTGGATGTGTGGTCCACTCTTCAGGAGCAATTAAAACTGGGAATACCTAGAGTAAAGAATATTTTCATAATCAATGGTAATTGATTAGAAGGAAAGAGGGGGAGCAAATAATTTGGTCCTAACACTCTTACCTATGGGTAGCTTAAAAACGTATAGGAGATAAAGTTGGTAATGAGAGACGCTGGGGGATGAAGGACATCCCCCCCCCCCGGGAGCTGAGGTGCAGGCAATGCAGCGGCAGGGGGGGACTCGACCCTGGGGTGAAGGATTGCATTACAAAATCCCCTTTGTAGTTCCATAGCTGCAGGTAGCTGCAGATTTTTATGGCTTTCTGAGTGCCATTTAGCGCGCTGAGACCAGGAAACTCTATTATACACGTAGTGACGTTGGCCTTAAAGTGGATGTAAGCCCTCACATACCCAGTGAAGTGAATAGCCTCAGATGATACACGGATGAAAGATCTCCCTACATAAGTTTTACATGTACATCTGCTAGGGTTGTCCCGATACCGATACTGATATCGGTACCGAGCATCTGCCCGAGTACTTGTACTCGGGCAAATGCTCCGATGCTTCACCCGATACCTGGGGAGTCAGGGTGATCAGTGCTTGTAACTCTGCCACGGCACCGATCACCCTGTAGGTTTCAAAGTTTCTCCGCCCCCCCTTCCCCTGCGACGGCTTTCAGCTGCTTTAGTGAAATCATGGGTGATCGGTGCTTGTAACTCTCCCACACACGATCACCGCTGACTGGTCCCCCCTCAGTGTCCCCGCTCCCCCCTCGCTGCGTCAAGGTTGGAGAGCGGAGGTAGGAGCCGGTAAATCCAGCGCCTTAGTTTTCCGAATGCAGAGTGGGTGATCACTGAATCTGTCCATTCACATAACTGAAACATCGTAAACTGTGTTTACAATGTTTCAGTTTATAAATGGAGAGAGGAGCCGCTGTCTTCTCTCCATTCATTTTCAGCGCTGCTGAGAAAGGGACTGGGGAATCTGTGTCCCTTTCCCTGTCTCAAAGGGGAGATGTCAGAGGTCTGTTAAGACCCCTGATATCTCACCAAAGCCCCCCAACACAGGGCTGATGAAGAAAAAAAAATTGCAATAACTAAAAAATTTATTGTAAAAAAATAACAAATAAAAAACACACTGACACTGTTTATCTCTGTTGTCGGAGAACTTGTCAGAAGTTATCATGCTGATAACAGAGGAATGAAACGGCAGAAAAACACTGGACTTAGGGCTTTGGAGAGAGATGAGAAAACACTGCAGATATATGTGCTCATATGTGTCCGCTATTAAGTCATGCGCTGTCCTATTCCCTTCTGCTCCCAGCATCTTATTATTGGTACCTCCTTTGTGATGCTTGGCCTCAGTGACCACTAGTGAGGTAAAATGTCTCCTGAGCTCTCCTGTGCCATCGGGAACCCGGAGAACAGATCCGGCGGTGGTGCCAGGTTACCATAGCGCCTGCCGTGGACAGAATGGTCCCCGGGCATCTTTCACCCTAGGAGGCCAGAATAGACAGCATGACTTCACTTCCAGCACTGGCAGATGTAAACACTGACAGTTGTGGGGGTTTTTTTTTCCTCTTGATCTTTCCAGGGTAGAGGAGATATCTGGGGTCTCATTGACCTGTCATGCCTTATTCCTATTACAAGGGATGTTTATGTTTAAAAAATATAAATAATAAATAAAAGGGACAGTGTAAATTTAAAGTTTAAAAAATTAGCATACGTAGGTTGTGCCTGCATATGTAAACAGTGTTCGCACCACACCATTTGAAGTATCGGCGCGAACATTCGAGCAAGAGCAATAATTCTCCTCCAACTCTAGACTGGTAACCTGTAAATTAAATTTAAAGTGTAGCCTATGGAGATTTTTAAGTACTAAAGTTTGGCGCAATTTTAAAGTGTGATATGTTGGGTATCTTATTTACTCTGCGTAACATCTTTCACATTAGGCCTCATGCCCACGGACGTTTTTACAGCTTAAAAACGCCTGTCCATGTTAGTCTATAGCAGGGATATGCAATTAGCGGACCTCCAGCTGTTGCCAAACAAGTCCCATCATGCCTCTGCCTCTGGTTGTCATGCTTGATGCTGTCAGAGTCTCGCTATGCCTCATGGGATTTGTAGTTTTGCAACAGCTGGAGGTCCGCTAATTGCATATCCCTGGTCTTATAGCTTCATGCCCACCTAGACGTTTTTGAGCTGCAAATAGCATAGACGTTTTTAAGCTGTAAAAAAAAAAACGGGACCAGTGCATTCCTCAGCGTCAGAATTAGGCAGAAAAAACCGCGCACTAACGCGCGGTCGCGTTTTTAGCTCCGACTTTGTTTTTGAAAAAAATATATATATATTTACAATAACATGGACAGGCGTTTTTAAGCTGCAAAAAACGCAGCTGTAAAAACGTCAGTGGGCATGAGGCCTTATAGAAAAAAATTGGGGTAAATTATTGTTTTTTTAATTCATTAAAGGTGTATTTTTTTTCCAAAAATTGTGTTTGAAAATTTTACCATGGGACCTAACAAATCAACGATCAGCATTTTATTTTTCTTGTCTGCTAAAAAAAAAACGGATATATATTATATAATTAATGTGTGTGTTTTTTGGGGTTCTGAGTAATTTTCGAGCAATAAATTTTATTTTTTACATGTTGTAGAGCAGGGATATGCAATTAGCGGACCTCCAGCTGTTGCCAAACTACAAGTCCCATGAGGCATAGCGAGACTCTGACAGCAGCAAGCATGACACCCAGAGGCAGAGGCATGATGGGACTTGTAGTTTTGCAACAGCTGGAGGTCCGCTAATTGCATATCCCTGTTGTAGAGGAATGCCAGAATTGGTCCAGTATGAAAGTTGTTAAACCGCATGTAAACCCACCAGAATAGCAATTTACCCATTACAAATGTGTTTTTTTTTTTGTTTTTTTTTTTGTTTGTTTTTTTCTGAAATTCTCATTTAATCTTGGGTTGGCAGTAACTAGTTCAGGTTGAAAAGTTGATTATAAATGTGATGTATGCATACAGTAAATCTTTAACGTTGTTTGAAACTTTTTTTTTTCTTTTTCTTTTCTGTTGTAGGAAATTATGACGGATCTTATGAACCAAATCCAAAGCCTGCGAACAACCCTCTTACACAAAACGGAGTCTATAGATGTTCTTACACAAGAATTGGAAGATCTCAATGTATGTGCACAATTCCATTATCAAGTGCTTTGATTATATTTTCCTATTCTTTTCCAGTCATTTAAAATACCTTAGCTGTGAATGATTAGCATACTGTATGATGCTGGGATTTTTGTATCGGCCTTTGCACATCATCTTCTCTCACTATTTTTAAACAATTGAGTTTTAAGGCATCGGTGCATGTTTCCAGTTTTTATATACAGAGAATTGCACCTTCAGCTATAGCGGCAGAGTTTGGATTTGTAAAGTCCAATTTAGAAAGCAGTCTGTAGATTTTCTTGTACAGTGGTCAGTGTCTTTTATTAAATTTGTTTGTATTTTTGCAGAGTAAATACAGTTCTGTCTTATCTGCTAAAGAGGAGAGCAAAACACTTTTAGAAATGCAGGAGAAACTAATCGAGGAACTGAGAGAGGGCTTGGAAAGGAAGCAGTCAGCTGACAATATTGAGGTAAGCTTTGCTAAGTAACCTTTTTATAATGTGTCCATCTTTTTCCCCCTAGTGGATATATATCTTGTGCCTGAAACCATGCAATGTCTAATAATTTTTATAGCATTGCTTTATTAATATTTTTGCTTTTAATCTAAATAACAGAGAGAACTTTTATGCGAGGACTTGACTCATGCAACTGAACAGCTTGGCAAGTTAACCGAAGCCTTTAATAATCAAGAAGCATTGCTTGTAGAGCAAAAAGAAGAATTGCTCAAAAAAGAACAATTCATTACTGAACTAACAAACCAGGTAATACGATTCTTTAATAACCATTAGGGGTGCAACGGATCAAAAAACTCACGGATCGATCCTCGGATCAGAGTCACGGATCAGATAATTTTTCGGATCAGCAAAAAAAAAAACAAGACCAATCTTGTTACCTCCACCGGAGTTTTAGATTTCATAGTTCTTTTCAACACAAAACTGAGCTTATAAGCTTAAATACAGTATTTGTAAATCCGACGGACTGTTTACATGTTAAATTTTAAAAGCAGCAGCAAACCTGCTGACCTTACATGGGTGCTAATGTGACAGAACACCTCTGTTTTTCACATTAACTAAATGTTAAATGTGAAAATCAGAGGTGTTCTGTCACATTAGCACCCATGTAAGGTTTGCTGCTGCTTTTAAAATTTAACATGTAAACAGTCCGTTGGATTTCCAAATACTGTATTTAAGCATATAAGCTCCGTTTTGTGTTGAAAATAACTGTGAAATCTAAAACTCCGTTGGGTGTAACAAGATGTCCGCTTGCCCACTTCTCACTATCATTACTGTGCAGGAGTGTGGGGTGGAGCAAGAAAGCGGCGACGAAACGTCCCTTCCTGATGAGACAGCCGCCGGGTGTACCAAGATGGCCGCCGCTCCGAAGCTAGGTCGAAGCCGGAGGTCTTTTCTATGGCCAAGGCTGCAGAGCGCTCCGGATCGCGCGGTGTGCCGATCCGAACAGGGTGCCCCGTTCGGATCACGGATCGTCACCGATCTGTTGCACCACTAATAAACGTGTTCACAAGAGGTTTTTGGGCATGTGTACTTTGGCACGGTTTACCTGCATTTGATGTGTGTTTGAAATAATGTCAATGCAGGTCAACCGATTTCCATTTACCTCAATGTTGCAATGTGGATAGCAGTTGTCAGGTTGTTTTTTTTCCTGCTTTTGCACTGCATTTTATTTCTCCAATGCAGCATGTCCTTCCGTGGTTCTCAACCTCAGTCCTCAAGTGCCCCCAACGGGTCATGTTTTCAGCTTTTCCTTTACTTTGCACAGCTGCTTTAAGTCAATATCAATGACATGGTATTGATAAGAGCCATTTTATCTAAAGGATGTTCCCAAAACATGGTCTGTTGGGGGTACTTGAGGACTGAGGTTGAGAACCACTGATTTAGAAGATGCCTTTGCACTGAAGGATAACTGTGTAGTCTTTTGTGCCCAAGTGGCAATGCATTGCAGCTGCATTGTGTTTTTTAAATGTAATAGCCTCTGACAGAAATGCCCATCTACACAAGCTCTTATGCATTTGGTATTCTTGGTAGCACACTTGATTAAAGTCACTGTCACTTTGTGCTTTACCCTATGGGATACTGTTTTGTTGTGACAAGCTCTCTTTAATAAGACAAAAGGGTTCTATTAGACCTCCGATTTCTCACTCAGAGGTCTCATGTGTTCATGTGTGGTAAAAGCTGTAGGCGTAAATGGGTTTATCAGAAAGTATGCAATGGTAAATTAAGTAATAATGGTATGTATATGTAAAAAAAAAACTAAGCCAAGAATGGTAAGGACATGGAGACTAAAGGAGGAATAGAAAAGGCAGAGAGATGCCAGTGAGTGATGGGAGTCAAGAAAATGGGTAAGAAGAAAGAGTGAAAGAAAATGAAACAAAATAGTATAAGTTTAGGTCTGTGAAAGCGAAAAGGCAATGTATGCGATGCATACTTGCACCTTTTATACCTTTACTTTGCAGGGAAGAAAACCCCACAGAGATGAGGTAGGAGAGATCCGCGAAAGGATGTGCGCTGGTCTCCCTCCCCTCTATCTTGTGGCACCCGTTGTGCCGATCCTGGCTCTGCAGGTGGTACAGTGGAGCCTAGGAAGCATAATTGCAAGCCACAAGGAAGTGATCAGGTAGCGCCCACAGTCACTAGACTGATTAGTGCTCATAGTTGGATTGACAGATTTTCACACATTCCTTGCTTTTACAGCTGCTACAGCAACAGAGGAGTTAGTAAAACTCCCCTGCTGCTATCAACATGGATATATCGACATACACCAGTGGCAGCAGAAGGGTTAAAGTAATGCCTTTTCAGCAGCAGCTTGTGTCTTAACCTCCTCTGCTGCTGATCCTCAGCCACTGCAGATATCCAACACTTTCTGGTGTGCCGACCTGGTTCCCTACCACCTCCTAAATCTCTACAGGAAGTGAGCATTGACCGCTGTTAAAGTTGGGATTACCCTTTTAACTTGGGATGCGCGCCTCTTACTTTCTCATAGACAGGAAGCGAAGAACAGACAACCAGAATTTTAAACCATGAAGAGTTGCATGTAGTTTTAAATATTACAGCATTACTGGTTTGGAAATGCTGACTATGCCCTATTTTTGTAAATCCTATGGTATGCTGATTTCTCTTTTAGATACAGATGCTTGAAATGCCAGAGACTGTTGACGAAGGAATAAAACCACCCATCAGCAACAAAGCATCCCCTGTTATGCTTCTACAGGTAGTCTCCCAAGGACATATTTGTTGTCGTCCCTCATAGTAGTCAGTTGGGCAGATTTACTTAACCCCAATCTGTTACTTTTATTGAGCAAAATCATGGCGTTTTAGAGGCAACCAATACTTTTTTTGTGGTAGTGCACAATATGATAGTAAAATCATGCGCAGGAGTGGCAATACACTACCCCACACACAAGAGGTCTCTCTTGGTTATAGCATACAACATCACTGCGCATGGGTGGGGCACATTGTTTCACCATTGGATGAAGGGGACCCACGCATGCATGGTGCAGATTTACAGTACAAGGCACATAAATGGGAATATTCAGGCACAACTGCAGCATTTTAAAGCCACACTATTTTAAATATACTCGGATATCCTATTATTTTTTTCTTCTTTTGTAATGCTTTGCAGTGCTTAGATGTGGTGGCTGCATTTGTTTTTATTTTATCCGACTAAGATGTTTTTATTTTTTCTGAAAATACCTGTGTATCTTATTTTTCTTCTGTTGTACAGATGAAGAGATGTTTGAAGTTCAGCCATGGCTTCTTCCATAGATCCAGTTAGTGAGCTTCTTAGGACTGGTACATGCCTCCATGGCAGATGGACTTGTGATTCTCAATGGAACATGAGATTACTGCTCTCGTAGTCCATTGACACTTTCTCCATCTCTTTAACTAAAATCCCATACCTCAGGCATAGAGCCTGGAGGGAAGAGTCCACTGATCATGATTGCGGTGCTTTGCAGGCTCTTGTGAAATAAAATAATAATTGCACTATATATTCCTGCAAATATATCTGTGTGCATTTATTTCTTTAAAGGCAGACTTGGCCTTCCATTGCCAAATGATAAACAGTAGAAATCTGCAGTTTTGCACAGGTGCCCACACTTCAGTATTAATGATTTCCATTAATCAAAGCATTGAAAAGACTTCACAAAAAAGCTTTTTCATTGTGCAACTAGATTAGAACACACCCTACAGCTGTTAGGCTTCATGTAAACATGGCCTACTTTGACCGCCGGCCACGGGAAAACGCAAAATTGTGTTGCAATTTTCCGGCCGGTAGTCAACATGTTCCTATCCTGAACGTGATTCTTCCGCGTTCAGGAGAGGGAAGTTTAATCTCAACTAACCGCAGCAGCTCCTAAACAATCCTAAAAGCCTATGTGTACATGAACACAGACTTTTTTGAATTGAGTTTAGGAGCTTTGGCAAAAAAAAAAAAATGCCAAAAGCCCCTAAACTCAAGTTTAGGGGCTGTAGTGTACATAAAGACTTGGAGATTAGAGCAAAACAATAGTAATAAAACCAAAGTCTATGTAAGCTTGTAATCACTACACTATCTTAACACCATCTTTCCTTTTTTTTTTTTTTTATATAGACTCCAAAAACTCCAATGGGAAACCCATTTGACTATGAGATGACGCGTCTTAACAATAAAAACTCACAGTTGGAGCAGCTCATATCAGCGTTGAATGAGGAAAGAATGTCCAAAAATGAAGAAATAATCCGACTCAAGGTATAAATCTTTTGGTAACAGAACATCGCTGTCACCCTGTAAATCCACAGAGCACCATTAGTATCTGAAATGTACATGTTGCATTATAGCTAATATTTTTAGTAAAATGTTGTGTTTTGTTTCCTGTTCAATTCTATAGGTATCCTTTGCCCACACTGCTCAACATCTGCCTCATATTTCAGCCATCTAGCCTTCCATGGCCTTTGACTGAGTTGACTTTTGCCCATAAGGGCACATGTATTTCTGGGGATGCTGTCACTTTACTGTTTTGTCGTAGGTCAACACTCCTTTTAGCCAAGTGGCTGCTTTTTGCTGGGTTACAGGTCTAGGATCCCTCAGCAGACCACGGCTTCTTGCAGGCAAAGGGGTGGGAGAAGGACAATGGGGTCTCCCAGTTTCTTTCATCAAATAGGGAGGTTCCACTATTGGTCAGCTAGGACAGGGATTCAGAGCCAATCTGGTGTCTGCACTGTTTTTCAGGGGCACAATCCTTATCTCCTTTGTGTCAAAGAATTTTCTGGACTGAGAAAACGGCTCTCAGGTGTTCTCAATAGCCTGGAACACAAACGTGGAAACTATCCTTCCTCCTCCAGAGAAACATCCTTTAACACTTCATCCTCCTGCAAAAAGAAGTGGAAGCCATTAAGGCTTAGGAATCTTCTGTGTATCTGGGGAATCTCAGGGTTCAGGACACAGAAGGCCATGATGGACTTCTGAATCTTCCTGACAAAAAATTCTCAAGTCCTTTCTAGTGCATGCTGTCAGAAAACGATTTATCCTCTTTGCTTCACCCAGAGAAGGTGTTTTTGCACCAAAACGGTTTGTTCACCAGTACCCCATGGAGGAAATTTTTTTTCTCTTGTCATCCATGGACTGACACAGCGTGTCTTATACACCTTTACACGTGGGTTATGTCCCTGCTTGCAGGAGAAGACCTAGGCAGAATGTGAGATGTTATACATACATTCTAAACAGCCAGAGCTGAACAGCCCCGCCCAGGGGGGCGGTCCCTCCGGCATAACCCTCCCACTGCAGTCAGCAGACCTCAGTTTTTTTCTGCCTAGCAGAAGGAGAAGACGTGGCTCTTTCAGGAGCCAGTCTCCTGACCTATTTTTATTCCTTTTGGAATTTTTTCCTATTTTTTTTTTTTTTTTTTTTTTTCTTTTGAGATCTTCTATCAACTGTCGGCTGGGCAACAGGTTGGGTACAAGATATCCTCGTAGTCTTCCCTGTCCGACCATCGAGCGTGCTGATCCTCGCCTTGTGTGCGTGAGACTCAGTTCACGACATGCCCCACGACTCCAGGGGTGGCCGGTGGGCTTCCAGCTCCGCGGTCCTCTCAAGATAGAACAGTCCGGCTGTATCTTTCGCGGTGGACCGGGCCGACAGCTACTCAGTACCGCACTGTGATAGTTCTGTCAGAAACACACCAGTGGGTCCCTCAGGGGACGGGTAAGTAGTCTCTCCTGGCTGCAGGTGAGTACATGCTGTGTGTTTCTTATGTGGGGGATTTCCCTGTCTCCCCCTGTGTTTTTTAATGTCACTCTCTGTGCACTTCGCTGGCGCTGTACTGTGTGGGGTGCCTGGGGGCCATACTGTCCTGGGGGGGGCTCATGCTGCTCTGCATTTCGCTGGGGCTGTTTATTTGAGAGTGAGGGGCCTGGGCGCCGTTCGGCGCCGTGTTTGGTGACTGTGCTGTTTTTTACATTGGCGGCCATCTTGCCGTGGCCGCCAGAGCACATTGCGGCGGCCATTTTCTTGTAGCCGCACCTTCTTTTAGCTCTAGTTTGGCCTCTAGCGCCGCTCAGGAACGGCGCGAATCTCCTCAGTCTCTCTCCTCTCAGCTCACTCACGCTGAGCAGCGCGGCGCGGAGAGACAGGGCAGCGGAACCGAGCGGTCCTGGTCAGGTTGGTGGGTCCCCTGGGCATTCCCCTACTTCAGTCAGCACAGCCTGTGGGTGGTCTCAGAGGGAGACATTATGGAGTCAGAGTCACCAGCTTCCCCTAACATGCCAGAGGCAGCAGCCAGTGCTCCAGCACCTGCGGTCCCTATGGACCAGTTGTCGGCAGTCCTGGAATCATTTCTGACCAGGATGGAAGCTGTGTGTGAGCACAAGGGAGCAAAAAAGCGCCCTCTCCCCACTTTATCTCCACAAGGGGAGTGCTCTGATTCAGATATGGGCCTAGCTATTGCTGCTCAGGACCCTAGCTCTGAATATTTGGATGGTTTTGAACAGGACATTCCTTGTGAGGAAGGCTCCAGTTCTGAGTCAGTAAATGACAGGGCGCTTGTTAGTGAACTCATTGATGCTGTGAGGGACACTCTCAAGCTAAATGCTGCGACTGCAGAACCTCAGGCGGATACAGTCTCCTTTGGTTCTTTTAAGACCAGGCCTTCTAAAAAGGTTTTTCCATATGTACCTTTCTTTGACCAGCTCATTGACCAGGTCTGGGAAAAGCCGCAGAAGACTTTCATGGTCCTGCGGCGTTTGTCTTAGATACCCCTTTGAAGACGCCCTGCTTAAAAAGTGGGCTTCTCTCCCGGTGGTCGACCCTCCAGTCGCCCGTTTAAACAAGGCCACCACTCTCCCGATGGAGGGGACTCCTGCGTTTTTAAGGACCCCACTGACAGGAGGTCAGAAGTGGTGAGTAGAGCCATGTTTGCCTTGTTGGGATCCGCCCTACGGCCAGTAGTAGCGGCGACCCTTGTGTCTCAGACACTCACGGAATGGGCAAAAATTTTGCACCAAACTGTGCAGGAGTATAACCTTCCTCCAGACACTATTGCTCTGGCCCACCAGATGGTGCAGGGTCTGATATATGTGTGCGACGCCACGTTGGATGCGGCCCCTTTAATATCCAGGGCCTCTGTCTCGGCGGTGGTATTGCGTCGTCTCATCTGGTTGAAATGCTGGTCTGCTGACCTAGCCTCTAAGAAGCTCCTGACGGATCTACCTTTTAAGGGTGGTAGACTTTTTGGTGCTGCTCTGGATGACATCATCAAGGATGTCACGGGAGGTAAAAGCACTCTCCTTCCTCAAACTATCAAGGGTAATGAGGCCCGACGTAAACCGGGTCCTTCCTTTCCAGCAAAAAAGGTTTTTTTTCGTCAGTCAGAGTCCACGGGTAAGCCATCCCAGACTGACAACAGTGCGGCTGGCGGGCACAAGCGCCCCTGGGTGCGTAAGCCGAACAAGCCGGCTCCCAAGCCCGCCTCCGCGTAAAGTCTTGCCCCTGCCCGTCTCTGGGGTGGGGGGGACGACTTTGCAGGTTCACGGATCGGTGGACCTCCCGGATCTCCGACCGGTGGGTGTGCGAGGTGGTCACCTCAGGATACAGAATAGAGTTCCGCTCATGGCCCCCAGACAGATTCTTTCCCTCAAATCTCCCTCTCCTTCCTGCCCGTCGGGCAGCCCTCTTGGGGGCTGTACAGGATTTGATCGGGTCCGGAGTAATTGTGCCGGTTCCGTCCCAGGAGAGGTTTCAGGGGTTCTACTCGAATCTGTTTGTTGTTCCAAAAAAGGACGGGGTTCGGCCAATCCTGGACCTCAAGGCCCTGAATGCCTTCGTGAAGGTGCAAACATTCCGCATGGAATCCATTCGCACAGTGATCGCGACACTCCATCAAGGGGATTTTCTGGCATCCTTGGACATCAAGGACGCCTACTTGCATGTTCCGATCTGCGCCAGCCACCAGAAGTTTCTGCGCTTTGCGGTCGGCGAAGTCCACTATCAATTTGTGGCTCTTCCAAGGTGCTTGCTCCGGTCCTAGCTTTGCTGAGACAGCGAGGCATTGCTATCGTGAGCTGTCTGGACGATTTTCTTCTAAGAGCAGACAGTGGCTCAGAATTGGAAGAAAGTGTGACTATCGTCAGTCAGACCCTCAGGGAGTTTGGGTGGCTCCTGAACGTTCAGAAGTCGGTTCTAGTCCCGACTCAGCGTCTGGAGTATCTAGGTCTGATTCTGGACTCCTTGGAGGCAAGAGTCTTCCTACCTCCAGACAAACTACTGACACTTCAGTCTGCAGTACGGGTGCTGACGTCCCGAAAATGATCGTCAATCCGCTTTTGCATGAGAGTCCTGGGACTCATGGTGGCCTCCTTTTGAGGCCGTTCCTTATGCCCAAGCGCACACCAGGGCTATACAGAAAGAGATCTTGTCCACTTGGGACAAATCCCCGTTGTCCTTGGATCTTCAGATCCAGGTGAGTCACCTGGTCAGGGCGTCCCTGACGTGGTGGTTGAGGTCCCCGGCTCTTCGGTCCGGGAAGTCGTTCCTCCCCATCCAATGGATGGTGATCACGACGGACACCAGCCTGACGGGTTGGGGGGGGGGGGGGAGTCTGGGGAGTCCTGTCGGCCCAAGGGCTTTGGACTCCGGACGTAGCCCTCTTACCGGTCAATGTGCTGGAGATACGGCCAATCAGACTGTGCCTCTCCTCATGGTCGGAGAAACTACAGGGTCACTCCATCAGGATCCAATCGGACAACGCCACAGCAGTGGCGTATGTCAACCATCAAGGGGGGACTCGGAGCTCAGCTGTGGCTTCCGAGGTCGCCCGCATCCTGAGGTGGGCCAAAAGAAGCGTGCCGGCTCTGTCGGCCGTCTACATTCCGGGCGTAGACAATTGGCAGGCGGACTATCTAAGTCGCCAGACGCTGGACCAGGGAGAGTGGTCCTTGCACCCGGAGGTCTTTCAACTCCTTTGCAGACGGTGGGGCACGCCGGATGTGGACCTGATGGCCTCTCGACTCAATCGCAAGGGGTCGAGGTTTGTGGCCAGATCCAGGGATCCCTGGGCGGATGCGTTGGTGGCCCCATGGGGTCAGTATCACCTGATATACGTTTATCCTCCGCGGCAGTTGCTGCCTCACCTGCTCCGCAGGGTAGCGACCGAGGGAATTCCGGTGATCCTCGTTGCTCCGGATTGGCCTCGGCGTCACTGGTACGCCGATCTGGTACGTCTCGTCGCAGACGTTCCCTGGCGGTTACCAATACGGGGGGACCTTCTGTCTCAAGGTCCTATATTTCATCCTGCTTTACAGTCTCTGGCTTTAACGGCATGGTTATTGAAAGCCAGGTGCTGAGAGACCGAGGTCTCTCGGATTCGGTCATTTCGACCATGTTAAGGGCACGGAAGTCTTCCTCCAGAAAGATCTATCACCGTACTTGGAGGGCTTACATCGCCATGTGCGAAGAGCTGGACTGGCGCCCACGAACGTATTCCGTTCCCAGAATCCTGCATTTTCTGCAGCGTGGCGTGACCCAAAAGCTCGCTTTGAGTACCATTAAGGGTCAGATTTCGGCCTTGGCCATCTTCTTTCAGCGACTGCTGGTGGGTCATCCCTTGGTTAGCACTTTTGTGCAGGGGGTTCGCCATGTGCTCCCCCCTGTCAAGCCTCCTCTCCCCCTGTGGGATCTGAATTTGGTGTTCTCGGTTCTCCAGGAACCTCCCTTTGAGAATATTAGAGATATTCCCCTCTTGACTTTGTCTCAGAAGGTGGCCTTCTTGGTGGCCATTACTTCCATTAGACGAGTGTCTGAATTGGCAGCCTTGTCCTGCAAGTCTCCCTTTTTGGTCATCCATAAGGATAAGGCGGTGTTACGTCCGCGACCTTCTTTTCTGCCAAAGGTGGTCTCGGCCTTCCACTTAAATGAGGACATTGTCCTCCCGTCCTTGTGTCCTCACCCATCGCATCCCAGAGAGTTTGCGCTTCACACTTTGGATGTGGTACGAGCCTTGCGGGTGTACCTGTCTGCTACTGCCTCTATTCGGAAGTCTGACTCACTATTTGTGGCTGTCTCTGGTCCAAAACAGGGCCAAGCGGTTTCGTCTGTCTGATCCACCTAGAAATTGTGGCAAACCGTCATTCAAGCTTATGCTCTCAAGGGGCGGGCGCCTCCCTTTCCGGTTACGGCACATCCCACCAGGGCAATTGGTGCTTCCTGGGCTTTCCGACATCAAGCGTCGGTTGCACAAGTGTGCAAGGCGGCGACCTGGTCGTCTGTTCATACCTTTTCTAAGTTTTATAAGGTTGATGTGGCTGCATCTTCGGATGCTTCCTTCGGCCGCAAGGTGTTGCAGGCCGCTGTTTGATGTTGCAACTCCTCCGTTGAGGAGCTCTGCCTTGTTTGGAGTGAAGTTTTTGGTTTTCCATTTATACTGCTCCCATCCCTCTTGACACTGCTTTGGGACATCCCACGTGTAAAGGTGTATAAGACACGCTGTGTCAGTCCATGGATGACAAGAGAAAATAGGATTTTTGTACTCACCGTAAAATCCGTTTCTCTGGCATCCATGGACTGACACAGCACCCACCCTTCTTTTCGAGTTTGTACTGCTTTGTTACGAACTGAGGTCTGCTGACTGCAGTGGGAGGGTTATGCCGGAGGGACCGCCCCCCTGGGCGGGGCTGTTCAGCTCTGGCTGTTTAGAATGTATGTATAACATCTCACATTCTGCCTAGGTCTTCTCCTGCAAGCAGGGACATAACCCACGTGTAAAGGTGTATAAGACACGCTGTGTCAGTCCATGGATGCCAGAGAAACGGATTTTACGGTGAGTACAAAAATCCTATTTTTTTTTTTTTTTTTAAATGGGGCTTCCTGGCTATTTCCTATTTGAATAAGACACTGATGGTCCTAGTGGATAATGTTCCGGTCTTTAACTGCTTGCCGACCAGTGCACAACTATATACGTCGACAGCATGGCACGGACAGGCAGAAGGACGTGTATATATACGTCCCCTTTAAGATTGTGGCTGCTCCGTGAGCCAGACCGATCGTCTCATGGTGAGGAAGAACGGGGAGATGCTAATGTAAACAAGCATCTCCCCGCTCTGCCTAGTGACAATAACAGTGATCACCGCTTCCTGCAATCAGAAGCAGTGATCACTGTCTTGTCACACACAGCCCACCCCTACAGTAAGAATCACGCACTAGGGCACACTTAACCCCTACAGCGCCACCTAGTGGTTAACCCCTTCACTGCCAGTGTCATTTTCACAGTAATCGGTGCAGTTTTATAGCAATGATGGTGTCCGATGTGTCCGCCATAATGTCGCAGTCACGATAAAAATCGGTGATCGACGCCATTACTAGTAAAAAAAAAAAATAATAAAAATGCCATAAAACTATCCCCTATTTTGTAGACACTATAACTTTTGCGCAAACCGATGAATAAACACTTATTGCGATTTTTTTTTTATTTTATTTTTTTTACCAAAAATATGTACAAGAATACGCATCGGCCTAAACTGAGGGGGGAAAAAAATTTTTATATATTTTTTTGGGGATATTTATTATCGCAAAAAGTAAATATTATTTTTTTTTTTTTTTTCAAAATTGTCACTATTCTTATTTTTTGCGCTATAAACAAAAGGTGATCAAATACCACCAAAAGAAAGCCCTATTTGTGGGGAAAAAAGGACTTCAATTTTGTTTGGGACCCACGTCACACAACCGCGCAATTGTCCGTTAAAGCGACGCAGTGCCAAATCGCAATTTAGCAACAAAATGTTCCGGGGCTTAAGTGGTTAAAGATGCCACAGATTAGAGGTTGGTAGACCAGGTGCTTTTCCCTCCTGTGGGAATCAGATCTGCAGCCTGCCATTGCTGCTCTACACACACGTTGCTGTGTGCCAAGCCTTTAAGGTCTGCATGAAGCATATGCTCCGTTCCAGAGAATCTACTCTGGAAGATCATGCCGTTACTGGAGTTTCTTGGAAGATACCTGGGAGGATTCACTAAGACAGCTTTCACGAGTAGGCACAGTCTGTCCACATGAGAAGGATCTTATGGCTTAAAAGTGAAGTATAGGGATTCCTTTTTATTAACCCATTATACTTGCCTAGGTGGATGCAGCATCGGACCGATGCTGCATCTGTCCCCCGACACCTCAGCAGTGAGAGCCAAGCCATCAAACATCGCAGAGGGCTCAGTTCTCACAGCTCCCAAGCAGAGAGCTGCTGCTTTTCACAGTAGCTCTACGCTCTGCGCTCACTGGAGCGCTGAGCTGTGGAAGGGCAGGGAGCTGAGAGGCTGAGACGGTTATCAGTCCAGGCAGCAGACATTATTGTCGTGATGACGCGGTGCCTGGACTGATTCCAGTGACGTCATCAGAGAGCGGACTTCAGACCGCTCTCTGCTGAAAACGGGTCGCATTAGTGCAAAACGAATTGCACTGCTGTGACCCATAGGAGAAGCCCAGCCAAACGAGCTCAGGCTGGACTTCTCCTTTTTTTTTTTTTTTTAAGCGGAAGTAAACCCATCCATAAAACAGTTTAATTTCCGTCACGTTCCGGAAATGTAACACTCCGATTGGTTGTGCTCTCAACCAAACGGTCAAACCATCCAATGGCTGGTGTCATAACTGATCACATGTGCAGCATCATGGCAGTTGTAGATTAAACAGAGGCAAAGATGGCAGCTTCCTTGGCTAAAAACTATGGCAGGGTTTACTTACACTTTAAGTGTTTGTTGGCAGAACTTTTCTACAAGAAGTGCATTGAGAAGCTGCTGTTTTGAGGACAGGTGTTTATTTGGACCATCCTTGGATTCCTACATTCAGAAGTTGAGTGTGGCGAAGAGTACTTTATCATGCCCTTAAGAAGTAGACAAAAGTTATAGGTTAGAAGCCATTACCGCTTTGAGTCCAAGAGGAGTTCCTATTGTAAGCAACCAGCCAAACAAAGGCCACATCCCAATTGCCTAAGAACTTAAACCCCAAACCCTCAAGTCTTGGATGCGAATCTTTCAGTAAAGGGACGCCCTAAATTGCTCAAGTTGGGGGACTCAATATACGGCCTTTGGCAGCTTGAACTCGCATCTCTGGTGACTGGGTCAGCAGTGTGGTGTTCAGAGGACACAAGCTGGAATTTCGTTGCTTTTACTATGCGCTATGTGCTCAAGAGTGGCTTACTTTGCATCCCTGCCTGAAAAGACTACTGTCCCATGGGCTTATCGCATCTGTGCCAGTATTCAAGGCTTTTACGGCAATCTGCTTCAAAGGTCGCAAGCCAAACCAAGATGTCTGGCCTATCCTGGACCTCAAGGGTCTCAATAGTTTTCTGAAAATTCAGAGTGAAGTCTTCCTAGTTAATGATTGCTTTGCTTCATTGGGGGGGTGGGGGGGGGCTTCCTGGTGTCAGGTGATATCAAGGATGCCTACCTACACAGCCTAATTTTCTGACCTTGCCAACAGTTTCTGCTCTTTATAGTGGAGGATTTGGCCTGTCCACAGCCCATAGGCTGTTACCAAAATGTTGGCTCTTTTTCTGAGGTTCTTGAGAACCTAAGGGATTCCCAAGGTGGGATACCCCGACAGCTTGCTCTTACAAGCTCATGGAAGAGGTTCCGCTGGGAGCTAAACCTTCAGAAGTTATGCACTTGGAGGCTAAAAATATGCATGCATCATACATTCTAGAAGTAGAACTAGGGGAGTCACTGGTAGAGAGACTTGGGTGTTCTGGTAGATCATAGACTTCATAATAGTATGCAGTGCCAGGCTGCAGTTTCCAAAGCAAGCGACATACTTTCTTGTGGTAAGAGGTAAAGTCTCCAATGAGACATCATTTTTTGCCCTGTAAAAAACATTATGACCTCGCTTGGAATATGCAGCTCCGTTTTGGGCACCAGCTTACAGAAAGGACATTGGAGGAAAAGTTAATTGAACTAAATTGTATTCTCTTAAGGGGATCGGGGGGGGGGGGGGGGATTTGATCACCATGTATAAATACATAGGTGGTCCATATAGTGAACTTGGTGTAGTTATTCACTTTTGAGTCATTAGAGGACAAGGGGGCACTCTGTATGTCTGGAGTAAAAGATTTAATTGCCACATACAGATAGGCTTCTTAACAGTAAGAGTTGTGAAAATTGTGCAATAGACTCCCTCAAGAACTAGTTCTGTAGCTTAGTAGATTTGTTTAAAAGAAAGAGCTGGATGCATTCTTAAAGTGTTTGTAAACCCTTTACAACCACTTTTTACTACAGGTAACTAAGGCTTACCTGTAGCTACCCCAGATATCTCCTAAACCTGCACGGTATAGGAGATATCCCCTGTATCTGCAAGTGCCAACGTCATCGGCACATGCGCACTGAAGCAATGGCACGTACGTGCCATTGCTTCAGTAAGTGTGCCGTTACCGGCGGCTCCAGTGCGCATGCGTGGGAGTGACGTCAATCAGGACTTCAGCAAATCACAGCGCCGGAGCCTGCGATACCCGGACTTCCAAGACCAGAGCAGCTTTGAAATGGTGAATATCCATGCAGATGTTGGAATTGGGGGAAGTCCTGTCATGAAAACAGACGCCAGCCTGTTGAGTGTTCTGCAGAACCTCTCGGTTCAGAGAAATGTGGTCATCAGAGGAGCAGATATTTCTAATCAACATTCTGGGACATCAGAAAATTCAGCTAGCCCTCTGGCACTGGTCTGTCAGCCTTTAGGGCCTTCCTGTAAGTGTGCAGTGGTACAATGCCACATCAGCATACATCAACCATTAAGGAAGGATAAGAAAACGCGCTGCTCGGGGAAAAAGTTGACTTAAGTTTGTATTGGGCAGAATTTCACTTTCCCGCCATCTCCTCTGTCCACATTCTGGTATGGAAGATTTGCAGGTGGATTTTCTCAGCCATTAGCTGAATACGATGGAAAGGGCCCTTCTGGAGGTATTAGCAGAGATTTGTCTATAGTGTAGTATGGCAGACGTGCATCTCTTGGCATCCAAATTCAACATCAAACTAGACAAGTGATCCTCTGGCCTTTGCGGTGGATGCACTAGTGACTCCTTGGGACCAATTTTCTCATTACTTCAACTCCTTCTCCTGTTAAACAGGATGGTGGAGAGCTACCGGTGATCTGAACGCACCTGGCCAATAGAGCTGCACGATTAATCGTTTAAAGATCGCAATCTCGATTCAGCGTGGAACACAAATGGTGGATATCGGAACTGACGTCAGTCATCACAGAGCGTGATGTGCCCCTGGATGTGGACAACGGACTTTGGATCGGCACACACGTGATCCGTGCCGCGGGATGGCAGAGCAGTAAAACACACATTGAAACTGTCTCCGCTTTGCTCGCACACAGCCCCGCCTCCTCCTAACCCCACGCTGTGATAGACAGAATGCGGGTCCAATGCTGGGATGTGTTCTGTCTATCACAGCGCAGGGTTAGGAGGAGGTGGGGCTGTGTGCGAGCAGAGCGGAGACCATTTCAACATACGGGCGGTGAGTTGCTTTCTAGCAGAAAATGCTTGGCTTGGCTGGCTCTGTCTTTGGGACTCCGTCGTCCTCCCCCCGGCCGCCGAGTCTGTCTCCTTTGTCCCTGCCGCCTATGTACACAGTGAGAGGGGAGTGCTGTGCTCTTCCCATCTCAGCTGTGACAGGAGTTCTAGCACAGTGCTAATGCTAGAACTCCTGTTTTGGAGGTGACGGGGTCAATAAAGAGAACCTGTCTCCTCCAATTGCTATCACACAGGGAATGGTTTTCTCCTGTGTGATGACGATAAAGTTAAGTGGAAAAAAATTGATAAAAAAAAAATAAAATAATTAAATTAATAAAATAAAAAGTAATTAAAAAGTAAAGAATAAGAAAATATTAAAAATAAGAAAATTATGCAAAAAAAAAGTAAACGACAAGCTACGCCCTGGGAGTGGACTTAAAATACCGGCAACCACTGTCCCTTATAATATATTCTGAATATTATCACAGTCAGCTACCCCAGAGTCTGGGGTAGCTGACTGTGGTAATATTCATAATATGGGTAGCTGACAGACTGTGGTAATATTCATAATATATTATAAGGGACAGTGGTTGCCGGTATTTTAGGTCCACTCGTCTACAGCTGTTTTTTTTTTTTTTTTAAAGGATCGTGATCTTTGTTCTAAGCAAAAGAATCGCGATTCTCATTTTTTTTCTCAGAATCATGCAGCTCTACTGGCCAAGAAGAATTTGTTAGTCATCATTTTAGACCTCTTGGCAGCTGAGCCATGGGCTCTTCCAGATCAGCTGGACCTGCTGTCCCAGGGTCTGATATTCCATTCTGCTTTATAGTTTATGGCTTTGACAACATGGCTTTCAGACTCAAAATTCTACTTCTAAGAAGTAAAAGAATTACAGAGATGCTCTACCATTTAGAATGTGAGGAAGTGCTTATTTCACTTCACTTCACTGAAACTTCCCTCTTAAAGTTGGGGTGCGTGTTCTACGCCAATTAAATACGGTGTATATTTTATTTTTATTTTTTATTAAAACCTGTCTCATAAGTGAAATGGCATTTGCCATAGACGGATGGCCAAAATAATTAAAACCTACTGTATGTCGAGGCAAAAAACTTAAAAACCCACATGCAGTGCCATACATGCATATTTACCCATGTTTTATCCCCTAAAATGCCCTGCAAGTACAGAAAAATACCTGATATGTACTCATGCCCTGGTTAACAGTTTTTTGTGGATTGAGTGGCATCAGCCCTCCCATTGTTTTTTGCTAAACTGCTCAATCACTCCCCCTCTCAAATCTCTACAACATAAAGGCTAATTATTCTGTATGTAAGAACTGAAAGGGTTAAATGGCTTCTTTGCAATAACACCACAGGATATACCACAGATATATGAAAATTATTCCAGTAGTATATTATAACAGAACAAAAGGGAGCATCTGACACATTCATTGTTTGGTTTGCATACACAAAAGTAATAACATTATAGGACCAAGGTACAGACACAGACGTTCAAATAGACAAGAGATTCTACACTTCGATTGTATAGTAATGCCATTCATACTTGGTTATTTCCTGGGTCTTTATGTTCTTTAAAGCAGTGTTTCTCAACTCCAGTCCTCAAGGTGCCCCAACAGGTCATGTTTTCGGGCTTTCTATTATTTTGCACAGGTGATTTGCGCCGTTTCACTGCCTTCGTAATTACCACAGTCATTTCATCTGAGGGAAATCCTGAAAACATGACCTGTTGGGGTGCCTTGAGGACTGGAGTTGAGAAACACTGCTTTTAAAGTATTAATGAAGTCATGGTTAAGATGCAGCCATTTACATGGACACTGTAGAGACATGTTTCCTTTCTTGAAGGAAAATACACAACTTTTAAAGCTGTCAAGGGTAGGCTCAAGACTGGTTAATCTGTTACAGTATGGGTCAACCTAGTGTCTTTACACAGAATGTTGCAGCCACTTTTCCCAAATTGTAAAACCTTTATCAGGACATCTGTTTTTATATAGATCCATTTTCTATAAAGGAGTGCAGCACTGACTATTTCCATTATCGGTTGACTGTATTTCAGAATGGATAGTCTGCTTCTTTTTTTTTTTTTTTTTCTTTTCTTTTTTTTTTTTTTAAATAAAGGCCTTGACAAAATCCCTTAACAAGAACTGCCTTCTTTGTTATGTTTTAGACCCAGTTATGTGAAACAGAAAATCTTCGTCTTGAGATCCAGAATTTGCAGGGACAATGCAAGGAGTTACAAATCCAGCTAAAAAACTGCAGAAAAGAAGAGAATACTTGGTATGCAACAATGAAAGCCTGTGCTGCGATATTAAAAACTGCACTCAACTTTAAGGATAAGTGTACTTTTTAACACACCAGTACCTCCCCTTCACGCTATACCCCTGAGTAGCTGGCTCATATGAGCTGATGACCTTGTCCAGTAGCTGAGACCTGTAGCAGGCAGTGTGTTATGGTTCTCTTCCAAATAGGCATAGCTGTTCAGTACTTAAAGCTGAACGGACACCGTCTATCCTTTACAGCTAGGGAAGCTGCCATCTTGGCCTCTGATCTGCAGTTGCCATACTGCTGACTATGTGATCAACATTTAGACAACAGCCATTTGATGACCTGACCGTTGGTTGAGTGCTAACATAAACATACTAGTAGTGCAACAGTTATCATTTTCTCCAGAGGTGAGGAGCATTTCAGATCTACCAGTGGTCTCTTCTATTTTCAGCAAAACATAAAATGGCTGCTTGTGAACCTTCTAGTTTAGATTTACTTTAAAGATGATCTTAAAACGGAGGTGCAGTCTTGCTACTAACAGTGTAGCTGCCGACTTTTAATAAGGACACTTACCTGTCCTACTCGCCCGCGATGTCGGTCCCGCCACGGCGATCGATCGCTGCTGTCAGGTCCCGGCTCCTCCATCCTAACTAAGGTAAACAGGCAGTGAAGCCTACGGCTTCACTGCTAGTTTCCTACTGCGCATGCGCCACTCGCACAACGCTTTGTGAATGGGCGGCTTTCCTCCTGGGATACACAGTTCCCAGAAGGCAGGGCGGCCCCATTCACAAGAAGAGGAAGCGGAAGGAGACCCACCGCGGATGAGAAGAGGCACATCAGAGGCAGATTAGGGGACTTCCGCATAGCAACAGGCATTTAGGGCGAGTATAAAAAAAAAATTTTTTTTTTTTTTTTTTTTTTTGTTTAGGATTTTTAATGAAAACCTTTTTTTAGGGTGGACCTCCACTTTAAGCTGAAGATATTTTGATATTTTCTATTTTGAATTTTTTTTTTTTTTTTGTGCCAGTTCTGTGCACTCAAGATCTCTGACGTACTGCTTCAGCCCCTTCTTATGAATTTGCAGACTTTTTGTTTGTATCCGAGTACATCTTAACAGGAAGTAAAGAGCCTTGCAGCTTGGCCACTGATGGCAAGTTGCCAGAAAGCTTGTAATCAGCAGTGCAAGAGGGCATTTAGTATTTATACTTTATTTAGCGATTGTGCTAGGCCCTAAAACAGTGTTGCAGTTCTGTAAATGGTAAGCAACTTCACTACATTATATTTACAGGTTTATATTCTTTGATTACAGCAATGAACATTCAAAATCTGACATGCTGGACTTGAAGAAAGAAATTGAAAAAGAAGTTTCTGAACGGCTAGAAAAGGTAACTACTAAGGCTAGGTTCACACCTATGCGTTTTTTAGTGTTTTGTAGAAACGCATTACAGTTCCCTATGGGAAACGTTCACATCTGTTTTTCAAGTGATGTATATCCAGTGATGTATGAAATATGACATGGCAAACAGCATTTAACAAGCTTACAGATGCAAAAATATCTGAGTTTTTTTTACGTTCCTTTATCGCTTATCACAGGACACAGAGCATTTTTATATCCATTGCAATAGGATTTTGCTGCCACCTTCAGGTGACTGGTCATTGACAAAGGCACAGGAAATCCCCCTCCTAGCCGTAACACCTCCCCCTTGGGCAAGGCCACAGTTTTTTTTGTTGGTGTCTTGGTGATGGCAAAAAGTTCAATGGTTTCTACTCAAACCTCTTCATGGTTCTGAAAGCCAACAGTGGTGATCACCTTATCTTGGATCTCCAAAGACTCAGATTCTCGAAGTGCAAAAATTCCTGATGGAATTGGTGTGCTTTGTGGTGTCCTTTGTCCAGCATCAGTGGATTGCAAAGTTGCTTACCTACACATGCCGATATTTCCACCTCTCCAAAGGTTTGCCATAAAGAACTGCCTCTTCCCGTTTGTGGCCCTGACAATCAGTCTGTCCACAGCTCCCAGAGTGTTCACCAAGGTCCTGGTGCCAGTTCTGGAGTTCTTGCATTCCCGGTTATTCCTGTTTATATAGGGCTTACTTCTGAGGGAGCAATTTGTTTCTCTGCTGCAGGCCAATGTGTCTCTCACGGTGCACACTCTGAAGAGGTTTGGCTGGGTTCTGAATCTTCAGAAGTCTACTTTAATCCCAGCCTAGAAGTGGTTGGAATATATGGGTGTGATCTTGGAATGTGCAATGCGGATTATTTAAGCTTTGGTTTGTATACATTCTCTGACAGCTGTGCTATCACTGGTATTGTTTCGTGTTTTTTGACCCATAGTGGGGTATCTGGAGGACTACATAGAAACAAGAAATTCAATATTTTAACTGAATATTTATGGTAAGCAGATGTTTTACATGTATATGTAAAATAACATTTGCAAAGACTATTCATTCCCTTTAAAACAATGTCAGACTTGACTCTTTCTCCCAGACCTAGACCAACCACAGGCATTCTCTTGGTGGATCACTAATGGGTTTTCACATGTTTTGACATTTTCTAACTGCCAGATCACTTCCCATGTGGGCTTCATTTCGGGAGACCCATGACAATACCAGACACTGAGCTCTTTAGTTACCTCCACCTTCAGCAATGGCTTGTCTCACTGCGCAGGACTGCTATGTACCCGTTTAAGAAAACTGCATTCGAACATGCCTGCCCTCCCCGGATCCCCAGGCCTCATCTCGACTCTCTGAATACTCGTTCATCCTCTACTTCTCTCACCTATGTAGCTCAGTGCGAACGAGACTTGGCAGACTGGAGTGGGACCTGGTCTTCTGTGGCCAAATGCTTGTTTAATACAGTCACCTTTGGTGGCAGCATATAAGGTGCTCCAATGTTGGTATTGGGTCCCTGCTTGCATTGCCCATGCCAATTCATCCTACAGTGACTGCAGTTTCTGGTGTTGTGGTCCTCGAGGTGATATTATACATATATGGTGGAAGTGTCCTAGACTAATTGGCTTCTAGTCTTGTGTATTTGGCCTCCTTTTCATGTTTCACCTGCCTCATACCAAAAGAAGCCAAGTATGCCTTAATACACTGCCCATTTCCAGGCATGTTCGCTTATTAACAGAATCTTGCCTCCTATCCATTTCTGTCAGCCAATAGAACGATTGCCCAAGCCTGGAAAAAAACATCTGACATTTCAAGGGACGAGAGATCGCATGTCCCCGTTGATGCTTGATGAACAGATGTCGCGAATCCGCAACGACTCTCATGCCAAGTTCCTCGAAATTTTGGAACCATGGTTGTTGTATACCTTTTCCCCAGCCAGCTTGGGCCGCCTGTGACCGACGGTCCAGATGCTCCAGAATCCTTACCCTTTTTCCATCTCTTGGCCTCTTTCCTCCTGGCCTCCCTTTTTTCCTAGACTCCCCTATCCCTTCTTTATCTCCCTACTTGGCCTTTCCTCTAGCTTCACCTTTCCGCCTAACTTCTGATAGCCGCTCCTTTTCAGTTCAATTTAAGCTGTACATTGCACCACCTTTTGGATTTTGATGGGCCCAGGGGATGCCCTGAAGTTGTGGGGAACCTCTCCAGGACCCCTTGGTCCTTATGGTTTCATAAACACTTCTATTTACTGCTGTTGTGTTGGCTCTCATTTTTTCTGTGTCGCCTTATTTTTGCCCTTCTTGTGAACTATCCTGTTTCAACCTTAATGCTAGCCCCTGCATGGGCGGAGCTTTTGCATGTTAACCACTTGTTAAAACCGAATAAAAACTATTGAACTCAAAAACAATATCAGGCTTATGTAATATTTCACAAGAGGTGAAAGTCTAGTTAGTGAAATTTTGTGAACGTTGTTTTACAGGTACTGTAAATCTCTCCGAAACGTGTGCCGTTTTGGAGATATTTACTGTATATTGCATTGATGTCGTCGGCGCATTTGCTGTAAAGAAACTGCCCTCCCTCGCAGTTTCTTCATGAGCGAGTACTGTGACCGGCGGCTCCCCATGCACATGCACAGGAGTGACGTCGCGCGGCTCCGGCCAGTCACAGAGCTGGAGCCTGTGGCCCCTGAAGGAAGACGGGCGAAGATGGATGCGACCTGCAGCGGGGACAGTGCGGGCTTCGTTTGCAGGCAAGTGTCGCATAATGTGCTAGTATGCGATGCATACTAGCACATTATGCTTTTACTTTGCCGAGTAACAGGGACGTAGAAACCCATCAGGGTTTACTTCCTGTTTAACAAACTGAATAGCCGGGTGTGTGTGTGTGTGTGTGTGTGTGTGTGTGTGTGTGTGTGTGTGTGTGTGTGTGTGTGTGTGTGTGTGTCATACATACAT
Organism: Rana muscosa; assembly: GCA_029206835.1. NCBI lineage: Eukaryota > Metazoa > Chordata > Amphibia > Anura > Ranidae > Rana > Rana muscosa. The sequence goes on along the minus strand of CM055122.1, from coordinate 101,884,301 downwards.
ATATATATATATATATATATATATTCATTACTTTGCTGCCAAAACCCAGGTATTAAACTTCAGCTAGCTGCCATACCCTGTCCCCTGGTATCATTTGTTTTATTTATTTTTTCTGTGGCCGTTTTCGGCATTTGCTAAAAGTGGTCCTGGCGACTGATTCACCACGGGATCACTTTTAGGGGTAGCAGGAGAGGTGCATTCCTTGTAATAGTAGTGATAAAGGAACAGTGTAAAAATAAAAAAAGTAAAATGAGAAAATAAATTCAAATGCCCCCATCCCTCAGCTCACACGCAGAAGTGAACGCATACGTAAGTTGCGCCCGTATATGTAAACGGTGTTCAAACCACACCTGTGAGGTATTTCTACGATCGTTGGCTAGAGAGAAATAATTCTAGCAGTAGAACACCTCTAATTTTTTTTACAGGTTACCCGTTTAGAGTTAAAGTATCGCATTTTGGTTAAAAAATATTAAGTACAGTAGTTTGTCGCCATTCCACAAGCGTGCACAGTTTTAAAGCATGGTATTGTTAGGTTTGCGTTGAACAATTTTAACCACTTCAGCCCCAGAAGGATTTGCCCCCTTAATGACCAGGTAATTATTTGCGATACGGCACTGCGTCGCTTTAACTGACAGAAATATAAAAAAACGAATTTCTTATAAATTTAGGCCAATATATATTCATATTTTTGTAAAAAAAACGCAATAAGCGTATATTTGGTTTGCGCAAAAGTTATCACATCTACAAACTACAGGATAGATTTCTAGCACGACTGCGACATTGTGGGGGACAAATCTGACCGCAAGTTTTTGGGGACCAGTGACATTATTACATTGATCAGTGCTATAAAAATTCATTGATCAATGTATAAATGACACTGGCTGGGAAGGGGTCAACTGTGTTCTAACTGTAGGGGGATGGGCTGCCAGGGACATGGCCGAGATCGCTGTTCACAATCGCTGGGAACAGAAGATCTAACATGTCCCCTGTCAGAATAGGGATCTGCCTGGTTTACAAAGGCATATCCCTGTTCTGCCTCTGTGCACAACGATCGATGCCGGACATCGAGAGCCACCGGACTAACAGTGTGTGTGTGTGTGCACGCTCCCGCAATCTTGTCTGTACGGACCGGCATACGGGTACGTCTATTCACGCAGGAGTGCCGACCTGCCGCAGTAAAAGTACGTGAGCTGGTCGGCAAGTGGTTAAGTATCGCTTATGACATTTTTGTCAAAATAAATGGACTAAAAATACGCTGCACAGAACTGCATGTGAATTGCACAGGAACATGCAGGATGATACTGTGCGATTTCACATGCAGCCCCTAGTGTGAATGGGCACTGAATATATTTGACAAACAGTTCATCTGCATGTAATTACTTATAGCGGTTATATGAAATGTTACCAATTTTTCTCTTTCTACAACAGGGTCGAACATCTGAGCAACTTTTGAAAATGCAAGCTGAGTAAGTTTGTCTGTTTTTCCTAAGGCTAAACTGAAAATAAATACAATTTTAAATTCTCATAGATAATGTCGGAAAATTATCCTTTGTTTGCAGCATACCATGTGTCAAATTATGTGAAACTAAACACATTTTTAAAGTGACACTAAACTGATTTAAACAAAAAAAAAATCTATTCACGTATGTACACTATTAACTTAAAGTACCTTCTATTGCTCTCAGATGCCTCCAAATCTCCTTTCTTTGTTTTTTGCTGCTGTGATCTGACTCCCTGTTAGAGGGTGGCTACGTTTTGTTCTCCAAAGTCCCACTGTATGCAGGATTGTAGCCACCTTCCAAAATGAAAAGAACAATAAGCTGTGTAGTGTGTTTAGAGCAGTGCGTCTGGAACAAGTAGTGCACATTTGTGGAGGTCAAACAAACAAGTTAGGGGGAAAATGAAACGTTTGAGACCTTACGAAGGACGTTAGAAGGAAGCAGAAAAACACAGTAAAACCATTTCAGCAGAAATACATTACAGGGTCTTTTAAGTAGTGGCTATGTATGGTTTTTGTTTTTGAGAATAAGAATAGTGACACGTTTATTGTCACTTTAACCCTCTGACTTCCAAGTCATGGCTGTATCTTCTATATGTATCCAGTGATGTATGAAATATGACATGGCAAACAGCATTTAACAAGCTTACAGATGCAAAAATATCTGAGTTTTTTTTACGTTCCTTTATCGCTTATCACAGGACACAGAGCATTTTTATATCCATTGCAATAGGATTTTGCTGCCACCTTCAGGTGACTGGTCATTGACAAAGGCACAGGAAATCCCCCTCCTAGCCGTAACACCTCCCCCTTGGGCAAGGCCACAGTTTTTTTTGTTGGTGTCTTGGTGATGGCAAAAAGTTCAATGGTTTCTACTCAAACCTCTTCATGGTTCTGAAAGCCAACAGTGGTGATCACCTTATCTTGGATCTCCAAAGACTCAGATTCTCGAAGTGCAAAAATTCCTGATGGAATTGGTGTGCTTTTGTGGTGTCCTTTGTCCAGCATCAGTGGATTGCAAAGTTGCTTACCTACACATGCCGATATTTCCACCTCTCCAAAGGTTTGCCATAAAGAACTGCCTCTTCCCGTTTGTGGCCCTGACAATCAGTCCACAGCTCCCAGAGTGTTCACCAAGGTCCTGGTGCCAGTTCTGGAGTTCTTGCATTCCCGGTTATTCCTGTTTATATAGGGCTTACTTCTGAGGGAGCAATTTGTTTCTCTGCTGCAGGCCAATGTGTCTCTCACGGTGCACACTCTGAAGAGGTTTGGCTGGGTTCTGAATCTTCAGAAGTCTACTTTAATCCCAGCCTAGAAGTGGTTGGAATATATGGGTGTGATCTTGGAATGTGCAATGCGGATTATTTAAGCTTTGGTTTGTATACATTCTCTGACAGCTGTGCTATCACTGGTATTGTTTCGTGTTTTTTGACCCATAGTGGGGTATCTGGAGGACTACATAGAAACAAGAAATTCAATATTTTAACTGAATATTTATGGTAAGCAGATGTTTTACATGTATATGTAAAATAACATTTGCAAAGACTATTCATTCCCTTTAAAACAATGTCAGACTTGACTCTTTCTCCCAGACCTAGACCAACCACAGGCATTCTCTTGGTGGATCACTAATGGGTTTTCACATGTTTTGACATTTTCTAACTGCCAGATCACTTCCCATGTGGGCTTCGTTTCGGGAGACCCATGACAATACCAGACACTGAGCTCTTTAGTTACCTCCACCTTCAGCAATGGCTTGTCTCACTGCGCAGGACTGCTATGTACCCGTTTAAGAAAACTGCATTCGAACATGCCTGCCCTCCCCGGATCCCCAGGCCTCATCTCGACTCTCTGGATACTCGTTCATCCTCTACTTCTCTCACCTATGTAGCTCAGTGCGAACGAGACTTGGCAGACTGGAGTGGGACCTGGTCTTCTGTGGCCAAATGCTTGTTTAATACAGTCACCTTTGGTGGCAGCATATAAGGTGCTCCAATGTTGGTATTGGGTCCCTGCTTGCATTGCCCATGCCAATTCATCCTACAGTGACTGCAGTTTCTGGTGTTGTGGTCCTCGAGGTGATATTATACATATATGGTGGAAGTGTCCTAGACTAATTGGCTTCTAGTCTTGTGTATTTGGCCTCCTTTTCATGTTTCACCTGCCTCATACCAAAAGAAGCCAAGTATGCCTTAATACACTGCCCATTTCCAGGCATGTTCGCTTATTAACAGAATCTTGCCTCCTATCCATTTCTGTCAGCCAATAGAACGATTGCCCAAGCCTGGAAAAAAACATCTGACATTTCAAGGGACGAGAGATCGCATGTCCCCGTTGATGCTTGATGAACAGATGTCGCGAATCCGCAACGACTCTCATGCCAAGTTCCTCGAAATTTTGGAACCATGGTTGTTGTATACCTTTTCCCCAGCCAGCTTGGGCCGCCTGTGACCGACGGTCCAGATGCTCCAGAATCCTTACCCTTTTTCCATCTCTTGGCCTCTTTCCTCCTGGCCTCCCTTTTTTCCTAGACTCCCCTATCCCTTCTTTATCTCCCTACTTGGCCTTTCCTCTAGCTTCACCTTTCCGCCTAACTTCTGATAGCCGCTCCTTTTCAGTTCAATTTAAGCTGTACATTGCACCACCTTTTGGATTTTGATGGGCCCAGGGGATGCCCTGAAGTTGTGGGGAACCTCTCCAGGACCCCTTGGTCCTTATGGTTTCATAAACACTTCTATTTACTGCTGTTGTGTTGGCTCTCATTTTTTCTGTGTCGCCTTATTTTTGCCCTTCTTGTGAACTATCCTGTTTCAACCTTAATGCTAGCCCCTGCATGGGCGGAGCTTTTGCATGTTAACCACTTGTTAAAACCGAATAAAAACTATTGAACTCAAAAACAATATCAGGCTTATGTAATATTTCACAAGAGGTGAAAGTCTAGTTAGTGAAATTTTGTGAACGTTGTTTTACATTAGTGTGACACGTATGCAAAGTCTTCAGGCACACAGGAATTTTTCATTTATTTAGAATGACCCCTTCCACCTTAAAAGGAATTTGTCCGGAAATACCTAAATGTGGGGGCTGCTGTAAGATGTGTTTTTTTTTTTTTTTTTTTTTTTTTTCCCCCCCCAAGGTAAAATCCATTGTTCTGATTTCTTCCTTGGTACAGTAAAACCTTTGAGCATAATTCGTTCCAAAAATAGGCTTGTAATCCAAAGCACTTGTATATCAAAGCAAATTTTCCCATAAGAAATAATGGAAACTCAAATGATTCGCTCCACAATCCTTTATTCAGAAGTCCTTCAGTTTATAGTCCATATAAAAAGATTATAGCAATGTAATAAATTGTGTAACCATAAAATGTCCCTCCGGAAGGGGATTAGAAGCAAAATCTAGCGGGAGCTACAAAGTGTAAAAAAGAGGCATTTCCAAGTGTAGCAATATGGTTCATTTAATGAAAGTACAACATTTCGCAACTCGCATGATTGATTAAAACGGGCACATCTAAGTAAGCAGGTATCCGGGGTAAAGCTGTCCACATAGACCATCCTCTGCACCACCGACTCCCACTGTCGGTCTGCAATCGTGACCGGAAAGACCACCCTGCAGTAGAGCGGTCTGAAAGCGAGGCTTGAACCGCTCGTGGAGCCAGGGTGGAAGGGATGGCGGTGAGGAGGATGGTTTATGTGGACAGCTTTACCCCAGATGCCTGCATACTTGGATCTGCCTCTTTTTAACCACTTCAATAACAGGCACTTTCGCCCCTTCCTGCTCATAACAATTTTCAGCTTTCAGCACTGCCGCACTTTGAATGACAATTGCGCAGTCATGCTGCAACACTGTACCCAAACTACATTTTTATCATTTTCTTCCCACAAATGGAGCTTTCTCTTGGTGGTATTTGCTCACCTCTACGGTTTTTATTTTTTTGTGCAATTTAAACAAAAAATAGACCAATTTTGAAAACAAAACAAAAAAAATGATAGATGGCACTGGATAGGCGGCTACTGAAAGGCATGACTGAGAGGCATCTGAAGGGCACTGACAGGCATTACTAATGGGGGCAGCGCCTCCGATTGACATGCTGCGCGCCCCCCGCAGGCGTGCGCTGGCTCGTTATCCTAATCACGTCATATGACGTCCGATCAGGATAACTAAAGCACTTTGCTGTCGTCATATTGCTATTTGCTGGTTAATCATCAACCATGTGAGTTGCTAAATGTTGTACCTTCATTAAATGTAACCATATTGCTACACTTGGAGGCACCTCTCTTCTCTTTTATACTCTGTTGTGACATGACGCTACTTGTATATAAAGTCAATATTTGTTTAAAAATTTTGAAAAATGCGCTCAAACCAAGGTTTTACTGTACTTAATGGGGAATTAACCCCCAAGTATGCACACATCAAGTGACACTTCACAGGCTTTTTCCAAATCAACTTACAGGTGATAAGTGAAAAGTTGTGCCAGCTTCCGTAGTTCTGACTGGAAATATTTCCTACTGTAGTTTTCCACGTTTGTATCATTTTGTAGTTCTCTGGTTCATTTTTATGTCTATGTAGGTTAGAAGAGGCGAGGGACATGCTTAGAAATAAAGAAAATTCACTCAGTGAGCTGCATAAGGAACTTGACCGAACAAGAGCTTTAGAACTGAAGCAATTCCAGGAGAAAGAGGAAATCCGGTCTCTAATGGAAGAAAAAAATGAAGAGACTGAGAAGAAGTTGCAGGTAATAAGACAAGTGATATACTGTAAATACTTTTTTTTTTTTTTTTTTTTTTTTTTTTTTTTTTTTCCCCTTTTCTTCATGGTAAGCTAACATACATCATTTTTTTGCTGCTTTTCTTTCTCTACCAAGAGCTTTTAGACTTTAACAATAGTAGGAAGGTACAGGATATCTCCGCAATAGGCAAGACATCTATTCTATAATTTCAATTGAAATCTGTTTCTTTTGGTTACTGCTGTTAGCATATCATTACTTTACACATCGTATACTATAATTGAGTGGCCCTTCACATACCTTACACATACAATGCTTGGAGCCTTATAATAGCCGCTAGCAATAATTGAATTGTAAAATCAAACAGGCTGGTTGTACCGAATCTGATAAATCGATCAGCTTGGGTACATTCAGCCTGCCCATTCATGGTTCAAATGTTGACCGGTTCCTACTGATCTGGCCGAGGTTCGAACAGTCTGTGACCAGCTAAACACTTCTATTGGCCAGGCAGACCAATGATTGGCCATCATAGCAATGGACCTATATGAATGTGTGCAAGTTGGAAGAGTGGTTGAGCTCCAAAACAACCAAAAATGTTAGGTTTTCTCATTTTATAAAACAACCAGTATTCAGGTGTAATGCCGCGTACACACGATCATTTTTCCCGTCGAGAAAAATGACATTTTTCCCTTTGGACGAGAAAAACGATCGTCTGTGGGCTTTTTGACATTTTTCTCCACGGGAAAAACGGCATTAATCACGACGAGAAAAATTAGAACATGCTCTAATTTTTCTCGTCGTGATTCCTGTCTTTTTTTTTTTTTTTTCTGCGGCTGTTTTCCCATAGGGAAACACTGCCGGGGAGCCCACACACGGTCGTTTTTTTCGACCAAAAAAAAAATGTAATTTAAAACGGCCGTGTGTGGGGGGAACAAGCTGTTCCTCGTTTTTCACATCGATTTTTCTCGACGGTGTTTTCACCGTCGAAAAAATCGATCGTGTGTACGCGGCATAAGAAGAGTAATAAAAGCTGCCGATACTACTTGGTCCCTAGACTTTTATACCTTATGTGCCCTTATATTAAAAGTCAACAGCTACATTATTTGTAGCTGATGACTTTTACATTTTTTGGGGGAGACTGGAGCTGCTTAAGCTACAAAGCGATCAAATGTGAATAGAGCCCACACTTATTCTGCTTGATTTTTGTTTGAGATTTGCCCATCTGGTATGGTGTTGAAAGGTCTCTGTATTGATACTTTAAATCAAGTTTTTCCTTGGCTTATCACACAGTGCGCTGATATGTAATAAACGCTACTTGTTTTTCCTACTACCCAATGGACTTTTGTGATGTTTAAATGAGTTAACTTTTACCCAAATGGGAGCAAATAATTGGGTAATTTTTATTTATTTTTTCCCCCCCTCACTTTCTGCATGATGGGTGTCGGACTCCCCATGGGTGATGCAAAATGCATAACTTTTTTTATTTTCCCTAAAAGGAAAGGGTTAGGAACTGTTATGCTTTTTATTGTCTGGTACGTCCTTTTCCCTTGCGTCCTTTTTAAATGTTGGCTAAATTGGGCAGAGTTAAGCGGGGATTTTTTGTATTCTGTTCCAAGAGATGGGTGCTAGTCTTCTGTGGATTAGTGATTTTAGTCATTTGTGTATGAGGTTTTTATGGGGGTTTTTTTTGTTTGCTTTAATAAATGATCTGCAGAATGATTAACCACTTCAGCCCGGACCATTTTGCTGGTCAAAGACCAGGCCACTTTTTGCGATTCGGCACTGCGTCGCTTTAACTGACAATTGCGCGGCCGTGCAACGTGGCTCCCAAATAAAATTGACGTCCTTTTTTTCCCACAAATAGAGCTTTCTTTTTGTGGTATTTTATCACCTCTGCGGTTTTTTATTTTTTGTGCCGTAAACAAAAATGGAGCGACAATTTTAAAAAATATGCAATATTTTTTAATTTTTGCTATAATAAATATCCCCAAAAATATAAAAAACCTTTTCTTTGCCTCAGTTTAGGCCGATACGTATTCTTCTACATATTTTTGGTAAAAATATCGCAATAAGCGTTTGATTGGTTTGCGCAAAAGTTATAGCATCTACAAAATAGGGGGTGGTTTTAAGGCATTTTTATTAATATATTTTTTTTTTTTAACTAGTAATGGCGGCGATCAGCGTTTTTTTTTGTTTTTGTTTTTTTTTTTATAGTGTGACTGCGACTTTATGGCGGACCACATCGGACACTTTTGACACATTTTTGGGACCATTGTCATTTTTACATCGATCAGTGCTATAAAAATGCACTGATTACTGTAAAAATGACACTGGCAGTGAAGGGGTTAACCACTAGGTGGCGCTGCAGGGGTTGTCAGTACTAGGGAGTGATTCTTACTGTTAAAGGGCATGGCTACACGTGACACGTCACTGATGACCGTTCCCGATCACGTGGAACAGCCATCAGTGACAGTGTCACTAGGCAGAATAGGGGGATGCCTCGTTTAAAAAGGCAATCCCCCTGTCCTGCCTTTGCCGACCGGAATCGCAGGACTCCCGGGAACATAGAGTTCCCGGGACCCGCGAGAATGCTCAGGAGGCACACGGCTGGATGGCAAATTTTTAAAGGGACGTACAGTTACGCCCATATGCCTGCCCGTGCCATTCTGTCGACGTATATCGTCGTGCGGTGGTCCTTAAGTGGTTAAAACAATCTTGTAGGGTTACATACTATTGTTTGAACAGCCTGCTTCTACATGGAGATAATTCATTAAAGTGGGGTTTAGAGAGGAGTGATTACTGATAAAGTGCTTCCTTTTATAAAAAAAAAATCTATATATTGAATATAATTTTATTTTTTTCTTTTAGTCTCTGGTCATGTAGTATTCAAAGCATACACCTCACAGCAGGAAACCGACATCTGAGGAAATGAACAGATCCATAGTAATATAATAAATTGCAATAAAGTCTACTGCTATTATATGTTGGACCATTATCTTCAGAGCATAGAATAAATATCACTACTAAAGTTAATGCAACTTCCTTAGAACTTGGATATAAATATTAATATAACCAAATCTTTTTCTTAAAGGCCTGTTATTTAATTGGATCTCCTTGATAAACATAAAATTCATGAATCTCAATGAGACTTTCAATTTCCTCCCTGCAGGAGTCAGAATTGTTAAGAAGGCAGATTGCATCTCTTGTGGAAGAAAATGGGAAGCTACTTGGACATCAAAATCCACAACAGAAAATTCAGTATATAGTGAAACTGAAAAAGGACAACAACAAACTTATTGAGGTATGACGCTCCTATTGATGCATTTAGAGGGATTTTTTTTTTCTGATGACATAAAGCTATGGAAATGCATGCACGTTGCACTTTACATTTCATGCCAGTATGCACATTGACGTGTGTGATTGCTTTGTGTTTCCATTGATTTTGCATAATGATGTGAAACATTTGTGCTGTGTGGTGCACTGGAAAAAAAATGCAGGTGCATTAAATGGTGCATTGGCAGACCATTCAAAATAATTAGGCTGCCTTACCACATTACACTTTAACCTGTGAGAAAACACATTAGGTGAGATTACCCCAAAGGTCTGAATCCCCTAAAGTGTGGAAGTGCCTATAAGGGTTAGAATCCCTGGCGGTGTTCCCTTTTGAAAGATTCACTCTAAGACCATAACGGTAGTCATCAGGACAAACAGAGGTAGGTACCTTCCCCTTCATTTAGATAGATTTCTTCTCACTTGCGATTGTGTCTTCAGGCCAGGAAGTGAAGAAAAATCTCCCCAATCGGATACAGTGCCAGAGAAAAAAAAAAACCTGACTGTTTTAACCATTTCCCACTATTAAAAACCAAAACAAAAACGTAAGCTTTAGACGAACTATTGAACAAATTTTTTTATATTGCTGGGATTTTTATATATTCAACCAACATGCGATTTATTTTGTGGGTGTAACCAGAAAGCTTGTATATTACCACTTCCCGCCCAGCCTATAGCAGAATGACGGCCGGGCGGTGGTTCTGTTATCCTGACTGGACATGTACAATCACAGCTGATCATTGCGGGAACCAGGAAGTGCCGATAAACTGCTTTTCCTCGGTTCGCACTGACACGGAGAGCCGATCGGCGGCTCTCCCTGTCAGAGGGGGGGGGTCTGCGCTTATAATCAGCATATTGATTATTAGCGCTGCCCCCATAAGAGGTGCCCACCAAAGCTGCAAATCCGTGCCAATCGGTACCTCATCAGTGCTGTCCATCAGTGCCCATCAATTCTACCTATTTGTGCCTCCTCATCAGTGAAGGAGAAAACAAAATTTTATAACAAACAAAAACTATTTTTTTTTTCAAATATTTCGGCCTTTTTTAGTTTTAAGCAAAAAATTAAAACCATAGAGGTGATCAAATACCACCAAAAGAAATCTCTATTTGTGGGTAGAAAATTGTAAACATTTTGTTTCGGTACAGCGTTATATGACCAAGTGAAATAGCGCTGAAAGCTTAAAATTGTCCTGGGCAGGAAAGGGCGTAAGTGTCTGGTGTTGAAGTGGTTAAAGACCAAAAAAACTGTTTAGTTGGGTGATAACCAGCTAATGCTCGTTATGTAGTTAAGTAACAGATAAAATTGGTTTACAACAGTGACCTGTAAAAGCTTATGGCGCCGCTCCAAGCTGAAGGTACATTGTTTACCCGATGGAACTCTGGAGTAGGGGAGTTAGTTCACAATGGTATTGGGGAAATGCCTGGTTGCAGCAGATAAGAATAGTTATTTAAATACACCCCAAATATGTACTGTACATGTAGGATAGTATCTAACATTCTGTCAAGACATATTTAAAATAAAAATCTATATTTATATATTAGGGATGTACCAGTGCTGATACCAAGCATTTGAGTATCGGTACTCTCCCAAATGCTCCCAATACCGAAACTGATAATTTGTGGTGTGATTTACATTAATACAAACTTAATGGGTGCAAATCGCACTGCAAAGAATCGCATGCGATTTCACCCACCGTGTGTGTGTGTGTACACAAAGGGATTAAAGCCCCATCTAGTCAGGTTAAATGTTAGTACTTAGTACATATCTGGTAGCAAATCAGGGCCGCTGGAGGAAATGTAGAAGTGGTCCACTCCCAAGCTGACATCATTTTGGCTCCATACCCACAGGGTCCCGGAACTTAACATGACTAGATGGCTCTTTAATCCCTTTGTGTGTACACACTAGCAGTGGGGAAAATCGAATGCGATTCAGAAAGGAATCGCACTGCATTCCAGTTCAAATTGCATGCGTTTTCTTTGCAGTGCAATTTGCACCAATTATTATTTTTTTTTAATTATTGATGCAAATCATACCACAAAGTATTGGTACTCGGTATTGGTGAATAACTGACCGGTACTTGTATGTGCCGATAAAAAAAAGGTATCTGAGAGATATATAATATATTTTATACTTACTATTTTGATGCTTTTTTACATATGTGACTTCTCTTTCAACCACAGGAGATGAGCAGACTACGAACAGAAAACCAGCTGTTTAGAGAATGCAAGCAACCTGAACAAATTCCTGAAGTGAATTATGTTTGTGCAGACATATAATGTTGGTCACCTTTTTAACATGCTAGAGCTGCATTCAGCTCCACTGCCATAACCTCACTCTACCAGAACCAGCATGCAGCCAACTTGTAATGACCATGTTCACAAAGAATAGATCCCATGTATGCATGATGATAAAAAACAGGTCCTCTTTAATGATCTGTTCTTAAATAGAGTTCACATTAAACAATAAAATGAAATTTCTTGTTAAATTTTTTTTTAAAAAAATAATATAAAATGAACAAGATTTTAAATAAAATCTTTTACAATGCAACTTGGTTACATGAACAGCTGCAGTACATGCAAGTACTAAATATAAATTGTTTAGGACATGTAGGAAAGTGTGCATATTCCAGATTGTTGGCTATATACAACATCATCCATAAACTCAAAATACTCTCTTGGCATGCAATTTCATGGGGGGGAAAAAAAGATTGTAGTAGCATTTTGTTACAATGTCAATTTGGCCATGCTCACAAGTGTGCCAGAGGCCATTTCTTGCAGAAAGATTCTGCATGTACCATCAAAGTTCATGAGTATGGACAAGCCATCGAGAACAGTGATCTGTGCCAGGTGCCATTGTAAATATATCAGACAGCACTGGGTACAACTGTGAGCATGAGATGTAAGACTGGAAGGGAAAAAGTTCTAGCAAAATAATTTTTTCTTACTACCATAAAGAGCCCCTTTAAAAAAATGGGCAGATGCAGAAATAATGTGCATAAGTTGTCACAGAAGGGGGAGCTTTACTAAAACTGGAGAGTGCAAAATCTGGTGTAGCTCTGCATATAAACCAATCCACTTCCTGTATTTATTTATTTTTGTCAAAGCTTAATTGAAGAAGCTAAAGTTACAAAGCTGATACTATGCACAGCTGCACCAGATTCTGAGTGCACCAGTTTTAGTAAGGCTTCGTTCACACATAGTCGATCGGAATTGCGGTGATTCTGCACGCGATTTCGGAATCTCGACAAAACGCGGGACGTGTTGGCAATGACCTCCTTTTTTATTGGCACCCCAAACAAGGTGCAATTCTGTCACATTTGTCTCCCAACAAATCACGTGACGTTAGTCGCCCCCAAAAGAAGTTCTGGAATTCATAACTGATTCAGCACTAGATAATGTGTTTCTTTATACATTTTATTATTTGTATAGATTTGTATGTTTTCATGTATTAAAATGGCAGCTTTGTTTGTCCAAAATGTAGACCTGTAAATATTTGTCCTGTACTTTGAAGTTTGTTCCTTTTTACATGTTTTTTTTCCTTTTGTGTAGTGTATAAACTGGTCACTGAAATGCTTGTATGTTGGATGCAACCAGGTCGTTTAGTTGGGATACAGACTGTATTTGGTGGTGGAATTTCTCTATCTCCAAAGGTGAATTTGGTTGCAGTTTAATAAGGCTAAATAGAAGTGACTCGAGACTTATATTACCTCTGATTTGCTAAAATCCCATTTACCACCACATTTTTTTTGGGAGTGTAAATAAAACGCGTTACTCTAAGCCATGAATAAATGATTTTTTTTCCTCAGATTTTAATAAAGTTTTATCAACCTTTTTTTAGTGTGGTTAATCTGCTTAGAGCATATATCTGGTCTATAAATAACATGTGACCATTGCACAGTTTACTTAAAATGTTACATGTATATACTATATATATATATATATATATCCCTTTTCTAAATAGCCAATCGCAGAAAGGGTGCCTATTTTTTTCCTCTGCTTTCATCAGTTCCTGAACCTTTTCCACTCTAAACACTCTACTCAATCTATAGGACCTGTTTTTGGAACGTTAAAATAAAATTCTAAGCATAAAACAAGGTGAACCAATATCTGCGCTGACAATGGTGAAAATAAAGTGAATAAAGCAGCCAGCACAGTCTGTTGATAAGCAAACGTCAAATTTATAATAGTCCAAAAATGCAGCGCTTAATAATTGTGAAATAACAGTCCAGGTGCACTAATCAGCATAAGATGAAGTGGATATGGAAACTGATGAGGAAACCACCACCAAAACTTCAGTGTGCAAAGACAGCACACCACACCAATCGTGCTCACAATCTGCTTACCAGAAGGTAAATAAACAAGCGATGTATGTATGGTTGCAGAGGGTCAATGGTGGACACAGCTATCCAAACTTCATGGGTCAATATCAAAAAATGGTCAGCATCCCCAGCATTAGAAGAGCATCCAGGACTTGGTGTAGGATGGGGATGTTATGCAGTCCTCAACAGGAAGTATTAACCCAATAGAGAAGAAAAACCAGCATAGTGAAGCCCATAAGGTAAAATGACAGACTTTAATGTATTCTACTTACAGGAAATAATGATCATCATGACATAAAATATCCGCGGTTCTCAGCGTGCTTGTGTTGGCCAGCCTAACATGTTTCATCCGAAAGGATATCAGCAGTTGCGTTTAACCTCGTTTTTTCCAGAAGAAAAAAAAATGGGTTCAGACGCGAACGGTTTCCACGTTTCAGATGCTAAACGCGGTACCGGCGTTTTTGCTTAAGCGTTTTAAAAGGTGACTTTTTTTTTTAACATTAGAAATCTCAAAAATGATGGCAAATGATGAAAAACCATAAAAAAACGAATTGCTTGCATTGCGGACAATCCACAACTTGTGGCCAGTGGACAATCCACAGCTTGTGGCCAGTGGACAATCCACAGCTTGTGGCCAGTGGACAATCCACAGCTTGTGGCCAGTGGACAATCCACAGCTTGTGGCCAGTGGACAATCCACAGCTTGTGGCCAGTGGACAATCTACAGCTTGTGGCCAGTGGACAATCCACAGCTTGTGGCCAGTGGACAATCCACAGCTTGTGGCCAGTGGACAATCCACAGCTTGTGGCCAGTGGACAATCCACAGCTTGTGGCCAGTGGACAATCCACAGCTTGTGGCCAGTGGACAATCCACAGCTTGTGGCCAGTGGACAATCCACAGCTTGTGGCCAGTGGACAATCCACAGCTTGTGGCCAGTGGACAATCCACAGCTTGTGGCCAGTGGACAATCCACAGCTTGTGGCCAGTGGACAATCCACAGCTTGTGGCCAGTGGACAATCCACAGCTTGTGGCCAGTGGACAATCCACAGCTTGTGGCCAGTGGACAATCCACAGCTTGTGGCCAGTGGACAATCCACAGCTTGTGGCCAGTGGACAATCCACAGCTTGTGGCCAGTGGACAATCCACAGCTTGTGGCCAGTGGACAATCCACAGCTTGTGGCCAGTGGACAATCCACAGCTTGTGGCCAGTGGACAATCCACAGCTTGTGGCCAGTGGACAATCCACAGCTTGTGGCATGTGGACAATTCACAGCTTGTGGCAAGTGGACAATCCACAGCTTGTGGCAAGTGATATGCTAAATACAAGTACACTGCTGCTCTCTTAGCTGCTGCTACTCACTCTGGTCTCACAAAATGGTTAAATAATACTGTTTTTTTGAGCTTAGGGAGGGTCTTATGATTCTTAACTAAACGCTTATAGACGCAAGCGCGGCTGCAATCGCGGCAAAACGCTGGTTTCAGCGTTTAAACCGTGTTCAGCAGAGTTTGCACCGGCGTCTCGTGTGCATGGGGCCCAAATGTGATCCGTTCTTGAAGCTAACCATTTATTGATCTTTACCTAGCAAGTGATGTATTTGGAGTGACAAACCCCCCCCCCCCCCCCAGTACAGAGCTCTCCCCCTCCACTCCCAGATTTTTGCCTAGTCCTGGCGCAGTGCAGGAGGTGCAGTTGCGAAGGCTGGGCTGTCAAGCTCTGTGTGAGCGCTCCCTACGCTGCAGCATGATAGACCAGCCACCTGGCTGCTGCTGCTCCTGCACTGTGCTGTCACTTGTAAACCTAGGAGTGACAGCCGGGAGCACAGGGCTAGTGCTGGAGGTGTGACACTGCAGTCAGCCCTGCAAAAGAGGCAGGGAGCAGCTGGAGTTTCCAACACGCCCCCTCCTCCACATATAGCCGCTTCATCCAGAGCATGTGTGCCCCCCCCAACCCTAACACGGACAACAAGGGACTAACATGGACTCTAAGATTCAAAATGAAGCTAGAAATTTAAATGGCTTCGGCGGGCAACATATTAAATTTTTAACATTGTGGTTTGTATATTCTAGCATACCTCACAACTTTTTGAGATGGGAATGAGGGACACCTATTGGAAAAAGTAAGTGGGCATAGGACACACACTCTGCCACGCCCCCTTAAAGAAGAATTCTACAAAAATAAGTTAAACCTACAAGTTTTTTTTTTTTACACTACTATTCATTTACACTGGCTTTTGAAATTTACAAATGATTCAATTTGGAAATTGGTTGAAACATAAAAAGTGCATTTTTTTTTATACAATTATATAGATCAGACCAAAATGAGGATGAAAGAGGGACTTTGTTTCAAATCAGGGACAGTTTGAGCTATGACTATAGGCTCAATTTACAAAGCTAAACAATCGGATTAGGGATCTTATTTTAAAAAAGGGTGGCAGTTACCTTCAGCTATGACTGATGAAAATCGTCATATGGCAGAAGAGAAAATTCCTTGTTATTGTGTAAAGCTCTAATTAAGCCTAAAGGACTCTAATTTCAGCTTTGGGATATTTGTTTTTAAATCTGGCTCAAGTAAATTGACAGTTTTTTTTTTTTTTTATATATACAAAAGTTAATACATACATGTACCACAAACTAGAAGGACCAAAATTATTCAGGGAGGCCAAATTTGCTATACTTTAGAAACTTTTTTTAATTAAATTAGTGTTCATTCATTTTGTACCACCGAAGCTGGGGGGACACTTTGGCATCATTGTCTTGGGACCCAGAGGACCTTGTCCCAGCACTGGGTTGGAGTGCAAGCATGCAAGACGAGGACAGTGGTGGGAGATCAGGCACAGTAAAAAAAAAAAAAAAAAAAAAGGGTTGGGGAACCAGGAAAATTAATAGTGGGGGGGCAAGATTGGGTACAATAGAAGGAAGAAATGAGGTGGGAGATGTGTTGAATGAGAAGGAAAGGGGGTTGGCAGGGAAATTAGAAGGTAAGGGTAGGGTGGACACTTTACCTTGATGGAGAACCCTGCATGGTTTCAAAATGTTTCTTTTGTATTGTTACTAAAGAAAGTGAATTCCTGATTTGAAAGGTGTGCTGGAGACATCATTGTTGAACATTGTGATATCCATTAGTTGTCACAGCACCTTATTAGGGGTTGAGGCTCTTATTCATGGTGATTAGGGATGAGCTCGGTGTTCGAGTCGAACATCGGCTGTTCGCGCGTTCGGCGAACAACTAACGATTTGGGCCGTTCGCGCCAAATTCGAGTGACGCGAACGGCCCACAATACACTGCGCCATCGCAGTGTAATCCCGGCGCTGTGATTGGCCAAGCATGCACTGTGACCCTGCATGCTTGGCCAATCGCAGCGAGGAGAGCAATGATTGGCCACAGGCAGGATGCCTGTGGCCAATTATAGCTGAGGGGGTTTAGTACACGCCCCACACTATAAAAGGCCGCCAGCGCGGCGGCCTTGTGTAGTGTGTTCCGGAGCAGGGAAAGTGAAGGATAGGCAGGGACAGTGTCAAATCTATTCTTTGCTAAACCTTGTGTGTAGGGACAGAAGGATAGGCAGGGAGAGTGTCAGTGTCATATACTTTGATAAACCTTGTGTGTGCAGGGAGAGAGAAGGATAGGCAGGGGACAGTGTCATTGTTGCTAAGCCTCCTGCACATTATACACCTGAAGTTAGCCCGTATTGCTGCTTTTTCCTGGTGTGTTACACCAACAGGATTTTGCGGCACTTACAGCGGGCGGAGTGTACCTCCTGACCATATTGCACCTTAACTTAGCCTGTATTGCTGTTTTTTCCTGGTGTGTTACACCAACAGGATTTTGCGGCACTTACAGCGGGCGGAGTGTACCTCCTGACCATATTACACCTTAACTTGGCCTGTATTGCTGCTTTTTCCTGGTGTGTTACACAAACAGGATTTTGCGGCACTTACAGCGGGCGGAGTGTACCTCCTGACCATATTACACCTTAACAGCCTGTATTGCTGCTTTTTCCTGGTGTGTTACACAAACAGGATTTTGCGGCACTTACAGCGGGCGGAGTGTGCCTCCTGACCATATTACACCTGAACTTAGCCTGTATTGCTGCTTTTCCCATTTCCCTGCAGGCCATTAGAATGTCTGGAAGGCAAACAAGGAGAGGCAGACAGTCAGGAGCCAATAAAAGAGGGCAAGCAGGCTCTGTGTCTAGAGACAACAGTGCTGGTCGTGGACGCGGTGCATCGCCATCAGCACGTGGCCATGGGACAAGCTTGTCCTTCTTTTCGGCAGCTGGACGTGTTGAGCCGCATCATGCCGAAGACTTGGTAGAGTGGATGACCAAGCCCTCCTCATCCAGGCTCAGGGTACTGGCAAAGCAGCTGCCAAAGCGTCCTCTTCCCTGGTATCAATGTCATCATCAGTCACTCCTTCCCTAGACCAACCATGTCCTCCTGAGGAGTCCCCCGAACTGTTTGAGCACAGTGTTGGGTACATGCTCCAGGAGGATGCCCAGCGTTTCGAAGGGTCTGATGATACCCAGCTAGAGGAAGGCAGTAGCGTGAGAGCAGAGAGAGGGGATGCTCAAGAAGGACACCAATCTGGCAGTCATGTTCCAGCAGCTGCAGCATACTGCCAGATTGGCTCCAGTGATGAGGAGGGAGGGGATGATGAGGTCACTGACTCCACGTGGGTGCCTAATAGGAGAGAGGAGGAGGCGGCACATCTCCAACGAGGCAGGATGCCCTCGGGGGGCCAGCGTAAGGGCAGCACACCGACAGAATCACACCGCAGAGCTCCGCCTGTGCAGGGCGCTGCCTCTGCCCGTTATTCAAACAGTTCTTTGGTGTGGGCCTTTTTTGAGTCGAGTGCATCAGATCGCACAGCTGCTGTTTGCAACATATGTCTCAAGCGTATATCGCGTGGCCAAAACATCACCCGCTTGGGCACCACATGCTTGACCAGACATATGTTGACCTGCCATGCAGCTCGTTGGCAAGCCTACCTTAAAGACCCACACCAAAGAACAAAGCTGACCTCTTCTTGCACCGCATCAGCTGGGATCTCCAACCCCACTATACCTTCAGTCCTCTCTGAAACCTGCTCTGAGAGGAATGAAGGTGTAGAATTAGGTGTGTCACAGCCAAGTACTTGCGGGCACTCTGCTAGCAGTACACCAACGTCCGATTTTAGCAGGCAAATTTCCCTGCCCCAGCTGCTGGACGGTCGAAAGAAGTTCACTCCCAGCCATCCACATGCCCAGCGGTTGAATGCTAGCTTGGCTAAATTGCTAGCGCTTCAACTGCTGCCTTTTCAGTTGGTAGACTCGGCCCTCTTCCGTGAGTTTGTGCAATGTGCGGTTCCTCAGTGGCAGGTTCCCAAACGCCACTTTTTCTCACGGAAGGCGATTCCGGCTCTCTACCGGCATGTGGAAGGCAATGTCTTGGCCTCGCTGGACAGGGCGGTCAGCGGTAAGGTGCATATTACCGCTGACTCATGGTCCAGCAGGGACGTTACCTTTCTTTCACGGCCCATTGGGTTACTCTTTTGGCAGCTGGGAAGGATGCAGGGCAAGGTGCAGTAGTGTTGGAGGTTGTTCCACCGCCACGCCTCCAAAATGCTACTACTGGTTGTGACACACCCCTGTCCTCCACCCCCTCCTCTTCTTCCTCCGTGGCCTCTTCCTGTGCTTTGTCCTCGGAACCAGCGGTGCTCTGTAGGCGTTCAAGGGGCTACGCAAGTACGCAGGCAAAAAATGCCATGCCGTGCTTGCGCTGGTGTGTTTGGGGGACAGGAGCCACACTGGGGCAGAGATTCTGTCTGCTCTGCAGGGGCAGGCCGAGAGGTGGTTGATGCCACGCCAGCTTAAGCCAGGAATGGTAGTTTGCGACAATGGCACCAACCTCCTCTCCGACAGGGACAACTGACCCGTGTGGCTCACGTCCTTAACCTGGTGGTGCAGCGGTTCTTGGGCAGGTACCCGGGCTTACAGGATGTCCTGAGGCAGGCCAGGAAAGTCTGTGTGCATTTCCGCAGATCTTATAATGCCAGTGCTCGCCTGGCTGAGCTGCAAAAGGAGTTGAACCTGCCCAAGAACCGCCTTATATGTGACATGCCCACCAGGTGGAACTCAACGTTGGCCATGCTGCAGCGGCTGCACACGCAGCAGAGGGCCATCAATGAGTACCTGTGCGACTACGGCACCAGGACAGGGTCAGGGGAGCTCAGGTTTTTTTCACCACGCCAGTGGGGCATGATCAGGGATGCATGCACTGTCCTGGCACCATTTGAGGAGGCCACGAGGATGGTGAGCAGTGACAGTGCATGCATCAGTGACACTGTACCTCTTGTACCTCTTGTCCACCTGTTGGAACATACGCTGCGTGGAATAATGGACAGGGCACTTGAGGCAGAACAGAGGCAGGAAGAGGAGGACTTCCTTGCCTCTCAAGGCCCCCTTTACCCAGACAGTGTTCCTTCTGTCCCACCCATCACACAGGAAGAAGAAGAGGAGGAGGAGGAGGATTGTGTCAGCATGGAGGTGGAGCCTGGCACTCAGCATCATCAGCAGCAGTCTTTTAGGGATGATTTACAGTCCCAAGAAACCAGTGGAATTGTACGTGGCTGGGAGGAGGTGGCTGCGGATCATGACGTCCTTAGTGACCCAGAGGACTCCGGACTGAATGCCTCAGCTAACCTACGCTGCATGGCCTCCCTGATCCTGCAAAGTCTGCGGAAGGATCCTCGTATTCTTCGGATCAAGGAGAGGGACCATTACTGGCTGGCCACTCTCCTTGATCCACGGTACAAGGGTAAGGTTGCGGACCTTATCTTACCGTCGCAGAGGGAGCAGAGGATGAGACAACTCCGGGAGGCCTTGCAGAAAGGTCTGTGCAATGCGTTCCCAGAGACTGGGAGGTTACAAACTCCTGGTCCTGGACAACGAGTTGCTGAGGCTTCGGTCAGTCAAAGAAGGAGCGGTGGGGAAGGTGGCCGTCTGACCGAAGCGTTCAGACAATTCTTTAGTCCGCAGCCCCAAGGTATGATCGGTTCCAGCAACCATCGCCAGCGTCTGATATACATGGTGCAGGAATACCTAGGGGCAAGGTCAGACTTGGACACCTTCCCCACCGAAAATCCTCTGGCTTACTGGGTCTTGAGGATGGATCACTGGCCAGAGCTTGCACAGTATGCAATTGAGCTACTGGCCTGTCCTGCATCCAGCGTTCTTTCAGAACGCACATTCAGTGCTGCTGGAGGATTTGTCACGGATCACAGGGTGCGCCTGTCCACTGACTCTGTTGATCGACTAACCTTCATAAAGATGAACCAGTCTTGGATCACCACCAGCTACCAAACACCTGAAGCTGATATAACAGACTAATTTATTTTCAAATGTCACATCCCTTCAAGACTGATGCTGATGCTGAGAGACTGTCCTGTTATGTTGACTGACTATCCTCCTTCTCCTCAATGATCCGATTGACGATGATAGCTTGGAAGAACATTTTTGTTTCTGGGTGCCGCCACCAGTGGCTAAGGCCCAATTTTTCAGCCCCTGTTTAACAGGGGTGTGTTATTACAATTTTTTATGCAATGCTTTGCAGCAGGGCTCATTACTGCACTCCAACTAGAGTATCTGGGAGTGGTTGCAGTGTCGTGGCACCAGCACCAGTGGCTAAGGCCCAATTTTTCAGCCCGTTTAACAGGGGCGTGTAATTACAATTTTTGATGCAACACTTTGCAACAGGGCTCATTGCTGTGCTCCAAGTACAGTATCTGTGAGGGGTTGCAGTGTTGTGGCACCAGTGCCTAAGGCTCAATTTTTCTGCCCCTGTTTAACAGGGGCATGTAATTACAATTCTTGATCTAATAATTCACAGCAGGGCCCATTCTTGCGCCCACCAAGACTAACTGTGAGGCCTTACAGTGTTGTGTCAACACCACCACCACCACCAAAGGCCCAATTTTTCAGCCCCTGTTCAACAGGGGCATGCAATTACAATTCTTGATCTAATAACTCACAGCAGGGCCCATTCATGCGCCCACCAAGAGTAACTGTGAGGGCTCACAGTGTTGTGGCAACACCAACATGTAAGGGGCAAATTTCAGCTGAGTATATACGGCAGGCCCCTACTTTCAAACATCCAACTTACAAACGACTCCTCCTTGCAAGCGGAAGGATACAACAGGAAGTGAGAGGAAATCTACCCCTAGGAAGGCAAATTCTCTCCTGTAAGAGTTAATATGGGAAAAAAAGTGTCTCCTCTCCACTGATTCTTTATCACCAATTCTTGTTTCAATAAAAACCCCAAATTTTCAAAAAACATTTGTCATTAGGACGGAAAGTGAGGTGAACTGTTCTGAACAGGTGCACACTGCACAGACAGCAAAACAAATGTTACAGGGGTGATAACCCTTCCCTATGTTTTCCAAAAAGCTTAAAAATATATTACTCTTTCGTCCATGGACCGACACAGCTTCTCTATTGACAAAGTGGGTATTATCCGTTAATTAGGAGTGACTAGGCAGAAAAACTTGTAAAAAGTGTTGCATCACACCTTCTACAGTACCGCCCAGGGGGCGGACCCTCTGGGTATACCCTCTCAGTCTGCATCTTCGCAGATCAGTTTTTTTTCTGTCTAGCAAGGAGTAGGACATGGCTCCCTTCGGGCCCATTGGTCCGGGGAAAAAAAGATATATATATATATTTTTATTTTTTTTGCTACATTTGTTGTTTCCTGCGATCTTCGATCAACTGCCGACTGGGTGACAGGCTGGATCCTCGATCCTTGTAGTCTCCCCAGTTTTGGCCATCGAGCGTGTGCCGACCCTAGCTACGCGCTGGGTTTTCCACGACATGCCCGTCGCTCCACGGGTGGCCGGTGAGCTTACGCTCCAGGGCCTGCATCGGACCGCTCAGCTTCGGCTGACCTTACGGCCGAGTCGCAGCAGCCTGGCCGGTGAGCTTACGCTCCAAGGCTTGCATCGGACCGCTCAGCTTCGGCTGACCTTACGGCCGAGTCGCAGCAGCCTGTCCGGTGAGCGTCATGCTCCAGGGCATACATATGATCGTCCCTTCTGGGTCCAATCACAGCATGCCTGGCCAACAGTCACCTTCCGTGCGCGGACGATGATCTGTTTGGAATGTCTTCCAGCAGAATACATGCAGGATAGGTAAGTAAAACTCCCCTGCCTCGGCTGGGTGATTTAGCTGGACATTCCTGGAGAGATCAAGTAAGTGGTTGTGGCCCCTTTCTTTCCTCTCTCCCTGCCTTTCCCTCCTCCCTGGGCTTCTAGCTAAAGGTTGCTGGGTGCTGGGGGTCACCTAGGGGGTCCCACTGGAGCGGGGCTGGCTGTAACTAACATATCAAAGAAATGTCATTTTTTCTTACCTGTGTTTGTGTCCTTCCTCCTCCATGCTGTCGGCGGCCATTTTGAGGTGGTCCATGCCAAGTTTGGCCTCTTGTGACTGCCCGGCGGCCATCTTCCTGTGGTTCGGCCACACCCACTGGCCCCTATCAGCTGATCGGCGGCCATGTTTGTCCACCCTGTATGCAGATATTGCCGTTCGGCGGCCATCTTTTTGTGGGCTATGGCTGCTTGACCTCTATCTTCTGTCGGCGGCCATTTTCTTAGAGCCCACATTATCTTCCATACAGACGTTTTTGGCAACCATTTTTCGAGAGCCTCCGGCCTCTAGGGTGCATTACACTGGCGCGAAAATTCACACAGGAAGTGCTGATAAAAGAAGCAGACTGACACAGCAGCAGTGGGACAGCATCACAGGCACAGCATAGCAGTACCTATCCAGGGTGGTGAGTCCTCTGGGTGACCCGGCCTCTCTGCAGCACAGGAGGGTGGCCTATTGATATCTTGCCTGGAGCCCTGTGAGTGTCAGCGTGTGGTCAGCATGGCATCTGAGCCAGATGTCTTCTCCCCTGAAACACCAGATTTAGCAGCTGGTGCCCCTGAGGTGTCTATGAACGCTATGACTGCAATCCTAGAGGCGTTTGCTGCCAGGGTGGAAGCAGCACACGGGAATACAGGGGGTAGTAAACGCCCCATCCCCTGCAAGCTTCTGGGGATAATTCTGGTGCAGAACCAGGTCCAGCTACGGCTCGGGGCCCAGATTCTGACGCATCAGAGACTGCAGACCATGACCGGACAGTGAGAATGACTCAAAGTCCAGGTCAGTACGCGAGACAGCTTTGGTATCTGACCTTATTACTGCAGTGCGGGATATGCTAAAATTGGAAAATACTGCAGAAGCAGCAGAGACTCCGGTCCACTTGGGTTTCATAGACCTGCCCGCACTGCTAAGGTGTTCCCTTGTGTGTCTTTTGATAAACTCTTATACAAGGAATGGGAGAACCCACTGAGGGTCTTTACAGCCCCAAAGAGGTTTGCGGTACGGTACCCCTTTTGAGGAGAGTTGTCTGAAGAAATGGACCTCTCCCCCCTATAGTGGACCCTCCGGTGTCCAGACTTAATAGAGCCACCACAATTCCTGTAGAAGGGGCTCCTGTTTTCTAGGACCCTGTGGATAAGAAGGCTGAAGCACTCGCTTGCTACCTATACTCAGTGGTAGGCTCGGCAGTACGCCCGGCATTGGCGGGGGCCCTAGTGTCTCACACACTTACTGAATGGGCAAGATTGCTACTCCAGGGGTTAAGGAGCGAGATGCTCCTCCTGATGAGATAACATTGGCCGACCTGTTGGTCCAGGGCCTTAGGTTTGTCTGCGAGTCAGACATGAATACTATTCCCCTGCTGTCTAAAACTTCGGTTTATGCAGTAGCAATACGCCGCCTGATCTGGCTAAAAGGCTGGTCTGCGGACCAGACTTCCAAGAAAGCCCTGTTGGATCTGCCTTTTAAGGGCGACAGACTTTTTGGGGCTTCTCTGGATGACATCATCAAGGATGCCACAGGAAGTAAAAGCACTTTGCTTCCCCAAATTAGCAAGGGTAAGGGGCCACGCCAAGGGCAAGGGCCCTCCTTTACTGCACACAAGTGTTTTTTTCGTCCCCCTAGGGTGACAGGGAAAAGACCCCAGGCCAATAAAGCGCCTGCCCGAGGACAAAAGCGTCCCTGGTCCCGCATACCCAATAAACCTGCGGACAAATTTGCGTCCGCATGAAGGTCCACCCCCACCCAGCTCTCGGGTGGGGAGACGTCTTCGCAAATTCGCGACTCAGTGGACAGCACTAATCTCCGACAGGTGGGTTTGCGAAGTAATCTCCTCAGGCTACAAGATAGAGTTTCTCTCTTGTCCACCGGACAGATTCAACACCTCCAATCTCCAGCTACTACCGACCCGTCGGGAGGCCCTGTAGGGAGCGGTCCAGGGTCTACTGGAACGCGGGGTAGTTATTCCAGTTCCAGAACTGGAACAGGGTTTTTACTCAAATCTGTTCATTGTGCCGAAGGAGGAGGGGGTTCGTCCAAGCTTGGATTTTAAAACCCCCCAATTGCTTTGTGAAGGTACAAAGTTTTCGGATGGAGTCGGTTCGATCTGTAGTCACGGCTCTCCATCCGGGGGACTTTCTGGCCTCCTTGGACATCAAGGACGCATACCTGCATGTCCCCATATACTCCAGACACCAGAGGTTTCTGCGATTTGCTATCGGGAAGGACCACTACCAGTTTGTGGCCCTCCCGTTGGGCCTTGCCTCAGCACCCAGGACGTTCACCAAGGTGCTCGCTCCGATTCTGGCACTTCTAAGACAGCGGGGTATCGCTATCACAGGCTACTTATACGACCTTCTGCTGAAGGCCCCTTCAAGCTCAGAATTAGAGGTAAGCATGTCCATTACCTGTCAGACTCTTCGAGACTGTGGTTGGATACTAAACACGCAAAAGTCAGTATTGGTGCCCACTCAACGCCTAGGGTACCTGGGGTTGATTCTGGATTCTTCAGAGGCAAAGGTATTCCTCCCTGTGGAGAAGTTGCAGACCCTCCGGGCTGCAGTACGGCAGCTGACTTCCAGGAATTGGTCGTCACTCCGTTTTTTGCATGCAAGTGTTGGGCCTCAGGGTAGCCTCCTTCGAGGCGGTTCCATATGCTCAATACCACACTCGAGTGTTACAGAAGGAAGTTCTGTCCAGATGGAACAGATGTCCATCATCTCTGGATTATCAAATCCGAGTGAGCCACATAGTCAGGAGATCCCTGGTATGGTGGCTGACAGCACCGGCTCTAATGGCCGGGAAGTCATTTCTTCCGGTTTACTGGATAGTGATCACGACGGACGCCAGCCTTACAGGTTGGGGGGGGAGTCTGGGGTGTCCAGTCGGCGCAGGGTCGCTGGACCCCAGAGGAAGCCCTCCTGCCGATCAATGTCCTGCAGATCCGGGCGATCAAGCTGTGCCTCTTCAAATGGTCTCAGAGACTGCAAGGGCGTCCAGTCAGGATCCAGTCAGACAACGCCACAGCAGTGGCATATGTCAATCATCAAGGAGGAACAAGAAGCTCAGCTGCAGCATCGGAGATCGCTCGCATCCTGAAGTGGGCAGAGAGGAGCGTACCGGCACTGTCGGCCGTGTACATTCCGGGTGTGGAAAACTGGCAGGCGGACTACCTGAGCCGCCAGATGCTGGACCAGGGAGAATGGTCCTTACACCCGGAGGTGTTCCAAATCCTCTGCCAAAGATGGGGCACACCAGACGTAGATCTTCTGGCTTCCCGACTCAATCGGAAGGTATTGAGATTTGTGGCCCGGTCAAGAGACCCATGGGCAGACGCAACGGACGCGTTGGTAGCATCGTGGGGTCAGTATCGGCTAATCTATGCCTTCCCTCCCTTAAGGCTTCTTCCTCTTCTGCTCCGCAGAGTGGAGGCAGAGGGAATTCCAATGATCCTAATCGCTCCAGATTGGCCTCAGCGTCCTTGGTACGACGATCTAGTACGTCTGGTAGCAGACGTCCCCTGGCGCCTACTACTACGGAAGGACCTGCTATCGCAAGGTCCCATATTCCATCCTGCTTTACAGTCATTGGCTTTAACGGCATGGCTGTTGAGAACCAGGTACTGAGAGATCGGGGCCTGTCAGACTCAGTAATTTCTACTATGAGAAGTGCTCGGAAACCGTCCTCTAGGAAGGTCTATCACCGCACTTGGAGGGCCTACATCTCCAGGTGTGAGGAAATTAAATGGCATCCGCGTTCCTATTTGGTTTCCAGAATCCTGCTGTTTTTACAGCATGGGGTGGACCAAGGGCTTGCCCTAAGTACGATTTAAGGGACAGATATCTGCCCTGGCTGTCTTTTTTCAGCGACCCCTGGCGACTCACTCTCTCGTGAGTACATTTGTGCAGGGGGTCCGACAGGTGGCCCCTCCGGTCCGTCCCCCGTTACCTCCGTGGGACTTGAACCTGGTCCTCTCGGTGCTTCAGAAGGCACCGTTTGAGAATATTAGAGATATTCCCCTGTTGACACTTTCTCAGAAAGTGGTCTTTTTGGTGGCTGTTACGTCAGTTAGACGAGTCTCTGAGCTGGCAGCCTTGTCCTGCAAGGCTCCCTATTTGATTTTCCACAAGGATAAGGTGGTGCTGCGGCCGCAGCCTTCCTTTCTTCCGAAAGTTGTTTCGGCTTTTCATCTCAACAAAGACATTGTACTTCCATCCTTGTGTCCTCAGCCGTCGAATCCTAAGGAGTCGGCGTTGCATTCCTTGGACGTTGTCCGAGCTTTGAGAGTATACCTATCTGCTACTTCCCTGTTCCGGAAGTCAGACTCACTGTTTGTTTCGGTGGCTGGTCCCAAGAAGGGCCAAGCAGTCTCATCGGCCACCATCTCTAGGTGGATCCGACAGATAGTAATCCAGGCTTACGCCTTAAAGGGTCAGGCGCCCCCCTTTCCTGTCACGGCGCATTCGACCAGGGCAATAGGTGCCTCTTGGGCTTTCCGACATCAAGCGTCTGTTTCTCAATTATGTAAAGCGGCGACTTGGTCGTCCGCTCACACTTTCACAAAATTCTACAAAATTGATGTAGGTGCATCTTCGGATGCCTCTTTTGGCCGCAAGGTTTTGCAAGCGGCTGTTTAGAGTTGCAACTCCTCCGTTGGAGGAGTGCTGTTTTGTGTTTGGGGTGAAGTTTATTCTTATGCTGTTACCACCCCTCGTTTTTTCTCTGACACTGCTTTGGGACGTCCCACTTTGTCAATAGAGAAGCTGTGTCGGTCCATGGACGAAAGAGTAAATAGGATTTTTTACTCACCGTAAAATCCTTTTCTCTGAGTCCATGGACCGACACAGCACCTACCCCTCCTTTTAAGTTTGTACTGCTTTTTGACAAACTGATCTGCGAAGATGCAGACTGAGAGGGTATACCCAGAGGGTCCGCCCCCTGGGCGGTACTGTAGAAGGTGTGATGCAACACTTTTTACAAGTTTTTCTGCCTAGTCACTCCTAATTAACGGATAATACCCACTTTGTCAATAGAGAAGCTGTGTCGGTCCATGGACTCAGAGAAAAGGATTTTACGGTGAGTAAAAAAACCTATTTTTTTGGCTGGAGCTACACTTAAACAATGTACCTGTTCAAAATTACAAACAGATTCTACATAAGAACAAACCTACAGTCCCTGTCTTGTATGCACTGCCTGTATACGGCTGTTCAGAGTATATATAGGGCCTTTTTTATTTTGTGTGTGGGGTTCCCCTTAATATCCATACAAGACCCAAAAGGGCTGGTAATGGGCTGGGGTGGGGGGGGGGGGGTGTGTGATGGGGTAGCTATGCCATTTTTCTTAAAGATTTTCATCCATATTACCGGGACCAGACATTACATTAAAGCCGCAAGCAGTTTTAAATGGCTTTTTTTCCTTTAGAAATGTAATTTTGTGCAGGGACAGTTCTAAACACGGGAAACACGTGGCACTTCACAGGCATACTTTAGACACCCCCCAGGTACGATATTTAAAGGAATATTTGACTTTTTTTTTTCACTTTATGCATCATTAAAATGACTGCTCCAGAAAAACTGCCGTTTTTAAAACTTCTTTTTGCATTGATACATGTCCCCTGGTGCAGAACCGGGGTTTCCAAACCCTTTTTAGGACAATAACATGCATAATAGTCGTTATAATTAGCACTTTAGATTTCGAACGTTCGCATCCATTGTATTTAATAGGGTTCTAAAGTTCGTGCGAACTTTCGGTCCATTCGCGGGTGCTGGTGCGAACCGAACCCGGGGGTGTTCGGCTCATCACTAATGGTGATACAGGGTTAGCCCTGAACTCTTACTGTTCGTGGTTTGCATACCAGGTAAAAACTAAGTGTCCAAATTTGGCCTCTTTGCCCACACTTTTTGGCTGCTGCACTTGACGTGGTATATCTGTTCAAAATATGAATTCAAAACGTCACTTTCGCTTCAGTACATCATACAGGTGTGCCACTTTTATTTGCAGGTTTCAAGACATTCCCTAAACATGATATTTAACCAGTTCAGCACCGGATGGTTTTACCCCCTTAATGACGGCCCATTTTTTTTGCGATGTGGCACTGCGTCGCTTTAACTGACAATTGTGCGGGCGTGCGACGCTGTACCCAAAATAGGATTTTTTACTCACCGTAAAATCCTTTTCTCTGAGTCCATTGACCGACACAGCTTCTCTATTGACAAAGTGGGTATTATGGAGTATTAATGGGTATGGGTATTAATTAGGAGTGACTAGGCAGAAAACTTGTAAAAAGTGTTGCATCACACCTTTTACAGTACCGCCCAGGGGGCGGACCCTCTGGGTATATCCCCTCAGTCTGCATCTCGCAGATCAGTTCATCAAAAGCAGTACAAACGGAAAAGGAGGGGTGGGTGCTGTGTCGGTCCATGGACTCAGAAAAGGATTTTACGGTGAGTAAAAAATCCTATCTACTCTTTCGTCCACGGACCGACACAGCTTCTCTATTGACAAAGTGGGACGTCCCAAAGCAGTGTCAGAGGAAAAAACGAGGGGTGGTAACAGCATAAAAATAAACTTCACCCCAAACACAAAACAGCACTCCTCCAACGGAGGAGTTGCAACTCTAAACAGCCGCTTGCAAAACCTTGCGGCCGAAAGAGGTATCCAAAGATGCACCTACATCAACTTTGTAGAATTTAGTGAAAGTGTGAGCGGACGACCAAGTCGCCGCTTTACATAATAGGGAAACAGACGCTTGATGTCGGAAAGCCCAAGAGGCACCTATTGCCCTGGTCGAATGTGCCGTGACCGGAAAGGGGGGCGCTTGACCCTTTAAGGCATAAGCCTGGATTACTATCTGTCGGATCCACCTAGAGATGGTGGCCAACGAGACTGCTTGGCCCTTCTTGGGACCAGCCACCGAAACAAACAGTGAGTCTGACTTCCAGAACAGGGAAGTAGCAGATAGGTATACTCTCAAAGCTTGGACAACGTCCAAGGAATGCAACGCCGACTCCTTAGGATTCGACGGATGAGGACACAAGGATGGAAGTACAATGTCTTCGTTGAGATGAAAAGCCGAAACGACTTTCGGAAGAAAGGAAGGCTGCTCAAATAGGGAGCCTTGCCGGACAAGGCTGCCAGCTCAGAGACTCGTCTAACTGACGTAACAGCCACCAAAAAGACCACTTTCTGAGAAAGTGTCAACAGGGGAATATCTCTAATTAATATTCTCAAACGGTGCCTTCTGAAGCACCGAGAGGACCAGGTTCAAGTCCCACGGAGGTAGCGGGGGACGGACCGGAGGGGCCACATGTCGAACCCCCTGCACAAATGTACTCACGAGAGAGTGAGTCGCCAGGGGTCGCTGAAAAAAGACAGCCAGGGCAGATATCTGTCCCTTAATCATACTTAGGGCAAGCCTTTGGTCCACCCCATGCTGTAAAAACAGCAGGATTCTGGAAACCAAATAAGTACGCGGATGCCATTTCATTTCCTCACACATGGAGATGTAGGCCTTCCAAGTGCGGTGATAAACCTTCCTAGGACGGTTTCTGAGCACTTCTCATAGTAGAGATTACTGAATCTGACAGGCCCCAGTCTCTCAGTACCTGGTTCTCAACAGCCATGCCGTTAAAGCCAGTGACCGTAAAGCAGGATGGAGTATGGGACCTTGCGATAGCAGGTCCTTCCGTAGTGGTAGGCGCCAGGGGACGTCTGCTACCAGACGTACTAGATCGGCGTACCAAGGACGCTGAGGCCAATCTGGAGCGATTAGGATCATTGGAATTCCCTCTGCCTCCACTCTGCGGAGCAGAAGAGGAAGAAGCCTTAAGGGAGGGAAGGCATAGATTAGCCGATACTGACCCCACGATGCCACCAACGCGTCCGTTGCGTCTGCCCATGGGTCTCTTGACCGGGCCACAAACCTCAATACCTTCCGATTGAGTCGGGAAGCCAGAAGATCTATGTCTGGTGTGCCCCATCTTTGGCAGAGGAGTTGGAACACCTCCGGGTGTAAGGACCATTCTCCCTGGTCCAGCATCTGGCGGCTCAGGTAGTCCGCCTGACAGTTTTCCACACCCGGAATGTACACGGCCGACAGTGCCGGTACGCTCCTCTCTGCCCACTTCAGGATGCAAGCGACCTCCGATGCTGCAGCTGAGCTTCTTGTTCCTCCTTGATGATTGACATATGCCACTGCTATGGCGTTGTCTGACTGGATCCTGACTGGACGCCCTTGCAGCCTCTGAGACCATTTGAAGAGGCACAGCCTGATCGCCCGGATTTCCAGGACATTGATCGGCAGGAGGGCTTCCTCTGGGGTCCAGCGACCTTGCGCCGACTGAACACCCCAGACTCCCCCCCCCAACCTGTAAAGCTGGCGTCCGTCGTGATCACTATCCAGTAAACCGGAAGAAATGACTTCCCGGCCATTAGAGCCGGTGCTGTCAGCCACCATACCAGGGATCTCCTGACTAGGTGGCTCACTCGGATTTGATAATCCAGAGATGATGGACATCTGTTCCATCTGGACAGAACTTCCTTCTGTAACACTCGAGTGTGGTATTGAGCATATGGGACCGCCTCGAAGGAGGCTACCATGAGGCCTAACACTCGCATGCAAAAACGGAGTGACGACCAATTCCTGGAAGTCAGTTGCCGTACTGCAGCCCGGAGGGTCTGCAACTTCTCCACAGGGAGGAATACCTTTGCCTCTGAGGAATCCAGAATCAACCCCAGGTACACTAGGCGTTGAGTGGGCACCAATACTGACTTTTGCGTGTTTAGTATCCAACCACAGTCTCGAAGAGTCTGACAGGTAATGAACACGCTTACCTCTAATTCTGAGCTTGAAGGGGCCTTCAGTAGAAGGTCGTCCAAGTAGCCCATGATAGCGATACCCCGCTGTCTTAGAAGTGCCAGAATCGGAGCGAGCACCTTGGTGAATGTCCTGGGTGCTGAGGCAAGGCCAAACGGGAGAGCCACAAACTCGTAGTAGTTCTTCCCGATAGCAAATCGCAGAAACCTCTGGTGTCTGGAGTATATGGGGACATGCAGGTATGCGTCCTTGATGTCCAAGGAGGCCAGAAAGTCCCCCAGATAGAGAGCCGTGACTACAGATCGAACCGACTCCATCCGAAATCTTTGTACCTTCACAAAGCAACTGAGGGCTCTGAGATCCAAGATTGGACAAACCCCCTCCTTCTTCGGCACAATGAACAGATTTGAGTAAAAACCCTGACTCCGTTCCTGTTCTGGAACTGGAATAACTACCCCGCGTTCCAGTAGACCCTGGACCGCCCCATACAGGGCCTCCTGACGGGTCGGTAGTAGCTGGAGATTGGAGGTGACGAATCTGTCCAGTGGACAAGATAGAAATTTCTATCTTGTAGCCTGAGGAGATTACTTCGCAAACCCACCTGTCGGAGACCAGAGCTGTCCACTGAGTCGCGAATTTGCGAAGACGTCCCCCCACCCGAGAGCTGGGTGGGGGCGGACCTTCATGCGGACGCAGATTTGTCCGCAGGCTTGTTGGGTCTGCGGGACCAAGGACGCTTTTGTCCTTGGGCAGGTGCCTTGTTGGCCTGGGGTATTTTCCCTGTCACCCTAGTAAAGGAGGGCCCTTGGCGTGGCCCCTTACCCTTGCTAGTTTGGGGAAGCAAAGTGCTTTTACCTCCTGTGGCATCCTTGATGATG
The DNA here is from genome assembly GCA_029206835.1 of Rana muscosa. Taxonomy (NCBI): domain Eukaryota; kingdom Metazoa; phylum Chordata; class Amphibia; order Anura; family Ranidae; genus Rana; species Rana muscosa. The sequence goes on along the minus strand of CM055122.1, from coordinate 101,851,345 downwards.
TCATCCAGAGATGCCCCAGAAATTCTTTCGCCCTTAAAAGGCAGATCCAACAGGGCTTTCTTGGAAGTCTGGTCCGCAGACCAGCCCTTTAGCCAGATCAGGCGGCGTATTTCTACTGCATAAACCAAAGCTTTTGACAGCAGAGGAATAGTATCCATGTCTGACTCGCAGACAAACTTAAGGCCCTGGACCAACTGGTCGGCCAAAGTTATCTCATTAGGAGGAGCATCTCGCTCCTTTAACCCCTGGGGTAGCAATTTTGCCCATTCAGTAAGTGTCTGAGACACTAGGGCCCCCGCCAATGCCGGACGGACTGCCAAGCCTACCACTGAGTATAGGTAGCGAGCGAGTGCTTCAGCCTTCTTATCCACAGGGTCCTTGAAAACAGGAGCCCCTTCTACTGGAATAGTGGTAGCTCTATTAAGTCTGGACACTGGAGGGTCCACTATAGGGGGAGAGGTCCATTTCTTCAGAAAACTCTCCTCAAAGGGGTACCGTATCGCAAACCTCTTTGGGGCTGTAAAGACCCTCAGTGGGTTCTCCCATTCCTTGTATAAGAGTTTATCAAAATAAGACACACAAGGGAACACCTTAGCAGTGCGGGCAGGTTTACGAAACCCAAAGGGGACTGGAGTCTCTGCTGCTTCTGCAGTATTTTCCAACTTTAGCGTATCCCGCACTGCAGTAATAAGGTCAGATACCAAAGCCGTCTCGTGTACTGACCTGGACTTGGAGTCATCCTCACTGTCCGATCGGTCACGGTCTGCAGTCTCTGATGCATCAGAATCTGGGCCATGAGCCGTAGCTGGACCTGGTTCTGTCTCAGAAATATCCCCAGAAGATTGCAGGGGACGGGAGCGTTTACTACCCCCTGTATTCCCATGTGCTGCTTACACCCTGGCAGCAAATGTCTCTAGGATTGCCGACATAGCGTCCATAGACACCTCAGGGGCACCAGCTGCTAAATCTGGTGTTTCAGGGGAGAAGACATCTGGCTCAGATGCCATGCTGACCACACGCTGACACCCACAGGGCTCCAGGCAAGACATCAATAGGCCACGCTCCTGCGCTGCAGAGATGCTGGGTCACCCAGAGGACTCACCACCCTGGACTGGTACTGCTATGCTGCTGTGTGCTGTGCCTGTGATGCTGTCCCACTGCTGCTGCGTCAGTCTGCTTCTTTTGTCAGCGCTTCCTGTGTGAATTTTTCGCGCCAGTGTAATGCACCCTAGAGGCCGGAGACTCTCGCAAAATGGCCGCCAAAAGTCTGTATGGAAGATAATGTGGGCTCTAAGAAAATGGCCGCCGAGCCGAAGATAGAGGCCAAAGCAGCCGTAGACCACAAAAAGATGGCCGCCAAACAGCAATATATAAATACAGCGTGGATCATTACAAACATGGCCGCCGATCAGTCGATAGAGGCCAGTGGGTGTGGAACTACAAGAAAATGGCGCCAAAACCACAGGAAGGTGGCCGCTGGGCAGTCACTAGAGGCCGAACCCGGCATGGACCACAGCAAAATGGCCGCCGACAGCATGGAGGAGGAAGCACATACAGGTAAGCAGAAAGGACATTTCTTTTAAATGTTAGTTACAGCCAGCCCTGCTCCAGTGGAACCCCTTAGGTGACCCCCAGCACCCAGCAACCTTTAGCTAGAAGCCCAGGGAGGAGGGAAAGGCAGGGAGAGAGGGAAGAAAGGCCACAACCACTTACTTGGTCTCTCCAGGAATGTCCAGCCAAATCACCCAGCCGAGGCAGGGGAGTTTACTTACCTATCCTGCATGTATTATGCTGGAAGACATTCCAAACAGATCATCGTCCGCGCACGTAAGGTCAGCCGAAGCTGAGCGGTCCGATGCAAGCCTTGGAGCGTAAGCTCACCGGCCAGGCTGCTGCGACTCGGCCGTAAGGTCAGCCGAAGTTGAGCGGTCCGATGCAGGCCCTGGAGCATAGGCTCACCAGCCACCCGTGGAGTGACGGGCATGTCGTGGAAAACCCAGCGCGTAGCTAGGGTCGGCACACGCTCGATGGCCGAAACTGGGGAGACTACAAGGATCGAGGATCCAGCCTGTCACCCAGTCGGCAATTGATCGAAGATCGCAGGAAACAAAAAAATTGTCAGGGTCACCTGTGGCCAGGTGACAGATGCACACCGTAGGGGGACAGGAGTGCACCGCGAGGTAGTGAACCCTATGGCTGGCTTCTGCGGATAGGAAACTGGGTGGTTGTGGAAAGCGGGACCAGAGGAGCACAACCGGGATCCTAACGGAAGCTAGATCCAAGATTCCCCAGGGCGCGGAGTCTAAGACCCAGCTGGTCTTCTCCAGGGCCTCTAGTGGTGAGGATGTTATGCTGCAGGCTGGGACCAGGTCGCGGCCCCTGGAGTTTCCTAGCTCACGCCCCGTAGGATAAGGGGAAAAGAGGGGAAGCAGCAGCACACGATAAGAGAGAACCGAATAACAAGCTGAAGGTCAGGGGCCACAAGCAGACAAGGATAACGAAGAACGAGCCGAAGGTCAAGGGTCACGAGCAGACAGGGATAGTCGGGGACAAGCCAATAACGTAACAGAGAGACAGACGTAGCACACGGCAGGCAGGAACCCAAACACACAATGCCTAACAAACACGTTGATCAGCAAAGCAGGCTTGCAGTGCACAGGTTAATATAGTGTTCTGTGATAGGGCCTGGGGTGGAGTCTGGCTGGGAGGAGATTATAAAGGAAGCCAGGTGAAAGGGCTCAGGCCTCTAAGATGAACACATGGGAAGGAAGGTAAGCTGACAGACTACACTACTGCACTACTGCATATCCATGACAGTACCCTCCCTCTTATGGGCCCTCCCCCGCCTGGGCCCAGGCTTAAAGGGAAATCTCTGATGAAACCTCCTCAACAGATGAGGTGCAGCGACATCAGATGCAGCGATCCAAGACGCCTCCTCAGGACCAAAACCTCTCCAATGCACAAGGTACTGAAGAATGCCTCTGCAGAGCCGAGAATCCAGAACTTGTCTAACCTCGTACTTAAGATTATCCTCAGAGACCGAAAACGAGGTAGGGAGATGACAAGAAGATCTATTGAGGACCAAAGGCTCTCTAGGAATAAGCAAGGGCATGAGAGGATCAACAGGAATCTGAGGAGGGTCCCCTAGACCCTTAAAGGGGAACTGGTCATCTTGCACAGGACCATCAGACTGGGCAGATGTCAGTGGAACCCTGAAGTCAGGTTGGTTAGAAGGTGACATGTCGCCGGAGTCAAGCTGAATAGCTGAAGGACAAGCAGAATGTCCCAAACAAGAAAAAGTAGGAGGCTCACTGGGCATGGGCTGGACTGGCATAACTAGTACAGAGGCAGAGTGAATAGCTGAGTCAGGTGTAGCGACTACCTGAATCGCATCGCAAGACGTAGCGACTGCAGGACTTGTAGACAAGCTAGCCTGGCTGTGCGTCCAAGGGTGGTTAGGGACAGAGAAATGTAAATGGTTATGCAACCTGGAATGAATGACCGGCTCAGATTCACAGGGGGCAACCTTGAGTAGGCAGGACGAGGAACAGGAGGGACCCCAAGCCAGGATCTGTCCAGTAGTCCAGTCCACATGAGGAGAATGGAGCTGTAACCATGGGAGACCCAAAATTATAGGCGTTGAGGCCTTGGGTAAGATAAGAAAGGATATCCACTCCTGGTGGAGTGTCCCTACCGACATCTTAACAGGGAGGGTCTGGAAGCGGATAGGTCCCCCTGGGAGAACAGTACCATCAATCGCCAAGACCACCAATGGCGTGGTGAGGGGCAAAAGAGTAAGTCTCATGGACGATGCGATTTCCCAGTCCATGAAATTACCAGCGGCTCCGGAATCCAGATATGCTGAGACCGAATGAGAAGAAGCACCAACATGAAGGAACACAGAAAGCAGAAGACGAGAAGGGGAAGGTGATATTTCTGGGTCCAATACTCCACTTTCCAGATGAAGTGGACCCGAACGTTTTTCTGGACAAAGAGAGCAAGTGTCACGAAAATGACCTTTGCCCCCACAGTAAAGACACAGACCAAGAGTTCTGCGCCTAGCACGTTCCTCGGGGGATAGCCTGGTCCGACCCAGCTGCATGGGTTCCTCAGCTGGTAGGAGATGCTCTACGGGTCGAAGAGAGGGGAGCTCAGGCTGACTAAGAACCAAGGAGTGCTGGCGTTGCTTTTCTAAGGTCCTCTCCTGAAAGCGAATATCGATCTGGTTACACAAGGAGATAACGCCGGCCAGATCAGTGGGGATGGTTCTTCCTGCTAATTCATCCTTCACTCTATCAGACAGGCCATGCAAAAAGGTTGCGACTAAGGCCTCATTGTTCCAGCTCAACTCAGCCGACAGTATGCGGAAATGAAGGGCATACTGTCCCACAGAAGCAGACTCTTGGCGGAGACGTAAAAGGGCGCTGGCCGCTGAAGAGACACGAGCCGGTTCTTCGAAGATATTCCGAAAAAGTTTCAAGAAGCCAGACAGGCTAGAAACCACTGGATCATTCAGTTCCCACAGAGGGGCTGCCCAGGCTAAAGCTTCACCAGAGAGGAGGGAAATGATATAGGCTACCTTAGCCCGATCAGACAGGAAGTTTTGGGGCTGGAGCTCAAAATGAATCGTGCATTGGCTAAGGAACCCCCTGCAAGCCTTGGAGTCCCCAGAGAAACGGGACGGAGCTGGCAGTTGTAGTGAGTGTGTGGCTGCGACTGGTGCAATAGGTGCAGCCACTGTTTGTATTTGAGGTTGCGGATTCAGGGTTCCCAAGGAGGCCTGAAGCTGCTCGAAGCGAGAAGCCAGATCCTGGAGGAATCGCATCACCTGAGTCTGATTCGATTCCTGGGTTTCAAGTCTGCAAACTATGCCCTGCAATGGATCATCCGCGGGTAGCGGGATGTCAGCCGGGTTCATGGCTGATCAAACTGTCAGGGTCACCTGTGGCCAGGTGACAGATGCACACCGTAGGGGGACAGGAGTGCACCGCGAGGTAGTGAACCCTATGGCTGGCTTCTGCGGATAGGAAACTGGGTGGTTGTGGAAAGCGGGACCAGAGGAGCACAACCGGGATCCTAACGGAAGCTAGAGCCAAGATTCCCCAGGGCGCGGAGTCTAAGACCCAGCTGGTCTTCTCCAGGGCCTCTAGTGGTGAGGATGTTATGCTGCAGGCTGGGACCAGGTCGCGGCCCCTGGAGTTTCCTAGCTCACGCCCCGTAGGATAAGGGGAAAAGAGGGGAAGCAGCAGCACACGATAAGAGAGAACCGAATAACAAGCTGAAGGTCAGGGGCCACAAGCAGACAAGGATAACGAAGAACGAGCCGAAGGTCAAGGGTCACGAGCAGACAGGGATAGTCGGGGACAAGCCAATAACGTAACAGAGAGACAGACGTAGCACACGGCAAGCAGGAACCCAAACACACAATGCCTAACCAGTGTTGCCAACCCCCTGAAGTGAAATTTACTGGCAAGGATGCCAAAAATCCTGTACGGCACCAATTTCTTACTGGCAAAAATAATGAAGATTACTGGCAGAGCCGCATTTTTTACTGACACTGCAAAACTAGTACCTAAAATTACTGTTTTTAGTGCTAAACAGTGCAAATATCAACATTTCAACTATAAACACACAGCTAATGCTAATATCAATGTGTTTAAGTTAAACAAAAGTAAAAAAACATATTTCTCAATTCACATGAAGGTCAGGTTACTATAACCCAGCCAGCACAGAGTTCCCCCTTACATCAGAGTCTGCAGGGATCCCCCTTACAGTGAAAGGGAACTCTTATGTAAAGGGGAATGCTGCAGATCATGATGTAAGGGGGAACTCTGATGTGGAGGGGGGGCTCTGGTGAATAGAGACCACCTTCCACAGAGTGAATACACTAAGGTAAGGGGGGTACTAATATAAGGGGGAAACCTTTATATCAGTGCCCCCTTACATTATTGTATTCATTCACCTTCTTACATCAGTGACCCCCCCCCTCAGAATGGCCTGGCGGCACTGTCACTTACCTCCTCCCAGGTGCACAGTGTGGGGCTCAGTCAGATGGCTCCAGCTTGGTGGCTCTGATCTCCTCTCCCCAGTCCACACGTCTGTTTCTTCCCGGGCCGTAACCCCCATCCCGGCGGCACTCCCACTCTTGACTCCTTTCTAGGATCCCCTCATAGACTGTAGACATGACAAGAGATGGTCAGAGGTTGCGTACACGATACAGGAAGTAGACAGAGACTGCAGACACACTACAGGAGGGGGACAGAGACTGCGGACACACTACAGGAGGGGGACAGAGACTGCGGACATACTACAGGGAGGTGGACACTGGAGAGACTGCGGACATACTACAGGGAGGTGGACACTGGACAGAGACTGCGGACATACTACAGGGAGGTGGACACTGGACAGAGACTGCGGACATACTACAGGAGGTGGACAGAGACTGCGGACATACTACAGGAGGTGGACAGAGACTGCGGACATACTACAGGGAGGTGGACACTGGAGAGACTGTGGACATACTACAGGGAGGTGGACACTGGAGAGACTGCGGACATACTACAGGGAGGTGGACACTGGAGAGACTGCGGACACACTACAGGAGGTGGACAGAGACTGCAGACATACTACAGGGAGGAGGACACTGGACAGAGACTGCGGACATACTACAGGAGGTGGACAGAGACTGCGGACATACTACAGGGAGGTGGACACTGGAGAGACTGCGGACATACTACAGGGAGGTGGACACTGGAGAGACTGCGGACACACTACAGGAGGTGGACAGAGACTGCAGACATACTACAGGGAGGAGGACACTGGACAGAGACTGCGGACATACTACAGGAGGTGGACAGAGACTGCGGACATACTACAGGGAGGTGGACACTGGAGAGACTGCGGACATACTACAGGGAGGTGGACACTGGACAGAGACTGCGGACATACTACAGGAGGTGGACAGAGACTGCGGACATACTACAGGGAGGTGGACACTGGAGAGACTGCGGACATACTACAGGGAGGTGGACACTGGAGAGACTGCGGACATACTACAGGGAGGTGGACACTGGAGAGACTGCGGACATACTACAGGAGGTGGACAGAGACTGCGGACATACTATTGGAGGTGCCGGAGACACTCTGCGGACATGATGGTGCCCTCCTCACCCCCTCACAGTAGCCTCCTCCTCTGACCACCACCATATTATTTCTCCACATCATCAGTGTGCTGTGTCCTCCTCCTGTGCCCCTTTCACCACTCCACAGGTCAGGGCAGCACTGTGCTGCCCTGACCTGTGGAAAGGTGCACAGGAGCCAGAGGAGGACACAGCACACTGATGATTTCTAGCTAGAAGTAATATGGTGCCGGTAGACAGAGAGCACATCAGTCTCTGTATCCCCTGCATGGCACCATTGGCATGGCTTCACGCTCCAGGCTCACTCACTGACCCCCCCAGTTTCACTCACCTCGAGTCTGTCTCTGTCCTCCACCCTGTCAGTGCTCCGCTCGCTCCTCCACCGGCACCTATGATGATGAGTGCTACTGCAGGACTGAGGACTCGAGTCGCGCGGCTCGCACCAGTCGCTGTGGTCACGCCGGTGTATTCAAAAATGGCGCCAGCGGCGCCATCACATTACTGCACGTGCGCCGCCCGGCCGAGCGTGAATACGTTTTCCTGCGCTCGGCCGGCTTCGGAACGGCGCATGCGCAGTTGTATGGCCGGCTCGTGGCCATCTTTTTTTTGGGCGCCGGTGCCCATAGCGGACATTAACGTACACCCCAAAAAAGGGGTTAAATTAACGTACCGTACGTAAATCTACGTACGGTTGGCAACACTGTGCCTAACAAACACGTTGATCAGCAAAGCAGGCTTGCAGTGCACAGGTTAATATAGTGTTCTGTGATAGGGCCTGGGGTGGAGTCTGGCTGGGAGGAGATTATAAAGGAAGCCAGGTGAAAGGGCTCAGGCCTCTAAGATGAACACATGGGAAGGAAGGTAAGCTGACAGACAAACACTACTGCATATCCATGACAAAAATGTAGCAAAAAAATATATATTTTTCCCCCGGACCAATGGGCCCGAAGGGAGCCATGTCCTACTCCTTGCTAGACAGAAAAAAACTGATCTGCGAGATGCAGACTGAGGGGATTTACCCAGAGGGTCCGCCCCCTGGGCGGTACTGTAAAAGGATTAACGGATAATACCCACTTTGTCAATAGAGAAGCTGTGTCGGTCCATGGACGAAACAGTAATAAAATTAATGCCCTTTTTTCCCCCACAAATAGAGCTTTCTTTTGGTGGTATTTGATCACCTTTTGCGGTTTTTATCTTTTGCGCCATAAACAAGAAAGACCAATTTTGAAAAAAACGATTTCTCTTTCGTCCATGGACGAACACAGCTCCTTTAGTCTTGACAAGTGGGTTATGTTCCGTCTATTAGGAGAGGACTAGGCAGACATGTTAGATATACAAAAACATGTAATTATACCAAAGCTGAACAGCCCCACCCAGGGGGCGGTCCCTCTGGTCATAACCCCTCATCCTGCACTCAGCAGCTCAGTTTTTTTCTGCCTAGTGTAGGAGAAGGACCTGGCTCCCTAGGGGCCCATTGGTCCTGGAGAACTTTTTATAATTTTCAATTTTGGATCCTGAGATCTTCTATCAACTGCTGGCTGGGTGACAGGCTGGATAATATAGATCCTTGTAGTCTCCCCAGTCCGGCCATCGAGCGTGAGCAGGCCTTTAGCTACGCGTTGGGTTGGCCACGACATACCCCGTTTGCTCCAGGGGTGGCCAGTGAGCTATATGCTCCGGGGCCCACATATGACCGGGCTACTGCTGTCCAGTCACAGTGGGCCGTGGCCGACGGCCACTCCGTACTGTTCGGCAATGGGTCTGTCAGGAATGCGTCCAGCAGTCCTCGCAGGGACGGGTAAGTAAGGTTCCTCCTGTCTTGGCAGGATGGAACAGCTGGGCATTCCTGGGGTGGTCGATTAGGGGGTCTCTAGTCCTCCCTTTCCTCTCTCCCCATCCATCCCTCCTCCCCATGCTGTGCTGGGCCTGCTGTGTACCTCACCATGGGGTCCCTGAGGGGGGCTCCGGGTCCTGGCTGGGGGCTGCGCGGTGGGTCCGGTCTAGTGTGGGTGGTCTGCCTTGTGGGGGGCCTCCGCTCGGAAGCCCAATGTTTTCGCGGTCTTTTATTTTTACCTCAGAAAGCCGTGCTGTTCCTAATGCTAATACAGCTGGCGGCCATTTTCTTGTAGCCGTGCTGTTTCTATAGCTAATTTCCTGAGGTAACCGGCTGCCATCTTTGTGGGGATTTTTAAATTGGCTGGACCTCTAGTGCTGGTTTGTCATTCTGAACGGCAGATCACCTCAGGCACACACTGTCCAGGAGTTTAGAGTGGACGGCAGTGCCTGGGTCAGGGCGGTGAGTCCTCTGGGAAAAACCCCTCGGTCTGGGCAGCTAGGAGTGGCTGTCAAGTGTGTGGGTCAGCATGGCGTCAGAAGCTGGCGCTTCTTCCCCAGACATTCCGGTAGTAGCAACCGGTGCCCCTGCACCTGCGGTACCTGTGGACGCTTTGTCGGCGGTCCTGGAATCATTTGTTGCCAGGGTGGAAGCGGTGTGCGGGCGCAAGGGGGGTAAAAAAACGCCCCCTCCCCCCACCATCTTCTGGGGAAAGCTCTAACTCAGACTCGGGCTTGGCTGTGAAACAGGACCCCTGTTCTGAAGGGTCAGAGTATGCAGACCAGGACAGTTAGGAAGACTCCGTGTCCGGGTCAGCGCAGGACAAGGCGCTTGTTGGAGCACTTATCACCGCAGTGCGGGAAACCCTCAAACTGGAGGATGCGGCTGGGACATCTGCTGAGGTTTCGGTCCCTTTTGGGTCCCACAAGCCGACCCGCACTACTAAGGTGTTTCCTTATGTAACTTATTTTGATAAGTTTATAGACAAGGAATGGGAACAACCGCAGAGGACCTTTTCGGTCCCAAAACGCATGGCGGTCCGTTACCCTTTTGAGGAGAGCCTTCTGAAAAAATGGGCATCTCCCCCGGTTGTGGACCCCCCAGTATCCAGGTTAAACAAAGTAACCACTTTTCCGGTTGAGGGGACCCCTGCATTTAAGGACCCTGCGGATAGGAGGTCCGAGGCGGTGGCCCGGACCATGTTTACCATGCTGGGATCTGCATTACGGCCAATTTTGGCTGCGGCTCTGGTGTCAGACACTTACAGAATGGGCTAAAATTTTGCACCAGGAGATGGAAAGACAACAGGTTTCCCCGGTCTGCGTAGAAATGGCTGACCAGTTGGTGCATGGCCTCAAATATGTCTGTGATGCAGCCCTGGACACAGCTCCCCTGCTTTCTAGAGCCTCAGTATCTGCTGTGGTACTGCGTCGCCTGATTTGGCTAACATGTTGGTCCGTGGACCAGACTTCCAAGAAGGCTCTGGCTGATTTGCCTTTCCGGGGTGGAAGGCTATTTGGAGCCTCGCTGGATGACATTATAAAGGATGTCACTGGGGGTAAGAGCACACTGCTCTCACAATCCAGAAAAGGTAAGGAGCCACGTCGCAGGCCTGGGCCCTCCTTTTCCGCTCTGAAGCGGTTTTTTCGTCAGTCCGGGCACGCAGGTAAGCATTCCCAGGCTGACAAGGGGCCAGCTGAGGGACAAAAGCGTCCCTGGGTTCGCAAGCCAAACAAGCCCGCGAACAAATCTGCTACTGCATGAAGGTTTGCCCCTGCCTGACTCTCGGGTGGGGGGTCGCCTTCGCGAGTTTGCAGCTCGGTGGGCCTCCCTGCTTTCCGACCAGTAGGTTTGTGAAGTGGTCTCATCAGTGTACAAGATAGAGTTTTTTTCTTGTCCACCAAACAGATTTTTTCCCTCAAACCTTCATCTTCTTTCGGCTCGTCGGAACGCCCTGTTTGGGGCAGGGCAGGACCTGCTGATGCGTGGGGTAATAGTACCTGTGCTGCTGCCGGAAAGGTTTCAGGGATTCTACTCCAATCTGTTTGTAGTCCCAAAAAAGGATGGGGTCCGTCCAATCCTGGATCTCAAGGCCCTCAACACCTTTGTAAATAAAAGTGCGAAGGTTCAGGATGGAATCAGTTCGCTCTGTGGTCGCTGCACTCCATCCGGGGGATTTTCTAGCGTCCTTGGACATCAAGGACGCATACTTGCATGTCCCCATATGCATCAGAGATTTCTGCGTTTTGCAGTCGGACGATCACTACCAATTTGTGGCTCTCCCTTTTGGCCTGGCATCGGCAACAAGGGTTTTCACCAAGGTGCTCGCCCAGATTCTGGCTTGGCTGAGACAGTGAGGTATCGCTATCATGGGCTACCTGGACGACCTCCTTCTGAGAGCTGCTTCAGACTCAGAATTACAGGAGAATGTAGCGATTGCCAGTCAGACCCTTCAAGAATTTGGTTGGGTACTGAACCTCCAGAAGTCGGTGTTGGTGCCGACTCAGCGCCTGGAATATCTGGGCTTGATCCTGGACTCCTCAGGGGCGAAAGTCTTTCTCCCTTTAGAAAAATTGTAGGCTCTTCAAGTGGCGGTGAAGCTGTTGACATCCCGCAGGTGGTCGTCGCTGTGCTTTTGCATGCGAGTCCTGGGTCTAATGGTGGCCTCCTTCGAGGCGGTACCATATGCTCAATTCCACACTCGAGTCTTGCAGAAGGAGATCCTGTCCAAGTGGGACAAGTCTCTTTTGTCCCTGGATTGTCAAATCCAGGTGAGCCAACTAGTCAGGACTTCCCTGGTCTGGTGGCTGACATCTCTGGCCCTGCAGTCCGGAAAGTCGTTCCTTCTCTTTCACTGGATGGTGATCACGACGGACGCCAGCCTGACCGATTGGGGGGTCCAGTCGACACCAGGTCACTGGACACAGGAAGAATCCTGCCTCCCGATCAATGTACTGGAACTTCGGGCGATCAGTCAGTGCCTCGCCACATGGTCACAGAGGCAACAGGGGCGTCCAGTCAGGATCCAGTCAGACAACGCCACGGCGGTGGCGTATGTCAACCATCAAGGAGGAACAAGGAACTCGGCTGCAGCATCGGAGGTCGCTCACATCCTGCGGTGAGCAGAAAGGAGCGTGCCGGCTCTATCGGCCGTATACATTCCGGCCGTAGAAAACTGGCAGGTGGACTACCTAAGTCGCCAGATGCTGGACCAAGGAGAATGGTTGCTACACCCAGACGTGTTTCAACTCCTTTGCCTAAAATGGGGCACGCCAGACGTGGATCTCCTGGCTTCTAGACTCAATCGGAAGGTGTTGAGGTTTGTGGCCAGGTCAAAAGATCCCTGGACGGACGCAACGGACGTGTTGGTGGTCCCGTGGGGACAGTATCGGCTGATCTATGCTTTTCCCCCACTGAAACTTCTTCCTCGTCTGCTCCGCAGAGTGGAGACAGAGGGGATTCCGGTAATCCTAATTGCCCCAGATTGACCTCGGCGTCCCTGGTATGCTGACCTGGTGTGCCTGGTGGCGGATGACCCTTGGCGACTGCTGATGCAGGAGGACCTTCTGTCGCAAGGTCCCATACTTCATCCTGCTTTACAGTCGCTGGCTTTAACGCCATGGCTATTAAAAGACAGGTACTAAGGGACCGAGGCCTGTCGGATTCAGTAATTTCTACTATGTTGAGGGCACGGAAGTCATCTTCTCGGAAGATCTACCATTGCACGTGGAAGGCATACATCTCTATGTGTGAGGAGATGGAGTGGCGTCCACGGGCATATTCGGTTTTCAGGATCCTGCTGTTTCTACAGCGTGGAGTGGATCAGAAACTTGCCTTAAGTACCATTAAGGGGCAGATTTCAGCCTTGGCTGTTTTCTTTCAACGACCCCTGGTGGCTCATTCACTAACGTTTCTGCAAGGGGTCCGACATGTGGCTCCTCCGGTTCGACCACCACTACCTCCATGGGATTTGAATCTGGTGCCCTCTGTACTTCAGAAACCTCCCTTTGAGAACATCAGAGAGATTCCTCTTTTGACACTCTCTGTCTCGGCCTTTCTGGTGGCCATTACATCTGTCAGGAGGGTTTCTGAGTTGGTGGCCTTGTCTTGCAAGTCCCCCTACTTGATCCTCCATAAGGATAAAGTGGTGCTACGCCCACAGCCTTCGCTTCTTCCGAAGGTGGTTTTGGCTTTTCGTCTGAATGAGGACATTGTATTTCCATCCTTGTGTCCTCGGCCGTCGCATCCCAAAGAGGTTGCGTTACACCAACAGAGCACGTACCACGTCTAAGGAATGTATCTGTCTGCTACGGCTCAGTTTCGGAGGTCAGACTCACTGTTTGTGTCGGTGACTGGTCCAAAGAAAGGCCTGGCAGTCTCGGCGGCCACCATTTCTCGGTGGATCAGACAGATTGTGATTCAGGCTTATGCCCTTAAAGGGCGGGCACCTCCCTTTCCTGTCACGGCACATTCAACCAGGGCGATTGGTGCCTCCTGGGCTTTTCGACATCAGGCATCTGTCTCACAGGTGTGTAAGGCGGCGACCTGGTCGTCCGTTCACACCTTCACTAAATTTTACAAGGTTGACGTGCATGCATCTGCGGATGCTTGCTTCAGCCGCAAGGTTTTGCAGGTGGCTGTTTAAGGTTGCAACTCCTCCATTGAGGAGCTCTGTTTGTTTGGGGTGAAGTTTGTTTGCTTGCTGTATCCACCTCTCGTTTTTTTTACACTGCTTAGGGACGTCCCACTTGTCAAGACTAAAGGAGCTGTGTCCGTCCATGGATGAACGAGAAAATAGGATTACTCTTTCGACCGACACAGCTTCCAATTGACAAGTGGGTATTATCCGTTAATTAGGAGTGACTAGGCAGAAAAAAACTTGTAAAAAGTGTTGCATCACACCTTCTACAGTACCGCCCAGGGGGCGGACCCTCTGGGAATATCCCCTCACTCTGCATCTCGCAGATCAGTTTTTTTCTGTCTAGCAAGGAGTAGGACATGGCTCCCTTCGGGCCCATTGGTCCGGGGAAATTTTTTTCTAGATTTTGTTTTTTGTTTCCTGCGATCTTCGATCAACTGCCGACTGGGTGACAGGCTGGATCCTCGATCCTTGTAGTCTCCCCAGTTCGGCCATCAAGCGCGTGCCGACCCTAGCTACACGCTGGGTTTTCCACGACATGCCCGTCGCTCTACGGGTGGCCGGTGAGACGACGCTCCAAGGCTTGCATCGGACCACTCAGCTTCGGCTGACCTTATGGCCGAGTCACAGTAGCCAGTCCGGTGAGCACTCTGCTGCATGCATATGATCGCTCCCGAGGGTTCAATCACAGCATGCCTGGCCGACAGTCACCTCTGTGCGCGGATGATGATCTGTCCGGAATGTCTTCCAGCAGGATTCAGCAGGAAGGGTAAGTAGCTCCCAGGGTGACTTCGGCAGGGTGACTTGGCTGGACATTCCTGGAGAGATCAAGTAAGTGGTTGTGACCCCTTTCTTTCCTCTCTCCCTGCCCTCCCTCCTCCCTAGGCTTTAGCTAAGGTTGCTGGGTGCTGGGGGGGTCACCTGGCGGGCTCCATCTGGAGCGGGACTGCGCTGTGTATCATTTAAAAAAAAAATAATTTTGCTTACCTGTGTGTCTGTGTGCTTCTCCCTCCATGCTGTCGGTGGCCATTTTGCGGTGGTCCATGTTGGTTTCGGCCTCTAGCGACTGTCCGGTGGCCATTTTCTTGTGGTTTCGCGCCAATAGCTATAGATCGCCGCTCAGCGGCCATTTTCTTGTGGTTCGCGCCCGTTTTGGCCTCTACCGACTGTTCGGTGGCCATGTTTCCTAGGATTCATGCCTGCATGTATATATCGCCGCTCGGCGGCCATCTTTTTGTGGTCCGCGGCCGCTTTGGCCTCTATATTCGGCCCGGCGGCCATTTTCTTAGAGCCCACATTGTTCAATACAGCCGCTTGGCAATCATTTCGCGGGAGTCTCCGGCTTCTAGGGTGCATGTCACTGGCGCAAAAATTCACACAGAGAATGCTGATGAGAATCAGAATGACACAGGCAGCAGTGGGATGGCATCACAGGCGCAGCACACGGCAGCATAGCGGTACCGTTCCAAGGGTGGTGAGTCCTCTGGGAGACCCTGCATCTCTGAAACAGCTAGGAGGGTGGCCTATGATACCTTGCCTGGATCCCTGTGGGTGTCAGCGAGTGGGTCAGCAGGGCGTCTGAAGCAGACGTTTGTTTACCCTGAAACACCTGACTTGATAGCTGGTGCCCCTGATGTATCTGTGGACGCTATGTCTGTTGCCAGGGTGGAAGCGGCACACGGGAACACGGGAGGTAGTAAACGCCCCCATCCCCTGCATTCTTCCGGGGATAAGTCTGATGCAGAACCAGGTCCAGCTATGGCTCATGGCCCAGATTCTGAAGCATCAGAGACTGCAGACCGTGACTGATCGGACAGTGAGAATGCTCCAAGTCCAGGTCAGCAAGCAAGAAGGCTTGGTATCTGTGACAGGGGGGTCACTTTGGACACAGGGTGAGCCAGGAAACCATGGACATTAAGAATATGGCTTGGATTGCTTGAAATTGAAATAGTAATATTAGTCCACAATATGTACTGGTTGTTTTATTCTGAACTCAACAGGTTAGTTGAGAGATGTGTTACCTGCCTGTTGTGATGTAAATGAATCTAGAAGGGCTTCTGAAGACCCTTTTAGTGTGAATAGGGATAATTAACTCTATACTTGTGTGTATTGTACTCAGACAGACAGGCTACAAATCCTTACATTGGGAGATGTGTATTGAAGGTCGTTATGTTTCTATTGTGTAAAGTCTTTTGATTGGGAGACAAAAGCTAGCCTAACAGGTCATGCATAGTCATTTAGTCATTTAAACTAAAAGGGGATTAGAACTTGTTGTCTCCTAACAGACGTCAAAATAATGTGCATTGGGTCTTGTTATGTTGTGGGTGGAGCCGGACCATTGTTCATTTTAGGTTAATGCAGTATTGGATGTGTATAAAAGTTACAATGTTTTTTCAATAAACTCAGTCTATCCTGGAAAGATACAGAGCGCGTCTCGTTCTTTCAGAAGGATTAATTCCTATGGGAAGTGGTCGTCTGACTGTGGAGGATTGACAGTGAATTTGTGTCCAGGAGAGGGAAGATATCTAAAACGGCGTTAACCTCTTTCGTATTTGGGGTGTCGTTACAGTATCTGACTTTTGTTTGCAGTGCGGAATACACTAAAAATAGAGATGCTGCAGAGGCAGCAGAGATACAGGTCCCCTTTGGGTCCCGTTAGCCGGACCGCACTGCTAAGGTGTTTCCTTGTGTGTCTTATTTTGATAAGCTCTTCTACAAGGAGTGGGAAGACCCACTGAGGATTTTTTTGCAGCCCCAAAATGGTTTATTTAATTTTGTTGGGCAGTCTGGTAACCCTTGGGGAGAGTCCCGAAAGGATGAACCTCTCCCCCCCCCCGATAGTGGACCCCCCTGTGTTTAAACTTTACAAGTTACCACAATTTCAGTGGAAGGAGCTCCTATCTTTAGGGACACTCGCTACCTATATACAGGGGGGCTCAACGGTACGCCCAGCAGGGCTGGGGGGTTTCTGATGTCTCAGACACTGAATGAGTAGGCAAAGATGCTACTCCAGGGGTTAAAGGCACGGGAGGCTCCTCCGAACGAGGTAGCTCTGGTCGACCAGCTGGTACAGGACCTTGAGTCTGTCTGCAAGTCAGACATGGATACTATCCCCTTGCTGCCTTGGGCATGCAGTGGCGCTAAGCTGCCTGATCTGGTCTGCGGACGAATCTTCCAAGAAGGCCCTGTGGGATCTGCCCTTTTAGGGCGACAGACTCTTTTGGGGCCTCTCTGGATGACATCAGTAAAGATGCCCCAGGAGGTAAGAGCACGTTGCTCACACAATCCTAAGAAGGTAAGGAGCCACGCCATAGGCAAGGGCCCTCCTTACCGCGCACAAGTGATCTTTTGCCCGCCTAGTGCGGCAAGTTAACGACCCCAGGCTGATAAAGCGCCTGCTGAGGGACAGAAGCGTCCCTGGGTTTGCAAGTCCAACCTTGCTTGCCTTCCGAACAGATTTTTTCCCTCAAAACTGCCAGCTTCAACCGACTCATCGGGAAGTCCTATATGGAGCGGTTCAAGATCTGCTGATACGCAGGGTGGTCCTTCCTGTCTCAGTACAGAAAAGTATTCAAGGGTTCTACTCTATCTGTTCGTAGTGCTGAAAACGCGATGTCGTCACCGCCCTCCATCCGGGGGATTTTCCGGCATCCTTGACATCTAGGATACATGCTTGCATGTCCCCAGATGCACCAGGCATCAGCGATGCCTGAGTTGGCGGCCGGGGCAGACCACTACCAATGGTGGCTCTCCCCTTTGGCCTAGCATCGGCACCAAGGGTCTTCACCAAGGTGCTTACCCTGATGCTGGCCCTACTAGACAGCATGGCATCGCTATCATAGGCAATTTGGACGATCTTCTTCTGATGGTCACTTCAAACTCAAATCTAGAAGTGAGCAAGTCTATAACCTGTCAGACCCTCCGATGCTTGGTTGGGTGCTGAACACTCAGAAGTCAGTATTGGTAACCTCCTTCGAGGCGGTACCATAGGCACTATTCACTAGTTCACACGCTAGTGTTACAGAAGGTAACTCTGTCCTGAAGGGTCAAGTGCCCTTCATCCCTGGATTATTAAAATCCGGGTAAGCCACCTAATCAGGACCTCCCTAGTTGGTGGCCGACATCACAGGCATTTCTGTCTGGGAAGTCGTTCCTTCCTCTTTACTGGATGGTGGTCACTGAGGCGGACGCCTGTCTTCCCGGTTACAGAGCTCAGTCAACCTGCAGATCATTGGCCCATAAACCGGGCGATCTGGCTTTGCCTCTCCACATGGTCTCAGAGGCTACAAGGGCGTCCAGTCAGAATCCAGTCGAACAAACACCACAGTGTGGCGTATGTCAAACAACAAGGAGGAACAAGCAGCTCTGCTGCAGCATCGGAGGTCGCTCACCTCCTAATGGGGCAGATAGGAGCATACCAGGCCTGGTCGCACCTGGAAGACCTACAGATCCAAGTGTGAGGAAATGCGGTGGCATCCGCGTACTTATTTGGTTTCAGAGTCCTGCTGTTCTTCAGCGGGTAACGGGCCAAGAATTTTACTTAAGTACAATTAGGGGGCAGGTATCTGCCCTGGCTGTCCTTTTTTCAATGACCCCTGGTGGCTCACTTTCTAGTGAGAACGTTTGTACAGTGGGTTCGGCAGGCGGCCCCTCTGGTCCACCCTCCACTACCTCCGTGGGGCTTGTGTAGCAGACGTCTTTTTGCCGTCTACCACTAAGAGAGGACCTGCTGTCGCAAGGACCCAGACGCCATCCTGCTTGCAGGCAATGGCTTCAACGGCATGGCCTCTAAGTGCCTCAGAAACCACTGTTTAAGAACTTATGGGAAATTCCCTTGTTGACACTTTCTCAGAAAGTGGTCCCTTTTAGTGGCTGTTACGCCAGATAAGACGGGTTTCTGAACAGGCAGTCTTGTCATGCAAGCCTCCCTATCTGGTCATCCACAAGGATAAAGGTGGTGCTGCATCCGCAGCCTTCTTTTCTTCCTTCTCAAGGAAGACATTGTACTGCCATCCTTGTGTCCTCATTCGTCGCCTAAAGAGACGACGTTGCATTCCTTGGACGTTGTCCAAACTCTAAGAGAATGCTTGTCTGGTACTGCTCCGTTCCGGAGTCCAGACTCACCGTTTGTTCGGTGGCTGGTCCCAAGTAGGGCCCAGCGGTCTTGTCGGCCACCATCTCTAGGTGGATCCGACAGATCAGACCAAGTCCAGACTCACCGTTTGTTTCGGTGACGGGTCCCAAGTAGGGCCCAGCGGTCTTGTTGGCCACCATCTCTAGCTGGATCCGACAGATCGGGATCAGGCTTACGCCATGAAGGGTCAGACGCCTCCCTTTCCCGGCGCATTCGACCAGGGCAAGAGGTATCTCTTGGTGCTATGTCAGTAAGACGGTTGTCTGAGCCGGCAGCCTTATCATTCAAGGCTCCTTATCTGATCTTCCACAAGGATAGGTGGTGCTGCATCCGCAGCTTTCTTCTTCCATCTCAAGGAAGACATTGTACTGCCATCCTTGTGTACTCATCCGTTGAATCCTAGGAGACGACGTTGTATATTTTGGACGCTGTCTGAGCTCTGAGAGCATCAAGCGTCACACTTTCACTAAACTTTACAAGTTGATGTGTGTGCATCTTCGGATGCTTCTTTCGGCCGCAAGGTATTGCGGCTGTTTAGAGTTGCAACTCCTCTGTTGAGGATCTCTGTTTTGTTGGGGTAAAGTTTTAATGCTGTTCCCACCCCTCGTTTTTTGACACTGCTTTGGGACATCCCACTTGTCAATTGGAAGCTGTGTCGGTCCATGAACGAAAGAGTAAATAGGATTTTTTTACTCACCGTAAAATCCTTTTCTCTGAGTTCATGAACCGACACAGCACCCACCCCTCCTTTTTGTTCTGCTTTTTGACGAACTGATTTGCGAGATGCAGAGTGAGGGGATATACCCAGAGGGTCTGTCCCCTGGGCGGTACTGTAGAAGGTGTGATGCAACACTTTTTACAAGTTTTTTTCTGCCTAGTCACTCCTAATTAACGGATAATACCCACTTGTCAATTGGAAGCTGTGTCGGTCCATGAACTCAGAGAAAAGGATTTTACGGTGAGTACTCACCATAAAATCCTTTTCTCTGAAGTCCATGGACGGACACAGCACCCACCCCTCCTGTTTGAGTTTGTACTGCTTTTTGACGAGCTGAGCTGCTGAGTGCAGGGTGAGGGGTTATGACCAGTGGGACCGCCCCCTGGGCGGGGCTGTTCAGCTTTGGTATGATTACATGTTTTTTGTATATCTAACATGTCTGCTTAGTCCTCTCCTAATAGACAGAACATAACACACTTGTCAAGACTAAAGGAGCTGTGTCCGTCCATGGACTTCAGAGAAAAGGATTTTACGGTGAGTACAAAAATCCTATTTTTTTTTACTTTCTGCTATAATACATATCCAAAAAAATATATAAAAAAAAAACTCTTATTCATTAGTTTAGGCCAACTCTGCTACATATTTTTGTTTAAAAAATAATAATCACAATAAGCGTATAGGTATAGCATCTACAAAATAGGGGATAGATTTATGTATTTTTAATTTATTTTTATGTTTTTACTGGTAATGGCAGCGATCTGCAATTTTTAGCGGGATTGCAGCAGACAAATCTGGTTAACTGTCTTCTGTGTGGGGGCTGGGCTGCCTAGGACAACAAACAAACAGATTGCTGTTCCTGATAACTAGGAACAGCAGATCTCAGAGTTGTCCCCTGACAGAATGTGGATGTGCCTAATTTACATAGGCAGATCCCTGTTCTGCCTCTCCTCACTGCGATTGTGGTTGGCCTGCCGGACCATAAGTCAGCGGGACCCACGGGGGGCGGTCCCGCGACGTGAAGTTTAACATGCATGGACCGACCTATGGGTACATCGGTTTGCGTGGGAGAGCTGCCCTGCCGCCGTATATATACAGTGGCTGGTCGGCAAGTGCTTAAAGAAATTGTGCATTTTAAAGTGAAGCTATAAAAAAAAACACCCATCTATGTACCTTTTTCCTAATCGATATACAGCTGCCACATGACCCAGATCTTTACCAGCCTGTCTGTGGGGAAATATGAGCAGGAGGAGCTTCTGGTCCTCTGCTGCTGATCACATGATCAAAAAAAAAAAACGTCTTTTTGGAATACAGAGTAAAAAGAAATATCAATGAACGGTTTTAAATCTTTATTATTTTGTGGAAATAACATGGTATGGGCAGATTTCTGCAAATCACAGGCTGTCATGCCCCTCCAGCCTGTGTCTTGGAATAAGAGGGAGGTGAAGCCCCCCTTAATCTACATGTAATATCCTTCCCCCATTGTGTTTAGTGGGCATGGAGGAGGTGGGAAGGAGTGGACTGTCATTTATCACCTTAAAGTGGTTGTAAACCCACTTTTTAAACAAAGACCTACAGGTAAGCCTAGATTAAGGCTTACCTGTAGGTGCATGAAATATCTCCTTAACCTACACGGTTAAGGAGATATTTGTATGTAAATGCGGCGACGCTGACGTCACCCCATTCACAAATTCGGCTAGGTCGCAACATTCGACGACGTAGCCGAATTTGACAGCTCACGCGCGCATGCGCGGAGTCACGTCTTCGCCGCTCCGGCCAATCACAGCGCCGGAGCGGCGCTGTGATTGGCTGCAGCGGCGATACCCGGAAGTAACATTCCGGCTATCGCCACAGCGATAGATGCGGCTAGAGGAGGGACACGGACGACTTCGGGGGCCCCGATCGAAGGTAAGTGGTACATAATGAGCTAGTATGCTAGTCATACTAGCTCATTATAGCTTTGTCTTGCAGGTTAGAAAAAAAAAAAAACACAAAAGGGTTTACAACCACTTTAAACTTTATAAAAAAAAATTAACAAAATACCGAAACAGGATATGGGATTTTTCTTCAATAAACTCCCACCTTATCAATAGGCTTATAACAAGGGAGAAAGTAATGCCGGCTGAACATCGCCATACTCCAAGATTCTTGGATAAATAGAAAAAAGAACTGCATTGAGAGAGGAATTAATGTAATGCGTCCAATAGTGGAGGAAGTACAACTCCAGGAAGTTTAGGCTGAAATTTCACAAAGTGCCAGGCAGTTGGAATCCTTCAAAGAAGATCAGGATTTTGAGAGGCAAAATTAGCTACCGGTACTTATATTAATAGAAAGATTTCAAAAAAATCTAAGAGTTACAAAACAAGAAAAATTCTGACAAAATCTACAAGACTGGGAAAAGGGTGGTATTTTTGATCTCTCTACAGACAGGTAGAAGTAGATCAAGATGGTTCAGGTCTAGAACGCAAACTCCCTCTGAACGTCTCAATCTTTGTCTCAATCTTTGTCAGACAGTGAGAACGAACATACAGATAAATTGGTGAGTTTTTAAGAGGAAATAGAAATCAACTTGGATCCCAAGAAATTGACTACCAAAAAACAGAAGGGAAAAAGGAGGAAAAACAAACTAGAAAAAAAAAAGAGGAATTGAGGCCACCAAAAGTCAAAAAGGTGGAAGACTGAGGAATCAGAAAAAAACACTACTACGCAAACCTAGGGAAGAGATGAAAGAAACCAGAGGGTAACAAATACAAGATAAGAAGGTAGTAAATTTATCTGATTTTCCGTTAAATGAACAAAATATTTAAATATTACAAAAGGGTCTATCATTTTCCCCTACATCATCAACGAATTTGAAATCTAACGGGATCTAAATCTGTTTTTAAGACAGGTTCTCTTTCGTCTTTGCCATGAGAAGAAACTCCAATGCAATCCTTTAGTCGGAAAGAAAACTTGATGAAGGTGATAAAGAAGCGCTCAAAAACCTATTTTTGTTTCTAGATGAAAATACAGATAGCAAACTATAGGTGACCTTTTAATATAAGAATTGGATCTACTAAAATGCCCTTTCTCTCTAAAAAATAAATGGCTAGTCTTTTCCTAGATCTAGTACAAAAAGACCTGGAAAAGGTTAAATGGAACTGAGGTGGAATAGATAATCTATCTAAAGAAGAAAGCAAGGCACTAAAATAACTTAAGGAGGCACCCAATCTGTTGGTTAAGAGGAGTGACAAGGGCTGAAATGTGGTTTTAATGACAAAATCCATGTATGAAAAAAAGGTCTTGAGACAACTTGAAGATATCACAACGTACAAAAGACTAAAGCCTCATACACACGATCGGATTTTCTGCGGAAAAAGCGTAGGACTTTTGGCCGAAGGGCGTTGGCCAGGAACTTGTCTTGCATACAAACTGCAAATAATTGTCGGCCAACAAACCCGAAACTACATGGTTTTTCAGCTCTTTAGCACCACCCTTTGGGCAACTTCTGCTAATGTTGTGTTATGGTGAGCATTGCTTCTGAGCATGCGTGTTTGTGCTTTGGAGTTTTGTCTGATGGACTTGTGTACACACGATCGGAAAATCTGACAATTTTAAAGCATGCTATCCCACATTTGTCCTCAGAAAATCCGACAATTGTCTGATGGAGCATACAAATGGTCGGATTTTCCGACAACAGCCTGTCATCACACAATTCCCGTTGAATAATCTGATCTTGTGAACGAGGCTTAACAGTGAACCCATTATTCCCAGCCCTTGAGGATGCCCTTAACCACTTGCTGACCAACTTACGCCGATATACGTCGGCAAAGTGTCACGGGTGCTCAAAATCACGTACCCATACATCGGCCCTTTAAGAGCCGCCAGAGGGCGTGTGCGCCTGCTGCACGGCGGGGGAACCAATGCGATCGCCGCCAGCCACGCGCAATCACGTGCTCGAGAGCCAGTATGGGGATTTGTGTGTGTAAACACAAATCCCTGTGCTGTCAGAGGAGAGGAGACAGATCGTGTGTTTCTACAAAGTAGAAACAGCGATCTGTCATCTCTCCTAGTTAGTCCCATCCCCACACAGTGAGGGAACACACAGTTAACCCCTTCCCTGACAGTGACATTTATACAGTAATCAGTGCATTTTTATAGCACTGATCGCTGTATAAATGTCACTGGTCCCCAAAAATGTGTCAAAAGTGTCCGATCTGTCCGCCGCAATGTTGCAATCACGATAAAAATCGCAGATCGCCACCATTACTAATAACTACATTTCTGCAGTAGAAATCTCATCTATCTTATCTTTAGGTACTCCCGACTTTAATAGGTCCACCCGCATTTGTTTCCTAGAGATAATTAGGCTGGTTTTCTCTTCACCTCCTGAGTTCTCTCCCACATTCCATTTCTTCTCTGTTCTTTTCTGCTGGTTGTATTACTGTCTGGCCTTGACCTTATCTACTGCCCTAAAAAAAAAAAATGTTTTAGTCTCCTCTAGCTCCCCCAACTGGCTTTATGAATCTTGCTGTTTAATCCCAGGCCTCCCAGCAAGAATAAAGGAGCCCGGAGATTAAATGGCTCATACATCATCAGCTTAGAGTGCAGAGCAGACGTAAAAGGTTCCATATCTGGACCCATCCTTTCTGGAAACGTATTTAATCCGGTTATACAACCCATCTCACGTAACCTGGAAATACCCTCTCCTATTGTTCTCCAGGAGTAGGTATTTTCCAGGTCACTAGGACTAGCGTACACTCGGACTATTCCATCTGTCACAAGGTCTAACAGTGAGAAATTCACAGTAAACGCTCTGGCTTTTCTCATGGCCTGACGCAATTGTGGATCATGGGTTAACACTCCCATAGCCACTGCTTCCTTACCTGACAAAACAACGCTGTCCACCCCTTCATCCCGCAAAACATAGGATCCAACTCAATAGGGGTTCCCCGGACCTCTGTTTGTACTGTTTTGCCAGCTCATGGAGTTCAGTTTGTGTAAACTCCCTTAATTCTTCAAATTCCACATCTCTGGGGTTGCAATAATGCACCTCCCCATCTGCCATATCCTTACTATCATGTTGCCTTTTCCTATGCTAAGTAATGAGAGGTCTGGCACACTTTTTCTTTTCCATTGGATGATCATCATGAGAAACATCAAACTCGATCTGCTCATCCTCACTATCATTTGAAAAGAGCACATCCTCACAATCCCAGTTTTGGGATGTGACAATGGCACGTACTCAGGCTTTACTAACAGGTTTACGGCCCTTCCTTTTCCTTAAGGCCGGGTTCACACTGGTGCGACAAACGCTCCGACATTGGGAGCTCATGTCGCATGACGTGTGAAAATCAATGTTTACCTATGGGAGCCGTCTTAACTGGTCCGACACATGTTGGTCTGACTTTGAAAATCCTCCCTGTACTACTTTGGTCCGACTTTGATCCTACTTCAGCCCATTGAATAACATTGAAGTCGGATCAAAGTCGGAACGCCGTCTTGCATGATCCGACTTTGGCATGCGACTTGTGCTCTGCTGATCTTGAGGGGGAACTCCACGCCACATTTTAAATAACAAACCGGCATGGGTTCCCCCTCCAAGAGCATACCAGGCCCTTCAGTCTGGTATGGATATTGAGGGGAACCCCTACACCGAAAAAACGGCATGGGGGTCCCCCCATAATCCATATCAGACCCTTATCCGAGCATGCAGCCCGGCCGGTCAGGAAAGGGGGTGGGGACCAGCAAGCGCCCCTCCCCCTCCTGAACCGTACCAGGCCGCATTCCCTCAACATGGGGGGTGGGTGCTTTTGGGGCATGTTGATGAGGACAAGGGCCTCTTCCCGACAACCCTGGCCATTGGTTGTCGGTGTCATAATTTATTAGTCAGCTCCGGGGGTCTTCTTCCGACTTCGGGGGTCTCTTCCGGCAGAAGAACCAGAGACCGGGAGAAGAATCGAAGGGCCGGAGAGAGCGCAGAAGTCAGAAGAGACCCCCGAAGTCGGAAGAAGACCCCCAGAGCTGCCTAATAAATTACTTTAGAAACCTGTGTAGTGTGTTTTTTTATTGACACTTTTTTCCCCCCAGGTGAATGGGTAGGGGTACGATGCACCCCATACTCATTCACATAGGGTGGGGGGTCAGGATCTGGGGGCCCCCTTATTAAAGGGGGCTTCCAGATTCCGATAAGCCCCCCGCCCGCAGACCCCGACAACCAACGGCCAGGGTTGTCGGGAAGAGGCCCTTGTCTTCATCAACATGGGGACAGGGTGCTTTGTGGTGGGGGGCCGCAGGGCCCCCCCTGCCCCAAAGCACCCACCCCCCATGTTTAGGGCATGCGGCCTGGTACGGTTCAGAAGGGGGGGCGCTCGCTCGTCCCCACCCCCTTTCCTGTCCGGCTGGGCTGCGTGCTCGGATAAGGGTCTGGTATGGATTTTGGGGGGACCCCCACGCTGTTTTTTGGGCGTAGGGTTTCTCCTCAATATCCATACCAGACCGAAGGGCCTGGTATGCTCTTGGAGGGGGAACCCATGCGTTTTTTTATTTAAAATTTGGCGTGGAGTTCCCCCTCAAGATTCATACCAAACACAGTGCCTGGTATTGGCGGGGATCAACGTCGGATCCCCGTTCATTGAAAGTCAGACGTATGTCGGCTTCAAGTCACAGGGTAAAGTCGGATCCAAAGTAGGACGAGTGTCATGTCGCACTAGTGTGAACCCAGCCTAATGCCCCGTACACACGATCCGAAAATTGTACGGAATTGTTTTTCGTACGATGCCAGATCGTACGGTTTTCGTTTAATCAGTACAGCTGTCGTTGGAAAATGCAATACAAATGCATTACAATACATGACATCACTTCCGATTTTTTATTCTGTCGTACGAGAATTTTCGTGACTTTAGTAAACTCATCAGATTCGACGTGAGATTAGCATGCAAAAAAAAAACGGACGATCATTCGTCCGATAATCGGATCGTGTGTACTGGGGATAAGGCATTAATTGATTTGGTCATGAGGGCTGCACACCGGTGCTGCAAATCATCAGCCTGACTAGCAGGTAAACGAACACACTCCAAAGCAACTGCTAGCTCTGCCTTCTCACTCCTTTGTGATTCAGTATAAAGAGCACAAAGAAAGTACCAACCCAATGTGGACACTGTCCTCTTCTCTGCTTTACTTAAATCCAACCCCTTAAGACTATAATCTACAAAATTATCTGAGACTTTATCGCCCCAAGTCTTATTCAAGGGAGAAGCATACTTTGCAAATTCTTTAGCAAGACGCTCCCACTCATTGTCTCTGGCTCAGATAAGTAAGCTGCACACTCCCCCTCTGGACACCAGAAACCTTTGCAGCCTTGCTTTTCCTAAACAGCTTACGCAGCATTTTTACCTAGCACAAGCTACACAACACACCAAAGAGAAACAGGTCTGCTTCAGTTGACTTATAGAGCAGATCCTGGACGAGCCCCCAATTGTTTTGCTTTCGTCTATCTAGCAAGGTTACTTTATGGTATAGGCAAGGAAGCTCAGACCTGTGCAGTGTATAAATGTGCTTTTACTGAACAAAACTGCTGTACATACAAAACTATTAAAATATTAGGAACACAGTACAAAACTGACAGATATATCAAGCAAGATGCCTAGCAAATAAGCAGAAACTATGATCTGTAAACAGTAGAAATGCGCTTAAAAGTTACTTAATTTAAGTTACTGTGTGTTTGTGATCTCCATTGACAACGAGAACTCAGGCTTCTTAACCACTTAAGGACCGAGCCTCTTTCTGAGATTTGGTGTTTACAAGATAAAAACATTTTTTTTTTTGCTAGAAAATCACTTAGAACCCCCAAACATTATACATATGTTTTCTAACACGCAAGAGAATAAAATGGCGGTCGTTGCAATACTTTGTCACACCGTATTTGCGCAGCGGTCTTACAAGCGCACTTTTTTTTAGAAAAAATACACTTTTTTGAATTAAAATAATAAGACAACAGTAAAGTTAGCCCATTTTTTTTATATTGTGAAAGATAATGTTATGCCGAGTAAATGGATACCCAACATGTCACGCTTCAAAATTGCTCCCGCTCGTGGAATAACGACAAACCTTTAACCTTAAAAATCTCACTAAGCGACGTTTAAAAAATTCTACAGGTTGCATGTTTTGAGTTACAGAGGAGGTCTAGGGCTAGAATTATTGCTCTCACTTTACCGATTGCAGTGATACCTCACATGTGTGGTTTGAACACTGTTTTCATATGTGGGCGCTGCTCGCATATGCGAGCTCGGCTGGACGGGCCGCAATAAAAAAAAAAAATGTTTTTGTTATTTATTTTACCTTTTTATTTTTACACTGTTCGTTTTAAAAAAAAAAAATTGTCTCACTTTTATTCCTATTACAAGGAATGTAAACATCCCTTGTAATAGAAAAAAAAGCATGACAGGACCTCTTAAATATGAGATCTGGGGTCAAAAAAACCTCAGATCTCATTTTATTAAATGAGAAAGAAAGGGGTTTTGGGACTTTACATGAAGCATCAACCAAATGGGTAACTGCCTCCATCCCTATCATTAATTTTTAAAAAGAGAGGAGCGAGAAGTGGGACTTTATATGAAGCACACAGTAGCAAATAAGGAAGTCAAGTGACTGGGAAATTATGTTTATTTATATTGTATAATCTCATACAGTATAGGACATTTTGGGCATAAAACCTCTAAACAATAAAATTTTGATCATTTTCAACATAAGTTACATAGTAATCCACGATCCAATAGACATTCGTATATTGTATACAAAAAAGGCAGTTGATACATTTATATACATAGCCAAGATAAAATTGGAGCCTAAATGGCCTAGATGATCTTTCTAATTTCCTCTCAGAATAAGAGGAGGGAAGGGAGGAAAAAAAAGGGGGGTAACAAAATTGATGTAATAAAATTGCTAAAAACATGAATTAGATCATAGAGAATCTTGTTGATCCATGGTAAAATGATAGTAAGAATTGATGGCTCAACGCGTTTCACGGCCTTATAGCCGCTCATCAGGAGCATAGACCATGGAATATATCTAGAAACAGAGAACATATATATCTAGATTGTCTCAAAAAAATGTAATTAAGAAGTAAGGATGAAGGTAAAAAAGGGGGACAGAAGAATTGTAAATAACAATTGTATATGGGAAGGATTCTAAAGAGTTGTGTGTCCAACTTACATCTGCATCCGCGCAGCAGCATTGAGAATCGCTAATACACCGCAAAGCCTCACCTCCGGGCGCTGTGGTAGCTGGCAAGGGCCATAACGACCGGCACAGACAGATTCAGGCACGTGAGTGTGGGTGAGTTCCCCTGTGGGGAACCTATGTGAAGAAATTTGTATATATATGATTATATATATGTATTCATATAGGGTGTATAGAGTGTAGTTATGTAGGTGAAGAGAGAAAAAAAAATATGTGGATGGAATGGAATTAAAAACTAAAACAAATAAACACATACAGGGAAAACTTGCAAAGTGAATGGTGGAAGTGGATATGTACCTGTTGTTGACAGATAGAGGCCAAGATCCATGATCCATGGACATGTAGGTGGTCCAAGGTGGAGAGAGAAAGTGGTGTGTGTGTGAACCAACCATAGGAGGTGCCTATATAGGTGTACCGCCACAGCCCCGCCCTCTGCGTCACGCAGGCAGACACAATGATAGAGAGAGGAACGCTTTCACCTGAGTGGCTCAGCCGTCCGGCGATAAGCGCCTCTCCAACTCTCTCATGTGCTTGCCAGTGTGGAGCACTCCGCCAGCGATGGCGTGCCACGCAGACACCTCGCGCCCGGCGTGTGCAGCGTGACGTCGATGCGTAGGGATAGTGGGTCCACCCGTCCCACATCACAAGGAGGCAGAGACAGGGGGGAAGTCCATACCACACATCACAGTTTCCGGATTAGAGGCAAAGACGGCTGGATCAGCAAAACCAATAACACAGCGATCAATGCACCGATGCAGACCTGGGACACAACAGTCAAGGAAAATAAAAATACATTAATCTATATGGTAATAAAAAGAGGGCTTACTCAGTAAAAGAGAGGGAGAGAAAAAAATTGAACTAGAAAATCACAGGGCCATTGGTGTCAACGGCCATGCGTAAATTTATGATTGTACTGTAATTGACTACTGCCGTGTGCTTCCATCCCTAATTGAATTTATTAAATGAGAAAGAGAGGGGTTTTGGGACTTTACATAAAAGAGGAACCAAAGGGGTAACTGCCTCCATCCCTATCATACATTGTTAGAGTTATAGTTATAGAGTCTGGATGAATGGAAGTAACTTCCTGTGAGGAAAGTCCCATAGGCCCCATAGAACTGTCTGTCAAATTCACTGAGGGGTTTAAAAGATGGCTTAGTGAGCGAGGGATCTAGAACCGATAACTGTGAAGCATAGGAGAGGGTCACAGGGTGAACGACTTGCCTGCCTGATGTGAAGGCTTCAGCTGCGGTCTGGGTTCTTGTCTGAGGTGCGGCCGCCATTTTGGATATGTCCCGCTTTTCTAAGGGCTCATACTGAGGTCCCAAGGGCTTTTTTTAGCGTGTCTGCCCGGCATAGAGATGTGCCCGGGAGTATCCACAACCGACTCCCGTTATTTGGGGGAACACCGGAAAGCCGCTGCTCGCTTCTATTGTCGCTGTATGGCCAGCTCTGTGCGGAGCTCCGGTCCTACGCCGCCACCTTAGGAGCCTACGCGCATGCGCCTCCGTGGTTTTATACTTTCAACCAGCTGATCCTCTATGTGACTTTCTTGTGGACCTATAGTCTTAATTTTTTGTATTTATGCTTGAGTCATTTGGATCGCCCCTGCTTTTCATACATTATGAGGTGATACGGTTAACACAGCTGTTGATACTTTTTATCCTCACCTTATTACACCGGTGGATGTGTATCCTTTTTGTTGTATGTGATTTACCACTGTCTATACGCCCACATATGTGATTCTATGGTCACATGGGCTACTCATATGTGATAGGGGGGAAATGCTCAGCACAGAAACTCACTGAAAACTGAGCATGTGCAGAGTTGCCACCACGACTGTAAAATCCCTAGCTGTCTTGGGGACATTAAAAGTGTATAAAGTGAATATCAATCTGCGCAATCTCGTGAAATAAAGTGGTGTAAACAATTTTGAATAATTAATAATAGCTGCTATCACTAACAAGTGTTCTCACTTCACTTAAAAGGTGAAAATAATCAATAGACAGTGCTGTGCTATAAAAAAAAACAATAATAATAAAAGTGTAAAAATGGTAGTCAATAAACATATATTGCTGAAAGTTCATATATAATATCTGTGACTGATTGAAGTGAATTCAAAAAATCAATACATCAACAGTGCACAAATCCAAACTGCTTGTGCTTACCTCTACCAGTATCACAGGCTGCTCACCTCACATCTGAGTCAAATCAGCAGTGTTTCCCTCTGGGGACAATAGAGAGGACTGGCCTGGTGATGATAATCAATTTCCTCCTCCAAATCACTTATTCGCGTGGGATAAAACCCCGATAATTTCACCAAATATGCTGGATATGCAAAAGAAGGAAGGCAGAATCTAGTGCTCTCCCTTGAAAATGTTTAATAATATATATAAAAAAAAGGTAAGGTATAAACTCACAAAGATGGCACTGTAAGCCGTGCAAGCTGAAAACACATTTCAGACACAATGGGTCTCAAGATGGCCGTGATGTAATGTCAATACGCAGGCTCCATCCGCTAAACGCGTATTGTATTTGCGGACGATACTAAACAGGGCAATAACTTCTCTGCAGGATGTGTAAACTTTGCAAAAAGACCTGAACAAATGAATGGGGTGGGCAACTACATGGCAAATGAGGTTTCATGTAGAAAAATGTAAAATAATGCATTTGGGTGGCAAAAATATGAATGCAATCTATACACTGGGGGGAGAACCTCTGGGGGAATCCAGGATGGAAAAGGACCTGGGGGTCCTAGTAGATGATGGCATGCAATGCCAAGCTGCAGCTAACAAAGCAAACAGAATATTGGCATGCATTAAAAAGGGGATCAACTCCAGAGATAAAACGATAATTCTCCCGCTC
Source organism: Rana muscosa (assembly GCA_029206835.1). Taxonomy (NCBI): domain Eukaryota; kingdom Metazoa; phylum Chordata; class Amphibia; order Anura; family Ranidae; genus Rana; species Rana muscosa. The sequence goes on along the minus strand of CM055122.1, from coordinate 101,819,803 downwards.
TACAAGACTCTGGTCCAGCCGCACCTGGAGTATGCTGTCCATTTCAGGGCACCAGTCCTCAGGAAGGATGTACTGGAAATGGAGCGAGTACAAAGAAGGGCAACAAAGCTAATAAAGGGTCTGGAGGATGTTAGTTATGAGGAAAGGTTGCGAGCACTGAACTTATTCTCTCTGGAGAAGAGGGGATATGAGAGGGGATATGATTTCAATGTACAAATACCGTACCAGTGACCCCACAATAGGGATAAAACTTTTTCGGGGAAGGGAGTTTAATAAGACACGTGGCCACTCATTAAAATTAGAAGAAAAGAGGTTTAACCTTAAACTACATAGAGGGTTCTTTACTGTGTAGCACACGGACCCTTTTCCCTTGCTTTGGCTCAATTGCAGGAGAAAGACACACCGTACTATATGCCCGTACCCTCCTGGATGAGGAGGTTAAGCAGTGTTATATATTTGGGTCCCACAGCTAGTTTCTTCCATCAGTTGGTTCTCGTCTCCTAGGATATAGGGACAAGTCTCTGTATTCCCCCCGAGTAATTCCAATGTCCACACCACTTCAAACTCCAATGTTGAGTTTATTTTTTCAATGTTCAGCAGACAAATAAAGGGTGGAAGAGAGACAGGACAGCAAGGTTTGGGAGGTTAGTTCAGGCACAATGGAGAGCACAATCACTACTCTATCCCTGAGTAGGGTTAGCTCACCCGGATAGTCTCCTACAAAGTGGATCCTAGCAGCCGAATTGATGCTCGAACGTTTGATCAAGTTATTTTCCTAGATGCGATCGGGAGACTCTCTGCCACAGAATCTATCAGACCCCGAACCTCTTAGCTTCTGGTACATAAAGATAGGTGCCAGCAGCAGCACATTACTAGGCCCTTGGTGGCTAGAAGAATCCCTCCAGAAAGTTACTGGGCCCCTTCCTTCACCGTGAACTCTCACCGGTCCGTCAGAAAGGTCCTTCCCCGGCCTCCTCTTCTTAGAAGCGGGCTCCCTCGTGAGGGACACCCTGGGACTCCTCTTCCCAAAAGTGGGCTCCAGCTAAAGGTGCTGGGCCCAATGTTGAAGATGCAGCCCCAAGACTAAAGGTGCCTGGGACTGATGCACACGTGGCCCCATGGCCTGCGCCACGCACCTGGACTCCGGCTCCTCTCCTCCTCCAAACCGAAGACCCCTCCCAGGCGGCGTCTCCCCCTTATGAATCCCCTCCCAGCATGCACAGCAGGTTGACCACGCCCACTGTACCGCTGCCGAGAGAGGACACACCAAGGCACAGCACTAATACCAGTGGTTCAACCCTGACCCATTATGGCAATGCCACCTACAGACCACAGGGAACCACACACAAGTATACCATCCTGGAAATAAAGCAGCACAACCTATAAATTGAGAACGGTCTGAGCCTAACTACTATCTCAGACCAGCCCCTAAATTTGGATACATAGCACCCCTAAATGGGGTGGGCGCTACAACTGTAAGAGCGGCAAGGATGTGGAATTCCCTTCCACAGGCAGTGGTCTCAGCGGGGGCATCGATGGTTTCAAGGAACTATTAGATAAGCACCTAAACGACCGCAACGTACAGGGATATACAATGTAATACTGACATGTAATCACACACATAGGTTGGACTTGATGGACTTGGGTCTTTTTTCAACCTCACCTACTATGTAACTATATGTAACTGTCAAAGCATTGACTTCTTCAGTAAGGGTCTGAAGAAGACAATGCTTCTATTGTTTATTTGTCTTGGGGACATGAACAGAAGGTGGAGATAGAGAACAGCAGGATCAACCAGTTTTTTTGCAGAATACAGAAAATGAATCTCATAGTGACTGAGTGAGTATGCACAGCATGTAATACACCATTTATTGATAGTTTTTTATGATGTGGGTTTAGTGACACTTTAACCACTTAAGCCCCGGACCATTTGGTAGCTAGAGGACCAGAGGTGAATTCAGAATTTTGCACTGCGCTGCTTTAACTGTAAATTGTGCGGACATGCAATGTTGTACCCAAACGAAATTTGCGTCCTTTTCTTCCCACAAATAGAGCTTTCTTTTAATGGTATTTGATTGCCTCTGCGATTTTTATTTTTTGCGATATAAACAGAAAAAGACCGAAAATTTTGAAAAAAAATGATATTTTCTACTTTTTGTTATAAGAAAAATCGAATAAACTCAATTGTAGTCATACATTTAGGCCAAAATGTATTCAGCCACATGTTTTTAGTAAAAAAAATGTCAATAAGCGTATATTTATTGGTTTGCGCAAAAGTTATAGAGTTTACAAACTAGGGTACATTTTCTGAAATTTACACAGCTTTAAATTTATGACTGCCTATCTCATTTCTTGAGGTGCTAAAATGGCAGGGCAGTACAAAACCCCCCCAAATGACCCCATTTTGGAAAGTAGACACCCCAAGGAAATTGCTGAGAGGCATGTTGAGCCCATTGAATTTTTTATTTTTTTGTCCCAAGTGATTGAATAATGACTAAAAAAAAAAAAAAAATTACAAAAAGTTGTCACTAAATGATATATTGCTCACACATGCCATGGTTATATGTGGAATTGCACCCCAAAATACATTCTGCTGCTTCTCCTGAGTACAGGGATACCACATGTGTGGGACTTTTTGGGAGCCTAGCCGCGTACGGGACCCCGGAAACCAAGCACCGCCTTCAGGATTTCTAAGGGCGCAAATTTTTGATTTCACTCCTCACTACCTATCACAGTTTCGAAGGCCATAAAATGCCAAAATAGCACAAAACCCCCCCAAATGACCCCATTTTAGAAAGTAGACACCCCAAGGAAATTGCTGAGAGGCCTGTTGAGCCCATTGAATATAATTTTTTTTGTCCCAAGTGATTGAATAATGACAAAAAAAAAAAATACAAATAATTACAAAAAGTTGTCACTAAATGATATATTGCTCACACATGCCATGGTTATATGTGGAATTACACCCCAAAATACATTTTTCTGCTTCTCCTGAGTACGGGGATACCACATGTGTGGGACTTTTTAGGAGCCTAGCCGCATACGGGACCCCGAAAACCAAGCACCGCCTTCAGGATTTCTAGGCACAAATTTTTGATTTCACTCCTCACTACCTATCACAGTTTCGAAGGCCATAAAATGCCAAAATCGCACAAAACCCCCCCAAATGACCCCATTTTGGAATATAGACACCCCAAGCTATTTGCTGAGAGGAATGGCGAGTATTTTACAGCTCTCATTTGTTTTTGAAAATGAAGAAAGAAAATATATATATATATATATTTTTTTTTTTTCAATTTTCAAAACTTTGTGACAAAAAGCGAGATCTGCAAAATACTCACAATACCTCTCAGCAAATAGCTTGGGATGTCTACTTTCCAAAATTGGGTCATTTGGGGGGGTTTGTGCCATCTGGGCATTCCATGGCCTCCGAAACTGTGATAGGCAGTGAGAAGTGAAATCAAAAATTTACACCCTTAGAAAGCCTGAAGGCGGTGCTTGGTTTTTGGGGTCCCGTACGCGGCTAGGCTCCCAAAAAGTCTCACACATGTGGTATCCCCGTACTCAGGAGAAGCAACAGAATGTATTTTGGGGTGTAATTCCACATATGCCCATGGCATGTTTGAGCAATATATCATTTAGTGACAACTTTGTGCAAAAAAAAAAAAAAAAAAATTGTCGTTTTTCCGCAACTTGTGTCAACATATAAAATATTCCATGGACTCGACATGCCTCTCAGTATATAGCTTGGGGTGTCTACTTTCCAAAATGGGGTCATTTGGGGGGGTTTTGAACTGTTCTGGCATTTTATACACAACATTAGGAAGCTTACATCCACTCTTCTAACCACTTGAAGACAAAGCCCTTTTTGACACTTTTTGTTTACATGAAAACATTTTTTTTTTTTGCAAGAAAATTATGTTGAACCCCCAAACATTATATATATATATTTTTAAAGCAAAGGCCCTACAGATTAAAATGGTGGGTGTTGCATTTTTTTTTTCTACACAGTATTTGCGCAGCGATTTTTCAAACGCATTTTTTGGGTTAAAAAATACACTTTTTTTAATTTTAATGCACTAAAACACACTATATTGCCCAAATGTTTGATGAAATAAAAAAGATGATCTTAGGCCGAGTACATAGATACCAAACACGACATGCTTTAAAATTTCGCACAAACGCGCATTGGCGACAAACTACATACATTTTTAAAAGCCTTTAAAAGCCTTTACAGGTTACCCCAGTAGATTTACAGAGGAGGTCTACTGCTAAAATGATTGCCCTCGATCTGACCTTCGCGGTGATACCTCACATGCATGGTGCAATTGCTGTTTACATATGACGCCAGACCGACGCTTGCGTTCGCCATTGGGCAAGAGCAGGGCAGGACAGGGGTGCTTTTTTTTTTTTTTTTTGTTTTTATTATTAATTTTGCTTTTTTATTTTATTTTTAAATTGTTCCTTCCAAGTATTTTTTTTTTAATCATTTTTATTGTTATCTCAGGGAATGTAAATATCCCCTATGATAGCAATAGGTAGTGACAGGTACTCTTTTTTTGAAAAAACTGGGGTCTTCTAGACCCTAGATTTTTCCTCTGCCCTCAAAGCATCTGACCACACCAAGATCGGTGTGATAAAATGCTTTCCCAATTTCCCAATGGCGCTTTTTATATCCGGGGGGGGGGCATTCCCTCCCACTGCTTGTAAAAGCAGTCCAGAGGCTAATTAGCCGCTAGGATTGCTTTTACATGAAAGCCGGCCGCAGGCTGAAAAGAATGATACCAAGATGATACCTAAACCCGCAGGCATCATTCTGGTATAAACATTCAAAGTCCAGCAACATACCAGTACGTTGCTGGTCCTTGTTGGACATGTATTGTAATCTTTTTATTTCATGCAGCCAGTTGGCTGAACGAAAAAAGAGATTGATCGGTGGGTATGCCCACCATTAGAATACCGCCCTTCATCCACCCACTTCCAATGATGGGCATACACACACCATTTATATATGCCGAAGCATGGGGGCATCCTCCCGCAAAAAAGTTATGCCGCACACACATGGTCGGACTTTTCCACGGGCAAGCAAAATCGCTCCTCCGCTCCTGCTGCCCCAATGCTTCGGCATATTTGCTTTTTTTTTTTAACTGTGGTGGTGAAATCACCTCCTACAGCACTGGAGTCGCAGGGATCAGGCCTGTCTCTGCGAACGCTGCAGTTATGTGTGTTTTTGTTTTGTAAGTGACAGTGATCGATCGATACTGCACTTGGGGGGCCTGGGCTGGACGGAGGGGCAAAACGCAGGTGCTAGCAGGTATCTGGGCTGATCCCGCTAACACTGCATTTTTGGGAACCCTAAACTGCTGGGGACGCTAGTATAGATCTGATCAGATCAGATATTGATCTGTTCAGATACTATACCACTAAGGGGGGTGTATGCTTCACGCGTGGGTGTTAGCGTTACTGGCACTAACCTGACGCTGCCTGGGGTGTGACTCAGACCCTCTCTGACGCTAAAACCTAATTGATATCACCCGCCGGGCGATCAGGGGGTTAAACCTTTATTGGGTTATATACACGACGGGTGCCCTGACACTATAAAAAGCAAACTAACTAACCAGCGTCACCCGTAACACTTATATGGTGATCACTGGTGAAAGGGTTAACTAGGGGCAATTAAGGGGTTAAAACCTTTATTAGATAATATATGGGGGTACCTGACGCTATAAAAACCTGCGGCGAACCTAAAAAAAATTACCAGCTACCGATCTGCATCACCGACACTAAGACAGCGTTTAGAAAAACGATTGCTTAGCGACAGTGGTGATGGGGGTGAAAGGGTTACCTGGGGGGGCGATCAAGGGGGTTAAACCTTTATTAGATAATATATTGGGGTACCTGACGCTATAAAAACCTGCGGCGAACCTAAAAAAAAATACTGGCTACCGATCTGCATCACCGACACTAAGACAGCGTTTAGAAAAACAATTGCTTAGCGACAGTGGTGATAGGGGGTGAAAGGGTTACCTGGGGGGCGATCAAGGGGGTTAAACCTTTATTAGATAATATATTGGGGTACCTGACGCTATAAAAACCTGCGGCGAACCTAAAAAAAATTACCGGCTACCGATCTGCATCACAGACACTAAGACAGCGTTTAGAAAAACGATCACTTAGTGACAGTGGTGATAGGGGGTGAAAGGGTTACCTGGGGGGCGATCAAGGGGGTTAAACCTTTATTAGATAATATATTGGGGTACCTGACGCTATAAAAACATGCGGCGAACCTAAAAAAAATTACTGGCTACGATCTGCATCACCGACACTAAGACAGCGTTTAGAAAAACAATTGCTTAGCGACAGTGGTGATAGGGGGTGAAAGGGTTACCTGGGGGGCGATCAAGGGGGTTAAACCTTTATTAGATAATATATTGGGGTACCTGACGCTATAAAAACCTGCGGCGAACCTAAAAAAAATTACCGGCTACCGATCTGCATCACAGACACTAAGACAGCGTTTAGAAAAACGATCACTTAGTGACAGTGGTGATAGGGGGTGAAAGGGTTACCTGGGGGGCGATCAAGGGGGTTAAACCTTTATTAGATAATATATTGGGGTACCTGACGCTATAAAAACATGCGGCGAACCTAAAAAAAATTACTGGCTACGATCTGCATCACCGACACTAAGACAGCGTTTAGAAAAACAATTGCTTAGCGACAGTGGTGATAGGGGGTGAAAGGGTTACCTGGGGGGCGATCAAGGGGGTTAAACCTTTATTAGATAATATATTGGGGTACCTGACGCTATAAAAACCTGCGGCGAACCTAAAAAAAATTACCGGCTACCGATCTGCATCACAGACACTAAGACAGCGTTTAGAAAAACGATCGCTTAGTGATAGTGGTGATAGGGGGTGAAAGGGTTACCTGGGGGGCGATCAAGGGGGTTAAACCTTTATTAGATATATATTTCCATTCGCCGGGAGCGATCGCGAGGGGGTGGCCAGAAACGAATGGCTGCCCCCTCATCCCGGAACGCTCCCGGACACTTAGCCACCGCTCACTGTATAGAAGGGGGGTCCGATTGGACCCCCCAACTGTACAAAGGCAATCACGTACACTCTACGTGATTGTGCCTGTCGGTGCCATTCTGCCGACGTATATATACAGTGAGCGGTCGTTAAGTGGTTAACAACTTAGCACAAACCGCTGTAGCTGTACGTCTGTACTTTGAGGTAGAATACCGGGGGTTATGGCAGCAGATAGCTGCCATAACCCCGATATTTTCTACAACGGAGGGCGGTCCTCTTTCAGTTAAAAGTGGTCACTGCGGCGGATTCGCCACGAGATCACTTTTATCAGCGGCGGGAGAGGTGCCCCCTCCCACCACGCTCCGGTCACCTCTGAGTCTTTTGTAAAAATACTTTTTTATTTTTTTTTATTGCATTTTAGTGTAAATGTGAGATCTGAGGTCTTTTATGACCCCAGATCTCACATTAAAGAGGTTCTATCATGCTTTTTTTTTCTATTACAAGGGATGTTTACCATCCCTGTAATAGGAATAAAAGTGATCCAATTTTTTTTTTTTTTAAAGGGACAGTGTAAAAATAAAAAATAAAGGAGGGGACATTAGGCACATGAGATGGATAGGGGGAGGGGACATTAGGCACCTGAGATGGATAGGGGGAGGGGACATTAGGCATATGAGATGGATAGGGGGAGGGGACATTAGGCCAGGGCTCGACAATCCCCGGGCGCCAGGTCGCAAATGCAACTAGAATTAGCGACCTGGCACCTGGGGCAGCACAGCTGAGGTTTCCTGTATCTCCATGCACCCCCCCCCCCCGCAGTCGCGTGATCTCGTCGCGCCGGCCGGTAATTTAGGGCGCGGCTTTGCGGCCTTCTGCAGGCCTAGGCTTCATTCTGTAATCTGGCGCCATCTTGTGGTGGCCGTTGGTATGACAAGACAACCAGCAATGCTTGCCTGTTTCACTGCCCGCCCATCTCCTTCCCTTTACTTAGAAGTTAACCCCCAAACATTATATATATTTTTTATTCTAACACCCTAGAGAATAAAATGGCGGTTGTTGCAATACTTTCTGTCACACCGTATTTGCGCAGCGGTCTAACAAGCGCACTTTTTTGAGGAAAAAAATACACTTTTTTAAATTAAAAAATAAGACAACAGTAAAGTTAGCCAAATTTTTTTTTATATTGTGAAAGATAATGTTACGCTGAGTAAATTGATACCCAACATGTCACACTTCAAAATTGCGTCCGCTCGTGGAATGGCGACAAACTTTTACCCTTTAAAATCTCCATAGGCGACATTTAAAAAATTCTACAGGGTGCATGTTTAAGTTACAGAGGATGTCTAGGGCTAGAATTATTGCTCTCACTCTACCGATCGCGGCAATACCTCACATGTGTGGTTTAAACACTGCTTTCATATGCAGGCGCTACTCGCGTATGCGTTCGCTTCTGCATGCATTGGTCGTTAAAAAAAAAAAACCTGGCTCCTAACTTTTTTAGCTGGCTCCTAGATTCCAAGCAAATTTGTCAAGCCCTACATTAGGCATATGAGATGGATAGGGGGAGGGGACATTAGGAATATGAGATGGATAGGGGGAGGGGACATTAGGCATATGAGATGGATAGGGGGAGGAGACATTAGGCATATGAGATGGATAGGGGGAGGAGACATTAGGCATATGAGATGGATAGGGGGAGGGGACATTAGGAATATGAGATGGATAGGGGGAGGGGACATTAGGAATATGAGATGGATAGGGGGAGGGGACATTAGGCATATGAGATGGATAGGGGGAGGAGACATTAGGCATATGAGATGGATAGGGGGAGGAGACATTAGGCACATGAAATGGATAGGGGGAGGGGACATTAGACACATGTGATGGATAGGGGTAGGGGACATTAGACACATGTGATGGATAGGGGGAGGGGACATTAGGCACATGAGATAAAAGGGGGAGGACATGAGATGGATAGGGGGGAGGGGACATTAGGCACATGAGATGGATAGGGGGAGGGGACATTAGGCACATGAGATGAAAGGAGGAGGGGACATTAGGCACATGAGATGGATAGGTGGGAGGGGACATTAGGCACATGAGAAAAAAGGGGGAGGACATGAGATTGATAAGGGGAGGGGACATTAGGCACATGAGATGAAAGGAGGAGGGGACATTAGGCACATGAGATGAAAGGAGGAGGGGACATTAGGCACATGAGATGAAAGGAGGAAGGGACATTAGGCACATGAGATGGATAGGTGGGAGGGGACATTAGGCACATGAGATGAAAGGGGGAGGGGACTTTGGTCACATAAGATGGAAAGGGGAGGGGACATTGGTCACATGAGATGCATAGGGGGGGACATTGGTCACATGAGAGGGGGAGGGGACATTGGTCACATGAGATGAAGGGAGGGGGGATATTGGTCACATGAGATGAGAGGGGGAGGGGACATTGGTCACATGAGATGAGAGGGGAGGAGACATTGGTCACATGAGATGAAGGGAGTGGGGACATTGGTCACATGAGATGAAGGAAGGGGGGACATTGGTCACATGAGAGGGGGAGGGGACATTGGTCACATGAGATGAAGGGAGTGGGGACATTGGTCACATGAGATGTGAGGGGGAGGGGACATTTTTCACATGAGATGTGAGGGGAGGAGACATTGGTCACATGAGATGAAGGGAGGGGGGACATTGGTCACATGAGATGTGAGGGGAGGAGACATTGGTCACATGAGATGTGAGGGGGAGGGGACATTGGTCACATGAGATGAAGGGAGGGGGGACATTGGTCACATGAGATGTGAGGGGGAGGAGACATTGGTCACATGAGATGAAGGGAGGGGGGACATTGGTCACATGAGATGAAGGGAGGGGGGATATTGGTCACATGAGATGAAGGGAGGGGGGACATTGGTCACATGAGATGAAGGGAGGGGGGACATTGGTCACATGAGATGAAGGGGGAGGGGACATTGGTCACATGAGATGAAGTGAGGGGGGACATTGGTCACATGAGATGTGAGGGGAGGAGACATTGGTCACATGAGATGTGAGGGAGAGGGGACATTGGTCACATGAGATGAAGGGAGGGGGGATATTGGTCACATGAGATGAGAGGGGGAGGGGACATTGGTCACATGAGATGAGAGGGGAGGAGACATTGGTCACATGAGATGAAGGGAGTGGGGACATTGGTCACATGAGATGAAGGAAGGGGGGACATTGGTCACATGAGAGGGGGAGGGGACATTGGTCACATGAGATGAAGGGAGTGGGGACATTGGTCACATGAGATGTGAGGGGGAGGGGACATTTTTCACATGAGATGTGAGGGGAGGAGACATTGGTCACATGAGATGAAGGGAGGGGGGACATTGGTCACATGAGATGTGAGGGGAGGAGACATTGGTCACATGAGATGTGAGGGGGAGGGGACATTGGTCACATGAGATGAAGGGAGGGGGGACATTGGTCACATGAGATGTGAGGGGGAGGAGACATTGGTCACATGAGATGAAGGGAGGGGGGACATTGGTCACATGAGATGAAGGGAGGGGGGATATTGGTCACATGAGATGAAGGGAGGGGGGACATTGGTCACATGAGATGAAGGGAGGGGGGACATTGGTCACATGAGATGAAGGGGGAGGGGACATTGGTCACATGAGATGAAGTGAGGGGGGACATTGGTCACATGAGATGTGAGGGGAGGAGACATTGGTCACATGAGATGTGAGGGAGAGGGGACATTGGTCACATGAGATGAAGGGAGGGGGGACATTGGTCACATGAGATGAAGGGAGGGGGGATATTGGTCACATGAGATGAAGGGAGGGGGGACATTGGTCACATGAGATGAAGGGAGGGGGGACATTGGTCACATGAGATGAAGGGGGAGGGGACATTGGTCACATGAGATGAAGGGAGGGGGGATATTGGTCACATGAGATGAAGGGGGAGGGGACATTGGTCACATGAGATGTGAGGGGAGGAGACATTGGTCACATGAGATAAAGGGAGGGGGGACATTGGTCACATGAGATGTGAGGGGAGGAGACATTGGTCACATGAGATGAAGGGAGTGGGGACATTGGTCACATGAGATGAAGGTGGGAGGTGACATATAAAAAGGGAAGTGGTGAAAGTATTAGATAGCTCGGTAGGAGTGAGGTACAGAATAGTACACATAAGAAGTCAGGGGTGCAGGAATGAGGAGAACATACATGTACGAGAAGAGTGAACACACCGATACACTGCATGCCCTATTACAGTGCCTCTCTTTCTCTCACACACTCTGTGATTTCGATCCAGCAGGTCACATGGCTCCGGCGGTCACATGACTGTGATGTCCCCTCCCCCTCCAGCCTGTGTTTCAGGAAGCTGGTGGTCTGTGCGTTTCCATGTGGTCCTGCTGGGGCTGCTGCGCGGTGGCCGGCCTCCTGGGGGCGCTGTCAGCATGCTCTGCCAAACTAGCGCTGGGAGCGGACTACCTGAGAGAGATGTGCGGGGCGTACAGCGGGGAGCGGGATGAGCTCTGTGATTGGGTAAGGAGCTGTCACTGCGGGGATGTCATATCAGCTAACCCCACCCCAGGGCTGCACCCCGACCGGCACTTCCTGGTGTCATGTACTCGTTTTATGTCTCCCCATAATAATAGAGCCAGAGGGGAGGTATCAATACTGGAGCAACCAATCAACTTCTAGCCTTTTTAAAGCTTGTCTGAACAAGCTAGAAGCTGATTGGTCACTATGCCCAGCTGCTCTAATTGTTGTGTTTTATGAAATAATTTACACGTGATGCCCTGAGAGCCTCTGTCTGAGATTTGGTGATTACAAGTTAAAAACATTTTTTTTTTTTGCTATAAAATTACTTGGAACCCCAAACATTATATAGATATATATTTTATTCTAACACCCTAGAGAATAAAATGGCGGTCATTGCAATACTTTCTGTCACACCGTATTTGCGCAGCGGTCTTACAAGCGCACTTTTTTGAATTAAAAAAGACAACAGTAAAGTTAGGCCAATTTTTTTTTTTCATATTGTGAAAGATGAAGTTACGCTGAGTAAATTGATACCCAACATGTCACGCTTCAAAATTGCGCCCTCTCGTGAAATGGCGAAAAACTTTTACCCTTAAAAATCTCCATAGGCGATGTTTAAAAAATTCCACAGGTTGCATGTTTTGAGTTACAGAGGAGGTCTAGAGCTGGAATTATTGCTCTCGCTCTAACAATCGCGGCGATACCTCACATGTGTAGGTGCGAACACCGTTTTCATATGCGGGCGCTGCTCACGTATGCGTTCGCTTCTGCACGCAAGCTCGGCGGGACGGGGCGCGTTTAAAAAAAAAAAAATGTTTTCTTATTTATTTTATTTTTTATTTTTACAGTGTTCTTTAACCCCTTGAGACCCGGGCCATTGACGAATGACGGCCTCAATGCGGATCTAGAAATCCGGGAGGCCGTCATTATACGGCCTCGGGTATTCTGGCCACTAGGGGGCGCGCGCGCGCCCGGCGCATCACTGAGATGCCGATGCGCGTGCCTGGCGGCCGCGATGTCCGCCAGGTACCCGCGATCAGCGTGTACACAGAGCAGGGATGTGGATCTCTGTGTGTAAACACAGAGATCCACGTCCTGTCAGGGAGAGGGACCGATGCTGTGTCCCTTCTACATAGGGACACAGCTCGGTCACCTCCCCCAGTCAGTCCCCTCCCCCACACAGTAGTAATCACTCCTAGGGAATACATTTAACCCCTTCCTCGCCCCCTAGTGTTAACCCCTTCCCTGCCAGTGTCATTTTTACAGTAACCAGTGCATTTTTATAGCACTGGTCGCTGTAAAAATGACAATGGTCCCAAAATGGTGTCAAAAGTGTCCGATGTGTCCGCCATAATGTCGCAGTCACAATAAAAATCGCTGATCGCCGCCATTACTAGTAAAAAAAAAAATATTAATAAAAATGCAATAAAACTATGCCCTATTTTGTAGACGCTATAACTTTTGCGCAAACCAATCAATAAACACTTATTGCGATTTTTTTTTTTTTTTTTTTTTTACCAAAAACATGTAGAAGAATACGTATCGGACTAAACTGAGGGAAAAAAATATTTTTTTAAAAAAAAAAATTGGGATATTATTATAGCAAAAAATAAAAAATATTGTGTTTTTTTCAAAATCGTCACACTTTTTTTGTTTATAGCGCAAAAAATAAAAACCGCAGAGATGATCAAATACCACCAAAAGAAAGCTCTATTTGTGGGAAAAAAAGGATGTCAATTTTGTTTGGGAGCCACGTCGCACGACAGCGCAATTGTCATTCAAATCGTGACAGCGCTGAAAGCTGAAAATTGGCCTGGGCAGGAAGGGGGTTTAAGTGCCCAGTAAGCAAGTGGTTAAAAAAGAAAAATGGTGTCACTTTTATTCCTATTACAAGGGATGTAAACACCCCTTGTAATAGAAAAAAAGCATGACAGGTCCTCTTAAATATGAGATCTGGGGTCAAAAAGACCTCAGATCTCATATTTACACTAAAATGCAATAATAATAAAAATAAATGAATTAAATGTCGTTTAAAAAAAAAAAAAAGTCTCTCTAAGAGCTATGGGCGGAAGTGATGTTTTGCAATGGTATAGATACGGGTGGGGGCCATATTCCCCTCACTCAGCTCCATACTGTTGTCTGTAGATGTTTATAACAGTTATGGTTTTCATACACACGATCCGATTATCGTACGACAGATCGTACAACTTTTTTCGCTTAATAGTCGCAAGTAAAATTGAATAGGTTATTAAAGTCACGAAAATTCTCGTACGACAAAAAAAAAAATCGGAAGTGATGTCATGTTTTGTAATGTATTTGTATTGTATTTTCAGACGACAACTATACTGACTAAACGAAAATCGTACGATTTGTTATCATACGAGGAAAGTTTTCGTGCATGTCCGATAAAATAATATCGGATGAACTGTCATGATCGACTCTCGAAGCTCTGTACTAACGATCCGATTATCGTACGACTCTTCCTCGTACGACATTCGGATCGTGTGTACGGGGCTTTAGGCAGGCCATACATTATACAATCTGATTTAACATGTTTAAAAAATCACCTGAGGATTATTTTGAACCCCCAAATATACGTTTTCTGCAAGCAGAGACCCTGGAGAATAAAATAGTGGTAATTACAATTTTTTTATGATATTTGCCCAATGGTTTACTAAGTGCAAATTTAAAAAAAAATCACACAAATGCAATACTGTATATTACACATTTTTGGATAATATAGAAAACATAAGGTTAAGCTGAGCAAATGGATACCAAACATGTCAAGTTTTACAATTTCTGCTCTCTTTTACCACAATAGGCTGTTATTGGAGGAAGGAGGAAGCAGGTTCCTCCCTTTGGCAGCTATTGGGGCCCCTCTGCTCTGCGGGACAGGAGAGACATGATGCTTGCCAAAGTCGCCCTCCCAGAACTGAACAACAGTGCTGTAGCCGTCTTTCGACTATAGCGCCATCGGCAAGTAGGTGGCGGATGGCTGACAAAAGCCCAGGCGCCAGGATGCAATTTCTAGTCGTCGTGGCGATTTGTCGAGCCCTGCACTATAGTAAAGGAAAACATGTACCTGATCCAGCCAGGAAGGGTCTGTTGCTCCTTATGGTAGCGTGGGTCCACACTAGCCTTAGGCCTGCTGGTGGGGCCCGAAGAGAAGGGTTAAGCCCAAAAGCAAACATTTATTATTGCTAGGGATGAGCTCAGGCGTGTTCACACATGCAGAGCCCGCCAAGGAAGTCGGGACCATCGGAACCGCGCTGCGCTAATCACAGGCAGGGAGACATTGTCCCGATGCTCGGCTGCAGAGATCGGGAAATGTCTCCCTGCCTGTGATTAGCGCAGCGCGGTTCCGATGGTGCCGACTTCCTTGGCGGGCTCTGCGCGTGTTCAATGCGAACACGCCTGAGCTCATCCCTAATTATTGCAGCTTACCAATTCTTAGATGTGATGGCTGCATTTGTTTTTTATATTTTGGACATTCTTTCTTTTATTTTCATCAGGTGATGCAGCCAGTACATTTTGTTGTTTTTCAACAAAACAAGCTTTTCTGCAAATGTAGCAGTTTAGGGTGTTGAGACAAACCATTTACCACTGAGAGGGGTGCTGACCGTGATCAGCTATTATTTATTCATGTACAAAATTTATCCCAAAAGAAAAAAAAAACGGTTGCTGTAACTGGTTGTGTAACTGCAGTTTGGCTTCAATTTGTTAGTGTATCTAAATCTGCTAGTACTGATGTGCATTTTGTATAAACTGAAACTTATGGACATTTTCAAGGGTTTGCCCTCACATTTGAGAGAACTATTACGGCTTTTTGTTTGAAAGACTATCCCTGTCATTTTCATTATTTCTGCTATTTTGTTAAGACTCCATCTTCTGGCTTGCAGGCTGACATGTCTTTTTCATATCCTTTCATGTCTTTTCATTAACATCTGCTATAGAGTTGAGATAACAGCTGAGATAGTCTTTACTTCTTGTCTTTGTAATATCATTATCTGCTCATATGTTAGTTCATATCTACTGGTCAATCAGAGTAGTGGCCCTATCTGGATTTCAGCCAGAGGACAGCAGGGGTGTTGAACTTGTAGAAAAAATAATAATGTGTACATCTACTTGGCTCTGTAATGTTTTAGGGCATAGGTGTGTGCAACCTATTGCATTAGGGTGTGCACACTATATATGTGTGTGTGTGTGTGTGTGTATATATATATATATATATATATATATATATATATATATATATATATATATATGTGGCACACAGACCCTTTTCTCCTGCCTACCTTCACTTTGCAGGGATAAAGGCACACTGTGCCACATGCCCGTATCCTCCTGGTATAAGAGGTTGAGCGGTGTTCTTACAGTTTTGGGTCCTGCAGCGAGTTACCTCCCTCCCATTGGTTCTCGTCCCCAGAATATAGGGAAAAGTCTGTTCTTTTCCCTGAAAGAAAGCCAATGTCCAGACAGTGTTTAAACTCCAAACAGACAAGTTTATTTTATCTTGCTTGAAACAGATTTGGGAATAGGTTGAAGATAGCAACGAAAGCAGGTAGGGAGATAGGGTCAAGCACGCGGCACCCAGTCACCCCATTCTTCACTCAAGCCTGAGTGTGAGTTGCTCACCCGGATAGATCCCTCTCACAGTTCTAGCAGCCGGAGTGAAGCACGAACAGTTTCTTTAATTTAGTCCCCTTCACGGACAAGTCCAAGAGATCCTCTGCCACAGAATCCTTTAGTTGCAGAATTAGAACTTTGAAACCCCCATAGATTAGAAGAGACCATACGTGCCAATGGGACACGCTACAGGAGCTAAACTGCAACTCACGAATCCTTCCCTCTGATAGGCAACCAGGCCTCTCCTTCACCGTGAATTCCTTCACCGATCCATCGGACAGGTCCTCCCCTGGTTTCCTCTCCTTCAGAGCGGGCCACCCTCACACGGATTCCCTGGGACTCCAGTGTGTTGGTTGTAGACCCAGTTGAAGGTACTGGGCCTACCTGGAACTCTGTAGCCTCGGGCTAAAGGTGCCCGAGACTCCTCGATCAGTTCACGCACCCCAGGCCAGCAAGGCCATCGGGCGCGACTTCGCCACCAGGGGTCCTCCTTGGAATCCCCCTGGCACACCACCCCAATGGGGCACACTCCACCTTAGATCATGATGTCTGACCTTTATGTACCCGGCATGCACAGCAGGCTGAACCCGCCCACTGCACGGTAGCCGAGAGAGGAAACCCAATCACACCACAATGCCACTCGTGGTTCAACCCGAGACCTGGACAACAGCGCCACCACAGACCCAGGGGAACTATACACCAGGCAACAACATGGCAGAGCAGAGTCCATATTAAACAGAATTGTAGAACCTAAGCCTTACTATTGCTCAGGCTGCCCCTAAATTTACAACATAGCGACCCCATTTTTGGGGGTCCCGCTATATATATATATATATATATATAAAATATGTGTAGCAACCTCTACCCTCGCCCTCTTCTTTATCGGTTACTCTGGCTCTAGTCTAGGGGTCCTTGGAGGGGAGAGTGAGATACACCACGGCCCCTGTCCTCCATAGCTGAGAGGTGAAGGCCTGAAAATTGGGTTTTGTGTAGGTGTCCTAGAGTCAAGTCCAGTACGTCGTCCCTGACTACTTTTGCTCCTAGTAACCAGAGTTCCACACAGTGAATAGGTCCAACTCAGTTTTATTCTTCTTGCCAAGCAATAAAACAGTTTCTTTACTTTGGAAAATGGGGACAGATCGAGGCACAATCCTTTCCCTTCTGCTGCTGACCACTGTGCTGTCACCAGTGGTGAATAGTCACTGCCACTGACTAGGTGATGTAGAACGTGAATTACCTTCGCTCGCTCAGCCCCTGTCAGGGGAAGGAAATCCGTCCAAGGGAGAAGTGGAGACCTCTCTGTCACCAGCGATGCTGCGCCGGACTCTTCAGAGAAGTTACTGCACACCAATCCTCACAAACTCAGACACGGGCACCCAAGGAGTTAGGGCCCCCTCGGATTCCTCCACCCTCGTGGAACACAGTCGAAGGTACTGAGCCCCAGGCATCCGATATAGTACCTCACCCCAGGATAAAGGTGCCAGAGATGGACTCCATCTCCGCTCCGGCTAGGTCAAGGGCACCTAGGCCTGGAGCACTGGAACGCCAGCACCCAAGCTGAAGGTGCCTGGGTGCGGCCGAGTCCTCCGACTCCACTCCGAACTCTAACCCCGTGATGAGGGCGTCCGCCCCCTTTATGACCTCTCCCTTCGCGCCACAGCAGGTTCCCCGCCCCGCTGTACCAGCTCCAGGGGAGGACAAAAAGGCACAGTCTTGCGGTGTGAGCCCAGCCCCGGCCCAAGGCAACAACGCCACCTGTAGGCCGGCGGGAACCTCACACCACCAGAGTCCTCCAAGACTCACAAAGGGAACCTTGAATTTCCTAACAATCAGGGCATCTGGGTTACACTACCACCCAGATGCTTCCCCTAAATTCAAGTACCCGATATATATATATATATATATATATATATATATTGTGAGGGGGTTAGCTCGGCAGCGGGTGTGTGTGACCCCCGGGATGGGCTCCCCACACAAAACAGGCCCAGCAAACGGAGGTTGTGGTTTTCAAAATCAAAAAGGTGCGGTTTATTTTCTATTTACAGTGACCAAACACAGCAAAGCAAAAGAAACATAACCAAAATAAATCCTGGTCAAGTTGACCTCTGACTAAACATACAGGTTTCCTAACTAACAACTGGGATCAGCCTAGTGCTGTCCTAGTCCCTAAGTCCCTGGTTTTAAATGTCCAAGCAAATAGCCACACAGGCTTTGTCTCACCGCACAGGGGTTCACTCTCCCTAGACAGTCCACACAGGTCTGGTTCCAGGCATGAGCTAACACCTAATGAAGCTGGGAGTTTTTATAGAGGCCTTAACCGAGCTGACAAGCTTCAGCTGGTCTCATCAACTCCCTGTCTGCACGACGCCCAGCCCTCTCCCTAGAGGTATGAGTCATCCATGAGCCCACTAGCCTTATACAACTCTCCACCTAGTTGTATAAGTCGGCGTAAAGCCTGAATCTGGGCGAAATATATCTACCCCCCTGGATGCAACCAGGTGACTTTACCTTCCTGCTGTCACATACCCCCCCCTCTTGTTTTAACCTCGGGGTTGGAACACCAGCAATCAGGCATTCATGTACTCGAGACAAAGCATCCACATTCCCCATTTGAACAACCAGGGCGATGCTTTACTGTGAAGTTGAATTCCTGGAGGGCCAGGAACCACCTATTCACTCTTCTATTTGTTTCCTTGTTTTGAGCCATCCACTTTAACGGAGCGTGATCCGTAACCATGTCAAAGTGCCTACCTAGCAGGTAGTACCGAAGGGAATCTAGAGCCCACTTCACCGCTAAACACTCCTTTTCAACGGTGGCGTAATTTACCTCATGGGACTTCAACTTCCTGCTGAGGTAAATGACTGGGTGCTCTTCCCCGTTCCAGACCTGGGACAATACTGCTCCTAACCCCACATCTGACGCATCACTTTGTACGACAAAGTCTTTAGAGAAGTCGGGTGAGTACAACACTGGCTGGCTACATAAGGCTTGTTTCAAGAATTGGAATGCTGCCTCAGCCTCGGGGGTCCATTTAATCATGACCGACCCTTTCCCCTTCGTCAGGTTGGTTAGGGGCACAGCCTTAGAAGCAAAGTGGGGAATGAATCGCCGATAATACCCAGCGATTCCCAGAAAGGCTCGTACCTGCTTCTTGCTGTTGGGACGTGGCCAACTCTGGATGGCCTCGACTTTGTTGAGTTGGGGTTTTATTACTCCCCTCCCAATGGTGTACCCAAGATATTTGGCCTCCTCCTGCCCAATGGTACACTTCTTGGGGTTAGCCGTAAACCCCGCTTCCCGAACAGAGTCCAGGACTGCTTGCACTTTTGGCAGATGTGAGGCCCAATCTGTGCTATGGACAATTACGTCATCCAGGTAAGCCGCAGCATACTTCCGATGGGGCCTCAGCATCTGGTCCATTTTCCGCTGGAATGTGGCCGGCGCATTCTGTAACCCGAACGGCATTCTTTTATATTGGAACGCCCCGTCTGGGGTTACAAATGCGGTTTTCTCTTTGGCCGACTTGGCCAGGGGGATTTGCCAATACCCTTTTGTGAGGTCAAGAGTCGTCATGTATCGGGCTGTTCCCAGCCGGTCGATCAACTCATCTATACGTGGCATGGGGTAGGTGTCAAATTTTGTAACTTTGTTCAACTGACGAAAATCGTTACAAAATCGCCAGCTCCCATCCGGCACCAACACGATGGGACTAGACCAATCACTTTGGGACTCCTCTATCACCCCTAAGTTCAGCATTTTCTGTACTTCCTCCCGTATTGCCTCCCGTCGAGCCTCTGGGATCCGATAGGGTTTTAACTTCACCCTTTCACCGGGCGGGGTAATGATGTCATGCTCTACCCCAGATGTTTGTCCCGGCAGCTCAGAGAATACCTCCTTGTTGCGAAGCACAAACTCATTAACCTCCTGTTGTTGGGGTTGTGACAAGGTGGCTGCTATTCCAACCTCAGGAATCATGCAACCAGTTTGAGCTGGTGACCAAGTGTCTGCGACTAGGGACTCTCTATCCCTCCAGGCTTTCAACAGATTAACGTGATAGATCTGTTCGGGCTTTCGCCTTCCTGGTTGTCTGACCTTGTAATTCACTTCGCTCACTTTTTCCATTATCTCGTAGGGGCCTTGCCATTTGGCAAGGAATTTACTTTCAACCGTAGGGACAAGTACCAATATCCTATCCCCCGGGGAAAAGGTACGGGTCTTGGCTCCACGGTTGTACACTCTCTGCTGTGCCAACTGCGCTTGGGCCAAATGTTCCTTCACGATGGGCCAAATGTTCCTTCACGATGGGCATTACCTGTGCAATTCGATCTTGCATCAGGGCGACATGCTCAATCACACTCCTGTGGGGAGAACTCTCACTTTCCCAAGTTTCCTTGGCAATATCCAACAGCCCTCTTGGGTGTCTCCCATACAGTAACTCAAAGGGGGAGAATCCCATAGAGGATTGGGGCACCTCCCTAATAGCAAACATCAAATAAGGAAGTAAACAGTCCCAATCCTTTCCATCTCTATCCACCACTTTCTTCAACATTTGTTTTAGGGTTTTGTTGAATCTTTCAACCAGCCCATCGGTTTGGGGGTGATACACAGACGTACGCAATTGCGTCACTTTGAACAATTTACACAGCTCTTTCATAACCCGGGACATAAAGGGTGTACCTTGGTCCGTAAGCAGTTCTTTACAAATACCCACCCGGCTAAAAACAAGAGATAGCTCTTTGGCTATGGTTTTGGCCGAGGTATTTCGGAGAGGGATCGCTTCTGGATAACGGGTGGCATAGTCCATTATAACTAATATGTTCTGGTGCCCCCTAGCGGACTTGATTATAGGACCTACCAAATCCATGGCGATCCTCTCAAACGGGACCTCAATGATGGGTAGAGGGACCAGCGGGCTACGGAAATGTGGCATCGGGGCCAACCTCTGACACACAGGGCAGGAGGAACAATAATTTTCTACGTCCTTCATCACCCCCGGCCAATAGAATCTCTGTAATACCCTCTCTCGGGTTTTCTCTGTCCCCAGATGACCTCCAAGAATGTGCCCATGGGCCAACTCCAACACCAACTTCCTGTAAGGTTTGGGCACCACAAGCTGCTCAACGGTTTCTTCTGCCCTTTTTGCCACCCGATACAGTAGGTCCTTCTCTACGCTGAAGTATGGGTAAGTGCAGGTATTATCTGGGTTCACTAACTCGCCATCTATTTTCACTACGTTTTCCCGTGCCTTTATTAGGGCGGGGTCTTTCAACTGTTCTGTGGCAAAGTTTTCCCTGTGAACCTCAAGATCAGAAAACTCCACAGACGGTAGGTTTTCGTCTGAGGAGGTGGGCTCCTCTCCAGTTTCTTGAGTCTCCCCTGCCAATACTGATAAGGGAAATTCCGGAGAGTCCTCACCACTCTCAGGGGAGTTCTGGCTATCACATTCCTGGTACATAGGGGCACCAGTGAGGGGCTCAGGATCATCCCACAGTTCCCAGAACTTCGGAAAATCCCTTCCCACAATGGCGTCATGCGGTAACTGAGATACTAAGCCCACTGGATGAGAGAGGGTACCTTTGGGGGTCTCGAAACACACTGTAGTCACTGGATACTCTCGGGTGTCCCCATGCACACAAATAACAGCTACCTTGCTATTCCCAGAGACCTCTGTTTTAACTAACTCAGCCTTTATCAGGGTCACAAGGCTACCTGAATCCAGCAATACCACAACATTTCTACCATTAACACACATTTTGCATAAATGTTTCTCAGTTCCTCGAATGGCAGTGCATGCGACTGTCGCACACAGCGACTGACGTCTGCCCGTCAGAAAGTCACACTGCATGGGTTCCTCCACAACCGGGCAATTGGCTGCAATATGTCCCGCTTGCCGGCAGCGGTAGCAAACGATCCTTCTTGCCGCCTCTTGAGCCGCTGATTTCCCAGGCTGTTCTCGCCAAACTTGGGGTAGAGCTCCCACCCTCTCACTCTCTCCACCCTCACCCCTTGGAATCCTCTTATCCGCCCCTGGGGATGGTCTGGTCTTAGGGTGGAAAGTCCGAGTGTCTCTGGAAGAGGCCGTCAGGTTCTCTGTAGCCAAGTATTTCTCCACACGATCCACAAGACCATCGGCCGTCTCTGGGTCTCCATGGCTTACCCACTTTTGGATGGCAGTAGGAAGAGCTCTCAAAAACCGATCCATTACAACACGTTCCACAATCTTTGGTGCGGACAAAGTCTCTGGCTGTAGCCACTTTCTGCTCAGGTGAATGAGATCATACATTTGAGACCTGGGGGGTTTTCCAAGCTGGAAAGTCCAGTTATGCACACGCTGAGCCCGGACAGCCTGGGTGACACCCAGCCTTGCCAATATTTCAGCTTTTAGCATCACATAGTCTTTTGCTTGGTTAGGCTCTAGGTCATAGTAAGCTTTCTGCGATTCACCAGTTAACAGAGGAGCCACCAGTCCAGCCCACTGCTCCTCAGGCCACTTTTCTCTTTCAGCGGTCCTTTCAAATGTGGTCAAAAATACCTCTGGATCATCCTCTCCAGTCATTTTTGTCAATAAACGACTCACCCCAAAGGACGCGGTATTAGTGGGACGGCTTTCCTCACTGGTCTGCGGACGTTGCTGCATTACTGCTTCCATCTGTTGTTGTAGTCTCTGCTCTTGCTTCTGCAACAGGTCTATGAAGCGGGCCTCAGATTGCTGCTGGGCTCGTTGCTGAGCCTCCAGACTCTGTTGCAAAGTTGCGTTTGTCTGCTGCTGGGCTGCAAGGCTCTGTTGATGAGCTTGCTGCTGGGCTGCGAAGTTCTGTTGTTGAGCTGCAAGGCTCTGTTGATGAGCTGCAAGGCTCTTTTGCAAACCTGCATTTGTCTGCTGTTGATTGGCATTTGCTAGAGCCAGCTGCTTCAGTATCTCCTCCATGCTGGCTTAAAAAAAAACTGCCACTGGTTCTCCACCAACTGTGAGGGGGTTAGCTCGGCAGCGGGTGTGTGTGACCCCCGGGATGGGCTCCCCACACAAAACAGGCCCAGCAAACGGAGGTTGTGGTTTTCAAAATCAAAAAGGTGCGGTTTATTTTCTATTTACAGTGACCAAACACAGCAAAGCAAAAGAAACATAACCAAAATAAATCCTGGTCAAGTTGACCTCTGACTAAACATACAGGTTTCCTAACTAACAACTGGGATCAGCCTAGTGCTGTCCTAGTCCCTAAGTCCCTGGTTTTAAATGTCCAAGCAAATAGCCACACAGGCTTTGTCTCACCGCACAGGGGTTCACTCTCCCTAGACAGTCCACACAGGTCTGGTTCCAGGCATGAGCTAACACCTAATGAAGCTGGGAGTTTTTATAGAGGCCTTAACCGAGCTGACAAGCTTCAGCTGGTCTCATCAACTCCCTGTCTGCACGACGCCCAGCCCTCTCCCTAGAGGTATGAGTCATCCATGAGCCCACTAGCCTTATACAACTCTCCACCTAGTTGTATAAGTCGGCGTAAAGCCTGAATCTGGGCGAAATATATCTACCCCCCTGGATGCAACCAGGTGACTTTACCTTCCTGCTGTCACAATATATATATATATATATATATATATATATATATATACAGGTCCTTCTCAAAAAATTAGCATATTGTGATAAAGTTCATTATTTTCTGTAATGTACTGATAAACATTAGACTTTCATATATTTTAGATTCATCACACACAACTGAAGTAGTTCAAGCCTTTTCTTGTTTTAATATTGATGATTTTGGCATACAGCTCATGACAACCCAAAATTCCTATCTCAAAAAATTAGCATATCATGAAAAGGTTCTCTAAACAAGCTATTAACCTAATCATCTGAATCAACTAATTAACTCTAAACACCTGCAAAAGATTCCTGAGGCTTTTAAAAACTCCCAGCCTGGTTCATTACTCAAAACCGCAATCATGGGTAAGACTGCCGACCTGACTGCTGTCCAGAAGGCCATCATTGACACCCTCAAGCAAGAGGGTAAGACACAGAAAGAAATTTCTGAACGAATAGGCTGTTCCCAGAGTGCTGTATCAAGGCACCTCAGTGGGAAGTCTGTGGGAAGGAAAAAGTGTGGCAGAAAACGCTGCACAACGAGAAGAGGTGACCGGACCCTGAAGAAGATTGTGGAGAAGGACCGATTCCAGACCTTGGAGGACCTGCGGAAGCAGTGGACTGAGTCTGGAGTAGAAACATCCAGAGCCACCGTGAACAGGCGTGTGCAGGAAATGGGCTACAGGTGCCGCATTCCCCAGGTCAAGCCACTTTTGAACCAGAAACAGCGGAAGAAGCGCCTGACCTGGGCTACAGAGAAGCAGCACTGGACTGTTGCTCAGTGGTCCAAAGTACTTTTTTCGGATGAAAGCAAATTTTGCATGTCATTCGGAAATCAAGGTGCCAGAGTCTGGAGGAAGACTGGGGAGAGGGAAATGCCAAAATGCCTGAAGTCCAGTGTCAAGTACCCACAGTCAGTGATGGTCTGGGGTGCCATGTCAGCTGCTGGTGTTGGTCCACTGTGTTTTATCAAGGGCAGGGTCAATGCAGCTAGCTATCAGGAGATTTTGGAGCACTCCATGCTTCCATCTGCTGAAAAGCTTTATGGAGATGAAGATTTCATTGTTCAGCACGACCTGGCACCTGCTCACAGTGCCAAAACCACTGGTAAATGGTTTACTGACCATGGTATTACTGTGCTCAATTGGCCTGCCAACTCTCCTGACCTGAACCCCATAGAGAATCTGTGGGATATTGGGAAGAGAAAGTTGAGTGACGCAAGACCCAACACTCTGGATGAGCTTAAGGCCGCTATCGAAGCATCCTGGGCCTCCATAACACCTCAGCAGTGCCACAGGCTGGTTGCCTCCATGCCACGCCGCATTGAAGCAGTCATTTCTGCAAAAGGATTCCCCACCAAGTATTGAGTGCATAACTGAACATAATTATTTGAAGGTTGACTTTTTTTGTATTAAAAACACTTTTCTTTTATTGGTCGGATGAAATATGCTAATTTTTTGAGATAGGATTTTTGGGTTTTCATGAGCTGTATGCCAAAATCATCAATATTAAAACAAGAAAAGGCTTGAACTACTTCAGTTGTGTGTAATGAATCTAAAATATATGAAAGTCTAATGTTTATCAGTACATTACAGAAAATAATGAACTTTATCACAATATGCTAATTTTTTGAGAAGGACCTGTATATATAATAATGTGTGTGTGTCACAGACACACTCTCTTTTACAATTTTTTTTTTTTTTAGGAGCCCAGTTGGGGGGCTTTGGTGAAATATCAGGGGTCTAATGAGATGCCTCATGTTTGAGACAGAGAAAGGGAGATGGACAGAGATTCCCCAGTCTCTGCAAACTCTGCATTGGAAAGTGAATAAATGGGAAGTGCTCTGTGCTGAGGGGCTTCATGTTAATTCACAAACTGAATACACAGTTTACTATGCTTCAGGTATGAATGATCACAGTGAGTGATCAGTATGTTCATTCATCCTGAAATGTCTCCTGGGAGGAGGGACATCGGGGGGGGGGGATTGCACCAAACGGAGTGATTAGGGTGAACCCAGGCACATCCGGCACACCCCATTCGCACGCCTATGTTTGAGGGCCAATTCGCACATGTGCGGTGACGGACATTTCCCTGCATGGTAAAATGTCTGTCACCGCAGGGACACACAGGAAACAATTGTGATTGGCAGGGTGAGATGTGTAACAAATAGAGAGGGTGACTTGATTTTATGTTGAATGGACACAGCTGAAGCTTGAACACTAAATACACCTCAGTCCTTCCAGTGGCAGTCATATCTGCATTCATCAGTGGTTGGGGGAATAGTTACAGATAGATACAAGGACTGTATCTAAAGTCAGAACTTTCATATAATTAGGAATGAACTTGTTGTGTACAAATCCTAATCTGAACCCACCTGAGCTATCCCACCAGGAAGCTGTCACTGCACGTAGCCGAGGCATTCCTCACTCACAGCCACACGGATACAAAGGGGAATGCCTCAGCTTCTTATGATTGGCTTTGTGCAATGACAGCTTCCTGATGGATAGCTCAGGTGGGTTCAAATTAGGGTCTGAACAGGCCTGAATTCATCCCTACTGATGATGCTTGTTTTTGAGGAAAGCATTGCATTTAAAACAGCTGATAGAACAGAATATAAAGATATCCCTTTGTTTGCATGCTTGGAGAAAAGAAATGTTCAGTTTTATGCACCATAATACAACTTTCTTGTCCATTGATGGACAAAGAAAGTCTTAAACCTTTGAGTTATACTAGATCCTAAATGAGGATTGGACACTGGCCAACAAAAAAACGTGGGTGGGCCCAGGGTATAACCCTTTCCACTGCCAGCATGCTTCAGTTTTTTGCTAGTGTCCTAGGACAGTAGTTCTCAAGCCTGTCCTCAAGTACCCCCAACAGGCCATATTTGCAGGTTTTCCTTTATCTTGCACAGGTGCTTTAAGTCGCAGTCATTGGTTTGGTATTTTGGATAGCTATTTTATCTAAGAGAAATTCTCAAAACAAGGCCTGTTGGGGGTACTTGAGAACAGGGTTGAGAACCACTGGTTTAGGAGGATGGACACCTTTTCTTTAGCTCAGCTTTAAAAATGAACCTGTACTCTTCTACGATTTCTCCTTGCCTACTTTTCTTTCTCTTTTCTGTCCTTCCTTCTCTTTTCTCATCTCTCTCTCCCTTCCTCTCCTCCCCTCCCCTCTTCCTCTCCCCCTGTACCCCTCCCCACTCCCACCACCTGACCCCCACTACCACTCCTTTTGTTCCCTCCTTTTTTCTTTTTTTTTTTTTAATCTTAATCCCTAACGTATCTGTTTACAATCCTGTCATATATGACGACGGGGCTCTTCTAGCTGTACCCGTTTTCTATTCTAAATACCGGTCACCAAATCTGATATTGTATAACTATGTATTATGAGTTATGCTGTGGGCGATAGCCATTTGGCTGACTCTTTGCACAAACTTATATGTGACTACTTACGGATTGTGACTTCATATATATTCTCATGTACTCACTGTTAAAATTCCAATAAATATATTTTCAACCCTAAAAATGAACCTGTGATTTTTTCCTAGCAATTTTTTGCTTTTTTTTTTTGTCATTCGAGAACAGCACCTCAGTTTCCTAGGGGGCTCAGACAGGCCATCGTTCAGGCTTATGGTGTCCAAGCATTGGGTTCCCCCCTAGGCTTGTTAAGGCTCATGCCACTAGAGCTGTCAGCCCTTCTTATGCTTTTTGGCACCAGACTACTAATTCCCAGAGTTGCAAAGCTGCCACCTGGTCTGTTCACATGTTCTCTGAGTCCTACCAGGTGGATGTTGTGGTCTCATCTGATGCCAGCTTCAGTTGTAAGGACCTTCAGGCAGCTCTTCAAACTGTGGCAGTCTCCAGTTTTTTATGTTACATTGGACCTGGTAATGATTGATTGTTGTGTTTCCCACCCCTCAGTTGGACTGCTTTTGGATGACTCGAAGGTTTAAGACTTACCCTGAATGTATAAGAAAGAAAAATGGGTTTTTGTGCTCACTGTAAAATCCTTTTCTTAGAGTCCATTGGAGAACACAGGTCCAGAACCTCTGTGCTTGTGATCATGCCCATGGTACATCTTTGCTATAGAACTGAGGCATGCTGGTAGTGGTACCTTGGGCTTTTTTTGTTTTTTGTTAATCAGTGTCCAGTCCTTCACTAGACAGCAGTATAACCTGAAGGTTTAGGACTTCCTGTCTCCCTCGGTGGATTCCAGAAAAAGGGTTTTATGGTGAGTACAAAAATCCTATTTTTGTTTATAATTTTTTCTTATTTCCAGCACTTACAAGTCTAGTTTGTTCCTGCAGGCTTTGCAGATGAAAGAATCAAATTAGAAATACTAAACTACCGTATGTCTTTGTCATTTCAGATCCACCTAATGCTTCGCCTTTGCTGTATAGGACTTGTGTTTCTGTGCAATGCTGCTATGTGGACATTCTTTGCTAAAGCATTAAGATTCTCCTCCTCATCAGCTGCTGCAACTGTAACAACAACCGCCTCAAATTTTATTTCATCTGTAAGTAGCTAAATAGATAACGGCTATACATTCATTTGAATTTTTATTGTTATTTAAATTATCAGAATAATGCTTGCAGAGTATGCATTACCCAGCCCCCCCCATTATATCTCGTATAGTCTTAGGCAGTGGCAGCCTGTAATGCAGGGCGCACGGGTGCCGCCCCCCCCCCCCCTATCTATGTGTACAGCCCCCTAATCTACATGCAGGGCACCGGACACATGGATTTCAATGTTTTTTTGTTTTTTTTTTAAGCACGTGATTGGAGCCAGAGGCTCTAATAGGCTTAAAAAAAGGGTGGCACCCAGTTGCGTGACAACAGCAAAAGAATATTCGCTATTGTCTTCCTGAATTTCCTCCCGGCCAATCAGGAAGCGGGTCCTAAGACCTGTTACCCGATTGGCTGAAATGAGAAGCGATCCTATTGGCCACCTAGAAGGAGGAGGCAACGAGCAGATGCAGGGGAAGCCGCTGGCCGTCACCCAGAGAAAGCGCTATTGGTGTGAAGTGACTGCAAAAAACATCCCTCTCTGCATAGGTGTGCCGTAGCAGCAATAAATACCACTCCCCCCACCATCGACGTGTAGTGCTAGCAATAAGCACCCTCACTTCCTATTGGTGTGTAGTGGCCGCAGTAAACACCCCTTTCCCCATTGATGTGCTGTGGAATTTATAAACACCTCTCCCCATTAAAGTGCAGTGGCATTATTGAACGCCTCTCCCCAGTGGTGTGCAGTGGCAATAATAAATACCCCTCTCCTCACTGAAGTGCAGTGGCATTAACCACTTGACCTTCTGAAGATTTACCCCCCTTCATGGCCAGGCCATTTTTTTTTCTTTTTTGGCACTGCGTTAGTTTAACTGACAATCATGCAACGCTGTGCACAAATGACATTTTATACAGTTTTTTTTTTTCCCCCACAAATAGAGCTTTCTTTTGGTGGTATTTGATCACCACTGGGTTTTTTTATTTTTTGCGCTATAAATGACAAAAGACCAATTTTTTTTTTAAAAAAAAACGACTTTTACTTTCTGCTATAAAAACATATCCAGTAAAAAAAAAAATTAAAATCTCAAATTTCTTCAATTTGTTACATATTTTTGGTAAAATAAAATCCCAATAAGTGTATATTGATTGGTTTGGTTTGTGCGCAAGTTATAGCGTCTACAAACTATGGTGGAATTTTTAATACTAGTAATGGCGGTGATCAGTGACTTATAGCAGGACTGTGATAGTATGGTGGGCAGTTAAAATCTGACAAAGTTTCCAATCTTTGCCCAATCTATATTAAAAATGCTTTGGCTGGAGTCAGGCTTTAAGTTATGAACAGATCAAGGAGAAATAGTATGATCAGTGCACCTTTCTGGGGCAAGATACAACATTTGTCTCTGTGTAAGGTGAGTCAGCGTTCTGCACAGTTCACATTTTAGTTGTATGATTACCAGTTTGCATGTGATATACATATTGGGCTTCATGCCCACAGACGTTTTTGACAGCTGCGTTTTTTACAGCTTAAAAACGCCTGTCCTTGTTATTGTCAATTTTTTATTTATTTTTTTCAAAAACAAAAAAACAAAAAACGTCGGAGCTAAAAAACGCGACTGCGCGTTTTTGTGCGTTTTTTGACGCTTGCGGTTTTTTCTGCCTAACTCTGACGCTGAGGAACGCACTGGTCCTGGGTTTTTTTTTACAGCTTAAAAATGTCTATGTTATTTGCAGCTCAAAAATGTCTAGGTGGGCATGAAGCTATAGACTAACATGGACAGGCGTTTTTAAGCTGTAAAAAACACTCAAACGCGGCTGTAAAAACGTCCGTGGGCATGAGGCCTTAATCTTGTAAACATTTCTAGATCTTTTAAATTTACAAAGATGTCTTTTTTTTTTTTTTTTAACATCTTTTCCCTTCATGGAGAGAATGTAGTGCTCTTCTCTAAAATGCACCTCTTTTTTTAGGCCTTTCTTGGCAAAGTGCTGTTTGGAGAGTCCCGCGCTTTTCTCTGGTGGGTTGGAATTTCGATCACTCTCTGTGGACTGATTTTACTGCACACATATTTACCACAAGCAGAAGAGCCTGAAAAAAAGAAGAGCTAGACGAGGTCATCGTTTGGTTGATCGGTTTTACCTGGGTGCTTATTGTATTAGTGTATTTTTACTTGGTCTCCACGTCCTCTGTTTACCTGTTCATTTTAGGAGAAATACATATGCAGTTACAACACAAACCGCTAGACTTGTGGCAGTGGGGTGTTAAAAACGCAAAAAATTTTTGTGCCCCTCTAACCGACACCCTTAAGGTGCAAACGCAGTGGACAGGGGTGTTCGCATGATGCAATTGCAATGCTTTGATTCACACCCACAGCAAAAATTATTTCTCCTGACACAGCCACTAAACGCAACCCATGCAAGTGAATGGGGATGTACCACAAACAGCTCACAACCGAATGCAATGGATGTGGTTGTGGTGCTCGGTGCAGCATTTATGGGGCTAAAACTGGCGGCAAACAGGTGTCGTATTGTGGATCACTTTTCAGAGACATGGCAGGCTAGATGCAAGTCTAAACTTAGCCTTAGGCTGGGTTCACACTACTGCAAATTGGATGCAGGTTTTCCCCATCCAATTCATATGTCAGGAGACTGTGACCGGCTCTCTATGGCACCGGTTCACAGATCTCCGGTGCGAATTGCACAGGAGTCCTGTGCGTCTCCTGGTCCATTTCAGATCCGAATTCAGCCCAAAATTTGGAACTGAAACGGTGAATGGAGATGCACCGGCCCCTGAAATCAATGGGACACCGCGGTAATACCGCCCGCAAACCGCGGCAATAGCCGCGGTTTGCGGGCGGTATTAACCCTTTTTCGGCCGCTAGCGGGGGTTAAATTCACCCCGCTAGCAGCCGCATACCGCGGTAATAACAACTGTATAGCGGCGCTGAAAATCGTGCCGCTATACCGCCACTGCACCTGCCCGCCCCAGTGTGAAAGGGGCCTTACTGCCACCTTCCCCAGCTGCATATTTTCAGTTTTCCTTTGCTTGTTTACCATCAGGGATGAGCTCAGGAGTGTTTGGATCATAGTATGAATCCACCTGAGCTACCCCACCAAAAAGCTGTCACTCTGCAGTGCCAAGGGATGTGTATATGTGTGGCTGCAGGGTGGGGAATGTCTTGGCCGCTTACCATTGGTTCTGTACAGCGATAGCTTTCTGGTGGGATAACTCAAGTGCGTTTAAACACACCTCATCCCTACCTACCAATAATTATTTTCACCATGTGCAAAGAGAAATGACCAGTACTTATTGCTATGGGTGGGTAGTAATCCTTTCTTGTTCTGCTCATGTGATAGCACTGGTGCTTGGTGATAAACCACTCAGGCAGAAAGTGCTGTCATACTAGTGGGGAGAGAATCCTGAGCTTACACAGGTTTTTTTCCCTTCATTCCCCTAGATTTGGATAGAGTGTGGAAGGATTAGAATCCCTGTCAGGTTTTTACTGCTATCCGGGGCTCTGTTAGAGAGGTTTACATTCACACATACATGCCACACTGACAGCAGTTTATCAAAAAAATGTAATGAAGAAAAATCTGCAACAGCAACATAGATAGAAATGAAGAAAATAATTCTTTAGGAGGGAAGGCCAGAACTCGTGTCAGATTTTTATCTCTGGAACAAGTGAAAATGAGGAACTAGATTAGAAATGTACCCTGTCGTGTGACATACCCCTAGACAAAGGAGATGGGGTGAGGCCCATGTCCTCCCCATAGCTGTGGGTGAGGTGAAGGCCAGTACCAGATATTTCCTCAGGCCTAGGTGCTTTTTGTCTAGAATCAAGTCCCGCTGTGTCAACACTTCCCTCTGCTCCCATTAACCAGAGTTCCACACACCGATCACAGTCCAACTCTTGTTTTATTGTATATCTCACAATAAACAGTGCTTCAGTAGCCAACTGGTTGCGACTTGATAACATTTTGATACCTTGGAATGAGCAGGTCGAGGCACTATCCTGATTATCAGCTAAACCACTGCGATCTCGCCAGTGGTTACTATAGCATTAGCTAGAAAGGATTTAGAACTTGAGAGTCTCTACCAGCAACTCAAGAGAACGTAGATAGGAGTACCTTCGCTGCGTTGTGGCCCCTGTCAGGGGAAGATGTCCCTCCAAGGGAGTTACCGGAGGCCCATCCGTCACTGGGTTGATGCTGCTCCAGACTCTCCGAATGGGTAACCTCCGCGGCCTCCTCACCTCAGACATGGGCCCCATCCACCTCAGGGACCCTCGGACTTCTCCACCCTCGCGGGACCCAGTCAAAGTCACTGGACCCCAGGCCTCCTAGTTTAGTACCTCACCCCAGGCTGAAGGTGCCTGGGATGGACTCCAACTCCATTCCAGTCAGGCCTAGGGCGCCTGGGCCGGAATCCGGAACCGCCCGCACCCAGGCCTAAGGTGCCTGGGCGCGTGAAGAAGATCCTCCTGAAGACCTCGTGGTTAGGGCGTCTCCCCCTTTTATCTCCTCCCATCGACACCACGGCAGGTTCCCCGCCCTCGCCGTGCCATCTCCGGAAAGGGACAAAAAGGATAGCACTGTGACGGCCAATCTACCTTGAGCCTCCAGGTACCCCGCCACCCAGAGGCCAAGGAGATTATTACACCGTCCAATCCTCCACGAACACAAATGGTCCACTATTCCCATACTTACACACCTGAGTGTCCCACCTAAATTTAGAGACCCCGCTACATAAACAATACATAAATTATCTGCCCTTACACAATATGATCACAGCCAGAAATGCTAGGGGTGTATTTCAAAGTAAATTCTCAGCAAAAAAAAGCATGGAGAGATGGATGGGGGATTTTGCTTTGAACAATAAAAATGAATTAAATAGCGTTTTTAGTTTGTGGTGCTCAGTGTAGTTCTGCTTTATCTATGATGGAAAAATTTTACTCGTCTGTGCTAATTAATTTATTTTATCAAATTCAATTTTTTTCACGCAGCACACAATTAAACACTGGTGATTGTGCCACTTCAGAGCCCTCAAAATTTTCCATCATGCTGAAGAAGAGGGAGATCTTTGAATCCCCAAAATGTGTTGGCTGTTCTGTTCTTTGTGAGCAAATCACAATATCAAAACCTTTTGGACTCTCTGACCTTTTTTTTGAGACTCTATAGACTTTGAGCATAAGCTTTTAGTTTCTGTCTGTGTCCCCGTTTCAGATTTTCCCTCACCTTTCGAGTGAAACCACTGTCAGCAGGACAGGAAGTGGAGTTATATCTCATAGGAGTCCCGGATAGCAATAAAAAATAAATAAGTAGTCAGGTGTTATAATCCTTCCAACTCTATCCAAAGATCCAAAAATTGGTTTGACATACCCTTGCAGTGGTTCTCAACGCTTGTCCTCAGGACCAGTGGGTCCTGAAGACAGGACTTGAAAACCACAGCAAGGAATTCTGTTGCTTTGCCCTGCATAAGGGCACAGGTTCACTTTTAAAGTGGTTGTAAACCCTTTTTTTTATAGCCTTACCTATAGGTAGTGGAAATATCTCCTAAACGTGCGCCGTTTAGGAGATATTTCACTTGTAGTTCGCCGAAAATGTTAACGGCGCATGCGCGGGGAAGAAACGAAACAAAGTGCCGTTTCTTGCCTAGCCTGTGCCGTTAATGGCGGCTCCCGTGCACATGCGCGGGAGTGATCCAGCGATGCCTACACTTGGGACATCGCTGGATTCTTTTGCAGGTAAGTGGTACATAATGGGCTAGTATGCGATGCATACTAGCCCATTATGCTTTTCATTTGCAGCGAGCAAAAGAGGAAGTAAAACCCATCAGGGTTTACTTCCTCTTTAATGCACTGCATGAAATTCATACAATTTCGTTTTCGGCCAGCCGCGTCGTGAGACTAAAGAGGTGAACCAACAGCGTCATGGAGGAGGCCTTGACTTTATTTGTTCCATATTGGACACATCTCTGCACTGCTATTTTCTATACTGACAAATAAAAATGAAGACTTTGTTTTTTCATTCATATTATCCAATAAAAAAAAAAAAACGAGTTACCTAAAGTGGAAGTAAAGCCTTTTTTGGCACTTGTACCTACAGATAAGCCTATAATAAGACTTACCTGTAGGTACAGTGAATATCTCATGAATCTGCATGTTTAGGAGATATTCATACTGCATGCAGCCGCTTATGTCACGGGTGCATAATCTCTGAAGGTACAGCATACCCAGTCCATCCATTCAGAGCGCCATGCTGCAGCATCATCGCGGCACAGCCAATCAGACAGACCCAGAAGAAAGACTGGGTGAAGATGGAAGCGTCTATCAGCGGTGACAGCACGATGCTGGAGGGCTTTGTTTTAAGATAAGTCTTGCATAATGTGCTAGTATGCAATTAATTTGTATTTGCACTTCCAATATATAGTAATCTTGTCCTGAGAGAATTGCAGGGGCTGCCATTGGTGGTGATCTCCTTGTAAAAATGTAAGTTGACCCACTGTTTTGCTGATATTGCTGAATTCAACATTTCTCTGTTCCTGATCCAAACTAAGCATGCTGTTCAGGAAGTGCACTTATCCTTTATACCCCCCTCCACTGACCCAAGCTACCCCACACAGCCTATAGGCGTATACGTAAGCCTAGTACACACAATTAGAAAATTTGATAAAAAATACCACTTTTGAAACGATTGTACAATAATCTGATTGTTAGTACACAGCTTTTCGAGAGCCGATCACGACAGTTCATCCGAAATTATCCAAAGGGACAAACACAAAAGTTTTTCTCGTACGATACCAGAATGTACAATTTTCATTTAATCAACACAGTTTTTGTCTGAAAAAAAATGGAAGAACAAGACAGTGCATGCTCAGAAGTGAAAGAATACATTACTTTACAATACAATACATTACATCACTTCACAAATTTTCATAACTTGTGAAACCTCTTCATTTTCGATATGAGACTAGCATGCAAACAAAAAAAAAAAAAAACAGACGATCATTCATCCAATATTCTCATTGTGTGTATGGGCCTCTACTTGGATCCACAAGCCACGGTCTCCGGAGGTTGTTAGCATCCCAAACGTTAAATCTCTGTGTTGGCCGCACCTGAGCAGTAGGTCACCATGGTCATCTAGAGGGCCCTGTCTTCATGCTGGAGAATCTCAGGAGACAGTTCTATGGAAGTCTATGGTAAGCTACTGGTCAGGCATGGACAGTCATCTGGAAGGTCCTCCGGCATGTTGGACACAGTCCTGGTGACCTGGTTGCTTTTTGTCCATTGTGGACTCCAATATGTTTTTACTATCCACTTGTTTGTGTGAGTATGTTTCCTTCTTTTTGATTTTAATTAATATTACTTGGGTAATGCGCAAGGTTGGTGCGCCCTCTCTTCATCTTTTTACAATGGATAGCAACATGTTTGGCTAGGGATGTAATCAAACACCAGAGGGCACAGCCACTGAAATTAGGTATGTATGTATCTGGGGAGGGGGGCAGTAGGTAGCTTAGGTCAGGGGGGGGGGGGACGACAAGTGCAGTTTGTTTAACAGTAATGAAGCAAGACAGTAATAATGTCAGCCAGACAACTAGCATTTTTATGGGAAGAGCTCCAAAAACGTCAGCCTCCATGTTCTATCATTAAGGCCTCATGCCCACGGACGTTTTTACAGCCGCACTTTTGAGCGTTTTTTACAGCTTAAAAACGCCTGTCCATGTTAGTGTATAAATTTTTCGACCGTATTTTTTTCGAAAAAAAAAAAGATCAAAACGCCGGAGCTTAAAAACGCGTTTTTGCGCATTTTTTAACGCTTCGCGTTTTTTTATGCCTAACGCCCACGCAGCGGAACGCACTCGTCCTGTTTTTTTTTACAGCTTAAAAACGCCTATGCCATTTGCAGCTCAAAAACGCCTAGGTGGGCATGAAGCTATAGACTAACATGGACAGGCATTTTTAAGCTGTAAAAAATGCTCAAAAACGCGGCTGTAAAAACGTCCGTGGGCATGAGGCCTGATGGTCTGTTTTAAAAGCCCACATTTTTCTTCTTTTTATTGGTATGGCCTGACATCTGGTAAAAAAAAATCACAATTACACTTTTAGCTGTGGTGTAATGTTTAGTACTATATATAGTTTTCTTTTCTTTTTTTTTTTGCATATAACAAAGTAAAATGCACCTGTTGTGGTGTGCAGGAGCCACAATTTTGCACACTGACTTGCTTTTCAGAAAAAGCAGTGGGCATCTATACGCCAGGACTTGGTGCATACAATCTTATGTTTTTGAGAAATATGCCCGCACACGTGTGCCAACGGTTACACACGTATAGCCGCACGCAGTTTTCTGTACTGCATCTCAATGGGCAAAATTACACTGCAGCTGTGGCTCCCGGGTGTCATAACAATGGGGTATTTGACCTTATTTTACCTTAATGTACAGCCATGTGTAAGATCCCTAAATCACATGTGACATTTGGCAGGGATAGTGTGTTTGACATGCGGTAAAGGTGTACTTCACTAAGTGCACTGACCCAGCTAACACCTTTTATGCCCTTTAATGTATTATAAACATTTGAACAGTGTATCATTTTCCCAGCTTGATATGAAGTTATGGGGAAATATTACATCTTTTTTTGGCACCAATCCATGTGTTTAACCCTGCTCTCTGCTGGTGTTACTGTGCAGCTGTCATGCTTTAAAGTTTTTTTACCTCTTTTGCAACCAAATTGGGATAACACATTTTCATTACATGTTCTCATTTATATAGCATAAACTAAAAAAAAAATGTAAAATGGCTACTTACCTAAATGTTCTTTTATGAAAAGTCCACGACTGGAAAATCCTACTTGTAGTCCCTTCACTGCTTGTTTCTGCCACCATCCCCCACCAGCCTTTTAAGAGGATCTGAATGCTGGGACAGAGGTGCAGGCCTTCCAATCATGTGACTGCTGTAATTGACTGTCACACAATTATAAACAATGATCGGGAGCTGTCATTGACAGCTTAGTTACTGTGCAATGAGCGTGCCAGAATGGCAATTCCTATAAATGTATATGTGTTACGCTGCATTAAAGCCCACCCAGCTGCCACATATATACTTTCAGCCAGCTAACACAGGTAAATTGTTTCTGTATTGTCGTGGAAGAATTCCCTTGGGCTTTGTACGCAAATCCACACCGCGCCTAAATGTGGACTTCCAGCGTCTAAATGCACACAAAGCACAAAACAATTCCTTCGTGCTTAAAAGCACGTTTGTATCAAGCTCTTTGGTACAAGGAATATGAAGTACTTCAATGGCACCAGGTAGAATCAGAAACGATGCTGCTTCAAGCTGGAGTCTCAAGCGTCTGGGCAGAGCTCAGCCACCCGGATTCTTTTATTCATTGGAAACAAAAGGATAACAAAACAGGAAGTGATGGCCCCAACAGCCAATCACTTCCCTTAATACAAAATGACATCACAGGAAATGACAAACAGTAAAGGGGAGGGCACTCAAAGGAGGGAAAGGGGAGGAAGTGCACACCCCCCATCTTAATCAGCATGGAGCCCACACAATACTGTTCAAAGTAAACAGTATCTAGTGAGATCATTCTACTTGTTCTTATAGTTTTGGGACAATCTGCGGGGACATTGCTACTGCTGTTGTCAATATACGGTACAAGTACACCGACAAGGCAGATATCAATGTCCTCTTATAAATACAGATATGTATCCATAAAGCGGATAACGAAGTCCGCAAGAGAGAATTAATAGGTTTCTCTCATTATGCGGACTTCGCTTCTCTAAAGTGTATAGCCATTGGAAAGCATGCAGTCCAGCGCATTGCGCTTGATATCTACAAACCAACAAACGCCCACACACGCAGAGAACACGTTTCAATCCCATAAGAAGGTTTTCATACTGACCGTTTTTACCGCTGGTCTCGATTCAACCCAAGTGCGCTCTGCTAGAGCGCTCCTCGATTAAACATCAGACACAGGGAGACAGATGACAATCTATAAAACACACATCCTAGAATAAAATGTCCACATAAATCTTATATAATAAAATTTCCACAACAGTCCCTCCTTTTTGTCATATGCTCCCATGTGTCTCTCAAAACTTGATCTTCTTACACCTGGAAATGAATCAGTCCTTACAATCCATAAAAAGGAAAACGCGGCTTGACATGTAGATTCTGTTCTTCAGGAGACATGACTTATAAGGAGGGTACGAAATGGTGAGCTGTAGTAATCGCCGATCGGTCTGGAATCCTCTGCATCTGATACGTTGGTTGGGCTTCGGGGCGTCTTATCTCATTGAGGAAAATGTGGTCATCTGCTCGGGCTCTGGTCACGCGTCCAATCAGGCAACAGGAGCACCTCATCACGACATATAGAAGGAACAGAAACAAAAATGACATGAGTATATACACCCCTACTTCCTTCAACCACGATCCAATGGAAAATAAAAAATCCCCAAAGTTTCCCAAACCCTTAAAAGGATTCCAACCCTCACTAGCTATAGCTCTGGCTTTGCCTTGCAGGGATCTAGCCTTATCCATATGGGCCTGAACTTTGTCATTGGTATCCTCAATCCAGGTACAACAATCTTCACCTATGAATTCACAGAAACCCCCCTTGGATGCTAACAGATAATCAAGGGCCATCTTTTCCTGTAAAAGAAGGGTCCTGATCTGCCGTTGTTCCTGTGAGATTTCCCTTACAGCCTCTACGGTTTCATTGAATATCCCATCCACAATGGATGAGAAATTATTCAATCGTTTCATAAGTTCAATCCCCCAACCCGTCCAAGCAGGAAACCATGCCCAGGCCTGGTCAGAGTTGGTAAACAATTCCCTTCTAGCTTTTCCTGACGTTCTTACCTTCTCTCGTGCCATCAGATCCTCTCGATCATCCGCGATGTAAGATGCTGGGACTAGTTTAACCAGGACACATGAACCTCTTGCATTAGGGGGGATTACCTTATAAGCTGAGGTACCGCATAAGAAGTAGTAGGGGCCAGTCAGAGTCGCACAGGGGGAACCACTCTGACGGTTACGTGCATTGAGTAGTAACAGGATAGACTGGGGGATTGCTCCCTCGGTCTGAACGTCACACCCTTCCTTCCAACAGATGTAATCTGGTCTATTAGTGTTATTAAAGAAGACGGGGGTTTCGTTGGTTAGATTAACTGTTATACCTTCTTTACAGGTGGTGGACCCAACAAAGTTATCCCCTCTACTGAAACTAAAGTTGAAGCACACTTGTGGGTTACCTAGTTGTCCCGATACCCATACTGGTTTTGTGAGGGAGGGGCAAAAGCCAGAGCTAATGTTAAAACTATAACTAATTTTACCCTCTAGGAATGTATCATTAAGTTCTATTGACAAGTGTCTGTTTGGAGTCTTTAGTTTCCTCATACCGATACGGACATCATATATCGCATGTACTGCTGCCATTGCCGGGGCATCAAGGCTTGGTGGAGGTTTGGAGCATACCCAGCAGTTGGTCCTGTTCGCCATTTTTGCCAGCTGGAGATGCATTTTAAACAATAAATTGGGATGCTTTTCATCATTACCCTTGCTAAAATACACTAAACTAAAACTATAAATAAAGAAGATACTCCTCATTCTTTGATGTAGTTGAGCAGCTTCTTGCAGTGGCTGGCGTGGATCCAGTTGTCCCGTTCTTCAAGCTTTAGTGAGGTCGGCGTGGTCAGCTGAACCTGGAATGGTCCGACGTATCTCGATTCTAGTCCCGTCCTCTGGTATTTCTTTACAACGACCCAGTCACCTGGTTGGATAGAATGTAAACCGGTTATTGAGTCAGGGTCTGGAAGGGACTCATGAACCCTGTGGTGGATTTTTTTTAGCTCACGTTGCAGTGACTGCACATACCCCGTCAGCTGAGAATGTAAAGACGACAGCTGCTGGGGAAAGTACAACCCTGTTTTTGGTTGACATCCGAACAAAACCTCATATGGGAGATAACCCGTGAGGTCGTCTAGGTGCATTTCTGATGGAGTGGAGAGCTATGGGGAGACATTCAGGCCAAGGTTTCCCAGTATCAGCTATTATTTTGGAGATTTTGTTTTTAAGGGTTCCGTTTAACCTTTCAACCTTACCACTACTTTGGGGGTGATAAGGAGTGTGTAATCCCTGATTGATATGGAGGGCTTTACACACTTCTGCAAATATTTGACTAGTGAAGTGGAAGCCTCGATTCGACTCGATCGTTTCAGGTAGGCCCCAGCGACACACTATTTCGGACAGGATCTTTTTGGCTGTGGTTGTGGCGTTTGCTTTCTGAACCGGCCATGCCTCTGGCCAACCTGAAAACATATCTACACAGACTAAGACGTGTTCGTACGGCCCACTCCTTGGCAATGTAATGTAGTCTATCTGGATGCGCTGAAATGGATATTCTGGTCGGGGGGAATGTCGTTTGGGTACTGGTACCGTCCTACCTGGATTGTGCAATGCGCAAACCAGGCAGGCTGCTGCAAAATTAGCAGTTGCAGTAGTAAATCCAGGGGCGATCCAATGCTCATCCACCTGCGCACACATAACCATCTTTGACTGATGCCCTGGATAATGAGCCGAATGGGCCATCATTGGAAAAAGCGATCTTGGCAGACACCATTTTTTACCAAGACCCCAGATGTCATCTGGACCTCTCATGGCCCCTAGTGCTGTCCATCTCCTCTTTTCATGTAATTCCGCTTGTGACTGTAGTCTCTTAAACTCTTCCAGAGACACATCAGAGGGGATGGCTAGCATCAGGGTTTTCACAGGAGGGTGCAGAGCACCTTCTTTGGCAGCTCTATCTGCCAAGGCATTGCCATCGGCCTCCAAAGTCCTATCAGTCGTGTGGGCCTTAACTTTTAGAATGGCTATCTCACGCGGCAGGTTGAAAGCAACGAATAATCTGTTGATTAACTGCGCATGTTTCACAGGCTTCCCTGAACTAGTCAGAAAGCCTCTTGCTTTCCAGATAGGACCAAAATCATGGGCTATCCCAAAAGCATACCTAGAATCCGTGTAGATATTGATCCTTTGACCCTCTTGGGTCTCACAGGCTCTTGCCAGTGCCCACAGCTCAGCTTCCTGTGCAGACATGTTGGAACTCAATGAACCCTTTTCCACAATTTCACTGACTGTAGTCACTGCATAACCTGTGTGTGGCTTACCATCTGGGGTGTAATACCTGGAACCATCGACAAAAAGGTTTTTAGCGTTTGGGATGGGGGTCTCCTTCACCGGGCTGATGGTTGTTGACTCGAGTTCCATCAGAGAAACACAGTCGTGGTGATCATCAGCATGTTGTCCTAAATTAACAAGTTGGTTAGAGGTAGAGAGGTTGGTATTGTTAGTCTGGAAGGTTTGAGTATCATTTTTAACACCATTATCTCCCCCCCTCTCTTCCTCCTCAGTAGGAAGAAGAGAGGCTGGGTTTAAAATGGTGCATCGTCTTAAAGTCAGGTTAGTAGGGGTTAGGAGAGCCACTTCGTACTTAGTCAATCTGGCAGCAGAGAGGTGTTTTGTCTGAACTTGATTTAGGATTTCCTGCACTGAATGGGGAGTATAGAGGGTCAGTGGGGAGTCCAAGACTATGTCACCTACCTTCTGTAACAATACAGCGCAGGCGGCTACGGCTCGTACACAACCTGGTGAACCTCGAATGACTGGATCTAGGGCAGTTGATAGATACATGATGGGTCGGTACCTGGACCCATGTAGTTGGGTCAGTACTCCAGTGGCGTGGCCTTTGCTTTCATAGCAGAAAAGGTAGAAGGGGAGGTCATAGTTGGGCAAACCTAAAGCAGGTGCTTTGGAGAGTTCTTGGATCAAGTCCTGTAGGGTTAACCAGTTATCATCAGTCAGTAACGGTCAGTATGAAAGGGAGTTTGGGATAGGATTCCGTAAAGGGGTCCTAAAGTCGAAGAGATGTTCGGGACCCAGTCTCTACAGTAGTTGATAAGACCGAGAATGGCTCTCGTTTGTCGTGCGTTTCGGGGTTTCGGGAAGTCTTTCAGTGTCTGAATTCTCTGGGTTGTCAGGTGTCGAGTACCCTGAGATATACAATGTCCTAAAAAGGTGACCTTCTCCCTACAAAACTGCAATTTCTCCTTGCTAGCTTTATTCCCCGTGGACGCCAGATGGTTAAGCAATGAGACAGTATGCTGATAACAGACATCCCTTGCAGGGCAACAAAGCAGCAAGTCATCAACATACTGGATCAGCACCACCTCTGGATTCGTTGGGGTCCATTGATCCAACACTATTTTAAGTTTGCAACTGTACTCCGAGGGACTAGTCACAGACCCCTGAACGAGACGTGTCCAAGTCAGTTGTCGACCCTGGAATTAAAAAGCAAAAAGGTACTGGCACTGGGCGTCCAGTGGTACAGAAAAAAATGCATTAGTCAGATCAATAACACTGAAGAAAATTGCGTTAGGTGGTATAGAGGCCAACAAGGTGTGTGGGTTGGGTACCAAAGGGGCATCGCTGATAATGATTTTATTGATAGCCCTTAAATCATGTACTTATACGGAAAGTTGTTTCCTGACCCTTGACAGACTTTTTAGCCACTGGAAACAAAGGGGTGTTACAGGGGGATTTGGTTGGCGTAAGAACTTTTATCAGCAGGTACCGGTCTATTTGGATTTTAAGGCTATCCATCTGAGCCACACTCAAAGGGTATTGTGGTAATTGGGGCAAAATACTCCCTGGTCTGATGTTTACTGTGGTTGGCGGGACCGGCAGAAGACCCACATCATACTTATCAAACGCCCAAAGTTTGGGATCCACTTCTGCTAGCACATCCAACCCCAGAAAACAACCAGGTTCTATCATATACGGTAGAGCCACCATTGCACATAGGCGCTCATCTGTCAATGCACTGCTAACCACAACACCTGTTGGAGTGTACTCAATGACCGCTTGTATCTCAGATAAAATATCAGCTCCCAATAGGTTGATGGGAACATCATCCGATACCAGTACCGACTTAATGGCTTCTGTGTGTTGGCCCAACCTACAATGGAGTGGTTTGGTGGTATGTAGAGACACTGTCTGACCTGTTAGACCCACAGTGGGTATAGTCTCCCCAGAAAGGGGAACCTTGCCTCTGAGATCTTTGGATCTCAGAACAGTTCGAACGGCACCGGTGTCAATGAGGCAAGGGAGGGGATATTTTAATTCCTCGATAAACAGGTTGATATGTCCTGACACCGCTTTGCCAACGTCCTATGAAGAATCATAGTCGTGGCTGGCCATCGCTACAACTGAAGTTGTTGGATCGCGTGAGCCTGGTACCGGATCGTCTGGGATGAACTGCCACTTACCCTTGGGTCTGTTAGGGCAGTCGCGCCTTAGATGTCCTTCCTTTCCACAGATGTAACAAGTTCGGGCTTTCCAGCGTTGTGTCTTTTTCCCACCATCCTGGCCCGTTTGTCCTGCAGAAGGGGCTTGAGACACAAGGATTTTGGATGCTTTGTCCTGTTTCTTCCTATCCATCTCTCTCTCTATAGCGGAGAGAGTGGATAGAATGGCAGGTATTGTCATTTCATTAAATTCGGGTCTGGCTAATAATAGCCGGTCTCGAATTTTCATATGGATGCCTTCTAAAAATTTGGCTCTTAGCAAAAGGTGAATGGCGGATAACTTACCTCCGTCGGTTGGCACATCCGGACCAACCTCCAGATCTGCATCCAATGCAGCTTGTTTCAGGCGACGCCATGAAAC
Source organism: Rana muscosa (assembly GCA_029206835.1). Lineage (NCBI taxonomy): Eukaryota > Metazoa > Chordata > Amphibia > Anura > Ranidae > Rana > Rana muscosa. The sequence continues at coordinate 101,775,786 of CM055122.1, read as the reverse complement.
AAGCACATTCCTCGCCTGGGTTTTGACTGAGTTTCATCACATCTGTGGTAGAAGATGCACCATACAACTCTGGAAGTTTGGCTAGCAGGGCTACACAGAATTGCTTACCTCCAGAAGTGGCTTGTTCGTGGGTGACAATGCCGCAACGGGAGATTATAACCCCTGCCAGTTCTTCTCCTACTTTCGCCCTCAGAACCTGGGCACAATCTGTTCCACTCATGCCGTAGCTAAATTGATTTTGACAAAACATTCTCGCGAACCCTCGTGGATTTGTTCTATAGTCAGGCAGTTCGGCCAGTATGGTCCTGATTTCTGAGGAAGCAAAAGGGACATGCCATACCACCCTTTCCCCCAAAGTCCTTTCACCGTTGGTATTTGGAACACCCTCATATTGTTGCACCCGGACTGGGTAAGTACCAGGTTCAGTGACATAAGTGGGGCTAGGTGTGTACTTTGGAGGTTGTGGCTTCATTGGTTGGCTAATGTGTGCTACCTTGCCCACAACGTTCCCTGTCTGGAAGCCAACCAACGAAGGGTAGATGGTAGGTATGACTGAGTCAAAAGCTCTCAGCGCAGTTATGCAATCCCCACGGTTCCTTAGTCTGGTCTCAATTCCCTTAGACTCACATAGCATCTGTAGATCACCAGTTGAAAATGATTCATAATCAGCCGCAATCGGCGGAGAAAATGCCCCAGATATGGGGAAAGGCGACTGATAGAGAGGGTTAGCTTGAGGTTTAGCGTCAGAGGTGACATGGTTAGATGAAGACGTGGGAGAGAGAGAGATGTTAGTTGGAGAGTGCAGAGTAGGGTTGGTTAGATTGGTGATGGCAGAAGCATCAGAGGAAACTACAACAGATCTAGTGTTGGTGGATCCAGCCTGCCTCAGCAGAGTTAGCCCAGAAAGAGCCTCTTCCGCTTCCAGCATTGGATCACCAGTCACTGCTATCCCCTCAGGCCAGGTGTACATAATGCGGTTCTTCCGGACTGAAACTGCCTTCTGTATACCCTGCCTGCTTACCATAATAGACTTCTGAAGCCACAGCTCAGCTACATCTAAGGTTTTTGCTGCCCAGAGCCTGGGTTTAAACTCAGTTATGAATTTCTCCCACCTCCAGGCATCAAATGTCCCCTCTAGAGGAATAGCCCAAGTAGTATCCTTGGACCAACTATGCCATTCCTTTAGAGGTTTCATGACCTTTGCCCCAAAGCTAGATTTCATGTACTGTGCAGCCGTCTGACTCTGGGAAGCCTCACATTCCTTCCCTTGCATGGACTTCAAATTGCCCATGGCGATTCGAATCGGCTTATAGTCTTATTCCTGCGTCCAGGAAAAACCCCTTCACCTATTTAGGAGAGCACCGTCAGGTGCCTTCTTCTACGGTGGATTGACGAACTGCAACCACTATATCTGGTCCAGTCCCCCAACTAGAAAACCTAACCGAGGTGTTATTAACTCTATGGCTTGTTGCCCCAACACTTTTGGCACAGAACTACAGAGTACTACTCTTTTACACCGCAATACTCGTAATAACTATGCCCAATGATTAGTCAACAACCACAGACCACCCCCCCAAATTATGTCTCTACCCCTTACAATGTATGCATACATACGACTGTACACTGCGTCGTCAGATTAAACTGCACAGCACACTTCCGTTTATTTTCGCTACAGAGCAATGTGGCTTCTCTAAATAATCACAAAAATAAAATAAAACAATTAAATGGGGATAGCCTTCTGTTGTCTATTTCAGCAGTTGTACGATGTCTCAGTAGTTACACGATCAAACTAATAAACTAACAGTCTGAGCGTGAACAAAAAATTGACTACTTGCTGCGCAAAAGTAACTCAACTAACAATAAAAGTGAATATAAAGCGAGTTTTAAAACCAAAGCCTTTCTTTCCTACCGCAAGCTATACAATAAAAGATGCAGCTCTAAAACCAAAAACAATGGGGGAGGGGCATGAATTGCCTTCTGAGAAACTCAAAGAAAATGCCCAAACAATTAAAAATTAAAATAAAAAAAATTAAAACACACACCCCGTTAAGAGTACAAAAACTCAGTTAAAGTTAGTTTTACTATCTATTGAAATTCAGTGTAAAGCAAAATTTTCACTTTAAACTGAAATTAAAACCAAAAGAAAAACACAATCGTTTTACAAAAAAATATGCAAAAATAACCAAACCTGAAGATTGGATTCATACAAAGAAAAACAAAAATGGTGACTCAGACCACATGGCTGAACAAACACAAAGGAAAACAAAATGGTGTCTTCAAAACAAGATGGTGTCCTCAGGCCACATGGCTGAACAAACACAAAGGAAAACAAAATGGTGTCTTCAAAACAAGATGGTGTCCTCAGGCCACATGGCTGAACAAACAAAGGAAAACAAAATGGTGTCTTCAAAACAAGACCAAACCGTGCCTCTTACAAACAAAAATCACTGTTTTAACACAAAACAGACTGTGCTACTTAACTCATACTAAACGTTAGACGAACTATAATAGCTACACACTTTACAAAAGTTATTTCACACGGTGACCAGCACTATGAAATAACTCAGGCACACAATGCTATGTCATTCAATCTCTGCCGCACATTTAAAACATCAACTAACACACTCCATGCATACCGTCACGTTGTACAACAGGAAATGGTTTTACATTTAACATAAACCCCATACAAAGACCCTCTAGGCTGTATTGACTATGGGGTCTACACAGAGGACAGTAATATAGACTTCTATCCCAAGCCAATACAGCTATCCCTCCCAGTACAAATATAAATCCCCGTCCTTGTACACAAAGAGTGAAACCGCAAAAATTTGTTCTTTTGCTAAGCGGAGTTACCTGCAACAGCGAGCAGAGAGACCAGATTCCGGTTCTAGAACAACAAAAATTTCAAAAGTTGAAATGGAGTCTGTCTTACCAAACTTTGCCGGCCTTTTCCTGTCCCAGAACCGAGGACCCAATCTCTCCTCTCGGATCGCTGCGCTGGAACTACGTTGGCTCCAAGCTGGCTCGCCGAAATGTCGTGGAAGAATTCCCTTGGGCTTTGTACGCAAATCCACACCGCGCCTAAATGTGGACTTCCAGCGTCTAAATGCACACAAAGCACAAAACAATTCCTTCGTGCTTAAAAGCACGTTTGTATCAAGCTCTTTGGTACAAGGAATATGAAGTACTTCAATGGCACCAGGTAGAATCAGAAACGATGCTGCTTCAAGCTGGAGTCTCAAGCGTCTGGGCAGAGCTCAGCCACCCGGATTCTTTTATTCATTGGAAACAAAAGGATAACAAAACAGGAAGTGATGGCCCCAACAGCCAATCACTTCCCTTAATACAAAATGACATCACAGGAAATGACAAACAGTAAAGGGGAGGGCACTCAAAGGAGGGAAAGGGGAGGAAGTGCACACCCCCCATCTTAATCAGCATGGAGCCCACACAATACTGTTCAAAGTAAACAGTATCTAGTGAGATCATTCTACTTGTTCTTATAGTTTTGGGACAATCTGCGGGGACATTGCTACTGCTGTTGTCAATATACGGTACAAGTACACCGACAAGGCAGATATCAATGTCCTCTTATAAATACAGATATGTATCCATAAAGCGGATAACGAAGTCCGCAAGAGAGAATTAATAGGTTTCTCTCATTATGCGGACTTCGCTTCTCTAAAGTGTATAGCCATTGGAAAGCATGCAGTCCAGCGCATTGCGCTTGATATCTACAAACCAACAAACGCCCACACACGCAGAGAACACGTTTCAATCCCATAAGAAGGTTTTCATACTGACCGTTTTTACCGCTGGTCTCGATTCAACCCAAGTGCGCTCTGCTAGAGCGCTCCTCGATTAAACATCAGACACAGGGAGACAGATGACAATCTATAAAACGCACATTCTAGAATAAAATGTCCACATAAATCTTATATAATAAAATTTCCACAACAGTATGTAAATAAAAAAATATATATATTAGTCTATGGAGTCCAGTGTTGTTCTCTTTTCAGCTGCAAGATCATCTTCCTCCTCTGCTCCAGCCTTGCTATCTTGTATGTACTGTATATCCCACGCATGACCAGACACACTGCGGGCCTCTGCCAGGTCTATAGGATGAGTCTCTCGGATTTATGCTAAATGGGTGAGGAACAGTGGCGGCTGTTTTTTTTTTGTTTGGGGGGGCGGCAAACAACCCCCCGTGGCACATCATGGGGTATCGGCGGGTACATATCGGCAGGGATCGGCGGGCAGGGAATCAGGCTGCGGCGGGCATCTGGCAGCGTCTCCTGTGTCCTCTTTTCTTCTGAGATCACAACGGCTTCTGCCATGTGTCTCTTTCCCTGCTCCTAGGCGTCCAATGGGATCGCCTGACCCTTCAGCCAATCGGGAAACAATTAAAAGACCCGCGCTTCCGAATATTCATTTGCTTTTCCAACACACCTGGGTGGGCTCTGAGCGCAATGCTCTGCGCTCTGAGTCCACCCTATTTTAAAGCCTATTAGAGCCTATGGCTCTAATCAGGTGCTTCAAAAAATTAATGCTATGCATGAATCTATCCATTAATCATATAGGGGTGTGGCGTGGATAGAGGGGGCAGTGCCCATGCGCCCTTGATGGATAGGCCGCCCTTGGTGAGGAAGCAAAAGAAAGGAAGTAATTTTCATGGATGAAGGTCCACTTTGATGGGGGAAAGCTTAGTGTGTTCCTCTTTGTCAGTGGGAACAGAATAACTGTGAAATTGTAGCATACAGTCTGCCCAGAGGTCTACTCCAAACTGTTCTGTGCGAATAGGAACACAAACATATAATGGCGTTTTCCCAAATTTTATTGCAAAAGTGTAAATACACTTTAAGGGCCCTTTCACATCCATGGGAGCACATTCATACACTCACATAAGCGTAAATGAGCCCTTATTGTATTCCTTTAATAACACACTAAACAGCAATGTAAACATATGACACTGTCACATAAAAAAAGAAAGGGATTTCTACTTAAAATGTGTTTTCAGTAAAATTCATGTGTTTCCTGGAGGAAAATGGACAACTGTGAAAAGGCCTTAAAACCTAACTTCAACCAAAATTTTCAGGTAGTTAGGGGTGGAGTACAGAAGACTTACATGAAATGTGAACAAAGCATATCCCTCTATAGTGTGTACTTGTCTCAATTAAGAGCACTAAAGTGTAATTTCTGTCTGCTGTTTCAATCCTCTGCTATCTGCATGAGTCATTTCTGTTTATTTTTCTCTCCACATGGACGTTATTATTGCGCTGCACTTTCATTTTTGTACTGCTTGTTGTTTTTTTTTTGTGTGATTTACCTATTTGGTGTTCAGCTGCAATTTATTATTATTAGACTGTTTGTGCGCTGATTGCCTTTTATTTTGCAGTGAAGTGACTGGCCTCAGGTGATACAAAGAGATGAAACAAATCCTCCTACATACCTTGTACCTGTTTGTCTGCACTCTTCTCTTCTTTACATCTGTTCAAAGTGCATAATTTATAAAGCTGAGATTACCTTTTGCAGGGCTCTGAGAGCTGACTGGAGGGAAGGGATACATCCTCTTTACACAGCTCACAGAACCAAAGCTGGGGCTGTCAATCAGCTGGAGATCCGTTCCCTGTCACCTTTTTTGTCCTGGTGTCAGGAAAACTTGTCAGAAATGACACCCCGTGATGCAGCAAATCTTCAAACGAACAGTGACAAATCCTCCATCATCAACAGAAATGCTTGCTTACCAGATGAGGTGGACCATTTGCATAACAAGTGGTCAAATGAGCTTGTTCCCACCATGGGGGAGATGATAATGTTGAGCAGAATCCAGCAGCGTGGTAGACGTACATAAAATCATATGGGTCATGAATGGAATAAAAAGTGGAAATGATCTCAGTGCAGACTGATTTTTATTCCAAAGTAGATAAAAACTGATAAAAGCAGATACACCAACCAAAGCCACAGTCCAATGGGGGTGAGATCCGATGGGGGATGTGCCGCCAAAACGGATAATAAATGGGATGTGGAGTCACTTCACTGAGTATACAGTATATAAGGGTTTACAACCACTTTAATATCAGGTTTTTGTTTCTGTCTGTTGCCCCCATTGCGGAGAGTTCCTCTAAGGCCGTGTACACACAATCAAGTTTCACGGCGGTGAAAACACCGCCGTGAAACCCGACGGGAAAAACGAAGACCGGCTTGGTCCCCTACACACGGCCGTTTTTCACGACATGTTTTCTCTTGGTCGAGAAAAACGGCCGTGTGTAGGCTCCCTAGCAGTGTTTCCCTATGGCTGGTTTCACACTGGGGCGGTGGGTGCGGTGGCGGTATAGCGCCGCTATTTTTAGCGGCGCTATACCTTGGGAATTGCGGAGGTATTCGGCCGCTAGCAGTGCGGTTTTAACCCCCGCTAGCGGCTGAAAAAGGGTTAATACCACCCGCAAACCGCGGCTACAGCCGCGGTTTGCGGGCGGTATTACCGCGGTGTCCCATTCATTTCAATGGGAAGGAGCGGTATACACACCGCTCCTTCACCGCTCCAAAGATGTGGCTTGCAGGAGATTTTTTCTCCTCCCGCCAGCGCATCGCCTCAGTGTGAAAGCCCTCAGGCTTTCACATTGAGCATACTGGGGCAGGAGTTTTTCAGGCGTTATTTATGCGCTATTTTTAGCGCAAAACGCCTGAAAAACTCCTAAGTGTGAAAGGGGCCTATGGGAAAACTGCCGCGGAAAAAAATGCAGCGATTCGCGACGAGAAAAATTACAGCATGTTCTAATTTTTATCGTCGTGATTCTTGACGTTTTTCTCGTCGGGAAAAATGCTGGAAAGCCCACACACGGCCGTTTTTCTCGTCCAAGAGAAAAAATTACATTTTACTCTTTCGTCCATGGACCGACACAGCTTCTCTATTGACAAAGTGGGTATTATCCGTTAATTAGGAGTGACTAGGCAGAAAAACTTGTAAAAAGTGTTGCATCACACCTTCTACAGTACCGCCCAGGGGGCGGACCCTCTGGGTATACCCTCTCAGTCTGCATCTTCGCAGATCAGTTTTTTTCTGTCTAGCAAGGAGTAGGACATGGCTCCCTTCGGGCCCATTGGTCCGGGGAAAAAAGATATATATATATATTTTTTTATTTTTTTTGCTACATTTGTTGTTTCCTGCGATCTTCGATCAACTGCGAACTGGGTGACAGGCTGGATCCTCGATCCTTATAGTCTCCCCAGTTTCGGCCATCGAGCGTGTGCCGACCCTAGCTACGCGCTGGGTTTTCCACGACATGCCCGTCGCTCCACGGGTGGCCGGTGAGCTTACGCTCCAGGGCCTGCATCGGACCGCTCAGCTTCGGCTGACCTTACGGCCGAGTCGCAGCAGCCTGGCCAGTGAGCTTACGCTCCAAGGCTTGCATCGGACCGCTCAGCTTCGGCTGACCTTACGGCCGAGTCGCAGCAGCCTGTCCGGTGAGCGTCATGCTCCAGGGCATACATATGATCGTCCCTTCTGGGTCCAATCACAGCATGCCTGGCCAACAGTCACCTTCCGTGCGCGGACGATGATCTGTTTGGAATGTCTTCCAGCATAATACATGCAGGATAGGTAAGTAAAACTCCCCTGCCTCGACTGGGTGATTTAGCTGGACATTCCTGGAGAGATCAAGTAAGTGGTTGTGGCCCCTTTCTTCCCTCTCTCCCTGCCTTTCCCTCCTCCCTGGGCTTCTAGCTAAAGGTTGCTGGGTGCTGGGGGTCACCTAGGGGGTCCCACTGGAGCGGGGCTGGCTGTAACTAACATTTAAAAGAAATGTCATTTTTTCTTACCTGTGTTTGTGTCCTTCCTCCTCCATGCTGTCGGCGGCCATTTTGAGGTGGTCCATGCTAAGTTTGGCCTCTTGTGACTGCCCGGTGGCCATCTTCCTGTGGTTCGGCCACACCCACTGGCCCCTATCAGCTGATCGGCGGCCATGTTTGTCCACCCTGTATGCAGATATTGCCGTTCGGCGGCCATCTTTTTGTGGGCTATGGCTGCTTGACCTCTATCTTCTGTCGGCGGCCATTTTCTTAGAGCCCACATTATCTTCCATACAGACGTTTTTGGCAACCATTTTTCGAGAGCCTCCGGCCTCTAGGGTGCATTACACTGGCGCGAAAATTCACACAGGAAGTGCTGATAAAAGAAGCAGACTGACACAGCAGCAGTGGGACAGCATCACAGGCGCAGCATAGCAGTACCTATCCAGGGTGGTGAGTCCTCTGGGTGACCCGGCCTCTCTGCAGCACAGGAGGGTGGCCTATTGATATCTTGCCTGGAGCCCTGTAAATGTCAGCGTGTGGTCAGCATGGCATCTGAGCCAGATGTCTTCTCCCCTGAAACACCAGATTTAGCAGCTGGTGCCCCTGAGGTGTCTATGAACGCTATGACTGCAATCCTAGAGGCGTTTGCTGCCAGGGTGGAAGCAGCACACGGGAATACAGGGGGGTAGTAAACGCCCCATCCCCTGCAAGCTTCTGGGGATAATTCTGGTGCAGAACCAGGTCCAGCTACGGCTCGGGGCCCAGATTCTGACGCATCAGAGACTGCAGACCGTGACCGGACAGTGAGAATGACTCAAAGTCCAGGTCAGTACGCGAGACGGCTTTGGTATCTGACCTTATTACTGCAGTGCGGGATATGCTAAAATTGGAAAATACTGCAGAAGCAGCAGAGACTCTGGTCCACTTGGGTTTCATAGACCTGCCCGCACTGCTAAGGTGTTCCCTTGTGTGTCTTTTGATAAACTCTTATACAAGGAATGGGAGAACCCACTGAGGGTCTTTACAGCCCCAAAGAGGTTTGCGGTACGGTACCCCTTTTGAGGAGAGTTTTCTGAAGAAATGGACCTCTCCCCCCTATAGTGGACCCTTCGGTGTCCAGACTTAATAAAGCCACCACAATTCCTGTAGAAGGGGCTCCTGTTTTCAAGGACCCTGTGGATAAGAAGGCTGAAGCACTCGCTTGCTACCTATACTCAGTGGTAGGCTCGGCAGTACGCCCGGCATTGGCGGGGGCCCTAGTGTCTCACACACTTACTGAATGGGCAAGATTGCTACTCCAGGGGTTAAGGAGCGAGATGCTCCTCCTGATGAGATAACATTGGCCGACCTGTTGGTCCAGGGCCTTAGGTTTGTCTGCGAGTCAGACATGAATACTTTCTTGTTCATACATCACTGGACACAGAGCGGCATAGTCATTACTATGTGGGTTATATAGAATTACCTTCAGGTGCTGGCACTGGCAACTTCCAAAACAGGAAGTATCCTCCCCTATATAAGCCCCTCCCATCCGGGAGCACCTCAGTTTTTTGCCAGTGTCTAAGGTGTTGGCCAAGGTTAACATGTATTCATCTGGGCTTGTGTACAGGTTCTCTGGGCCTTAGCAAGCTATTCCGGATCCGACCAAAAAAGCTTCATAGCTAAACGGTCGGTACCCGGGCCTTGCAGAGAAGAGCAGGGTTTTGCCTGTAATGCCTCTCTTAGGAGGGCTGGACCCTGGGACCCAGAGCTCTGGTCATACCCAAAACCAAGAGGCTATCTGTGCAGGGTGCTATACAGGTCCAGGGGAGTGGAATCCTTGGGAACCCGGTCCCTGAAGGTCTAGTACAATGCCTGCCGTGAGAGGTGAAGTTTGGGCTTCTGTGGACCAAACAAAGTCCTTCGGCGGGGAAAAGGTAAGTGGGGGCCCCTCAGGAACTTGGTTCTATTGAGGGGACCCCCAAGCCTAATATGTCTTTCTGCCTGTTACCTAAAGGTATTCCCGCTAATAGCTGTATATGCCTAAGAAATCCTAGAAATGTCTTTTCATAAAGGAAGTTTTAAAAACTGTAAACCTAGAAATGTTTTTCATAAAGGAGGTTTTAAAAAAAAAAAAAAAAGACAAAAGTGCGGTACCTGTGTTTGTCCACTAGAGGCCGCTGTGGAACGTCTTTTTTTCTTGGGACTATTCCTTCCATGGTGAAAGTCCAGGCAGATGAGTGAGCTCTCTATCAGGGAAGCTGCATTCGTCTGTCATGCTGCCAAGTAGTTTCCTTCCATCCCCGAGTCCTGGTGAAACAGGGACCCTGGCTCCTCTCCCTACATGGCGCCAAGAGCGCACACGTGCACGCGCGCACGCACACACGCTTTCTTTTTATAAGATTTAGCTTCAAAAAAGGGGGCGGAGCCTGGCGGATGACGCGCTCTGTGCGCCCAGCGCTTCTGCGCATGTGCGGGCGTCCCAGCAAGATAAAAGGACTCAGTCCACGCTGCTTGCTATGGACACAGAGCATGAAAAGGAGCTGGTAGTATGGTATAGGGGCTTACAGCGGGCGGTTGATACAGGCATCCCCAGAAAGACGCATTAGTAGACACCCACTGATGTACATAGCAGCAAATTGCATTAGACTATTTCAGTAAAGGGGTGTATTGCGGCTGGAATACCTCAGCTTTGAACTAAGGATTATGCCGCCTAAAAAACTCAGAGATATACCTCTCAGGAAGTGTAGGGGGTCTCCATCGGGCTCTGAGGATCTGGAGCAGTCATCTGCACCTTCCTCCCCTGAGAAATCAGAGGTTAATACCCATAAGGAACCCCCGGGAGTGCCAGGTACTGCGGCTGTCCTCAGTCCACCTGCTCCTGCATATATAACAGAGGAGGTTTTTGCCTCAACTCTGGAGGGATTGGAGCAGAGATTGGCTGCATTGATCGCTTCTTCTCTACAGGAAAGAAAGCGCGCCAGATCTCCATCCCCTCCATTAGAGTGCCTGTTGGCAGAGCAACAGTCCCAGGAAGGGACTGACCTACCTGAAGGGGATCAGGAGGAGGTTAACTCTGTTTTTGAGGAATCGACAGTAGATGAACCATTTTCAGCATCACAGACTGAAAGATTGTGGGTCCAGACCCTAACTGACATGGTTCGATCTGCATTTAAAATGCCTCTTGTCAGGGGCGGGCTGGCAGGGGGGGCAGGCATGCAATTTCCCCCCAGGCCAGACTGATTCTTGATAAAAGGGCCGATCTGCTGCCAGCTAGGAACTGGGCATGTGCAGTTCCGTAGTTGGCCGAGTGGTGAATGTTACTGCTCAAGCAGGCTGGCAGGGCTGGATAACATCCTAGAAGTGTGCAGAAACATTTGTGCTGTGAGCGGACATCTGTCCTGTCACAGTGCTGTTGTCTGCACCTGAGTCTGTGTCCTTTCATTTCAGAGCACAGCCGAATGTAAGAGGGTGGATCTGCTCTGCCTCCCTCCAGCCCCCTCTCTCACTGTGCCCGCCCACACTCTTTGCAGCCCGTGTGCTGCGTCTGTGAAAAGAATGTGTGGGCGGGAACGTTTAAACTGAGCAGTCAGTGTCCTGTATGAAAGGCTCTGGATGGAGGCTGATGTGATGACTGAGCCAGTGATACTCCTGGTGGGTCCTTCCTTCCAAGTAAGTGAGTTGTGACAGGCCTCTCCCTAACCCCCCCCCCCCCCCCCTCTCTGCAGCTAAAGAGGTTTCCATCAGCAGCTTGTGCATTACCTGGTCCTATGTACTATGAAGTGGGATCCCACTGGTGTGTCACAGTCTGGCTGCAGTGTTGGTGATTTCAGTCTTTCTGCATGTTACCCCCGTCAGTCTCATAGACTTCTATTAGTTTGCAAATTGTTGATGCATTTTCTGAAAGTGCACAAAAACGTCTGCATGCTGCATCTTTGGTGCCCTTTAAAAAGAATGCAGCAAAAACGCACAACCTAAAAGAAGCCTATGGGACTGCGGCTAAGCAAAACTGCACACAAGCCCTGCAAAGGCTTGTACACACTTGCAGCAGACACTGTCACTCTGCTAAAAAGTGATCCATGCTCAGGTCACTTTTGCTAGTACTTAGCGCGGCTCTAACCGGACCTGTCAGTTTTTTTTTATTCAACTCGCTAGGTTGAGCAAAAAAAATTAAATAAAAAATAGTGGTGTGTACAAGGCTTTACTATGTTGATACGAGAATCAAATGATTTTTCTTGAGGTGTGGTCTCTCTGTGCAGGGAAATGTGGAGCGGTCTCTCTCTCTCTCTGTGCAGGGAAATGTGGAGCGGTCTCTCTCTTTCTCTCTGTGCAGGGAAATGTGGAGCGGTCTCTCTCTTTCTCTCTGTGCAGGGAAATGTGGAGCGGTCTCTCTCTCTCTCTCTGTGCAGGGAAATGTGGAGCGGTCTCTCTCTTTCTCTCTGTGCAGGGAAATGTGGAGCGGTCTCTCTCTCTGTACAGGGAAATGTGGAGCAGTCTCTCTCTGTGCAGGGAAATGTGGAGCGGTCTCTCTCTCTCTCTGTGCAGGGAAATGTGGAGCGGTCTCTCTCTCTCTCTCTGTGCAGGGAAATGTGGAGCGGTCTCTCTCTCTGTGCAGGGAAATGTGGAGCGGCCTCTCTCTCTGTGCAGGGAAATGTGGAGCGGTCTCTCTCTCTCTGTGCAGGGAAATGTGGAGCGGTCTCTCTCTCTCGCTCCCTCTGTGCAGGGAAATGTGGAGCGGTGTCTCTCTCTCTGAGCAGGGAAATGTGGAGCGGTCTCTCTCTCTCTCTCTCTGTGCAGGGAAATGTGGAGCGGTCTCTCTCTCTCTGTGCAGGGAAATGTGGAGCGGTCTCTCTCTCTCTCTCTGTGCAGGGAAATGTGGAGCGGTCTCTCTCTCTGTGCAGGGAAATGTGGAGCGGTCTCTCTCTCTCGCTCTCTCTGTGCAGGGAAATGTGGAGCGGTGTCTCTCTCTCTCTCTGTGCAGGGAAATGTGGAGCGGTCTCTCTCTCTCTCTCTGTGCAGGGAAATGTGGAGCGGTCTCTCTCTCTGTGCAGGGAAATGTGGAATGGTCTCTCTCTCTCTCTCTCGCTCTCTCTGTGCAGGGAAATGTGGAGCGGTGTCTCTCTCTCTCTCTCTCTCTGAGCAGGGAAATGTGGAGCGGTCTCTCTCTCTCTCTCTCTGTGCAGGGAAATGTGGAGCGGTCTCTCTCTCTCTCTCTGTGCAGGGAAATGTGGAGCGGTCTCTCTCTCTCTCTCTCTGTGCAGGGAAATGTGGAGCGGTCTCTCTCTCTGTGCAGGGAAATGTGGAATGGTCTCTCTCTCTCTCTCTCGCTCTCTCTCTCTGTGCAGGGAAATGTGGAGCGGTGTCTCTCTCTCTCTCTGAGCAGGGAAATGTGGAGCGGTCTCTCTCTCTCTGTGCAGGGAAATGTGGAGCGGTCTCTCTCTCTCTCTCTGTGCAGGGAAATGTGGAGCGGTCTCTCTTTCTGTGCAGGGAAATGTGGAGCGGTCTCTCTCTCTCTGTGCAGGGAAATGTGGAATGGTCTCTCTCTCTCGCTCTCTCTGTGCAGGGAAATGTGGAGCGGTGTCTCTCTCTCTCTCTGAGCAGGGAAATGTGGAGCGGTCGGTCTCTCTCTCTCTGTGCAGGAAAATGTGGAGAGGGGTCTCTCTCTCGCTGTTCAGGAAAATGTGGAGAGGGGTCTCTCTCTCGCTGTTCAGGGAAATGTGGAGCAGTGTCTCTCTCTGTGTGGCATAGCTTTACTTACAGAGTGACCCGGCTGGCAGAGACACGTTTGTTGGACTGCTGGCCTTAATCGTCTGCACTAGTTGCTAGGATCGCCTGGCGTCTAGCAACCAGTGATGTCACAGTCCCGAAGAGGAAAGCAAGGCTGAGGCCACCGCATTCAGAGAGGAGGAGGATCTTCTGCCTCATCCACGCCTTTTACTGTTTTGCTCCACCCACCTCCTCCCTCCGTTATCCCGTGTGCAGGGGCATGCGCCTCGGAGCCTGCCTAAGGGAATGGAACTGTCACTGACTGACTGTGCCAGAAGCACCTCTCAGTCAAGCTGCCTGAGGTGAGGTCAGAAGCAGTGAATGAATTAGAACATATGTGTAATGTGGACATGTGTGTCATGGCAGCATGAGCTGGCCTCAGAGGAAATCACATCCTTAAATCTCAGCCAGGGTTCATGCTGGGACTCTTAGTCCTTTACTTTTTGGGATGTGACACCCCAAAAGTGAAGGACTACAGGTCCCAGCATGAACCCCTCAGAGCTCAGGATGTGTGATACACCCCTGCGCCCACTCCTCAACTAATGAAGGACTACAGGTCCCACTGTCCCAGCTTAAACCCCTCACAGCTGTGTCCCCCTGGCCCTTCAACTAGTGAGGGACTACAGGTCACAGCATGAACCACTCAGAGCTGAGGATGTGCCCCCCCCCCCCAACTAGTGAAGGACTACAGGTCACAGCATAAACACGTGAGATCTAAGGGGCCACATCCTTAGATATCAGGGGTTCATGCTGGGACTTGTAGTCCATCACTAGTTAGGGGGTAACATTCTTGGATCTCAGGGGTTAATGCTTGGACTTAGTCCTTCACTATTTACAGGGGGGGGGGGGGTCCTCAGCTCTAAGGGACTCATACAGGGACTTGTTTGTGATCATGGAAAATCTTAGACTGTTTTCCCCGATCAATCACTTTGTCACCACTGGTTCTATGGGCCACTTGACTGGACTTGCCCCCCAGGCCTAAGGCTGCCAGCCCTCCCCTGCCTCTTGTTGAACCATCAACTACTGCTGTCTCCTCGTTGAGGTCGCTAAAAGCTCCCCAGATTAATTGCTCCTTTCCAATTCATCCATTATTGGAAGGACTTATATACCAGGACTGGGAACATCCTGATAAACTATTTGTTCCACCTAAGAAATTTCAGGTGATCTATCCCATGGAGGAAAAATTCACCCAGAGATGGAATGTTCCTACGGTGGACGCAGCCATTTCTTCTGTGAACAAATCACTGACATGTCCAGTAGATAATGTTCAAATGTTCAAAGATCCAGTAGATAAAAAATTGGAATCTTTATTAAAATCTGCTTTTTCCACAGCAGGGGCTGTTACACAGCCAGCAGTGGCAGCTATTGGGGTCTGCCAAGCTTTAAAGGATCAAATGAAAATGGTCCTGAGGGATTTGCCAGACCAGCAGGCCCAGGCTCTGGCTGATCTGCCTAGAGCATTATGCTTTGCGGTTGACGCCATCAAGGATTCTATCCATCAGGCCTCACGCTGTCTTTGGTACATATGCGTAGGCTTCTGTGGCTCAAGAACTGGTCTGCTGAGGCTCCCTGTAAGAAGCTCTTAGTTAGCTTCCCATTTCATGGAGAACGCCTTTTTGGCGAAGACCTGGATAAATATATCCAGAAGATTTCCAGTGGTAAAAGTACTCTCTTACCAATTAAAAAGAGGTCTAGGGGTCCGTCTTTTAAGAGGACTACCTCTCCTATCCCTGGGACGTCTGCTACTAAGCAGTTCCGACGGCCTCCTCGGTCAAACTCAGGAGGTAAAAATCAGGGACAGTCACAGGGTAATAAAAAGCCCTGGATCCGAAGAGGTACTAAACCAGCCTCCAAGTCAAGCCTATGAAGGGCTGCCCCCACTCAAACGGGTGGGGGGAAGACTTCAGTTGTTCACAGAGACCTGGCGGGAGACGATCAAAGACAGATGGGTGCTCTCCGCAGTAACTCGGGGATACAAGTTGGAGTTAAAGGAGTCTCCTCCTTCCCATTTTATGTGGTCAGGCATGCCAAACGACCCTCTGAAAAGAAGGTGTCTCCTAGTGGCGTTAGAACAACTATTGCTCCAAGGAGTAATTATGGAGGTTCCTATGGAAGAGTGGGGGTTGAGTTTCTACTCAAACCTTTTCACAGTCCCGAAACCAAACGGGGACATAAGACCCATATTGGACCTAAAGAGTCTAAACAAATTTCTAAACGTCCGGTCCTTCCGGATGGAGTCGATCCGATCGGTCACCGCTGCCCTACAGGGGGAGGAATGGTTAGCCTCGATCGACATCAAAGATGCTTACTTGCATGTTCCCATCTTTCCAGGTCATCAAAAATTTCTACGCTTTGCAGTAGAAGGGCGCCATTTTCAGTTCAGAGCCTTACCATTCGGTCTGGCCACAGCACCACGAGTGTTCACAAAAATTCTGGCCCCACTGTTGGCCGATCTAAGAACACGAGGTGTAACGATAATGGCATACCTACACGACCTGTTGTTGATGGACCACTCAGTTGCCAAGCTAGAAGTGGTAATTGTCGATACAATCAAGTATCTAGAATCTCACGGTTGGGTCATCAACCTGGACAAGTCAGCCCTACAGCCAGTGAAAAACCTGGTATATCTAGGGCTACGGCTGGATTCAGACCAGAGGAAGATTTTCTTACCTCTAGACAAGGTATCCTCTTTGAGGGGCTTGGTCCGTCTGCTTTGTGCAAAAAGACAGCCGTCCATACGCCTGTGCATGAGGCTGCTAGGAAAGATGGTAGCATCATTCGAAGCTGTGCCATACGCCCAATTCCACTCAAGGAATTTACAGAGGGCCATATTGTCAGCCTGGAACGGAAAAATTCAGGCTCTAGACTTCCCGATGGCTTTGTCCCCTTCCGTTCGGAAGAGTCTCTGCTGGTGGTTGATCCCCCAGAATCTCCAGAAGGGAAAACCCTTCAGTCCGATATCCTGGAAGGTGGTCACTACAGATGCCAGCCTTATAGGCTGGGGGGCAGTACTGGAGCAATGGTCTCTCCAGGGCAGATGGTCAAATGTAGTAAAAACCCTGCCCATCAATCTCTTAGAGATGCGAGCAGCCCGGTATGCCTTAGTAGCCTGGGCATCCAGACTCCAAGGGTCCCCTGTCAGAATTCAATCAGACAATGCCACAGCAGTGGCATATATCAATCATCAGGGAGGCACCAGGAGTCGTGCAGTCCAGAGGGAAGTAAGTCACATCCTGGAATGGGCAGAAAAGCATGTCCCATGTATGTCAGCTGTCTTCATTCCAGGGGTGGAGAATTGGAAGGCGGACTTTCTAAGTCGCCAACAGTTATGCCCAGGGGAATGGTCCCTTCATCCCGAGGTCTTCCGAGCAATATGTCAGCGGTGGGGAACACCGGATGTAGTTCTGCTAGCATCCAGATTCAACGCAAAGGTGGACAGATTTGTCTCCCGGACAAGGGATCCCCTCGCTTGCGGCTCGGATGCTCTGGTGTTCCCTTGGAATCAGTTCAGACTGATATATGCATTCCCTCCGCTACAATTGTTGCCTCGACTCCTTCGCAGAGTCAGGTTGGAAAAGAAGCCGGTGATCTTGGTGGCTCCAGCGTGGCCCCGAAGGGCCTGGTACGCGGAGATCATCAAAATGTCTGTGGGGAGTCCTTGGACCCTTCCACGTCGTCCGGACCTGCTTTCGCAAGGGCCGATATACCACCCTTCCTTACTAACTCTAAGTTTAACGGCCTGACTATTGGATCCCACATCCTAAAGAAGAGAGGTCTCTCTAACTCTGTGGTATCAACTATAATCAATGCCAGGAAGCCTGTATCCAGGCAGATCTACTATAGAGTTTGGAAGGCGTACATCACTTGGTGCGAGGCCAGAAAGTGGCATCCACGTAAGTACGTTTTAGGCAGAATTCTGGACTTCCTACAGTGGGCTGTAGACAGGAAGTTTGCCTTAAGTACTATCAGGGGTCAGGTTTCGGCCTTATCAATACTATTTCAAAGGCCCCTGGCTATGCATTCACTTGTCAAATCCTTTATGCAAGGGGTGACTCGTATTATTCCACCGATTAAAGCTCCCATATGCCCATGGGATCTAAATTTGGTTCTGTCGGTTCTGCAGAAGCAGCCATTTGAACCTTTGCGGCACATTTCCTTGGTTCTACTCACCAGAAAATTGATATTTTTAGTAGCCATATGCTCGGCTAGAAGAGTGTCGGAATTAGCCGCCATGTCCTGTAAGGAGCCATATCTGGTTATTCATGAGGACAGAGTAGTATTACGTCCTCACCCAGCCTTTCTTCCTAAGGTGGTATCGAGGTTTCACTTGAACCAGGATGTGGTTCTTCCTTCTTTTTCCCCAAACCGAGCTCGGTAGAGGAAAAGTTATTGCATTATTTGGATGTAGTGAGAGCAGTTAAAGCTTATCTAAAAGCCACTGCTCAGATTCGTAGAACGGATTCTTTGTTTGTTCTGCCGGAAGGCCCCAGAAAGGGTCAGGCAGCATCAAAATCTACTTTAGCCAAGTGGATTCGACAGGTCATAATACAAGCCTATAGCTTGAGAAGTAGACCGCCTCCGTTCAAAGTTAGGGCGCACTCCACGAGAGCAGTTGGAACTTCATGGGCAGTGCATCACCAGGCCTCCCTGGCTCAAATTTGTAAGGCCGCAACATGGTCTTCAGTACACACGTTTACTAGGTTCTACCAGGTGGACGTTAGAAGTCAGGAGGATGTCGCCTTTGGGCGCAGTGTGTTGCAGGCCGCAAAAGATCCTCATGCCTGATGGCGCCCAGCTTATGTATGGTATATCCCCCCCCTCATTTGGCATTGCTTTGGGACGTCCCACATAGTAATGACTATGCCGCTCTGTGTCCCGTGATGTATGAACAAGAAAGTAGGATTTTTAAAACAGCTTACCTGTAAAATCCTTTTCTTGGAGTACATCACGGGACACAGAGCTCCCACCCCTCTTTTGGGGACACGTATTGCTTTGCTACAAAACTGAGGTGCTCCCGGATGGGAGGGGCTTATATAGGGGAGGGTACTTCCTGTTTTGGAAGTTGCCAGTGCCAGCACCTGAAGGTAATTCTATATAACCCACATAGTAATGACTATGCCGCTCTGTGTCCCGTGATGTACGCCAAGAAAAGGATTTTACAGGTAAGCTGTTTTAAAAATCCTACTATTCCCCTGCTGTCTAAAACTTTGGTTTATGCAATAGCAATACGCCGCCTGATCTGGCTAAAAGGCTGGTCTGCGGACCAGACTTCCAAGAAAGCCCTGTTGGATCTGCCTTTTAAGGGCGACAGACTTTTTGGGGCTTCTCTGGATGACATCATCAAGGATGCCACAGGAAGTAAAAGCACTTTGCTTCCCCAAATTAGCAAGGATAAGGGGCCACGCCAAGGGCAAGGGCCCTCCTTTACTGCACACAAGTGTTTTTTTCGTCCCCCTAGGGCGACAGGGAAAAGACCCCAGGCCGATAAAGCGCCTGCCCAAGGACAAAAGCGTCCCTGGTCCCGCATACCCAATAAGCCTGCGGACAAATTTGCGTCCGCATGAAGGTCCACCCCCACCCAGCTCTCGGGTGGGGAGACGTCTTTGCAAATTCACGACTCAGTGGACAGCACTAATCTCCGACAGGTGGGTTTGCGAAGTAATCTCCTCAGGCTACAAGATAGAGTTTCTCTCTTGTCCACCGGACAGATTCAACACCTCCAATCTCCAGCTACTACCGACCCGTCGGGAGGCCCTGTATGGGGCGGTCCAGGGTCTACTGGAACGCGGGGTAGTTATTCCAGTTCCAGAACTGGAACAGGGTTTTTACTCAAATCTGTTCATTGTGCCGAAGAAGGAGGGGGTTCGTCCAAGCTTTGATCTCAGAG
Organism: Rana muscosa; assembly: GCA_029206835.1. Taxonomy (NCBI): domain Eukaryota; kingdom Metazoa; phylum Chordata; class Amphibia; order Anura; family Ranidae; genus Rana; species Rana muscosa. Next base: position 101,756,366 of record CM055122.1, on the reverse strand, counting down.
CCCTCAATTGCTTTGTGAAGGTACAAAGTTTTCGGATGGAGTCGGTTCGATCTGTAGTCACGGCTCTCCATCCGGGGGACTTTCTGGCCTCCTTGGACATCAAGGACGCATACCTGCATGTCCCCATATACTCCAGACACCAGAGGTTTCTGCGATTTGCTATCGGGAAGGACCACTACCAGTTTGTGGCCCTCCCGTTGGGCCTTGCCTCAGCACCCAGGACGTTCACCAAGGTGCTCGCTCCGATTCTGGCACTTCTAAGACAGTGGGGTATCGCTATCACAGGCTACTTATACGACCTTCTGCTGAAGGCCCCTTCAAGCTCAGAATTAGAGGTAAGCGTGTCCATTACCTGTCAGACTCTTCGAGACTGTGGTTGGATACTAAACACGCAAAAGTCAGTATTGGTGCCCACTCAACGCCTAGGGTGCCTGGGGTTGATTCTGGATTCTTCAGAGGCAAAGGTATTCCTCCCTGTGGAGAAGTTGCAGACCCTCCGGGCTGCAGTACGGCAGCTGACTTCCAGGAATTGGTCGTCACTCCGTTTTTTGCATGCGAGTGTTTGGCCTCAGGGTAGCCTCCTTCGAGGCGGTTCCATATGCTCAATACCACACTCGAGTGTTACAGAAGGAAGTTCTGTCCAGATGGAACAGATGTCCATCATCTCTGGATTATCAAATCCGAGTGAGCCACATAGTCAGGAGATCCCTGGTATGGTGGCTGACAGCACCGGCTCTAATGGCCGGGAAGTCATTTCTTCCGGTTTACTGGATAGTGATCACGACGGACGCCAGCCTTACAGGTTGGGGGGGAGTCTGGGGTGTTCAGTCGGCGCAAGGTCGCTGGACCCCAGAGGAAGCCCTCCTGCCGATCAATGTCCTGGTAATCCGGGCGATCAGGCTGTGCCTCTTCAAATGGTCTCAGAGGCTGCAAGGGCGTCCAGTCAGGATCCAGTCAGACAACGCCACAGCAGTGGCATATGTCAATCATCAAGGAGGAACAAGAAGCTCAACTGCAACATCGGAGATCGCTCGCATCCTGAAGTGGGCAGAGAGGAGCGTACCGGCACTGTCGGCCGTGTACATTCCGGGTGTGGAAAACTGGCAGGCGGACTACCTGAGCCGCCAGATGCTGGACCAGGGAGAAGGGTCCTTACACCCGGAGGTGTTCCAACTCCTCTGCCAAAGATGGGGCACACCAGACGTAGATCTTCTGGCTTCCCGACTCAATCGGAAGGTATTGAGATTTGTGGCCCGGTCAAGAGACCCATGGGCAGACGCAACGGACGCGTTGGTAGCATCGTGGGGTCAGTATCGGCTAATCTATGCCTTCCCTCCCTTAAGGCTTCTTCCTCTTCTGCTCCGCAGAGTGGAGGCAGAGGGAATTCCAATGATCCTAATCGCTCCAGTTAGGCCTCAGCGTCCTTGGTACGCCGATCTAGTACGTCTGGTAGCAGACGTCCCCTGGCGCCTACCACTACGGAAGGACCTGCTATCGCAAGGTCCCATATTCCATCCTGCTTTACAGTCATTGGCTTTAACGGCATGGCTGTTGAGAACCAGGTACTGAGAGACCGGGGCCTGTCAGACTCAGTAATCTCTACTATGAGAAGTGCTCGAAAACCGTCCTCTAGGAAGGTCTATCACCGCACTTGGAGGGCCTACATCTCCATGTGTGAGGAAATGAAATGGCATCCGCGTACCTATTTGGTTTCCAGAATCCTGCTGTTTTTACAGCATGGGGTGGACCAAGGGCTTGCCCTATGTACGATTAAGGGACAGATATCTGCCCTGGCTGTCTTTTTTCAGCGACCCCTGGCGACTCACTCTCTCGTGAGTACATTTGTGCAGGGGGTCCGACATGTGGCCCCTCCGGTCCGTCCCCCGTTACCTCCGTGGGACTTGAACCTGGTCCTCTCGGTGCTTCAGAAGGCACCGTTTGAGAATATTAGAGATATTCCCCTGTTGACACTTTCTCAGAAAGTGGTCTTTTTGGTGGCTGTTACGTCAGTTAGACGAGTCTCTGAGTTTATTTTTATGCTGTTACCACCCCTCGTTTTTTCTCTGACACTGCTTTGGGACGTCCCACTTTGTCAATAGAGAAGCTGTGTCGGTCCATGGACGAAAGAGTAAATAGGATTTTTTACTCACCGTAAAATCCTTTTCTCTGAGTCCATGGACCGACACAGCACCCACCCCTCCTTTTAAGTTTGTACTGCTTTTTGACGAACTGATCTGCGAAGATGCAGACTGAGAGGGTATACCCAGAGGGTCCGCCCCCTGGGCGGTACTGTAGAAGGTGTGATGCAACACTTTTTACAAGTTTTTCTGCCTAGTCACTCCTAATTAACGGATAATACCCACTTTGGCAATAGAGAAGCTGTGTCGGTCCATGGACTCAGAGAAAAGGATTTTACGGTGAGTAAAAAATCCTATTTTCCCGACGAAAAAAGTGATTGTGTGTACGCGGCATCACATATTGCCCCCATGAAGCCCATGCAAGGAATGGGGGACTGGATGACAGGAAGCCATAGACAGCAATATAAACAATGTCAGAATTTCTAACTATTTCCCACTCAAATAAAAATGTGTTTGAAGTCTCTCCAATGCAAAAACAGATGAAAACCAAACCATTTTCTCTCCTCTCAGCAAATGCAGGGAAATCTCTCTAGGGCCTCATGCACACCAGACATTTTGATAACGCTCCACTAGTGAAAAAAGGTCACTGTATGGCTACAGGACCGTGTAATTGTAAAAAAACATTAACATAAAGACTGTAGTAATGAATATATCATATTATAATAAAACAAATTATGTGAAAGAAAGAAGAAAATAAGTAATAAACTTAATGTGTCCATTAACCAGGTGATGGTAATGACAATTAAACAGTCTACAAAGTGAAAAAACATGTGTAGTAGTTTGATCCAGACAGGAAGTAATCCTTATGGCATCAATCTTTATAGGGAAAAGATGAGTATGGAAGATGGCCACCACCAGCTGTAAGAAGGCTTACCGGAACTATCGGACACAAAAGGGCGTACGCCCGATGAGTCTACAAGGTTTGTGGTGTATAGACACCAGTCGATTGGAACATCCACGCCTGCAGCTTCTGGCTGGAATAGGAGATGATCCCTCTGTCCTTTGGAGAGCTCCAAGTGACGGTGCCCAAAAACGGATGGTGTTTTTTTTTCTATGGTTTAAATACATGGTATAAATATGGTTGAAGAACAATATGTGGGCTGCCATTGTGGGCTTCCTTTTGTGAATGCTGTGGCTGCCTTCAATACTTTAGAGGTCTAGTCCTGGAAAAAGTATGCATCAATGAGTCAGAGAAAAGTCCTCAAAAATATTGAAGCCATGCCAAAGCATGGCAAGCTGATAGTATTCTCAGGAAGATGTCAGAAATTGTGGTAAACATGTTTATCTCAAGACACGTTACATTTAAACCTGTGCTTTGCCCATTCAGCACCAGGAGCCAAAGGAAATACCTTGTACTTCCAGGTATAGAGAAGCATGTGACTTGACCACGTAGCAGTGTTCCAATTAGCGCTGTCACATGTTCCATATCATGATGTAAACCATGACTCCAGGGGTCCATAGTGTACACAAGGCTTTTCTTTTGCAACTGTCCGTGGAGTTCTGCCATAAAATGAATGTGCTGCCCATGCAGGGCAAAACAAAGATTCATTTTAGGCTAGCCATAGTCAGTCAGATATCTGCTCAATTATTTAAAAACAAACTCTAGGAACAACTGTGATCTTCACAAATGCTGACAGTAACATTTAGCATTTTTATTATTCCCCTTTAATTATTATTATTGCTGCTTACAGCCAAATGGAATATTTTTAAAAAAGTTTTTGCTTTGGTACAAGTTTCCCAAGGGAGTACCCAGATCGTAATGCCATTTGTTTGACATTGCCCTGTCTGTGATGCCTTGTACACACGGCAGGAAAAAAACTGACATTTTTCCTGCTGGGATTCCTGTCAAGCCTGCCTTGCATACACATGTTCAGGCCAAATACCGCTGAACTTTTGAATTTCAAGAACGCGGTGACATCAAAGACTACAACGAGCCGACAAAATGACGTTCTATGCTTCCGTGCATGCGTCAAATTGTTTACGAGCATGCGTGGTATTTTTCCCTTCAGGAAACCATACAGACAACCGTTTTTCTCAGCCGGTATTTTTCCTGACAGGAAAATAGAGAACAAGTTCAAACTATTTTTCCCGCAGTTTTCCTGCCAGGAAAACTGTCATGGAGCATACACACAGCAGTTTTTCCTGCCGAAAAGCTGTCATGGCAGTTTTCCTGCCAGGAAAACCGGTCGTGTGTACGAGGCATTAGCATAGAAAATGGTTAATTCAGTTTTTTCTTTTACTTCAGTAGGGCTGAATTTGATTAAGTTTGCGAACATATCCTGAATCACTAGTTGTCATCAGCTTGTCAACTTTTGGACATTTTTTTTTGGGGGGGGAGGGAGCGGATACCTGGTTTTGACAGGTACCCTTTTGACAGGTACCCACTTCCGCCTGGATTGCCTAGGCAGCCTGTCTGTGCTAAAGAAAGAAATAAATAGGATTCAATTGGAGACAAAGTGCAAAGAATCACCTGAATAGACATAAACAGAAAGTGACCATGGATGTTGTCTGTCTGAAACGAATAAGCATTTTAGTGCTTTTAGTAGTCCAGTACATAATGAGTCTTAATACCAAAAAAGTCTCACACATCTGAAGAGAAGTAGCAGAATGTGTTGCACAAAAACAGCGGAATGGGTGCTTCCTGGATGTGTGTGGACGTGCCCGTACGCTCTCCTACATCTGCTGTTCATGTGCACCCTCTAGGCACCAAAGTAAGGCAGCAACAGTGTTCCTGATCACCACCACACCACTTTCAGCATCACCAGACCAATGTTCGGCATCAACAGGGTTCCTGATCACCACCAAACCAGTGTAAGCCATCAACAGTGTTCCTGATTGCTGCCAAAACCATTCTCCAGTGTTGCCAAATCAGTGTATGCCATCCACAGTGTTTCAGATCACTGCCACACCAGTCTCAGTGACACCAGAGCAGTGTAAGCCATCAACAGTGTTCCTAATCCCTGCCAGAGCATAACATTGTCACCTAAACAGTACAGCCAGCAACAATGTTCCTGATTGCTAGCCACACCAGTGCCACTGTCACCAGAGGCAGTGCAAGTATCAACTGTGTCCTTGATCGCCGCCACATCAGTGCAGTGTTGATTCTGCCTGCCTTCTGTACTGACCTGGCCTTTTATTGACCACATTTCTGCCTGCTGCCCAGACTGATCTTTTGTCTGTTTGCTGACCATGTCTCTGCCTGCCACCTAAAATGACACATCTGTATCTCTCGCTGACTACATTTCTCTGAACCACCACTCCCAGCCATCCCCTGTGGACAACTGCATTCCTGGAACCAGAGGAACTCTTTTGTTCTTCCTTTCTTCAGCCTCCTGTACTTCCTGGCCAGTGAACATGGTATTCCTGGGGGGGCTGCCTTGTACCAATAGACAAGAGAAAAGAGAACGGCGCCCTCTAAGTGCAGCATGTTTAAAACATATTTAATGTAAAAAGATTAAAAACACTCACATGGGAGCAGAGATATTCAGGCATTCAAGGTTTACAATGTTTCATCCGCATAGTCCCCGGTTTAGTGTGCACGGCACGGGCTGATGGAGGTGGTCTTCTGTCCTGTAGCTTTCCTGTCCGCACAGTATGTGCACAGCGCTGGCTGGAGGCTTAGACGTAGACCGTGGAGGCTCCGTGATGCCGTGAAGTCGTCACTTCCGGGACTGGGGTTAGCGGGCGGCGCTTCACGATCAGGACATGCGTGCCCCTTCTTCAGGCTTGACTGGTGGCCATCTTGGATATGGTCATTTATACCATAGAGTGAGGGGGAGTGACAATCGGCCCAAGTTACCATGGTGACTGTTGAGTGGGGGACAACTGTAAAAACAATTAGTATCCCCTACCAAGGAGGCGTTTGGTTCCATTATTCAATAGAGCCAGGTTATCTTCAAAAAGGTTCTTTTATTCTTCCAAAGACAAGAAAAAGACAATGCTTACATAATGACAGCTGGTAACACATGGTAAGTTTGTAGCTTCAGAAGGGGGAATGAGGTGACAGATCGTAGGATGGTATATCTTCGAGCAGGGTCCCTTGACCTTCCATAGCGAAGGATCACTTCTCCCGACAGTTCTCCAGGGCCCCATCGCCCGACATTCCCTCCCTCATGTTCAAAACCCTTGGGTAGATATACTGTTTAATAATGTTATGTCAGCATTATTTACATTTAGCATCGCTCCAAGGAAGGTATCATTAACTGTCCTAGGGAAGTAACACCCACTTGTGTATATTTAGTAACATAACTCCACCCATTATCCTGACATAGTTCCTTAGAATAGATATTACATACACAGCAAATGTCCTTTTGTCTGTCCTCAGCAACCTTCAAATTTAACATGTTTCAATAAAGAGTACAGAAACTTTTATCACTTAAAATAGTAATAAATTCAATATCTAACAATTCCCCCTCAATGCACTATTATTAAAAAACAAAATAAGTGCATTCATCTTAAATAATAAATGTTTCTGATCCTCTTTTTTCCAATACATACAATACAATAAACATTCATACAATTTAGTGTTTCAGATATTGTACATAAGCTTTTTCCAAAACTCTGAGATATTCCTGTGAAATATTTAACCATTTCATTCCATCAAGAAACTATAAATTATTATATTATTTAATAATTTTAATTTATTCTCCATCTAAACTATGTAATATTAAAAATGTTCTTCCTTTACCTTCATAGATTTTTCTTCTTATAACTTTAACCATATCACATAGCTATTTTAACATAAAGGAGAAATTAATATCTTTGATATATTAAATTATATTGTTTTGTAATATAAATTATTAATTAATTAATAAATAAAATTTCTTCCAGTCTTTGAAATTTCAATAACCAAATAATTTCTTCAATATAAGTTTTTATACATTATCCTTGACACTGAACAATTATAAACATAATACGTAATCTACTCGTCTGTTGATACACAAAAACATAACTTTCCCATTATTTGATTGTCATATTTTTATATATTCTATTTATCTTTCTCTTTATTTTTCTATTTATCTTTCTATTTATCTATCCATGACCAACAAGCAACTCTTTCCATTTTCCTTTTTTTCAACGTTTCATATTATTTAATTCAACAGTAACTCTGTTTAGACACATTAAGATTATTTTCTTCCACACAAGCCTGTATGTACTCTAACTATATTAATACTTCAAATGTACACTTTATTGTACATTCTTGTAATAACAAACTATTCCATACAACTTTTCCAAGTTATGTGTTCTATAAAAATGAATACAAAAAATAATAATTGTATGTGAAATAATTCTGTGTGTATTAATATGTATTCCTATAAAAGATTTAAAAACCAAAAAATATCAACTATTATGTAAACTAAGGTAGTATCATTACTATTAGTTATTACTGTGATATCAATCTTTCAATGACAACATAGAGTCAACAATTTTTTCTGTATTTCAAAACATTCCTATATTAAAATTACATCTTAACTCCCCCTCACATAATGATCGACCGATCAATATGTCGCTTTTTGATGCAAGACCATATGAATGAACCATTGAAGTTCATCCAAAAATGATAGTCCTTGATAACATATTAAATACATAATTTTGAAAAAAACAAGAAAAAATTAACAAATTTAGCTGTGCTTGTGTCATGGTCATGTAAAAATCCATAGAATAGAAAAATTTCATTAATCAATATTAACTATTTTAGACTCATAATCCTTTCTGTGTTTACCCATTTTATTCTTATTTTTACGCATTATTTTTTATTTTTACCCATTATTTTTTTATTTTTACAAATTATTTTGATACAAAAATAATTGTAATCCCTATTACCTTAAAAATAATAAAATAATCTTCCCAATTGATATCTCAGTTTGCAACTCTATTGGCATCCCTGGTATCTTCAGATCTATAATTCTTAATCATAACTTTAGCTACTGGAATAAATTATGAAACATACTCATAAGAAGTAGAAATCTTATTTCAAAACATCATTTCTATTTAAATTTAGCAAAGGCCTAGCCATGTTTTGTGAACAAACTTCTTAAATTCCTATACCTGTATTTTTTTCCTATACAACAGATTGTAAATAACTTAGTATGCTAATTTCAAAAGACATAGAAGAACAGACATTCTTCATCCTGTCATTAACTCCTTATGTTCAGAAAATACTAAAGTTTTTAAACTAAAAATATAACAGGTAAATAAGTCACCTAATCTTTACCTTTTCTTGAATCATCTTACCCTATTTAGACTTTGTAATACTATTCATACGTTCTACAATACCTGAGCATTAAAGATGATAAGAAACATAAAAACTTTATTAAATAATTAAAATTGCATACTTGTCCTTCACTACCTGTCTTATAAAATAAAAAAATCATTATCTGATTCCATGGTTTGAAATCCAACCCCAATGGAATATGACATCAGTTCACAACAATTTAGCTTTTGTTAAAAATATTTATTTATTCCTAGAATTACCTCAATTATTTTATCAAAAGAAATATTAACCAAAGGAAAAAACATCCTTGTATCCTCCTTTAGCAGGTGAAAAAATAATATAATCAATCTTCATAGATTGACAAATCTCTCAATACTTTGTAGTATCAGGTTACTCTTTCCTTTTGAATTGTTCTATAAACAAATAAAACAATATTCAAAAGTTTGATGACAAAGTGCTCTAAATTGAGTAGTTCAGAATTTCTTTCATTAGCCTAAACAAAAATCAATTAATCAATTAGTCAGTCAGTCGGGTACCTGGATATGCAAAAATAAATATTTTCATTTAAAAATAACTCTATCCATTATTGTTGGAATCAATTATTTTTACAATGAATTTTATCTCCATTATCAGTCTGTACTGATTCTACCTAAGACAAAATTTCATCGTCCCCCCTCTTTATCCTGTGACTAAATTAAATTTTGTAAAAGTAATAATCTTACCAGATTATTGTATTTTTCTTTCACTAAAACTTCACTTATAACTGCTTTAATTTTGCAAAAGAACATTAATTTAGTCTGGGCTTTCCTAAATATTCTATTTCTAAAAGAAACTTGATCATGTTGAAGTACATTTTTTTTTTTAGAACCAATCATGTTTCTCATACAGTATGATTGAATGAACCACACGTGCTCCGTCACTCTGACTGCTAAACAAACACATGGCACACTCAATCATCTTTCAGTGCAGACAAATATACAGAAAGTTCCATTGTGCCAATATATGGATCCATGTACATAAGCACAAGAGACTCCTTCCCAATAAATGTTCACTAAATATTGATAAAGTAATATTGCATGATTTGCTTATACAACTGTGGTTTTATCACACTGCATTATTCTAATCTCAATGTATTTATATCTTACTTCAACTGACCTTACGTTTTAACACCCAGTTGTCCATAAACAACGGTTAATCAGAGCTGTCTGTATTAACACCTCCTGTTTGTCTTGAAATAACACCTTAAAGAAATGGTGCAAAACCCACATGTTTTTTCAAAACAATTACTTCGGTAAGTAATAATACATTTTTCTCATCTATGAACCCTCTTCCAGTTTCTGGAAGTTTTAACACAAATATGTGTATTGATCATAGAAGTGAAAAACTGTCATGACGATGGCATGTCTAACTAGGCAGTGTAACTCGATCTGCATTTCTCTGTTGACAGTACATTCCTTTTACATGTCACACTTTTCAGAGAAAGATCTGTTACATGTCGGTCTTAGCTACCATGAATTGCATCCCCTTCATTGTACAATTCGGTAACAATTTAATTTTATCGTTTTTATCATTTTTAACCTTTTTTACAATTTTTTTTAATCATATTTGATTTGTACATCTGCTAAAAATCATGTACACTAGGTTATATGATGTTCCTGATTATAGTAATGACAAAAAATTGTTTAGAGGACAATCTCGTGAAACTCACAGATTGGTTCCTGCCCATGAACTGTGATTGGCCATTTCCCCGAGAAAAATTCCTCCCTCAACTAAAGTCTTTACTTTTATCAGAAATACTCAATTACAAAAACTTTTAACAATAGTTTTTTTTTTACAATTTTTGATAGTTTTTAGATTGAACAAAACTTTCATATTTTAATATTTTTCCTGGGTAGCCTTAAGTAAATTAGAACAATCTACTTCTTTTAATTTAATAACCAAATCCTAGTTTGGAATATTTTGTAAAAATTGCTCAATCCTTAACTTATTATTTCCTTCAACCAAAACTGTAGGATTTTTGTTAAAGACTAAATACCATGTTGTTTTCCATTATCTTAATCAATAGTTTTTTCTTAAAACTTTGTTCTGCCCCTTGTTTGTGCTTTGAATGACCACATTTTGTAATAACACATTTTCTGTTGTTTAGGGCTTAAATATTCATAAACATTTTCATGCAGCATTAAACTTAGTTTCCTTATTAAAGAACCTCTTTACACTCTGGTATTAATTAATTAATTACTCTACTACTGCTACATGCCTGTATTCCATATATATGGAATGTATTAATTCCCGATAGTACTGGGACATACTTCTGAGCTTTGAGATGTTAACCATCCCATGTTATCCACTCACTTAAATAAACAAACATATTTACCCCTTGTTTAGAATGATTGTCCTGTGTACACTTTAAAAAACAAGAGATGAATAATGTCCTTTAGCTTTGCCTGTTGTTTGTTTCTTTTCATTTGTTTTGTCTTTGTTCGTTGCTTTTATTTGTTGCTTTTTCTTGGAATATTGTCCTCATCTTTTTCTTTGAAGAATAGTTTTCTTGTAGCTTTTGCCTTGTTCCTTGACTCGTGTAAATGTAATGTTTCTGTAGGCTGTAAATAGGCCTAAGTAAACACAATGTAAAGATGCGTGTGTATTGAAAATGTCTTTCTCCTTCTGTGTTTGCTGAAGGAATGAGATGTGTAAGTGTTTAGCCTTCATCCTTGGACCGTCCAAAACATCAAAATCCGACTTTTCATATTAGCTCACCCAAAGAGTACATCTGCCTGTTGTATCTACAATGGTGGCCTTTTTTTAACGTGAAGTCTTAGTTCCCATTTCAACACTTCTTCTGTGAGACTTTTCCTCACCTTTTGTAGGAACTGAACTCCCTCGGCAGAAATCTTCACGTACGTAAACGTTTACGCTTTTCATCACAACCTGAAAGTCCTCTCTGGATTTCCTACAATATCTTGAAACATTCTGTCCAAAAGGCCTTGTCAATCAACCTTGTAAGCTGAGTCTTTGTTTTTTTATTTCTTCTTTTCTTCTGCTTGCAAGTTTACAAGCGATCTGTGGGTGAGAAAACAGACAGAAAAAAACTCACAGTTGTTTGTGTTTTGGAGTCAAGATCAATAATTGGCTTTATTCCACGGCTGCAATTCTTCTCGCCTTTAGCTGGCTCAGTTTCTCGGACCTTCTGTCCACGTGTGATGGAACACAAACGACTTTTTCTCTCTAAGTTCTTTGGTTGTTTTTTTCCCAAGACTTGACAATGTTTTCGTCTCATCTCTTCATCTGACTATCACACTTGACATCAACTTGAAATGACTATACTAACTAAATAGTGCTGGGTGCAGCGGCACGGGGAACTAGCTACGATACTACGAGAATGGTTGTCAAATAAGTGAAACTGATGGGAGTAATTGGTATTAGGAATCGGTTAACATGGTTAGACATTTAACATGGCTATTAATTACGGACTATATGTAACTCTATTTGACTATATATTATCATTATGTTATACTTGCAACCAACTTATGGGAACCGTAGGGATCATAAATAGTATCTATATAAAAAAATATATTAATGGTTAAGAGAATAATAATTATAGACAAATCTTATTCGTGAAGGATCTGAGGGGTCACAAAACTATACAAGTATATAGGATGTAATAATAAGACAAACAGGCCCAATAAAATATATATATAAAAAAATACATATATAATAAAATATATATATATATATATATATATATATATATGTGAAAATATATATACATATATATAAGAAATAGAAGTGTAGCGGCCTCCACTCTCTCTCTCTCTCTTGTCTATCGGTTATTTTCGGCTGCAGTCAAAGGGGTACTTTGGAGGAGAGAGTGCGGGGTCACCACGCTAAGCTTTCACCGCAGATGTTTGTGTGGTGTGAGCAAAGTTTCTTTACCTTCGGGTCGGTGTTCTGCGTTTGGAGCCTCCGTTTCTTCTGTGAAACAGTGTCTGCCAGTAAATGAGCCCCACACCATTAAAAGTCCAACACTCCTTTATTTTTCCAATGTCAGGATGAAACACAATCAGTTGGACTCCCTCAACGAACATACAGGGGGTGTGGATACGAGTAGGCCCAAGCACAATGAACTCTCCTATTCCTTGTAGCGTGCGAATAGGCTTGGCGCCCGGTCTCTGCACAGACTTTAGCACATGAACCACCTTCCGTGTGAATAAGCCCCTATTGGTGAAGGCATCCCTCCAGACGGTCTCCGGAGGCCCTGTCCCGTCACCGGCAATCTGCTGCACCAGATCCACGGGAAGGTCACCTGCGCGGTCCATTGCGTCTTAGATTCAGGTACCCAGTCCGTCGGGTACCTTAGGACGATCCCTTCCGGGCGAGACCCAGTGGAAGTAGCTGGGCCCCAGGCTTGGAACAAAGTACCTCACCCCAGACTAAGGGTGTCTGGGGTGGCTCTCGAACTCCCGGTGTCCAGGCCTAGGCCGCCTGGACCCCGTCCACTGACAGCAGCCCTCAGGCCGAAGGTGCCTGGGACTCGACCCCGTGACCAAAATGTCCACCCCCTTTATACCCTCTCCCAGCAGCCCAGCAGGTTCCCCGCCCCGCTGTACAGGTGCCGCGAGAAGCCACAAAGGGTACGGCACTGCAGTGATGGTTCAACCCCGGCCCAAAGTGACAACGCCACCTACTGGGCCGCAGGGAACTGGACATCACTGATGTCTTTACCCGATTTAAACATGATAGAAAAGTATATACCCGCTACAGAAGTAAGAATTATTTACCGCATGTTTAGTTGTAAATTATGCTGATGTTATGTTAAGGGTAAAGATACATGAGGGATCACGTAGCGCCGCCCGCCAACCACAGTCCCAGAAGTGACGACTTCACGGCTTCACGGCATCAGGGAGCCTCCACGGTCTACGTCCAAGCCTCCAGCCAGCGCTGTGCACATACTGTGCGGACAGGAAAGCTACAGGACAGAAGACCACCTCCATCAGCCCGTGCCGTGCACACTAAACCGAGGACTATGCAGATGAAACATTTTAACCCTTGAATGCCTGAATATCTCTGCTCCCATGTGAGTGTCTTTAATCTTTTTACATTAAATATGTTTTAAACATGCTGCACTTAGAGGGCGCCATTCTCTTTTCTCTTGTCTGTTCCCAGAGCCTCTTCTATCTTTTTTGGACTGGCAGCCTTCTACATATTCAGCAACCTCCTTTTAGAACACTTCCTTACATGGACTTATATTATATATGGATTTGTTGTAACAACACCCCCTCTGCCCACCCAATTTTCATTATTAGACAGCTACATCCAGAGTGCGCCATATTAACCCCTTGTTTTTTTGTTTATCTCTTGTACCAATAGGCTAGGCTTGCTTGGCTTATACAGAGATGACCATTACAATACACTGTTTTTGATGAGTCCTGAAAACATCAGACATCTGGTTCCCCCATATTCAAGAGGAGTATCAGAATGTGTTTTGGGTTGTAATTCTAAGTATGTCCTTGCTATGTGTGAAAAATATTTTATTAAATTGACAACGTTGCTTAAAAATTTTCTTTTTGCATTTTCCAAAAGCTAAAACTTTATTAGCTATGGGCTGAATTCCCACCTCCAATTGTCTGTGATGTAGCCAATCGGGGGCTGAGTTTAATCATTTGATTTGGTCCTGTCAGTCAATAGTCACCTACTGGAAACAGGTGGTAGATTTATTGTTTACTCTCCTTTCTGTGCCAGTCGCGCTTACACCAGATTATTGGGGTTATTGTATGAGCATCAGTGGCTTAGACAGAATTTTTTTTAGAGAAAAGTTGTTCCTAGCACAAAATTAAATGGACGTACCCCACTCACTACTTCTCAGTGGATCCACACGGTTAATCAAATTCTACCTTATATGAAGGTCCTGTATGAACGAAGAGTGGTCTTACTATCTCCAATGATAACTGAGCAATAAGCTTTATGTACTTTTGTCTGTGGGAGACGCGGCACATTAATGTATATCAGCGGTTCTGTATATGTTTTAATTTACTGTACATTTTATCTAGGAAAAAGACAGAGTCTGCTTCAGTTTTGGTTCATTGACACTTTATTGTTTTATGTTTAATTGTATACAAATCAAGCTGTGAACATTGTACTCTGTATTTTGATTTCTCTCATAATTAAACGTGTTTAAAAATAAAAAAAGACTCACTATGCCTCTTAAAAAATATCTTGGCTTGTTTACTTTCCAAAATATGGAAATTTTGTGTAGTTTCTACTATTCCTAAAAAAAAAATCTTCTTCATTTTCCCCAAAATTCTAATTAATAAATTCTGCAAAACTCACCATGGCTCTTAAAAAATACTTATGTTTTTTTTTTACCAAAATGTGGTCATTTTGTGGGTGTCTCCACTGTCCTGGCGCTCCAGGACCTCCAAACTGTGATAGGTGGTCAGGAAATTGGATGCATAATTTATACTTCTTGCAAGTATGATGGTGCTCCTTGGATTTTGGGTCCCTCTATGCAGCTAGGCTTCTAAAGAGTATTACACATGTGGTATCCCCATACTCAGGAGGAGTAGCATAATGTGTTTTGGGGTGTAATTCTAAGTATTCTGATACTGTGTGTTAAGAACATCTTATTAATTTACAACTTTGTGTAAAAAAAATACATGTTTATTTTCTTTCCACATTTTTCAAATGTTTATGGCAGAAAAATAAAACCTTAACAACACTCACTATGCACCTTAAAAATATATTGGGGTATTTACTATCCAAATTGTGTAAATTTTGTGGGTGTTTCTATTGTCCTTTGACTCCAGGGGCTCCAAACATTTGATAGGTTGTCAGGAAATTAGATGCCCAATTTATGCCCCATGAAAGCTTGAAGGGGCTTTTTGTATGTTGGGCGCATAATGCCTTGTACACACGATCGGATTTCCGATGGAATAAAGTCTGATGGAATTTTCCGTCGGAATTCCGATGAAGCTGACTTCCATCAGTCTTGCATACACACTGTCAGACTAAATTCCGACCGTCCAAAACGCGGTGACGTAAAACACTACGACCAGCCGAGAGAGAAAAATTAAGTTCAATGCTTCCGAGCATGTGTCGATTTGATTCTGAGCATGCGTGGATTTTTCTCAGATGGAATTCCACACAGACGATCGGAATTTCCCATCAGATTTTTTTCCATCGGAAAAATTTAAAACATGTTCTATTTTATTACTCCGATGGAAAAAAGTCAGATGGGGCCCACACACGATCGGAATTTACGATGAAACAAGTCCATCGGACTTGTTTCATCGGAATATCTGATCGTGTGTACAAGGCAAGCTGCAAAAGAGTCTCATAAATGTGGTATCCCCATACTCAGGAGGAATAGAAAAGTGTGTTTTTGGGTGTAATTTGAAGTATGCCCATGCTATGTGTGAGAAATATCTTATTAGTTGACAGTTATGTGTATAAAATACAATTTAATTTTCTTTCTTCATTTTCCAAAACTTGTGGCAAAAAATTTGATCTTCAAAAGACTCATCCCCATTCCTCGAATTAAATAGATTGGAAGGTCTACTTTGCAAAATGAGGTCATTTGGGCGATTTTCCTGTTCTGGCACTTCAGAGCCTCAAGAAATATGATAAATAATTAGGAAATCACATGCATTATTTTTGCCCCCTGAAAGCCTGATTTTGGGATCATCTATGCATCTCGGCAGTGAAAATGTCTCACACATGTGGTACCCCCATACTGGGGAGAAGTAGAAGACTGTGTTTTGAGGTGTATTAGAAAGTATGCCCATGTTGTGTGTGGAAAATAACTAATGGCAACTTTGTGAAATAAAATAAAAATGTATTTACTTTCTTAATTTTCCAAAAAACGTGGCAAAAAAATACACCGTGACTTCTACTAAATACCTTGGCCTGTCTAAGTTCCAAAACTGGGTCATTTTGAGTGTTTATACTGTCCTGGCATTTTGGGGCCTCAAGAAATGAGACAGGTAATCAGGGTTGATAAACTTTCATATAACCATAAATTATCATTTGTAGACGCTATGACTTTCCCACAGACTAAATAATATACACTGATTTGTTTCTTTTATTTTCCCAAGAAATATAGCAGAATACATTTTGGCCCAAATTCACGAAGAGTCATAAATTAATTGCAGTTTTATAACAGAAACTAAGGCCCCTTTCACACTGGGGCGTTTTTCATGCGGTTTAGCGCTAATATTAGCGCTATTATACCGCATGAAAAATTCGTGCCTGTAGCCTTCAATGTGAAAGCCCGAAGGCTTTCACACTGAAGCGGTGCGCTAGCAGGACCGCTCCAAAAGTCCTGCTAGCCGCTTCTTTACAGCGGTGAAGGAGCGGTGTGTTCACCGCTCCTTTACCGTGGCTGCCCATTGAAATCAATGGGACACCGCGGTAATACCGCCCGCAAACCGCGGCAATAGCCGCGGTTTGCGGGCGGTATTAACCCTTTTTCGTCTGCTACCGGAGGTTAAATTCACCCCCCTAGCGGCCGCATACCGCGGTAAGAACGACGGTATAGCAGCGCTGAAAATCGCGCTGCTATACCGCCACCGCACCTGCCCGCCCCAGTGTGAAAGGGGCCTTAGGAAAACATTTTTCTTCAGGATTTTCTGTCTTTTTTTTCTTTATATACTAAAAAAATATAAAACCCAAGGGTTAATTAAATGCCACTAAAAGAAAGCTCTGTCTGTCTCAAAAAAAAGTATACAAAATTAATTTGGGTACATTGTTGCATGACTGAGTAAGTGGCATTGAAAGTGTGACAGTGCTGAAAACTGAAAAATAGCCTGGACAGGAAGGGGGTTTAACATACCAGTCTTCAAGTGGCAAAGAATCTTTTCCTCTGTGAGGGCTATCACATTTTAAAACTGTAACATTTTTTTCTCAGAGAATAGGTGCAGGAACTCCTCCCTTCTGAGACACCCTTTGTATCTGCCCCATACCCACCTCTGAGCACCGTCCCTTGGTTCCACTCCCTACCTACCTCCTTGTGCTGCCACTTTCAAAGAATACAGAACCAAGTGTTTTAGTTTACTGGTAGCTACAATTTGTCTGTGTAAAGGATTAACTGCTGAGATAACTAGTCTTATTGACAATCACTCTCTGTCTGCTGTTGCTTAGATTTTTCATAAACCAAGAAAAGTATGCAGCTCACGATACTTGTGCTTCCTTCTCCATCTGTAATGCCGTGTAAACACGATCGGTTTTACCAATGAAAACAGTCTGATGGACTTTTCTCATCGGACAAACCGATCGTGTATGGGCCCCATCTGTCTTTTTTCCATCGGTGAGAAAAAATAAAACATGTTTTAAATTTATCCGATGGGAAAAAAAACGATTGCATGTTCCGATCGTCTGTGTGGAACTCCATCGGACAAAAAACCCACGCATGCTCAGAATCAAGTCGATGCATGCTCAGAAGCATTGAACTTAATTTTTCTCGGCTTGTCGGAGTGTTTTACGTCACAGCGTTTGGGACGGTCGGATTTTTGACTGATGGTGTGTAGGCAAGACTGATGGAGGTCAGCTTCATCGGATGGACAAATCCCTCGGATTAGAATCCATAGGAAATCCGATCGTGTGTACAGGGCTTTAGTGCATGGAAATTGTCAGTCTCCTTCCAAGACATAACTGCAATGAGATAAAAGAGGCGCCCAACATTAGAAACTTGCTCACAAATCTTCTTTTATTAGATAAGCATAAAAAATATACAGGTGGAACTTTCTGACAGGTTTCAGTTTACCAGGTTGATTGTTGTCACACAAGCGGGAATATCTCTGTAAAGGGTGAGGCTAAGAGTGAAATTGTCACAGAGCCATCTGAAAGATAGTGGGGTGGTGACTGGCAAGGACTCAGGGAAAATCGGGTGATAGTCCTAAAACTATAAACAGCACGTTTTCATGTCAGTGTGAAGT
The DNA here is from genome assembly GCA_029206835.1 of Rana muscosa. Classification (NCBI taxonomy): domain Eukaryota; kingdom Metazoa; phylum Chordata; class Amphibia; order Anura; family Ranidae; genus Rana; species Rana muscosa. The sequence continues at coordinate 101,738,085 of CM055122.1, read as the reverse complement.
TTATATACATAGTTTGCAGGAATGCCCACTAGCATGTCAAATAGGTGGTATTGTATATAAACATTAGAGTAGGGATGAGCCGAACACCCCCGGGTTCGGTTCGCACCAGAACCTTCGAACGGACCGAAAGTTCGCGCGAATTTTCGAACCCTATTCGTTATAATGGACGCGAACGTTCGAAATCAAAATTGCTAATTACAACGGCCAATATGCATGTTAATGTCATAAAACAGGTTTGGGGACCCGGGTCCTGCCCCAGGGGACATATATCAATGCAAAAAGAAATTTTAAAAACTAACGTTTTTTCGGGAGCAGTCATTTTAATGATGCATAAAGTGAAAAAAAAAAAAGTGAAATTTTCCTTTAAATATGGTACCTGGGGGGTGTCTAAAGTATGCCTGTGAAGTGGCATGTGTTTCCCGTGTTTAGAACTGTCCTTGCACAAAATGACATTTGTAAAGGAAAAAAAGAAGCCATTTAAAACCACTTGCGGCTTTAATGTCATGTCTTGTCCTGGCCGCCATATGGCTGAAAATCCTTGAGAAAAATGGCATGGCTACCCCACCCCAGCCCCTTTGGGTCTTGTATGGATACTAAGGGGGACCCCGCACCCAAAATAAAACCCTATACCTACAACCCTATATACTCTGAACAGCAGTATATAGGTGGTGCAAACAAGACATGGACTGTAGGTTTGTTCTTAAGTAGAATCTGAACAGGTACATTATGAAGTGTAGCTACATCCCAAAAAAATCAATTTTTAAGCTTTTTGGAGAACATAGGGAGGGGTTATCACCCCTGTAACATTTGCTGTCTTTGCACATCTGTTCAGAACATGTCACCTCACTTTCCGTCCCAATGACAAATGTTTTTGGAAAAGTGGGGTTTTAATTGAAACAAGGATTGGTGATAAAGCATCAGTAGAGAGGAGATACCTTTTTCCCAAATTAAATCTAACAGGATAGAATTTTCCTTCCTAGGGGTAGATTTCCTCTCACTTCCTGTTTTCTCTTGCCGTTTGCAAGTAGGAGTCGTTTGTAAGTTGGATGTTTGAAAGTAGGGGCCTGCCGTATATACTCTGCAGAAATTTGCCCTATTAGATGTTGGTGTAGCCACAAGACTGGTGGGCACAGGAATGGGCCCTGCTGTGAGTTAATAGATCAAGATTTGTACTTGCATGCACCTGTTGAACCGGGCAGAAAAATTGGGCCTTTGGTGGTGGTGGTGGTGGTGGTGGACGGTGTTGCCACAAGACTGTAAGCCCTCACAGTTACTCTTGGTGGGTGCAGGAATGGGCCCTGCTGTGAGTTATTAGATCAAGATTTGTAATTGCATGCACCTGTTGAACAGGGCAGAAAAATTGGGCCTTTGGTGGTGGTGGTGGTGGTGGACGGTGTTGCCACAAGACTGTAGGCCCTCATAGTTACTCTTGGTGGGCGCAGGAATGGGCCCTGCTGTGAACTATTAGATCAAGATTTGTAATTACACGCCCCTGTTAAACAGGGGCTGAAAAATTGTGCCTTAGGCATTGGTGCTGGTGCCACAACACTGCAACCCCTCACAGATGCTGTACTTGGAGCACAGCAGTCACACCTGTTGCGAAGCATCTTTTTAAAAAATTGTAATTACACGCCCCTGTTATACAGGGGCTGAAAAATTGTGCCTTAGGTACTGGTGCTGGTGCCACAACACTGCAACCCCTCACAGATACTGTACTCTGAGCACAGCAATGAGACCTGTTGCAAAGCATTGCCTAAAAATTGTAATTACACGCCCCAACAGGGGCTGAAAAATTGTGCCTTAGGCACTGGTGCTGGTGCCACAACACTGCAACCCCTCACAGATACTGTACTCTGAGCACAGCAGTCACACCTGTTGCGAAGCATCTTTTTAAAAAATTGTAATTACACGCCCCTGTTATACAGGGGCTGAAAAATTGTGCCTTAGGCACTGGTGTGGTGGCATGGATCATTGAGGAGGAGGAAGAGGATAGTCAGTGAACATAACAGGACAGTCACTCAGCATCAGCATAGGCAGTCTTGAAGGGATGTGACATTATAAATTATTCCGTTATATCCGCTTCAGGTGTCTGGTAGCTGGTGGTGATCCAAGACTGATTCATTTTTATGAAGGTCAGTCGATCAACCGAGTCGGTGGACAGGCGCACCCTATGATCGGTGACAAATCCTCCAGCAGCACTGAATGTGCGTTCGGAAAGAACGCTGGATGCAGGACAGGCCAGTAGCTCAATTGCATACTGTGCAAGCTCTGGCCAGTGATCCATCCTCAGGACCCAGTAAGCCAGAGGATTTTCGGTGGGAAAGGTGTCCAAGTCTGACCTTGCCCCTAGGTATTCCTGCACCATGTATATCAGACGCTGGCGATGGTTGCTGGAACCGATCATACCTTGGGGCTGCGGACTAAAAAATTGTCTGAACGCATCGGTCAGACGTCCACCTTCCCCACCGCTCCTTCTGCTACTGACCGAAGCCTCAGCAACTCGTCGTCCAGGACCAGGAGTTTGTAACCTCCCAGTTTCTGGGAACGCGTTGCACAGACCTTTCTGCAAGGCCTCCCTGAGATGTCTCATCCTCTGCTCCCTCTGCGACGGCAAGATAAGGTCCGCAACCTTACCCTTGTACCGTGGATCAAGGAGAGTGGCCAGCCAGTAATGGTCACTCTCCTTGATCCGAAGAACACGAGGATCCTTCCGCAGGCTTTGCAGGATCAGGGAGGCCATGCAGCGTAGGTTAGCTGAGGCATTCGGTCCGGAGTCTTCTGGGTCACTGAGGATGACATGATCGCCAGCCACCTCCTCCCAGCCACGTACAAGTCCACTGGTTTGTTGGGACTGTACATCATCCCTAAAAGACTGCTGCTGCTGATGCTGAGTGCCAGGCTCCACCTCCATGCTCACACAATCCTCCTCCTCCTCCTCCTCCTCCTCCTCTTCCTGTGTGATGGGTGGGACAGAAGGAACATTGTCTGGATAAAGGGGGCCTTGAGAGACAAGGAAGTCCTCCTCTTCCTGCCTCTGTTCTGCCTCAAGTGCCCTGTCCATTATCCCACGCAGCGTATGCTCCAACAGGTGGACAAGAGGTACAGTGTCACTGATGCATGCACTGTCACTGCTCACCATCCTCGTGGCCTCCTCAAATGGTGAGAGGACAGTGCATGCATCCCTGATCATGCTCCACTGGCGTGGGGAAAAAAAGCCAAGCTCCCCTGACCCTGTCCAGGTGCCGTAGTCGCAAAGGTACTCATTGATGGCCCTCTGCTGCGTGTGCAGTCGCTGCAGCATGGCCAACGTTGAGTTCCACCTGGTGGGCATGTCACATATTAGGCGGTTCTTGGGCAGGTTCAGCTCCTTTTGCAGCTCAGTCAGCCGAGCACTGGCATTATAAGATCGGCGGAAATGCACACAGACTTTCCTGGCCTGCCTCAGGACATCCTGTAAGCCTGGGAACCTGCCCAAGAACCGCTGCACCACCAGGTTGAGGACGTGAGCCATACAGGGCACATGGGTGAGCTGCCCCTGTCGCAGGGCGGAGAGGAGGTTGGTGCCATTATCAGAAACGACCATTCCTGGCTTAAGCTGGCGTGGCGTCAACCACCTCTCGGCCTGCCCCTGCAGAGCTGCCAGAACCTCTGGCCCAGTGTGGCTCCTGTCCCCCAAACACACCAGCGCAAGCACGGCATGGCATCTTTTTGCCTGCGTACTCGCGTAGCCCCTTGTACGCCTACGGAGCACCGCTGGTTCCGAGGACAGAGCAATCGAAGAGGACATGGAGGAAGAAGAAGAGGAGGGGGTGGAGGAGAGAGGTGTGTCACAACCAGTAGTAGCATTTTGGAGGTGTGGTGGCGGAACAACCTCCAACACTACTGCACCTTGTCCTGCATCCCTCCCAGCTGCCAATAGAGTGACCCAATGGGCCGTGAAAGAAAGATAACGTCCCTGTCCATGCCTGCTGGACCATGAGTCAGCGGTAATATGCACCTTACCGCTGACCGCCCTGTCCAGCGAGGCATGGACATTGCCTTCCACATGCCAGTAGAGAGACGGAATCGCCTTCCGTGAGAAAAAGTGGCGTTTGGGAACCTGCCACTGAGGAACCGCACATTGAACAAACTCACGGAAGGGGGCCGAGTCTATCAACTGAAAAGGCAGCAGTTGAAGTGCTAGCAATTTAGCCAAGCTAGCATTCAACCGCTGGGCATGTGGATGGCTGGGAGTATACTTCTTTCGACGGTCCAGCAGCTGGGGCAGGGAAATTTGCCTGCTACAATCGGACGTCGGTGTACTGCAAGTACTTGGTTGTGACACACCTAATTCTACACCTTCAGTCCTCTCAGAGCAGCTTTCAGAGAGGACTGAAGATATAGTGGGGATGGAGATCCCAGCTGATGAGGAGCAAGGAGAGGTCCGCTTTGTTCTTTGGTGTGGGTCTTTTATGTGTGCTTGCCAACGAGCTGCATGGCAGGTCGACATATGTCTGCTCATGCTTGTGGTGCCCAAGCGGCTGATGTTTTGGCCACGCGAGATACGCTTGAGACAAATATTGCAAATAGCAGTGGTGCGATCTGATGCACTCGTCTCAAAAAAGGCCCACACCAAAGAACTTTTGTGATAACGTGCAGAGGCAGCGCCCTGCACAGGCGGAGCTCTGCGGTGTGGTACAGTTGCTGTGCTGGCCTCTAGCTGGCCTCCAGGGGGCATCCTGCCTCGTTGGACATGTGACGCTGCATCCTCCTCCTCCTCCTCTCTCCCTTCAGGCACCCACGTGGAGTCAGTGACCTCATCATCCCCTCCCTCTTCACCACTAGAGCAAACCTGGCAGTAAGCTGCAGCTGGTGGAACACTACTGCCAGATTGCTGTCCTTCAGCATCCCCTCTCTCTGCGCGCACACTACTGACTTCCTCAAGCTGGGTATCATCATCCGAGCCTTCGAATCGTTGGGCATCCTCCTGGAGCATGTACCCAACACTGTGCTCAAACAGTTCGGGGGACTCCTCAGGAGGACATGGTGGGTCTAGGGAAGGGGTGGCTGATGATGCCATTGAGTACGCGTTGGCAGCTGCTCTGCCAGTACCCTGAGCCTGGGTGAGAGAGGATGAGGAGGATGAGGAGGGCTTGGTCATCCATTCTACCAAGCCTTCGGCATGATGCGGCTCCACATGTCCAGCTGCCGAAAACAAAGACAAGCGTGTCCCATGGCCACGTGCTGATGACGATGCACGACCACGTCCACGGCCAGCACTGTTGTCTCTAGAAACAGAGCCTGCCTGCCCTGTGTTCTTGCCTCGGCACGCTCTGCCTCTCCTTGGCGGTCTTCCAGCCATTGTAGTCGGTAGTGTATATAGTATAAAAAATAGAACTCCTATGTGTGCTCACAACACACTGTAGGTCCTATGGGTGCTGACACTAACACACTATAGGTACTATGTGTGCTGCTGACAAGAAAATATAGGAGCTCTGTGTGATGCCACTAACACACTAGAAGTCCTATGGGTGCTGCTGAGAAGAAAATATAGGAGCTCTGTGTGATGCCACTAACACACTAGAAGTCCTATGGGTGCTTCTGAGATGAAAATATAGGAGCTCTGTGTGATGCCACTAACACACTAGAAGTCCTATGGGTGCTGCTGAGAAGAAAATATAGGAGCTATGTGTGATGCCACTAACACACTAGAAGTCCTATGGGTGCTTCTGAGATGAAAATATAGGAGCTCTGTGTGATGCCACTAACACACTAGAAGTCCTATGGGTGCTTCTGAGATGAAAATATAGGAGCTCTGTTTGCTGCCACTAACACACTAGAAGTCCTATGGGTGCTGCTGAGAAGAAAATATAGGAGCTCTGTGTGATGCCACTAACACACTAGAAGTCCTATGGGTGCTTCTGAGATGAAAATATAGGAGCTCTGTTTGCTGCCACTAACACACTAGAAGTCCTATGGGTGCTGCTGAGAAGAAAATATAGGAGCTCTGTGTGATGCCACTAACACACTAGAAGTCCTATGGGTGCTTCTGAGATGAAAATATAGGAGCTCTGTGTGATGCCACTAACACACTAGAAGTCCTATGGGTGCTGCTGAGAAGAAAATATAGGAGCTCTGTTTGCTGCCACTAACACACTAGAAGTCCTATGGGTGCTGCTGAGAAGAAAATATAGGAGCTCTGTGTGATGCCACTAACACACTAGAAGTCCTATGGGTGCTGCTGAGAAGAAAATATAGGAGCTCTGTTTGCTGCCACTAACACACTAGAAGTCCTATGGGTGCTGCTGAGAAGAAAATATAGGAGCTCTGTGTGATGCCACTAACACACTAGAAGTCCTATGGGTGCTGCTGAGAAGAAAATATAGGAGCTATGTGTGATGCCACTAACACACTAGAAGTCCTATGGGTGCTTCTGAGATGAAAATATAGGAGCTCTGTGTGATGCCACTAACACACTAGAAGTCCTATGGGTGCTTCTGAGATGAAAATATAGGAGCTCTGTTTGCTGCCACTAACACACTAGAAGTCCTATGGGTCCTGCTGAGAAGAAAATATAGGAGCTCTGTGTGATGCCACTAACACACTAGAAGTCCTATGGGTGCTTCTGAGATGAAAATATAGGAGCTCTGTTTGCTGCCACTAACACACTAGAAGTCCTATGGGTGCTGCTGAGAAGAAAATATAGGAGCTCTGTGTGATGCCACTAACACACTAGAAGTCCTATGGGTGCTTCTGAGATGAAAATATAGGAACTCTGTGTGATGCCACTAACACACTAGAAGTCCTATGGGTGCTGCTGAGAAGAAAATATAGGAGCTCTGTTTGCTGCCACTAACACACTAGAAGTCCTATGGGTGCTTCTGAGAAGAAAATATAGGAGCTCTGTGTGATGCCACTAACACACTAGAAGTCCTATGGGTGCTTCTGAGATGAAAATATAGGAGCTCTGTGTGATGCCACTAACACACTAGAAGTCCTATGGGTGCTTCTGAGATGAAAATATAGGAGCTCTGTTTGCTGCCACTAACACACTAGAAGTCCTATGGGTGCTGCTGAGAAGAAAATATAGGAGCTCTGTGTGATGCCACTAACACACTAGAAGTCCTATGGGTGCTTCTGAGATGAAAATATAGGAGCTCTGTGTGATGCCACTAACACACTAGAAGTCCTATGGGTGCTGCTGAGAAGAAAATATAGGAGCTCTGTTTGCTGCCACTAACACACTAGAAGTCCTATGGGTGCTGCTGAGAAGAAAATATAGGAGCTCTGTGTGATGCCACTAACACACTAGAAGTCCTATGGGTGCTGCTGAGAAGAAAATATAGGAGCTCTGTTTGCTGCCACTAACACACTAGAAGTCCTATGGGTGCTGCTGAGAAGAAAATATAGGAGCTCTGTGTGATGCCACTAACACACTAGAAGTCCTATGGGTGCTTCTGAGATGAAAATATAGGAGCTCTGTGTGATGCCACTAACACACTAGAAGTCCTATGGGTGCTGCTGAGAAGAAAATATAGGAGCTCTGTGTGATGCCACTAACACACTAGAAGTCCTATGGGTGCTTCTGAGATGAAAATATAGGAGCTCTGTGTGATGCCACTAACACACTAGAAGTCCTATGGGTGCTGCTGAGAAGAAAATATAGGAGCTCTGTTTGCTGCCACTAACACACTAGAAGTCCTATGGGTGCTGCTGAGAAGAAAATATAGGAGCTCTGTGTGATGCCACTAACACACTAGAAGTCCTATGGGTGCTGCTGAGAAGAAAATATAGGAGCTCTGTGTGATGCCACTAACAAACTAGAAGTCCTATGGGTGCTTCTGAGATGAAAATATAGGAGCTCTGTTTGCTGCCACTAACACACTAGAAGTCCTATGGGTGCTGCTGAGAAGAAAATATAGGAGCTCTGTGTGATGCCACTAACACACTAGAAGTCCTATGGGTGCTTCTGAGATGAAAATATAGGAGCTCTGTGTGATGCCACTAACACACTAGAAGTCCTATGGGTGCTGCTGAGAAGAAAATATAGGAGCTCTGTGTGATGCCACTAACACACTAGAAGTCCTATGGGTGCTTCTGAGATGAAAATATAGGAACTCTGTGTGATGCCACTAACACACTAGAAGTCCTATGGGTGCTGCTGAGAAGAAAATATAGGAGCTCTGTTTGCTGCCACTAACACACTAGAAGTCCTATGGGTGCTTCTGAGAAGAAAATATAGGAGCTCTGTGTGATGCCACTAACACACTAGAAGTCCTATGGGTGCTTCTGAGATGAAAATATAGGAACTCTGTGTGATGCCACTAACACATTAGAAGTCCTATGGGTGCTGCTAAGAAGAAAATATAGGAGCTCTGTTTGCTGCCACTAACACACTAGAAGTCCTATGGGTGCTTCTGAGAAGAAAATATAGGAGCTCTGTGTGATGCCACTAACACACTAGAAGTCCTATGGGTGCTGCTGAGAAGAAAATATAGGAGCTCTGTTTGCTGCCACTAACACACTAGAAGTCCTATGGGTGCTTCTGAGAAGAAAATATAGGAGCTCTGTGTGATGCCACTAACACACTAGAAGTCCTATGGGTGCTTCTGAGATGAAAATATAGGAGCTCTGTGTGATGCCACTAACACACTAGAAGTCCTATGGGTGCTGCTGAGAAGAAAATATAGGAGCTCTGTGTGATGCCACTAACACACTAGAAGTCCTATGGGTGCTTCTGAGATGAAAATATAGGAACTCTGTGTGATGCCACTAACACACTAGAAGTCCTATGGGTGCTGCTGAGAAGAAAATATAGGAGCTCTGTTTGCTGCCACTAACACACTAGAAGTCCTATGGGTGCTTCTGAGAAGAAAATATAGGAGCTCTGTGTGATGCCACTAACACACTAGAAGTCCTATGGGTGCTTCTGAGATGAAAATATAGGAACTCTGTGTGATGCCACTAACACATTAGAAGTCCTATGGGTGCTGCTAAGAAGAAAATATAGGAGCTCTGTTTGCTGCCACTAACACACTAGAAGTCCTATGGGTGCTTCTGAGAAGAAAATATAGGAGCTCTGTGTGATGCCACTAACACACTAGAAGTCCTATGGGTGCTGCTGAGAAGAAAATATAGGAGCTCTGTGTGATGCCACTAACACACTAGAAGTCCTATGGGTGCTGCTGAGAAGAAAATATAGGAGCTCTGTGTGATGCCACTAACACACTAGAAGTCCTATGGGTGCTGCTGAGAAGAAAATATAGGAGCTCTGTTTGCTGCCACTAACACACTAGAAGTCCTATGGGTGCTGCTGAGAAGAAAATATAGGAGCTCTGTGTGATGCCACTAACACACTAGAAGTCCTATGGGTGCTGCTGAGAAGAAAATATAGGAGCTCTGTTTGCTGCCACTAACACACTAGAAGTCCTATGGGTGCTGCTGAGAAGAAAATATAGGAGCTCTGTTTGCTGCCACTAACACACTAGAAGTCCTATGGGTGCTGTTGGGGTGCAATGCTGTGCTAACAGCACTGCGGTTGGTACTACTGCAATACTGTACTAACAGTAAGCACGCACCAGACTAATCCCCAGCAGCAGCTAATAACACGCTAACTGTGCAATCAGCAGCAATGAACGATCAATGACTTAGGTAGCAATGGTTTAGCAAAGAAATAGCCAATGGTTTAGCAAAGAAGAGCAAATCTTTCAGTATCAAGCAAAGACAGAATCAGCAGACTGATCTCTCCTAAAGCCGGAACTCATGTGACCGGGGCCGATGGCGTGGCGGCCTTTTAAATGGTGGGGCATGTACTAAAGCCCCTGAGCTGTAATTGGCTACAGGCGTCCTGCCTGTAGCCAATTATTGCTCTCCGAGTTTCGGGCGCTGTGATTGGCCAAGCATGCGGGGTCACAGTGCATGCTTGGCCAATCATCAGCCAGCAATGCACTGCGCCGGCCGCGCCGGCCGCAATGCATTGCGGGGCCGCTCGCATCACACGAATGTGATGCGAACGGCCCAAATAGTTCTGGGCTCGACGAGCGAGCGAACGCCCGGTGCTCGATTCGAACATGGGTTCGAATCGAGCACCGGGCCCATCCCTACATTAGAGTAATAAAATATACCTATGTACACAGGCTTAAATACAAGAAAAACTTTAAGTAGCAAGTGAAGCTGAAACTCAGAGTAAACGTAAAACAATTATATAAAAGGAAAGTAAAATAATTGCTTTGGGAGAGATGCATACAACTTGTTGACTTTTGTCATATCCCCCTATATTTACTCTTGCTATTCGCGGGCCAAGTTTCAGATAAATATCAATGATAAATGGCTGAGCCATCTAACCAGAATGTAATAGCAATAGAAATGGTAAGAAGCATACAAGCCACACCAAAAGCAAGCACAATTGTTGTGCAAACTGGAAAGGGCGGTGAAAAGGTTAGTTTAAATTAGTCACTAAATATTGATTTTTATATTGTATAAAAAATGATTCTGAGCAATGTATGTCCAGAATTACCACCCTAACTGTAGTCAGTCTCTCCTACGACATCACTTCACTTTTAACTTTCTATAAGGCAGAACAAAGTATCCAGTTTTTTTACTCTTACTTATCAGTATGATTGTTAAAGTGATTGTAAAGCTTTATTTTTATTTTTTATTAAAATAATAAACATGGCATACTTACCTGCTCTGTGCAATGGTTTTGCACAGAGCAGCCCTGATCCTCTTCTTCTGGGGTCCCCGCTGGCGCTCCTAGCTCCTCCTCTTCAGCGAGTGCCCACCATAGGAAGCCGCTTCCTATGGGGGTATTCTTGCGGAAAGGATGCCGACCCACGCTGCCTGTGTCTGTAGATACAGATAGTGCGGCTTAGCCCTACCCCCTGCTCCCTCATCACAGAACAATTTCCACAAATTAGGTGTCCATGTGTATTCATTCAAATAAGTGTTCAAATCTTGTTCCAGAAACTAGTTATACCACTCCTAGTGCACCACTCCTAGTGACAGGGTAACTATCAAGCTGTGTTCCAAATATAAAAAATGTAATGTGCCTCTTACCAGATCCTCGTGATCCCTAAATTATAGGAGATCATGATACTCATGAGGTGAACAGATGTATGGACTCATCCAGTGTATATTCCGACCTCCAGGATGGATGGATCAAACAGCCTGCTGATCAGCTTCCCAGCCTAGCACACTTCGATCTGGACTCACTCTGTACTCTCCACTCGATATATGTGTAGGGTTAAGAAAAGAGGGAAGGCTCATCGCGTATTATATAAACATAAGGGATTTATTGGGCTAAAAATATGCACTTACAGCATCGTAAATAAAAATATGCAGAAATTTCAAAACTTTCCACACCACTTCCTTTAGTTCCACTCACACAAAAAAGAGTATTATTACATGTAGCACTAAAGGAGTCATTTATCGCCTAAGGTGTACATGTGGATACCAATATGTTGGCAGGACCACCAGGGCATTGAATGTGCATATTGGTGAACACCTGGCCAACATACGTAAAGGATTTGATAAACATAGTCTTTCCAAACATTTTGCTTATTGTCATAGGAAGAATCCCTCATCCTTGGAGGTAATTGGATTTGAGAGATACACTCCACATTGGCATGGAAGTAATCTTAAAAGGGAGATATCCAGACGTGAAACTCGCTGGATTTTTTACCTCTGTAATTTCCGACCGTATGGTCTCAATATGGAGTGGGATATAAATTCCTTTTTGAATAATAGCTAAAGTTCCCAAAGTTACTAAAAAAAGCAATCACATCATTTGGCTGCCCCAAAATTGTCATTAGGCAATTGCAAAAATATGCAATAAGAATGAGTAATTGAACAGGAAACACTTTCATTGAGCATTAATGTGTATAAATAAAACATAACACCACTAAGCACTATTTGCATTAAACCTACCCCATAACATATCATCAAGTAGGCTAATGTAGGGGAAAAAGAGACTCCTGGTGAGCTATGCTGTGTTGGCACAGCTGGCATAGGAGCTGCTTCTTTTTTCAGTGCTCCCAGGGTCCCAGCTGTCAAGTTTACTGCAGAACAGCTTGACACCTAATCTGCTTTGTGTATTAGGAGGACTATTGGAGAAGGAGAACTCAGCTGTCAAACTGACAGTAAAGCTTAACCACTTAAGCCCCGGACCATTTGGTAGCTAGAGGACCAGAGGTGAATTCAGAATTTTGCACTGCGCTGCTTTAACTGTAAATTGTGCGGACATGCAATGTTGTACCCAAACGAAATTTGCGTCCTTTTCTTCCCACAAATAGAGCTTTCTTTTAATGGTATTTGATTGCCTCTGCGATTTTTATTTTTCGCGATATAAACGGAAAAAGACCGAAAATTTTGAAAAAAAATGATATTTTCTACTTTTTGTTATAAGAAAAATCGAATAAACTCAATTTTAGTCATACATTTAGGCCAAAATGTATTCAGCCACATGTCTTTAGTAAAAAAAATGTCAATAAGCGTATATTTATCGGTTTGCGCAAAAATTATAGCGTTTACAAACTAGGGTACATTTTCTGGAATTTACACAGCTTTTAATTTATGACTGCCTATCTCATTTCTTGAGGTGCTAAAATGACAGGGCAGTACAAAACCCCCCCAAATGACCCCATTTTAGAAAGTAGACACCCCAAGGAAATTGCTGAGAGGCATGTTGAGCCCATTGAATATTTTTTTTTTGTCCCAAGTGATTGAATAATGACAAAAAAAAAAAAAATTACAAAAAGTTGTCACTAAATGATATATTGCTCACACATGCCATGGTTATATGTGGAATTGCACCCCAAAATACATTCTGCTGCTTCTCCTGAGTACGGGGATACCACATGTGTGGGACTTTTTAGGAGCCTAGCCACGTACGGGACCCCGGAAACCAAGCACCGCCTTCAGGATTTCTAAGGGCGCAAATTTTTGATTTCACTCCTCACTACCTATCACAGTTTTGAAGGCCATAAAATGCCAAAATAGCACAAAACCCCCCCAAATGACCCCATTTTAGAAAGTAGACACCCCAAGGAAATTGCTGAGAGGCCTGTTGAGCCCATTGAATATTTTTTTTTTGTCCCAAGTGATTGAATAATGACAAAAAAAAAAAAAATTACAAAAAGTTGTCACTAAATGATATATTGCTCACACATGCCATGGTTATATGTGGAATTGCACCCCAAAATACATTCTGCTGCTTCTCCTGAGTACGGGGATACCACATGTGTGGGACTTTTTAGGAGCCTAGCCACGTACGGGACCCCGGAAACCAAGCACCGCCTCCAGGATTTCTAAGGGCGCAAATTTTTGATTTCACTCCTCACTACCTATCACAGTTTTGAAGGCCATAAAATGCCAAAATAGCACAAAACCCCCCCAAATGACCCCATTTTGGAAAGTAGACACCCCAAGCTGTTTGCTGAGAGGCATGGTGAGTATTTTACAGCTCTCATTTGTTTTTGAAAATGAAGAAAGAACATTTTTTTTTTTATTTTTTTTTTCAATTTTCAAAACTTTGTGACAAAAAGCGAGATCTGCAAAATACTCACAATACCTCTCAGCAAATAGCTTGGGGTGTCTACTTTCCAAAATGGGGTCATTTGGGGGGGTTTTGTGCCATCTGGGCATTCCATGGCCTCCAAAACTGTGATAGGCAGTGAGAAGTGAAATCAAAAATTGACACCCTTAGAAAGCCTGAAGGCGGTGCTTGGTTTTTGGGGTCCCGTACGCGGCTAGGCTCCCAAAAAGTCTCACACATGTGGTATCCCCGTACTCAGGAGAAGCAACAGAATGTATTTTGGGGTGTAATTCCACATATGCCCATGGCATGTTTGAGCAATATATCATTTAGTGACAACTTTGTGCAAAAAAAAAAAAAAAATATTTAATTTTTTCCGCAACTTGTGTCAACATATAAAATATTCCATGGACTCGACATGCCTCTCAGTATATAGCTTGGGGTGTCTACTTTCCAAAATGGGGTCATTTGGGGGGGTTTTGAACTGTTCTGGCATTTTATACACAACATTAGGAAGCTTACATCCACTCTTCTAACCACTTGAAGACAAAGCCCTTTTTGACACTTTTTGTTTACATGAAAACATATTTTTTTTTGCAAGAAAATTATGTTGAACCCCCAAACATTATATATATTTTTAAAGCAAAGGCCCTACAGAATAAAATGGTGGGTGTTGCATTTTTTTTTTCTACACAGTATTTGCGCAGCGATTTTTCAAACGCATTTTTTGGGGAAAAAATACACTTTTTTAAATTTTAATGCACTAAAACACACTATATTGCCCAAATGTTTGATGAAATAAAAAAGATGATCTTAGGCCGAGTACATAGATACCAAACACGACATGCTTTAAAATTTCGCACAAACGCGCATTGGCGACAAACTACATACATTTTTAAAAGCCTTTAAAAGCATTTACAGGTTACCCCGTTAGATTTACAGAGGAGGTCTACTGCTAAAATTACTGCCCTCGATCTGACCTTCGCGGTGATACCTCACATGCATGGTGCAATTGCTGTTTACATATGACGCCAGACCGACGCTTGCGTTCGCCATTGGGCAAGAGCAGGGCAGGACAGGGGTGCTTTTTTTTTTTTCTTTTTTTTTTTTTATTATTAATTTTGCTTTTTTATTTTATTTTTAAACTGTTGCTTCCATATTTATTTATTTTTATCACTTTTATTGTTATCTCAGGGAATGTAAATATCCCCTATGATAGCAATAGGTAATGACAGGTACTCTTTTTTGAAAAAACTGGGGTCTATTGGACCCTAGATCTTTCCTCTGCCCTCAAAGCATCTGACCACACCAAGATCGGTGTGATAAAATGCTTTCCCAATTTCCCAATGGCGCTTTTTATATCCGGGGGGGGGACATTCCCTCCCACTGCTTGTAAAAGCAGTCCAGAGGCTAATTAGCCACTAGGATTGCTTTTACATGAAAGCCGGCCGCTGGCTGAAAAGAATGATACCAAGATGATACCTAAACCCGCAGGCATCATTCTGGTATAAACATTCAAAGTCCAGCAACATACCAGTACGTTGCTGGTCCTTGTTGGACATGTATTGTAATCTTTTTTTTCATGCAGTCTGTTGGCTGAACGAAAAAAAAAGATTGATCGGTGGGTATGCCCACCATTAGAATACCGCCCTTCATCCACCCACTTCTAATGATGGGCATACATGCACCATTTATATATGCCGAAGCATGGGGGCATCTTCTCGCAAAAGTTATGCCGCGTACACATGGTCAGACTTTTCCACGGGCAAGCCTCCGTCGGAATTTCGACCGTATGTACGCGGCATTAGGAGCAAAATCGCTCCTCCGCTCCTGCTGCCCCAATGCTTCGGCATATATGCTTTTTTTTTTTTAACTGTGGTGGTGAAATTAGCTCCTACAGCACTGGAGTCGCAGGGATCAGGCCTGTCTCTGCGAACGCTGCAGTTATGTGTGTTGTGTTTTGCAAGTGACAGTGATCGATCGATACTGCACTTCGGTGGCCTGGGCTGGACGGAGGGGCAAAACGCAGGTGCTAGCAGGTATCTGGGCTGATCCCGCTAACACTGCGTTTTTGGGAACCCTAAACTGCTGGGGACGCTAGTATAGATCTGATCAGATCAGATATTGAGCTGATCAGATACTATACCACTAAGGGGGGTGTATGCTTCACGCGTGGGTGTTAGCGCTACTGGCACTAACCTGACGCTGCCTGGGGTGTGACGCAGACCCTCTCTGACGCTAAAACCTAACTGATATCACCCGCCGGGCGATCAGGGGGTTAAACCTTTATTGGGTTATATACGGCGGGTGCCCTGACACTATAAAAAGCAAACTAACTAACCAGCGTCACCCGTAACACTTATATGATGATCACTGGTGAAAGGGTTAACTAGGGGCAATTAGGGGGTTAAAACCTTTATTAGGGTAATATATGGGGGTACCTGACGCTATATAAAAACCTGACGGCGAACCTAAAAAAAAATTACTGGCTACCTATCGGCATCACCGACACTAAGACAACGATCATAAAAACGATTGCTTAGCGACAGTGGTGATAGGGGGTGAAAGGGTTACCTGGGGGGCGATCAGGGGGTTAAACCTTTATTAGATAATATATGGGGGTACCTGACGCTATAAAAACCTGCGGCGAACCTAAAAAAAATTACTGGCTACCGATCAGCATCACCGACGCTAAGACATCGATCAGAAAAATGATCGCATAGTGACGGCGGTGCTAGGGGGTGAAAGGGTTACCTGGGGGGTGATCAAGGGGGTTACACCTTTATTAGGTAATATATTGGGGTACCTGACGCTATAAAAACCTGCGGCGAACCTAAAAAAAATTACTGGCTACCGATCAGCATCGCCGACGCTAAGACATCGATCAGAAAAATTATCGCTTAGTGACAGTGGTGATAGGGGGTGAAAGGGTTACCTGGGGGGGCGATCAAGGGGGTTAAACCTTTATTAGGTAATATATGGGGGTACCCGACGCTATAAAAACATGCGGCGAACCTAAAAAAAATTACTGGCTACCGATCAGCATCACCGACGCTAAGACATCGATCAGAAAAATGATCGCATAGCCACGGCGGTGCTAGGGGGTGAAAGGGTTACCTGGGGGGTGATCAAGGGGGTTAAACCTTTATTAGGTAATATATGGGGGTACCCGACGCTATAAAAACCTGCGGCGAACCTAAAAAAAATTACTGGCTACCGATCAGCATCGCCGACGCTAAGACATCGATCAGAAAAATTATAACTTAGTGACAGTGGTGATAGGGGGTGAAAGGGTTACCTGGGGGGCAATCAAGGGGGTTAAACCTTTATTAGGTAATATATGGGGGTACCCGACGCTATAAAAATCTGCGGCGAACCTAAAAAAAATTACTGGCTACCGATCAGCATCACCGACGCTAAGACATCGATCAGAAAAATGATTGCTTAGTGACAGTGGTGATAGGGGGTGAAAGGGTTATCTGGGGGGTGATCAGGGGGTTAAACCTTTATTAGGGGGGGTTAGGGGGCTACACTGGACCTAAGACTAAACTTTGGTGACACTTTTACAGTCACAAATGTCACTGATTGCAGTGATCACTAAATAAATGGTCACTGCAATCAGTGACACTGTGACTGGGGGCTGGGGGGTGATCTGGGGGTGTCTGGGGGGGCCTGGGGGGGCGATTTATGTGCCTATGTGTCCTGGTGTCAGTGTAGTGTTGTGTGTACTAACCTGGCATCTTCTCCTGTACGGCGCTCGGTATATGTGAGCGCCCCAGGAGAGATGACATCACTTCCTCCTTCCTGGCAGGCAGGGGAAGCTCTCTCATTCGCCGGGAGCGATCGAGAGGGGGTGGCCGGAATCGAACGGCCGTCCCCTCATGCCGGATCGCTCCCGAAGGTAAAACGACCGCTCACTGTAAAGAAGGGGGGTCCGATCGGACCCCCCCAACTATACAAAGGCAATCACGTATATATACGTGATTGTGCCTGTCGGTGCCATTCTGCCGACGTATATTTACAGTGGGCGGTCGTTAAGTGGTTAAGGTTTACAATATTAGAGATACTTTCTTAATGTAATCTTGACAGTCTAGTCCTCCTCCATGTCTCCATACTGACTGCGGCTCCTGCATAAATGAAGGTCCCAAAGCAGGGACAGCATTAATAATGTAACATAAAACTATAGGCAAAACTTTTTTTTTTTTTTTTTTGGATGGAGCAAACATGGGTTATAACCCGTCAGATATTTTTTTGCCATCTGTTTCCCATTGGGGAGATTTTTCTTCACTTCCTGTCCCATAGCCAAACAGGAAGTGAGAGGAAATCTTTGCAAATTAAGAGAATCTCTTAGGAACCCCCAGGTTACCAGAACTAGTGTCCCCATTGGAATATTTTCCCTCTATTACTTTTCTGGGGCCAACCCAAAATTTGGGATTTTCTTTTACTTTCACTTTCCTTGTTAAAGGTTTTTATTGAGTTTACAAATCACTACAGAGATGATAAATAAACAAATGAACAAACGAGAACAAAGAAAGTGAAGCTCAGTACAATGTAGTCCATTCGATGACCAGAACCATAAATTAAAAAAAAATCACTATATAATTCTGTATAATGTAGCATTCTCACTGACTTCCAAGGGCCTGATGGTGACCCCCAGAGCCAGGGAGAACTGACATTCCTCCTCAGGGTGCAGGTTACTATGCATAGTGGGTGTAGTGCAAGGTGAAAATATTGGGTGCCAGTCACTTTTTGTAAAATGAACAAAGAGTTTTATTTCTCTTAACGGGAACGGTGGGGGGAGAGGGTTTAGGGCACAGGGCACCCTTAGGCAAATAGCAAGAGCAATTAGGGCAAACTCCACAGACAAAAATAGAACTAGGCAGACAGCAATACAGAAAGAGGGCCTTTAAGCTGAATGTAGCAATCTTTATTTTGTAAAAATTGCTGTCTCCTATGGCAACAACTTCTCACACAGTATAATACTGTAGATCTTCCAGTTTAACTCACAGTAACCCACTGTAGATCTTCCAGCTTAACTCACAGTATCCCACTGTAGATCCTCAAGCTAAGCTCACCGTCTCACACTAGACTTCTTGGAATCTCAGCCACCCGCATGATTCCCTGAGCTTCACCCACAGCTAACCGCTGGACTTTATCATCAAGCTTTACTTACAGCTACCCGCCGTACTCCTTCAAGCTTTACTCACAGCTACCCGCTACATTCCCAGATGAGTCTCCACTGAAGCTTTCCCGTTACTTCACTGTCCCTGGCTAGTGAAGTGTCTGCTCTGGTACTCCTTCAGAACTTTATCCCTTCCAAACTTGCCTCTGGCAACAGGAGTGGTTGTCCCTTTAAGGCAACTGCTTCTCTTTTACCTCCGGCAACAGTCAGGCCCCCCTCGGGCTGAGCATCTAACACACGTGGTTCCGCCCCAAGCTTTGGTTCTTAACATTGGCTGCTCCTCTCTTGCGGAACCCTGAACTGCTGGATAGGCCTTAAGTGCACCTAGCATCCAGCATGACTCCTGGATAGAAAAAAAGGGAAGGGAAAGAGCTTCCAAGAAGGTCACAACTACAGGTCACTGCGGTTGATTTCAATAAATGTATTTGCCTCCTGGATAGGCTCAGGCTTCAGGCCTAGCAACCAGGAGCTGTTCGACACACACCCACCCAGGGCGGGAAGAACCCTGATCACCTGACTCCTCTCAAATAAATAGCCTATCCCAGCATACACAGCAGTTAAAGAAACTCCTGCTATTTACCCATCACCTGAATTTATGGTAATCCTTCATTCCAATGCCAAAGACAACAGTGCCACCTATTGACAGAAGAGAGAAACTACACTAAAGCTCAGACTTAGGACAGCAATCAGTGGATCAACCTACCAATTAGCCAGACTAATTACCACCGAGCACAACTAGATTTATTAGCAGCCCTGTTTAGAACCAGGGTGCTACAATAAGGTCATCGGAGTAATAGTGCATTCAGTAACAGCGGAAATAGGAGCCAGACAAAATTATCCAGGAGTAACCCGAGAGGATTATGGGGAGAAAGAGTCCACGTTACTTAAGAAGGGGAAAGCTTCATTACTAGTGGGGAGAGAAGAAATGAAAGGAGAGAAGAGAGAAAGGGAGTCCACAAGGGTGGCCTGACCTGCCAGAAAGATATACGGTAATAACAATGTAGAGTGCGCTACTATAGTAGAAGGACTGTTTGATCAAAGGTCGCGATAAGCAGTGAGTGATCCAGGGTTGCCACATTGTGTCAAATTTGGAGACCCGATCTTCTTCAATAGCTTCCATTTTGGCATGTATCATGATGCGACTTACCCAGGGCTTTTAATTTCACTTTAAATGATAATGGTAAACAGGACAAATAGAGAGGGTGAATCTTCTTAACGGGGGCGCAGACAGCAATAAAAACTGACAGGTGTTCTAATCCACCTCCACTCTATCCAAAACTAAAAAAGTTTTGTCTTTAGTTATACTTTAAGAAGTGTTTGTATGCAAATCAAATTATTAAACCAGAAATATAATTTAAGTGCACAAATTGCAGAATAAAATTTGCACTTTTGATATTAAGCCTACCTTAGTTACCAGGAAGAACACATTTTTGCTATCATATTATTTTTGGACACCAGGTACTATTTTACCATGCTTACTACGACTATACCGGTTAAACCACATTACAACAGTACCCTCCCAATCTGTCTTACCTCAGGGGAAGGAGGAGGTGGGGGCACATGTTGCAATTTTTGCCTTGGGTACCAAAGGACCTTGTCCTGGCTTTGACCTCATGGTGAATCCATTCTGTTGAAAAAGAACAATTAGAGCTGTGTACAATAAAATTTAAGAACTGGAGTTTCAAGACTCAGGTTTGTCAACAATGCCATTAAAAAAGGACTTGTAGAGTCCCCTCTGAATACTGGCATTTCTTAGTGAATACGCCTCTTGTGAGGCAATAGATTCGCTAAGCACTGCCTGACAGTTGTCAGTGACTGGGACAGAAATTCCTGCTACTTGATGAAATAGGAACTTTTCATGTTTGCTTGTGTAAGCTTTGCTGACAATGACATGATCTAATGGAGTGCTGGGCACAGACACAAAATTTGTTTAGTGTCATCCACTGAATGACATAAAAGCACCTTTCTCGTTCTAAGAAAAAAAAAAGATAAAGGCATATCATTTTGTTTAGCAATGTCCACCCTATTACTTCAAAGTTTACCTGAGGGTCATTTTACCCCATAGGAGGGCCAGAGGTTCATAAAGTAGGCACCTGTTTTTGCATATATTGTGTTTTTTAGCTTTGGAGAGAGAGGGGAAGGGTTAGACTCGTCTGTCTGTAGGAAGATTTACCCTCTCTATTTGCTCTGGTGACCCAAATTACCAAGAAAGAAAAAGGGAAAATATCAGATTTTGGAGCTGTCAAGAGAGTACGAGGTGAGGGGAAATGTTCTGGTGTAAACGAGAATTTCTCTCACTTTGGGGAGATTTCTTCACACTTCTTGTAGCATCTCCAAGATAGGACAGAAAGAGAAATTCACAGGCAGCAATAAATAAATGTAAAGGGGTTTCAACCCTTCCCTACTCTATCCAAAACGAAAAATACAATTTTGACTACACATACATATAAAACTGAATGGCCCTCCCTGTTACATGTGTCTCACAAATAGCAAAGTACAGTATCCAACGCATATAGATGTAACACTTAGGGGTACATTTATAAAAAGTTGCTGTACAAGTGTCAGATCCCCTGAGGAAGTCACGTGACTGTGACAGCGCGCTGGGAGGAGGCTATGACGTCATGCTGCAAACAGAAAGTGAGGGGGCCGCCATCTTGTGTGAGACATTTTCACATGCATATATACTGTTGTGCACCAGATTGTGTGCACTTTTAAGTTGAGTTTTTATTATTTTGGCTACATTTTAATGAAAAAAAAATACTGGTTATACAGAGAGCACTATATATGTGTATATATATATATATATATATATACTATTCTTTTTTGAGCTTCCTAACCATAGGATTAAAGGATTGCTTTGGATGAAGGTGGATTGAAGGACATCTGGATTGAGCAAAGGGGAACACTACTCCTAGCATTTAACACCCTGTTAAAGGGGAAAGCGCATGAAACCTAATTTACATTGGGTCAGGTGACAAGGTGAGAGTATTGGATTGTTGGGGATGGGTTTTGCAGTGTACAAGGTGGAAGATTCAGGGATTCACAACACATAGCTTATTGATAAGTGCACACGGCACAAGAGGACGAGAGTAATGATGGACACTTGATTATTAATTGAAGAACTTTTACTATGGACATGTTTAGTTGAGATGTAGACACATTTTTTTAACAACACTGGCTTATTTTTTATATCATTGTATATAGTACTGCGCAGCACTTATTGATATATGACACTGCAAGTGTGTTTATCATTCGCAAAGCCAAAATGAATCTTCACTGTAGTTTGTCCAATATGCTTATTCTCTAGAATCCTCAGTGCCATAAAGTGGCAATAATGTGGTACTTTCCTAATTTAGGTATTTCAGAAAAATACTGCATTATGGCCACTAGATGGAGATGATGATACTGGTAAACAATCATATTAGGCAAATTATGGTGAAGATTTGTGAAGGCTCTGCGAATGATTGACACATTAGGACCTAGCATGGAATATAATTTTTTCATGTTAAGTGCATGCATGCTAAATAATCTGTACAAATAACACTTATAGGTATTCAATATCTCTCAGAAATCACAGTACTTTGCCTAACAATGCTTCATTTGCATTTGTTTGCAGAAGGATAGGACCATCGTTATTTAGGTATTATCCAGAACACATATTATTATTCTGACAGGTTCACCTTAATACAATAGATTGCTTCTTGTTCTTTTATTACACTTGATTTCCTTGATTTCTATTTACCTCCTTGACTTTGCTAACGTTAGATAAATATTGCCTTATTGGTGAATTCATGATGACGACAGATCCCAAGATGTAATACAAATAGGCTGGAGCATTCACACACTAGGCAGAACTCTAGGTGACTTATACAAGAAAGAAGGGCATCCAATTGGCGGCGGTAAGTGCTCAACATAAATCTATTTACGATTACTTTACAGGATACACTTTACAATGGTAAATAAGCATCAGGATGTATGAGGATTTTTTAAAGGCTAAACATGTTCATGCACTTAATGAAATACAGAGGCTGCTAGATTCCTTGCTGTCTTACTGAATTAATTGCAGACAATTTTAGGATTCCCAATTCTACCAAATTTGGTTGTACGTTATCAGCTCTCAGACTTATGTTTGTATTGTAGGAGTCAGGCTGATAAACCTTTTCCTCTGCAACAAAGTAGGATTATATAGAGGATTTCCACTGTAGTACTGACATAAAAACCAACAGCATGTAAATTAATTTTTATAATTTTCCTAGATCTCATAATAAAGTTCAGCCAAGATACAAGCTTTGTCCTGTATATGTCTGGAAGTGCAAATAAAATAGACAGAAATTACATAATTTATGACAGACTTTTTAATGCCTGCACAATACCAAATCCCCTAAATGTGCTAGCTATACACAATAAAGGCATCCTTGAATATGCTAGCCTTCAAGTATTTTTTGAGGATGTTTCTTGCATTCTGTAGAGTATCCTTACTCGATCCTAGGGTTCCACCTGACATTGCTAGAGTTTCTTAAGCAATGAGCAGCTTGATCTCCTACATGCACCAACCACCAAGTGTTACATTTTCCAATAACCACCAATGTAAGGGGACACTACGCTGACCACTAGTGTTGGAGGACACCACAATTTTTACTTTCTCTGATTTTGATTGTGTTGTAATTTAAAATGTTGTTTTTAAAAATATTACTGAAAATACGTTTATTGTATTGAGCAGGGGGCGTTAAAAATGTATCTGCCGTGGGAGTCAAATACCCTAGATCAGTGGTTCTCAACTCCAGTCCTCAGGGCCCACCAACAGGCCAGGTTTGCAAGATAACTGAAATGCATCACAGGTGATATCATTTGCTGCTCAGGGATTGCAGTATTCTAGTCTGCATCTCACCAAGGTAATACTTAAAATCTGGCCTGTTAGTGGGTCCCGAGGACAGGAGTTGAGAACCACTGCCCTAGATACACCACATTATTTATTCTTTTATTTAAACCTTTTTATCAAATATTAGTCACGCTAATGTAACGTGAGCTGTAGGTATAATCATTTTTAGCATGAGTTTCCTAAGATTGTGGTCCAGTAAATATCTGCTTGCCTTGGGGGATCAGGAAGATTTTTTTTTTAACTCAGCTGGAGTAAATGCTTAAGAGAGATATTTTGCCTTCTGAAACAACTGTAAGGATAGATTTTTGTATTATTTGTTGAACTATGGAACTTTAAAGTTCTTTCAAGGGTTCCTCCAGGGTAAAATGGTTGATAAAGGCTGCTATTTAGTCAAAAAGAAGTACAAGTCTACTACAAGTATCTTAAAACATGTCTCCATACTACAAGCAAGTTTCATACATCTGGAAATTGTTTGTCATTGTACTTTTCAGGATCTCTGCTTGACATTTGTCAGGGTCTAGTTATAGAGGCATTTGACTGCTACACAGGTGCATTAAAATATCACACATGTTAAAAGTAGGCTACAAATAAAATATGTTAAAGTTATTGGAAATATTAAACTTTTCTAACAAATTTCCCTAAGATTTAAGCATTTTTCTACACAGATTATGAACTGTTTTGGCATTGTTACAACCAGTCTGTCATCACTCCTCAAAGTTTGTTTTATGTTTCCAGTGGTGACTGTACACACATTATTGTTTTTAGCTTAATTTACCTTACTATTTCTTGGCTGTTACTACTTGATTTCTGATAAGGGAATGATGTTCGGACAGACCCTGCCCATTAGCTGGCTGTGTTTGAACACTGCCTCTCTTTCGGCAGGAAGCAGGTGACTAATACTGAAAGCGTATTTCCACTTTTAAAGTAAAATTTGAGAAAAACACACTATAGGTTTGTTATGTGTTTATTTTTTCACACAGCATGCCTAAAAAAAAGTAAAACATATTTCTTACCTTTTGAATGTTTCTAAGGAGAAGGTGTAGTTTTATCATGGTTACGTGATAGTTTATGTTTTTGGGGTTTTATCCAAGATGTGCAAAGAGAGATCACACAAACACTTGTATGTATAACATTCAATTAAGTAATGACAGATACAGATAACAAATGTAATAATATAAAAAAATGTAACAAGAATACTTAGCTATAGATGCCTTTTCACCTGAGTCCCTCGTCATTGCGGCATGGCACAGATTAGGTTTTAGGCTCCATGCACACTAGACGCTCAAAAACTGCTGGATAAAAAAATGCTAATATTTAGCATTTTTTGCCAGCGTTTTTGCTGTGTTTAGGAGAGTTTTCACAAAGTGTTTAGGAGCGATAGCGTTTTTGTTAAGGATTGGGCAGTGAATAGCTGGTTGTTAAGGAGCGGGCCGGGAAGCCAGCTGCCGCATCCTTAACAACGCATAATTCATCAGCTGTCAGCAGGGTTCCTCGCTAACAGCTAAATGTAAAGACAACAATTGTCGGCAAAAAAAATACATTGTACACTTACTCATTCACCAAAAAAATGGCATAAAGTAAATAAAAACACACACATAGTTTTTGGAAAGGCCTTTATTAAAAAAAACAAAAAAACAACGTCCCTCGGTCTAGATTCATCGTCTATCATGACAAAGGCTCCAGCTGTTTGACAGCTCTGCCGCCTCCCACCGCTAAATAAACGAAGGGGAGAAGTCACCTGGTATTGTCACTGGGTGGCCCCGCCCTTAGTTTATTTAGCGGTGGGAGGCGGTGGGCTGTCCAACATCGGGAGCCTTCGCTGGGTGCGGACCTTTTTTCTTGTTTTTCTTTGTGGGACGGCAGCCGTCGTTCATTGTGTTTGATGATGGATCTACACCAGGGAACATACCAGGCTGTATGCTCGGATAAGTTCCTGGTATGGATTAGGGGGGTCCCCATGCCGTTTTATTTTTTCTATTTTTTATTGCCGGTAGTTGTGTTTACATTTAGCTGTCAGTGGGGAAGCAGGGTTTCTTAGATTTTATAATCTTCGTATTTTATTACCAGTAAAAAGTCTTTTTTGAACAGTAAAAAGGTAAGGACAGGCCTTGTAGGCCCATAGAAGATGAACAGAAGCTGGTCACAAGTGACATTGCACAATACACAAGTGCATTGAGTATATCTCTGTTACTGAGAGAAACCCATGTTCAAAAAAAGACTAGAAAAACTTAAATCATAACTAAAGACATTTTTTTTTAGTTTTCGACAGGGTTGAGAGAGATTAGAACACTTGTTAGGTTTATATTTCTTTCTGTGGCCCAGGTAGGAAGATTCAACCGCTACTAGGTCCCCTTTGTCATTTTTACTGTTATCATGGAAATTGATGAAAGGAAATCCCAAATTTTGAGTTGTCCCCAGAACAGTAATAGAGGGGAAATCTTTTATTGGGGACACTAATTATGGTGATCCTGGTAAAACCAAGGGTTCCCTCAGTTTTCAGGGCTTTACTCTCACTTTCTGTTTTGGCTAAGGGACAGAAAGTGAAGGGAAATCTCCCTGATGGGAAACAGATAGCAAAAAAAAAAACATCAATAGTAGGTAAGGATTGGAAGGAATGGTGTGGGACTAGATCCTAGAATGTGCCATTGAATAATGTTATCATTAGAAGCTACAAACATGGATTTAGGAAGGACCATTCTTGTCAAACCAACCTTTTAACATTCTATGAAGAAATGAGCAGTAATTTGCATAGAGGAAGTCAAGTTGGTGTAGTTGGCTTAGGTTTTCCTAAAGCATTCAATACAGTTCCCAACAAACGCTTAATTTACAAATTAAGTTCTATTGGCATTAAAAAAAATTGGATGCACATGAATAAAAAAACTAGATAATGTCAATATTCCCATCACACACTTTCCTGGATAAGGCTCAGAAGTAGTGGGTGCTGCAGCAACAGCCAGCTAGAACTGGAAACATCACAGATCAAATGCACATATTTGCTAGCTTTCTATTCAAATGCCAATATCCCCCAGCACACCATGGTTTATCGGGTATCATCTGAAATCTTTATTGAAGAATGATCATATCACAATGGACATAGTGCAACATTTCAGGGACACGCAGGGCCCCTTCATCAGAAAAGCCTGATGAAGGGATCCTGCACAACTCGAAATGTGCACTGTGATGCAATCATTCTTCAATAAAGATTTCGGACGTTGCTCAATGATCTGTGGTGTGCTGGAGAATATGTGCATTTGACTAGAAAACTAGTCACAGGAACATGCCTAGAGAGTAGTAATAAATGTATTTTTCTAAATGATCTAGAGTTGTGAACAGTGTGGCTGTTTGGCAGGGTTGTCCTAGGACCAATTTAGTTTAACTTTATACTTCTATATATTTATAAATGATATAGAGTTTGGAATTATTAGTCCAATCTCAATGTTTGATGATGATACCAAGCTATGCAGGGCACTGCGATCCTCATAGGATTAAGTAACTTTACAAGAAGACCTTTATAAAATAGAGGCTTGTGCAGTTACGTATATGACTGATGAGGTTTTTTTTTTTTTAACAGAGATGTTTTATTGAAAGACAAAACAGGATTACAATAACACTTGCAGAAGGAATCGCAATCAGACAGTTAGAGCAGTCTTAATAAGGTTAAGCAAAATTCCCAAGGTACAAACACATCCTGCAGCTCTCAACAATAGGAAGGATAACTCGTCCCTATCCTCAACTAGGGTGGCTAGACAGCGTAACTATTTTAAAGTCCCTAACCAAAGGACTAGACCAGATAATAGACAGGTGGTACCCCCGTTTTTGGGGGGGGGGGGAAGGCAAAAGAAAGAAAGAAGAAAAAGAAAATAAAAATAGCATGGTTGAGAGCGTAGCCATTCGCACCCAACGTCGGACCTCCTCAACCATTAGCGTCAATCCACCCCGACCAAATTTTATCAAACTTTGCGGGGCACTGTCTGCTCTCATAAGTAAGTCTATAAAGGGGCAGCACTGAATTAACAGTAGTAATCCAGGATGCCAGTCTAGGCGGGTCAGCCGACTTCCATTTGAGAAGAATTTCCCTCCTAGCATAGAACAGGGAGAAAGTAAAAAAAAGTCTGGTATACCGGTCCCCCTGAGTCTCCTCCAAGTTACTCAGGAGAAGGGTCAGGGGATCTAAGGGAACCCTAAGTCCAGAGATCGTGCTCAAAGTGTCCACCACCTGTGTCCAGAAAGGCTGAATCTCCGAGCACGACCACACCATGTGCCAGAAGGAACCCACCTCCCACCTGCACCTGGGGCAGAGGGGGTCCCTATCCGGAAATATCCGGACCAACTGTTGCGGGGTGAAGTAGGCCCTGTGCAAAAACTTGAGTTGTATAAACCTGTCCCTAGCAGCTATTAGAGTCAGAATATACGTAGATACACAGTCCTCCCAGGTCTCGACATCAAGGTCGGGCAAGTCAGCCTGCCACAAAGGTTTTGGTCAGCTTGGTGTCGTAGGCCAC
The DNA here is from genome assembly GCA_029206835.1 of Rana muscosa. Taxonomy (NCBI): domain Eukaryota; kingdom Metazoa; phylum Chordata; class Amphibia; order Anura; family Ranidae; genus Rana; species Rana muscosa. The sequence continues at coordinate 101,710,012 of CM055122.1, read as the reverse complement.
CATCAGGCAGAGGTACAGGGAGGAGAGGGGCCGTCCCATCGTGCTGGAAGTCAAAAGCCGCTCGACGGAATCCGACACCAGCGTCAGCACGTCCGGGAATTGGGCAGCGAAGGCATGCTTCAGCTGCCAGTAGCGGAATGACCAACTCGCTGGGAATGAATAACGGGCCTTCATGTCTTGGAAGCTCATAAGATTCCCACACCTAACTATGTGTTTCAGGGTCGTTATTCCTTTGCCAGCCCACACTGAGGGGTCTGGCAGGGAGTTGAAGTGAGGCAGGGCAGGGTTGCCCCAGAGGGGGGTATGAGGAGAAGCATGAGAGGGTTTAGCATAAATGGCTCTAGCTTCGCGCCAGGCTCTAATCGTGGTCTTCATAGGGGTAGTGACAGAGGGGGTGGCTCGTTCACTTCGGAATGCAAGATTACTACTGATGAGGTTTAATATTGAAAAAATATAAAAATATGGTAATAGGTGTTAAAATTGTGTACGCAAAATACTTAATAGGGGAAGATACTCTGGGGAAATCAAGGCTGGAAAATGATCTGGGAGTTCTTAAATAGCATGCAATGCCAAGCTGCAGCAAGCAAAGCTAGCTGACTACTATCATGCATTAAAAAGGGTATTTACCCTTATGAAACAACAAACAAGAAGTAAGACAGCTGTGCACTTTCCTTGGTAATACAATTGAAATTGTTTATCAAACCTATGTTTTTTGCTTCCTTTGCCTACACACAATATTAGACAGGCTCAACAAGAGTTCCATAAGATGCTCTGCATCTCTTTCTCTAAGGCCATATTTAGAACATGGTGGGAATGTGTCAGGGAACAGCATCCTCTAACTACCTGATTATAAACCCGTGAAATATTTAGCATGAGGAAAACCCTCTTGGTCATGCTTTTTGGTGGAACCAGGAACCATTTTTTTTTAGGACTTCCATGAAGTTTGATCGCATTTATACATTAAAGGGGTTGTAAGGGTTCATGTTTTTTCACCTTAACGCAGTCTATGCATTAAGGTGAAAAAACATCCGACAATACCGGCCCCCCCAGCCCCCCGTTTTACTTACCTGAGCCTGTTCACCTGCTGCGCTCGCCCCAGACGTCCTCTTCGCCGCTCAGCCTGGCCGTTGATTGGCTAGAGTGGATGGATTGAAAGCAGCGCAGCCATTGGCTCGCGCTGCTGTCAATCACATCCAATGACGCAGCGGTGTCCCGGGGGCAGGGCCGAGTGATACAGTGAGCAGCTATAGCCACCGGCTGTATCACGAGAGCGCGCTCGCAAGAACTAACCCCCATGCAAGAGAGCTCGCATGAAGGGGGTTAATTCTTGCGGGGAGGAGCTGAGACAGCCGCCGAGGGACCCCAGAAGACCAGGTTTGGGGCCACTCTGTGTAAAAAGGAGCTGCACAGTGGAGGTAATTATAACATGTTTGTTATACTAAAAAAAAAAATGCCTTTACAACCCCTTTAAAGGCCATGGCAGAATTTCTTTTTGCAGCATTTGAACCTGAAAACTTACTCCTGTGAGTAGCTTATTTTTGCAGAATTGTGAAGGTTTTTCATTCAATTAAAATTACAGAGGTATCTATATTGTTGTTTGAACTAATATTTCGAAAATTAGACCAGCCACATTAAAGTGGTTGTATACCCCCAATTGTGAGTTTTACCTATAGGTAAGGCTAGAATAAGGCTTAATACAATACAAATGAGAAATGACGGCGCAAAGGAAAGAAACAAAAACCTGACTGATAAATGAATCAGACGAAAATCAATGGGATTTAAAATATAAAAGTCTCTCTATTAAGAAGTCCATATGATGAGAATGCTAATAATACAAGTCTTGTAAACATATGCACTGTTGGCAGCAATTGTAGAGCGAAGCGAACTCTGTGTGCAGTAAAGAAAAGAAAAGAAAAACAATGCGCCTACTAAGTGCAGTATGTTAGTACAGTTTATTTAAAAAAAGGTTAAAATAACAGCCAAATCGCTACTCACAAGGTGGAAGTGGAGTATAGGCATAGATATATTTCTTTCTATAAGTTGTCTGCGGAGGGCATGAGTCAATCCGTGCATCTGTGGTCTCCCAGTTGTTTAATGCTGCCAAGGTGTGAAAGTGCACTGTAGTATTGCTGCAGCGATGGGGAGGTTGCAGAGAAGCGATGGATATAGAACACTGTCACTCTGTAACGGTGTGAACGTTCAGTTCCCCCTGCGGCGTGCGGTTCACACTGGAGCGCAGTCAGCTTCGGCAACCAGACGTGACGTCAATAGCAGACGATGACTGATCAATTTTAAACACCTTCCTAATAGAGGCCAACTACAAAGTACTAATGCAATGGTACTTGGTCCCCGCCAGAATTACCCAATGGGTGCCGGGAGCCTCCCCCCCTGTGTTTTCGAGGGTGCGACCACGAGGGAACGGCATATAACGTTTGGTGGATGCGCCCAAAAGTTTGTAGATACCGGATCCGCATCTACAATTTTATCTATTCCCTCACAGGGACTAATTGGGAGCCCCGAGACCCACCCAATGCCTAATATCTTTTTACAGCAATCAGAATAACGATCGCAAGATCTTGGAAATCCCTGGTGCTATCTTTTGACCCTTTAAAGAACAAATTGTCCTGGATAATGTTAAACAAATGCTTCTCTGCCATTCTGCAGGACAAGTTTCCCCGATTTGAAAAAAAAAACTGTGACCCCTGGATCACCTATTTGACATGGACGGCCTTGTCAGTTCTGAGGCTAGCCTTATAGTGCCTTAGGAGAGACTCACTGTCTCTTTTCCCCCCTTTCTTCTTTCTTCATCCCTTTCTTCTTTCTTTTTTACCCTGTTTCTTTTCTTTCTACTTATTAAACCCTTTGGGTAGTTTGGAGAGCGGCATGGGGCCGCTGGTCGGCCACTATCGGTCCCACTTCAGTTTAAGGGCTGTGTAGGTAAACACAAGGACCAGCTACCATGAATGATTCATAGCTGAGACGACCCCTCGTCTTCGATGGGAGCATCTTCCGGCCATGCAGCTCCTCTTTGGGGCATGTCTCCTGTGCTCTTAAGAATTATGGTCACAGCCCCAATTAACCTTATACCGGTTCTTTAGTGACCACTAATGTTATTATGTACCGGTACTTTTCTACTTTGTAATGTTTGGTTTTATATCTGTACAGTTTATAACCTTAATAAAAATTATTGGAAAAGATGAGGCTGCAATATCATTAAAACTCTATGGCCTCGTACACATGACCGATTTTCTCGTCGTAAAAAACACGTCGTTTTTTTCGACGAGATTCTTGTTACGCTTGTCGATTTTCTCGTCAAGCTTTCTATGCGTACACACTGTCATTTTCCAATTTCCTTGTGGTTCTCTGCGCTCACGTCCAGCACGTACGACGGCACTATAAAAGGGAAGATCTTTTTTCTTGGCGCCACCCCTTGGGCTGCTTTTGCTGATCTCGTGTTACCGCGTGTGAAGTAAAAGTTTGGGAAGAGACGATTCGCGCTTTTCAGTCTTCGTACTTTTCAGATCGTTTTCTACCGTTCAGTTTGTGCTTGTGGGTTCGTATCTTGACTTTCAGGGCGTCTAGGCAGGTCGTATCTGTTTTACAGTGCGTTCTTGCCTGTTCGTTTCTGAATTTCAGTTCGTTATTCATAGGCCTTGCTGTTCTAAAGTGCGTTCTGTTCTGTACGTTCTGATTAGACGACCGTTTCCTAGCCATGTCGCCTGGACGTTCTCGTCGTCGAGTTCGTGCTGTGCGTGCGCTTGGTGTTGGTCTGCTTGTTTTGGACCAAGACCAGTCCATGAATGGTGTGAGGAGGAGTTCATGGACCAAGAATTGGTTGCTCCAGCGGGACCAATTCTGCCACATGCCTCTGCTGCGGGAGATCGTCGAGAATAATCCTGAGGACTACAGGAATTTTCTGAGGATGTCTGACCCCGTTTTTCAGGAACTGTTGGCTTTGGTGTCCCCCTATATTACCAGGAAGGAAACCGTTATGCGGGAAGCCATCAGTGCTGAGCAGAGGCTCATCGCCACGTTGCGTTACCTGGCGACAGGGAGAAGTCTTCAGGACTTGAAGTTCACCACAGGCATCTCCCCCCAGGCTCTAGGCCTCATAATCCCAGACACCTGTTCTGCTATTATACAAGTCCTGCAGGAGGACTATATTAGGGTAAGTTTTCTCCCTTAACATCACATTTTATGTATTACATGTATGCTAATGTATTGTATTTCTTTCATCCTTCCCTAATTACCATGATTGTAATATGCTGAGAATGTCCCCTTTGTCCCCATGCATGTTGGAAGCTTTAGATTGCCCCTTTTTTATCCTCCCTAAATATTTCCCCTCACTAACTTTTCCAGCAGGGGCGCCTGTTGCTCCAAATGTTGGGGGGTTCCAACCCCAATTTCGGAAATAAACTTCCTCCTTTTTTGCTCTGTTGCCTAATAAACGCCCCCAGTTGTCCCCTCCAATGCAGCCATTTAGTCCCCTCTAATGCAGCCAGTTTCCCCCCAGCCCTGCACTTACCTTCTTGTGGTCAGCGCCATCCTTCTTCTGTCCTTGATGTCTTCTCCTTCCCTTCATGTTGCATCAGCCAATCATGTTACCATTAAACAGACTTGGTGAACATGATTGGCAGAGCAGCCTGTCAGTGTTTACACAAGGAATGCCCCCCTCCTTGCGTCCCCGATTTTTCTTTGAGGAAGCCAATTACATCCCTCAGGTTGTAATTTGCAAGACTATTTTAATACCTGTTTCTGCTCTGCAATTTTAACCCCCTAAATGCCGCAATTATTCATATGTCGGTCGCTTTACAAGAGGCCATCCACCTGAATAGTGTGCGGCATAGACAATACATAGGTTCATGCAACGCATGAACCTATGTATTGTTCTGAGTGATGGGCACAGGAGAGAGGGGACAGTGCTCCAGCGCCCACTCTGGACGCACCGCCACTGCAATGCTATCCTGTGGCCAAACACATCTCCCCCCCCCCCAAAATAATTTAGTAATGGCCCATTAGAGGGGGTGATGAATATGATAAATGAGCCTTCCATTATACTTTTTTTACACACCTTAATAAACGTATAATTAGATTGATGTTGGTCTCTAATTTTTTGGGATAGAATTTCCTTGTAATGTATGCCTTTGTTTTTCTAATATTATTTCATCTTGTTTCACTCCACAGCTTCCTTCCACGCCACAGGAATGGCAGACTGTGGCATCGGAGTTTGCCACGCGGTGGGACTCTCCCAACTGCGGTGGTGCCATAGACGGGAAGCACGTCCGCATCGTGCCGCCACCCCGTTCTGGGTCCTACTACTACAATTACAAGGGGTTTCATAGCATTGTGCTGATGGCGGCGGTGTCAGCACGGTATGAATTCCTCTATGTTGATGTAGGGAAGAATGGCCGGATGTCCGATGGGGGATCCTTCATCCAGACGGAGTTTGCCCTCCGTCTCCAGAGTGACGACCTTGCATTGCCACCGGATGCAGGGAATATTGAAGGACTCCCCTTTGTTTTCTTGGCTGATGAAGCCTTCGGACTCGGACGGCATCTTATGAGGCCATTTCCACAGAGGACCCTGACCCCAGAGAAGAGTGTGTTCAATTACCGGCTGGCCAGGGCCCGAAGAGTCGTTGAAAATGCCTTCGGCATAATGGCCAGCCGGTTCCGCCTTTTTATGACTTCCATCCACTTGGCGGACTACAAAATAAACTATGTAGTGTTATGCTGCTGTGTGCTACACAACTTTCTGAGCCAAAAATCTAATTCCTATATGGCCTCAGTTTTGCCAGAGGCTGGACTTTCCCCTGCAAATCCCCTTCCGGGCCTGGAATCTGCCCGTCTTGGCTTGCCCCCCCAAAATGCCTGTGTGGTTCGGGACAAATACATGGAGTATTTCACGGGTAGGGGGGCAATTCCTATGCCAGCCTATGTCTAAGTATCCCAATAAAAATCTTGTTTAAACCTTTAATTATTTGTTCTTTCCTGTCTCCTAGTTTGTCTTTGTGCATTTGTAGTGGCAAGTGTATTTTACTTTAGTAAATAACAACCAATTTCACTATGTTACCTTACAAAAGAACCAAATAAGCTTAGAGAGTATTATAAAAAGAAGCTACACGTTGTTTGTGGTCAAATATTTTACTCTCTGCACATTTTTTTTTGTTTTACTTTGGGGTTGGCCTGGCCACAACCCGGCAAATTTTGGCTTATGAAAATACAAAAATACCACTTGCATTTCTAAAATGACAACATTGGATACCTCTGAGCAATCTGAGACATTCAGTTACACAAACTATGTCTCTATGTGCCCGTCCTAATATGGGGTCCTGCCACCCCTTGCCCAGCCAAAAATTCAATATGCACACATTTTTACTTTTTTGCAAATAGGAAGTTTACAATCCTGATCCCTATTGTCAACATGTGCTATCTGCCATCAGGGGTGATCAATGGACGTGTTTTGGGGGTGCATCCCCTTCCTCAGTTCACCGACTTTTGATACGAGGAAGGGGTTGCACCCACAAAAGACGTACATGGATATCCCCTGATGGCAGATAGCACATGTTCACACACTGTGTGCATATTCAATTTTTGGCTGCTTTGTTATTTAAAAAATTAGAAAAAATATAAAAACAAACATGTAAAAACAAATGTGTTTGGATGGCTTATTGAATTCTCCCCAAAACATCGAGAATGTCTTTAAATGTTTGTTCCATCACATGGATTCTTTGTTTAATTAGGTCCAGTTCCGTGCTACATTCCATCACTTGCTGGATGAGGCGGAGGGCACTGTCAGCAGAGAACCGTGTGCTATCCTTCACAACATTTCCATCCCCTAAAAACCATTAAAAAAAATTAATAAAACTCTGCAGGCCTACCTCGCTTACCTTAAGCTGTGGTGTCAGATACTGACCTGTTGTGGTGACCAGATCCACAACGTCATCCACCTCTCCTTCCTGCACTTCTCCTTCCTCCACCTCAACTTCCTGCACATCTTTCGGTTGTGGATCTTTGGGAGTTTGGGGTTGCTTGGAAGTTGTGGGGTGCATGTGCTCCCTGGAGTGTCCTCCTCCCAGTCTTCTCTCCCCTATGAGAATAACACCAAAGGTCTATTTATCACACTGTAAAAATCTCATTGTTAAACTAAAAACAGGCTAAATTGTTTGGAAGTGGGGTACAAGTGTGTGTTTGTGCGGAATTTAAAGAAAAATGCATTATTTATGACCCCAAATATGTTTAGTATTCACATTTGGATGTAATTTTTTGGACATGGAGGCACCACAAATAAACTCTGATGCACCTGTGTGGGACACCCAAAAAAGGCGGGTCTGGTGGCCCACACTATAGTGCTCCAAAGTACAGATGTGGAAGCAGCTGCTGAGTGTCCTCTCCTTTACACTGATAAAAGTTTGCATTTCATTCTCCTTACAAACACATCATCTAGACTAAAAAATTATCCACAATACTTGATCAAAAATGGCAGATGTCTAATTACTTTTGTGGCTCTTAAATAAGCCAAAACCGCGGATAGTGGCCGAACGAAGTGTCGGTTACGTAACGAACGATTACTGTGCCCAACCTAGTTCAAAATATTACATTTTGGAAGGGAGTCCAATATGATAAAAAAAAAAAAAATGTCAGTTTCTAAAAAGATTAATAGCAGAAAGGTCGTCATTTTACTTACTTTTAGCGAGCATCCTCTTTATGATCCTCAACTGGTCTGGCTCCCTCAGTTTGAGGTCTGACCACCTCTTTCTGAGCTGCTCATTTGAACGTTTCACCCCGAACTTCGCCCTCAGACTCTTCACAACTTTAGTGAGGATTTTGGCCTTCCTTCTATTTGGTTTGCTATACGGCCCATGCTTGGCATCATAATCAGCCTTGACCAAGATGTCCACCATCTCCGCCATCTCCGCCAAAGACATATTCGATGCCTTGAATCTCCTCCTTGATCGTGACGTGTCCTCGGTCTCCGGGCTTGTCTCCTCGCTAGTTGCGGAATTATCAGACACCTGCTGTAACTCCGCCATATCTGTCTGCGCGCCGAAAGAGAAGGGGCGGGGAAAAGATGTTAGTTAGAACGTCATGGGCGGGCGACGTGTGCGGAGCGACGTGTTCGAATTTGGACGCATGCGTGGTGTGTATATAGCAAACACACATGTGACTATAGTACGTTCGGTGTGCGGAGAGAGGAGTTCAAGTGACGGACGTGCGAACGAAGGTATGTGATTTTGTGAGACTTGTAAAAATTGTTGGCCTATACTGTCTTGAGATTGGTGGAGGATATATATGGTGACTAGGATGTGAAGGAGGTTAGACTGTTTGCCTCACATTATTTAAATATAATTTATTTTACTTGCAGATACAATATGAATGTCTTTATTAGCGACAAAGAGTTCCTGGCGGAATTTATTGACCGGGTAAGGGAGCTGCCGGCTCTGTGGGAGACCAAAAACCCCATCCATAAAAAAAAGGGGTGAGAAAAGCAGCGCTGGAGAAGCTGCTCCCATTTGTGCATACCAAGGTGCCCACAGCCACAGCAAAACAAGTGGACACTAAAATTGGGAGCTTGAGAGGTACCTACAGGACTGAACGCTCTAAGGTGCTGGCTTCTCAGAGGTCAGGAGCAGCAGCAGATGATGTTTATGTCCCGATTTTGTGGTACTACAGCAGGATGTCCTTCCTGGATGACCACATTGAGCCAAGGCCATCACTCTCCACTCTTCCCCCCAGACTTCCCTGCAGCCAACCTGAGCCTTCTCTGGAGCAAGAGGAGGCAGCCATCCTGGATGATCCTGATTTGTCCATCTGTAGCCAGGTATAGTATTAACTGAAAATGTAGTGGGATAAAATTAATGTTTCCCAAATATGTCAGGATGAGAAACATACATTATTTTGTATTCCACAAGTGAAATCATGATCTGTAGACATTATTCTGCACTTAATTGTGTGGTAAATAGTCAAGCTGATGTAGTGGTAAATTTAAAGCAAGGATTTATGCATTTACATTCTAATTGCTTCCATCAGGATTACAAAGTTTGATGCAAAGATTAAACCAACATATTAAACTATGTTCCTTTTTCATACACAGGATGAAATCAGCCAGGAGGAGGGTCTGGAAACTGTCAGGCAGGAGGAGGAAGGGCCCAGTGGCAGCCAGGAGGTGGCAGGGCCCAGTGGCAGCCAGGAGGTGGCAGGGCCCAGTGGCAGCCAGGAGGTGGCAGGGCCCAGTGGCAGACAGGAGGTGGCAGGGCAAAGGAGAAGCACCAGATCCCAGGTGCCTCCCATCCGGCTTCACAAAAGAGGCAGGAGGGACAGGACCACCAGTGAGGCAGCAATGGCCCTTATTAAAGAGGCCCATGCCACCCTCAAGGAGCCCACATCCCCTGAAGAGGCCATTGCCGGCCTAGTGGAGGCTAAGTTCAAGGTGATGAGCATGGAGCAACGCCTCCTATGCGAGCCCCTGCTCATCACCTTGCTCAACAAGGGGGTGATGGAGCAAATTACCCCCAATACCGCCATATGTAAGGTGGCCCAACTGACCCAACCTCAACCTCCACCTCCACCTTCCTCTTCTGCTCCACCCCTTCTGCTACACCTCCACCTTCTGCCCCACCCCCTTCTGCTACACCTCCACCTTCTGCCCCACCCTCTTCTGCTACACCTCCACCTTCTGCCCCACCCCCTTCTGCTACACCTCCACCTTCTGCCCCACCCTCTTCTGCTACACCTCCACCTTCTGCCCCACCCCCTTCTGCTACACCTCCACCTTCTGCCCCACCCTCTTCTGCTACACCTCCACCTTCTGCCCCACCCTCTTCTGCTACACCTCCACCTTCTGCCCCACCCCCTTCTGCTACACCTCCACCTTCTTCTTCTGCCCCACCCCCTTCTGCTACACCTCCACCTTCTTCTTCTGCCCCACCCCCTTCTGCTACACCTCCACCTCCTCCTCCTGACAGGAGTACCCCTCCAGTGGGCCAGCCTCCAGCCAAACAAAGAAGGAAGGCTGCAGGAAAGGCTGCAGGAAAGGCTTCAGGAAAGGCTTCAGGAAAGGCTTCAGGAAAGGCTGCAGGGAAGGTTGCCAGGAAGAAGAGGAAGTGATGGCCTTGCTTCATTGTGGTCGGACAGAAGGCAGCCTGTTGTAGTACCACACACTTGGGACATATATCTCACCTGCTGCTGTTCCTGACCTCTGGGAGGCCAGCATCAGATTGTGTTCTGAAATGTGGGCCTTCTCAAGCTCCCAATTTTAGTGTCCACACAGGGTTGCTGTGTGCTCTGGGGTCCCTGGGATGCACAAATGGCAGCAGCTTCTCCAGCGCTGCCTTCTCTTTATTAAATTTATAAACATGAATAAATGTGTTTTTTGTTTAAGTTCATACTTGACTATGTGTATTTTTAAATAAAAAAAAACAATCTTTGGAGTAAGCAGATACATTTGACTGACAATAAAAGGCACAGATATCACCCCCCCCCCCCAAAAGAATAACTAAATCTGATTAGCTCAAAAACATGGTGTGAAATTTTAAAAATATAGATTCGAAAATTAAATGGGAGATCGCTATCAAAACATTGAGAAATTATAATTAACATCATTTTGAAAAATCTAACCATTTAAATTATTCCTAAAAACTTGCACGATATAATACACATAAATCTTATAAAGAGCAGCATGAAAAAGGTTAAAAATAAGGCAGAACTCTGTGTGAATATCAGCAGCAAAAGAAGGTCACTCGTTTTGATTAATGTAACATTCTAACGAAGAATTCAATGCAGAACATTTAAACTATGAAATATTTATGAGTGTGACGAATGTGCTCTCTCCATTATGAAGGCTTGTTTTACCAGAAGATGCGCTCCCGTCTCATAGTTGCTTGTGAGCATGCGCGCTTTTGGAAGAGTCGTAAAAGCATACACACAAACCATTTTCTCGTCACAAAACAGGCAGATGAGAAACACGACGAGGAAATCTGGAATCCTGACGAGAAAATAGAGAGCAGGTTCTCTATTTTCTCGTCGAGATTCTCGTCAAGTTTCTCGTCGTAAAACCATACACACGAACGTTTTTCTAGACAAAAAACCTCTCGCGGCACTTTTCTTGACTGTTTTGGACGAGAAAATCGGTCGTGTGTACGAGGCCTATGAGCTGTTCCTGGCTCACCGCTTAAAATTGGATATACAAATGGACAAATGGAGGGCTGCTTTTCTTTAACCTACCAGTTGAGTAGGTTCCTTTTTGAGGCTGGGTTCACACTGGTATGACACAACAGTCATACAACTTTCATCCTACTTTGCTCTGCGACATCAGTCCTACATTGATCCTACATTGGTCCGACATCCATCTGATTTTCATGAACAGGATACTACTTTGATCCGACTTTGTGATAGTCTGACTTGTCCTTTGACCAATCAAAACAATCCCAGGGTGAGATAAATTCCTTTTACTGCTGCTGTAATCACCATGTTGGATATCAAAATTCGGATGGTTAGGACAAGGATCCTACTTTGATCCGCTTCAATGATATTCAATGGGCTGAAGTAGGATCAAAGTCGGACCAAAGTAGTACAGGGAGCATTTTCAAAGTCGGACCGACTTGTGTCGGACCAGTTAAGACAGCTCTCATAGGAAAACATTGATTTTCACACGTCATGCGACATGAGCTCCCAATGTCGGAGCGTTTGTCGGACCAGTGTGAACCCAGCCTTATTCAGCTTACTCCCACGCCTTTATGTTTGTAATCTGTAGATTATAAAATGCACCTGCTCACTCACAGAAAACCAGATACAATTAACATCCTACAGACAGTAAAGGTATTCAATCCTGCTATGGAAGTTTGTGTGTTATTGGTGATGACGAATGCAGACATAGAGGAAGTACACAGTACAAGCCTCAGGAAGTACATTACCAGTGCCCCTGTATGGAGCTATGTGTGTCTAATCTGCATGAAATTACACAGAACTCAGCATGAGGTGAATTATTTTACTCTAGCACAGTTGCAGTGTTTAACAAAAAGTAGTAGTAGTAGCTCACAAAATGCTTTCACTTGTTGTCTGGGACAGTAAAGTAATCAGAGATGAACAATTGCATTTCGGCTTTCGGGATCATAAACTAAGCATTTGTTATTTTTTTCTATTTTCATTTACAGAAATGGCTTTGAGAACACTTAAAGTGAACTTTATGAAGCATGAGAATGCCTGTAATCATAACACGGCTGATTATGACAATCCACACCTTATTCTGAGAAGAGGACAGAAGTTCACTTTGAAGGCTTCCTTCAGCAGGGCAGTGACTCCAAGGGACAACATTGTCTTGCAATTTACTACTAGTAAGAACATAACATTATCTTTCACTAATGGGTGATAACTTAGAGCCAGCTTTGCCTTTGACAATATTGCAAGGCATGGTAAGGAAATTATGAACTTAGTATATAGAGGGGAATTTATCAAAACTGGAGCAGACAGAATCTGGAGTAGCTGTGCATGGCACCAGTCAATTTATATATTTTATTTTCAAAGCTAAACTGAACAAGCTGAAGATAGAAGCTGATTGGTTGCCATGCACAGCTGCACCAGATTCTGGCAGCTCCAGTTTTGATAAATTCTTATTAGGCTTCATGTACACTGCTGCTGGTAAACGCACATTTAGGAGCAGTTGGGCGTTTTTTTTTTAGCTGCCCCTGAACTCTCCTCTATGTTATCTTATCAGTACATGTACACAGGGTCGTTTATAGTTGTTTCTAGGCAGATGAGTTTAGAAGAATTTTTTGGACAGCAAAAAAATGCATTCAGGATGGATGTTCAGAGGCATTTGAAACAGCAAACGCCACACACAGCTTGTGAACGCATGTAAACGCGGTAACTCACGTTTATCTGCATTTCGTTTACACGTGTTTTAAATTTTTGACTATTTGAAGAAAAAAAAACGCTTTTAAACGCAAACGTGGCTAAATGTGGCATGTAAACGTGGCAAAACTGACGTTTTTGAACGTCAGTTACTATCTGTAAGTTAAATTGTTTGGGAGAGGTTTTAAAACGTCCTGTGTACATTAAGCCTTACTGGCTGTCTTTCTACCTAATTTTTATGCTGCTATAAAATGAAAATGTTTAGTTTTATTTGAAACCCATTGTTTTAATGATGGCTTGAAGGTTTATTTGTAAAAGAAACATGTAGTGTGTATTGTTTTGAGGACATTCAAACATTTCTCAGGGAGCCAAATCCCTCTAGAGAATGTGAAAGCCTAAGAACAATGGGAGAGATTTACTAAAACTGGTGTACACAGAATCTGGTGCAGATGTACATAGTAACCATCCAGCTTGTAACTTCAGCTTGTTCAATTAAGCTTTGACAATAAGCCCCCGTTCACATTGACTGCGGCTTTGAAGACATCTCAGTGGGACTTCGGGTGCGGCTTGGAAGACATCTGTGCGGCTTCATGCACAGATGTCTATTCAAGTGGCACTTGAAAACGCCAAAAGTAGTGCGTGTACTACTTTTTCAAATCTGTGTGGCATCGCAAAGTCAGCGTTGCACCGATTTGAACAGTGCCATTGCCAGCAATAGGATGAGACTTGTCATGCAATTTTTTTTTTCTTAGGTAATATGAATCCTTGCATATAACCATTTTATATTCTCATTTTAAGTCAGAAGGTGGTGCTCTAGGCTCCTTTTTACTTGTTTTCCAGGACATCCTTATCTGCTTTGCTACACAAAAAAAGCCTGCAGTTTACAAAGCAGTCATTCACCTCCTCTTTGAGGACAAAGAGGAGGCTTCCTGTCAAGAGGGCTTCATAACAATGGTGCTGTTTGGATTCTGTGCCATAGGTGCACACAACGTTACATATTGTATATGATTAGTAAAAAAAAAAGAAATGTGTAGCACAAACTTGTTATAAAGTTGACCCCACACCATTATAGTTTCCCTTTCAAGCAACATTTTATGTAATACATTCTGTTTAAAACTGTGTAATTGCACCTAAATAGCAAGGTCTACTTATTTAGTGTGCCCTCCTGCCCCAAACCTTGGTAAAACACTTTATTAATCTAAATGAAAATGCCTATGGGGAAAAAAAGTTACCTTACCTCAGGTTTGGCCAACAGTGCCTATGCAAGGCAACGTTATCCTTTTTCCAGAAAGATCCTGGAGAATGTTGGGTAGCCCAAATCTCGGAGATGATCACATATTGTGCTGCAACAACTTCTAGAAAGATTTAGAGTACTCAGCATTCTCCAATATTTCAATGGTAGAATGATGATATCACCGCCTGCACCACAGAAGCCAAGCGAAAGGGGAGTATATAATAACTTTCTTCTCTTCAGATTTTTTGGGCTAATGCAGGATTTCAGTGAGTCAGAGAGGGGCACATTTACTGACTCTTAAGTTAATCTTTTTTAGAGATGAGTACAGAACACTTAATACAAGAATGGTTAGATTGTTCCCTTAAAATGTCAGTGTACAATGTATATTGTATTGTATGTCTTATTTACAAAGAAATATAAAAATATAAAAATGAATGAATTATTGAACATCATTTTCATCTTTTAGGCCCTCGTCCTTCGAAAGCAAATGGATCACTTGTACATGTTAATGTAACTCAAGCTGCCCTTAAACAAGACTGGAGTGCTACAATCTCCGAGTGCAATGGTAACGAGGTAATTTCAGCAGGCTTAATCAGTTCATTTATTTAGCACTTAAAGTTGAACATTAACACACCTCGGTTTTACAGGAGGGATTTAACATTCCAGTAATTCAAAATGCTCTGGCAAGTCAGAGTAATGTATGTGTTGTTTCCATCTATCAAATGTTATTATCTCAAATTGTCAGGTGTTTATTACCTAAATAGGTTTCCCAGCTAGCAAAACTTGAGAACCACTTAAAGCCAATAAATATACAGTATGTACAGTACAGTGGGTTTTAACATTTTTGTTTCCAAATTTTTTGTCATTAGGACTACATTTAAAAAAAAAAAACATTTTTACCTGTGGCAAATATGTAATATTTCATATTCATTTTATGCAATTTTCTTTTTAGCCAGCAGGTAGAGCTCTAGTGTCCTTTTCATATGTGAAGCATTGTATCACTCTCAGCTATGATAAAACAAGCAAGTGAACCTGCAAGAGTACAGCAGGTTCTGTTGTAGCAAATTTTGTCTCCTGCACTCTCTATTAAGGCATTTCTATTTTAAAGCAATTGTTAACCCAAAAGAAATAAAAAAATTGGATCCTGCTCCTTTAAAGCATTTTATACAGCACAGTGCTTGTGCTGTATAATTTGGACCCCTGTAACACCTAAAAAACCTGGCTGATCCTGCCAGTTTCTCCCCTCCCCTATGTAAACTGACCACGATAATCATGGCTGCTGAGCCCTGACATCGTGGTCAGTTTACGTGCCTCCCTCATCTGGAGCCCTGCTCTCATGTGTGTGTATCCTCTTCTGTCCTCCTCCCCTCCCCTCTCTGCGTGTCACCTAGTGACCTGCCGCCCCATCCCCCTTCTGCTGCAGGAATAACAAATTTAGCTGTATACTATCTATTCTGTCTCTTAATGTATCCTTTACCTCCTTTTCCGTATCTCACGGCGGCTGCCGGCGATCACGTGACCAGCCGTGTCTCCTCTCTCCTCTCCTCCTCATGTCCCGCTGACGTCAGCGGGGGAATCCCTGCCCCTCCTGATTATTCTGTCAGACGACCAGAGAGGAGACACGGCCAGTCACATGAGCGCCGGGACCCCCCCCCCGGTGAGATATGGTAAAGAAAGGAGGATTTTTTTTTTAATAAAACACAGAGATTATGCATTAAGAGACAGAACTGAGTATGTAAATTTGTGAAAGTGGGTTAAGAACCACTTTAAGTATGCCTCTTCTCTTTTGCTGGTGACTACCTTCAATTTTACTGGTAATTGGCACACTTTACTATCTGCTAGAGAAGGGTACGACTGTCAATTGGCAAAGTCTTTGCCTGTCTTTCATGTAATTCTGACAACACCTTTGTTTTCTGATATGTTTATCTGTGTGTCTGTTGTCAGCACTGATCTCAGGAGGAGACCCATGTGGGACTTGTTGCCAGTAACAGCAATGTTGGTATGTCATAGACCAGTGATGGCGAACCTTGGCACCCCAGATGTTTTGGAACTACATTTCCCATGATGCTCAACTACACTGCAGAGTGCGAGAGCATCATGGGAAATGTAGTTCCAAAACATCTGGGGTGCCAAGGTTCGCCATCACTGTCATAGACTATACCTGTTAGAGCAAGGGCAATAGAGATTAAGTCTAAGCAAAAAATGTTATGTGTTATCATTATAAATCATTACCATTCTAAAGCTGGACTCCAGACCTATATACACAGATGAAACACATATATGGAAACTGTCTATCTGTGAAAATATTTAAGATTCTGATCAGCTACTCTTGACTGGTGATCTAGGCATCACGAGCAGAAAGCTTTGTTAATGGTCCTCTTTTTGTTAAACAATACTGCTTGGTCACCAGTCTGCCCTAGTCTGCTGATAATGAGAAGCAACAGCAAACTGATGAAGTAATCCTTCTGCTCATCACTACTGTAAGCATGATAAGGAAAGGCATTCTGCAATGCCAAAGAGTGTGACTAGCTCACAATGCTGCCCTCCCTCTTCCAGTCTGAGTGCAACAAAACAGGAAATATCAGGAGGCTGATATTAAGACAAGTTGGAATATGTTTGATCCTATATTTTGTAAATATACCACTAATATTTTTTCATGAGTACGTAATTGATTTAAATGATATTTATATGTTTGCCTGGAGTTCAACTTTAAGTAATGGTTGCTTTAACATATATGATGTTGTAAGTAGGAATGCATTGCTTGAAAATAACATATATGTTTTCTTTTTGAAGTATACCATCGCCGTCAATAGTCCCGCTAATGCAATTATTGGAAAATACCAGCTAAGTGTAATAACGGGAAGAGGAGTTGTATACATGGCAGGGGATTGCCCCATTTACATCCTGTTCAACCCTTGGTGTGAAGGTAAAACTTTTACTGACTGAATGTCAAAAACACAAACTTGAATATAATAGTAGGTTATACTGTACATTGGGACCACCTACATAGGAGTATTACCATAGGATGTCAAACACTCATTTTCTGCAATGTATTATTTGTTGTAGTATAATGAATTCATATGTGAGGAACATATAAAGCAGCCAGGGTTTGGTTGACTTGTTTAGTGTAGTTTGTTAATCTTATATTGTGTGTCAGACAAATCTGTTTAAAAAGGTGATTCATTTTTAGGATTATTTGATCAGATGAAGGTGGTGAAACATCTGCATATTGTCCAACATTTTGTTCAAACCTTAAAAGAAATGTTATTACACCGATGCTTCCAATGCAAACACTAATCACTTATATAAACCAGAAGCAGCAGGCCAAGTGATCTAAAACTTGTGATCTCAAATATCTCACTCTGGAATCTGGTGGCCACTCTCCCATATAGGGGTTTAGGGAAGACAAATAAAACAGCTTGTGCCACAGAGCTAAAGCCTGTAGGATACTGTAGGTATTACGGTTTTAATGAGCTGACTATGTTTTATGCCAACCAGTCTGGTCCGGTTTGGCATGGATCTGAGAGTAGGATAGCCAAGCATGGCATTGATCCGAGAGGAGTATGGTATTGATCTCAGAATTGGATGGCCACGTATGGCATGGGCCCAAGAGATGGATGGCCACGTATGGCATGGGCCCAAGAGATGGATGGCCACGTATGGCATAGATCCCTGAGCTGGATAGCCAAGTATAGCATGGAGCCAAGAGCTGCATGATCTAATCCTTTTCTTGATGAGAGTTGATATCAAGAGTTTAACTTAGTGTTGTGCATTAAAACAAGAGATTAGGTTAAAGGTCAATTGAAGTTTGATTTCAAATAAATTATATACTGTAGATACACTGAGAATACAGCAAAATGGTAAATATCTTTGGTATGGAATATATTTTAATTCAGGTTGGTTGCTCTTTGTGGGAAACCAGGGTTTTCTCTGCAGTGGTCCGATGCCTCCTGCTTAGTAAGACCTCTCCGATCATCAAAATTCAAGCAGAGGCGTATTCACATTTTTATATCCATCTTTATTGTCTCTTAAAGAGGAAGTAAACGCTGTTTTTTTTTTCTTTTTTCTTACCTGTAAAGTAAAGGCATAATGTGCTAGTATGCGTCGCATACTAGCACATTTTATTAAACTTACCTGCAAACAAAGCCCTCGTCATCCCTGCTGGAGGCCGCATCCATCTTCGCTCATTTTCCTTCCGGGTCCACGGACACCGGCTGTGTGACTGGCCGGAGCTGCGTGTTGTCACTCCCGCGCGCATGCTGTCGGTCACGGCACAGGCTTCTAAAGAAACGGCACGGGCAGCCGTTCCATGTGCCGATGATATAATTGATGCAGTTTACAGTAAATATCTCCTAAAGAGTGCACGTTTAGGAGATATTTACAGTACCTATAGGTAAGTCTTATTCTCGGCTTACCTATACAGTGGAACCTCGGACTGCGAGTAACGCGGTTAACAAGCACTGTATTTTTTAAAATCCTGACTCGGTTTTCGAGTGTTGTCTCGCAAAACGAGCAGGAGTCAAGCTACAGCGGTGTGCAGTACCGTATTTGGCCTGAGGTGGGGGGGCGCCGGCGCCTTTCGAAGCCCTTCGGAAAGACTTGGAAATATTCCGTTCCCGAGGTTTTGCGAGGTCAGCCGAGCTGTCCTAGGGCCTTTTCGTGTGCTTCCGAGGCTCTCCGGTGCCCCTCCACTTCTGGCCACATGCGTTGTGGCATGACATTGAAGTCAATGTGGAACAAATTATTTTCGTTTCCATTGAGTTCAATGGGGAAACTCGCTTTGATATGCGAGTACTTTGGATTACGAGCATTCTCCTGGAACGGATTATGCTCGTAATCCAAGGTTCCACTTTAGGTACAAAAGAATACATGAAGGTTTACTTCCTCTTCAATGCATCCAAATTCTTACAAAGTAAGAAACATGATACAAGCTACAACTAATAAAAAATATATGTTATATTTTTAGATGATGCCGTATACTTGCCAGATGAGGAGGAAAGAATGGAATATGTCTTAAATGACACTGGATACATCTATGTGGGCACAAGCTCTAAAATTACTGCAAAGCCATGGAATTTTGGACAGGTATGGATCCTTGGTTGTATACTGTGAAAATTGGCTTAAAATTAAAAAGCGTGCAATCAGGTGATATTTGTACAATAAATTATTTCATGTTTATGGCAAGGTCAAATGTATATTTTAATAAAATATTATAATTAGAATGTAACTATATTAATAATATTATATAATGGGGTATCATTAAAAAAATAGTAAGTAGTAGGAGAGGCTGCTACAGAATTATTTTTTTCGTAGCTGGGAATCTTCTTTTCTTTTCAGAAATGTTCTTTTCTTGCAAATGCGCATTTCTTTTTCGATTACATTTCTTGTAGGATTCTCCCATCATTGATTAGAAAATCGTTAGTGTAACGGCACCCCCAAATACGAAAGGGGGTAACGCCGTTTAGATATCTTCCCTCTCCTGGACACACATTCGCTGTCGATCCTCCACAGCCAGCCAACCCCTTCCCATAGGAATTAATCCTTCTGGAAGAACGAGACGCACTCTGTATCTTCCTATTTCAATTTCCAGCCAGCCAAGCCATATTATTAATGTCCATGGTTTCTTGGCTCACCCTGTGTCCAACGTGACCCTCCTGTCACAGTTAGTTTTAAAAAAATAATCCAACATGCCCGATTACTCAAATTCGATGGCCGTACGAAAATCGGCTTTTACTGCAGCCCACTTATTAGATAAGATTTTCGAAAGAAAATTATTTTGAAATTTAACCCATGTATGGCCTGCCTAAGGCTCCATTCACACCTGAGCGTAGCGATTTTTCTTGGCATTTTTTTAAAAGCATTTTTGCAGCTGTTTACAAGCATTTTAAAAGCGTTTTAGAAGTGTATTACAAGCATTTTACAGCTTCAGATGTTTTCGTTTAGCCAATAGAAAGTACTAGGGGAAGGAGAGGGAGAGGAAATTAGGGGTGGAGATCTGCTCTTTGAGCAGAAGATGCTCGTAAAATGCTCAAGTTTCTATTGAAGTCTATGGAGCCAAAAAAAAATCTGCCAAAAAGAAGCTCATGTAGTTTTTTGCTTCAGGTGACAGATCGCTCAGGTGTGAGCAGGGGCCATTGAAATGAATGGGATTTGGCTTGTTGAGCGTTTTAGAGCTACAAGCTTCAAGCAGAAAATCGCGTGTGAACGGGGCCTAATAAATTGAGTGAGAGCGGCTACTATAAAGAGTATGCTAGTGTGAAACACAGTTCTAGCAAAAACTTTTTTACTCTTTCTTTTCTTTATAGAGAATCGCGTTCTTGAATATTTCAGGCTGCTATACTTACCACTTAATTTAACTCTTCACATTGCAGTTGCTCCTTTTTTTGCTATAACTGTCTTTCACACTAGAAAGATCTTTGTTATCTCCTACTGTCAGCATGTTCAATGTCTGCCTCTGCCAGTCCTAGTGCTACTTTGCAGGGGAATATATGAGGCTAATATAAAAACGGATACTGGTTGAGTAAAAAAAATTATAAAATTAATGATTCTTTCATGAATATATACAGTAACTGCACAAATGGATTTGTTCTATATCTGCATGGAATTCTGTTTTATAATGTAAGCAGATAGATTTTGTTAAAATAATCTTTAGAAAAAGAGACATAACATCCTCCTTGTTTTCCAGTCCATGTAAAGATAATCTAAGGGGTCAAACATGCACGGGCACTATTTAGGTGGAGTTACTAAGGTGTAAGTCTGTATGTCTTCACCCACTATAAAATCATACATTTTTGATTCCAAACTTTTTATTATGTTTTTATACATTTAACAAAACAGAACCCCACAAAGGGAAAAAAGTAGACAGGCACTTGGGTACAGATTCCCTTCATGGGTCAGAGGTCTTATCAAACTTTGACTGGGTGTTATTAAGGGTACACGAGAGTTTATCATTAATCATTATCCAGTTTAGTTTTTGAGTAACGTTTTCAAGTGAGACCACCGACTGGTTTCAACACCTATCAATAGTAATTCTAGCTGTCAGGATAATGTAGGATATAGTTTTTTTGCAGTGTTTAGGAACCTCAATATCTAGTTTCTAAAGAACAGCAATTTCAGGTTTTCTGGGGACGTTCACCTCTGTCACTGAGTGTATTCAGTGTGAACCAAGCCTAAACCAAGCCTAAATTATATATTTTTAATGTTTTTTAAGGCCTCTTTCACACACATAGCCAGGGGGCAGTAAAAACAGGCAGTTGAGCGTGGTTATGCCCCCCTAACTAACTGCCTAGAACCTGCCATTTAGCAGGAGGGGCTGTTGACGTTACTTTGTGTCAAGGCCGCTGCAGATTTAACATGGCTTGTTGAGTTGACAGCAGCACCTGTACAACGCATGCATTCAAGTCAATAAAACTGCATGCCTGGCTCACAGGTGCAGTGTATTATTTCCAGTGATAATTGCCATTTGTTAAAAAAAAAAAAAAACATAGAATTATGGCAGAAAAAAAGACCAAGTGGTCAATCAAGTCTGCCCCATTTTTTTTTTTTATTTATACGTGTTTTTGTTAGATTTTGTTTTGTTTTTTGGGATTTTTTGGGAATTTGTTTTTGCCTGAGTCTAGATCTATGTTTATCCCAAGTATGTTTGAATCCACTTATGCCCTGTACACACGATCGGATTTCCGATGGAATAAAATCCGATGGATTTTTCCATCGGAAATCCGATGAAGCTGACTTCCATCAGTCTTGCCTACACACCATCAGTCAAAAATCCGACCGTCCCAAACGCCGTGACGTAAAACACTCCGAAGAGCCGAGAAAAATTAAGTTCAATGCTTCTGAGCATGCGTCGACTTGATTCTGAGCATGCATGGGTTTTTTCTCCGATGGAGTTCCCCACAGACGATTGGAATTTTCTATCGTTTTTTTTTCCATCGGTAAAATTTAAAACATGTTCTATTTTTTATACCGATGGAAAAAAGACCGATGGGGCCCACACACGATCGGTTTGTCCGATGAAAAAAGTCCATCGGTCTTTTTTCATCAGAAAAAACGTTCGTGTGTACGCAGCATTACTGTTGACTGACGTGCTACGTTTGTCAGAAGTCTATTCCAAGCACCAACTACTCTTTTGGTAAAATAATACTTTCTAAGATCAGTTTTGAACTTTCCTGCTAGTTTGAAGTCATGTCCCCGTGTTCTTGATCTTGGCTTCATATTGAAAATACTCCTCTTCTGAACCTTATTTACCCCCTTGATGTAGTTAAAGGTTTTAATCATGTCTCCCCTTTCCCTTCTTTCCTCCAGACTGTACATATTAAGTTATTGAGGTATCTCCAGTTTTGTTTTATCCCTCAGCTTCTTTCTCCCTATGGGCATTGCTCTACATATAGAAACATTGAACTGCAGTTTCCATTGCTTTGACCAATCTTTCAGCAATGCCAAATCATGTTCCATGTTACAGACACCTCCAGAGATGGCAACCTTATTGCACACCTTTGTATCATCAGCAAACTGTTACAATTACCACCTGCTGACCGCTCACAGTAAATACACTGCGAGCGGATGGCAGGTGTATGCTCGGCAACGTTGGACAGGTTGGACTTGATGGACTTGTGTCTTTTTTCAACCTCACCTACTATGTAACTGCGTAACTGTAGCACACCCCCGTAGGAGCTGCTGGTTTAAATTTTGGGCCTTGCACATTACCTCACTGTTCGTTGTCTAGGGGATGAGAGTCTATAGGAAGTTCAATGTCCACACAAGTTATGAATCCTTTTCATCAGGCTTTATTTCCAAACAAACTTGCATAGGTAGAGGGTTAGGTGAAGGTTCAGGCACACACAGCAGATCACTGGGGAAACTTCTCAGATTCCAAAGTCACACTCGCCACTCTCCTTCAAGTGGGTATTGCTCACCCGGATAGGCCCCTCTCACTTGACCTAGCAGCCGGGATGATGCACGAACAAATAAAGAAATAACAGTCTCTGCCACAGACCTTTAGGACGGTTAAGTTGAACTGTTCAATGATCCTCTAACACAGGATTTTAGTACCCCGATTTCCAGCCTTACAGTTTAAGAGCCTTTAAGCCAACCCGGCAGACTGTAAGGTAACATTAGCTACGGTGCATCCTCCAATAGGGTCACCAGGCCTTCCTCAAGATACCAGCCTTCCGCTTGGTCCTCTCCAGGACAGGTCCTCCCCTGGTTTCCTCCATTGACTGGCTTCCTCCCGCCGAACAGACAGCACAGGATCACCTTCAAAGTGTAGGCCCCAGTTAGGACAACTGGGCCTACCTGGCAGAGATGCAGCCTCAGGCCAACATGGCTCTGCGGCTGAAATTCCAGTTTCACATACCTCGAGCCAGGAGGGCCACGAGGCAAAGAGAGCCCAGAGAAATGGCATCTGCCCCTTAAGTACCCTTCCCCAGCATGCTCAGTGGGGAGACCACTCCCACTGAGCTGTTTCCAGAGAAAAATACCCAATACACTTTGGCCTGCTTGTGTTCCAACATTGGCCTGGGGTGGTAATGCCACCTACAAGCGAACAGTGGGAATTCCTTCCAAACACAGCCATTGCCGGAACAGAGGCTGATTTAGCCTTGATCATTACAAAGTCTGAGCTAACTACCAGCTCAGACACCCACTAAATTTAACATAGTGCCTGATCATCAGGAGCAGGGCGCTACATTCTCTCCCCCCCCCCCCCCCCCACTACAACAAGACACTGTCCCCAGTGTCTGGAAGAAAAAATATGGCCCTCAATCCTGAGGACCAGTACCTGAACCAAAAAACTTGGATGGGAAGGGAAAAAAGGAAAAGGAGCTATAGATATAAAACATTAACATAAAATTACAATAAAATCACAATTAGTATACACACGATGACCCCTCTCACTAACTGTCTAGACCACCCACTCTCCAGCAGTCTTAACAGAATATCTGGCCCACCTGAAAAAAAAAGTAAAGAGACACACAGCCAAATAACATAACAACATTAAGGCACTTCAAAAAAAGCAAAGCTGCATTTCCGAGGAGATGGAACTTTCCTTCTAGTTTTTTTTTTTTTTTAAAGATGCATAATAAACTTGAAAAGTCTCTCCCTACTCTACTGATCACTGCCACCTAGTGTCAGAAGTAACACACAAGAGTCCTTTAAATACAAGGGCTGAAGCAGATGAACATCTTGATCCCAAAGTCTTCAGCAACCCTAATCCTAACTGACTAATTTCCCCAGAGTCCAATTAGCACAGCAAAAGATGAGAAGGTAAACAAAAATCCTTCTCTCAGTTGAAAATTTTCTTTCTTGCATGAAAAGAAAAAAAATTGAAATGAAGACAAATGGTCACTTTGAATGATCACAGGTAAAACCTGGGATCCGGCAGAGTCAGTGGTTTTCCTTGCTTGTCCAGGGTAGTGATAAAATACACAATGTCATCTTTTCCTGGTCTGCAAATAATCACCCGATCAGCTTGAATGTGTCGGCCGTAGCTCAAGTGCAGCCAACATCCTTTAAATCGTTCAGCCATAATGAAGGCGTAGTCCAGTTTTCTAAATGGCTTTGGCACAGATAAATAGTCCCAAATGGCCTCAATCTCCTGCATTATTTCCTTTGGGACGTAGGGGAATTCCAGGCCATACTCCGTGGCTACCCTTTTTATAAGTACTCTCTGTAGACGGGCAAGTCTGGGTAAAGATCGGGAGCTTCCCTTCCCAGGTAACACACACAAGTCTGGTGATTTCTTTACCATGGACATGGTGGGTTTAGGTACAATCTCTTTATCAGGCAAAGTCCCTTTATCAATGTCCGGGGTTTCCACCCTAGGTGTAGTCTCCCCGCAGTCCATAGCTGTCCACTCCGAACAGCTACGTGCTGAGGCAACATCTTCCACGTTGTCCCACAATAACTCCTGAGACATGGACTCGAACAAGTAATTGTCTCCAATATCCGACAGAGAGTCTAACTCAGAGTCTTCCCACTCTTCTGCCGGCAAATAGTTGCACACAGTCCCGAATACTTTTTTCCCAGATGTCTTACCGGTTCCTGACGTGGACCTCCCTGGGATATCATCTCTCTCGGGGTCCGGTTCCGGTTGTATCTGGGGTAGGCCTCTACCGCGGGAAGCCTTCACATATCCCACCTTTCTCCAGGTGGGTGCAATGGGAACGAGTGCAGTAGAGGTGGTATGCGGAACAATGTCCGCGGATGGTTCTGCAGCAACGACATTCCCTCCAGGGTCACTCACTGCAGCAGGCGCGACGAGGACAGGTTCGGCCACAGGCCCGAGGGCAACATCCTCCAATGTAGCGATGCCTGCGGTCCAGTTCACACGGGGCGACTCAGTAGGTTGATCCACTCTGAACAAGTACTCCCCGCAGTGTAAGCATTGGGCGAATGGGCGTAGTTGAACAGCCAGTCACTCACATTTAGGGCACAGCATGCCCAGCGCTTCCACATCTCCACTGTTGTACAAAATAAAACGCCCATGCGGCTTCATTCGGATGCCTGTATCCGTCAACAGGGTTCCTGGCCGTGTAACGCTCGCACCAGCATTAGTAGAGAACATCCTAGGCCCTGACTGTGCCAACGGATACAACGACATGGCTGCTCTCCGATCCTCTCACTGTGATCTTGCAGCTTCTTCCCTTTGGTGCCAGACACACACACCCGTCTCACACAGGAGGTGGGAACTCCGCCCCTTTGGTCTTTTTGGCACGTAGCTCGCTGGCTTTCCTGGGTCCGCCCACAGCCTATGCAGTTACCAAACTGATCTGCACACTTAACCCCTTTCTTTCAAGAATACAGTCCAGCACCCTCTTAATTGTAGACTCTCGGTGAAACAATAAAATCTTTCAGTGATAGTGTTGAATATAGGGGGCGCTAGTACTATTTAATATACCAAAGTGCTAAAATATAATTTAAACAATTTGACAACCTTATAAGCTCTTAATTGGTAACCCAATCTAAAGCATTAGTGACAGTCCCAATATGAGTCCTTCAATTTACATAGTGTTTAAAGTCCATAACCAACATAAATACACATTTGCTGTTGTGGTCAATCTTGAAGAAAAAACTTTTTTTTTTGAGATGAAATCCTTCTGACATCAGAACTTATTCATTCAATATCTCTGATATGGAAATAGTGGTGATATAGAAAGTGAATCCTCCACCAATGTTTTTACAACTACACACCCGACGTGTCAGTAGTTTGATTCTGCTTACCAGAATTAAATGACCTCTTTCGCCAAAAAGTAGGTCATTAAGGCTTGCGCAGGATTGTGCCTGCTCACATAGATGATAATGGAGACGTACAGTAGCCTTCCTCCTCACAAAGTTGTGGCCGGATAATATGTAAAAATTATGAAAAAAATCCCCATAGTGTAAAACTGTTTATTGATAAACTGTATAAAAAACAGAGAGCCAAATGGCTTACTCACATTAAAATGTGCCCATTCCCGGCACTGGGGCTGCTGGTTTTCAGATTCGTGTGCTGGCGGGGAACTGTTCTAACGCGGCCACCTCCGTCTCCGGCGTGCGTTCCACCTCCTAGCTTCCGGCAAACCACTCAGTCCGGAAATGACGCACGAACGTGACCAGGTACCGCCTCGACGTACGTTTCGTGGTTTGCCGGAAGCTAGGAGGTGGAACGCACGCCGGAGACGGAGGTGGCCGCGTTAGAACAGTTCCCCGCCAGCACACGAATCTGAAAACCAGCAGCCCCAGTGCCGGGAATGGGCACATTTTAATGTGAGTAAGCCATTTGGCTCTCTGTTTTTTATACAGTTTATCAATAAACGGTTTTACACTATGGGGATTTTTTTCATAATTTTTACATATTATCCGGCCACAACTTTGTGAGGAGGAAGGCTACTGTACGTCTCCATTATCATCTATGTGAGCAGGCACAATCCTGCGCAAGCCTTAATGACCTACTTTTTGGCGAAAGAGGTCATTTAATTCTGGTAAGCAGAATCAAACTACTGACACGTCGGGTGTGTAGTTGTAAAAACATTGGTGGAGGATTCACTTTCTATATCACCACTATTTCCATATCAGAGATATTGAATGAATAGGTTCTGATGTCAGAAGGATTTCATTTAAAAAAAAAAAAGTTTTTTCTTCAAGATTGACCACAACAGCAAATGTGTATTTATGTTGGTTATGGACTTTAAACACTATGTAAATTGAAGGACTCATATTGGGACTGTCACTAATGCTTTAGATTGGGTTACCAATTAAGAGCTTATAAGGTTGTCAAATTATTTAAATTATATTTTAGCACTTTGGTATATTAAATAGTACTAGCGCCCCCTATATTCAACACTATCACTGGGAGCTTATCACTTCGCAGGGGAGCAGCTTTTTGTTTTTTGTTATTTAGTTTATTAGTATATATTGGCACGAGGTTCTCTTTACAATAAAATCTTTCAGTCCAGTTGCGAGAGGTAACGGCAAATCCCGGACGAGCCCCCACGTGTAGCACACCCCCGTAGGAGCTGCTGGTTTAAATTTTAGGCCTTGCACGTTACCTCACTGTTCGTTGTCTAGGGGATGAGAGTCTATAGGAAGTTCAATGTCCACACAAGTTATGAATCCTTTTCGTCAGGCTTTATTTCCAAACAAACTTGCATAGGTAGAGGGATGGAGGGTTAGGGGAAGGTTCAGGCACACACAGCAGATCACTGGGGAAACTTCTCAGCTTCCAAAGTCACACTCACCACTCTCCTTCAAGGGGGTATTGCTCACCTGGATAGGCCCCTCTCACTTGACCTAGCAGCCGGGATGATGCGAGAACAAATAAAAAATAACAGTCTCTGCCACAGACCTTTAGGATGGTTAAGTTGAACTGTTCAATGATCCTCTGCCACAGGATTTTAGTACCCAGATTTCCAGCCTTACAGTTTAAGAGCCTTTAAGCCAACCCGGCAGACAGTAAGGTAACATTAGCTACGGTGCATCCTCCAATTGGGTCACCAGGCCTTCCTCAAGATACCAGCCTTCTGCTTGGTCCTCTCCAGGACAGGTCCTCCCCTGGTTTCCTCCATTGAGTGGCTTCCTCCCGCAGAACAGACAGCATAGGATCACCTTCAAAGTGTAGACCCCAGTTAGGAAAACTGGGCCTACCTGGCAGAGATGCAGCCTCGGGCCAACATGGCTCGGAGGCTGAAATTCCAGTGTCACATACCTCGAGCCAGGAGGGCCACGAGGCAAAGAGAGCCCAGAGAAATGGCATCTGCCCCTTAAGTACCCTTCCCCAGCATGCTCAGCGGGGAGGCCACTCCCACTTAACTGTTCCCGGAGAAAAATACCCAATACACTTTGGCTTGCTTGTGTTCCAACATTGGCCTGGGGTGGTAACGCTACCTAGAGGCGAACAGTGGGAAGTCCTTCCGAACACAGCCATAGCCGGAACAGATTTAGCCTTGATCATTACAAAGTCTGAGCTAACTACCAGCTCAGACACCCACTAAATTTAACATAGTGCCTGATCATCAGAAGCAGGGCGCTACATAACATACATGTAGCACAAGTTTGCCAGCAGATTTTAGCCAATGATTTTAGATTTAAAGCCAATCAGTGGTGTCCAATCACACACAGAGTTCTGTGTGTTTATAAACACACAGAACTCTGTGTACAGAGAACAGCGTTCTGATTCTTCTCCCTGAAAAGCAACACACATTACACTTCTTAGGCACACAGTTAACCCCTTGATTACCCCTTGATGTTTTTACCCCTTCCCAGTCAGTGTCATTACTACACTGCACAGTGTACAGTTTATCACTGATCACTGTATTAGTGCGACTATAGACATCAGTGTCAGTTAGTTAGTGATCCTCCCAGCCAGTATCTGTTAGCACCAGATTGCCCTCCACGCTATCACAGATACACTATAAGTCGCTACAGTATATCGTTTATAGCTTCCTTAATTTCCAGTTTATATACCATAGTTTGTAGATGCTATAACTTTTGCACAAACCAATTAATCTGCACTTATTGCAATTCCTTTTTTACCAAAATGCAGAATGCATTTTGACCTAAATGTATAAAGAATTTTTTTTGGATGTGTTTTATAACTGAAAGTAGAAAATATATATATATTTTTTTCCCCAAATGTTTTTTTTCCCTTTATATATTGAAAAATAAAAAAAACTGTGGTGATCAAATACCACCAAAAGAAAGCTTATTTGTGTGAAAATAATTATAAAAATGGAATTTGTGTACAGTGTTGCATGACCAGCAATTGCCAGCTAAAGTAGTGCAGTGCTAAATAGCAAAAAAATACTCTGGTCATGAAGGGGGTAAAACCTTCCCGGTGGTCAAGTGGTTAAACAGAACAAGACCTAATACAGAGATTTGTGGTACAACACTAGTGGCTGGTCTCTGTTCCAAATGAACCCCATTCTGTTAGATATACTTTAGCCAACTGCTTATCCACTGAGCCACCCAAGGGTTAAGTCCTAGCTTGTACAACTTTTTTATTAGGGGGAGAGGAGGGGGACCTGCAGAAAAAACTGGCATTTATGAGGCACCCTTCTGAACGGAATCCCTGACAGCAGCCACTTAACCACACTCTGAAAAGCGATCCATCACAGATCGATTTTCAGAGAATGCACAAATGTGAGCTTCACCTAAGGATGTAATATGATAAGCTATGTCTTTCTATATAAGGCTAAATTGGATATTTTAAAGGATGAAGGTAAAATTAGAACTGCGTCCACAATATTAAAATGAGACTATTAGTTAATACAGTGGCTAATAGTTTTTGTCTTTATTTTCAGCATGAAGTTGATGTACTGGACTGTTGTATGTATCTTCTTGAGAAAAGTGATCTCAAAGCTTCAGCAAAAAAGGACCCGATCGTTCTGTCAAGAAAATTCTCTGCTTTAGTAAGTTTTTTTTGCCACATATGATAGATCACATAACTCCATCTATTAAAGTTTTGAACCTACCTCTGATTTCTCAGTACTACAGTCTTTAGCAGCCTTTTTACCATGGGGGTAAACTTTAAACTAATTTTCAGGTGTTTGGGAACCCCTGCTACAAAATTGTTTTATCTACAGCTCACAATCCCTTAGTGTAGTCAGAAAAGTTGTAGCTTTAAGAATGAACAAAGGTATAAGGAATATGGCTTTTTTTTTTTATTAATATCATAAACAGTATTACAGGAAAGCAATAAATGCGGACCCAGCCGCTACAATGAACACATATGTATAGTTATACATTCGTAAGGTGAAGTTCCGATAACAAGCATTAGGTATCAAATCAAAATAAATCAACTAATGGAAGATAAAATTAGCGTGAAAAGGTATATAAATGCGGTTGTAGGAATCATTAATATCATAAAACAGTATTACAGGAAAGCAATAAATGCGGTCGCAGCCGCTACAATGAACACATATGTATAGTTATCCAATCGTAAGGTGAAGTTCCGATAACCACATTAGGTAACAGATTAAAATAAATCAACTAATGGAAGTTAAAATTAACATGAACACGTATATAAATGCGGTTGTATGAATTATATATGTGGTAAAGGTATTTTAATTGGTAAATCTCTTCTAATCTATAATTTCTTAAGTTGATAATGACTGAATTAGGTTATCAGGGGTAAAAAGTGACATTGTAAAGAGTGATACGTCCTTGATGTGGTAAGGGGAGATAGGGGAAGCATAATCTACTGAGGGGACTATCTGGTAATATCGGGTTTTCAATGTATTGTAGTCTTCTATATAAAAAGAGGGGATGTATTATAGGAAACTGTGAGATGGGGCGGGTGGGAAAGGGTAAGGTTACCAGTGTCTCAATTGTACTGTCACATCTATGATATGACCCTTTTGTAGTCGTCTGTAGTAACGAAATGTAGCCAGCAAGACCAAATCTTGGTGGATTTGGAGGGCGTATTCTTTGCCTGGTGAAGTAAATCCTCCATTTCTGCAATTTTACTTATACAGTGGAACCAATCCGCTGTGGACGGTGGGTCTGGGGAGCGCCACTTGGTAGGGATACACATCTTAGCTGCGTTTATCATGTGCATAGCTAAAGAGCGGAAGTACACCCTCTGTGGAATCGAGGGGTGGTGCAGCAAAAATTGGGCTGGAGTGAAATCTAAGTTGTAGGTGGTTATTTGGTGGATGAGTCTATGGACTTCTAACCAAAAGGCTTGGATTTTAGGGCACGTCCAAATATGTAAGAGCGATCCCTGTTCTGTACCACATCTCCAGCAGAGCGGAGAAAGAGTCGGGTATATGTGATGAAGTTTGAGGGGAGTTCTGTACCACCGTGAAGCTAGTTTGAAAGCATTTTCTTGTGCGTAGGTATTCATTGTTCCCTTATCGGTATACGTAAAAATGGTTTCCCAATCACATTCTGTAAGTTCTATGGAAAGATCTTTTTCCCATTTATGACAGGCCCAATTGTCATTGGAAGAGTGGTCTGAGAATAATAGGGCATATGTATAAGAGATGAGATGTCGTTGGGGTTCCGTTTTTAAGCACATTGATTCGAAAGGGGTGAGTTGTCTCGACCACTCTGCTCTGTGTTTAGGGGCATTAAGAAAGTGTCAAGCTTGTACATATGTCCAAAAGGGGAACATACATGTCGTCATTTTAGCTGCCAGGGTAGTGTGGGTGAGGAGCTGGCCTCCTTCGAAAAAGTGTTCTGCTCTCACATTTGGGTATGGCCAAATATCGATCAAGAAGGATGATTGCATTCCAGGGGAAAAGTCTGGGCTGAGTCTAAGTGGGGTCATAGGGCCCATAAGGGAAAATATTTTGTGTTTGTTACATGCATCTCGAAAGGAGAGTAGTGTGGGGTGTATTAGCGGATGGGCACAATATGCTTTAGGAATGTGAGCCCGAGCCAGCCAGGGAGTTTGGGCCAGTGGGGTAGATCAGTGTTGCCAACCTACCAGATTGAAATTTACTGGCAGGACACCCAAAATTTACTGGCACAGCCAAGTTTTTAATGGCAGTTTACAAAAGTTACAAAACTACATCTTTAAGCGCAAATTTCAGTATTCAGGCTACAAACAAGTACACTAGGCAAATAGCAATGTGAATTAAGGTAGATATTAAGGTAAAAAAACATATTTCTGTTATTTTCCATATAATAAGGGGGGATATTTTAGTCCATCAGTTTTTCTCACCCATGTCCAACTGGAGAGATTTCCCCTTCACTTTTGTTCCATAACCACCACAGAAAGTGAGGGGAAATCCCTGGTAGCTACTAGGATCACCAGAATTTATGTTCCCAATTCTATAGACCTCCTGCCACCATCACCCCCCACCAACACCCCCCTGCCACCACCAGTAGACATCACCCCCCTGCCACCACCATCAGACATCACCCCCTGCCACTGCCACCACCATCACCCCCTGCCACCACCATCACCCCCTGCCACCATCAGACATCACCCCCTGCCACCATCAGATATCACCCCCTGCCACCACCATCACCCCCTGCAACCATCATCGCCTCCTGTCTCACTATGACTCAAAGATCAACAACCATTAGCATTTCAGAATTCAATTCGGTGCACTGCAGTCTCAATACTAGTGTTGTTGTATCATGAAATAGCATCGTTATAGCTGCACAGGGCCCAGGCACAGGCTCAGGGGCATGCCCAAACAAGAAAGCACCCTCCTCTATCCGACTACTAGACTAGTCAGTCACTCAGCTGGACTGACCAGACCAGGAACAGGCGTCCGACGACTCCAAAGAGACACACCAGGCAGCAGCAGGGCGGCTCCAGTCCACACTCAGTCAGGCGGGCGCCGGGCGGGCAGGCCAGGCAGGGGTCGGTGACGGTTCGTCCGTTGCTCGGCTCCAGTCAGGGGTACTGCTGTGGTGACGGTCCTTGACCTTCACTCCAAGTCTCCAACAACTCTCTGAGTCTCCTCCCATCCCAAGTCCGACTGGTCACTCCCGAGTCTCGGCTCGGCTCTCCTCTCCACGACCACACTAGGCTCCTTAAATTTCCCACTCTGCTCCTGCTTATTTATGGCTGGCGGTGGCGGTGTTGGCGCTAAGAAGATCATTGGCTGTGGGTGGTGGGCTGGGCGGGCAGAGGGCAGAGGCTATGCAGGAGGACTTAGACACTCGGTGGGCGAGGCTCAGATTCGGATCTTTGCTGGAATTTCCAGAATTGCGCATGCGTAGTTCTGACCCGAGCCGATTGCCGCCATTTTTACTGGCACATTTCCCTTACTACGGACTTTTGCGTACAGGGAAAAAGTGCCTTCTTTTTGCGGACTGTCCGTAAATCTACGGACGGTTGGCAACACTGGGGTAGATGCCATTGAGCGGAATATGGCTTTTTTTAGCCTATTTGACATCCAGAGCAGATCATTTTTGGACACCAACTTGGTCTTTACGGTACATTTTTTTTAGTAATTAGTAATAATCATATTGTCAGAATGTTTATAATGAAATATTAAAATAGTATTGTATTTATGGAAATATGCAAATCTGTGATTTGGGAGATTTACAAATTCCTACAATATCAAACAAGAAATCTAAAGTTCTTTTATCCGTGCTAGTTTGAAGACAAGCAACACAAATGAATATTTAAAATGATATATGTATTTATTAACTAAAGATACAGTGCATATTAAAATCAGGTATAATTTGTGATAAAACAAATGAATGATATACTTCTACAATCAGAGATAAATGGTGATTAATGTTCAGATAATATTCACATACATTTCTATGCAAGCTCTTATAATAAAATACCACATTTCAATAGTTGAATAATAAATGGGTATATTTAAGACTTGGGTTTAGTGAATAGCCTTTCCGTTACTTCACGGCTTTAGGTAAATACTCTTTTGTTTTAGTTTAGCACTATGTTATCTTTCTCAAAACAAACAGATCTCTTGATTACACTTCTTAAACGTGTCCAGACCAAGTGTCATATTAGGCACACGGCTTGACAATACAATCAAGGCTTATGTTAAATTTGGAATTAATCAATGGTTTAACATATCCTATAATCAATCCAGTTCTAAGACTTTAAAGTCAATGTTATGAGATATGACAAAATATATATCTCACTTGTTTTGGAAGTGAAACCAAATCATACTGCAGTTAGAATTCACCTCACTCCAAAACTGATCTAACAATAGATTGGATTAGTCAAGCATATGTTCAACCACACTTCAATTACCTAAATGGTAAAACAAAAATAATTATACTTTACCAGTAGTTAAGAGTTCTGTCTGTTTGAGAAGCAATGTCCCAAGAGGGACTTCTTTCACCATTGCTACATTTCTGCGTTCAAGATCTCCTCCTTCCAGCTTCAGTCTCCCGAGAGAGATAGCGAGGTGTTCCTTCAGAGATTCTTTCAGAGAGAGAGAGTCCTCAGAGATAGAGTGAGAGATCCCCCTACTGCTATATCAGCTGCTACTTTTATCTTACTCCCAAAAGTGGGTGTGTGTCTCATTACTACCTAACTGACGACTCAAATGGTGCTGTGTTTTGATGGTTGCCATAGCAATCAAATATCACATCATCTTGAACAATTAAGTATTTTTACCACCAGAGGGCAGTAGCGTATTAGAAATAATTTCTAATATTATTTCTATTTGAGTCAAAGATAATTTACGACATCCTGTGATTTAAGCTTCACAAAACACCATTAATTGTCAAAAACTGTCAAACACATGTCAAGTATCCCAGCCATCTCGGCGAATCGCTCAGATTAATGTCTTGGGAAAATCTACCCACACATTAGCTGAGACCATTAGTTAAATTCCTAGGAAAGTGAGATCATTTGAAAAGTAACTCTAAGCAAAACAATTACTTTACAAATACAGGTTCTAATGGCAATACAGTTAGGATCTCACATTTTGTAATAATATATATATGTATAAATGGGTTTATACATATATATATATATATATATATATATATAACCAATACATAGATATACTGTGAAGATACTATAAAAGAAACATTATTTAAGATATACAATACGATAGCTTATTTGTGGATGAGCCCTCTAGTTTCATTCATGCAAAGAACAATCCCTGTGAGTTCATGTGAAACCAGAGCCCCTTACCATTCTCTTATCTTGTTTATTTTACTAAGTGTCTAAATCTTTGAATTATAACCTTAGAGATGGTACAGCCAGACTCCTTAGTGAGACATAAGAACAATGTCTATTCATGCCTATGAACCTAATTTCAACTTTAGAGGGAAAATGGCTGTCCTTCTGTTCATAATATACATGAATAGGAAAAATATGAAAAATATACAATATGCAACTTTATATGTATATTCTTTTAACCCCAAATGTTCTGACAATATCTTATAATAATAATGGCCACAAAAGAAGTGCACATAGTGAAAATTGTACTGCCCCTTTACATTGGTGGTCAGTAGAGAAATACCCTTTATCATCGGTGGTCAGTAAAAGTTCCTCCTTATGTTGGTGCTGGAAATAATTAGGTACCATCAGACATTGCTCAAAGAAAAACTAGCAACCTCTGGAGGAACCCTAAGCTCCCATATGAATTTATTATGACAAGCTTATCCTAAATATCTTGAAATCCTTCCTCTGGGTTGGGATATCTTTTATCACTGGATAAAAACTAATAGACTTAAAATGACCCTGTATTGGCCTATTCAGAGCAAAATTAAAAATTTAATGGATAGTAATTAAACTCTGACTTGTGTACTGACCTTTCACTCGCTCCCCCACCACCCAGCCTCCACAAATATCACTGTATGAGTTCAGTGATGGCTCTGGATTGGAGCCTACCCAGCACTAAAGACTCTGCCCCTGCCCCAGGTGACAGGTAAGTGTTTGTAACCCTAAAAATAAAAAATAAACTAAGATCCTGTTCCTTTAAGGCATGAATAACAGCACAGTGCTTGTGCTGTGCAAGTTTTCACTTCCTATCTTGTAATAAACCTGGTGGATCCTGCCAGTTCCTGTGTCCCCTGCCTCTGCTGACCACAGTAATCATGGCTGCTGAGCCCTGATTACCGTGGTCAATATACGTGCCTCTGCAATCCACAGCTCTCGTCTCTCCTCTGACAGTCTCTCCCCCCTCCCTCCCTGTCAGCATGAGAGCGATTTCCTGCTTGCCCTTCCCAGCGCTATTCAGCTGCATAATGCAGCACATATCAATGTATCCCATGCAGGTATGCTGCCATTAACAAAAATGTAAGTGTTTGTTTAAAATGAAAAGGCAAAATACCTTTTCTGACACCGCAGCTGTGCGACCATGTGATCCCCCTGTGCTGGCCGGCTGACGTCACAGGGGAATTTCGGCCCCCCCTGCTTCTCTCCATAGATTAAGGTCAGCCAGCACAGGGGGATCACGTGACCGCACAGCTGCGGTGTCAGAAAAGGTATTTTGCCTTTTCATTTTAAACAAACACTTATGCCTCGTACACACGACCGGTTTTCCTGGCATGCCAAAAACCAAAGTTTTTCCCGACGTGATTCCTCTCAAGCCTGCCTTGCATACACACGTTCAGGCAAAAAAACGCTCGACCAAAGATTGGTGACATACAACACGTACGACGGCACTATAAAGGGGAAGTTCCATTCAAATGGCGCCACCCTTTGGGCTACTTTTGCTGATCCTCGTGTTAGTAAAAGTTTGGTGAGAGCCGATTCACGCTTTTCAGTCCGTTACAGCGTGATGAATGTGCTATCTCCATTATGAATGCTAGTTTTACCAGAACGATCGCTCCTGTCTCATACTTGATTCTGAGCATGCACGTTTTTTTTCCCCTCAGAAAAGCATACACACGACCGTTTTTCGCGATGAGAAAAAGACTGACGGGAAAAAACAGAGCTGGTTTTAATTTTTTTGCGGGCAGTTTTTTCGTCAAGAAAACTACTAGGGAGCATACACACGACCGTTTTTCACGACCAATATAAAAAAATGGCAGTTTTCTCATCGGAAAAAACGGTCGTGTGTACAAGGCATTACACTTTTGTTAATGGCAGCATACCTGCATGGAATACATGTAAAATCACATAGTGACCTTGCAAACACTTTAAGTCATGGCAATTTCCCTGCCCAGTACTGTATTGTGTGAGCATTATGTGCTCTCCCATACTCAGAAGTTTCAGAGTTTGGCCCAGCACTGCTGCATAGAGGCAGGAAGACAGCGAGCCCTGTGTAAGCTTCAACTGTAAACCTGACTTGAGCTTACACATAGATTTTTCTTCTTATTCTCCATGGCTGAATGGAGAGGTGGGGGAATGAATGGAAGCTAAGTATAAAGTGATGGTGAAGAAGGATATAAAGTGAACATGTTGTTTTGCCCTGCATGTTCACAGTTTCTGTTTAACTACAGAGATGTTAAAGGAAACTAGGAAATACACTGAGAAGGAAAAAGCATTTCCTCAAGAATGAAAAGCATTAATTTTTTGCAACTTTATAAATTAGTCTTGGTCTAATTTCCATAGAAAATGGGAGTAACGTGATTGTTAAGAGCAGAGCGATTTTAGTGACAAAAAAGACTACCGGATTTAAGAAAAAATAAAACATTGGTAATAACGGGGTATAATGGGATTGATTTACTAAAGGCAAATAGGCTGTGCATTTTGCAAGAGAAGTTGTACTCTACAAGGGAATTTTCAATTTATTTATTCATTCATTTATTACAGGTATTTTTATAGTGCCAATAATTTACGTAGCGATTCACATATATATTGTACATTCAGTCCCTGTCCTCCAGGAGCTTACAATCTAAGATCCCTAACTCACATTCATACTTACACATACTAGGGACAATTTGGACAAAAGCCAATTAAAGGTGTTGTAAACCCTCGTGTTTTTTCACCTTAATGCATCCTATGCATTAAGGTGAAAAAACACCTGGCAGTGACCGGCCCCCCAGGCCCCCCCCCTGTTTTACTTACCTGAGCCCCGAATTTCCATCGGCGGGGACGCACCGTCCCTCTCTCCACGGGGTCCCGACTCTTGATTGGCTAGATTGATAGCAGCGCAGCCATGGCTCCTGCTGCTGTCAATCTAATCCGGGGGGCGGGGCCGAGTCATACATTCAGCGGTTATGGAGACAGTCTTTGGAGCTTCGGAGGAAACCAGAGTACCCGGAGGAAACCCACGTAGGCACAGGGAAAACATGCAAACTCCATGCAGGTAGTGCCGTGGTTCATCAGAGTTTATTGAATGAAAGTGAAGCTCTGCTGACTTCTATTATCCAATCATGTGCAAGAAAAAAATGTTTGTTTTTTTAGATTTTCCTTGCATGTAATTGGGTATTCTTTGCAAAGTGAAATTTGCTCACATTCACTAAGCCCTGGAGAAAATGTACTTGCAAAGTGAAACTGCCGACATGCCTTTAGTAAATCAGCCCCATAAAGTATAAATCTCAGTCCATATCCAATTAGAATACCTTAGTCATCACACTACAGTAACCTGACTTATTTCTGTTGATAGCGCACTAGCTTTATTGGTACTGATTTGCCTGCCTAAGTTTGCCTGTGTGTTTTTAAGACTGCCTTATTGTTTACACTGCCTTAAAGGATGAAATTGATTACTGATTAAGAATTTCATTAGTAATAAAAATATATATTTTCCCCAAAGGTGAATTCCAATGACGATAATGGAGTGCTGACAGGTAATTGGTCAGGGAACTATGCAGCAGGTGTTTCCCCCACTGCCTGGACAGGAAGTAGCGCCATCCTACAGCAGTACTACAAAACCAAAAGGCCTGTTCATTTTGGACAATGCTGGGTATTTTCTGGAGTTTTAACAACAGGTAGGTAATAAAAACAATCTTCCAATTCTAAATATTATTTTTTTTGGTCTAAAAGGTTCTAATATTAATTTCCATAGCTAAATTGTTGGTGCCCCCAAAAGTGATATTTAGGTTACAGCGAGTTACCTTCTGATGTCTTATTTATTTTAAATACCTCAACAGCCAGATCTCACTGCTGTAATTACTAACTACGTCCTTGTTTATCTGAAGATTTGGGTCGTTCCTGCTGACCTTTATTTGTTCTGACTCCTTCTATGGCATGTTTCATAATATAATAGGAATATGAAACCCAACAGGGAAAATGGCAGTTCCTCGTAATGATCACAGCAGGTGTGCAGACCCATATACTCAACACAAAGGTTTCATCAATACAGTTCCTGAGGGATATTAAAACCGGTCGGGTGGTGGTTTAATGCACAAGAATCTACCAAAAACCAATAACTTTTCAGTGGACAGACCATTAAAAAAATGCCATAATTATGAGAATATATATATATATATATATATATATATATATATATATATATATACACACATTTTCTTTCTGGTTTGTTTGGACAATAGGTTTAAATATTTCTTTGAGAAAAAGAACATGTCTGACAGAACATTATGTAACAGATTGCATAAAAAATCAACCATAAACCATAACATATCATTCAGTAGAGGTACAAAGCAATTCACTGAACATAGAGTACAGCTCTAGCTCGTATTTTTACAAGCTAAAACTGGCCATACACTAATAGATTATCATATAAGCATTAATTCTCTGTACATTCGATGACTTGACAAATGTCATTCAAAAGTACTTTAAAATTTCATTTGCTTTTAATATTACATTTTGGAAAAAAATGTACTTTCCTGAACGAAAACCACATTCATTGATAAAATTTATTAATTTGAGAAAAATTCTCCATCCCATCGTGGATTACAAATTAACATAGTTTTGACTCCACTGACCATTAGAAAATCAAACAAACATTCTTAAAATAAAATGTTTTCAATTACCGTAAATTCTACTAGTGTATATCCTGCTTAAGTGATTATTTCTCAGCCAATTCAGCCTTAGACTTGTTCACACCAATTCTATTGAACTGCGGTTTTCTATACACCACCACACATGTATAGTGTGAACAATTGTTTTCTATGTGCCATGTTCACACCATAGATGTGTGGTGGTGTGCATAAAACTCAGCTCAATGGGCATGGTGTGATCCAGACCTCATGTATTGGGTCCACCTTATGTGTTATGAGAAAGTAATGTTTTTGTTTAACACATAGTCACATTGCCATAAGCACTTATATCTAAATATGAAGAGCATTGTCCTTTGGTGCTTCAAAAAATTTCAGGACGAAATAGACACGTGTGTGAAGATTGTGTGGCTCCGTTTTCCATCCTGTAGCCATTCAGTTACCAGTTGATCACTAGAAAGGTTTCTTTACACAAGCAAAGTATGAAGGAGCTTTATTTGAGGTTATCATTGCCCTGTGTATGAGCATGTAACCATACAAAAGACTTAAGCCAGCCATAGACGGTTCAAATCTTGCCCAGTTCAGCTTACGAAAATTCTCGTAAGACAGAGTACAACTTCCCATGATGATGTAATGAGTTTTATTGTATTGTAATGTAATTTTTCATTTCTGATCATGCGCAGTCTTGTTCTGTTATCGTATGAGAAAAATTTTCATGTTTGTCCCTTCGGATAATTTTGCATGAACTGTCATGATCGGCTCTCGAAAGATGTGTACTAAAAATCTGATTATCGTACGGTCGCTCCGAAAGCAATATTGTTTGTCTGATTTTCTCATCTTGTGTACTAGGCATAACTTTACACAGTTGTTGGTAGATGTTTTTGCTCTAACACAGCCTTTTTCAACCTTTTTAAAATGAAGGAACCCTTAATATCATTTTTTGGCTTCGGGGAACCCTGCTAATAATTATTATGTTTACAGCTCACAATAAATTAGTCTGATGGTCACTGGGAAGAATGCACCTTACATTTGTGGTCATTGGAATGAATTCCCCACTTACAGATATCCAAAAAGGTTATTAGTGTCAGTGGTTACTCATCTGAGAGGCAGACATGGCCTTTTGTCTGAGGAACCCCTTGCAACCTCTGGAGGAACCCTGGTTGACAGATCACAGTTCAATGAAAATATATATGAGTGTGTATGGTCTTTACAATTACATTTCACATCTTTACTAAAATTTTGCTCCCTTCTCTAGTTATGCGAAGCTTAGGAATCCCAGCGAGAAGTGTAACTAATTTTAACTCAGCTCATGACACTGAAGAGAATCTGAAAATTGATTATTACCAGAATGAACAAGGAGAAACGATAGATGATATTTCAAGTGATTCTGTATGGTAGGTGGCTTCTTCCCTGAGAATATTAACCAAAACAGGTCCTAAATGAGCTTGCGTTTTTTTTTACATACAGTGGGGATTTTGTAAGTTTGTCCACTTACAAAGAAATGAAGGGTCTATAATTTTTATCATAGGTGTATATTAAATGATAGAGACAGAATATCAACCAAAAATCCAAAAAAAACACATGATACAAATGTTATAAATTGAGTTGCAGTTCAGTAAGTAAAATAAGTATTTAATCCGTACCAACCAACAATAATTCTGGCTCCCACAGACTGGCTACAGTGTGTGCTCATGTGGTACACAGATTAGTCCTGTCATTTTAAGAAGGTGCACCTAACGACAACTTGTTATGTGTATAAAAAGACACCTGCCCACAGAATCTCTGTCTTTCATTCAAACCCACCAATATGGGCAAGACCAAAGAGCTGTCAAAGGATGTCAGGGACAAGATTGTAGACCAGGGGTCTCAAACTGGTGGTCCTCCAGCTATTGTGAAACTACAAGTCCCATGAGGCATTGCAAGGCTGACCGTTACAAGCATGACTCCCACAGGCAGAAGCATGGTGGGACTTGTAGCTTCACAACAGCTGGAGGGCCGCCAGTTTGAGACCCCTGTTGTAGACCTACACAAGGCTGGAATGAGCTACAATACCATCAGCAAGAAGCTTGGTAAAGAGACAAATGTTCGAGCTATTATTCG
Source organism: Rana muscosa (assembly GCA_029206835.1). Classification (NCBI taxonomy): domain Eukaryota; kingdom Metazoa; phylum Chordata; class Amphibia; order Anura; family Ranidae; genus Rana; species Rana muscosa. Next base: position 101,668,114 of record CM055122.1, on the reverse strand, counting down.
CAAATGGAAGAAATACAAAATAACCATCAATTGCCCTCGGTCTGGAGCTCCATGCCAGATTCCGCCTCATGGGGTAAGGATGATCATGAGAAAAGTGAGGGATCGGTCCAGAGCTACACGGGAGGAGCTTGTGAATGATCTCAATGCAGTTGTGACCACACAAACTATTGGTAACACAATACGCCGCTATTGATTAAAATCCTGCAGTGCCCCCAAGGTCCCCCTCCTCAAGAAGGCACACGTACAGACCAGTCTGAAGTTTGCCAATGAGCATCTAAATGATTCAGAGAAGGATTGGGAGAAAGTGCTGTGGTCAGATGAGACCAAAATTGAGCTCTTTGGCATTAACTCGACTCGCCGTGTTTGGAGGAAGAAAAATGTTGACTATGACTCTAAGAACACCATCCCTACAGTCAAGCACAGAGGTGTAAACATTATGCTTTGGGGCTGTTTCTCTACTAAAGGTAATGGCCAACTTTGCCGCATTGAGGGGCCAATGAACGGGGCCATGTATTGTAAAATCTTAGATGAGCATCTTCTTCCCTCAGCCAGAACCCTGAAGATGGGTAATGGATGGGTCTTCCAGCATGACAATGACCCAAAACATACCGCCAAGGCAACAAAGGAGTGGCTCAAGAAGAAGCACATTAAGCTCATGGAGTGGCCTAGCCAATCTCCAGACCTTAATCCTATAGAAAATGTATGGAGGGAGCTGAAACTTCGAGTTGCCAATAGACAGCCAAGAAACTTTAAGGATTTAGAGAAGATCTGCAAAGAAGAGTGGACCAAAATCCCTCCAGGGTTATGTGAAAACCTGGTAACCAACTACAAGAAACGTCTTACCTCTGTGCTTGCCAACAAGGGTTTCACTGCCAATGCCAAGTACTAAGTCATGTTTTGCTTCGGAATTAAATACTTATTTTACTCACTGAACTGCAACTCAATTTATAACATTTGTATCCTGTGTTTTTTTCAGGGTGTTTGGTTTATATTCTGCCTCTATCATTTAAAATACACCTTTGATACAAATTATAGACCCTTCATTTCTTTGTAAGTGGGCAAACGTACAAAATCTGCAGGAGATCAAATAATAATTTTTTCTTTTCTTTTATTTTTTTACTAACTTTTGATGTACTACTGCTTTGATAATACAAACAATTTTTTAGTAAGAAAAAAAAAAGCAGGTCCTTATAACTAGCACTGTGTTGGAGTAAAAATCTTGCATTGATTTACACTGTATTTCTACTAGTGACTTGGTACTCATTTACTTAGAGCTCTTTCACACGGGCATGCTGGGGGCAGTAAAAATGGGCAGATGAGCTGTTTTACAGCCCCCAGCTGCCCACCCAAATGCTAAAATTAGAGCCTGACAAGGCTCTACATATGCCATGGCCAAGAATCTTTGCTTCAGGGCCAGGGCATTTTTAACTTGGGCTGAAAGTTATGACAGGAGGCACCATTTGTAAAACTTGCCCATTATGTTCAATTGGAGTGCACTGCAGCCATGAGCAAAATTCTTGGCCTTTCGGTTGCAGTGTGATTTTTTTTTATTATATTATATATACAAGGACCCCCTTGGGGTTGAAAGAAAAGCACACTTTCGGGAGGCAGCAGGATCACCTCCTGAATGCCTGCCAACCGCTACTATACTGCCCTCTGAAAAGCAATCTATTGCGGTAAGCACTGCCGCCAGTGTGGAAGAAGCCTTTAGCAGAACATATAACATATTTCTAATCATAAGGCCAGTGGGAAAAAGCTGCTCCATGTGGTTGATTACAATAATACAGTTTGTTTTGTATAATTGTAAACAATAATACAGTTTGTGCCGAAATATAGTCAGAATGGGCCTGATGTTAAAAATTATCTGGAGGAGATTTTACCCTTCTTGCCTTAAAACTAGCAGATATAAAAGAAACAGTAATATGAGGCATTTATTCATGTTAAATCATTTAGAGTATTTTAAAATGTATTTAGTACCCCAATGTAACCTAGTGTTTTTCCTGCAATCCAGTGTACAGCAGAGCTCAAACTGGGGAAGGTGAGACAGCACTAGGGGCAAATAAAATGTAATGCGTGTACATTTGTTGACAAGGACTATGCTGGCAGATATGCTGGCCGATCAGTCTAATTCTACTCTTTCCCTGTCCACCTGTGTGCTGGGTGGTGACCAGACTGTATTGCTTCACTGCAGTAGACAAAAGTCAGGTCACCAACCTGGCTGTGCTGTCTGTCTGGGCTGTGTAAATTTCAGGACAGAAAAACAACTCTATATACAGTAGGCATTTCAGCTGTGTATTTAGTTGTTTGCCTGGAGTTCAAGCCTGGACAGTTTTCTTCTTTTCAAATTTTTACCACAGTAAAAGTGAAAGAGAATATCTGGCTGGCAGCAAGGACCCTCTAAAGGTGTTGCTCATAAAGTCCTACGTTGTAAGGTCTTTGCTATGGGGTATTGCTGTTCGTGACAAAGGTTTAAATAATTTAACATATACATAGTAAAGGTATGGCTCTTGGTTCTAAATGATGATAGACGTGACATGTGACAGTACAGTAATACAAGTATTGTAAAAAAAACAATAAAAATAATCTAAGTAATTATATAGTTAGAATACAATTTATATTACCAGTCCAATAAATTACTAATATTATTTTTATTATTTATCATCATTTAGAACCAAGCGCCATACTTTTACTATGTATATGTTGTAAGTGGATTTATCCTTCTTAAAGGGGCAACTACGGTTTTTGTTACGTTTGTCTGATTTTGGAGTAGGCGCCAAACACTGGTCTATTGTTTTGAATAATTTAAGTTGCTTTATTTATTTTATGGTGTGGACTTTACTATGTTCCATATTACTTTAGGAACTTTCACGTGTGGAATGACGTGTGGATGAAAAGACCTGACCTACCTAATGGATATGATGGCTGGCAGGCAATTGATGCCACCCCACAAGAGAAAAGTCAGGGTAAGGTGTAAAATGACAAGCAAGCAATGGTTGTTACAATATTCATGCGTACTGAACTTATAGCCATGATCGAAGCAAAAAACTTTTTCTGACTTGTCTCCTGTAGCTAAATCTTTAGGTCTTATATGGTTGTACAGGTTCCTCTTCTATACTGAAATTGCTTACTTTGTTTACACTGCCTTTATTTTATTCATGCATATGATGGGACTGCGATAATTGTGTAAATTGCCACGCTAAAATATGATAATGTACAAGGTGACTCAATAAAAATGAAATATAACGTATAAAATATGAAACAAACACGTGCATATATAGGTGAAAAAAGTGCAGATTAGGTCTTCCAAAACACAGCAGTGACACTTTGCAGAAAGGGAGTATTCAATCCACTTTGGCAATCACCACGTGAGCCTTCACCAACCACAAGAAAATGACTCTTACCAGAACATGAGGACTCCACTACAGAGTCACATCAGCATAATTATGACAATTCCATCAAGCAGAGATCTGGTTCACATTGTTTGGCTGGAGTTCAGCAGTATATCTTGTAAATCCAATCAATGGTAACATCAAGGGCAGCCATAATTGCATGAAATTCAACAAAAAATCAAAATGGAGGAATCAACAGAGTGTAAAACTGTCTAAAAGGTTTTATTACACTTCAAAGTATAAATACTACTTACATAAATAAAAACAATGCACACTTTGTAGGCATAACATTCCCAAGATGCATGATAGAGGTTCCAAACAATGCTTCACAAAAAATCCAAGTAGGCGTGGCGACGTCACGTGCGTTACCTTGGTCCAATGCATTTTGTCATATGTGACATCATCAGGGTCATAAACCACCATGTGATGGGATTGACTTTCAATGCTAATCCATGGAGACTTTAGTAGAGAGGGTTAGAAGGTTCTTCCACATTATGTATAGTTTTGTCTAATGTTCTTTTAAACTATGTAATAATTAAACAATTAAGTCCTGATTTAATCAACTTTCAGGTGTCTCTGTTGTCACACACCCCAAATAAGCCTCCCTCCCATTGTTTGTGTTTTGCATTGTGGTGGATAAAACTCTTGAAATGTTCATGCTATGGATCATGACAGTTTAAATATTTGCTACCGGAAAACCTAAGACCACGTTTTAATTGCTGCTGCTAAATTATCAATATTCAGACCACGAATGACATTGTTTTAGAACATCTATTGCTCCAAGACTGACAAGGTCACATAAGCTAACAAGTCCACACTGCAGATAGAAAATGATAGTGAACTTAATTTTATATATAAATAGCTTCATAACTATCTGTATATTACAACAAGGTAGACTTGATTACATTTATTGTTCCACAAGTTCTCCCTTTCCACTGTCTATTAGCACCTAATAGCATGCATGCTGCATACTTCTATTTGTCTTGCAGGTGTCTTTCAATGTGGTCCTTGTTCTCTGAAAGCCATTAAAGAGGGAGTTGTGTATCTGCCATTTGATGGCAAGTTTTTGTTTGCTGAAGTAAATGCAGACAAGATTCAATGGCTGGTGACCTGGCCAGATGATGAAGAGGAATTCACCAAGATCAAGGAAGAGCCAAGGAGCATTGGCAAATTCATCAGTACCAAGGCGGTTAATAAGAACCTTAAAGAAGACATTACAATACAATACAAGCACAGAGAGGGTAAGAATAAATACTCTTTATTGCTGTAAATTGTCAGTTGTGTCATTTACCTAGAAGTAAAACAGATTGGAGCAACTTGAAGCTCTGCCGTAATTCTTTATTTCTATGGTTTATTTAACAATTTCTACACACAGTAAACATTAAATGAGTTTATATTCAGGTACATTCATCTAAGGAAAGTACACAAGTTTACAATAACAATAATAGTACTTATTCATAGCTCCCAACTGTTAATAATTTGGATGTACTGTCTCTCTTCTGGAACCAAATGCAACTGTCACTTTTTCCTCTCCCATCATTCTTCTTTGATTTATAGATCTTTATAAATATGTATTATTTAACTACCATTACATCATACTGCAGTAGCCTTTCATTTAGTTCACCTTTTTGATAACTGTGTCCCATTGGGGAACTTCCCCTATATTCCTGTCCCAGACAAATAGAAAGTGAGAGGAAACTTCTCCAAACTGAGGGCAGCTCTCTTCTTAGGTAGTTGTCAACATAAAAGATATCCCCATTAGAAGATTTCTTTGCATGTCATGTACTGTTCCAGTGACAGTTGTAAAATATACAATTTCCCATTACATTATGTCAAAGTGATAACTGACTTCAGAACAATAGAGAGGATGAATCTTCTCAGTGGGGACACAGACAGCAATAAAAACCTGAGAAAGATCTTAACTGGCCTTTACTTAACCCAAAACTAAAAGATACACTTTAAAAATTTCCATTAACCGTATAACTAAGGGCATGGTAAGGTTTGATACGTTCATTGTAGAAAATAATATCTTATTTATGTTCAGCATTTATACAGTATAGCAAATAACTTTTATGCCCGATCAGATCCAGATCAAGTGCAGGTGTTCCAACCAACCTAAGTTTGGTGGCCTCTTTAAGCCACTGGGCAGAGCGTCGTTCCTTCACATGATGACATCTAAATAAAGCAGAAATTTGAGCATCCACCAGTATTCAGTCTTCCTTTGGATACAAGCTTTGGTTATAAACAAGCCTGTTTCCAGGTCTGTTTTGAGCCTAACGTGTGGACTTACCTAGAGCACTCTTTGCTTTTTTGTGTGGTGATATTATACATTTGCTGAATAATATATGGATGTAAACTGTTCTAAGACCATTCTCTTATAGGATATGTTGGGTCTTTTCCTCCATGTTGGATGGGCAAAATCTTTTCTATTTATAGTTTGTAGGGTTTGGGCCTGGGCTGACATATACCGGTACTTTGAGGTTACCATAAATATTCGTTCCCTGTTGAATAATTGGGATGCTAGCTTTGACAACTTTGTGGAATTTTCCATCAATTTCCTTAATGTTCTCTTGTACACATCACTTTTGCTTTTGTCCTTCATTACTGTGCTATAATGCAATGAGGCCAATTCATTAAAATGTATGTAAACCCTAAATCAATTTTTCAGTATGTTTGGCATCATGTTTCACTGCATACAATTAAATTTTTTTTTATTTTTTTTGTAAATTTGTTAAAATTGCTGAGTTAGCTGATAGACCTGATATTCAGCTCACGGGCCTACTGAAGGATATGCAAGACTGACAACATTTCTGCTAATTACAAGGCGGAGGCTTAGCGTTGTCAGCCTGAAACAAGTAGTGCTGTTACTGGCAGGTTCTCCAGATAAGAAACTTTGCAATAGATTCACAAAAATCATTTGCTTAAAGGGACACTAAAGGTTCATGGTTTTTCACCTTAATGCCCAGCCCCCCAGCCCCCCGTTTTACTTACCTGAGCCCGTTCACCTGCTGCGCTCGCCCCCGAAATTGTCTTCACTGCTCAGCCTGGCCATTGATTGGCTAGAGTGGATTAAAAGCAGCCCACCTATTGGCTCGCACAGCTGTCAATCACATCCAATGATGCGGCGCGCCGGGGGGTGGGGCCGAGTGATACAGTGAGCGGCTATATCATGGGAGCGCGCCCGCAAGAACTAGAAGTTCTTGCGGAGAGGAGCTGAGACAGCCGCCGAGGGACCCCAGAAGACCAGGATCAAGGCCACTCTGTGCAAAACGAGCTGCACAGTGGAGGTAAGTATGTTTGTTATTTAAAAAAAATAAAAAATTGCCTTTACAACCCCTTTAAGAATATTGTATATAGTGAAGTATTAAAAAAATAGAAGGGTTTGGTTCTGTAAAGGAATGTAACCAAGTCTTTTTTCTTGCCAGGGATGCGTACTTGGTCCCCATCTGCCACCCAACTAATATAGCTTATTAGATAGGGTAACAGAGCTGCTCCTTAACATAATGCCAAACCTATCAAAGCATTATATCATGTAAGTATGGTACACATCATTGTCTCCAATTTTATCTTCTTTGTTGTTCAGGTTCTGAAGAAGAGAGGGCAGCATTCGGAACTGCCTGTTCTCACCTGAAGTCAGACATCTGCATGGTGTTTTCTGCCCCTCCACCTCCTCCTCCGGCTGGCATTAAGTTACAGATCACAGGAGACAAGGAATTAGTGCCCGGGAACACTTTGTGTCTGAATATTGTGGTTGAAAACGAATCAGATGAGACAAAGACAGTCACTGTCACCTCTGGAAGTCAATTGCAAACCTATACAGGCAAAGTCATTGCCTCCTTGGCATCTATCAACCAGACTGTAGACGTGGAAGGGAAGCAAGGTACTGTAAATATGTAACTTAACCCTCTAGCAGAAGTATTCTTGACATTATCTGCTATGATATATTTTATATGGGTTGGATGTGGCTTTAGGCAAAATAGACACGTAATAAGCCCTTATTAGACATCTCTGTATATAAATGAGAGTGACCATTATCAGTGGCACCTCATAGCTAGGAATGATGACCAAACAAGCTCTTCTTTAGTAAAGCAAGTAAACATGCTTGACTCAAGACTAGGAGCTTCTTCTACGCTCTGTCGTTAGATAACCTGTAGTGCTCTGGAGCTTTTTTTGTTGCATGTTCAATATTTTCTTTGTAAAACTAATTATGTTCATATAGTAAAAATGTATTAAATGTCAGTATAAAAACAAATGCAAATAGATTTAGTAAAGGTTTTATTTAGGACCTTAAAAGGATTGTGCCTACTAGCGCATTCATGTTTACTATCAGGCCCATCAGGAATGCCAGCTGAGCTGTATTCTTCAGCCCACCATTATACATGGTGCCCATTGCCCGGCATGATGCTTTTTTTCAAACCACATCACAATATACGTATTACACATGTATTCCTTATATCAGTAGAGTATGCTTATTATGTATTATATGCTGATTTACTATATATGCATTTAACATTCCTGTTTGCAAGTTTCTGTTTGTTCACTATATTTTTCTTTGTACTTGCTATACCCGAAACAATGTTTGTAGCTGGATCAGTCCCATTTAACGTGCCTGCTGACCTGTACATGAAGTCTGTGATATTAGTGGAGGATGAGCTTATGATGAGAGTCAATGTCATGGTAGAAACAAAAGACAAAAATGAGAAAATCAATGAGTGTCTGATGATTCCATTTACTTATCCACCACTTAAAGTAGAGGTGAGTTTTTCAAATCACGAAGATCTACATGGGTGTTCGACTAAACGTTTAAACGTATAATATACAGTATCTTAATCAAATCCTGGGCATACACCATGCACCCCAATTAATTTATATTTACCTTAAATTCCAGGTAGATAAAAACACCAATGGATATAGTTATTTATCTATACCTCAGTACATCAGCCCACAGACTGGAAAAGGAAGCAGCAGCACTGTGTGTCAATCAGGTGTCTTGCATGTACATGCTAACAAGGAACATCCTGATAGGAGAAAACAAAAAGATGGCATCATCAGTCTGCTTCTGCTCCTTCAGTGTCAAATAACAGGCTAAAGGCAACCTGTGTTGCTTTCCTGCAGTGGAGAAAAGTCAGCAGTTGCATTCTCTACTACTATTATACCTGTATTATTATACAGGATTTATATAGCGCCAAAACAGTTTACGCAGACTAGGAAAAATTGGAAGTATCGCCTAGCACAGTACAACATATCAGCTGTCAAGGCTGGAATTCATATTGGTCACATAAGTATAAGGGGCTGTAGTATTTTACAGCACCTCCTGTAAAGAATGATCTCACGTTTTGTCATGGTAATTTGTATTTTTATTTTGTGTTTTTATCAGTTTATCAAAGTTGAAATTTAATCTTTTTTCCCCCCAACTCTCTCCCTCAATGAATGTGATAATTCATTTTTTAAATAAAATCTTGCAGTTTTCATGATATACTTTATTTTAGACCCAGTGATATCCTCACCGGGTCTCTGTGCTTCCCTATGTAATGCAGGCAGATCATTACTGATGAAAGAGGCTTCACATAGCTTACTGTAAACATCTCATCACCCTGCCTCAAAAGTCCTCAACAATAGTTGGCCGACTCTTGAGAGAAGTTATGCAGATATCAAAATACCTTCATGGGCTGGTGTCAAACCGGAAGAGAGGCTGTGTTTTCAGGCGGTCTCCCATCCAAGTACTAACCAGGCCCGACCCTGCTTAGCCTCCTCCAAGATCAGAAGATCGGGCATGTTCCGGGTGATGTGGCAATAGGCTAGCCTGCAGCAACTGGTATTCCGAGGCGGTCTCCCATCCAAGTACTAACCAGGCCCAACCCTACTTGGCCTCCAAGACCAGATGAGATTGGGCATGTTCAGGGTGATATGGCAGTAGACTAGCCTACAGCACCTGGTATTCCCAGGCCCTGCTTAGCCTCCAAGATCAGACATGTTCAGGGTGATGTTACCGTAGACCTAACTAATCTCAGAGGCTAAGTAGGGTCCGGCCTGGTTAGTACTGGGATGGGAGACCGCCTAGGAATACCAGGTGCTGTAAACTGTATTCTCATGCAGCCTACCCTAGGCAATACTCTGGTGTAATGAAAGGGATGGGCCTGAGATTTTTTTGTCTTGGAAGGAATGTCCTCCAGTGTATAGAAAGGGGTGGTCCAGGGACATTTTGGCTTGGGAGGAATGTCCTCCAGTGAGGAAATGAGGTAGGCAGACTCTCTCTGACTTCCTGCAGCTACTAATACACACTGTAAGAAGCTTGCGGTGTGCAATAAAATCAGAGAAAGCTATTTTAATACAGGATAGGAGCCTGTACAACTATGCAAGACTGTAGGCAAGGCTTGAGTTCAGTGTAGGAGCATATAGAGACAGGACATGTTTTAGGCATTCTGCTATCTCAAACAGTAGTTGGATAGAGCAGCTTTACCATTTAAAACAATGTTTGCTTAAATGATATTTGGCTGTTAGAAGCAGTTTATAATTTATCAGTACAAAATGTTAGTGAATTAATATTGTCAACATTGTTTTCTACAGATGCCAGAAACTGCCAAGATAGATGAAGATTTCACCTGTACTTTTACATTTAAGAATACCCTAAGCATTCCTCTAGAGAAATGTGAGCTGAATGTGGAAGGACTGGGCATCTTCAAACTTGAGAAATTTGAACACGGGTATGTAAATACCAAATGGGGTTCAGTATTGTACATAGAAAAAGAGCCACCTAAACCTTTTATCACCTACCAGCTAGAGTGGTGTTTCCGGGGTCTGCATTCCACTGCTTGTGCATGAACATGTACTAAGTGGTCCCCACCCATCTTTCTGCTTTAGGATGTGCTGTCATTGGCAGATGGGAAGAACATTTACTGCTTCTGTTTTTCCTGACACAACCCCGTTGACACTTGGGTGCAGCGGAAATGTGGGCAGAAATATGCGTTTCTGCAAACACGTGAAAAACAGACTAAAACGCGCAATGCACATGCAGTGCCATTATTTCGTAATGTCACCCAAAATGCGGGTAGCAGCAACTCATTTTGCCATGAGTTTTTTTTACGCAAGAAATGCTCAAAAACATGCAACGCAAAGCACACTTGGCTCATGTACAAAATTTGGAATGGCCTGTGCACGCCTGGGTGTAAAAGAAACAAGCATTTTTGCAAATGCATGACACGCTTACGGTACCATTATTTCTTAATGGCACCCCAATCGTGCATTTTTCTGAGCATTTTTTGTGCAAAAACATGCATGTGGCTCATGCCCAAAATTTGGCACAAGAGCTTCTTTAGTTCGTTTTTGGAGCAGAGGGAGGTCAATTCAAATGAATGGTGGCGCTTAAAAAACACACTATAAAAACACATTAAAAAGTGGTAAAAACATGTGAACGGGGACCTACATGAGCTTCTTTAGTGCATTTTTGGAGCAGAGGGAGACCCACTCACATGATTTATTGAATGATTCTGCTCCAAAAATTAGGTTCAAAAAAGCCCCAAAGACATGACGCAGTAGAGTCGCTCAAGTATGAACAGAGCCTCAGTATGATGCTGATATAATATTCTAATATACTAATTATGGTGCTTCCATACATGCACAACATCTTCAATGATATTGGAGGGTTCTTCTCCCTGTGTCTCTCCATTTTCAGTAGCCAGGGTGCTGTTCTATTCAGAAGCAGAACTCTTGGCAAACACTACTGCTGAAACCAGAAAGAATACAAGAATTGTTTACTGAAGTCTGTGACATTCCACACCCTCCACCAAAGTGTTCTTCTAACTGAAGGTGTCATTATAAAATGGTGTGCATTTAAATGTATATTTTCTTCCTGTTCACAGAGACATCAGACCTGGGGGAATCTTCCGTTGCAAGATCATCTGTGCTCCAAAGAAAGCTGGAGAAAAGAAAATTGTGGCTGAATTAATTTCCAAGCAGATCAAGGGACTTTCTGCTGAAAGGATGATCACAATTACCAAGTAGAATCTGGATGACAGGGTTTTAAGTCAAGGGCAAAGCTAAAAAAGCTAATAGGCCTATTCATAAAGATTTGTTATCATCTACTACAAATATCCCTCTTTCAATCTGATTTGCCACTACAGTTTTCCCCAATTTATTAAGGTTATGTATTATGCCTGTTATTAGGATTTCATAAATGATCAACTAAATTTTCCACATAAAATGGACACAAAAGCCACATATAAATAAATTTGCAAATTTTTTTTTTTTTTTTAAATATGGCAAAAAGTTGTCAATATCACCCAGCGCAGCTTTAGAGAAACGTGAAGCGCCCTAAAATGAATGTAAAAATATATGTTTAGATCTTTATAAACAGGTCGTTTAGCCTTTCATGGAATAAGCTTGTCCTCAGTGAAATAAATAATCTTATATGTATGAACAGGAAACACAATAAAGCCCTATTTAGCAAAAACCCTTAGTGTATCTATTAATCATTAAGTCATTGATTCTCAGTCATTTATTTTTTTTATTTTTACTGGATGAAACCTTCATGCCTAATGTAGCCGATACCTGGAAATGCACACAACGCATGTTTATTTTCAGAAAATACAGTTTCCAAATGATCTTTGTGGTTACTAAAAAATTGTCTACTAATTGCTCTAGATCAGGGATATGCAATTAGCGGACCTCCAGCTGTTGCCAAACTACAAGTCCCATGAGGCATAGCGAGACATTTGACAGCATCAAGCATGACACCCAAAGGCAGAGGCATGGTGGGACTTGTAGTTTGGCAACAGCTGGAGGTCCGCTAATTGCATATCCCTGCCCTAGATGCTACATTGAGGTATCAGGAAATACTTTGTTCCCTATTATATGATACAAAGGAAAAGAAACGCAGCGCCTCCAAGTGCAGTATGGGTTAACCATTTAATCATAAGGCAAAAGTAAAACTACTCACAAAAGGAGCATGAATACAAGCAATGTAGTAGTAATCCTGCAGCAGGATCCGGGTGTGGTTATCTCCTGAAAGTCTGTGTCTCTGGAGTGCAGCTGACAGCTCGTGCAGGTGGAATCCAGCATTCTCAGCCTCTGGGAACAGTGGGGAGCACAGGGGAGATCGGAGATGACATCACTTCCGGGTGCAGGGTGAGAGGAGGCGGCTTTGCGTTTCTGTCTGTCCCTACTATAGGATACCCAAGAATAGCGCTACCCCCGGAGAAGCTGCTGTGATTTAACTGGTTTTTCTTCAGTTTAGAAAAAAAATTGCGCTAGTAATACTCAATAATAATGCAGCCAAATAATGATCATAAGGAGAGAAAGAAACTCCAATAGTGTGATACCATTCGGACAATTTATTGAAAAATTTGCAAAAGCCAAAGGGCTACTTACAAGGTTAAAAACGTCAATCTCGCAATGAAAAAAGCAAATTTGCCAGGAAACTTTCAGATGCGAACACCCGCACTTCCAGGTCACATGGGTCGCAATGGCATCAGCGCATAGCTCCGTCTGACATGTTTCGTCACACATGACGTCTTCCTGGGGAACGGGCGACGCACTGAGCTATCGCGTTAAATAGAGAAACCAGGCCTCGTTTTTACACAGCGACCATGACAGATAGAAGTCTCCTTCCCATCCATAACATATACAACTACATTGTAATTGGAAATAAGTGTCGATGTCCAATTTTATGCCCAATCATGAATAACGGGATTGTACTAGTAGACATCAACACAAAATGTAAAGTATAGATAGAATTATGTTAAAAAAACTTTAATACAGTTATAATTGATCATACTGAAAAATAATAATATTGAGGAGACCTCTAGTGGTCAAAAAATAAAATGCTGAAATAAATTCACATACATTCTAAAAAGATCCACATAAATTACATAAATTCTAAAAAAAGAGAAGATTAAGAAAAAATGTATAAGAATACAAATGGATGGGAAAGTGACTTCTAAACATCCAGTAACACTATATACTGTGACAGCAGGAAGGTAAAGTCACCTGGTTGCATCCAGGGGGGTAGGTATATTTCTCCCAGATTCAGGCTTTATGCCGACTTATACAACTAGGGAGAGAGTTGATGAAGCCCAGCTGAGGCTAGTGGGCTCATGGATGAGTCATACCTCTAGGGAGAGGGCTGGGCGTCGTGCAGGCAGGGAGTTGATGAGACCAGCTGAAGCTTGTCAGCCCGTTTAAGGCCTCTATAAAAACTCCCAGGTTCATTAGGTGTTTGCTCATGCCTGGACCCAGACCTGTGTGGACTGTCTAGGGAGAGTGAACCCCTGTGCGGTGAGACAAAGCCTGTGTGGCTATTTGTTTGGACATTGACTAAACCAGGGACTTAGGGACTAGGACAGCACCAGGCTGATCCCAGTTGTTAGTTAGGAAACCTGCATGTTTAGTCAGAGGTCAAGCTGACCAGGGTTTATTTTGTTTATGTTTCTTTTTGCTTTGCTGTGTTTTTTTGTCACTGTAAATAGAGAAATAAACCGCACCTTTTTTGATCTTGAAAACCACAACCTCCGTCTGCTGGGCCTGTTTTTGTGTGGGGAGCCCATCCAGGGGATCACACACACCCGCTGCCAAGCGAACCCCCTCACAGTTGGTGGAGAACCAGTGGCAGTTTTTTTTTAAGCCAGCATGGAGGAGATACTGAAACAGCTGGCTCTAGCAAATGCCAATCAACAGCAGACAAATGCAGGTTTGCAAAAGAGCCTTGCAGCTCAACAACAGAGCTTCGCAGCCCAGCAGCAAGCTCATCAACAGAGCCTTGCAGCCCAGCAGCAAGCTCACCAACAGAGTCTGGAAGCTCAGCAACAAGCCCAGCAGCAATCTGAGGCCTGCTTCATAGACCTGTTACAGAAGCAAGAGCAGAGACTACAACAAATGGAAGCAGTAATGCAGCAACGTCCGCAGACCAGTGAGGAAAGCCGTCCCACTAATACCGCGTCCTTTGGGGTGAGTCGTTTATTGACAAAAATGACTGGAGAGGATGATCCAGAGGTATTTTTGACCACGTTTGAAAGGACTGCTGAAAGAGAAAAGTGGCCTGAGGAGCAGTGGGCTGGACTGGTGGCTCCTCTGTTAACTGGTGAATCGCAGAAGGCTTACTATGACCTAGAGCCTGACCAAGCAAAAGACTATGTGATGCTAAAAGCTGAAATATTGGCAAGGCTGGGTGTCACCCTGGCTGTCCGGGCTCAGCGTGTGCATAACTGGACTTTCCAGCTTGGAAAACCCCCCAGGTCTCAAATGTATGATCTCATTCACCTGAGCAGGAAGTGGCTACAGCCAGAGACTTTGTCCGCACCAGAGATTGTGGAACGTGTTGTAATGGATCGGTTTTTGAGAGCTCTTCCTACTGCCATCCAAAAGTGGGTAAGCCATGGAGACCCAGAGACGGCCGGTGGTCTTGTGGATCGTGTAGAGAAATACTTGGCTACAGAGAACCTGACGGCCTCTTCCAGAGACTCTCGGACTTTCCACCCTAAGACCAGACCATCCCCAGGGGCGGATAAGAGGATTCCAAGGGGTGAGGGTGGAGAGAGTGAGAGGGTGGGAGCTCTACCCAAAGTTTGGCGAGAACAGCCTGGGAAGTCAGGGGCTCAAGAGGCAGCCAAAAGGATTGTCTGCTACCGCTGCCGGCAAGCGGGACATATTGCAGCAAATTGCCCGGTTGTGGAGGAACCCATGCAATGTGACTTTCTGACGGACCGACGTCAGTCGCTGTGTGCGACAGTCGCATGCACTGCCATTCGGGGAACTGAGAAACATTTATGCAAAATGTGTATTAATGGTAGAAATGTTGTGGTATTGCTGGATTCAGGTAGCCTTGTGACCCTGATAAAGGCTGAATTAGTTAAAACAGAGGTCTCTGGGAATAGCAAGGTAGCTGTTATTTGTGTGCATGGGGACACCCGAGAGTATCCAGTGACTACAGTGTCTTTCGAGACCCCCAAAGGTACCCTCTCTCATCCAGTGGGGTTAGTATCTCAATTACCGCATGATGCCATTGTGGGAAGGGATTTTCCGAAGTTCTGGGAACTGTGGGATGATCCTGAGCCCCCCACTGGTGCCCCTATGTACCAGGAATGTGATAGCCAGAACTCCTCTGAGAGTGGTGAGGACTCTCCGGAATTTCCCTTATCAGTATTGGCAGGGGAGACTCAAGAAACTGGAGAGGAGCCCACCTCCTCAGACGAAAACCTACCGTCTGTGGAGTTTTCTGATCTTGAGGTTCACAGGGAAAATTTTGCCACAGAACAGTTAAAAGACCCCGCCCTAATAAAGGCACGGGAAAACGTAGTGGAAATAGATGGCGAGTTAGTGAACCCAGATAATACCTGCACTTACCCATACTTCAGCGCAGAGAAGGACCTACTGTATCGGGTGGCAAAAAGGGCAGAAGAAACCGTTGAGCAGCTTGTGGTGCCCAAACCTTACAGGAAGTTGGTGTTGGAGTTGGCCCATGGGCACATTCTTGGAGGTCATCTGGGGACAGAGAAAACCCAAGAGAGGGTATTACAGAGATTCTATTGGCCTGGGGTGATGAAGGACATAGAAAATTATTGTTCCTCCTGCCCTGTGTGTCAGAGGTCGGCCCCGATGCCACATTTCCGTAGCCCGCTGGTCCCTCTACCCATCATTGAGGTCCCGTTTGAGAGAATCGCAATGGATTTGGTAGGTCCTATAATCAAGTCCGCTAGGGGGCACCAGTACATATTGGTTATAATGGACTATGCCACCCGTTATCCAGAAGCGATCCCTCTCAGAAATACCTCGGCCAAAACCATAGCCAAAGAGCTATCTCTTGTTTTTAGCCGGGTGGGTATTTGTAAAGAACTGCTTACGGACCAAGGTACACCCTTTATGTCCCGGGTTATGAAAGAGCTGTGTAAATTGTTCAAAGTGACGCAATTGCGTACATCTGTGTATCACCCCCAAACCGATGGGCTGGTTGAAAGATTCAACAAAACCCTAAAACAAATGTTGAAGAAAGTGGTGGATAGAGATGGAAAGGATTGGGACTGTCTACTTCCTTATTTGATGTTTGCTATTAGGGAGGTGCCCCAATCCTCTACGGGATTCTCCCCCTTTGAGTTACTGTATGGGAGACACCCAAGAGGGCTGTTGGATATTGCCAAGGAAACTTGGGAAAGTGAGAGTTCTCCCCACAGGAGTGTGATTGAGCATGTCGCCCTGATGCAAGATCGAATTGCACAGGTAATGCCCATCGTGAAGGAACATTTGGCCCAAGCGCAGTTGGCACAGCAGAGAGTGTACAACCGTGGAGCCAAGACCCGTACCTTTTCCCCGGGGGATAGGATATTGGTACTTGTCCCTACGGTTGAAAGTAAATTCCTTGCCAAATGGCAAGGCCCCTACGAGATAATGGAAAAAGTGAGCGAAGTGAATTACAAGGTCAGACAACCAGGAAGGCGAAAGCCCGAACAGATCTATCACGTTAATCTGTTGAAAGCCTGGAGGGATAGAGAGTCCCTAGTCGCAGAAACTTGGTCACCAGCTCAAACTGGTTGCGTGATTCCGGAGGTTGGAATAGCAGCCACCTTGTCACAACCCCAACAACAGGAGGTTAAGGAGTTTGTGCTTCGCAACAAGGAGGTGTTCTCTGAGCTGCCGGGACAAACATCTGGGGTAGAGCATGATATTATTACCCCGCCCGGTGAAAGGGTGAAGTTAAAACCCTATCGGATCCCAGAGGCCCGACGGGAGGCAATACGGGAGGAAGTACAGAAAATGCTGAACTTAGGGGTGATAGAAGAGTCCCAAAGTGATTGGTCTAGTCCCATTGTGCTGGTGCCTAAACCGGATGGGAGCTGGCGATTTTGTAACGATTTTCGTCAGTTGAACAAAGTTACAAAATTTGACACCTACCCCATGCCACGTATAGATGAGTTGATCGACCGGCTGGGAACAGCCCGATACATGACGACTCTTGACCTCACAAAAGGGTATTGGCAAATTCCCCTGGCCAAGTCGGCCAAAGAGAAAACCGCATTTGTAACCCCAGACGGGGCGTTCCAATATAAGAGAATGCCGTTCGGGTTACAGAATGCGCCGGCCACATTCCAGCGGAAAATGGACCAGATACTGAGGCCCCATCGGAAGTATGCTGCGGCTTACCTGGATGACGTAATTGTCCATAGCACAGATTGGGCCTCACATCTGCCAAAAGTGCAAGCAGTCCTAGACTCTATCCGGGAAGCGGGGTTTACGGCTAACCCCAAGAAGTGTACCATTGGGCAGGAGGAGGCCAAATATCTTGGGTACACCATTGGGAGGGGAGTAATAAAACCCCAACTCAACAAAGTCGAGGCCATCCAGAGTTGGCCACGTCCCAACAGCAAGAAGCAGGTACGAGCCTTTCTGGGAATAGCGGGGTATTATCGGCGCTTCATTCCCCACTTTGCTTCTAAGGCTGTGCCCCTAACCAACCTGACGAAAGGGAAAGGGTCGGTCATGATTAAATGGACCCCCGAGGCTGAGGCAGCATTCCAATTCTTGAAACAAGCCTTATGTAGCCAGCCAGTGTTGTACTCACCCGACTTCTCTAAAGACTTTGTCGTACAAAGTGATGCGTCAGATGTGGGGTTAGGAGCAGTATTGTCCCAGGTCTGGAACGGGTAAGAGCACCCAGTCATTTACCTCAGCAGGAAGTTGAAGTCCCATGAGGTAAATTACGCCACGGTTGAAAAGGAGTGTTTAGCGGTGAAGTGGGCTCTAGATTCCCTTCGGTACTATCTGCTAGGTAGGCACTTTGACATGGTTACGGATCACGCTCCGTTAAAGTGGATGGCTCAAAACAAGGAGACAAATAGAAGAGTGAATAGGTGGTTCCTGGCCCTACAGGAATTCAACTTCACAGTAAAGCATCGCCCTGGCGTTCAAATGGGGAATGTGGATGCTTTGTCTCGAGTACATGAATGCCTGATTGCTGGTGTTCCAACCCCAAGGTTAAAACAAGAGGGGGGGGTATGTGACAGCAGGAAGGTAAAGTCACCTGGTTGCATCCAGGGGGGTAGGTATATTTCTCCCAGATTCAGGCTTTATGCCGACTTATACAACTAGGGAGAGAGTTGATGAAGCCCAGCTGAGGCTAGTGGGCTCATGGATGAGTCATACCTCTAGGGAGAGGGCTGGGCGTCGTGCAGGCAGGGAGTTGATGAGACCAGCTGAAGCTTGTCAGCCCGTTTAAGGCCTCTATAAAAACTTCCAGGTTCATTAGGTGTTTGCTCATGCCTGGACCCAGACCTGTGTGGACTGTCTAGGGAGAGTGAACCCCTGTGCGGTGAGACAAAGCCTGTGTGGCTATTTGTTTGGACATTGACTAAACCAGGGACTTAGGGACTAGGACAGCACCAGGCTGATCCCAGTTGTTAGTTAGGAAACCTGCATGTTTAGTCAGAGGTCAAGCTGACCAGGGTTTATTTTGTTTATGTTTCTTTTTGCTTTGCTGTGTTTTTTTGTCACTGTAAATAGAGAAATAAACCGCACCTTTTTTGATTTTGAAAACCACAACCTCCGTCTGCTGGGCCTGTTTTTGTGTGGGGAGCCCATCCAGGGGATCACACTCACCCGCTGCCGAGCGAACCCCCTCACAATACATATATCCAATCTTTTAAAAATTATATTGATACATTCATATATAAAAATTATTCCAACACTGTACCTAAAAAATGCAATAATCAATACGCAATAACATCATGCATTGTTAATAAAAGCATTAACCCTCAATATCTGCATTTAAACCTTGTAGATCCAATTCATCTCTACATACTTACATAGTTAGTCAGGTTGAAAAAAGACACAAAGTCCATCCAGTTCAACCATAAAAAATAAATAAATAAAATAAAATATATGGTACAATCCCATATACCCAATTCTATACCCACAGTTGATCCTTTCTGATCCCCAGAGAGGCAATCGGATTTACCCTGGATCAACTTTACCTATAAATGTTAGTACTCAGTTATATTATGTACATTTAGGAAAAGTATCCAGGCCTTTCTTAAAGCAATCTACTGAGCTGGCCAGAACCACCTCTGGAGGGAGTCTGTTCCACATTTTCACAGCTCTTACTGTGAAGAAACCTTTCCGTATTTGGAGATGAAATCTTTTTTCCTCTAGACGTAAAGAGTGCCCCCTTGTCTTTTGTGTTGACCGTAAAGTAAATAACAACACCAAGTTCACTATATGGACCTCTTATACATTTGTACATGTTAATCATATCCTCCCTTATTCTCCTCTTCTCAAGAGTGAATAGATTCAGTTCCTCTAATCTTTCCTCATAGCTGAGCTCCTCCATGCCTCTTATCAGTTTGGTTGCCCTTCTCTGCACCTTTCTCCAGTTCCCCGATATCCTTTTTGAGAACTGGTGCCCAAAATCGAACTGCATATTCCAGATGAGGTCTTACTAACGATTTGAACATGGGCAAAATTATCTCTCTCTCTCTGGAGTCCATACCTCTCTTAATACAAGAAAGGACTTTGCTCACTTTGGAAACCGCAGCTTGGCAGTTTTGAAATTTCACGTCTCCTTGCTCCTCCCCTCCAATGCATTTTTAGCTTATCAAGCCCCACAAAAGAGGTACCAACTGGGTTTTTATTGTGAACCACTAGATAGTGTCTGGCTACTGGATGACCCTTAAAGTGGTTGTACACCCTGTACAACCACTTTTACCTACAGATAAGCCTAGATTAAGACTTACCTGTAGGTGCTGGAAATATCTCCTAAACCTCCACGTTTTAGGAGATATTTACAATAGAGATGAGCGCCGTAGACAACGGTGCACTTTAGAAATGGCGATCGTGCCGTTTCTAAAGGAGGTCATGCCGTGACTGGCGGCTCCCGCGCGGGAGTGATGTTGCGCGGCTCCGGACCGTCAGAGCCGTAGTTTGCGGCCCCAGAAGGAAGAGAGCTAAAGATGGACGCGTCCGTCAGCGGTGACATCGCAGGCTTAGTTTTTAAGGTAAGTGACACATAATGGGCTTCTATGTAATGCATAGTAGCCCATTATGCTTTACCTTTGCAGGGAAATAAAGAGGAAGTAAAACCCATCAGGGTTTACTTCCTCTTTAAAGCTCCTCTTAATGCTGCCAATATGTTCAGCAAGTCTAACTTTTAAGGGGCATATTGTACCCCTCTGGCGTACTATGACATGTAAACTGGGTGGTCTTTTTATTGCCGATACTATTAATACAGCACACTGGGCATCCTTTGCACTTATAGAATATTTTAAAAAAACATCAACTTTGCACACATTGGGAGCCACTATATCTCTGTGATGATACTCCTCTGAACACCACGTGTGGTTGTTCAGGAAGAGTATCACCCAAAATGTTGTCATTTTTTAGAATATGCCAATATCTGCAGACCAATTCCTTCATCTTATAATGTTGATAAGAATATGATGTAATAAAAAGGTAGGGAGAATTTAATATCTTTCTCCCTAACTTTTGGTTCTTCTACCAAGAGGGATTCTCTATCCATTTCTTGTGTAGTTAACTCTGCCCGATTCAAGCTATCAATTGAATAGCCTTGATCAATAAGTTTAGTTAGGATTTCTACCTGTATCCTAAAATCACTAGTTTTACTACAATTGCATCGTAAATGCATATATTGACTCTTAGGAACAGAGTCCAACCAGGATTTATGGTGGCCCGAGGGATAAAAGAATTACTATATGTCACTTTAAAATGGGTAGAAGTCAGAAGTTGATCTCCCTCTATCCAAATTTTTAAATCCAAGAAATTGATACTATGTTGATCAGCCTCATATTTAAATTCTATCCCTCTGTCATTGGTATTCAAGGATTCCATAAAGGTCCCCAGTGATTCACAGGAGCCATTCAATAGGAGGAGGACGTCATCGATGTACCTAGCCCACAAGACCAACTCTGGTCTATGTTGGGCATAGATGACATCCTCCTCCCATTTGGCCAAAAATAGATTGGCTCGGCTTGGGGCAAACTTAGCCCCCATTGCCACACCTCTATTTTGTAAAAAAAAAAAAAGATTTTTAAACCAAAAATAATTATGCGTCGTAGCAAATTTCAAAAGTTCAATAATAAATGCTTTCTGTTGAACTGACAACATAAGATCTCGATCCAAGAAATGTTCCACTGACATCATCCCCCAATGGTGTGGAATAATGGTATAAAGGGACGTGACGTCCGCTGTGACCAACCAAAAACCTCCTTTAAACATACAATTCTTAAGTATATTAATGTGTCTACTATCCTTGACATATGAAGGGCATAATTTTACCAATGGTTGGAGATAATTGTCGATATATTTACCCACTCTCGATGTTATGGAATCTATTCCGCTAACAAACGGGCGACCAGGTGGATGAACTGGGTTTTTATGAATTTTAGGAAGGTAGTAGATAACTGGAGTGCGAGGAGCCAAAGGGGACAAGGTAAGCTTGTTCTTATTTAATATGCCTGAAACAAAACCCCTATAAATGATTTTTTCCAATTACATTTTATATTTATGAAGAGGATCCGTACGGAGAGGTGAGTAAGTATCTTGATCCCCCACTATCTTATCAAGTTCAATCAAATGGTCACATTTGTCAAAGACCATGATTCCCCCCCCCCCCTTTACTGTTGGCCAATTACCAATTCCTTCCGTTGACATAATTGGTCCAGACCTTCTTGTAGATCCTTAGTCATCTTGACATTTGTAACTTTTAAATGATCATGATCCCCAAGGAGGACATCCCTAAAAACCCCTTAATGAAGGGGCCAAACCCCCCGGAGGGTTGAAAAGGGAGGCATTGGCTAATTGGGAGCATTGAATATCACTAGATGCAATTCTACTGTTCATGATAGGATTTGACAGCAGATACCGTTTTACGTACAATTTCCTAATGTACTTATGTATATCCAAGTAGGTTTGGAACTTGTTAAGTTTTTGGTGAACCAAATTTGAGGTCCTTATCTAAAATTGAGGTTTCAGCTTGTGTGAGGACAGTTTTGCCAAGGTTATAGATACCCTCACCCCTTAAACCCCTCCCCCCTCTAGTTCCTCTCTTACCTCAATTGGACGTGGTTGTCCTTGTCCTGACCTGGGAAAACCCCAATGTTGAGGATGACCTTGATTGTTGGTACAGGGAGTTCCCCCACCCCTATGTTGCTGTGGGGAAGGGTACCAACCTGGTTTATCTCCACGGCCTCCTCTTTGCAGAGTATGATAATTGCCTGGATGATAATCATAGGATTCTTCCTCATATCTTGCAACGGATAGAATCTATTCTGAGTGGGGACCGTGTAGTTGGAATATTGATCCTCATAGTGCATCTGCCTAAGTTCAGGCCTAAATCCAGTTCAAAATCTGTGGCAAGATTTGAAAATTGCTGTTCACAGACGCTCCATCCAATCTGACAGATCTTGAGCTATTTTGCCAAGAAGAACAGGCAAAAATTTCACTCTAGATGTGCAAAGCTGGCAAAGACAAACCCAAAAGACTTGCCGTTGTAAATGCAGTGAAAGGTGGTTCTACAAAGTATTGACTCAGGGGGGCTAAAAACAAATGCACGCAACACTTTTGGCATATTTATTTATTAAAAAAAATTAGAAATCATTAATCATTTTCCTTCCACTTCACAATTATGTGCAACTTTGTATTGGTCTATCACACAAAATCCCAACAAAATACATTTACGTTTTTGGTTGTAACAGTGAAAATTTCAAGGGGTATGAATACTTTTTCAGGGCACTAACACTGTTCATATGTTATAGAGTTTTGCATGTAACCACCACACCTTTATTAATTTGTAATTTTTCACAAGTGGATTTATTCCATTTAAAAGGGGCAGCTACATTTGGTTTATGTTTTTTAGATATACTGTAGGTCTATGCATACTGCAGTGTTTTGCTCCATGGCATGGAAGTGCTGATTTTTGCAATATATTGCTTAATAGATACCTTTTATAAAGTATTCCTAAAACCAAAACAATTTGTTCCTCTTTCTTTTTTGTTATGCCGTGTTCTGTTGGGGAAATTCTCTTCCCTTCACTTCCTGTCTCAGAACAGGAAGTGATGCAGCACATAGCAAAATCCATCCCCACCATAAATAGATGACGATAGATGACAAATCTCTTGGATTCGCTCATCTGTTGTTTGCCCTGACCTTTATCTTGATTCCTGCATCTCCTCATCTCTCCCCCATATTCTCTTACACAGCTTTTCTCCACACCTGCAGTGATCCTGGGGGGTGGAAACTTGGCACCAGCATGCAGTAAAATCCATCCCCACCCAAGATAGGCGACGATAGATGATGAATCGCTTGGATTCGCTCATCTGTTGCTTGCCCTGATCTTTATCCTGATTCCTGAATCTCCTCCTCATCTCTCCTCCATATTCTCTTACACAGCTTTTCTCCTACCTGGAAAGTGATCCTTAGATGACCATAGACTACAATAGAGGACGATAGACGACCATAGAATGGGGGCTGATCTGCGGTCCGAAGGGCCAGGAATGGGGGCTGACCTGAGGTCTGAAGGTGCAGGAATTGGGGCTGAATTGAGGTCTAAAGGTGTAGGAATTGGGGATGAACTGAGGTCCGAAGGGCCAGGAATGTGGTTTGGCCTGAGGTCTGAAGGTGCAGGAATTGGGGCTGAACTGTGTGAAGGTAAAGGAATTGGGGCTGATCTGAGGTCTGAAGTTGCAGGAATGGTGGCTGAACTGATGTGTGAGGGTGCAGGAATGAGGGCTTCTCTGAGGTAGGAAGGTGCAGTAATGGAGTCTTATCTGAGGTCTGAAGGTGCAGGAGTTGGGACTGATTTAAGATCCAAAGGTGCAGGATTGGGGGCTGACCTAAGATCTAAAGGTGTAAGAATTGTTGCTAATCTAAACTCTGAAGATTCAAGAATTGGGGATGAACGTGCAGAAATTGGTGCTAATCTAAGGTCTGAAGGTGCATGAATTAGGGTAGATCCGAGGGCTAAAGGCGCAGGATGTGGAGCAGATCAGAGGTTTGATGGTGCAGGATTTAGGGGCTGATCTGAGGTCTGGAGGTGTAGGAATTATGGTTAATCTGAGGTCTGGAACTGCAGCAATTGGAACTAAGGCGAGGTCTGAAGGTGCAGAAATTGGGACTGATCTGAAGGGGCAGAAATTGGGGCTAATCTGAAGTCTGAAGAATTCGGGGCTGATCTGAGGTCTGAAGGTGCAGGATTTGGGACTGATCTGAGTCTACAGCGTACTATTATTCACCGGTAAAATGGTAATTTAGGGCTTGTAAACTGACACTTACTGCGGAATAAGGTTGCTGATTGAATATATAACCACATAAGAGCTATCCACCTATCATTTCAACAAAGAGAAAAAAATAAAATAAAGGTTTAATTCTAGCATCTTTACTGGAAATTTCACTGTAATAAAGCATTACATGGGACACAAAGCAATTTCATCATGACATGTTTTATTTAGAATCTAAGTTTTATAGTACATACAGAAAATACATTGTGACAAGACACAAAAATGTATATAAGCAGTTTAAAACTTAGCCATAAAGTAACCAATTCCTAATGAACTTTGCCCTTATAGCTGAGACTATTACAGCTCAATATACACAATGTAAATGGAATACAGTTTGGTATATGGGAAATATGCTGGTTTAGAGGTAAAAATGAGATGAAGCACCTTGTTAGGTAATTATTCACTGAGCTGTCCATCTGATGTAATGTCACAGGCTCAGCCATATAGACCTATGGTAGCTCAGAGGTCCAATTTATCCAAACTAGAGGAAGGAAAAATGTTTGATCTGTCCATGGCAACCAATACTAATGCACTTTTATAAATGTTTCTATGGTGTATATCCTGTCCAGTATTCTATGCATAGGTCCCGTTCACTCTCCAGTGCATCTTGTTATCTTCCACCACCATTTGCCCACTGAAGCCCCACAAAAACGTGCTTGTGTAAGTTATATGTCACATCTAACACATTGCTATGGGCCTGCCTTTTGTGATATTGTGGAAATGGTGTACCAAGGCTCTAATCTGTGCATAGTGGGAGGCAGTGAAATCAGTCATGTACGTTTTCATACCAAGAAATACTTTTTTTTTCTCACAAGACTCCAGCAGGTGATAAGTGAAATGGGGTATAAAGTTGAAGATAAGGACAAATATCAGGGGGTTTATGCTATCCAGTGAGCCTGTAACTTTGCCTTGAATTGGGCAAAGGACAATTTTACTTTAAAGTGGGCCTGAACTCAAAAAGTATAGATTTGATATCATAGGGAACATTTATAAATGTTATTTGGGCCTAAGCTCAACCTTTTTTTCATGAATTCCTCCTCAAAAATAGCGGTGCGTAGTATGTGAGGTGCCTAGGCTCATAGCTCTATATCTGAGTGGTGAGATCTAAAGCACTGCTGCCTCTGACTGCTAGGAGAGATTTGGTGACGTTACTACTGTGGAAAATTCTACTGCTATCAAGATGGCCACCACACACAAAGTGCAGAATACGGCATGACTAGTTGCCCACTGATGGTTAGTTATTTTTCGTTCAGCAAGTCAGCTGAATGGAAAAAAAAAACCCCAAAATATTCCTCTATCCAAATAAACTAGGTGGATATAGGAATCGTCCCCACCAGGACATTGCATTATGACAGTGGGACTCTTTGCTTTCAGAATACACTGATCAGCAGGTGCATCAGCTCTTCTCCCCTCTTCCAGGTCTCACAGGAGACATTGAGAAGAGTGGAAACCATAGGCTCCTTCAGCTGTCAGTCAAATCTTGTATGGAGAGAGCAGGGAACGTGGCCAAGCCGCACTGTGTGTGTCTATAGCCTGCACTTGCTGGGGAGGGGGGGCACTCTGAGACTCTAGAATGGGGGTTAGGAGACTGCTCTGTGCAATAACGTTGCACAGAGCAGGCAAGTATAACATCTTTTTTATTTTGAGTCAAAAGATTTTAGCCTTTAGATTCACTTTAAGTAAGCTTGTGTGATGGGAGAAATGGGTAAAAATTAAGAAAGGTTTACATTTAGCTCAATAATATACTAGTATATTATTGCATAACATTGTATAGGCAGATACAGTATATGGTAGAGTGATCTTTATACTGTTATTATTGTTAACAGTACTTTTTTTTTTTTTTTTTTTTAATAATAGTTTTCCCATGGGTTCCTTCACACTTTTCTACTCTGCTGCCATGTGTTACAATAGTAATACCCATTAGGGTATTTCATATGTTAACATTAAGATGTGCCTACCATTGAGTATTAAAAAGTGAGTTTTTACTATTGTGTTTTGCCATATATATATATATATATATATATATATATATATATATATATAGAGTCCACACTCAGAGGTGCCTTCATCCTTTTCTTCTCTTACATATCCTGGAGATTGCTTCTGCTTCCCTGCCTAAGGCTGGTCCTGACACACTGGACTTCCTTTACTCTCCCCTCTCGTTTGCCATAGTGCACAGCTGTGGAACTACAAGGACTACATAGACCTTTAATGTAACAGGATCTGCTACAGATTTGCGCCACACATGTATGTCTGTCCAAATATTAACATACACCCAGGGTTAAGGAAGCCCCATTTTCTATTAATTTTTTTTAAAGCAGCGCACCACAATGCACAGTGACAAATGAGTTGCTGTGAAATTAATTTAGAATGGCATTACAACGTATAGGTAAAGAAACTGATGACGCACCCCTACATGCATTCTGATGCACTACATTAAAAAACAGCACAGGTAGGCTTTTTCATACTTTGTGATGAAGTGACAGGCCTTTCATTTTAATGCAACACACATTATCGCACATATAATGCAATGCAACTTGTGTGAAGGGACCCTTAAAATTTGTGTTATTCATGTTTGCTTCATATTATGAAGAATACTGGGATTACCTTCATATTATGAAGAATACTGGGATTACATTTTAAATATTGTGTGTGTGTATAAATATACACATATATATATATATATATATATATATATATATATATACACACACACACACACACACACACACACATACACACATACATTGTATGTCTCAAAAGTGAGTACACCCCTCACATTTTTGTAAATATTTTATTATATCTTTTCATGTGACAACACTGAAGAAATGACACTTTGCTACAATGTAAAGTAGTGAGTGTACAGCTTGTTTAACGGTGTAAATTTGCTGTCCCCTTAAAAATAACTCAACACCCAGCCATTAATGTCTAAACCGCTGGCAACAAAAGTGAGTACACCCCTAAGGGAAAATGTCCAAATTGGACCCAATTAGTAATTTTCCCTCCCCAGTGACTCGTTAGTGTTACAAGGTCTCAGGTGTGAATGGGGAGAAGGTGTGTTAAATTTTGTTTTATTGCTCTCACTCTCTCATACTGGTCACTGGAAGTTCAACATGGCACCTCATGGTACCTTATGGCAATGAACTTTCTAACGATCTAAATGAAAGAATTGTTGCTCTACTTAAAGATGGCCTAGGCGATAAGAAGATTGCCAAGACCCTGAAACTGAGCTGCAGCACGGTGGCCAAGACCATACAGTGGTTTAACAGGACAGGTTCCACTCAGAACAGGCCTCGCCATGGTCAACCGAAGACGTTGAGTGCACGTGCTTAGTGTCATATCTAGAGGTTGTCTTTTCATATGAGTGCTGCCAGCATTGCTACAGAGGTTGAAGGGGTGGGGGGGGGGTCAGCCTGCCAGTGCTCAGACCATACACCGCACACTGCATCAAATTGATCTGCATGGCTGTCGTCCCAGAAGGAAGCCTTTTCTAAAGATGTTGCACAAGAAAGCCTGCAAACAGTTTGCTGAAGACATGCCGACTAAGGACATGGATTACTGGAACCATGTCCTGTTGTCGGATGAGACCAAGATAAACTTTTTTGGTTCAGATGGTGTCAAGTGTGTGTGGCGGCAATCAGGTGAGGAGTACAAAGACAAGTGTGGCTTGCCTACAGTCAAGCATGGTGGTGGGAGTGTCGTGGTCTGGGGCAGCATAAGTGCTGCCGGCACTGGGGAGCTACAGTTCATTGAGGGCACCATGAATGTCCACATGTAATGTGATATACTGAAGCAGAGCATGATCCACACCCTTGGGAGACTGGGCCGCAGAGCAGTATTCCAACATGATAATGACCCAAACATGCCTCCAAGATTACCCTCAGCTTCTTTAGCAAGGCAGGGGTCAAGGTGATGGACTGGCCAAGCATATCTCCAGACCTAAACCCCATTGATCATCTGTGGAGCATCCTCAAACAGAAGGTGGAGGAGCGCAAGTTCTCTAATAGGGATGAGCCAAACACCCCGCTGTTCGGTAAGCACCAGAACCTGCGAACAGACCTAAAGTTCGTGTGAACTTTAGAACCCTATTAAATACAATGGACTCGAACGTTCGAAATCTAAAGTGCGATTTATAAAGGCTAATATGCAAGTTATTGTCCTAAAAAGGGTTTGGGGACCCGGGTCCTGCCCCAGGGGACATGTATCAATGCAAAAAAACGTTTTAAAAACTGCAGTTTTTTCAGGAGCAGTGATTTTAATAATGCATAAAGTGAAACAATAAAAAGTGAAATATTATTTCGTACCTGGGGGGGTGTATAGTATGCCTGTAAAGCAGCGCTTGTTTCCCTTGCTTAGAACTGTCCCTGCACAAAATGTCATTTCTGAAGGAAAAAAAAGCCATTTAAAAACTTACTCGCGGCTATAATGAATTGCCGACTCCCGGCAATACAGAGAAAAGTCTTTGATTAAAAATAAAAAAAATAAAAAAATGCGTGGGGGTCCCCCCAAATTCAATTACCAGGCCCCTTCAGGTCTGGTATGGATATTAAGGGGAACCCTGCATCAAATAAAAAAAAAAAAAAAAAAGACGTGGGGTCCCCCCCCAAATATCCATACTAGACCCTTCAGGTTTTTTTTTACACTTTATTTGTGAAATGGTAGGGGTACAAATGTACCCCTTACCAATTCACATAGGGGGGCGGGATCTGGGGGTCCCCTTTGTTAAAGAGGTCTTCCAGATTCCGATAAGCTCCCTGCCCGCAGACGGGGCAAGGGTTGTGGGGATGAGGCCCTTGTCCCCATCAACATGGGGACATCCTCCCCATGTTGAGGGCATGTGGCCTGGTACGGTTCAGGAGGGGGGGCGCTCTCTCGTCCCCCCCTCTTTTCCTGCAGCCTGCCAGGTTGCGTGCTCGGATAAAGGGTCTGGTATGGATTTTTGGGGGAACTTCACGTAATTTTTTTTTAAATTTGGGGTGGAGTTCCCCTTTAAATCCATACCAGACCTGAAGGGCCTGGTATGGATATTTGGGGGGAACCCCACGCATTTTTTTTTAAATTTGCGGCAAGGTTCCCCTTAATATCCATACCAGACCTGAAGGGCCTGGTAATTGAATTTGGGGGGACCTCCACGCATTTATTTTTATTTTTATCAATGACTTTTCTATGTATTGCCGGAGCCGACAATTCATTATAGCCGCGAGTGAGTTTTAAATTACTTTTCCTTCAGAAATTACACTTTGTGCAGGGACAGTTCTAAGCACGGGAAACAAGCGCAACTTTACATGCATACTATACACACACCCCAGGTACAAAATTTAAAGGAATATTTCACTTTTATTGTTTCACTTTAAGCATTATTAAAATCACTGCTCCCGAAAAAATGGCAGTTTTTAAAACTTTTTTTTGCATTGATACATGGTCCCTGGGGCAGGACCCGGGTCCCCAAACCCTTTTTATGACAATAACTTGCATATAAGCCTTTAAAATTAGCACTTTCGATTTCTCCCATAGACTTTTACAGGGTGTAATCCGCGGCTTTTCGAATTTGCCACGAACACCCCAAATTGTTCGCTGTTCGGCGAACATGCGAACAGGCAATGTTCGACTCGAACTCGAAGCTCATCCCTATTCTCTAACATCCACCAGCTCGGTGATGTCATCACGTAGGAGTGGAAGAGGACTCCAGTGACAACCTGTGAAGCTCTGGTGAACTCCACGCCCAAGAGGGTTAAGGCAGTATTGAAAAATAATGGTGGCCACACAAAATATTGACACTTTGGGCCCAATTTTTAACATTTTTATTTAGGGGTGTACTCACTTTTGTTGCCAGCGGTTTAGACATTAATGGTTGTGTGAAGTTATTTTGAGGGGACAGCAAATTTACACTGCTATACAAGCTGTAC
The DNA here is from genome assembly GCA_029206835.1 of Rana muscosa. Taxonomy (NCBI): domain Eukaryota; kingdom Metazoa; phylum Chordata; class Amphibia; order Anura; family Ranidae; genus Rana; species Rana muscosa. The sequence continues at coordinate 101,637,550 of CM055122.1, read as the reverse complement.
ACTCACTACTTTACATTGTAGCAAAGTGTAATTTCTTCAGTGTACTCACTTTTGTGACAGTGTGTGTGTGTGTGTGTGTGTGTGTGTGTGTGTGTGTGTATATATATATATATGTAGCGGGGTCTTCAGATTTAGTGGGATACACCTGGGGGTAGTGTGATCCAGGTGTGTAATTATGACAGGGTTTAGACCCCTTTTTGTTATTCGTGGAGGATTGGGTGGTGCAATATTCTCCTTGGCCTGTGGGTGGCGGGGTACCTACAGGCTCCAGGCAGAATCACTACCGCAGTGCTACCCTTTTTGTCCCTTTCCGGAGATGGTACGGCCGGGGCGGGGAACCCGCCGTGGTGTCGATGGGAGGAGATAAAAGGGGGGAGACGCCCTCACCACGAGGTCTTGGAGGATCATCTCTTCACGCACCCAGGCACCTTCGGCCTGGGTGCGAGCGGTTCGGGGTTCCGGCCCAGGCCCCTAGGCTTGGCCGGAATGGAGTTGGAGTCCATCCCAGGCACCTTCAGCCTGGGGTGAGGTACTATGTCGTGGGCCTGGGACCTGGTGACTTCGACTGGGTCCCGCGAGGGTGAAGTGATTCCAGGGTGCCCTTGCGAGGGGACCCGCATCTGAGGTGAGGAGGCCGGGGAGGTCACCCGTCTGAAGATTCCGGAGCAGCGTCAACCCGGTGACGGACGGGCCTCCGGTAACTCCCTTGGAGGGTCATCTTCCCCTGATAGAGGCCCCAGCGCAGCGAAGTTGTTCTAATCAAGACTCCTGCAACCCTTGGTCATAGCACAGGGGGTGTAGGGACTACAATCAGGATAGTGCCTCGGCCTGCTCATCCCACCGTATCCTGCCATTACCCTGTTGTTGTGGAGCTACGAAATAAAACTGAGAGTTGGACTGTGATCGGTGTGTGGACTCTGTTGATGGGAGCAAAGGGAGATTCCAGCATAGCAGGGCTAAGTTCCGCAACCCAATGCACATTTGGCCCGAGGAACATATTGAAATTGGCCTTCACCTCAACCACAGCCATGGGGAGGACATGGGCCGTGGCGCACCTCACTCTCGAAACCCAGGTACCCCTAGACGAGAGCCATCGGATGACCGATAAACATGTAGAGGGGGTGAGGCCGCTACATATATATCCACATACATACATACACACACACATTGTGCAGCACCAGTGTTTGATAAAGAGATGTGCATGAAGGAAAAAACACAATACACAGTCTACAACTCTACATGCACGTATACTCTTAAATGTGATTGGTTGCTGTAATGAACAACTCTTCAGTTTCATTCCTGCAGTTTTTTTAATAAAAGGAGTGATTAGTGTAATCATACAATAGTATTAGATGCATTCTTGTCATAACTATTTTAGCCAGATAGAAAATATCCTAAAACCATTATTTGTATTTATTTCATTTCTTTGGTTAATGAGTTAATTCTTTGGTATCATTTATAAAAGAAACAAGGCACTAAATCATTTGCAAAATTGAATATGATGGTAGACAAAACATTTACCATTTTGAAGTGTTCCTCCACATTTCTGATGTGCCTATAAGTTGTTTAATACTACAGAGCTCGTATGACGTGCTCAAGGCTGCAATATTTTACTTTTTTTTTTCAGAAAAAAAAAAAAGTTTGTCAGGTGTTATTTTTCATCAGGCCACATTGTGGAGCTGTGCGTTAACTTTAGATGTGTATACACCAATAATTAGCTGTCAGCAGTCTTTTAAAGCCGATTTTTCTTATTTTTTACATTTTCACATACAATAGCTCATTACAAGGGTTAATAGATTAAAATCGCCCTAAAACGAGGTCTGTAAATACCTTATTTAGGGTCTTTGTAATGTCTTCATTTCCAGGTATTGATTGGCCACGCCATTGTTTGTACTGCTTTCTGAATATGTTCTGGACGTCACTTCCGCCCTTACTCTTTGGAAATCTCGCGCATGCGCCGTATCCAGATAATCAGTGCAGCATCGCGAGACTTCTCCTCTGCGGTTCAGAGGGGAAGCTCGTTCATACAAATGTCCCGACATGCAGGGAATATAGAAACGGCACACTTTGTGCCGTTAATGAAACTACCTACTGCGCAATCGCGCATGACGTCATTTTCGATTACAGGACGATTTCCATGGAAACTACAGCAGTGAGTACACGTTCACAGGCAGCGATCAGCTGCCTGTGTTATCTAGATTATGAAGAGATAAAGTTGTCTCGGAGGGTTTACAACCACTTTAAGTATTGCTAACAAAACAAATGTAAAAACTGAACTGCAGCAGCATTGTAAAAAAAACAAACAAAAATGCAAATTAGCCACTGTAAGGGTTAAAGCAATTCATTTGCTTGCAGTATGAAAAAGTTAGTTTTACTAAGGCCCCTTTCACACTGGGGCGTTTTTCATGCGGTTTAGCGCTAATAATAGCGCTGTTATACCGCATGAAAAAATCCTGCCCTGTGCCTTCAATGTGAAAGCCCGAAGGCTTTCACACTGAAGCGGTGCGCTAGCAGGACCGCTCCAAAAGTCCTGCTAGCCGCTTCTTTACAGCGGTAAAGGAGCGGTGTGTTCACTGCTCCTTTACCGCGGTCTCCCATTGAAATCAATGGGACAGCGCGTTAATACCGCCCGCAAACCGCGGCAATAGCCGCGGTTTGCGGGCGGTATTAACCCTTTTTCGGCCGCTAGCGGGGGTTAAATTAACCCCCCTAGCGACCGCATACCACGGTAATGACGGTATAGCAGCGCTGAAAATCGTGCTGCTATACCGCCACCGCTCCTGCCCGCCCCAGTGTGAAAGGGGCCTTAAGCATTTCCTAACTCCTAATATTGACTCCAATAGGGCTGAGATTTTAGGAAGGTACAATATATTTTGTTTAGTAAACTTAAACACTACTCAACTCATTATTAAAGTAAATGTAAACCCAAACTGGATAGTCATTTACATTGCTAAAGAACAATTGCTATTTTTTTTTAAATGAATAAAATTAGTTTTAAATTTCTCTCTTTTGTTACATATTAATGGCTGTTTGTGGTACCTCTCTCTGGGCAGATTTCCTGGAATCTCAGGAATTGAGAATACGAGTGTTGTCACTCTAGGACAGGAAATGCCTTCACAAAAAACAAATCTTGTAACAATGAAAGCAGCAGATGTAAACATTTTAAAACAATCTTTTACATAATTACATGAACATGTTTCCGTGTATGTAAATTTCACTAATTGGGTTTACATATACTTTAATTCTTACTTAAAGCAGTACAAAAGAGCATAAAGAAGATGTAAAGCGCATTACCAATAGCAACCAAATTTTATTCTGCTAAAGACAGACATGCGAAAAATTAATACCGATTGGTTGTGATGGGTTACTGCCTTGCTGAATAATTATTTTATACCAGAAAGGCTAAAACTGTGAAATGACTTTTCAGCACGGAGTTGGATGGCTCTCCATCAGTATAAAAACAAGCAATCTTATTTCCCTTACTGCAAACATGTCAACATTTGCAGAAAAATGCTTTCTATGGCCTGTTGCCTTTAAAACTTGCCGCATTTTCCAGTTATTGAACTTGTGAACATATATAATAATGGAAATAAAACACCAGCTAGAGCAACCCAGAGTGAGAAGTATGATTTGCATCTATAGAATTAACCTGTCAGGAGAGAAACCCCGGCTGCTGGCTTGTTTTTGAAAGTAGAAGCCCCACGGCCATTAAAGGTATCCTTACTTTAATACTTACAGAACCCGATTAAGCAGATATCAATAAAGCGAGGGAACATTTGTTACATACCTGCTTGTTTTGGTTCACTAGTTTACACTACAGTAGCAAAGGAATGAGAAGCATGGCAGCTCTGGAAGCTGTGCCTTCAAAAACAAGTCAGTCAGGCAGCAACAATATGTCTGTATTGACATGAAACTTTCTAGTTTGGTTTAAAAAGTACCAAAAATCTGATTCTTGGATAACCTCAATTGTGACTGATTCTAAGTATATATGGGTTTAAATTTTTAAAAAAGTACTAGCAAATATAAATAAATTAGGTGCACTTGATTAAAGAATATGAGCCAAATTTACATGGCTACAATACTGAAGTCTGAATCTCAGATACAGCTTATGAAGGGCACCTGTTCAATGAACAGACTGTTTCACCTCATATGTGATGTCCGGGTGTGATACTCAAAAGGACCACCCAAAACTGCAAAAGGACCACCCAAAACTGAAGTATCAGATGTAAATCTGGTGGTAGCCACAGCGTTTTCATATCTCTCAAGCAGTATCTTCCTGGAGGAGTTCCCAGCTCCTTCCCACAAATACTTAATAAAGTCTCCATAGTATAAATTAGATGAAAAATCTAACAAGGACAGTAGGGCTTGTAATGACTGTTGCTGGTAGACATTTATACATAAACCTCAACAGATTTCCTGGGAGACACTAGAAGCCATACTGTATGGCCAAAGGTTTGTTAATACCTGACCATCACTCCCATATGAACTTGTTGGACATCCCATTACAAAACCATGGGCCACGGGGACAACATACAGATGGTCCCTTCTTTGTGGCTCTTAAGCCTCGTACACACGACCGGTTTTCCCGTTGGAAAAAAAAACTATGGTTTTTCCGACGGAATTCCTCTCAAGCCTGCCTTGCATACACACGGTCACACAAAAGTCCGGTGAACTTTTGACTGCCAAGAATGCGGTAACGTAAAAGACTTAGACGAGCCGAAAAAATGAAGTTCTATGTTTCCGAACATGCGTCAAATTGTTTGAGCATGTGCGTTTTTTTTCCCCGTCGGAAAAGCATACAGACGAATGGTTTTCCCGCTAGGGATTTTTTCCTGATGGGAAAAAAGAGATCCTGCTCTCTTTTTTTTCCGGCAGTTTTCCCGTCGGAAAAACTCAGATGGAGCATACACACGGTCGGGATTCCCAGGCAAAAGCTCTCATCGCAGCTTTTCCGATGGGAAAACCGGTCGTGTGTACGAGGCATAACACCCTCTGCTTTTCTGGGAGGGCTTTCCACATGATTCTGGAGTGTCTGTGGGAATTTGTGAACAGTAAGGCATAAAAAGAGTATTTGTGACATCAGGAACTAATGGTAAACGACAAGCCCTTAGTCAGCATTTCAATTCATTCTGGGGTGTTCAATAGGGTTGAGGTCAGGACTCCGTGTAGGCCACTTGGTTTAATTCTTCCACACCAAACTCAGTAAGTCAGACTTTATGGAGTTGACCTTGTGTACTGGGGCACAGTCCTTATGGAGGCCTACCCCAAACTGTTGACACAGTGCGCGATTGTCTAAAATATGTGTTTATGCTGCAGAATTAAGGTTTCCATTCATCGGAAACACCTCAACTCAATTTGTCAGTTTTGGGTAGGCTGAGCATTTAATAACCACTGATTATACACCCAAAAACATTATTGTACTATAAATCGCAATTAAAAGCAACAGAGACACATTAGGCTAGATTTAAATCATAAAAAAAATAGGGAAAAAGTTTAGGCTAATCTACCAGTATCAAGGCTTTCCTTATTTTTAGGTGAGAAATGTAAACAGGACGCAATATAAATAAATACGTTCATAGATAAAAAAAAATTAAAAATCAGATTATAGTTTGTGTTCTCAGTGACCCATTGGAGCAGAAATCATGCATGATTTTTCATGGAATTCCATGATTCATTGCTCCATGATTTACTTCACTGGCACCCTATGCTAACACTATCAAGTTTTTTTAAATAATCTGCAATTGATTATGCAGAATTACAGCATTTACCAATTGCGCACAATCAACCAAGGAACAACTGGTCGCAGCAATCGGCAACCTGTCAAGGGCATCCATTTGTGTCATTAAACTTCAGATAGGTTTAGAGTAGCACCCAATTAAAATACGATTAATGTACATTCCAGTTAGATTGTCAGTGATATGGAATAAGTGTATTTTCCAAGGCAGCGTTTGTATCTGGAGCAGCTAACATTAAAAAGATATATAACATATCGCTCAAGTACTCACAAAGAAACAAAACCTAAAGTTTAAGGTCAGTGTTATAAACACAAAGAGAAATAGGGTTCGCACAAACTGTCATCTGCTACCAGAATTAAAGAAGATCTCCACAGAAAAAGAGCACTTTTTTTATATTTACAAAGTATTGGTCATTAACAAATGCTGTCTCGGTTTCTAAAGTTAAGGGCTGATCATTTCCAATGTAACCCAAATCCGATACCAAACTAACTTCTTGTTTTTGCTTGCTCCACTGGTGGAGGTGTGCTGAGCCTAACATCACCATTGACAGATGTAAAAAGCCAAGGAGCACAAATCTAGTTTTTGAAGTTCTTCCATATCATACCTCTTGCCATGGAATGCCAAAAGCTGGAAGTATTCCTCCACTGAGGAAAAGAAATCCTGCAAAATCATTCTGTATATTCCATGGTGCCAGTCTAGGAGGAACACCGTGCTTGGTGGAGTTCCTATTAAATCCGGAAGCATATTACAGTTTACAGTGCTACATTAAAGGGATGACTATACTTAAACCGGCTCCCAACACCAACTTAAGTATTCCAGACAAGAATATTCTTCTGCATATGTTCTACTTGGCTTCCGGTGGGCCACAGAGCAAAATTGTGGCATAAACAAGGATAAGAATTTGAAAGAGGTGCTGGGGGGTGGTCACATGAAGAATAAATGCATTAAAAGTACAGTTATGCCAAAGACCCCTTTCACACTGGAGGTGGCGCTTTACCGGCGACGCCCGGGCGCTGGCAATATGAAAGGGCTCTTAGGCGCTTATTACTAGGAAGTTGACATAGTGCTGCAAAGAGGACAGTGGTTACATGTTGATTGCTTTATTGAAGAAAGCAAAAAAGATGGCCCTTCTTTTATTAAAGCAGGAATGCTACTGTTTTTTCATGGACAAGGTCAAGTTGCCATGTACCTCAATGTAACCCATGATTACAGATAAGCAGTGCAACATTAAATGCTTGTTGCATGGCTCTCTGGTCAAACTACTTTAAGTCACAGACCCAAAACAAGCTTTTGCATCTGGACTTCTGATTTTTCTGGCCACAGCCTCAGCAGGACACCCAAGCAACTATCCTTTTCAGAATGAGTTCAGCAAAGCAGCATACATCTTTCTCTTATGAGAGGTTCAATGCAAAAAGCCTTACTTAAGTTATCATGACATCCATAGTGAAAAATGCAGAAAAAAAAATCAAAGCAATGTATTTAGTAGATAAATTAATGTGCAGAAGGAAAAAAACTTTACATTGTCATCATCATGAAATATCAAAGCAGAAGCCTAGCACACCAATGGTACAGACATTGAAAGTTCGTGTGCTGCCTGATGTGCTTTTTACATTTTTTTAGTTATTTTTAGTTACCGTATTATTTGAATGATTGGACTCCTCTTCACCTCCTACTTCACCTCCCACTTCTATGACTTCCACATTTCCTACCATCTTTCCAGTGACTATTTCCCCGCCCTTTCCAGACAATGCATTTTCAATATCTGATGGCACCTTCTGATAAACAGTTCCTGAAAAAGGACTTAACCATCCAGGAGAGAAACTACCACCAAAAGCTTGCTTCAACCCTTCCCAGCTGCTGGCCTTTTCCCAGGATGGGGTCTCATTCTTCAGTTTTTCAATGCCCTGAGAGTTGGAAAAAAAAGAATAATTCAAGGTAAAGTGCAACCATGGGTTGGAAAAGTATTTACATATACAAGACAAGATTCTTTAACATACTGTATTAATATTTCCATATTAGTTTAGGTTCAACAGAAGATTCTCCATTATATTACCAAGAACATGCAACACCACGATGTATACCTCGGGCATACAAATATATGCAGAATGCAATTTCTGGGTACTGTTGCCCAGGTAGGGCAGTCCCTTCATGTTTCTGTGGAGGTAATTTACCATCTGGCTCTATACAAGCCTTTCTGCTTGTTGATGGTAAAATGTGAGCCATTTCATCGCTTCAGTATCAGGACAACAATTGTTACCACTTATAATAAAAACTTTTAGGATGCAAAAACTGGGTTTGCAAGGACATTTGGTGCACACAAAGTGGATTTATATCCTATGTGGATATTGAATATTCTATTTAAAATAAAACTTTTGCACCTAGGAGGTCAGGTTTTCATTATTTCATGGATGTCTTCCTTGCTAACAGATAGAAGTGATGATTCCACTTCATTGTCTAGAAACCAGGCTGGAGGCAGAGAAGTGGCAACGGAAGCTACTTTCCTGAGACAGAAAGGAATTCATTGTACGGCTGTGCAGAGTGAAAGATGTGTGTAAGTCACAAGACTGGCTGTCGAAAATTACAAATCCTTTGACAGTTGAAAAAATGTATTACCTAGCCCTTTACCTGGAGTGCCATTTTATTGTTTAATAAAGGTTCATTTAAAGTTTTTTTCAAGAGGTCCACCCACATGTCAAAATGAGAATTTAAAGTGATACTAAAGTCTAGGTTTTTTTTTTTTCTTTAAAAATAACAAACATGCTTTACTTCCCTGTTCTGTGCAGGCCTTTTGCACAGTGCAGCCCAGATCCTCCTGGTCTTGGGTCCCACGCTGGTGCTCCTGGCCCATTCCTCCTGTCGAGCTTGCTATGGGGGCACCTGAGCCGCAGCTCTGTGTGCCCATTCAGACATGGAGCCGCGGTTCGGCCCTGTCCCCTCTCTCTCCTCATTGGCTGACTTTGACAGCAGCGGGAGCCAATGGCGCCTCTAGGTCTCAACCAATCAGGAGGGGAGTTCCAGACAGCCGAGGCACTCCTGCACATCGCTGGATCGAGATGGGCTCAGGTAAGTGTTAGGGGGGCTGCTACACACTGAAGGTTTTTTATCTTAATGCATAGAATGCATTAGGATGAAAAACCTTCTGCCTTTACAACCAATTTAATGAAAGGCTTGAATGTACATTATGTACTAACAATGAAAACAAATACAAATGACAACAGGCATCATATAAACAATACAGAACAATAACACCGGAGTGTACATTTAGGTGAAAAAGTTAGGGGTAGAATGATAAAGACTGAAGGGGCTAAAAAGAAAGGCGCATGGTGCCTCAGTCCCAGCTTCAGAAGTTGACTGACCCAATTTCTAATTAGGCATTATAAACTCTGAGATTCTTACTATACACATCATACAATCTCCAGGTAAGAAGGGGCGGGGGTTTTAAGGCGATTGTCAGGCCCATATCTTTCAAAAATGTTTTTTAGAATCGCGAGCCTGGAGTGCCATTTTAAATCATTTCATACAAATCTACTTTGAACTTAAAGAGGAAGTAAAGTTTTCCTCTTTAATTGTACCTACAGGTAAGCCTATAATAAGGCTTACCTGTAGGTACTTTAAATATCGCCCAAACTTGCACCGTTTAGGAGATATTTACTATATACGCTGCTGCTATCGGCATACTCATTGAAAATCATGGGGTACAACTTGTCATGCGACTTTGTAGTCCCAAGAAGCAGGACAAGTCGCACAAGTGTGAACGGGGCCTATAAACTTCTACATTTTTAATGGTTGTATTACATACTATTTAACATTATATCAAAGTTCTAAAACAATAAGCTGCGCACATACCAAAATTAATACCTCTAAGATGTGTGTGCATACAGATGAGGATGTGACCTCTCACTATACAGTGTTAAATAAAAACAAAAACAGAACGAGAGAAAACGTAAATGTTCCAACTCCAAACAATATTGTTAGAGTAACCTAATAGGTGCTTGTATTCTAAAGTCTCTTCTCAAATATCAGAATGATTGATAAGAAGGATTAGATGAACCTTTTCCCATCTGATATTATCACCATATTAGTCCAAGTGAAAGTATAAGATGAGTAATAGAGTCTTTTCACCCAAATATCTTCAGTGATGATTAACATTATTGAGGCCCCAACTAGGAATGATGCTCTGTTGGACCTGGTAATCTCAAACCATGCAGAGCATATTACTAATGTTCAGATAAAGGAACACCTGGGTAGCAGTGACCATAACATGATTTCATTTGATGTTAGCTGTAAGCAAGAAATACATGCAGGAAGGATAAAAACACTTAATTTCAATAAAGCAAATTTTCCAAGGATGAGGGCTGCTCTCCAGGACTTAGACTGGGAGAGAATATTGGCATCAATGGGCACAGAACAGAAATGGGAATTCTTCAAAAAGACTGTTTGTGAACTCACTGCAAAGTATATTCCCATGGGCAATAAGTTTAAAAGGCTAAAAATAAAACCTATGTGGCTCACAGTTAAAGTAAAAAAAGCTATAAACAATAAGAAAAGCGCCTTTAAAAAATATAAAAATGAAGGAACACTAGTGTCATTTAAATGTTACAAAGAATATAACAGGATATGTAAAAAGGAAATCAAGGATGCAAAAATTCAAAACGAACGACAGATTGCAAAAGATAGTAGGACAAACCCCAAAAAATTCTTCAAATATATTAGTATAATAGTAAAAAGGTCAAGTCTGAGCATGTAGGCCCTTTACAAAATAATCTAGAGTGGGTGACTGGGGACAAAGAGAAGGCTAATTTATTAAATACTTTCTTCAGCTCTGTGTATACAATGGAGCATGGGGGAGTTCATGTCCATAATGGGGGTGGTAGTGACACAGCCCCAAATCCACAATGGCTCAAAAGTGATATGGTCCAGAAATATTTAGACAGAATAAAGGTGGATAAAGCACCTGGACCAGATGGCATACACCCACGGATCCTAAAAGAATTGAGCTCTGTAATTTCAAAGCCATTGTATCTAACTTTTAGGGACTTATTAATGACAGGAATAGTACCACTGGATTGGCGCAGGGCCAATGTGGTGCCTATATTTAAAAAGGGAACAAAGTCTTTACCAAGTAACTATAGACCTGTTAGTTTAACTTCCATAGTTGGGAAGATACTGGAGAGATTAATAAAAGACCACATAGATGAGTTCTTGCTGGAAAAAAACTATTTAAGCAACAGACAGCATGGATTCATGAAAGACAGAAGTTGTCAGACAAACCTGATTTCTTTTTATGAAGAGGTAAGTAAAACCTTGGACAGAGGCGTGGCTGTGGACGTGGTATACTTGGATTTTGCAAAAGCGTTTGATACAGTTCCCCACACACGGCTCATGTGTAAGGTAAAGTCTACAGGATTGGAAATATCAGTTTGTAAATGGATAGAAAACTGGCTAAAAGACAGAATTCAGAGAGTAGTAGTTAATGATTCTTACTCTGAATGGTCTAAGGTTATCAGTGGTGTACCCCAAGGTTCAGTGCTGGGACCCTTACTTTTTAATATCTTTATAAATGATATTGGGTCTGAGATCAAAAGTAACATTTCTGTCTTTGCAGATGACACCAAGCTATGCAGTGGAATAACGTCCTTACAAGATGTCTCCAATTTACAAGCCGACCTCGATGCCCTGTCTAATTGGGCGACTATGTGGCAGATGAGGTTTAATGTTGATAAATGTAAAGTTATGCACTTGGGGGCTAAGAATATGAATGCATCATACATACTAGGGGGAATACAACTGGGGGGATCCGTAGTGGAGAAGGATCTGGGTTTTTTTGTAGATCATAAGCTTAATAATGGCATGCAATGCCAAGCTGTGGTTTCCAAAGCGAGCAAAGTCCTTTCTTGTATTAAGAGAGGTATGGACTCCAGAGAGAGAGATATCATTTTCCCCTGATCAAATCATTAGTAAGACCTCATCTGGAATACGCAGTTCAGTTTTGGGCACCAGTTCTCAAAAAGCATATTGGGGAACTGGAGAAAGTGCAGAGAAGGGCAACCAAACTGATAAGAGGCATGGAGGAGCTCAGCTATGAAGAAAGATTAGAGGAACTGAATTTATTCACTCTTGAGAAGAGGAGAATAAGGGGGGATATGATTAACATGTACAAATATATAAGGGGTCCATATAGTGAACTTGGTGATGAGTTATTCACTTTACGGTCAACACAGAGAACAAGGGGGCACTCTTTACGTCTAGAAGAAAAAAGATTTCATCTCCAAATGCGGAAAGGTTTCTTCACAGTAAGAGCTGTGAAAATGTGGAACAGACTCCCTGCAGAGGTGGTTCTGGCCAGCTCAGTAGATTGCTTTAAGAAAGGCCTGGATACTTTCCTAAATGTACATAATATAACTGAGTACTAACAGTTCTAGGTAAAGTTGATCCAGGGTAAATCCGATTGCCTCTCGGGGGATCAGGAAGGAATTTTTTCCCCTGCTGTAGCAAATTGGATCATGCTCTGCTGGGGTTTTTTGCCTTCCTCTGGATCAACTATGGGTATAAAATTGGGTATATGGGATTGCACGATATTTATTTTATTTTATTTTAGTTATTTTTTTATGGTTGAACTGGATGGACTTTGTCTTTTTTCAACCTGACTAACTATGTAACTATGTAACTATGTATGTAACAAACACCCAAAATAAGGGAGTGATGATATATCGTCAGTATTTTCCAACCACAGGATCCGTAACAGCATCCGTATCCATTCCTCATGGCGGCTCTCTTTTTTCGTCTCAGGAGTCAAGATGGCGGCTGCAGGGAGGACTTCCATCGGACTTTTCCGTGTTTTTTTTGTCCGAACGGAGTTGGTCGGGAACACCCATAGCATACACACGCTCTGACTTTTCTGCAAACTTTCCCAAAACTTTTTGCAACATCACATGGTTTTTCTGCTCTTTTCTGCTCTTTACCGCCATCCTTGGGTCAACTTCTGCTATTGTTGGTTGATTTTAACATTAGTTGTTTTGTCCATCGGACAAAAGTCCGATGGTTTTCTGTACACACAGTCGGACTTTGCTCCATCGGACTTTTGTTGGGCAAAAGTTTGTCCGTTTGCAGACCCAACTTTTGTCCGATGAAAACAAGAAAAAAGCAAAAAAAGTTTGTCCGATGGAGCGTACACACGGTCGGATTGTTGGTCCAACTTGCTCAAAATGAAGTTTATGGCCAAAAGTCCGACCGTGTGTACGGGGCTTAAGGTGTGATTTTGGCCCATTCTTCTACACAAACAGTCTTTAAATCTTGAAGGTTCCGTGAGCCTCTTCTATGAACTCTGATCTTTAGTTCTTTCCATAGATTTGCTATAGGATTCAAGTCAGGTGATTGGCTGGACCATTCAGCAGCTTTATTTTCTTTGAAACCAATTGAGTGTTTCCTTGGCTTTGTGTTTGGGATCATTGTCTTGCTGAAATGTCCACCCTGGTTTCATCATGATCCTGGTAGATGGCAGCAGATTTTTATCAAGAATGTCTTGGTACATTTTTCCATTCATCCTTCAATGACATGAAGCTTGCCAGTACCGTATGCTGAAAAACAACCCCACACCATGATGTACCCACCTCCAAACTTCACTGTTGGTACGGAGGTGTTTTTTTTGGGCGATGTGCAGTGCCATTTGACTTCCAAACATGGTACATGTATTATGGACACCCAAAGAGTTAAATTTTGGTCTAATCTGACCAGTCTATATCCTCCCAGTATTTCACAGGCTTGTCTAAATGTTGTGCAGCAAACTTTAAATGAGCTTCAACATGCTTTTTATTCAGCAATGAAATCTTGCGTGGTGAGCGTGCATACAGGCCATGGCATTTGAGTGCATTATTTATTGCTTTCTTTGAAACAATTGTACCTGCCAATTCCAGGTCTTTCTGAAGCCCAAGATGTTTCTTGTGTGACACCTTGGTAACGAGGCAGCTTTTTATGGGCCATCAGTTGATACTGAATCAACCGATATTAACCACTTGCCGCCCGCCCTATAGCGGATTGACGGCGGCAAAGTGGTTTTAAAATCCTGACTGGACGTCATATGATGTCCTCAGGATTTTAAGCCGCTGCACGCCCCCGGGGGCGTGCATCGCGGCGATCGTTGTTGCAGGGTGTCAGTCTGACACCCCACAACACCGATCTAGGTAAAGAGTCTCCGACGGACACGTGATCAGCGTGTCCAATCACGGCTGATCACATGTAAACAGGAAAAGCCGGTAATCGGCTTTTCCTCACTGGCGTCTGTCAGACGCGAGTAGAGGAGAGCCGATCGGCTGCTCCTCTGACAGGGGGGGTTTGTGCTGATCAATTATCAGCACAGCCCCCCGAGGATGCCCACACTGGACCACCAGGGATGCCACTGGACCACCAGGGATGTCCATTACAAGGTATGCCTCCCTAGACCACCAGGGATTGAAATCAGTGCCCCCTAATGGATGCCAATTAGTGCCCCTAATGGATGCCAATCAGTGCCCACAATGGGCATCACTGATTGGCAGGCATTATTGTTTGGCACCGATTGGCATCCATTAACACATTACAGTGCCACCTATCAGTGCCCATCCGTGCCACCTATCGGTGCCCATCCGTGCCGCCTATCGGTGCCCATCTGTGCCGCCTATCGGTGCCCATCCGTGCCGCCCATCTGTGCCCATTCGTACCGCCTATCGGTGCCCATCCGCGCTGCCTATCGGTGCCCATCCGCGCCTCCTCATTGGTGCCCATCAGTGCCACCTTATCAGTGCCCGTCAGTGCAGCCCCATCAGTGCCCATTAGTGAAGGAGAAAACTTACTAATTTACAAAGTTTTGTAACTGAAACAAATAAAAATATGTTTTTTTTCAACATTTTCGGTCTTTTTTTAAAAAAATTGCAGAAAATAAAAATTGCAGAGGTGATCAAATACCACCAAAAGAAAGCTCTATGTGTGGGAACAAAATTATAAAAAATGTTAGTTTGGGTACAGTGTAGCACAACCGCGCAATTGTCATTCAAAGTGCAACAGCGCCGAAAGCTGAAAATTGGTCTGGGCAGGAAGCTGTATAAGTGCCCTGTATGGAAGTGGTTAAAGTAGTTTTAAAGTCAGAATTTTTTTTTTCTGAATGCATTTTTTTTTATTTTTATGATTTTTTTTTTTAGATTTGGAATGTAAAAAAAAAAAAAGAAGCATACACAAATATTTGTATCTTAAAAACAACATTTATTTTTCCACCTACTTATCCTACCCCCCATCCCCTCCAATACCCTTCTTTTACAACTCTGTACTTTTTCTACTAAGTCTCCTTTTCCTCAATTTATTCTCTTTGATCTAATCACCTTATCGCTCCCTGCATGATCTTAGTAAAATTACTGGTTCCTTTGAATATTTCCCATTTCCTCCAAATCTCTATAAAAGGTTATTTGTTCGATCTTCCTCTCTGCTACCCAATATCTCCATCTTATATATAAAATACCACGCTATTAAACCAGTCTTAATGTAGGGCTTTCAGGAACTTTCAAATTTTGGTATCGATCCCTTAACAGCATTAATTAAATATGGTATTGGTGAATCTTTATATTGTTTTACCATGTTAGCTGTATTGTGAAATAGACATACCCACAGGTCACCAGTCAGGTCTATACCTGTGATCTCCTTTATATACAGTTGTGTGAAAAAGTATTTGCCCTTTTTAGATTTTTTATTTTTTTGCATATGTGTCACACTCAAATGACTCAGATCATCAAACAAATTTTATTACTACACAAAGATAACCTGAGTAAATACAAAATGCAGTTTTTAAAATGATGGTTTCATTTATTAAGGCAAAAAAGTGGTCCAAACCTGCCTGGCTTTATGTGAAAAAGTAATTGCCCCCTAAACCTAATAACTGGTTTTGCCACCCTTGGCGGCAACAACTGCAATCAAGCGTTTGCGATAACTGGCTATGAGTCTCACATTGCTGTGGAGCAATTTTGACCCACTCTTCTTGGCAGAATTGTTTTAATTCAGCCACACTGGAAGGTTTTCCAGCATGAACGGCCTGTGTAAGGTCATGATACAGCATCTCAATTGGATTTAAGTCTGGGTTTTGACTAGACCCCTCCAAAACCTACATTTTGCTTTGTTTGAACCATTTGGAGGTGGACTTGCTGTTGTGTTTCGGATCATTGTCCTGCTGCATAACCCAAGTGCATTTGAGTTGAGGTCACAAACTGATGGCCGGACATTCTCCTTTAGTATTTTCTGGTAGAGCTCAGAATTTATGGTTCCATCAACTATGGCAAGTCGTCCAGGTGTTGAAGCTGCAACGCAGCCCAAGACCATCACCCTACCACCATCATGTCTGACTGTTGGTATGATGTTCTTGTTATGAAAAGCTGTATTAATTTTATGGCAGATCTAAGGGGACGCACACAATCCAAAAAGTATAATTTTTGTCTCATCAGTCCACAGAATATTTGCCTAAAAGTCTTGGGGATAATCAAGATGTTTTTTGGTAAATGTGAGATGAGCCTTTGGCTTCATGTACACAGAACGTTGTTTAACTTCTCCTGAACGAGTTAACTTGACAGCTAGAAACCTACGTCTAAAAACATCTGTTTAGCCGCGTTTACATGCCGTGTTTGCGTCTAGAAGCGTTTTTTAAAAATGAAAAACGTCTGTAAATGAAACGAGTTACCGCGTTTAGCATCGTTTACAGGATGTTACAAGCATTTGGCGTTTCAAATTCCTCTGAACATCTGTCCTGAACAAATTTATCTGCATTCCAAAAAATGCTTCTAAACTTAACTGCCTAGAAACTACTATAAAACGACCCTGTGTACATGTACGGATAAGATAACAGAGGAGAGTTCAGGGGCAGCTGAAAAAAATGCACGAGGCCTTTGTGTTCTTTTTGTTCAGCAGTGGCTTTGGCCTTGGAACTCTCCCATGGATGCCATTTTTGCCCAGTCTCTTTCTTATTGTTGAATCATGAACACTGATCTTACTTGAGGCAAGTGAGGCCTGCAGTTCTTTAGATGTTGTTCTGGGTTCTTTTATGACCTCCTGGATGAGTCGTCATGCTCTTGGAGTAATTTTTGTAGGCCGGCCACTCCTGGGGGAAGGTTCGCCACTGTTCCAAGTTATCTCCATTTGTGGAAAATGGCTCTCCCTGTGGTTCACTGGAGTTCCAAAGCCTTAGAAATGTCTTTGAAAGCCTTCCTATACCGATACATGTACATTACTTTGTTTCTAATCTGTTCTTGAATTTTTTAAGATTGTGGCATGATGTGTGGGCTTTTTGTGATCTGTTAGCGTGCTTTACTTTGTCAGACAGCTTCTATTCATGCAAGTTCTTGATTCAACAGGTCTGGCAGTAATCAGGCCTGGGTTTGGCAAGTGAAATTTAAATCAGCTTTCCAAAATATTGTGGCTAATCACAGTTCATTCATGATTTAGCATGGAATTCAGCATTAGGGCCAAGCAGGTTTGAAAAGCATTTTTCCCTTAATAAATGAAATAATAAAATTAAAAACTGCATCTTGGATTTACTCAGGTTATCTTTGTGAAATATTAAAATTGTTTGATGATATAAATCATTTAAGTGTGAGAAATATGCAAAAAATAAAAATAAAAATCAGGAAGGGAGCAAATACTTTTTCACACAACTGCATAGTTGAACCTTTTGCCAATATTCCATGATTTTCGGGCATCCCCACCATATATCATTGTGCCCCTACATTTTACAACCCCTCCAGCACAATGGGGATATCTCTGGTTGATACTTTTGTATTTCCACAGGTGTTAAGTTCGGTGTGTTTATATCTATGGTCGTACCATGTTCTGCTCTCAATATTTTGCTCATTTGTCACTCATTTACCCGTGTTCCTATTTCCTTTTCCCACAAACCAATGAATGGAGGTATTTAATTTCCTTCCATCTCGGTTAGAATCTTATTTACACAGGGAGTCCCCGAGTTACAAACATCCGACTTGCGAACGACTCCTACTTACGAATGGGAGGCTGCGTGGCCACTTTGACGGCGGGCACATTCGACGGAACCTTTTCGACGGCGGGCACATTCGACGGCGGGCACAATCTACAGAACATCGGAAAACATATCTACCGTTCTGCGCATGCTGTTCCGACTTACGAACATATTCGACTTAACAACAAACCTACAATCCCTAACCCGTTCGTAACTCGGGCACTGCCTGTATCCGAGCCATCCCATGTTTTACATAAATTTTTCCATTGAATTTAGTTCTTTTCCCAACCTAATCAGTTGCGGTAGTGTTTCTACGAAGTGCTTCAACTGTGTATACCTCCATTCATTCAGTGTCAGTATATATCCTATTTGTGTTTTAATTTCAGATATGGGCTTATTTTCCCCCCTTTAGTTATATCTTTTAATTGTGTATTTTTAATCCAATTACTATAGTGGGTCTCAATAATCTGTGCCCTCTAGTGATATTAGTGGTGAATTATATTCCCATTTTGCTTTCTTGTGAATCAAATCCCAGATCTTGAAAACATTTGTCAAAAAGTGTGTAATCTCATCCAAAATTTCTGTTTATTTGGTACCCATATCATCTTCCCCAAGTGTACTCTACTTAGGCCCCTTTCACACATATACGACTTGTCCCACAATTTGTGATGGCAAAGCAGCATGACAAGTCGTTTCCCATGATTTCCAATGACAACCATTCATATTAGTATGACTTCAAGTCGTTCCGACTTCAAAAGTAGTCCCTGCACTACTTTGGTCCAATTTTGATGCCACTTACACAGGCATTCCCTGAAATCGCGGAAAAATCGTGACTGCGAATCGTGCGACTTTGAAGTCGTAGCCGCGAATCACGCGACTTTGAAGTCGCAGTAGTGTGAAAGGGGCCTTAATGTGTTTTTTATCCCTACCCATCTTTTATCTGAATTTATTTTAGTCCACTCTAACATTCATGTTATTATTACCGCATGATAATACCTTCTTATTTCTGGTGCTGCCAATCCCCCGTGAGCTTTCCCTTTACAAAGCATTGAATATTTTATTCTTGGCTTCTTATTCTGCCATATAAATTTTAAAATGATTGAATTCAATTTTTTAAAGTACGACTGCGACAATGATATTGGTAACATTTGGAATTTATATAGAATCTTCGGTAATATTGCCAGTTTTACCATATTTATTCTACCTAACCATGAATAACCATGAATACGCAATGAGAGATTTTTCTAAGCTCAAACGTAACCTCATTAAGTAATGGGATGCAATTTGCTTGATGTTTTTGTGTTATTTTTATTCCCAAATATTTTACAGCGTCGCACGACCGCGCAATTATCAGTTAAAGTGATGCAGTGCCTTATCGCAAAAAATTACCTGGTCAATTAGGGGTTGAAACCTTCCAGGGCTGAAGTGGTTAATCTGGTGGCTAAAACTTTTGCATATAGCTTTGTATCTGCATTCAGTAGTGCAATTGGTCTATAACTAGAGCATATTGTTGCATCTTTTCCTTCTTTTGGGATAACTGCAACATATGCCGTCAAAGAGTCTTTCCTTGTCTCATTTCCTTATTTTACCCAGTTCATGTATGCACATAATTTGGGAATGAATTGGTCTTTAAAATTTTTATTATTTTATCGTCAAACCTTCAGGTCCTGGAGTCTTCCCTGTTGCTGCACATTTAGGTGCATGTTGCATCTCCTGCAATTTTTCTGCTGATATTTTATTATAAATGAACTGATATTGTAGTTATTTCTATGGATGCCTTTACTGCTGATTCTAACAATCTGTGATCTACCATAATATAATCCAGTCTGGAAAACGTCCCATGCACGGAGGAGTGAAAGGAATAATCTTTTACTATAGGGTGGTGATGTCGAACCTTGGCACTCCAGATGTTTTGGAACTACATTTCCCATGATGCTCATGCACTCTGCAGTGCAGTTGAGCATCATGGGAAATTTAGCTGCAAAACATCTGCGGTACCAAGGTTTGCCATCACTGCTCTAGGGTGAAGAATTATCAACACATCTACTATTTGAGATTGAAACATCTTTTTTCTAATCCTACCAAGTTGCTGTTCCTCAGTCCTCCGTGCCAGTGAGATACTATCCAGTTGTTAGTCCATACACAAATTTAGGTCTCCTGCTATAATTAACTTGCCTTTTTTGAACTCCATTAATTTTCCCAATATTCCTTTAAAATATCTTTTCAGGTTTTTATTAGGACAATAAAACATTCACCAACGTACATTCCATTCCTTGCAGACTTCCCTTCAGGAAGATATACCTCCCTTCGGGGGGTCTACCTTCCCATCTTCTACTATAAATCTTACTTCTCGTGCTATCCCAACTGCCACTCCTTTAGCTCTCTTGGTTTGGGAATCCCCATAGAACCATGTCGGATGGTGTCTAGAGTATACTGTATTTATACAAGTTTAGAAGGGAAGTTCAAGGAAAAAAAACTTACATTTAAATGCAGCCTTGCCCAGTGTCCATCTGCAGCCTTGCCCAGTGTCCTTGCAGCCTTACCCAGTGTCCTTGCAGCCTTGCCCAGTGTCCTTGCAGCCTTGCCCAGTGTCCTTGCAGCCTTGCCCAGTGTCCTTGCAGCCTTGCCCAGTGTCCTTGCAGCCTTGCCCAGTGTCCTTGCAGCCTTGCCCAGTGTCCTTGCAGCCTTGCCCAATGCATTTGCAGCATTGCCCAGTGTCCTTGCAGCCTTGCCCGTCTTTCGATATTTGAAATTGGCGCCGATTTCTGCTGTGGAGAGGAGCGAGCGGAGCCGAGGGTACTTCGGCTAGACTCGGCTCCTCTCGCAGTCCCGCCCATCTCCACTGATTACGCCGCTGACATACAGAAAGCCGAGTGTAGTTCGGCTAGACTCGGCTCTGCTCACAGTCAGGGGTGGGACTGCGAGAGGAGCCGAGACTAGCTGAAGTACACTCGGCTTTCTGTATGTCAGCGGTGTAATCAGTGGAGATGGGCGGGACTGTGAGAGGAGCTGAGTAAAGCCGAGTGCACTTCGGCTCCTCTCGCTCGTTTCAGCGGGGGATCGGCGTATAACACGCACCCACGATTTTCCCCTGATTTTAAGGGGAAAAAAGTGCATGTTATACGCCGATAAATACGGTAACTTTAAATTTGTATCCTGTGATATAAGAGTTCCCTGTAAGAAGACTATACTTGCAGAGTATCTTTCAAAACCTTGTCTTTTTGTTGGGAGTATTTTAGCCTCTTATATTATAAGTTAGGAAATTCAAAGTATTACATTTTATTTTCCCCGGATCGCCAAGCCTCTACGCTCCCTCTAGAGCAAGTTCAGGCTTCAAGGGGATCTATTGGGGCTCTGCAAGGGGGGGAAGAAAAACATATTCGTGTTCAAAGATTTCGTCAGGTTACCCCCCTCTATTCTACCCCCATCCCCTTCCCCACCTGTCCACCCTCCAACCCCCCTAGCCTCCGATTTAGGAATCACATTTTTTCCCCTTATTGTAGATAGATGTTCTAATTTGGGTCACCTGGTACCTGTCTTTATGATGGGTGGAACTATCTGGCCTGATGGGTGGGCTTCCCTCCGTCTCCTAGGTAAGGACCCCCCCCAACCTCTCCAGGTGTCCAGTTTCCCCGCCACCTTCTGTATTTTTTACGCTTCTCCTCGTCTGCCCCCTCTAAACCCACACCTCCCATTATCGTTTTGGGCTTCCCATTGAAGTAGTCTTATTTTTTATTTTTTATTTTTTTTGAGGCCCCGTTTTTCTTCTGAACTAATCACCATTTGTCTTTCTTTTATCAGTCCAATCGGGAACTTCCTGGCATGGGAAGCTCCAATTTTTCACTGAAATCTTGTAGTTCCTCTGGGAATCTGAATTTCGCTGATCTACTGTTTTTCCGCCCTATCAAACATGCTGGAAACGCCCAGTTATGTTGTATGTCTTTCATTATGTATTGATTCCACAAGGAGTTTTAAATGTCTCCTTCTGGTCAAAGTTTCCTGTTAAAGATCAGCAAATATCTGCAAAGTGATATTCTCATTATTTTAAAAGGACTGTTCTCCTCTCATATGATCCCAAATTTGGACCCTTTTCCTTGTAATTATAGAACCTAATGACATCTCTTGGAATTTCTGCTGGTATTCCTTGTGGTTTCCTGATCTGGTGTACTTTCAATTTTTAAAGGAGGTCATCCTCTGTTCTATCTAGAACAGGGTTAAATATCTTTTTAATTATTCCTGTTAAATCTTCTTCCTGTTTGATCTCCGGTATTCTGCATATTCTTAATTTTTTTCTTCTGTTTCGACTTTCTTGATCCTCGACTTTATATGCCATATTTCTTTGTTCTATTTGTAGTTTTCCCATTTCCTTGTTCAGTTCCATAATTACTGAGTGTGTGTATATCCTCTTTTCTGTATCCTCCACTCTCCCGAGAATCTGGCCTAGATCCCCATGTAATTTTGCCATATCTGTTTTTAAGGAGTTTTCCCAATTTCGCAAACATTGTTGCCGTTTCGGATTGTGTAGGTTTTCCCACTCCGTTCCCTTTAGCTGGTTTCCCTTTCATCTTTTCCTTATGTTTATCCTTTTACATACTTTTTCTTACAACTTCTAATGGGAAGTCCACTATTTTATTACTTTCACTTCAGCCATGCAACTTTTCCTTTACTTTATTTCTTCTATCCTTTCTTAATTTGCACTTTATTCCTGCGCCCTTGCGCTTATCCCACTGCTCTCTTCACCTTACACAGGTCTGCACAAGTTAACTCTTCTTTATCAGCACACAAGCTAATTCGTTTTTAGTCAAGACTCAGTTTGTTATCAGGGATTTGTAATTATAAATTCTTCAAGGTCTTCAACCTTCTTCCCCTTTTTCCCTACTCATGTAGGGTGCGTCTCAATTCTCACCGGATCCCCTCGACATGCATGTGCTTTACCATAGGTTCACTGCGGGCGCCCAGGGGCAGGCATCAGTACAGTGGCCAGCCGTTACTGAACCCGAGTGGAAACACGGATGCTATGCCTGTCCGCATCTTTAGTGATGGCCTCGGGGCGGGGGGGTGGGATACCTCTGTTCAGGCGACATTGTGCTTAGGCACGCCCACCGGCGTCACACATCACGCCGCCGCGATGATGCGGTATCCGTGTCACCGGAATCCACCACCAGGCACTGCGCCTGCATCTCATCCTCCTTGTGTGGAATCACACCACACAGCATGTCACTATCAAGCACCCGCAGGTGCGTCGCACTGCAGTGACATCACGCGCAGCGCCGTCATTCTGACGCACATTAAGGATATAAAAGACCCACGCGGCCAAGATGGCCACCACGGTGTCTATCTGGGAGCCAAACACTGGCACAGCAGCAAACAGGTACTGTACCGCATAACAAGGATTACTATGGGCACTATAATAGATGTCTCTTCACTATGTGATTTTTTTTTTCGTCTGTTCATTTATATAGATCCGACGGGCTTGGCACTGCTTCATAGCCATTACACCCTGTTTGAAAGCACCTAAAAATACCATGATGGTCACTTTCAGGTATTCATTAAATTATTTAAAAACTCTTATCCCGTTTCACTTATTATGGACTTATAAATATAATTTTAACCTATTTCACATACCCCATATTTTTATTCATTTACTTTTGACAGATCGTAATATTACCAATAAGCCCGATGTGGGCTCCATGTTTGCTGCCTGGTGCTTGTAAGGATCCCAGATAAAAGTTCATTCTAAGTCAGCATGTAAGTGTACAATGTATATTAATCTTATTATTATTTAGTTTGAGTACTCAGTTACCGGTTTACCAATAAAACCAAGTGCCTTTTTGTTTAGCATATCATAAAGATCAAGTTTCAGATATCCTCACTTGGACCCTTTGGAATTTCACACATGATTTGTCGAATGAGGACTTATGTGATTTTTGACGCCCTTCTTATCACATCACAGTGCCCATAGCCCCTTTCACATGGGATCTACGAGCACTTTCTGACTTCTAGGGAGTTTCCCATAGATTCCAAAGTACCAGTAGCCATAATTTCAAGAATTTGATATATATTGCCCTTTAAATGTTTTGTGTATATATAAAACTATGACAAATATTTTTTTGTACTCAAATTGTTTACATTTGTCTTAGATAATTAAAGTCCTCAAGGGTCCCTGAAGAAGCCTACTTTAGGCGAAACATGTAGGACAGCAAGTTTGTGACTTTTCACGGATGAAGTGCACTGCGTTGTAGCTCTTTCCGTATGCTTTTAATGCCATGTGTATACATAAATAAAACTATATATATATATATATATATATTTTTTTTTATGAAAATTTTCTTTCTTTGAATATCTGTAACAAACATGTTTAAGCACCCTTAAAGACCCATGCAGATTCCCGGTTTGGGGTTTCTATATACATTTTTCTAGGGATGTAGGTGCTGAAACTCTTTATTAACAGTACTTTCTCTATATTCACTTATCTAATTATAATTACAGTCGAGGTGCATAGCCAAAAAAATAGGATTTTTGTACTCACCGTAAAATCCTTTTCTCTGAAGTCCATTGACAGACACAGCTCCTTATAATTCTTGACTTATGGGTTATGTTCCATCTATTAGGAGAGGACTAGGCAGACATGTTAGACATTTAAAACATGTAACTTCAGCAAAGCTGAACAGCCCCGCCCAGGGGGCTGTCCCTCTGGTCATAACCCCTCATACTGCACTGAGCAGCTCAGTTCATCAAAAAGCAGTACAAAAACTTAAAAAGGAGGGGTGGGTGCTGTGTCCGTCCATGGACTTCAGAGAAAAAGATTTTACGGTGAGCACAAAAATCCTATTTTCTCTTTCGTCCATGGACGGACACAGCTCCTTATAATTCTTGACTTGTGGGACGTCCCCAAGCAGTGTCAAAAAATGAGGGGTGGGAACAGCAATTAAACAATTTCCCCCCAAAAAAACAGAGCTCCTCAACGGAGGAGATGTAGCCTCAAGCAATCGCTTGCAAAATCTTGCGGGCGAAGCAAGCATCCGAAGATGCATACACATCAACCCTGTAAAACTTAGTGCAGGAATGAACAAGCGACTAGGTCGCCGCCTTACACGTCAGTGAAACATGCGCTTGAAGTCGGAAAGCCCAGGAGACACCAATTGCCCTGGTCGAATGCGCCAAAATTATCGTCTGGCAGGTCCACCGAGAAATGGTGGCTGAAGAGACCGCCAGGCCCTTCTTAGGTGCAGTCATCGACAGAAACAGTGAGTCTGACCTCTGAAACTGAGCCGTAGCAGACAGATACATCCCATAGACGTGGTACGTGCTCTGCGGGTGTAAACGCAACCTCTGAGAGATGCGACGGCCGAGGACACAGGGATGGAAGCACAATGTCCTCATTCAGATGAAAGGCTGAAACCACCTTTGGAAGAAACGAAGGTTGTGGTCGTAGCACAGCAGTATCCTTACGAAGGATCAAGCATGGGGACTTACAAGACAAGGTCGCCACATAGAAACCCTTCTGACATATGTAATGGCCACCAGAAGGCAACTTTGAGAGAATGTCAAAAGAGGAATCTCTGATTTTCTCAAAGGGAAGTTTCTGAAGCACCGAGAGCACCAGGTTCAAATCCCACAGAAGAAGTGGTGGTCGAACCGGGGGGACCACGCGCAAACCCACTGGTCGGAAAGCAGGGAAGTCCACCGAGCTGCAGACTCGTAAAGGCGACACCCCCCCCACCCGAGAGTCGGGCAGGGGCAACACTATGTAGTCGCAGACTCGTTCGTAGGCCTGATTGGCTTGCGAACCCAGGGACGCTTTTGTCCCTCAGCTGGCCCCTTGTCGGGCTGCGAACGCTTACCTGTGGGCCCGGCGGAAGGGGAAAAAAAAAAAACACTTGTGAGCGGAAAAAAGGGAGGGCCCCGGCCTACGGCGTGGCCCCTTACCCTTTCTGAATTGTGGGAGCACCGTGCTCTCACCCCAAACGACATTTTTAAGAATGTCATCCAGCGAGGCTCCAAAGCCTCCAACCCTGGAAGAGCAAATCCGCCAGAGCTTTACGTCTGGATCGCAGACCTGCATGTCAGTCAAGTCATGCGGCGTAGCCCTACCACAGATACTGAAGGTTCTGGACAGCCAGGGAGCTGTATCTAAGGCTGCATTGCAGACATACTTAAGGCCATGCACCAACTGGTCCATTAACATGCAGACCGGGGAAGCCTGTTGCCATTTGTATCATGGTGCAGCAAGTCTTTACCCATTAAGGAAGAGTCAGTGACACCAGGGTCGTGGCCGCAATGCTGCCCCCAATACCATGAGCAAGGACTGGGCCACCGCCTCGGTCCTCCTGTCTGCAGGATCCTTAAAAACAGGGTCCCTTCCCCCGGATCGCAGTAATTCCCAGGATACCGGGGGGCCCCATCGTGGGAGATGTCCCTTTTTCAGGAAACAGTCCTTAAAAAGGGATAAACGGACAGCCGTGCGATTTTTAGAACGCTGCGGCCGTTCCCATTCTTAGTATGTAAACTTATCAAATAAGCTAGGTAGGGAAACATCCTAGCGGTGCAGGCCGGCTTGTGGGACCCAAAAGGGACAGACACCTTACTAGATGCCCTCGACGTAACCTCCATATTATTGGGGATCCCGCACGCTGTGATAAGTGCTCCAACAAACGCCTATCCTTCGCTCACCCGGACACGGAATCATCCTTCTGTCTGAAAGGTCCTGGTCCGCATCCTCTGACACGTCAGAACAGGGGCCGTGAGTCGCAGCCAGGCCAGAGTCTGGATCAGAGCCCTCCCCAGAAGACGGTGGGGGGAGGGGACGTTTTTACCCCCCTTGCGCCCACACACCGCTCCTACCCGGGCAACAAAAAGATGCCAGGACCGCCAACCATGCGTCCATAGGCATAGCAGGTGCAGGGCACCGATTGTCAATACAGGTATGTCTGGGGAAGAAAACGCCAGCTTCTGACGACATGCTGACCCCACTTGCCTGACACCCTAGGGACTAAGGCAAGGTACACAAGTCCACCTTCCTAGCTGCCACAGAAACCGAGGGGCCCCCCAGAGGACTCACCACCCCGACCCAGGCACTGCACAGCTGCCGCTGTCCGCTCTCTCCATGACTGAGGTGTTCCTATATCGCCGCCTGTGTCACTCTCTCTGAGGTGATTTTTGCAGTTCGCGCCGTTCTGAGAGCTGTTTTCACCACTAGAGGCAAAAACCTAGTTGAAAACCACGAGAAAATGGCTGGCAGCCGGCGCTGTAAGCGCGGGCTACAAGAAAATGGCCACCATACGTGTCTCCGCTTTATACCCAGAGAAATGGCTCCAGTCACAGCCAAAATGGCCGCCGGGCGAAGTCTGAGGTAAAAAAATACACAGAAATGGCAACGAACACCCAGGGCACCCAACAGAGGCCCCCCACACATGGCAGCACACCCCACACAGAGAGCGGACCCTCACCATGCAGCCCTCGGTCAGAACACGGAGCGCCCCCCCGGCCAGTCCACAGCAAGGCCCAGGCATCACAGCACATGGGGAGGAGGAAAAGACAGGGAGAGAAGACAGGAAGGGTGAGAGACCCCCTAGTCGACCTCCCCAGGAATGCCCAGCTGTTCCATCCTGCCAAAACAGGGGGAACCTTACTTACCCGTTCGTGCGAGGACTTGCTGGTGCGTTCCTGACAGACCTACTTCCGAGCAGTACGGAGTAGCTGTCGACCCGGTTCACGGTGACTGAGACAGCAAGCAGCCCAGTCATATGTGAACCCTGGAGCATACAGCTCACCGGCCACCCCTGGAGCCATGGGGAATGTTGTGGCCGACCCCGCACATAGCTAAGGTCTGCTCACGCTCTATGGCCAGACTGGGGGGACTACAAGGATATTATCCAGCCTGTCACCCAGCCGGCAGTTGATAGTAGATTCGCAAAAAATTTAATAATAAAAAGTAAAAAATTTCCTCAGGACCCTGGGCCCAAAAGGGAGCCAGATCCTTCTCTACTAGGCAGAAAAAAACTGAGCTGCTCAGTGCAGTGTGAGGGGTTATGACCAGAGGGACCGTCCCCTGGGGGGGGCTGTTCAACTTTGCTAAAGTTACATGTTTTAAATGTCTAACATGTCTGCCTAGTTCTCTCCTAATAGACGGAGCATAGCCCACTAGTCAGAAATTATAAGGAGCTGTGTCCGTCCATGGACAAAAGAGAAAAAGTTTTAAATACAGTTCGCTTCTTTCCACTCACTGCTCTTAGTCTCTGCAGATGAATCAGCTTCCCACAGTTTTTTCACCTTGTCCACCGCCTCTTTCCAGGCCTTCCTGGGTGTTGTAGTACTCCAACACTCTAATGTTATTGCACTATTATCAGCCTTTATCCCTTTTTTGTTTAGGAAAGACAGAGAAAATAATGTCCCATTACAGTTGATATACTGCTGGTACGGCTGTGTAATTTACTTATTCCATGTATTCCCAGGTGTCTTATGGCCTTGGATCCAGGCCGGTCTGACTGAGGTTATATTCCTTTTGGAGTCTGCACTACGGCCTCTGTTCCTGTCACCTACCGAGCTCTGCACTCTACTTTCGTGTATCCCCAGATATTGCCGAGAGCAGCCGCTGAGACCTCCGAATCACGGGCCAGGCGTCTCTCCTTCTCCACTGCCTACCTCTTTCAGCTCTCGCCGTCTCGAGCTGACCTGTGGGGGGGATGCTCAACGCTCTGCTTTCCTCCTGGGCGACCACTCAGGGCACCTCCGCTGACGTCTCGAGCACAACGCCAGGTCTCCTACTCGGTTAAGTATGCGGGCTCGACAGTGGGGGAAGCCGACTTCACTTCCATTAAATGGCGGGACTTACTGGAGCTCCTAACAGACGCTCCTCACCAGCGCAATTCACAGGCTCCCCCCCACGTCCCCTTAAATTTTGGTCTCATCTGACCAGACTATATTCTCCCAGTATTTCACAGGCTTGTCTAAATGTTGTACAGCAAACTTTAAATGAGCATCAACATGCTTTTTATTCAGCAATGAAGTCTTGCATGGTGAGCGTGCAGACAGGCCATGGCGGTTGAGTGCATTACTTATTGCTTTCTTTGAAACAATCGTACCTGCCAATTCCATGTCTTTCTCAAGAGGTTTCTTGTGTGACACCTTGGTACTGAGACACCTTTTTATAGACCATCAGTTGAGACTGAACCAACTGATATTAAAGTAGTTCTAAAGTCAGAAAGTTTTTTTTATATCTTAATACATTCTTTGCATTAAGATAAAAACCTTCTGTGTGCAGCAGCCCCCCTCATACCAAGACCCCTTTCACACTGGAGCGTATTGCAGGCGCTATAGCGTTAAAAATAGCGCCTGCAATACGCCCTGTCACATTCACACTGGAGCGTTGCGCTAGCAGGGCGGTAAAAAAAGTTCTGCTAGCCGCATCTTTGGAGTGTTTACCGCTCCTCCTCCGCTGCTGACCACTGAAATCAATGGGACAGCACGGCTATACCGCAAATCCGCCCATAGCGTCGGCGGTAAAAATAGCAGAGTTTTACCGCCGACGCTATGGGCGCCTCAGTGTGAAAGGGCTCTAACTGGAGCCCATCTCGATCCAGCGATGTTGCACGAGAGTCTCAGCTGCCCGGGACTCTCCCTCCTCATTGGCTGAGACAGCAGCGGGACACCATTGGCTCACGCTGCTGTCAAAGCCAGTGAGCCAATGAAAAGAGGGGGCAGGGCCGAACTGCCGTTTAGAGTCTGAATGGACACACTGAGGAGTGGCTCGGCTCGGATGCCCCCCATGTGGGGGCACTCAAAAAAAAGGGAGAGGCCAGGAGCACCGGCAAGGGACCCAAGAAGAGGAGGATCTGGGCTGCTATGCGGAAGAATGTAGTATCAACAGACAGTCTGCTTTTGGAAAAAGTCGACTGTCTGTTGAATACTACATTCTTTCGGTTTTAACATGGGACATTGTAAGCTTGAATTTTATTGAAATAAACAAGACGTACCACACTATATGGGCTCTCTCTCCATATGTCAGAGTTTGATACAGCACAGGAAGAATCGCATCCTGGAGTTGGCGTTCCATCACCCTGCTCACCAGCCTAAGCCCGTTTGACCCACAAACGCAGCACTGCTTGAGGGGTACATTGGATCTGGTGAGTTCAACCACTTTGGGGGTGTGTGGAGCACATTACCATTTATGTGGATATCTACTTTTGCAGCACTTTGTGAATTGTCAGCACAGCAGCACTTTTGAAGGAGGCTTTGCAATTGGAACTTTATTCATGCACTTTTGCACATGTATTTGAACTTTCACTGGCCACATGCTTGTTCATTAAAAAATAAATAAAAAAATAAATAAAAAAAAATTCTGTCTACATGATTTATGCACATTTTTAGCACTCCAATTCACTTTATTTGGGATATTCGTGCTGTGTTATATACATTTTTTTCCCAAAAAGGGAGTACACCCCTAAATGAAAATGTCCAAATTGGGCCCAATTAGCCACCCCCCCCCCACCGGTGTCATGCGACTCGTTAGTGTTACAAGGTCTCAGGTGTGAATTGGGAGTAGGCGTGTTAAATTTGGTGTTATCGCTCTCACTCTCTCATACTGGTCACTGAAAGTTCAACATGGCACCTCATGGCAAAGAACTCTAAGGATCTGAAAAAAATACTTGTTTCTCTACATAAAGATGGCCTAGGCTATAAGAAGATTGCCAAGACACTGAAACAGAGCTGCAGCACGGTGGGCAATACCATAGAGTGGTATAACAGGACAGGTTCCACTCAGAACAGGCCTCGCTATGGTCGACCAAAGAAGTTGCGTGCACGTGCTCAGCATCATATGCAGAGGTTGTCTTTGGGAAATAGACATATGAGTGCTGCCAGCATTGCTGCAGAGGTTGAAGGGGTGGGAGTCAGCCTGTCAGTGCTCAGACCATACGCTGCACACTGCATCAAATTGGTCTGCATGGCTGTCCAGGAAGGAAGCCTCTTCTAAAGATAATGCACAAGAAAGCCTGCAAACAGTTTGCTGAAGACAAGCAGACTAAGGACATGAATTACTGGAACCATGTCTTCTGGTCTGATGAGACAAAGATAAACTTACTTGGTTCAGATGGCATTGAGCATGTGTGGCGGCAACCAGGTGAGGAGTACAAAAAAGACAAGTGTGTCTTGCCTACAGTCAAGCATGGCAATGGGAGTGTCATGATCTGGGGCTGCATGAGTGCTGCTGCCACTGGGGAGCTACAGCTCATTGGAGGGAACCATGAATGCCAACATTTACTGTGACATACTGGAGCAGAACATGATCCCCTCCTTTCAGAGACTGGGCTGCAGATCAGTATTCCAACATGATAATGACCCCAAACATACCTCCAAGATGACCACTGCCTTGTTAAAGAAGCTGAGGGTAAAGGTGATGGACTGGTCAAGCATGTCTCCAGAGCTAAACCCTATTGAGCATCTCAGGGGCATCCTCAAAACGGAAGGTGGAGGAGTGCAAAGTCTCCAACATCCACCAGCTCCATGATGTCGTCATGGAGGAGTGGAAGAGGACTCCAGTGGCAACCTGTGAAGCTCTGGTGAACTCCATGCTCAAAAGGGTTAAGGCAGTACTGGAAAAAATTGGTGGCCACACAAAATAGACATTTTGGGCCCAATTTGGACATTTTCACTTAGGGGTGTACTAGTGGTTTAGACATTAATGGCTGTGTGTCAAGTTATTTTGAGGACTGCAAATTTGCACTCACTAATCTACATTGTAGCAAAGTGTAATTTCTTCAGTGTTGTCACATGAAAAGATATAATAAAATATAAAAAAAAATGTGAGGGGTGTACTCGCATATATGAGTTGCTGCACTTACATATATGAACTTTATTCATATATGTAAGGTCGGTGGGGAGACCTGTCTGCTGGCACTTACTATAAACTGGGTGCGGTTCTCCTCCACTTCATAGCATTATATATATGTAAAGTCTGTGCATGGAACCTGGTGTGTTCCACCAAATACATAGAGGGAGTTGCAGCACCAAGGGTGTATTTCACTGCTCATTAGGAAGCAAATAAAATATACTCTCACCACTAAGAGGGATAGATATAGTATACATCACACACACATTATTAAAACTTTTTTTATAGGCAACATGTACAAATCTTTTTCTTGAAAAACGTTTATTGCATTATTGTTTTCAGTATGGAAGCATATACTGTACAGAACTAAATGAGATGCAGCTTTCAGTTCACATTTTAAATAAAACAGTAAACAGTTTCCAATCTGCGGTAATCTATAAGTCTTGGGAAGCCCGATTACCAGCCATTATCACACCATACCCATGAGAAAATCAAGACTATGATAATCTCCAAAAGTTTACAAAAATAACAAAAAAATAAAATACAAATGGTACAGTTATTTGCCAAAATATAAGTAAAAATTCTCTGCAGCAATGTATGAATGGAATGTGTTCTTCATATACATGTATATTTCTACATACCAAAATGATAGTATATATCCTGCAAAGCAGATCTGCACAGCCTCTGCACTCCATTACTGAGCATAATAAAAACAAGATATGTAGTAACTAAAGCTCCCATCATGCTTAGATTCCACAGAACCCTAGGAACCATCAGTTCTAGTCCAATCACTTTACACATTATACAATTAAAGCAAAGTCTCTAATATTAGAGGAGTTACAACATCAAAATGGCAACGTGACAGTGTAGGCCTTTGATATAAGAAAAAATGCGCCCATATAATTCCCAGTTAAAAAGAAATCCATTTTTTATTTTTTTTAAGTTGTTAGAAAAAAAATGTGGGTGTAATTCGCTAAAGTTTATGTCGGCATAGTTTATAAATAAATATGTACATGAGAGCAGCCATTTTTTCCTACTACATCGGTAGACTCTCCTTTCAGCTCAGTAGCACTGCAGTGTGACTGTTCTTTCAATGTAGTCAATTAGGGAAGATATACACAGAGATTCGCTTGGCTTCAAACTGCTAAAAACATCTTACAATAACATGCTTAAAGTGACCCTGTCACTACAGGGTCACAACTACAATAATGCCAGTCTGTAAGAGAAGATGATCAGTACGTACCCTTTCTGGTAGCCCATGTGTTAAAACTCTGGTGTGTTGGAGTTCTCTGGCCCCTGCAGGTATCCCACACTTCGGGGCAAGTTAAAAACCTGCTCCGCCAATGTTTAATGTAGACCTGCCCACCAGCTCACAAATCACTGCAGGACGTATAAACCAGCGGGAGAAACCACAGTGCATGGCAAAGTGTCAATTACCTGCAGGGGCTAGAAAACCCAAAATGCGATTTTAGTTTTGTTAAAACACAAAAGTGCCACTGGAAAGATGTAGTGCATCTTATTTCACAGTTGTGTCGCCGTACTGAAAGAATTCATACTAAGTAAAATTCAAGGCAAACAGCTAAACACACAACTGAAATATATACCTGTGAACAGTTCCACCTGTCATAGGATTTTAAAAACACTTCAAACAGTCTTGTAATAATTATACTCCTCTGCCACACTGCAAAGCCAGGTAGCGAAGACCCTATTTCTTGTATCAGCTGTGCAGCTTCCAGTGCCACCCGCCTGCTCCATGGGCAATGAATAAAGCCGGGTACACACTACACTACAAAAAACTGTCAGCTCCGGTGGAAGCCGCAGTCTTAACCATGCGAGGCTAGTCCAGCGATCTCCCCCACTGAGCTGTTGCGTTCTGGCAGGGGGATCCGCTACCAGAACATTCTGATCAGCGCTCTCTGCCATTGGCTGAGAGCGCTGATTGGGAGTCAGTCGGCTGTTGGTTTTTCAGCATGCATGTTCAAAAGAAGCCGGCCGGATGGCAGGCTTCTTTTGGACAGACCGACATACACACAGGCAGGATGTTGGCTTTATTTTTTGAATCGGCAAACGTCTCCCAACATTCTGTCCATGTGTATGGGGCTTAAATACATTGCAGACACAATTTCCACGGAGTAGGTGGGTGGTGTAGGAAAGAGCGAGGCTTTATTAGAGGTTAGCAATTTCACTTGCCTAGATAGGTAGTGCGTCAGACCTGTGTGAAATCATAAAATTAGCTGAACAGAATTACAAAATCTTTTGGGAGGTAAAACAGTCCACATCATATACATGAGCCATTCTTTCTGGAGTTGAATGTTTAATGATAAATCAGACAAAAACTGCCTATGTTTTATTGACAGTGCAATTTACATGAATGTAGATACATTTTAATCACTAGAAAAAATTATTATAAATTTGTTGTTTTAGGTTGTCTTAAGACTACCCTGCTTAATTCTACGGGTACCAAAGTATAAAGGGTGATATATAAAAAGACGAAGCCATAGGAAAGCAAGGGCCATAGGTTTAGTACAGTTTTCATGCAAGGTGCACACAGGTCCTACATACTTGGGACATACTGTATTTCTTAAAAAATTTAATATTCCGAAATGATAGTCCCATGGTTCTAGTTGATATATTGGGAATTTTTCTGTCACAAGCCTGTGACGTGGCAGCTTGACAAAGACAAAATAAGACACCAGCTTTACACATTAAATTGGACTTGACACAAAAAAGGAAGGATTTCCTGTCTTATAAGGAAATCAAAAAGGGATTCTAAGCAGAACTCCAGAGCAATGTAATTTTTCCCCTGAATGCCTTCTAAAAAAAACAGAAGAGCAATTACCCCAAAGCTGCATATCTTCAGGGTGAGATCATCTAAAGACACCGCTGCCTCAGACTCTAATCACATGAGATTTGGTGATGTCTCTATTGGACTGCTCAGTATTCTGCTTCCCGAAGAGAAAGCTGTTCCAGAGGTCCTGCAAAGCAAGGATCTCCCTGCTTCCACTTGTTATCAGGGGGCAGTTCTGCTATGAGGAAGCAAACCCCCGATTCCTTATCAAGATGGGACTTGCACTCACACGGTGCAGAACAATGTATGGTAAATAAGTAATGAGGGACAGATCAGATGTGGGGAACCCACAGGCAATATTATAACTAGTCCTTTGCACTCTGCGATATTATTTCTGGCAGTTTGCAAAGTTCAGGTCCCATGACAACAAAATTGCAAATAGCAAGGCAAGACCCATGCAGGACAAGCAGAATTTTTGTGCTATATTTAAAAGCATGCTGAATCCACATTTGCCATTGATTATAATGAATGTGTCGGAGAAGCAGCAGAAGGGGGGTAGCATGCTCATGGAGTGTTACAACATATCAAAAAAGGAGCCAATTTGCCTTTGGGGCTTTACTGGCAAATGCTAGTAAGTATGCAGGATCCAACAGTAGCAAAATATTGTGGCTCACTGAACAAAAAGCCACTTAAAGGCACGTAGAAGATTTATTGCTAAAAAGGAGTTTTACATCAGCATGTGTTCTGAAAAAAGTGATGAGATGCCAAGGCCCTGTACACACCTGGGCGTAGAAGAAACGTGCCTTTCTGTAAATGTGTGAAAAACACGCTGTGGTTGTGGTGCCATTATTTCTTAATGGCAACCCAAACATGGGTAGCAGTTTTGGGTTTTGCCATGCGTTTTACACATCAAAAATGCACGATTAAAAATGCATCTGGCTCAGTGCCAAACTTTGGTACATAAGCTTCTTCAGTGCGCGTTTGGAGCAGAGGTAGGCCCATTCAAATGAATGGTGCCACGCCAAAAACATGCTAAAAAATATATAAAAAAAAAAAGAAAATACAAAAATACAAACATGATAGCATCACTCAAGTGTGAACGAGGCCTTAGGATTTGCTTTTATATTTGTGCCTATTTGAGGATTATTTAAACAGCATTTACAGTTACCACATTTGCAAGCATTGCAAACATATTAGAAAGGGACAATAGTAATAAGGTGAACAATATTTGCTCTGTGCAGATCGCAAAATAAATATACTTAAAAATTTAAACAACTGGACATAGCGGGACCATTAAATAACCTCGTATGAGGATAGCTTGATAGGAAAATGAGCAATTGTTTCCCAGTATAAAAAGATATGTAATTATCCAGTAAGGATAGCATTCAATGGCTACAGTACTTTTGTTGTGTTTGTCACATAGAACACCAATACATGGAGAATCAATATTACTGGCGAGATATACATATGATACAGTGTAATATAATTATAGTCTCTAATGCTGGTATAAGGTTACTACCTTCTACCACGTATGATGATACTGGGATACAACGTGGGAGATACTAGGAAAACGGACTCATAAATACTGCAATACAGCTGCGGTAAAATTATTTTTTGCACGGAAACACAATTTAACAATTACATACCAAGGATATAAATACAACCCTTGATCCACTGTTGAAATGAGCATCACGGTGTATCAATAGCATATGGGAGTGCCAGAGGTTGCACATTCTTGCTCTATTATACAGTATACTTGGTTATACAGTAAATACCTCAAAGAACGGATTTTAAAGCTAAAAATTATCCTTTTGAATTTGCACTACAACCCAAAACAGTCTGTCTGTGTCCAGCACATTTTATACACACTGCCTTAGAGGGCATCAATTTAGATTTTCCCTTTTTGGAAGGGAAAGTTGTTGGTGATCTTCTGTTTAAAGCTAAAGCAAAGAGGAAGAGTTACAACCACAACCAAATTCCATTGGCTAAAGTCTGACTGCTATAGCCTATTATCTCGAATTTAGCCACAGTGCCTGTTAGTGCTGATGGCAATAATCTAGAAATTAGCTACAATGTTTTTTTTTGTGCTGATGGCAGCGAGTTTACCCTACATGTAGAAAAACGCTTTAAAAAAATGGCACACATTTAACAATACCTGGGTATAAAGCCATCCATTGATGCCACCATATCTAGATTTTAAGTGTATGAAGGTAAGACACAACAGATGCTCAAAAAATCCCTAAAAAGTATGTATAAGACAATTTAAGTGCACTGGCTGCACATATGTGCAATTCTCCTAAACCACATAATACAGTCTAATACAGAAAAAAATATAGCTGTAAACCTGCCAATTTAAATGCCATGTAGCCAATATCAAACAAAATGACCAAAATTACAGCTTTTTGGGGTGAAAAGTCTCACCATGAAGGCCTCCTAAAAAGGGAGACCCTTCCAGAATGTCATGTTTTTTTTTAGTAAAGGTGTATATGATTTTCTTTGTGTAATGAACTAAGGCCTGCCTTCATAAAGATAAAGTAGCGATGTCAAAACACTACATTACCTTCACATTTACCAACATTTTAAACTAACTTTAATCTCATTCGCTTCAAAAGGCATTCTCTCAGATTAGGTTCAACATGATAATTTGGGTCGGCTAAAATGAGCACTCGAAAGGCTGGCCATACAATATGCATACATTTTTAAAGAATGTTTGGACAATTATAATATAAATCGGACTTCCACTAAGAAACATACTTATATCCTAGAATTGTGTTGCAGTCCCCCCTGCACTTAGTCTAGGAGGACAAAGATTTAACTAGGAAGAGATGTATGCCAAAATTGCAGGTAAAAGGTCCACAAATGTCCTAGTCAGGAGCTTGGACAACGACCATTGAGGGTGGGTCCAAGGTTACAAAATCACCATGCCTATTGAATGTGTTGCATTACAAGACATTCCACACTGTCCTACAGCAACCAATCACATTTGCCAGAACAAAAGGAAGAATTTGGTGGCTAAAGAGCAACCAACCTTTTCTTCCCTAGCTCTGATAACAGGATATTTTGCAAGATTGTTATTATTTTGCAAAAATTAATTTGTGGAGCCAGGTCTAACAATCTGACTGAAGAATAAGCTCTATACATTTCCTCTGTGCAACAGTTTACAGTCATCTTACAAAAAACTGTAAAATAATGATTAGAAGTATATTTTGCAAGCTATAAAGAGATGCTAATTTGAACCTTCAAACCCCATAATACTACTGCAAACCAAAACATCTGAGGTTCAAGCCAGAAGAGGTCTCTCTCTCTCTCTCGCTCTGCTATTTCTAGAGATTTCAAATGCTACCAAATTCAAGTTTTGCTCAGAGCACTTGTGTTCTAATGACTAAGTCAGACGTTAGTGATTAATTGGCACAGTCCGCTATGGCAAATGATGGCAGTTGAAGTCAAAAAGCCAGTTGGTTAGAAGAGACGAAGCAGTGAAGAACCAAAAGAGAAGGCATCCGTTTTGTTACGGTGAAGAAAGCAGAGATGGAAAGAAAAGACCAAACGGTTCCAGAAGTCAGGAGCAAGCAACTGCTGTACGTTGGAGGCTTCTTCCCAGCAGGAACTTTCAGCCAATACAAAAATAATATGTTGTATTTGTATGAAACATTCAGTGTTAAGCTGGTAAATGGTAGTACTGTGGTGTTTGTTTTTCTGTGTGGTAAAACTGGCACAGAAATCTTCAGACCACATATTGATAAGGGTCTGCTTTTCCCTGTTCTGGAGTGGCGAGGGGGTTAAGCCATGCTATAGAGAACGGATGGCCAAATACTGCTTTCAGATTCATCCATTTTGTTTTTTTAGCCCATCTTCTCTCTTCCTTTTTCAACTGTTCTATTCCCTGGAAACAGAAAGATCACAAACTTTCAGTAATGTGGGTTGGCTATGGTATCATAGGTGACAGGACAATACAATGGTATAAATGTGAACTCACAGTTGTCCTGTGGGAACAGGTTAAAAAAAAAAAAAAGCCATATAAAAAAATAAAAAAGAAGGTGAAAGCTCTGTGGCATTATGAAAGGAAATGAATGTAACCTACCCACAAGAACATAAAGACACTAAACTAGTATGTGAAATCTAGGCCACCAACAGTACAGATCAGTTAAAAAAAACACAAACACTGAGAATTATAGTCAAGATTAGAAAACAGAAAAGGTTAAAGAAGGCATCAAAGTCACACAGATGAGCTATAAAATACATTTTGTAGTAAGAAAACGAAAAGATTTCAACCTTATACATTTATATTGGGGTGGTAGGGGAAAAACGACAACAACGCAAATGCTATGATGGTACATTAGTGTTTCAGGGCCTATTTATTCCTCGTGGCTCTGTCATGGCTTCACCCTTACCCGCAATCTACCCTCATAAGAGAAGTATGGCCAAAGCTATTTTGGTCATACTTCTCTTCTGGGTCACATTAATGCACTTATTTCTGTTCCCCTGTGTCCCAGATTCAGTCGATTGCAGGCTAAAGCCTGCTGATGTCACTGAGCCAGTCCAGGCTTTGCAGGGATCCTGACAATAATATCAGGATCTACCCAGATGTCCGACCAGCAGCTTGCTCAGCCTATCAGCATGCCACTGAGAGCCTGAGCCAGCTGCTCCCACCCACTCCAGAGTCTGGCACTCCAGTGAGCACTGGAGGGGCAGCGTAGTGAGCCAGTGACTGACGGTCACTGTTCTCTGCTCAGTGAAGACTGAGAACTGAGCGATCAGCAGTCTTTGATCGCTCAGTTCTCAGTCCAGAGGCAACGAGGGACAGCTGCAGCACTGGATCCATGCTGCAGCCATCTAGGTGGGTACAAATGTTTGTGTTTTTTCAATCCTGAACTTCTCCTTTAAAGTGAATCCATGCTTTGCTTACTCAGGGAATCACCTTCAACAGCTTATACTTA
The DNA here is from genome assembly GCA_029206835.1 of Rana muscosa. Taxonomy (NCBI): domain Eukaryota; kingdom Metazoa; phylum Chordata; class Amphibia; order Anura; family Ranidae; genus Rana; species Rana muscosa. Next base: position 101,598,279 of record CM055122.1, on the reverse strand, counting down.
TGCTTTTCTTTTGCTCCGCTGCTGCTCCTTCCATTCACCTGTGGAAGTGAGGAGCAGTCTGAGGACTCTCTGCTCGCTCCATGTGACAGCCGAGTGGCCAATAACCCCACACCACAATTATCACATAGAAGAAACAGGAGTAAGTCACAGGTTCCCTATATTTGGATGTACCAGCAATTTCCCATGGCCGTCAGTGGTCAAACAGAGCAGAATGGGATCACGAGAAAGGTGAGTATATGCTGATGCCATGGCAGGCATTAAAGTGAATCTGTTGCAGTGCCCTAAATAGGAAAGCAAAAAAAGTACAATTCAAGTCTAAACCTACCCTTTAATCTCAGCCCAACCTCTTAAATTGCAACTAACTCTAACAATAATCCTACCTTAGGTGAAAGTGAAACGATCACAAAGAGAATTACCATCATTGTGAATCTAGTCAGGGACATCTTTAAAACAGGGCAAAAGGAGCAGCTGCTCCGGGCCCAGTCATTGTTGTGGGGCCCAAAGCAGCTGCCCCTTGAGCCTACACTGCCTGAAAATAATTGACAAGTGGATTTGGGAGGGCCCATGATAAGGTTTGCCCAGAGTCCAATCAATATTAAAGACGGCCCTGAATCTAGTGGGGAAAAAAGCTGCATCACATAGAAAATGTCATGAGATAAAAGTTTGAGGGCTTGTTTACAATGTGTCAAAAGATTGGCACTGAAATCTGCATGCCAAAATGACATATCCGTTATGATCAACTGCTGATGAGGTTCAGTTGGAGAGTCTTCTCTGTTCCTTGGTCCTCCCATCTCCACTTGGTATAAAATAACCACAGTGTAAAACCCACCACCAATAGCAATAATGTCCAGGTAGATTCCCCCACAACAGTGTGCAGTTGGAGTTCATCCTGCATCAATTTCAACCTGGTTTTCCTTCAGCATAATCTCACACTGTACAATTGCACTATCTTGTCCAAACTCACATTTTACCTCCCTATATTACCAAGATGCAGTTGCTTCCCCAATTATGCCAACACACAAGGCCTCCCCATTCAGATTGTAAAGATTGATGATGGGAGTTGGACAAAGTTATGTTTATATATAGACAAAAGAAAGACATCTCATGCAAAAGGTATAGTAGAAGTTACTGCCATCATTTGCAACATTATAAATGCAATACATTTGGTCTGTAAACAGTCTTTCTCCCGTAGGCCTGTCTATGCTTTAGCTTGCCAAGTCCACCAACAAATGTAAACTGCTGCCCAACTCTAAAACAACTAATAGCATCCTTAAATTATTCCAATTATTATCTGCCTTTGGCTCATCCATAGTGTGGTTTTCATGACAGTCGTTTTAATTCATTTGAAGAACAAATGAGCACTAAAAGTGCTATAAGAACTCTGTCATCCATAACAGTAAGTCCTTTCTGCCTTGTGGATTTAAAACAAATGGTTGCATTTTCAATAGACCCATGCTATAGTTGTAAAGTGTTATCCGAATTGTGTTGCATGAACATTTGCTTCTGTGCACTTCATAATTGTACTAAAAACCCAGTAAGGTAATCCTTGCCATCACCTTCATGGAAGCCAAAAGAAGTACAAGAAATGCAATGTGGCATGTGATTTTAAAATTACTTCTTGTTTTAAGTTCCAGCTGCTAACAGGCAGATGATACGAACAACGTTCAAGAAGATGAAAAATGGTTTAAAAGGAGAACAAATTCTCATGAATCTGATCAGAATGGTTGCAATGTGGTGACATTTATGTATTCTGCAATATATTTCCTGAATGTGTAAACCAAGGGTCGGCAACCTACGGCCCGCCACCACTAAATGTCTGGCCCGTCAGTGCCCATAATGAATTCACGAGCCTCCGGCCCGTGGACATTTTCTCTGCTCTTCTCTTCATTTTACAGGGCTGGTATCACAGCGCTGGATGGGGGCAGCAGGTGGAGCGTAAGGGATGGATGCCCTGGGCGGTACAATTTTCTGGAGGGGGGGGGGCGCAGGTTAAGTGCCGGCAGTGTGCTTTACAAATGTGTGTGTGCGCGTGCGTGAGACTGTACACACTAGCCGCCGGCGCCGCTAGTAGTTGTAATCCAGGCCAAGACTAGGCGGGCTAAGGCAGAGGGGGGGGCGCTGAAGCCCAGTTGCCGCAGGTGACAGGGGGCGCAGTTTGCCATCTTCACCCTGGGCACTGAACGAACATATTCAGCACTGAGGGGGAAGGAACTGCTGGAGTTACATTTTTACAATAAACAGTAGGTGATTGTTGCCAGGCAATCCTAGCAACCAATCACCATTCTGGTAATCTGAAAAGTTAACTTCAGCAGTTCCCACCCCCATCCAGCCCTGTGATACCAGCCGATCTCTGCTCTACACCCATGTATAGTAGAAGAGTTCTACATACACAGTGTGTGTTTGTGTGTGTGTGTGGGGTGCAGAGGACACTATGGGGGTACAAAGGACACTACAGTCGACGGGGGGGGGGGGATGCAGAGGACACTGCTTTGGGGGCACAGGAAACGTGAAGGGGGACAGATGACACTTATGAGGGGACAGAGGACACTGCAATAGGGAGGGGAACCTATCAGGGATTACCCCTAAAGACAGGGATCCCATTAACCCTAGGGACAGGGACCCCATCTCCACTAAGGGCAGGAACCCTATTTTCCCTAGGGACTAGCTTGCTGGCGTTAGCCACCCTTGGGTGCTAGGATAGGGGAGGAGCAGTAAAATACGAATCCCAAGCCACATGCTCCCTCATGGTGAACTGGCTTTGTATTAGTGAAGCCACTTAACGACCACTCACTGTATATATACGTCGGCAGAATGGCACCGACAGGCACAATCACGTACAGTGTACGTGACTGCCTTTGTATAGTTGGAGGGTCCAATCGGGCCCCCCTTCTATACAGTGAGCGGTCGTTATCCGTTGGGGAGCGGTCCGTATGGGGGGACGGCCGTTCGATTCCGGCCACCCCCTCGCGATCACTCCCGGCGAGTGTAATGTAAACACAGGCAGAGGAAGTGATGTCATCTCTCCTCGTGTCGGTCTTTTCGTTCGCGGCGCCGAGGAGAGAAGACGCAGGTTAGTGCACCAACAGTCCACTGACACGGAGGCACACATAGGCACACATTTCACCCCCCAGCCCCCAGTCACAGTGTCACTGATTGCAGTGATCATTTATTTTACTGATCACTGCATTTAGTGTCATCTGTGACAGTAAAAAGTTGCAAGGCAGTTAGATTTAGGCCCCTTTAGGTCCAGGGTAGCCCCCTAACCCCCTCTAATAAAGGTTTAACCCCTTGATCGCCCCCCAGGTAACCCTTTCACCCCCTAACTCCAGCGTCACTAAGCGATCGTTTTTCCGATCGCTGTATTCGTGTCGCTGGTGCCCTAGATAGCCAGTTTTTTTTTAGGTTCGCTGCAGGATTTTATAGCGTCAGGTACCCCCATATATTATTTTAACACCCTGATTGCCCCTAGAGTTAACCCTTTCACCAGTGATCACCGTATAAGTTTTACTGGTGACACTGGTTAGCCAGTTAGTTAATTAGTTTTTTAGGTTACCCGTCAGGTTTTTATATAGCGTCAGGTACCCCCATTTTTAACCTAATAAAGGTTTTAACCCCCTGATTGCCCCTAGTTAAACCGTTCACCAGTGATCACCATATAAAGGTTACGGGTGACGCTGGTTGGTTAGTTTGCTTTTTGTAGCATCAGGGCACCCGCCGTATATAACCCAATAAAGGTTTAACCCCCTGATCGCCCGGCGGGCGAGATCAATTAGGTTTAGCGCTAGAGAGGGTCTGCGTCGCCCCAGGCAGCGTTAGGTTAGTGCCAGTAGCGCTAATACCCACGCGCAAAGCATACACCTCCCTTAGTGGTATAGTATCTGAACAGATCAATATCTGATCTGAACAGATCTATACTAGCGTCACCAGCAGTTTAGGGTTCCCAAAAACGCAGTGTTAGCGGGATCAGCCCAGATACCTGCTAGCACCTGCATTTAGCCCCTCCGCCCAGTCCACACAAGTGCAGTATCGATCGATCGATCACTGTCACTTACCAAACACAAAACACAAAACTGCAGCGTTCGCAGAGACAGTCCTGATCCCTGCGATCGATAACAGTTTTTTTTGAAGAGTTTGATACATTTGCTGACAGTCCGGTGCTTTTTTACCTGTGAATCTTACTAGTGTACCCCTAAATTTAGAGCCCAAAATGGCAAATCGAAGGTACACTAGTAAAGAGGCCTACGAGATTCTGAGCATAACAGATAGTGAAGAGGAGGTCACGCATCTGTCAGATTCAGGCTCAGAATATCTTCCCGTAGAAGACAGTGAAGTCAGCGGCTCCACGTCAGATAGCTCTGGCGACGAAGGTGAGGTCCCTGGCTAAGGTCAGGCGTACCCGATCCCGATCTTCTGCTGTTGTGGAGGAGCAAGAACCGCAGGTCTCTCGTATCATGGAGCAGAGTAGTACTAGTGCCGCTATTCCTTCTGGTGAATTGGCAAGCACCAGCGGCCTAGTACAGCCTGGGCATACATCCAGCACTGCAGTATCACGTGGTGACGTGGCGAGTCCCATAAGTGCAGTTCAAGCTGGCGAGGTGGCAAGCACAAGTAGTGTCCCGCTGCCACCAAAAAGAAGACAAAGGCAGGCCCGTCGTGCCCATCCTGCAGAATTCGCCTATCCTGATTGGGTCCCCACCACTTCTGCAGAACCCATACTTCCCCCATTCACTGCCCAACCCGGTATTCAGGTGGAAACAGCTGATTTTATGCCAATTGATTTTTATTCGCTGTTTTTCACGGAAGATCTCTATAGATCTATTGTGGACCAGAGTAATTTATATGCTGGTCAATTCATCGCCGCTAATCCCCAGTTGCCTTCCATTGCCAAAGATTGGAAACAAATTACGGTTTCCGAATTTAAGACCTTTCTGGGCCTTTCCCTCAACATGGGCACACATAAATTCCCGTCATTGTGTGCTTATTGGTCCACGCACCCAATTGACCACATGCCCGTGTTCTCTGCCTCCATGCCCAGGAAACGATACGAGCAGATTTTGCGGTTCATGCACTTCAACGACAATGAACTTTGTCGTCCACGTGGAGACCCTGAATACGACCGACTCTACAAAAATTCGGCCCCTCATAAACCACTTCAACGAACGTTTTGCAGCCTTGTTTATTCCCGATCAAGTTGTCTGCGTTGATAAGTCCCTGATTAAATTTTCTGGCCCCTTGTCTTTCAAGCAGTACCTTCCCAGCAAGCGTGCCAGATACGGGGTCAAGCTCTATAAGTTCTGTGACAGGGCAACAGGCTATGTATGGAGCTTTACGGTTTATGAGGGAAAAGATAGTCAGGTTGAGCCGGTCAACTGCCCGGATTACATAGGGAGCGCTGGCAAGATAGTGTGGAACTTGGTGTCACCCTTATTCGGAAAGGGGTACCACTTGTATGTGGACAATTATTACACGAGCGTGCCACCGTTTAGTCACTTGTTTGATTATCAGATTGGAGCATGTGGCACCGTGCGACCTAATCGCCGGGGCTTTCCCCAGCGGCTTGTAGATGCCCGTCTTAGGCTGGGGGAGAGAGCCTGCTTGAAGAGTAATAACTTGCTCGCTATGAAGTGGAGGGACAATAAGAATGTTTTCCTTCTTACCTCCCTTCATGCAGACACGACAGTCCAAATTCCTACGGCGACTGGTGTTGTGGAGAAACCCCTCTGTGTCCACGAATATAACAAAAATATGAGAGGGGTGGACCTCAACGACCAGTTGTTGGCGCCGTATCTAATTGACCGTAAGGCGAGACGCTGGTACAAAAAAGTGTCTCTATCCTTATTCCAATTGGCTTTGCTGAACGCTCATGTGCTATACAGAGCTTCAGGCGGGACTTTATCTCTCCTAAAATTCCAGGATGAGATAGTCACAGAACTCCTGTATCCAGGCGGTTCTGCACCTCACCATCCCCTACCAAATGCAGTAAGCCGGCTGCACGAGAGGCATTATACGTATGTCCTCGAGAGTACCCCTACCCAACGAGCCCCCCAAAAAAGATGTCGTGTCTGTAGCAAGCGCGGATTTTAGGCGTGACACCCGTTATTATTGTCCACGCTGTCCTGACAAGCCTGGTCTTTGCCTTGGTGAATGTTTTGAACGCTACCACTCAAAAGTGAAGTTTTAGCGTAGGGTACAGCATTTCACAGACTAGGACACACTTACACAGGGTCTCCCAAGATGCCATTACATTTTGAGAGACCCGAACCATTACAGTTGTTAAAGTTACAAAAAAAAGTGTAAAAAAGAAAGAAAAAACAAACAAAAATAGTTGGCGTTTTATTGTTCTCTCTCTCTATTTTCTCTCTATTGTTCTGCTCTTTTTTACTGTATTCTATTCTGCAATGTTTTATCATGCTTGCTTTTCAGTATGTAATTTTTTGTTTTCAGGTGCGCCATTCAGCTGCAGCGCGGAATTATTTATCTTGACAGCAACAGCGTTTGCTCCCACGATACATAAAGCCGTGACTCCAGTGCTGTAGGAGGTGATTTCACCACCACCGTTAAAAAAAAAAAGGAGCATATATGCCGAAGCATGGGGGCAGCAGGGGCGGAGGAGCGATTTTGCTCCTAATGCCGCGTACATACGGTCAAAATTCCGACGGCGGCTTGCCCGTGGAAAAGTCCGACCGTGTGTACGCGGCATAACTTTTTTGCGGTAGGATGCCCCCATGCTTCGGCATATATAAATGGTGCATGTATGCCCATCATTAGAAGTGGGTGGATGAAGGGAGGTATTCTAATGGTGGGCATACCCACCGATCAATCTCTTTTTTTCGTTCAGCCAACGGGCTGCATGAAAAAAAAGATTACAATACATGTCCAACAAGGACCAGCAACGTACTGGTATGTTGCTGGACTTTGAATGGTTATACCAGAATGATGCCTGTAGGTTTAGGTATCATTCTTTTCAGCCAGTGGCCGCTTTCACGTAAAAGCAATCCTAGCAGATAATTAGCCTCTAGACTGCTTTTACAAGCAGTGGGAGGGAATGTCCCCCCCCCCCCCGGATATAAACAGCGCCATTGGGAAATTGGGAAAGCATTTTATCATCACACCGATCTTGGGGTGGTCAGATGCTTTGAGGGCAGAGGAAAGATCTAGGGTCTAACCCCCCCCCAATTTTTTTCAAAAAAAGAGTACCTGTCACTACCTATTGCTATCATAGGGGATATTTACATTCCTGAGATAACAATAAAAATGGTAAAAAAAAAAAAAAAAAAAAAAAAAAATAATATATGGAAGAAACAGTTTAAAAATAAAATAAAAAAGCAAAATAAATAATAAAAAAAAAAAAAGCACTGCTGTCCCCCCCTGCTCTTGCGCAAAGGCGAACGCAAGCGTCGGTCTAGCGTCATATGTAAACAGCAATTGCACCATGCATGTGAGGTATCACCGCGAAGGTCAGATCGAGGGCAGTAATTTTAGCAGTAGACCTCCTCTGTAAATCTAACGTGGTAACCTGTAAAGGCTTTTAAAAATGAATGTAGTTTGTCGCCGCTGCGCGTTTGTGCGCAATTTTAAAGCATGTCGTGTTTGGTATCCATATACTCTGCCTAAGATCATCTTTTTTATTTCATCAAACATTTGGGCAATATAGTGTGTTTTAGTGCATTAAAAATAAAAAAAGTGTGTTTTTTCCCAAAAAAATGCGTTTGAAAAATCGCTGTGCAAATACTGTGTGGAAAAAAAAAAAAAAGCAACACCCACTATTTTAATCTGTAGGGCCTTTGCTTTAAAAAAATATATAATGTTTGGGGATAATTTTCTTGCAAAAAAAAAAAAATATGTTTTCATGTAAACAAAAAGTGTCAGAAAGGGCTTTGTCTTCAAGTGGTTAGAAGAGTGGATGATGTGTGACATAAGCTTCCTAATGTTTTGCATAAAATGCCAGAACAGTTCAAACCCCCCCCCCCCCCAAATGACCCCATTTTGGAAAGTAGACACCTCAAGCTATTTGCTGAGAGGCATGTTGAGCCCATTGAATTTTTTTTTTTGTCCCAAGTGATTGAATAATGACAAAAAAAAAAAAAAAAAAAAAAAAAGTACAAAAAGTTGTCACTAAATGATATATATTTCTCAAACATGCCATGGTTATATGTGGAATTCCACCCCAAAATACATTCTGTTGCTTCTCCTGAGTACGGGGATACCACGTGTGAGACATTTTGGGAGCCTAGCCGCGTACAGGACCCCGAAAACCAAGCACCGCCTTCAGGATTTCTATGGGTGTAAATTTTTGATTTCACTCCTCACTGCCTATCACAGTTTCGGAGGCCATGGAATGCCCAAATGGCACAAAACCCCCCCAAATGACACCATTTTGGAAAGTAGACACCCCAAGCTATTTGCTGAGAGGTATGTTGAGTATTTTGCAGATCTCGCTTTTTGTCACAAAGCTTTGAAAATTGAAAAAATAAAATGGAAGAGGAAGAGGAAGAGGAAGAGGAAGAGGAAGAGGAAGAGGAAGAGGAAGAGGAAGAGGAAGAGGAAGAGGAAGAGGAAGAGGAAGAGGAAGAGGAAGAGGAAGAGGAAGAGGAAGAGGAAGAGGAAGAGGAAGAGAAGAGGAG